>BTPG01000006.1:142382237-143614737 GCA_036245525.1 Semisulcospira habei
GTCATTCAGTTTTTTCTCAGGGTCAACTAAGTAAATGTTGTTGTCAGTCCAAATGAATAAACGGTTGTGATAAGCTTTGTTGTGTTTAATAGTAGGACAAAATATTACAATGTTTTCAAAGTGGTGTATGTATCTTGTTTGTAATAGGTTAAGAACAAATTCAGTTTTCCCACACCCTGTGGCACCACAAAACAATCCACAGTGTGGGTCAAGGGTCATCAAGCTCCGGTTCATTTTAATACACAATATAATTTTAATATATGTCTCCACTCAGTCTGCTTTCTGCAATATTGAGTTGTGCATCATAAATCAAATACAAATATATGTTTATGGCTGCAGCAGTTTTAACCTTCTTTTGTATCTGAATTGTTATTCCATCACTGCCGTTCTCAACAGTTCGACCTGACCCATGAAGATAGTCATCATCTGTACTACGAAGGTCTAGCCAAAGAGCATACTTATTTGTAAGGTATTGACCAATCCTTACGTCATACAGATGTAAATCTTTGCACGCAATGTTTGCAGGTTTATCTCTAATCCTTCCACCCGCAAAAGAACTTTGTGATCTCATCATAGTGTTGATAAGGTAACAAACCTGAAGCGTACACTTGATTAGGACGGCCTTCGATTGTACAAGACAAATGTGTAATCTTTGGATTGTAGAATTTTTCTGAATCCCTTTTGTATGGAGCCGCCGGTTCAACAAACAACATAAGTATACCTTTCAGTGACCTGGCAGGTGTGTTCAAGTTTATATTCCACATTGGGTCGCTCTTGTCTTTATTGATTAAATTATGTCTAATCACACGGTCATAATAAATTGGAAGTCTTGACTGGTATTGATTTTGAATGAGTCTGGCTAGTTCAGTATGTGTGACAATTTCATATTCCAAAGAAATGTTAGAGATCTTATATGTTGCACTGAGATCAGATGATTTTATAAGTTTGGAGTAGTCATTGAAAGTTAGTTCAAAACTCAGACGGTCATTCAGTGCCCCTTGATAATAAGGCAAATGTGCTGTTAGGATTTCAAACTCAAGTGGAATGTAAAATCTGGTTCCATATGTTTCTGCTATAATAACTTCCTTGGCTACCCCAGTAGTTACCTTATCTCCAGCATCTATTCAAAGTTTACCAATATTATCAGACTGTATGCCTTGATAAATACGGTCTTCTCGTTCTTCTCTTGTGAGCCACAAATCTTTGTAACAGTAAAATACATCGGAATCATCAAGACTAAACACTTCCTGTCCTTCAAGTTTTACTTTAATAGTTCTAACAATTGCTCTGCCAAGATTGTCAACCAGTGTTCTGTTTGCATCTGCGTCTGATGATAGTTCAATATTAAATGCTAGGCATGCAGTGCCAGGAACAATAACATCACTGGGGCCTAGGTTTGGAAACTTGATTGTAAGAGTTTGGTTCTGGTCTATGGTACTTGGATTGTTTGTGATGACGATTGATTGTCTAATGCCCTTAACACCAAGAGGCTCACGTAGTTTTCTGTATGGGTCTAACTTTGATCCGTAAGACTGTGTCATTTTTATTATGCACAATAAAAAATATTAAATTAATAAAACAATGGCAGCGGGAGGATTTAATCATGAAGATTTTGAAATGGATGTCATGGATGCCTCAGATACCAGTATCACAGATATGACTAGAATGGTAACTAGTAGTAGTATGTATCATGAACTGTTAAAAGACAAAGTAAACTCATTTTATGACAGTGTTGGAGCGCGTCCAGATGTAATAGATCCTAATCAGTTTGAATATGATAAAGGACACTTATTCGTAAATACAGACAGAGGGAAAATATATCTAACACATAAAAACAATCCTTCTAAGTTTAGAGCTTTAAGTACAATTAAAGGTGAAGTTGGTGGTAACTCTGGGTTGGCAAGGTACCTTGGAATTGGAGGGTCTCCTGTCACACCAAGACTGGCTAGTGTTCTTCATGACACACAAACAAAGTTGCCAACAGGGCAACAAATTGAAATGGCACCAGTAACAAGCCTACCAGAAATAGCAAACACAGTGATACAAGAAACCTCATTTACTGAAGGACAAATAAACGATGCTATGAAAACAATAGATGACCCACCTTTGTCAATGAGAGAGATAAATCATTACAGACAATAAGAGGTGAGATGGTGAATAATGTTGCCAAACTAGGTGAGCTTGATAAACACATAGAACGTGAAAAAGAGAAACTGGCTACCGCAGACAATGAAAATCTTGACACAGAAATGAAAGAAAGAATACAACACAGATTAAATGATTTGCAGATAGAAAGATCAGGAAGGTTAGAAACAATTAGTATTGGAAGACAAAAACTGAAAACACAGGTCAACAGAATTAGAGAAACTATTCAGAAAATACTTCACGAAGACACAAATTTGGCTGAGAGATTAAAAACACTTTTCAGAGAACAGGGTATCACAATTGCTAGTTTAATTACTGCTCTTGGATTTATTATCAGTACTGTTGTGTTAGCTGTCTCCGGTGTTGGGGGCACAAGCGGTGGTGGGGGTCCAACCCCGGCACCGCCAGGTCCACCGGCCCCAACTGACCCAAAAGATTTACAGTCATGGGTAAAGAAACAACTGTCTCACATATCAGACTTGCTTAAGAAATTGGCTGTGAAAGCAATGGATGCTTTGCCTGGCATAATTGGCACAGTTGTCAGTTGGATGATTAGTACTGCAGCAAATGTAGTTGGGTTTATGGCAGAACATGTGTGGGTATTTTTGGTTACAGTAGGAGGGTTGATGGTGGGTTATTTAATGAAACAGATAAAGAAGTAAAACCCCTAACCCTGTTAGGCCTATTACCAATGCAGTTCTCTCTGACTCATGTGTGTCAGGGGTTGACTGTACTGGTTGTATGGGCGCCTGTGTTGGGGCCAGGGCCGGGGCCGGGGCCGGGGGTGTTACCGTCTGTAATGGTTTTAATGACTGAACATGTGTGGTTGTTGCTCCTAAGTTTACAGATTGATTGAGTCCTAATTTTTGATCACGACCTGCAACAATGATTTCATTATTATAATTTGTTATTGTCCCCATTTGGAGTTGAAGGTCAGATGGTAACATGTATAACCCGATGCCAACTACAAAGTCAACTTTTGATCTGGCATATCTGAGAACGTCTTGGTAGCGCTGTATGCTAGATGGGAGATCAACCACTGAATTAATTGAATCTTCAAGATTAGCAAGAAACTGTTTTTGTGCTTCAAATTTACCACTTCCATTCAAAATGTTTGATTTTGTTAATGATTGTGCTCCTAGTAAACACCAGACATATGTTCTGATAGACTCATTTACGCGCTCAACTCCCGCTTGAGTAAACCCGTCACTCTTGTCTAAAATAAATGTTGTCCAGGCATTAGACTGTTTCTGCTCAATGGAACCTAACCAGACTTGTGATTTTGATGAGAATGACGTGTAACCAGGGTAGCAATCTTGAGGGTATTGTCTGTGACTCAAAGCGTAATACAATGTGCCCATACCATTGTGATCATCAAGTTTTTGTGTGAAGTCATACCCGGGACCGGGGTTGATGTTAAACTCATTACAAATCCGTTCAAATGCTTTCATATCCATGGGGTTGTTAAACCTGTTGAAACTGGATTCAGTGGGCACTGGTGTATGAAGTTCTGACAGTATACGTCTAAGCTGGTAATAAACATGAAAACGATACACAGACCTAATCAGTTTGTTTGAGTGATTCAAGTGGTCTGTAAATGAAACACCACAGCCTGTAGTAGAACACAGTATAGCAAAGTTGAGTTGGTTTTGAAACATCTGTAGTGGACTTGAAGACCACTTTCTTGCAGTAGCATCGTCTGTTATTGGAGGGTTTAGGTAATGGTCAAACGGGTTGGGTACTTTCACTTGAAATAAATCTTGTTCTGATACAGCAATATCAAGTTGATTTAGTTGAATTATTTTCTGTTCATAAGTAGGTGCAACATTATATTTGGCATTCACATTAAATTGAAATGCGTTTGTAGTAACGCTTGTTGGTGATTTAAATTCCATCCTTCTTTTTTATGAGATAATAAAAATGTTTATTACCTTAACAAATCTTGACACAAGCAAACCAGTGTGGTTAACTAATGGGATTGATAATCGTGATGGTAGCAAGGCTGTAGCTATCCATGAAATGTTCTATACAGTAAAGTGGTTTAATATAGAAGATGACATATATAATAAAGTAAATTTTAATAATAAAACTGAAGCTTTACCGCCTGGGTATTATGACTTTTGTACTATAGCTGAATGGTTTCAAAGTAATTTTAAAATTAAAGCAACTTTAAATCCAGCTAACCTACTTGTTACATTAGAATTTCTGACAGAAAATTGGTTAAAGATCTCAGATAGATTTGCATATTTACTTGGATTTTATATTGATGAAGATTGGTGGAGATCAGATGATTTAGATGAAGCTATGTTTGGTATTATAACAATGAAGACCAAAAAACTTAAAATAACTGGGAAACGCCCTGTCAATTTGTCAGTACACACAGTATTTAATGTGTATTTGAAAGAACTGAACACAACTGAGAATGTACACAATGGAAAGCCTTCGACTTTGTTGAGATGTGTGCCAGCTGGAACTTCACCCTATTGCGAAAGTGTGGTTGTTAGATTTCCTGCGCAGTTTAAGAAATTAGGTTCTAGTTTCTTTGAGTCACTGAGTATATCTGTAACTAATCAAGATAACAAACCAGTTGTTATGCATGATTTTAGTGCTGTGTTGGAAATTAAATAATTTTATTTTTGTTTATAAAATGAGTGGTGGTCCAAAGGCGATAATCATACCAGTTGCATGTCCAGTAACAGAGTTGAAAGATTTGGCAGACGTACAGGATTTTGAGAAGGAAGGGGAAATTGGAGAAATATATGGTTTTGAACTTGATTCAACTGGTATGTACAAGCGGAAAGTAATTGTCGACATGAAAGACGGTGAAAGACAGATACCTAAACTTGGTCAGCTGCGTGATGTTACTGTACCAGTTGCACCTACTCTTGTAAATAATGTGCCCTACAACTTAATACATGTAGCTAGTAAGTGGGTTGTTTTACCTGTGCCGGCACCAGCACCAACAATTGACTGGGACATAAAGATTAAATTTATTAGTCCTTATGTATACACTGATGACGAAGGCGCCTTAGTGTTTAGGAAGGTTGTTAATTCTGGGCCGCTGATTGTAAGCCTTGTTCCAAGTTTTGCCCCAGACAACAATAGCAGAGATAAACTGAAAGTTGAAAATTATGAGAAACGACGGTATCTTCTTACAACTAGAAAGGGAAGATCAGATACTTCTGTTGTGTTTATGCCAGCAAGCTTAGTCGTGGCTAGAGAAGCGACAATAGTATTTGAAATTATCTTGAGATCTATAGCTTCTGTGAAAGAGGCAAATATTGCACAGGGAATAAAACTTACATGGGATGAAACAGTATCAGAATCAACAAAGGTCTTTATTGCTATTACAAAAAGTGCTGATGTTATTAATGTTTCGAGCAGTGTTCCGGCTGTAAAGGTGGTTGTCGACAAAACAACTTTTGTTCGTCTAAGTTACATAAACCTTGAACACATTGATCTTGTTTCATTTTATTATGCCAGCAAATTGTATACTTTTGACGAGTTGCAAAATGTAATTGCTGATTAAATAAAAAATATTTGTCAATAAAAAAATATGGTAAACTTCTATCCACAACTACCGACGATGCTTGCGCCTGAGACTGTGTCGTCATTTGCGCTTGATCCACATGCAACAGCTGTGCCAATTGCATCAGATAAAACATTACCGGCAGACACATTCAGATTAAATAATATTACAGAAGCAATTAAATATTTGGAAAGTGAAGAAGCGAGGTACTCCAGATGCAAAAGGAGGTATCAGACCATTTTCAATTCTGTACAAAATACATCTATGGCTGTTGGCGCTTTTTCAGCTGGTTGTTCTATAGGGGGTTATTGTATTGATTTCAACTGGAATTGGAAGTTTGGTTGGAATCGGACTGGAAGGAGCTAGCATTACCACAGGACTGGCTTGCTTTGGTTTGGATGCCATAAACAAGAGGTTTCACACAAAGTTAGAAAAACATGAAGCATTGAGTACGCTGGCAAGTGCAAAACTGAGTAGTCTTAAACTTATTATAAGTAAAGCGTTGCAGGACAATTTTATTAGTGACGAAGAATTTAAGCGAGTCCAGGATGATTTAAATAACTACAAACAAATGAAATCTGAAATACAAAATAAAATGCGTAGTCAATCTCCCGTGAATGTTGAAGAACTGAAGGCTAGTTTTTTAGCAGAGGGAAAAAGGATAGGGGTACAGGAAACCACAGAAAAGCTACACAATCTTTTAAACAAATAAAAATCAGATTTGTGACCCTCTCGCACAAAATCAGTCTTAACTCGCATTTTGGATGTTTTGACATATATACATTTCTAAACACTACAGTGTTTGCTGATTACTGTGATATATGACTGTATGCTGTAGTGCAAAATTTGTAGAAGTTGTTAGTGTTTAAAGTTGTTAAAGCCTCCGGCGGCCATTTTGAGAAAACAGCCTGTGAAGTTTCTGTGTGCAGCATAATTGGGGCCAAGGGCAGACTTTCAAAATCCTTTTAAACCTATTTAATGGCATTTTTCAGGATAAAGATTTTAACCATATGATACTTTGGTGTATGTAGAATACATTTCTGCAAAAAAGTGAAAATGCCCCAAATTGACCCACACCACATTTTATTGCGTGTAGTGCTGATCGGCTCCCTGCGAGTTTGGTTTCGTGAGAGAGGGTCACATTTGGTAATCGTTTAATAATGTCATACACTTCACAGAGAGATGTCATGCCACTTACACAGTTTAGGCCTGATTATTTAACCCCATCTGCACCACCGCCAGAGTACTACTGAGAAAAAAAAGTTTTTTTATTGTCCTTGTATCTTGACAAATCTGACCGAGTAAGTTGTGACTTAAGTCAAGTTGTTGTAAGAACTTATAAGAACTTACAGTAAGAAATTAATAAGTTCTTATGGTAAGTAATTAATAAGTTCTTATGATAACTAACTTAAAGGTTACCTCTGCAGGTTCCTAAAAGTTAGTTGTAACTTATTAGTAACATATAAAGTTCCACTGAAATCACTTAGACAGGTAAATGATTAGGTGTTCATAGAGACAATAGTTATAGAGAGAGACAATAGGAGATTTAAAAGATAATCAGATCAATGAGGCCGCATCGGTCATGCTCGTCACTTTTTAAAAATCAAAGGGTTGATTCGGTAATAACGGGGGTGTAATGGGGTCAAAAATTTTAATATTAAAAATGACGTAATTTAATGACCGATGCGGTCTTATTGAAATCATTGCCTTACGGATCTCCTATTGTCTCTCTCTGCTGCCGCGTGACGCGAGGATCTTTGTTTAACTGGGATGATGTTTATTGGGGGGGGGGGGAGGGGGGACCTTTAAAGGCCGACGCTTGATCATGTCATAGGTGCATGATTGTCTGTTGACAAGCTGTGCTGGATGATAGTAATTGGCGATATACATATATGAGACACAGTTTGTTCCTGACTTCATCACAAATACACAGTGTGTATCGTTTACTTTAAACCCTTTGCAGCCAGCGATCACGAATTGCTCGTCAGGAACGACTGCACACTGACCGACATCCGCGTGAAGAACACAGATGTAAGTGTCCAAACAGGCATAAGGATCATAGGACTAGCAAAGAGACTCAAATCTTCATGAGCCCCCGCGACTGCGGGGGTTCATGAAGGTTTATGTCTCTTGCAGATGGATTGCGTTCGCCTTGCCTCAACAGTTAAGAGGTACGGGACTAGCAAAGAGACATAAATCCTCATAAGCCCCCCCGCGACTGCGGGTGGTCATGAGGGTGTAGGTCTTTTGAATGTGGGTCGCGTTTGCCTTGTCTCCACAGTTAAAGGGATAAAACGTTAACATGACTGTTTGAAAATGTCAAATTTTTCTTTCTTAAAACTGCAGTAACATTTTACTATTTATTTATTTTTTAACATTTTAAAATTTAACTCGCATAAAATTCATCCACATTTTAACCTTTTCATTCTTATAATATACGTGCAAATGTCAACCTTTTTAATTGATTTTACTTTTTAATACTTCTAAAGGCAGGAAGCTTGGTCAACGACTACCATTGGTTGTACTGATTGTTCGCTCAAAGCAACAAAGTTTGTGATTTTTGTAAACTTTGTTGTTGTTTTTTATTTTTTTTATTTGGAAAATGTGTACATGTTGTAATATTCGTGTAGTTTTGTAAAGTTTGCAAATTTTCATCTTATGATATAACATTTGCATTAAGTGGGTCGACCATGATAGTTAGAAGGCGCCAAGCTCACGAGACACGACCTTTGAACTATAATGATGATACATCTCCCGCTAACTCTGTCACAATGTCGGAGTAACCCATTCAGCCCTGGCGCTCTACAGCAGGAGATGTGTCGACCATGATAATTCAAGGGTAGTGCCAGATTAGCTTGGTCCTGTCGGCTCCAAGCGAATCGGGCACTGCCCTTGAATTATAATGGTCGATCCATCTCCTGTACATCGTGCAAAGTCATTAGAGGACGCCTCCCAAATTTGGGAAATACGGCCGTCGGGCTGAATGAGTTTAAAAGGATGCCGCCGTGAACGCAACAGTGTTAGGGGATGGAGTTGTTGGTTTGCGGGAAGGGGGAACATGCCGGGGGGTGGGGTGCGTCAACGGTGTTTTGTCGGAGGCCCCTAGCCCACCTGACACCACATCCTTCACCTACAATAATAATGAGAGTCCCGCTAAGTGAGTGTGTCAGTATAGTGTAAGGGATAAACGCTTAGCCCCACAACTGCCAACGCTACACAGCTTCAAGAGACATAAACCTTCATGACGGCCCCTGCGGAGGATTTATGTCTCTTTTCAGTTAGTCCTATATCTGTCCTTTACGCCTATTTTTGTCTCATTGGCGATGTGTTCTTCACGCGAATGTCGGTCAAAGAGCAATCGTTTCAATGAGACGCGCAATTCGCGATCGTGACAGTGAAGGGGTTGAAGCGACACTGTACAGACAATAAAGGTGTTTCTGTCATCTCCATTAACTTATTCTACCCCAAGACCGAAATCCCGAAATTTTGAAGTCGTCCTCTGAAGACTGCGTTGCAGTGCAGGACACAGATCGACCATGATAGTTCAAGGGTGATGCCAGAATAGCTTGGCGCCCATAGGCGCCAAGCTATTCTGGCATCACCCTTGAACTACCATGGTCGATCTTTATCTTGCTGTGGTGTGTCTGGGGTAGAATGAGTTAACTCATTCAGCCCGACGCACTTCAGTATTTCCCAAATTTTGGAGGCGTCATCTAACGACTATGCACCTGTTGCAGGAGATGGATCGACCATGATAATTCAAGGGTAGTGCCAGATTAGCTTGGCGCCGACATAAATTCGACTGTGATTGTTAAAGGGTGGTGCCAGAATAGCTTGGCGTCTGAGGCGCAAAGCTATTCTGGCACCACCCTTGAACTAAAATGGTTGATCTATCTCCTAATCTGTAATGTGGCCTTGATAGGACAATAAGCACATTTGAACAAATCCGCCTCAGGATGAAATGCGTCAAGAGAAAAGCCTTAAATGCGTCGTCTGCGTGGCTTAGATCGCTAGCAAGAACTCCTTGAAGATGGCTGTGTAGTGTTATTATCTAGGAATTAACGTGTGAATTGTGTAAAGGCTTGCTGCGAAAATATTGTCCAAAAAAGGCACAGACTCGAAGATCAGATTACTCAAGTTTATTCTTTATTCAAGGTACAATTTTGATATGGTGTTCTGGTCCGTGATTTTGGACCTTACGGCTGAAAGCCGTAAGGTCCAAAATCACAGACCAGCACAGACTACGACGTTTACCTGCACCTTTTTTTTTATGAACCCAAACCTCCATTTCCGGCCGCACGTAAACAGAAGCCACTGCGACAACTAAAATAATTTGGACATTTGCATTGATGATTTTTGTCCCCTCGGAAAAAAAGAGGGAGTTGGGGTCATTTGTAGGTCAGTTTTCCCGGGTAAACTTCAAGGTATGTTCGGCTGGCTTTAGCCCCTTCAGTGCCAGTGACCGCACAATTTGTTTCTGAAATCTTTATGACTTCAAAGCCGAAGATTCCCAGCCGTCCAAGGAACATCAACACTAAGTAGTGAAAACAAGGAAGAATTGTTCCTCATGAGCACCCCCCCCTACCTCCCCCCTGCTAGAGACTTTCACTTAGATCCTCATGAGGACCCGAAACTGAGGGGGCTCATGAGGCTCTATGTCTCTTGCGCTTGGATCGTGTTCGGCTTTTCTCGGCTGTGAAGGGGTTAAAGCAATGAATGAATTTTGATGCTCTGAGTCACACACTCAAAATGTATACCATGTATATAAAATGACTGGTTAATTTAAGCACCCCGAAACAGCTCTGGTTATGGATTAAAAAAAAAGAAGAAGTAACTCTAAATAACGTTCACAAAAACAAAGAGCAAATGTAATGAGATCTAATGAAGTCCTGAAAATCATATAGTCGTCAGCCGTCAAACGATTCATGAAAAGTTGGGTAGATCATACATGTTCGCAGGACGGGCCAGATTAAATTGGCGCATTTCAACTATCACGAGAAAACCCCAACAGGGAGATAAGCACCCTTGGAAAGCACAAGTATAACACGATGTATTAAATTATCGGGTTAAAATCTTTTGGACATCCAAATGGACACACACAGAATACAATTAATGCACTACTCATCTTTCTTAGTAATATATCTCGCCTACTCAGAAAGATAAGCAGGGCGTTGTATTCTTCGAATGTCCATTTTGGAAAAGGATTTAACCCGATAGTTTAACTCTTAACCCATTTTACCCCATGCCCTGCAGTAGGAGACCGGTCGGAAATGATAATTCAAGGCTAGTGCCAGATTAGCTTGGCGCCATCAGGCGCCAAGCTAATCTGGCACTACCCTTGAATTATCATGGTCGATCCATCTGGCTAATCAGGCACAACCCTTGAATTATCATGGTCGATCCATTTCCTGCAAATAGTACACAGTCGTTAGGCGACACCTCCAAAATCTGGGAAATGCGGCCGTGAGGTTAAATGGGTTAAACTCCCAGAACAAAATGACTTCAATTCTGTCGAATGAAAGTTATTTTGTTCTGACCATTTCAGAGTTAACTCATTGCCCGAAGCACGTATTTCCCAAATTTTGGAGGCGTCATCTAACGACTATGCACCTGTTGCAGGAGATGGATCGACCATGATAATTCAAGGGTAGTGCCAGATTAGCTTGGCGCCGACAGGCGCCAAGCTAATCTGGCACTACCCTTGAATTATCATGGTCGACCCATCTCCTGCTGTAGTGAGTCAGGGCTGAATGAGTTAATACATTATGTTGTAGCTGTCCTTTCTCGGCGCGTTTCTTCTTTGCTGTGACTTCCTTTGCATTTTACACGCTTGGCATTCACCGTTTTGGTCTGGATTTCAAATCCAGACCAAAACGGTGACTGCCAAGCGGGGATTTGAACTATGATATCTTCATCTTAGTTCATCTTCTTGAAATCAAGACCAAAACGGTGGCTGCAAAGCGTGGATTTGAACTATGATAAACCTCCGTTCAAATCCAGACCAAAAGGTGACTGCCAAGCGTGTAAAATGCAGTAAAATTTAGTTGACACTTACTTTGTCCACGCACTGACAAGATAAGTAGTGACTTGTATAATTGTTTGTTTTTCTATTTTGAAAAATGAGTAAAAATATTCATTAATTGGTTGTAACTTTCTTTTCTTAGCGTGCTTTTTTCTTGGTTGGTTTAACTCATTCGCGGCCAGCCGCATCCGGATGCGGCTGGCCGCGAATGAGTTAAAACTTGGTCTTAGTGAATCCTTAGGCCTTACAATAAGTACATTCACTGTATGCACAAACAAATTCTTAAAAGCAAGAAGGACTTGTGACTCTTCCCAAACGTACTGATCACCTAACACATGCATGATTTACAAACGGATTTCATATACCATTATGAAGACCTATATGATGTAGACGAACGATTTATTAGACATAAAAGGCAGTAGACTGACAATGCGCGATTGATTACGATGGTAATCAAATAATAAACACACTGTACATCCGAATACAATGATACTAAGTTATGACAACAACAACAACAACAAACAAAAACCACAACAACAAACAGCAACCACAGCAACAATAACAACAACACATTACTGCCCTAAGATGGCGAAAGACAATACGTTATTTTTTTTTGTTAACCCATTCAACCCTGACGCACTACAGCAGGAGATGGGTCGACGTGTGATCATTCAAGGGTAGTGCCAGATTAGCTTGGCGCCTGTCGGCGCCAAGCTAAGCTGGCACTGCCCTTGAATTATGGTCGATCCTTCTCCTGCAACAGGTGTATAGTCGTTAGATGACGCCTCCAAAAATTTGGGAAATACGTGCGTCGGGCTGAATGAGTAATAAACAATATTTTCATTGTGTTACAATGAAAATTTCGCAAAACAGACTGACTGTCTTTTGCCGCATTCGCACGGCAGTTTATTAACCCTTTCACTGACAGAGGACGCAGACAGTGTTAGTGAAATCTTCGTCATTTCAAGGCCAGGAACCTCATCGGGTCCGACGACCGTTTATAGAAAGTGGGGTTAGCAAGAGGCATGGATCCTCATGAGCCCCCGCAAATGCTGGTGCTCATGAGGATCTATGCCTCTTGTATTTGCGTGCTGCTCACAGTGTTCCGGCAGTGAACGGGGTTAATGGTGACCTCGTTTGAGAAATGCATACACAACTAAATAAATTTCAAATAACGTACGTGCATGCACATTTACAAACGCTGCACAAAAAAACTTGTACTTTAATTGCTTCACTATAAAAGGTTTTAGATAAATTCTTTAGCTCATTAGAGACGTGTCGTTTAACTCATTCTACCCCATCACCGAAATCCTTAAATCTTGCCGCTGTCCTCTGAAGACTTCTTTGCAGTGCAGGACACAGATCGACCATGATAGTTCAAGGGTGATGCCAGAATAGCTTGGCGCCCATAGGCGCCAAGCTATTCTGGCATCACCCTTGAACTAACATGGTTGATCCTTATCTTGCTGTGGTGTGTCTGGGGTAGAATGAGTTAAGGATACGCGACTCTTTGCCGCGTATCCGCATGCGGAAAGTCTCCTCTGAGTTAACTAATGATTCGTCACCAAATGCTGAACGGAAAGTGGGAGAATCAAAGCGACTGAAGAAAGGGGTGCAATTTATTACCGGTGGCATCTCAGTCTTGCGTATGCCCCGCACTGGCTGTCTAACTTTATTTCCTACCGCTGCGGCCGTAGACAACCAGTGTGAAGTAAAACCACGTCACGTGCTCGAGGGAAGACACTCTAAAGAATTTAAAGAGACATGTGATCTGCTTTTGACTTCTGATTCTGGAGCCGTTAACTCCACAGGGGCGAAGGAATCCACGCCGGAGTTATGTGCCCCTGACCGCCTTCGACTCCGAGTCGGGCAGGGACACATAACTCGTGAATTGGCTCGCCCTGAGTCATGTTCCAAAATAAAGACAGATACACATCTGCAGTAACAAGCCGCCAGTGTACAAGTGCAATGATGAACAATGATGAACATGCAGTCATTGTAAGTAAAACTGGCATATTCATTCCATGCTACAATTATTTATTTATTTGAGCTGGTCTGTGATTTCGGACCTTGCGGCTGGAAGCCGCAAGGTCCAAAATAAAAGACCAGCACCCACAACCCCAGAGCTGCTGATCGCTCTCGTAAACTGACAGAATGACTGATACGGATTAGCATCGTGAAAGCCGTAGTTGACTATCTGACGAAAATCTACAAAGAGAGCGCGAGCAACATCGCCAAGGCGATGGCTACAATGGTGACGTAGGGTGTAGTTGCGGCTGATGACGCTCTATCCGGGGTGACGTCAATGGGTCGTGTCCTCTTGTAGGTCCAGTCCTTGGCCAGCGGACTGAGTGTCCGGGACATCACTTCCCATGTCCGGTGGTTGTACTCGTTCAGCCACTCGATCTGTTAAAGAAAACAGGCGAGTGAAATGCTTGCCATAACAGTTTTTAGTGACCTCGGCTGAGATCAGCCTTTTTATGATAAAAATATGCTACTGACAAAAATAAAACAGCAATGCAAGCAGACCACACACCAAATAAATAATAATTAAAAAAAAAATAAAACAACCGGCCAAGCAATCAACCAACTAACCGACGATGCGTCAAAGAAACAAAAACAGAAACAAAAGAACACTTTTTCACCAAATACACACAATACAATGACAGATAAATAAGGAAACCCAACTTACAATCTGAAAACGGACTAAAAGGCAGTGAAGTAACAAAAAAAAGTGTTGTTTTGGCATCGAACTGTTAAGCATGGATCAATCGTTCAAGTCAAGAATTATGTCTTGTAAAAATAAAATTAAAATAAAAACTCTAATCAGACGTGATCCTAAAATTGTCACTGTCAACCCCAAAATGGTTGTCTCCCTCGATTCGCTACCGCGAATCGAGGAAGTCAACCGGTGTGGGCCAATCCATCTAACGCCAGTGACTTTGACACCAGTCTGTCTGAAAAATACATCATCGAAGCGCACAACCACCATCCGCATTTTTAAGTCCCCTCTATTTATAGAAGGAATTTTTAGGACGGGTGGGACGAATTTAATAGCATGTGCATGATGTCAAAGGCGGGCAGGATAAACATCTAACAATTGGAGTAACAAGATAAAAATTACGTCATGTCTAGTTACGCTAACCTCCCTGCTGAACGTACATTGCGACTTTTTCTAGAAGTCAAGGTTTTTTTTAGAGTTTTAATTCTTTTCTGAAAAAAAATTTTTTTTACTAAAGAAGTTGAAAGGATACAAAGCTGGCTAACGAACTCGTCTAATGTGTTTTTCAAACTAGCTATATGCAAAAGTTCAAGTAAATATGACAAAAATTACGGACTCTAATCTGGGTCAACCGACTTCCTATAAACGGTCGTTTATGCCTTCAATGAGACATTCAATTACAATATTCTCGGAGGTTCTGTTAGCCACCCACTTAAGAAAGTATTGCGCCTAGTTTCAAGCTTATGTGTACAGAAATATCGGAGATTCTCTTGTTTACAAACATACGCACACACATACACACATACATACGTACATACATACATAGGCAAATACGACGCTTCGTAATGGCGCCAAGCTAATCTGGCACTACCCTTTAATTATCATGGCTGACCCATCTCCTACAGCTGTAGATGACAGTCGTTAGATGACACCTTTAACATTTGAGGAATGCGGCCTTGGGGTGAAATGAGTAAAAGATCGTCATTCAGGTGGTCTTTAACGACAGTTAATATCTCATAGAGATGGTCGCTAAAAACAGGGTCTGCTGTAGTAAATTGTGCGCTGTGTGTAAAACTATGTGCTGGTCTCTGATGTTATTTCCTGGACTGAAAGATTCACAAACCTGTAAAACCAGCACACAGCGTATGGTATTGTCTCACTGGGCTAGACCCCACACCCGGGTCTGCCCTGGGGGACTTCAGTGGGGTTAACTACTTTTTAGTTCCCACGGTCACACTGGTCAGCCCCACAGGGTGGGTTTTCCCTACTATTCTGGGGCATGTGTTTCTGTCTACCCTTGGTCTATTCACCTGTTTTTTCTCTTTTTAACCTCTCCCTACTGTCTGCACTTTCTGTAGCTCTTGATATTGGATATGTGTTGCTAAATGGTCTTAGGTTTATTTAGCGTATTAAACCGGCTGGCGACATACGTTCAATAGTCTGTTTAGTTTTTTTCCACAAGTAGTGCAGGCACGTCCTGAGAAAGTCTTGTTGCTGTCGGGACGTTACGCAATGTACAACCAACCAACTTATTGGCCTCGAAAACGTTAACGCTTAGGGCTTAACGTCTTTTGTTCACCACGAAGGTGATTTCAAAGACAGGGCACCGAAATAGGTCTGAACAAATTCGGACCCCAGCTGGATTCGAACCCGGGACCTTTCGGACGAGAGTCGAACGCTCTACCTCATCTAGGACCGTATCCTACATGTAACATATCCGTATCGGTATCCAACGAGTAAGGTCCAATCAGAGACACGCACACAACTATGTCCACCTACCTGCCGTGGTGACAACAGATCCACATCAATAAGGTCCGGCTCAAAAGGTACCAAGGTGATCGGCTTGAACCTCATGAACTGCTTGGTACCGAACTTGTGCTGCAACGAAAAACAACACAATATTTCACTGGTCCCTTTCGAGACGTGCCGCATCTGGATTCGCGGCGTAAAGCCGCGAATCAGGATGCGGCACGTCTCGAAAGAGTTAACCACTGGCGTGTGGTCTTAAGGCCCCGCCACACGTGCCGGTTGTGCCCCGATTTTGAAGCCGATTCCGATCCGATTGCGATCGGATGACGTCAATTATCCGATCCGGTCCCAATCGGCTGGGAATCGGGTGTCTAGAACCTGCTCTATTTTTCCGATCCGAATCGGCCCCGGTTGTAAGCTTCAACCAATCAGAGCGCGTCTCGCAAAGCTTGTCGTTTCAGTTTGCAAATGGCGGAACACGCCTGTTGTGATCAGTACCACCGCCGTTGCTGATGTTTCGCACGCCTCTTCCCGAATATGATGCAAAACTGCTGATAATGCAAGCACATCATCATCACTGTCAAAACTAGCAGCCATTTTGCAGAACAGGTACGACTTTGATCTTCGGTTCAAACCGGTCGGCTAAACAAGTCGGGAAATGTGTGGCAGTGCACACGTTTTTTTAGTCCGGCCCGATCACCTACCGATTCGAAACTGATCGGGAATCGGCTTCAAAACCGGGCATGTGTAGCGGGGCCTTTACGTGTAATCCCTCCCAGCTCGAACGTAGTCCTCGCGCATACGGTGACGTAGGGCGCCGTAAAAACGAACGAGAATTCGTCCGAGGTCAAGTCCCTTCATGAAAGTGAACCCATTCACGGCCGAAAAAAAATGTGAACGTCACCCGACCGCAAGAGGTATAGATCTTCATGAGCCCCCGCTATTGCGGGGGCTCACGAAGATCTATACCTCTCGTAGAAACCACTTTGTATCCATGTTCCTTTGACGGCTGGGGATCCTTGATGTTGGATTTACAATGATTCCTGAGCACAATCTGCGTACACACACAAAACAATAGCTCTTTTGGCTTCAGAGGCAAAGCAGAATGTCTTACCGTTGTGTTGATGGGATCCACCATCACGATCGTTTCCAGTCGGATACCGAACTGACCGTCCTCGTAATAACCGGGCTCTGAGACACACACACACACACATGACGTTCTCAGTTCTCTTTATAGACAAAAATTAACCTATTACTTCATTCATGAATACAAACAATAAACAAACTTATCTCATATAGTAAAGCTCGATGTAAACTGACCTGTTTTATTTATCGTATGGTTTAAGTTAAAAAAAAATCAAAAAGTGTTATCGTTCATTATCCTAAATATCTTGAGAAAAAAAGGGGTTTACGAACTGTTGACATTTTTTTTTTTTTTTTTTTTTTGCCTTAGACCCCGAGCAAAACACTATTGATTTATGTCTTCGTTTGTGGTGAACAACTCACCACCGCATCACCATCACCATCATCGTCAACATCATCGCTAAGAACAGTTTAGACTAGTAAGCTGTCTCTATGGAATAGTAAAACTAACGTGGCTGGAGAAAGACTAAGAACAACCAACCCGCGTTTTACATGATGCAGTGAACGTGTCCTTGCTTTTTAACTACAGTTCATCTGATTGCCAGTGAACACAGAATCATTTATGTTATAAGCAAGCACTAGCTCCCGAACATTCCAACTAACAGACTAGCAAGTAAATACGTTTCTGTCAAACGGGAAAAAGCAGTTTAACAGTTCACCCCTTGACTGCTACCGACGAGACCGTCCGGCGGAAAAGACGCGTAGGGGAGTAGCCCCTATTATGAAACAGTGCCTATTATGAAACACCTTGCTCCCAGTGAAACGGAATAATCTTTCCAAATTCCGCCTGTGCAGTAATATAGAGCTACTTCAGTGAGCCTTATTTCCGGTACAAGAATGTCAGACGTGATGAAAACGAAAACACGCCGATAAAATGTTATTTTTGACCCTTATGCTTCTTATTTTTTTGCCATTTTGAACCACCTAAATCAGCATTCAGTTTTGTGATTTTAAAAAAATATCCACTCTTGTCATGAAGAGCAATCTTCGGACATCAGATAACCAGCGGCATTCGTTTGGTTCTATATTTGTTGTTTTGGAGGCACGCATTTTCCTGGAGAGGTATCTTGTTCCTATAATGAAACACAAAGAGCACCTAATATGAAACGTGTTTCATATTTAGAACAGTGTTTCATATAAGGAGCAGTGTTTGTCTAGCGTATATATCGGAAACCATACAGCCAGTTTATTCAAAATTTCAGATGTTGAAACTTTTTCTCAATACAGAGTATCCCACACCAAGATCATGTCACGTTCGTCAAGGTCAAGGTCACAATGGCTACAATTACTATGCATGCCATTGTCCAGGCAATGTTACTGACACAGAGTGTTGCACACCAGAATCTATGCACTGCCTTAAAGGCCAAGGTCATAACGGCCATATTTGTTTTGTGCAGAATTGTGTGCTAGGCAATATCTTAATAACCATTGGACCTATTCAATCCAAATTTTAGATAATAGTATTTTACCATATCACACATTGCCATCAATCTTAACTGCGCCTCTACCTCAAGGTCAAGGTCATAGTTGCCATATTTGTCTTGCAGATTATTTAGTAGAAAATACCTCAGAAACCGCTGTACTGATTTGCTCTGAATCTTTAGGAAATGATGCCTTACCCACATAATTTTTTATGTGATGTCTTTAACAGAAAGAATTCACGACCTCTAAGATGAAGGTCGCAGAGGCCATATTTGTGTGAGCCTTTGTGCAGGCAATATCTCTGAAACAACAGGCCCAATTTTTTCCAAATTTCGCTTGATGATATTTTCACTGAACCCCTTCACAGCCGAGAAACTCTCAATGGGTCCATCCGCAAAACACATAGATTCTCATGAGCCTCAAGAAAGATTCAGAGTAATATTTGCGACCAGTGGTAGTGAAGAGAATAAAACAGATATGTCAAAAACCAGGTTTGTGTCGCTACATCACTTCAAGATGACGCGCACAGTTGTTGGGAATGCTTTCAGACAGACAAAATGGCGCATTACTGTCTTCGGGGAGGGGGTGGGGCTAAATACCTGTTCCAAGTGCAAACCTTGATGTCTTAGGTGTGACAGCAAATGTGAAACAATATAAATGTAGTCACCAATCGTCCATGCATCCGCTCTTCAGCCGTCGTGTGTGTATGCGTGCGGTTTGTATAAGGCAATTTCTTATGGACTATAACATTCACAGACTTTAAACTCGACACAACTGTAGTTTACAAGAACAACTTTACCTACATATTTCATCTGTAGAAAAGGTCAAAGTCATCCTAGGTTGATGTGTATGTAAAGATTAGTCATTTTTCGCACACACATTTTTTTAAAAGTTAAATTTGCGCGCAAAAGTTTGAAAGTACCTAAGTATGCATTTTATACCACGAATACTATTGCGAATGACCTCTCTTTAAGGTTGAGGGCAGTTTTTAAAAAAAAAACGTGCGGGAGATTACATAGACCTTTTCGTGGGAACTCTTCCTGTCGGCGGAGTCACAGTTGCTGAGAATGTGAAGAGGGTGAGGACCTACAAATGCGCCACTCGTTGACTATCAAACGAGGGGCGGGTGGTGCTGGTGTTAGTGCTGGTGGGAGGTCGCGGGAAGGGAGAGAGAGGTCTGGAGACCTTTTCACCAATGGCCGAAAAATCACACGACGGACCGTTTACAATTTCCAAGAAGAGGTGAGGGAGGGTGTTTGTGTGTGTGTGTGTGTGTGTGTGTGTGTGTGTGTGTGTGTGTGTGTGTGTGTGTGTGTGTGTGTGTGTGTGTGTGTGTGTGTGTTTGTGTGTGTTTGTGTGTGTGTGTGTGTGTGTGTGGGGGGGGGGGGTCTAAACTCCCCCAAATAGAAAATTACACCTAAAAAAATATCCTGGGAGCCGTGCACCTTAGAACACCCCTATCCCCCTGAATTTGCTTCTGAACATGTACATAATATAAACCTGTGTCGATAATGCAACCTTTTATCAAGTTTTACTTCTTAGGTGGAAAAACTAAATACAGTAGCTCTTATTCCCCCATACATGGAACATTTTCAACACACTTACTGACTATGCCTGCCCTTTGACCTTTGGGAGGAGCCAATAAAATTAATGCATAGACAGTATAACCCCTAGCAAAACATTTCAGCTGTTGTCTTACTGCAAAGTTCACATACAAACTACCTGTAATAGCAACAACCTAAAATAAACGCCTTCTTACTTCCCGTGACCTTTGACCTTAACGAGAGGTTAACTTAGTAGAGCTGCAAACAAAAGTTGTATAACAGTTTTCTTTTTGGCAGGTTTTAAAATAAGATTATTACTAATTTCTTTAAAAAGATCGCCTGTTTATTGATCTTTGTAACCTTGACCTTTCATGGAGGTCAGCACAAGTGACAATAAAAGCTATTGTTAAATAGGGCCTCTGTGCCAAAATAGAAGTCTGTGGCTCTGATGGTCTCTCAGAAATTCAAAATGATAAAATCTGTCACAATTAGATATACACAGGATGATGGATGGATGGACCAATAGTGGACCAGTGGACGGATGACTCATTATATTTAACTCACTTTCAATGTTAAATGAGCCTATAATGTGTGCTAACCATCTCTCATGCCTTAATTTTCCAACAAAATGTAAGTAAAACTTGTAAAAGGGACATATTCACACTCTTTCATAATAGGAGACCTGGTGTTTCATATTAGGGAAATGGTGCCTAATATGAAACAATGTGTCACTTTTTTCAAACTGGAACTGCTGCATCGATTCGAGTTTTGAAATTTGGCTTTGTCCTAAGATGCTTCAATATATTCTCTATCAAACCCTGGTTTCGGATTGATTCTACCTTTCTTTGGACGGTCGCGCGTTTTTGCTTAAGTGTTTCATACATGGGTCTCCTCCCCTAACAACGCGTCTTTACCGCTGAACGGTATCGTCAGTAGTAGTCAAGGGTTAATTACAATCCATAACAAAATTAAAACAAGCAAACCAAGGACAAGCAATGAATCTGACAAACAAGGAAACAAACAAAGAAATGTTCGATGTAAACAGACATGTTGCGATATACAAGGCTTGCGTGCAAGTACATGTGTGCAACAGCAGTTCGAATCATTATCGCAAAATGAAAACATAGCCTTTGACTTTAAAAAAAAGGGACACGATTAAACCAGTGTGACAAACTTTAAATCAAGAATGAGCTTAATGAGCTTAAACTAGGGCCTACATTTGAAACGCTACTTTTATTTGTTGTATTGATTTAAGCAGGAAGAATATGACAGTAGATGCCCTCCCCTGCCCTTCCCCCTCCCCCCCCCCACCCCCTCCCAACAAGCAACAGTGTCATGGGACTAGCTGGCCATCTAGCTTGTGTACAAAAAGGTCCAAATTGTACTGGCATAAAAGAAGCTCTACGACATAGTGAAATCTACGACTGTTGCAGCTCTACAGTGCGACTGCGCGCGGTTCACGGAGTGAACAAGTATAGTAGTAGCAAAAGCGGGATTGACTAGCATGGTCAGTACCACAGGCGCTTTGCGGTGAAGCATTTGAGAACGGGTCATACCTCGCCCCCTGAAAGTGAAACTCCATCTGCCAACTTGAATCCCATTTGCGGGAAAGGCACAGGGAGTTTAGTTTAAAAGCGCGAGGTGGAAGGTATGACGTTAGTTTTTAAGGCGCTAAGCAGGACCGTGGATCGCCTGTGGTCTCAGCAAGCAAATGGTCCTCAGGCTGGAAAATGGTCGCTGTTGGCCCGCGCACAGCCCTTGGGTCAATTGCATCAGTGAGATTAGTCCTGCGCAAGCCACTAAGCAAGGTGCTCCGCAATCGCGGAGCACCTTGCTTAGTGGCTTGTGCAGGACTAAGATCGCTCATGCAACTGGCCCCTGACCCTTTGCTTACTAGTAAGTGCTTAGGTCTCACCATCGGAGAAGTACATGTACGGACGCAATTCCTCTTGCGTGGAGAACTCGCTATGTGAAACTGATATAAAGCCTGGTCCTGAAACACATGCAGCAGCCCAACACTGTCATTTGCGAGTGCTCTAAAATGTCTGCAAGGCCAAGGGCCGTGCCATGCCAGGCTAGGAATTGCTGGCGAGGTTTCCAACTGCAGCGGCATTTCTTTTCTGTGACTGAACCAGTTTTCAAGCAATGCACGTGAGAAACAGCGGCTGCAAAGAAAGTTAGTAGATGAGTTGATGGGTTCGCCCTAGTTTTTGTTATTCTGATGTATAACACCATGCAGGCTGCAGGTGGCAGGCTGCAGGTTGTGCGACAGGCTGCTAAGCGCGGTCTGATTGTGTAGATAAAGACAATGAGTCCATTTTTGGAAGAGCGATACAATGAAAATTTTGCCTTTCCCAAAAATGGAATTTACTGTCTGTTGTCTTCACAGGACAGCATGGCTCCAGAGTGAGAGAGTGTTGCTAGGCGCTGTGTTCTGTGAGCAAACAACCGGCATTGATTCATTTGTGGCCGGGTTAATTTAACGCCGTGCATGCAGCATAGACCATTTCACGGCGAGTGAAAAATAAACAAACAACTTGTTGCAAACACTTGGAACGACTCACCATCAGAGATATACATAAACGGGTGCATAGTATCTTCGTTTACATTCAAATTACGCGTCTTACGAGAAACAGAAATGTACGCCGGTCCTCGACCATACAGTATGAATCTCATCTCATCAAGCAATCTGTGAAAATGAGACTCTGCAAAATCCTGAACGACGGTCTGAAAACCTCAGGCCTCAGCGACGAAGGTTTGGCCGGTACGATCCCGAGCTGTCAGCCTGTGACCTTTAACGAAAGATGCCTTGCAAAATATGCTACTCGTACATTGTTTCCGTCCAGCTTTCGACTCCTCCTGGGGTCTTCCTTAGGTTGCACACCCCTTGTCAATGCTCTAACTTATGACCTATTTTTTCTCCAAAGTGTCCCAGCACAACGAGTGACCTGGAAGCGACCAGCACAAGCGGTGACCTGGATTCCGCAGATCATGGCAAACGACCGGTCCTTGAAAATCTTATCTATGACCTATTTATCTCGGAAGCGACCCAGCGCATGCAGTGACCTGGATTCCACAGCACGTGGTAAATGGCGTTTGCGAAAACCCTACAAAAGCTGAAGGCTCTGAGAATGAAGAGAGCAGTCTGCAGCGCTATCTTGCTTAGAAAGCGTGAAACTACACTGAAATCTGTACTGCGCAGCAGCTAATGCACCCTTTCTGTCATTTTCAGTCTGTCAAATCATCTCACTCACAGGAGGCATAGATCTAGAGGCTCATGGACCTTAGGGAATCTAAGCCTCAATCTACCCTTGTGTGGTTTGCAGCTGTCCTACACAGGAGGGATGTCATTGGGGGTTAGCGCATTGAGCCTTTAGACCCAATCCCCAAAAGTTGTGAGTTGTCCTCGCAAGACCAAGTTACGGTTTAGGCGACGGATCGAGCATGATAGTTCAAGGGTGGTGCAGGAATAGTTTGGCGCCTATCGGCGCCAAGCTATCCTTGCACCACCCTTGATCTATCATGGTCGATCCATATACAGAAGTAGTCTGTCAAAGCAGAATGGATTCAGACCGGGACTACGCTGGGAGTTTTTAATGCCACGTGGCATCTCTCGTAGGTGACATGAGCAAGGAACATTGAACATCAGGAAGCGACACCCCTCCTATTGACACCAAGGAGCGGTAGGACAGACGCCTCACCATCCGAGAAATACATGTAGGGGTGCAGGGTCTCCTCTGAAGGATTGGCGGCGTGCGTGAGGGAGATGCGTCCCGGACCTGAAATGAAAAGGACATCGGGGAACCGTACGCCGTCCATATAGATATATTCAGTGAGTATTGCATGTATTACATAACGCAACTGTACGAACTAATGTCAAACAAACTACACTCAGCCCTGTGGAGGCAAAACACTATAAGTCCACTTACATGAAAAGCGAGATTTCATTGTAATACCCCCCCCCCCCTACACACACACACACACACACACACACACACACACACACACACACACACACACACACAACACAACACACACACACACACACACTTTTTGTGAAAAGCAAGATTTCCTTGTAATACACCCCCGCCCCTTCCCCCAATGCCGTGAGATAGCTGTAGTCGCCTGCTCAGCTTTGAACTCAAATACCAACCCTCGCCCCCACCCACCCCCTCCCCCACCCCCACCCCCTCCCCACCCCCCAAAATTTAACATAAGTAATGAAAACAAATAAATAAATAAATAAATAAATAAAATCTAAAATCTAATAAAATCACACAAATGGACTCCCGTTTGCCTTCGCGGAGCAGCTTTGGGTACACAATCGCGTCGGAGTTCATTGGAAATTAAAAGGACTGCTATACATTCAAGCAATTAACCACGAATAGTGCAGAACGTCGTCAGACTTAATGTTGCTTCATATGCAAGGTATAGTATTGTAGTCATGAGTATTGAGTAGTCATTACGTGTGTAATATCATATAGTACAATGGAACCTGTTCTGAGCATCCACCCTTTTGCAATTTAAAAAAGGTATTTAAAGACAGGTCATCTGTCAAGAGAAGTCTTGATGGGCAAAAAGTGTCACTTATCATTAAAGATCATCGGTTAGGTGGCTACAACCACCTAACTGATAGCCACCTAAATGATGGCCTTCAATGACAGGTGGTCGCGCAAAACAGGTTCTGCTGTAGTCAATCAAGCTGCTCTAGAAATAACTTGAAAGAATCCAGAAAACAAGTCGCTTTGTAAACACACTGAAACAAAACAGTATGAGAAATGACCGTAAAGTCAAAGTTCAAAGATCCTGCACTTTTCATTATTTTATATTATTATTATTATTATTATTATTATTATTATTATTATTATTATTATTATTATTATTATTATTATTACAATCATGATTAGTATCATCATTATTCTTACTCTTCTGTTTTATTATTATGTTCATATTAAAAAGATTGTATGTCTCTTTCTCTGTCTTCACTCATTCGAGAAATGTCGCATACGGATGTGCGGCTTATAGCCGCGCATTCGTATTCGGCACTTCTCGAATAAGTTTAACTAGTACATCGTTCTTTGTGCCCAGATGGCACTTACATTAGATTGCACAATGACAATGATAGGAGCAGAAGATACATCAACTGTACAATGTCCTTACCCTCGTGTACACTGAGGTAGGCGCCGATGCCGTGTCCAGTTCCGTGTCTGTATTCCAGTCCAACTGACCACAGCGGGGCGCGGGCCGCCATGTCTATCTCACGACCTGCAGACGGGACGGGGTGACAGGAGGAAATATAACAAATGGTGGTACAACAGAACATGGTTTGTGCAATCCCCGTTATGAGAGAGCACCATTATAAGAGATCACCGTTATTATTATCACCTGTCATTTAAAGACCATCATTTAGGTGGCTGTGACCAACTAAATCATGGTCTTTAATGACAGGTGACAATTTTGGCCATTAAAGACTTGTCTTTAAAGACCACAGGTGACTGCTCACGGAATCATTCTGATTGTCATTATGTACATGGGCAGATCGTTTACCTGTCGAGAGGTGGTTTTGTGGATGGGGGTGGATATCCATATTTCAGTTTCGGACATTTTGCCAAAAGACATAAACGGCGAAGGAGAAGAGTTCAAGACACCACTCGACAGAGGGCGCGGGTTTGGATGGGAGGGAGGGGGGGAGCAGAGGGAGGGGGGCAGGAGGGGGGCAGAAGGGGGGCAGGAGGGGACCATCATCACGTATGCGCCTCAAGAAATGGGAAAGTCATTAATTGCATGTGTGCAAGCTCCGGCATAGGTTTTCAGCTTACCGTACAATCCCTCTGGCCAGATCATCAGGGCAAGGTCCGTTTGACCCATAAACACACGAGTGTAACATTCCTGCAAATTAATCAATGAATGAATGAATCAATCAATGAAGCAATCAATCAATCAATCAATCAGTCGTTAATATTTGAATTTTTTTTATCTCGACATACTAGAACATTGCATGGATCAGATATATTTAAACTCTGGCAACTAACCTAAACTTACAATGAATCAATGAATCTTTATTTTACAACGGTAAAGATATTAACAATGCCAGAGGCAATGCCATTTTTCAAATCTGCCGTTGCTACATCTACAACACAACAATTACATTACATTAATACATGTATAGGACGAACGCCTACGATGTGTTGGGGGAGTTGGAGCAATATTTATCTTCGCAGCCATAACTATCTTCAAGATTTGCTTTCTATACGTAGATATCATTTTTAGTAATGTACCCATTCTACTGCTGTGTATGTATAGTGCTGCTGTGTTGTTGCTAACTGAGCCGGATGCAGCACGTCTAGAATGAGCTAACCGTTTGGCTGTCGGTAACGGTCTTCCTGCAGGAATCATCGCGTCAAAGAACGCTACCGACAACCAAAGGGTTAAAATAATCTAGTATCGAAAAGTGCCGGTGTCTGGAAGATCACCTTCTGGTACTTGGTGGGCGTGCCGTAATGCATTGTGCGAGTGACGTCTGTTGTGCCATCACTGTAACAGAAAATGGTAAAGGAAAAATGCAGTGAAAAAATTAGATGAATTCGTCTTTAATTCGAGCACTACTCTTTGGATATCACAAGTCAGTAATGGCATATTACGCCCTTGACTGCCGAGAAATAGTGAACATGATCCAACTGCAAGAGACATTATAAGTTATTGGTTGCAGGGGTTTGCTACACGGACCCTTGTAGGCTTGAGGGAGGTCAAGGAACCACTGTATCCCGAAGGCCGCAGGCCTGATGTGGTACAATTGTTCCTTTGACCTCCCGAAGGCCTACAAGGGTCCGTGCAGCAAGCCCCTGCTACCAATAACGTATTTGTTTTCATTCCTCCACTATTTTCGTAAAAGAAAAAAAGACATCTTCCGACCTGTATCACGCCAGACATGACTGACGTCAAAGGAATATACATTTATACATAATAAACTGATGACGTAATTTAAAATATTTCTTGACGTTGCCGACTCCAGTACTGAGTGTGCTTGTTGTTTCGAACAACACTATGCAACATTTTACTTTAGAACGTTTTGGTGATTTTTATAGAATAAAACTCGCATCTAAGATGGGTCACAAAGAGGGCTACAAGAAGTCCGCCATTTGTCGCTACAAGGGGTTTTGTATCACGGTCTCATGGTACGGATTGCGCTAAAGAACTGGTCGTTTGACATAGGGATAAAAACAAAGATCTATGGCTCTTGCTCAAACCTGTTTGTATCTATGTTTCTCGGACGGTGTTGGCTTTTGGTCGTTGAGGAATGAACTAAGATTTTAGAAACAAAAATGTACGTACAGTGTACGTAGAGTGGGAGGGAAAGGTTAATGGAACTATCTTATGCAAAATGCAAGGCAATTCAGAACAATTTTATCTCTTGTATGTATTATTACTTATTTTTATTAAACCGGTGGCCCTTGTCCCAGCGGAAACGAATCGAGGGAGACAAGTCGTCTGTATCCCACTTTCACTTATTCACAGCTAAAACACTTTAAATCGGGGTGACTCGGTGGCTCGGTGGTAGAGCGTTCGACTCTCGTCCAGTGTTCGGATCTGGCTTGGGTCAAAATTTGTTCTGAGCTTATGTTGGTGCCCCGTCTCTAAAATCACTTTTGTGGTGGACTTTTAACTTTTAATTGATTTAACCGCAAGTCCGCATTTCCTAAATTTTAGATGTGTTGCTTAACAACTATTTACCAGTTCCAAGAGATGATTAGACCATGATAATTCAAGGGTAGTGACAAATTAGCTTGGCGCCATCAGGCGCCAAGCTAATCTGGCACTACCCTTGAATTATCATGGTCGATCCGTCTCCCGCCGTAGTGTTTCGGAGCTAAATGGGCTAAGTCGGGAGAGGTCTTCAAGGTCTGTATACCAGCGGTGGAATATGAGGAGAGAAGCTAACCTGGCACCCTTGAACTATCATGGTCGATCAACATCCTGCTGCATTGCCTTAACACATTTGAGACGTGCTGGTAGCGAATTCGCGGCTTCATCCCGTGTATCCGGACGCGGTACGCCTCAAATAAGTTTAAGGTGGCTGTGTAGCTAAAGGCAATAATATGCACTGACGAGCAAAAGAAATGCGACATCACTGGGATCATCGGAAACACTGTAGTGTTTCCGATGATACCAGTGATGTCGCTACAGTGTTTCCGATTATCCCAGTGATGTCGCATTTCTTTTGCTCGTCAGTGTATAGGCCTCTGTCGCTTACAGGTATTGTCCACCGGAGTCCAGAAGGTACATGTCGTTTGTGGTGATGCTGCGGTCGGTGAGGTTGGAGGGGCTGTAGTGAATGATGGCGCCGTTAGCACCGGAGGCCGATATGGTGCTGAAGCTCAGTCCGCGGTTGTACGGCGCTTTCCTGGATGCAGAACAAACACATCATTGGTAAAAAAAATAATGATGAAAATAATAATAATAATAATAATAATAATAATAATAATAATAATAATAAAATAATAATAATAATGATGATGATAATAATAATAATAATAATAATAATAATAATAATAATAATAATAATAATAATAATAATAATAAGTCTAAAAAGGTGGCTGCCAAACGTGTAAAATGCAGAGAATAACCCAACGAATAAAAGAAATACACTTAGAAAAGACAGTTACAACACTATACTATCGTGTTGTAACTGTCTTTTCTAAGCGTGTTTCTTTCTTCGTTGGGTTCTTCTCCACATGATCAGTAACTGGACAAGGGCGCCTAAATGGATCGCTTGCTTTTAACAAAAATGGACTACTGTCTTGTACGTGCCTTCAAATCGCATAAAAGTGGAACGAAACTCCCAACAAAGAAAAACATTTTAAAAAAAGGTTTAGAAAGGGTAATAACAACAAACTGTAATAACCCATTTAGCCACGACACCCTACAGCAGGAGAGGGGTCGACCATGATAATTCAAGGGTAGTGCCAGATTAGCTTGGCGCCTGTCGGCAAGCTAATCTGGCACTACCCTTGAATTATCATGGTCGATCCATCTCTTGCAACTGGTGCATAGTCTTTTTTTTCCTTTTTGTTGTTGCGGGAATCAGTCTCAAACCGGCCAGAAATTGCCGTATAGGAAGGTATTTTTTGTGCCTGTTTTCCATTCCTTTTTTTTTTTTCTTTCCAATTCTTCTTTTGTCCTTCCGACATCATCTTCCTGTTTATTCTTCACATTTTGTCTGGTCAACTTTATTTCAAAAGTCTGATGATGTATGCACAATGAAACAGTGAACATTACGTAAACTAGTAATGGACATAAACCCGATGTTTGTGGTATGTTGATCAGGTACACATGTATACTATATATAGCAATTAAAAGTTATATTGGGATGGACAGAAAAACAACGTGGGTTCGCTGCCATGCACTCTCTGCTACTGTCTTTTGCTACTGTCTTTAAAACATGCACGCTAGAGAGAGAGAGAGAGAGAGAGAGAGAGAGAGAGAGAGAGAGAGAGAGAGAGAGAGAGAGAGAGAGAGAGAGAGAGAGAGAGAGAGAGAGAGAGAGAGAGAGAGAGAGAGAGAGAGAGAGAGAGATCATGTGCGTGCGCTCTCACAGTTATAAATGTGGCATCAAATGGTTTCTTAGCATCAGCTCCTTTTCAAATATCATGCAAATATTAGCGGCGTCGCCGTATCTATATTTGCTTATACACATCTTTGTTAGGATAATGAGATGATTTATTAGGTTCTCGTTTTGTTGGTCGACATTTCGTTCGTGGATTCCCAAGCGGGCAATGGTTTCAGTTATTTTGAGATGCTGTTGGGTTCGCACGTTGATTTCTTTTCGACCATTTGCCATAAGGGCTTGGTTTTGGGACAGGCAAAGAAAAAATGCTCTATAAAGTCTGTTTGGTCTAAACGGCATGCATTACATTTGTCCGAGTTTGTAATCCCCATCTTTTTTAGGAGTATGTTTGTGGGGAAGTTGTTGTGAAGGATCTCCAAATGAAGAACCCTTAGTCTGGTTTCTCGGGTGGCGTTGATTACAGCCTCCCAGTGATGCTTGTTGATAGATAATTTAACTTTATGTTCCAAAAGTTTACCGCGATTGGTTGTGTTTCTTCCGTGAGCAATCTTCGAAAGTGTTTGCTGTGAGAGTGTCTACTGTAATGCCATTTAATGCCATGTTTTGTTCTGGGTGGTCAAAGAGTTTAATTCGGTTGCTTGCAAAGGCCTGCTGAATTGCAGAACGCATTGCGTTGTATTCTAGTATTTTATGTGGGGCCGGGTCTACCAGCGCCTCTAGATCGCCAAATGCGATTATTTCGAATCTGTCGCTGAGTATATCGTTGAGCTTGTGTAATCCTTTTGCAATCCAATCTTTCATGTACAGGCTTTTGCGTTTAAATTGTAGATTGGAGTTATTCCATATAGCGGAGTTTAGGTAAAGTGCTCTTGTCTCGTTCTCGTCAAATTTATCTCTCAAGTTTAACCAGGCACGGAGGACATTTTTCCAAAAGTTTCCTATGTTTGGGAAGAGTCCATTTAAGTCCGTTGGGTTTGAGGGAGTTGCCAATATGTCCAGGTCGTTAGATAGTTGTGAGAAGACGTGTACTGGGTATGCCTTCCAAGCGCTGCTTGTGTCCCCTTTTATGAGTTTGGGGTGAGGTGTGAGGTGGAGTGTTTTCATATCTATCATCTTGAGACCTCCGAGGTCGGCACCTTGGGTAAGTACCTTAAGTTTGACTTTTTTCAAATGCTTTTTTATTATTATATTTCTTTTTCCAGATGAAAGTAAATAGTTCTCGATTAATTGCAGCCAAAATGTCACCCGGGAGGCCGATGGCTTGCATGATGTACACAAACTGAGAGATAAGACAGGTTTTAGCTACGACAATTTTACCTTGTATACTTAAATTTCGTCTTGACTATTGCTTTATTGCCCTTTTCATGTTTTCTTATTTTTTTTTCGACCAGTTGTCTTCAATTTCTTGTGCACTCACATTGCTGTTAAAGTAAGTGCCAAGAATTTTCATTTGTTTTACCCATTTAATGCCGTGGAGAGAATGTTCGTTGTTTTTGTCTTTTCCTAGCCACAATGCTTCTGTCTTTTACTTGTTCATGTTGAGGCCAGATATCTTTGCAAAGTTATCAAATATCTCGATTATCTTGTCCAGGTCAGTACCGTCTTTAAGAAAGAGGGTAGAGTCGTCTGTAAACTGTTCGATTTTTAGTATCAGCTCTACATTGTGGTTTCTCTTGATCGCTATCCCGTTTACGTTACTATCCCTGATCTTTATTGCAAGCACTTCTACTGCTAAGATGAACAGCAGAGGGGACAGTGGACATCCTTGTGGTATTCCTCGCTCGATTCTGAAGGGTTCGGAGATCCATCCATAATGGTTGATGGAGCTTTCTGTTTGCTCTATGAGAGTGCTTATCCACTGTTGAAAGTTGGGGCCGAAGCCATACAGTTTGAGGCTGTCCTCTATGATTTTTTGGGAGATTGTGTCAAGTCAATTCCGACCAAGATTCCTGGGAGCTTTTCCTCATTCAGATAGTTGACTGTGTCGTCGATTGTTCTTAGGGTTGTTGCAACGTTTATACCTTTTACAAAGCCGCACTGTTCCTCAACTATAAGCTTGTGTATAACTGTACCAAGCCTTCTTGCTAGCGTTTTTGCGAGTAGTTTATAGTCAGTGTTTAGGAGAGAGATTGGTCGCCAGTTTGACAGATTATCTCGCGGGAGGTTTTTGCCTTTATAGAGGAGTGTTATAATTCCTTTCTTTTGGGTACGGGATAGGTTCCCACTTTCGAAGGAGTAACAACAGGAGTCCATAATCATGTGTTTTATTTTGGGCCAAAAACAGTTGTAAAATTCCGTTGTGAGTCCATCGCATCCCGGTGCCGAGCCGTTTTTCGTGGATTTGAGGGCTTCAGCTATTTCGTTTTCCGTGATTGCATCTTCGCAGTTGTTTTTGTCAAAAGCGTTTAATGTGGGCAGAGTGGAGTGAGGGCCAAGAAATTCGGACAAGGACGTGTCATTTTCGTTTGAAAGTCTAAGGTCGTTTTTGTATAGTTTAGCATAGAAGTTCACTTGTTCTTTCAATACGTCCTGTTGTTTTGTCAGCAATTTTCCGTCTTCGTTTTTGAGAGCAGATATTGTGTTTTTCGAACCATTTGCTTTTTCTAGCCCGAGAAAGTAACGTGTGTTTTTCTCGCCCTCTTCAATGAACTTTATTCTTGATCTGATTTGTGCCCCGCGAGCTTCCGCGAGGGCGTTTATTTCTAGATCTGTTTTTATCCTTATTATTTCTGATATGAGTCTTTCATTGTCTGCTTGCTCAGCGAGTTCGTTTTCTAGGAGTTGCAGTTTAGTTTAAATGATTTTGATATTGTCTTTTTGTTTCTGTCGCTTGTGCTTCGAATAGGCTATAGACTGTTCTCTGATTCTGACTTTGCATAGTTCCCATTTGCAACTGGTGCATAGTCATTAGATGACGCCTCCAAAATTTGGGAAATATGGCCGTCGGGCTGAATAAGTTAAATATTCGGGTTTTAATCGGAAAGTCTGTATGTCCATTTGTTTGAAAATGGATATGCAGACTAGAATAATTCACGATTTTAACATACACGAACGACAACAATAGTCACAAATTCAACAGCAGCAGCGGCAACAAGAAAAAGACTACAGCAAGAAATATAACACAACAACAATATTAATAAACAACAACAGCAAGCAGTTGCTCTTTGGAATAATGTATTGAACTCATGCAACCTGGAACTCAACAAGTGGTGAAAGTGATACTTGTTTGTTTGTCTATTTCAAAATATGTATTAACTGTGTTGTAACTAAGCGTGCTTCTTCTTTTTTTTTTTCTTTTTTTTTTTCTTTTTTTTTTGGGGGGGGAAGGGGGGGGGGGGAAGGGGTATTCTCGACCTGAAACGCTTCATTGCAAAGCCCAGTGACACTCAAGCAGGCGTAATCTGAAAACTTTCACAGGACGAGTAAATTTATGTATTGGACTAGTCGAGTTAGTTCCCTTGTTTGCTCTCAGCCTCAAAGTAAATTACAGCAGTTCCTCAAACTCATGGCGTCAAACTGAGCTGATTCTGGACTAGGTCATCGAACCCAGAGGCTGAATTTAGGACATGTCGTAAATGAAGGCATTACAGATTGGGAGACAGATCGGCCATGATTGTTAAAGGGTGGTGCCAAAATAGATTGCCCCTAGGTGCCAAGCTATTTTGACACTACCCTTGAACTATCATGGCCGATTCATTTTTGTTGTTGAGTCAGAGCTGAATGACGTATGCGCACGGCTCATGTCCTGTGAGTCGCTCAAACTTACCTTCTCATTAGCTCCAAACGATCAGCTGCAGACACCTCTGTCCAAGACTTGCCTTCTTTTATCTGCGACACAATAAAATATCTTTTTTTTTCACGTAAAACAGAGAACACAATGTAGTACGAATACACATACAATCTCCTGGTATTTTTCTCTAACGTATTGAAAATACGGTAGACTTTGAAATGGGGCTGGTCGGAGAGCATTCCGGAGCATGTACATGACGTTTTTTGGCGTGCGGTTAAGATAAAAGTTACGTCACGTCAGGCTACGCAAACCTTGCTAGAGAACGTCTTTTGGGCGCCAAGCGCCGCGTGTGCGTGCGTGTGTGTGTGTGTGTGTGTGTGTGTGTGTATGTGTGTGTGTGTGTGTAGTTGTGTGTGTGTGCGTGTGTGTGTGTGCGTGTGTGTGTGTGTGTGTGTGTGTGTGTGTGTGTGTGTGTGTGTGTGTGTGTGTGTGTGTGTGTGTGTGTGTGAGAGAGAGAGAGAGAGAGAGAGAGAGAGAGAGAGAGAGAGAGAGGAGAGAGAGAGAGAGAGAGAGAGAGAATGTCAGAGAGAGAGAGAGAGAGAGAGAGAGAGAGAGAGAGAGAGAGAGAGAGAGAGAGAATGTCAGAGAGAGAGAGAGAGAGAGAGAGAGAGAGAGAGAGAGACAGACAGACAGACAGACAGACAGACAGACAGACAGACAGAGAGAGAGAGAGAGAGAGAGAGAGAGAGAGAGAGAGAGAGAGAGAGAGAGAGAGAGAGAGAGAGAAATGAAATGAAAGTTTATTTTTCAAGGATAAATGATTAGAGAGAGAGACAGAGTTTGAGTGCAAACAAGCTTGAAATTGTATGATATTGTACCTAAAAGAATAATATCGAGGCAGTTTTTCTCATTTTGGATTAAGATGCTCACTGGCGAAAAAACCGGTTGATCCAAACTGGAATCCGTAATTTTTCTTATTTTTACTACATATTGTGAATATAGCTAGATAAAAATAAGATGTTGAATGAGGTCGTTAACCAGCAGTGTACCTCTAGAACGTTTTGAGTGATATTTAAATATTTTCACGTTTTTGGGATTAATTTCACCAATTATTTGGGATTAATCTTAACACAATTATATATTTTTTTTACTAAACAAAAACAATCTTCTCATTAATAATCGCATGAATTTTCATATTACGGTATTTACATAAGCCTACATTTTGTCTCGGCTGTCGGGTACGATTAGGTCAATTGTGACCTGTGTGCCTAGGTGTGAAAATCAGACAATTTTCTGCACCATTTTTCGGAGTCATTTGTAAAACAACTAACATAACTGTAATTTCTTTTACGAAAGAAAAGCTATCTTCTCATTAATACCCGCATGATTTCATAAACAGTGTTTGCATAAGCCTGCTGTTTGTCCCGGTAGGATTAGGTCAAATTGTGACCTGTAAGCTCTAGGTGTAAAAATCAGCAAGAGAATTGCCAAGTTAGGATCCTTTAATACGTAAAACGTTAGTACTGCGATGAGTGACGTACACGAATACGAATACCTTTATTACATTTAAGTCCAAATCAACAAGGAGGATGTGTGTAAGGTTTTTGAGCGTACAAACGTATAACATCTAGTCGTCACTATGAACACGGCGTCGTTGGACTAATGATGCCATGACGTGAAGCTTGAAGGGATGTCATTTCGCTGTTCGTGCTATTCTTATTCTTCAGAATAGCAATGCTACGCCAGATCACAGAGCTTACAAATGGCGGGAATCGCCGTGTGTCCGTCTTTATTTCTGTGTGCCATTGTGTATGGATCAGAGGGTGGGTTAGAGTAGAAGGAGATGGATTCCTGTCGCTCTACGAGCCCATAGAGCGTACTAATGGGGTGTGTCAGTCTTTGATCAAAGGTTGGCTTAGATAGATGGGAAATGGATCAGCATAATAAGCCTAATAATATGAACAACTCTGAATGTTCCTAAAACATTAACGCATGTGAGCTCCAAACAATACGGTAGACTTTGGGATGAAATCCTCATCTTGTTGTTTTACTCTTGAGGATTCATAATAATAATAATTACGGTATTTATAATGCGCTTATCTTATAATAATTATAACTCTAAGCGCGCACTCACAACTCGCACACGCATGCGCACGCTTTAGACAATGACTCACGTAACACAAATTCATGCCTTTTGTGCACTAATAATATTGTTACCTCTTTTTCAAGCATGGCCAGAAATTCGATGAGTACTGCCGAGTCCCGATTCTGCAACACACACGTACAACATACAAGACATATCGTACACAAATTAAAAAAAAACAAACAAACAAATAAACAGCTATTTAAAGTAAAGCAAAGAAATATTATCTCTTATTGAGATTAAGATCACATCAGTCAACATAATAATAATAATAATAATAATAATAATAATAATAATAATAATAATAATAATAATAATAATAATAATAATAATAATATTCATAATAGCGAATACATAAACTAGTCAATATATCACTAAATATATTAGTGATATATTGACTAGTGGATGTATTCATCTTGATGGGTCCTTGCGAACAGCCCAACAGAATGTATGCGTGATGCAGATGCAGTATGCATACCATCAACATCAAAAGGTCTTCGGGACGACCCCGGCTGCAGTTGTGCCCGGGCCAGCTGCGGCCATCGTCGGCCAGAGGACAATTGCGTACTAGGACATAGTACATAAGTCCAACTAATCAGGACACCTGGGGACATCCCGTTAAAACAGGACCTTCACCCCTTTATCGTTAATAACTAGACAGTGTTTTGGTTTCATAGGGCAGCAACTGTTTACTGTTTTGTCTGATGAACTCACGTAACAGTTCTCCATGCCTTTTCGTTCCACCTCGTTCTTCTGGGCCTTGGCCAGCGCTATGGACGACCGGGCCTGGATTCTCTTCGCCTGCGTTCAAAGAAATGTTCACAAATAACAGATAACTGATCACTTTACCTATCCAAGGGGGTATACGGGGGATGCTCACATACAACAGTGAAAATCTGTCTTTCGAGTTCACAGATATTACAAGCTGGAAGGTAAAAAAATACTTAACGTGTAAATCTTTAATTAACTCATTCCAGACGTTCCCAATCCGGATACGCGGGATAAACATTCGTATCCAAACGCAGCGCTTTTCAAATGTGTTAAAAGACAAAGCAAGAAAGGGGAAACTTCAAGAACATCTCAACAGACACGGCAAGATTTGGGAGCAGCTTTTGGCTATTGTATTGCTGTTATTGTTAAATATTTCATCAAATTTGCTGGAACATTTTGGGTAGATTTTGAAACATTTTGTCACCAATATTTTATAGATGAAATATTGGTGACAAGCTGTTGTGCTACCCTAAATGTTAGTAAAACCTTATGTAATTAACCCTTTGGCTGTCGGTAGCGCTTTTTGTCGCGATGATTCCTGCAGGAATCATCGCGACAAAAACCGCTTCCGACAGCCAAAGGGTTAACAGCGATGCAAAACACAAATGTTCCATCAATCTACTCACATCCGGGATAGCACTGTAGATGGCGTAGTTGCAGACATGCGTGACCCAGATTTTGCGGTCGTCTGCCGCGGAGAGTTGTGTGACGTCACGAACCACTGCGGCTCCGTCATAATCTAGCACCTACAAAAGAAGTATGCATGTACGTTGATGACGATCAGTGCCTTCGGAAAGGGAGCTGGCCATACGCTCAAAACATGTTACAGTAGCACCTTTTTTGAGCAGCAAATTTTTTTAATTATTTTTTTTTTTGGTGGGAGGGGTGTGGGGGGGGGGGGGACGTGGTCTTAAAAAGACAGGCGCTCTCTCAAGAGAAGCTTTGAAGAGTAAACAGCGTCGCCTGTCATTAAAGACCATCATTTAGGCGGCTACGCTATCGCCACCTAAATGATAGTCTTTAAGGACATGTGATCTCTCACTAATAACGCTGCCTTTCACTAGTTCATTTCGCCAGCCATGCATAATTCATCACCACTGTCACATGTGTGTGTGTGTGTGTGTGTGTGTGTGTGTGTGTGTGTGCGTGTGTGTGTATGTGTGTGTGTGTGTGCTCGCGCGCGTGTGTTGTGCGTGTGTGTGTGTGTGTGTGTGTGTGTGTGTGTGTGTGTGTGTGTGTGTGTGTGTGTGTGTGTGTGTGTGTGTGTGTGTGTGTGTGCGTGTTGGCTGTTAGCCTTTTCATTGAATCAGCGCTTAGAGCCACTTTTAGAATAAGCGCTTAACAAATCTCCTTTATTATTATTATTATTAATCATGGTCGCTATAAACAATTTCTGCTTATAACTGTTTTTGGCATACTGCCTTTTCCTGTGTCCTGACCATCACTGGGCTGTACTCATATACACTTATGTTTGTGTCCTTCTACCCTGCAATGGCAAACGACAGTAGGTCCATCTTGTGAAAAGCGTGATTTTCATTATATTATATTAAAAATTGTTCTATTCACAAAAATGGACTTTCTGTCTTTTGTCTGCACAGAAAAGAAGAGTGTTGTTTTTGGCCGCGTTTCAGTCTTAACTCATTCAGCCCGACGCACGTATTTCCTAACTTTTGGAGGCATCACCTAATGACTATGCACCCGTTGCAGGAGATGGATCGACCATGATAATTCAAGGGCAGTGCCAGATTAGTTTGGCGCCGACAGGCGCCAAGCTAATCTGGCACTACCCTTATCATGATCGACCCATCTCCTGCTGTAGTGCGTCAGGCCTGAATGGGTTAATTACTTTTTTTTTTAAAGAGTCAATATATGGGGACAAACGGTTCCTTTGTGTTTCTCCACTGTAGTATTTGTTTAATGGCATACAGGAATACCATAAGCATTCTACCACAAGCATAGACAATAATAATAATAATAATAATAATAATAATAATAATAATAATAATAATAATAAACGCATTAAATAGGTGCTTTATCCAAATTGAAAATCATATCAAAGCGCCGCCGCGAACTGAACCCAACAAGCACGCTCACGTGAATCACACGCATTCGTTCACACACTGTACATAAACACAGAACATTCACGTGGTGCTAAGGGCACGCTCAAGGGAGCTACTGAAGTTTTTGGAAATTCAAATCGTGTATATTTGAAATTTGATTAAGTGGGCTGAAATTGATACCAAAGTCGTGGCGGAGAAAGAGCCGGAGTACCCGGAGAAAGAACCCCCGACGGTCCGCCCGAATTAACGGTGACACTTACTAGAGGAGAAAAGTCCGACGCCGGAACCGGGTATCGAACATCGCACCTCTTGCATTGGTGTCAGGCGCTTTTACCGCTGCGCCACGGACCGCCCCACAATACTTCAAACATTTCCAAGAGGCATAGATCCTCATGAGCCCACGGGGCTCATGAGGATCCATGCCTCTTGGAGATGTTTGAAGCGTTGTCTATATTTATGATAGAAGCTGGTTATCCGCCCCGTGGTGGCGAGGGGCGCGATATTTGGTCACTGTCAGCCAATTAACCGTCAAAATATGTTTCCGATTAGATTCTTATCAAAGGCTTCGTCGTACGGCACCTCGACACACTCTCCTGTCATCCCCATACAGCTGCCAGTGGCGCCAGTGTTGAGGTGCTTGTGTAGCTTGTTCTTCGTCTCGCTGTCTGTCGCGTTCATTGTCAGACGAGTATTCTTGTTTAGGATGTACAGCCTACAGACAACAGAAAATCCAGAACTAAAGAGGCACTGCCGAGTGTGTAAAATGACAGAAAATAACTAATAAAGAAAGAAATAAGGGAACGTGCTACAGAATAAGGGGATATAGCTGTTTACCAAAATGGAAGTAAATAAATAACAAAGAAATAAACACGTATCATTAACCCAGCAAGAAAGAGACTAACCTTGATAACCAAGAAAGAACGAACACGCTTCGATGACCAACGACGAAAGAAACAGGCTTCGATAACCAACGAGAACGAAACATAATACAAGAGCAAGATTGTTTTGTCCTTGTTACTGCAAAGCATGCTTTTTTTTTCTGTTGGTTATTTTCTTGGTTGGTTGGTTGGTTGGTTGGTTGGTTGGTTGGGTGGGTGGTGATCGACGAAGGCGACGATGGCGCCTAGGCAATCGGAAAGGTGTGCTTTTGGGAAGCTGCTGTTTCAGACCCCCACCCCCCACCCCCTTTTCATCTTTCTTCATTTGTGAGTCAAGCACGATTGTCTCGGCGCCTCATGCTGTGTGTAAAATGTCCAAAACGTACAGTTAGCTCAACCCCCACCCGCCACCCCCCACCCCCACCCCACCCCACCCCCACCCTGCCCCACTTTCGACATGAATCTGATTTGCCCCTGAATTCTCATCGTTGATACATCTCCTGATATCATGTTGGCATTTCAAGGGTAGTGCCTGAATAGCTTGGCGCCTCCAGGCGCCACCCTTGAAATGTCAACGTGTCAGTATGAGTCTATGACAGCTGATATCATTCGATGGATCGACGATGAGAGCTCTGCGGCGGATCTGGCGAAAATATTACCTGGTTCTGTTGACCTCAATAATGGCGTAGGAGAGAAAGAACGGGTTGTACGCGATGTCTTCGGCACGGAGGTTGAACAGCCCTGTAACGTACGTAACGCACATTGAATGTTGCCTTCACGTTGGAAAATGTATTTGTGGTACTGTAAACATGCCTGCGAATTTGCGACTGTTTTTTGTGTTGATAGGGAGAGTGGATTAAGGTGGTTAAATTAGACCTCTTGGTATATATATATATATATATATATATATATATATATATATATATATATAATATATATATATATATATATATATATATATATATATATATATATATATATATATATATATATATATATATATATATATATATATATATTTCTTAACTCATTCGAGACGAACTGCATCTGGATACGCTGTTTAAGCCTCGTATCCGGACGCAGTTCATCTGGAATGAGTTACACATGCAATGTTTCCGCTATATCGGCAAGATTCCGCTTTATTGCCAAAACAACCAAACATATGTCCAACGCCTCTAACCCCCACCCATAAAATACAAAATATAAAAACAACACCACCAACAACAACAAAACAGCCAGCAAACCAACCAACCAGGCAGCCAAAAACGCGACAACAACTACAACCACGACCACATCAACAACAGCAAGAAACCAGCCTACACAGAGCAGCGTGCCAACCAAACAAGCAAACAATCAGTCAACGGAGCAACCAGCCAACATCAATGTGTACTCACAAGCTGTCTCGTCCAGGCTGGTGACGACAAAAGCTTTGGCGCCCACCTCCGCGAATTTCATGCGCACGTCCTGGATTTTATCTTGCCACGATTTGCCTGCAGTCGCAATGTATAAGCATGAAAGGAACTGCTCCGTGTCTCCAGATTTGAAGTTTGGATGTTAACTCATTCAGCCCGACGCACGCATTTCCCAAATTTTGGAGGCGTAATCCAATGACTATGCACCCGTTGCAGGAGATGGATCGACCATGATAATTCAAGGGTAGTGCCAGATTAGCTTAGCACCGACAGGCGCCAAGCTAATCTGGCACTGCCTTTGAATTATCATGGTCGATCCATCTCCTGCAACTGGTGCATAGTCATTAGATGACGCCTCCAAAATTTGGGAAATACGGCCGTCGGGCTGAATGAGTTAAACACATCTTAAAAATGCTAGAGACGACGCACAATCATTCTACTTTATCGAACATCAGAATACAAGATGTAAATTTGATATTTACCGGGTAGCATTTGACAAACAACGTATTGAATTATACCTGCAAATTCAAGTTCCCAGGCGTTGATGTTGGTGTGTGGTGGAGCAGGCTTGTCTGTCCACACCGCGTCCACAGGGTTAGTTGTTACACCCTGCAGAGTTATGTTTTCCTCTTTAAAGGCCTTTTCGTAGGCGGTCCAAATACCTGCAGAAACGCCCGCACGCACACGCACGCAAGCACACACACGAGCGAATGATGGTAATAAGGCGCATAGACATTTAGACTGTTTTAATCACAGTTTTCTGTGGTTATATTCACTTGCCCAGTTATACTGACTAGAAAAGGAAAGGCAACATCATTCGAGTCACCGGCAACTCTTCAAACAATTGCTATCGTATTTCCTATGCTCGTCAGTATATGCCCTACGCGTCATTCATTTCATCAACTGCAATGACCGCTCACACAAAATATTCCTCAATGAAACGTGAGTCACAAGGTTGTATGTTCTTTTCTTCATTTCGCTGTCTGCTTCAATTTTGACGCTGGTAACAATATGTCACGCCTGGCGGCAGGGAGGACAGGTCTGTTTGCCGCGTATCCGTATGCGGCAAGTTTCGAATGAGCTAAAAACAGCTATCCTGAGACTGTGTTATGAAGACTATATTAACTCATTTAACCAAATTTTCGGGTAGTGCCAGATTAGCTTGGCGCCATCAGGCGCCAAGCTAATCTGGCACTATCCGTGGATTATCATGGTCGACCTCCTCCTATAGTGTGTCTGGATTAAATCGGTTAATTCAACGCCAAAGAACCCCAGCCGTTCAAGTAACGTGGATATAAAATAGTCTTAGGAAGAGGCATAGATCTTCATGAGCCCCGCGGCTGCGGGGATTCATTAGAATCAATGTCTATAGCAGTCGGCTCGGTTTTTTTTTGTCATTGTTGTTTTCCTTTATCTCTCTCGGCACTGAAAGATGTAATACAGTGAAGTCCGCCTACTATACATATAATATGTCACGTTGCCTTTATAAAATGGTGTGCGCTGCATACAGTACGTTAATTTCCAAACGAGAAACTGTAGAACTTACTGCTTCTTAGGAGGAATTGGTCAGCACCGACCACGGGGTTGGGCACACCTTCCATCTCTTTTATCAGCCACTCGGTTACTGACGGCACATCGGTCTCACCTGAAAAAACATTACCACTTTAGCACCGTTCAGTCAGTGCCATGTAGTTGCCACAATTGCGTCTTCCCGCTCACAAGATTGGTAGCAACCGATTTGTATACTTGTTCCTTTTTCTAGTTTGAAAAAGGTGTTTTATCCGAAATATTAATACATTGTGTTGTAACTGTCATTTCTAAGTGTGTTTCTTTCTCCGTTGGGTTCTTCTTTGTCGTTCATTGCCAGCAGATGCAGACTGTGCTTATGCAATCTTCTGTCGACTCAACGCCAAACAATCCCATGGCTGTCCCAGGAACATGGATTCAAAGATTTCGCGAGTGAAACGAATGCACACTGACCGACATTCGCGTCAAGAACACAAATGAGATGGGACCATAGGTGGGCACAAAGAACACAGGACTAACAAGAGACATAAATCCTCATGAGCCCCCGCGACTGCGGGGGCTCATGAGGATTTATGTCGCTTGTTGATGGGTAGGTTCGCCTGGCGCCGGCAGATACTGGGTTACGATATAGCCTCCGTTTAGAATCTGTGACAACACTTTAAAAGAAAGATTTGAGAGAACCTGGGGGTGGGGTTAGCTAGGCAGTATGATAGATTGATCGTTATAGTTTAAGAGTAACGTCTGGTGGAATCTAGCTAGTGAGGCACTATCCTTGAGCCATGTTGTTCGCCCTGTCACGCAGATGGCTGGGTCTGGGCAAAGATACAGTGTAACCTATATAGGACCATAGGGCTGGCAGAAAGTCTGCATGCATGTCTGTCACGCTAACTAACCACTTTTCATGAAGATCCAGTTACAGTCCAGCGCGTCTTCAGCCTCCAGGAAATACCGTCCGTCTGTCCACAGGGCCGCTTTAGTCATGGTGATCACCGCCGAGCCTGCAGACAGAGTACAAACTAACGAAAATACCCAACAACAAGGACGACACCAGCAGGAACCACCAACTAACCAAGTAAACAACAAGCATCAACCTAAGTAAACAACCAAGCAGCCAATCAACCAACCAAACAAACAATCAGCCAAAGTCGTACAGCAAAAAATAAAAAGAAAGCCGGAAACGAATAAACAGACGAAGAAGAAAAGGAACGAATGGATCAACGAACGAACAAACAAATAAACAAACAAACAAACAAACAAGCCAAACAAACAAACAAGCCAAACAAACAAACAAGCCAAACAAACAAAAAAGCAAACAAGCAATTAAACAAACGAACGAACAAACAAACAAGCACGGAAACAAACTAACGTATAACATTGAAAAGGCGCAAGGACACTATATCGTAGAAATATTTTCAGCCGACTGCTCATACTCTTCATAGGCAAAAGAGGTTGACACACCAATGATTTGACATTCATATTGATACTAACTACTCAGTCAACTGAATTCAAAACATTGCTTTTTACACCTTTTCATACGATCTACAATTACTTAACCCCTTCGCTGTCAGTGATAAAAAAAAATTTCGCGTCTGAAACCACAGCACGCTGACCGGCATTCGCGTGAAGAACACAAATGAAACGGGACCAGAACAAAGATATAACGAACAAAGCACCAACAAGACATAAATCCTCTTGAGCCCACGTGACTGCGGGGGCTGATGAGGGTTTATGTCTGTTGCACCTGGGTAGCGTTCGCCTTGCTAAGCAGTGAAGGGGTTTATTTGACCATGGCCAACAGTATATGCACATGTTCATGCATTAGAAGCTTGAAGCGTGCGTTGTATTACCTGCAGATCCTGAGAATCCGGAGATAAAACCCCGCCGTAGATCACTGTTAGCTGGATACTCACTCTGCAAGACAAATGAGTGCATGTGTGTGCGCTGGTCTGTGATATAGGGTCTCAGCTCTAGAGCCGACTTAAGATCGGATGTCACACGCCAGCTCATGATTATATCAGTTTCACCTCAAACAGAAAAGTAATAGTCCCCATTCACAGTACAAATAAGTCAATTCAATTATTCTGATTTTATTTTATTTTATTTATTTATTTTTTATTTTACTTTATTTTTTTCATTTTTAAAAATAAATAAATTAAAACAAAACAAAACAGAATGAAAAATAAAGCAAAATAAAATAAAACAAAACAACATTTTAAAGATAAACTATATTTTCATTCACTCGTTCGTTCGTTTGTCGGTCGGTCGGTCGTTTGTTCGTTTGTTTGTTCATGTATTCATTTATTTATTTTTACAAGCGTTTGATTTTTTACATCATGTACACAAATCATGCGTCTCCCTCTCCCTTCTCCGCTTGAATCCTCCCGCCCCTCCGTGACTCGTCCATGCACTCATCCTTTGCTAAAAACGTCCAAGCGAGCACAGAACATTCTTGTGGACGTCGGCCGCAGTTTGCTGGTGAGAGGCTGTGTGCAAACCAACTGCGGGAGACCTAGCGCAGAGGTCCTTTTGCTCACAGGTTTACTAATCAGTTATTGGGTTATTTATTTATTGCTGGTCAGTGTGTCCACTCACTCCGTGTGCGTCATCCGACAGGACTATGAAAGCGTGTAAACTCCCCTGCGACATTTGGGTCCGCAAACCAGTCAGTCGCTGTGTTGTATTCACTCGTGTGGCCGGAGCAACCTGAAAGCCAACAAGACAACCGTTTAGTGAGAGAGTGAGTCCACGGCATTCGCATTGTTTTGTTGTGTTATTTATTCCTAGATAAGACGAAGAAAGTGGTGTGTGTGTGTGTGTGTGTGTGTGGCGGTGTGTGTGTGTGTGTGTGTGTGTGTGTGTGTGTGTGTGTGTGGTCTGTGTATGTAAACCCCGCGAACCCCCGGTTCCAGACGATTTGAGTTCTCATTTGCAGACGTACACGCGAGCCGTGTACTGCGCGTGACGTAAAATATGAAAAGTTTCCGGCAAACTCCGGAGCCGGCCGGAGTGAGCGAGGTGGAGATTTGTCAAATTTATCACGTTTTGCTGCTAAATAGTGCCACATGCACGTGCCTTTGATGGTTCTACAGCACCTTTGGTGTGTTTATTACTTTATTTAATCGATACATGTTGAGTTTGTGGCTTCAAGAGAGAGAGATACAGACAGAAATAGAAGGCTACCCATCGGCGATGACCCAATTTCACCCGATAGTCTCATTTTAACTCAGGCACTTGTCTGCATCCCCTCGCCCAATATCCTGGTTGCATAATCACTTTGGGTGAAGAAAGGCGGACGGAATCGCTTTGTATAGACTGTTATGATTGTTTGACAGAATAGGTTAGTTAGTTAGTTAGTTCGGATTTAACGTCCACAGCACCACTGAAGGTGATCATGGACGGCCCTGATGGGCGGGTTATGGGGGACAGGGAAATCTATTGCCTATGGCGCACTCCAACTGTGCCACTTTGATTTACCAGGACCTTTCAACGGACATGCTATTGAACAAATCCGTGTTTCCCCCTGGATTGTGAGTCCAGCTACCGGGGCCGGGACGGGATTCGAACCCACGACCCGGCGATTCCCTTCGCTCTCCTGCTCGGACGTTTAACCGCCTGAGCTATTTCGGACTCTACAGAGTAGGTGCAGAAACACTGAATTAATACATGTACTAAGTTGATCACGTGGGTCGATGTGTGAACTCTGATTGGCTGAAAATAATACATGTACTATTGACTTACTTCGCATTGGTTTTGCTAGCCATACTCCCTTAGAGGTGTCGTTTATGACATCACTTGTTTGCACGCTAGTACCAGAGTTTGCCATGTAGTCTTACTGCCTCAACCTGCTTTACTTATGTGAATGCAGATGCCGGTGAATGCAAACTGATGGGTCCTATCTCTGCCAGTAAGACACATAGACTGATTATGTTTACCCCTGCAGTTGTAGGGACTTGAGAATCTGTGCCTTTTACAAATAGGTTTGGTTGAATGGACAAATGGGACGTAATTATGTCGACTAGACCACACAAGGCGCTTCCACCTACCCATGTCAAAAAGCTCGTTAGGTCAGGGATACTATATAACGGGATAGGAAACGGCCTCTTTGCGATACCAAACATGTGTGCCACGGGCCCTCTGGCTATGGTTGGGCCAGCCGGGCGCGCGGTGATGCAGAACATCGTCTAACCACCTAGTTACGCAATCTGCCAGTTGCAATCAAACCAGTTAGCAAGGTAGAGCGCATGCGCCAAAGGATGCAGTCGGTTTGTTACGTTTGTGTTGTGTTATTCTTTTGAGAGCATATGTGTGTTGATCATAGGAAAGATCCGATATTCATTTGAGTTATTCTGGATAAGAATTACGTATTTTTTTATAGTATGATTGATTTTCTTTTGCACGGAGAATTGCGATCGATTTTTTTTTGTTGTTGTTGTTGTTGTTGTTGTTGTTGTTGTTGTGTGTGTGTGTGTGTGTGTGTGTGTGTGTGTGTGTGTGTGTGTGTGTGTGTGTGTGTGTGTGTGTGTGTGTGTGTGTGTGTGACGCGTAGTTTCGCTTCAATGTTGTAAAGTTTGACCTACATTAGACTGGAACGTTCGAGCAGGGTCGCGATCTTTCTAGTGACCTCAGATATGACGTCAAAGTTGTCGGTCTGCATTTTGCAACGTTTTATCGCCTAGACGTTAGTAGAAACTTCTGGACTGATCACAGTGTTCTTTTTAATGAATATTAATGAGTTTTGGCTACGTTTTCTTTTCTGATTGGTTGTGTTGTGTGAATTTGCTGAATTATTCTGGCGGTAATAGTATAAAAGACCGTGTAGTTAGGAAGTATGTGTGTACATTGTATGAGAAAAGCAGTGTGTCAAAAGTGTTGATGCATTGTAGAGGAGACAGTGTGTCAGTGTTGGTGCATTTGTGGATGCGTTGTGCGGAGATAGCATCGCTGAAATAAAATATTGTTGGAACTGTTACTCCAGTGTGGTCTACAACCTTGTGCCGCGTGTGACGAGTTGCAGCTGAGTGAAGTTTCCTTATAAGAACCCTGCGTGCGTGCGTCTGGTGTGATTGCATCATACTACGACTACCACCTAACACGGTTTTCGTTTACACTAGCAACGCAGTTTACAATGAGAAGGTCGGTGTCTGTTTTATTATCGGCCGTCCGAATTCGAGTCTGTGGCTTGATTATAATAATGAACAGTGTAGTATATATTTAGTGTAGGTCACGTTTCTTTACTCGTAGCATTTGTAGATTTGTAGGCTGAGCGTAACACTGGATCACTACCTCAGGGCAGTCTACTATGCCGCACAGGTGTGCATATATAATCTGCTCCACTGCTACGTTTCACCTGTAGATACTAACCGAAAGAATAAGTGGCATGAACTAAATCTGACCTGAGGCCAATCAAGAACTAAAAGGTTAGGTGTGAAGAGACATTAACATTATGTGTTTGTTAAGATAATGCAGCCCTTTTCAACTCAAATTCTAGATTAAAGAAACATTACCGTTATGCGTTAAAATAATGCAACCCTGAAACAAGGTGCTAACCGAAAGAATAAGTGTCATGAACTAATCTGACCTGAGGCCAATCAAGAACTAAAAGGTTAGGTGTGAAGAGACATTACCATTATGTGTTAGTTAAGATAATGCAGCCCTGAAACAAGGTGTTAACGAAAGAATTATTGTCATGAACTAATCTGCCCTGAGGCCAATCAAAAACTAAATGGTTAGATTGAAGAGACATTACCGTTATGTGTTAAAATAATGCAACCCTGAAACAAGGTGCTAACCAAAAGAATAAGTGGCATGAACTAATCTGACCTGAGGCCAATCAAGAACTAAAAGGTTAGTTGTGAAGAGACATTAAGTTTATGTGATAAATCTGAAACAAGAGATAAATTCATCGACACTAGTGAAAGGAAATAAACATATGAAATGTGTAATATACCTAAAGATAAGAAAGCCTTTGCTAAACCAAATCAAGCGTGATGCGTCAGATTGACACACGCTAACCGTTGTTTACTCCTCACAAACCAGATAGGTGAGACTAGCGATGGTAGAACTGTACACATACCAAGGGGAATTACTCAGCGCTGGACAGACAAACAGTTAGATTCCTCGCCACCGCCTACCAGGCACCCCGTTGCCAGCCCACAGAAAAATACGGAACTTAGGTTATCTTAGTTATTTGGGTTTAACGCCGAACAGGCGACTAAGGCCATCTCACGGTGGAATACGGAACTTAGTATGTAGGCAGGAGAAACACACATACACAAACAATGAGGTGCAATACTAAATGTGGTCGGGTAAATACCCTGATTTCCCACAGTAGACGCACAAGACAATACTCAACAATGTAACGATACAAATTTTGCCTTGAGTTATAGAATACTCACAAACTCACTAGCGCTGGTAGAACTGTACCCATATTTACTCTTCTTGTTTGTGTATGTGTGTTTCTCCTGCCTACTTCCTAAGTTCCAGAAAAAGACATGGGTTATAGGCTTGACCTGGTGCATCCTTTTTAGGGATGTATATAATCGCTTTGTTCTACACCTGCGTATTTTTCTGTGGGCTGGAGATTGGGTGCCTGATATAAACGGGGGCAGGGGATCTAGTTGTTTTACTCCAACTAAACCCCACATCAACATTAAAACGGATCATCTCACAACCTGTCCTAGATACCTTATGGTATCGAGCCCGACTAGCAGCAGGAAATAAATACAGAAAATGTGTAATACACATGGAGAAAAACAAGTTTTTGTTAAACAAATTGAAGTCCGGCGCGTCAGAGTGAAACTTGCTAAATCCAATGTGAGGAACACTGCGTGATGATCGGGTAATTAGACCAGATTTATACAACTTGGACACACAGGATGAAATCTATATGCTATTATTTACCACTCTTATCGAAACCAAACTTCTAAGAATGTAAAACACTGTAGAACGCAGCGCCTCAAAACGTGTCATAAACAATAAAACTCAGCAGAACACAACAATAGCAGACAGCTTTTTGTCCTTTCCTTAGCATGCACATTCATATGTCCAAGCTATCTCTGACTTATTTTATTTTGTTGTATTTTATTTTTTTAATTATTTTATTTTATTATTATTATCTATTTAAATTTATTATTATTTATTTATTTTTCATTATTTGTGATGTAGGTTTTGTACATACACATCAGCATGCAACATGAGAACATACCTGTACACACTTATGGTAATACATGTTGATGCCATACCACCCGCTGCCAACCCCACCCCACATACACACACAAAACCGCAGAACACTCATCAAAAGACATGCACATCTGTGCATGTTCATATTGTATCCATTACTTAGCATTCATGTGTCCCAGGTATCTTTATTTATTTATTTATTTATTTATTTTTTATTTATTTAAATAATTTATTTATTTGGGTTTAAATATAAACACATAAACACACAAAACCGCAGAACATCCACCACAAGACTTGCACAAATGTATACTGATGGGCATTAGTGGACTGTACAACTATATAGAAACTTGAGAACACTCATCAAAAGACGTGCACATCTGTGCATGTTCATAGACTGCCTGTATGTTATCTGCCCACTTAATCTCATTTATACAGTTAATCCACACTGCGCATGCAGCCATCAGTTATGTGAACAGTACTGTTGGCCTCATTCACAGGGGCACCAAAACTTCGAGATAAAGCCTCCCCTGATAACAATAACAGAACTATTATGCATATGCAACCACTAGTTCTGAAAATAGCACCTTTGTAAGCAACACCAGTGGCCAAATGCACACATACATCACGGATGATGCCACCACTGATTAGTTCAAACAACATGCTACCAATACAGATTGATCAGTGATACCGCGAACTAGCCTGCACATGCAGATATCAGTTCTGTAAATAGTACCCGTGACTACATGCACAGAGGCACCAAACTTAAAGATGCGGCCACAACTGACATCTCAAATAAGACGCTATACCTACACACACATACCAATGATACAGTCAACCTCCGTGTGTGTTAGGCTGGACAGGCTTCAAGTCTGGGACTGTAAATCTTCAAGCGACATGACAAAGCCAGTAAGAAAATAAGAAAACAGCAGCAAGTGAATGTATTTTGTAACTCATTCAAATAAAAGATAACTCATTGAGCCCAATGGTGATATGAGTGGATGATGGAACAGTGAAAGAAATATTACGTGTACATTATGCAGTGCGTGCCCCACCCCCACCCCCCCACCCCCCCCCCCCCTTCCCCTCTCAGCCGCCTCTCCACCATGTCCTAAAACTAGCTGTTCATCATAAAACATACCTCTCATTGGTTGATCACTTGACTGACTAATTTATTAAATCATCTTAGTGTAACCTTTCCCCGTTTTCTTTCTTGTTTAAAACCTGATATATATATATATGAGTTCAATGTTTGTTTCCATCTGCTAAGAATGCTTGGAGCGAACTTCAAATGTCAATATGCAGACAAACTGCAAATTACGCAACAGCAAAAATACAGTTCCTCTTGTGTGCAGCTAGGCTACGGCTAGTGAGACAGCGTTTAATTTTAAGCAAAACGTTGCATTGACTTTTAAACGAGTACACATTGTGCTGTATATTCTTTCAATGCGTAGTGTACTGTACCATCAGACTGTACCACCAGTGATCACGGAGACTGCATGGCAGGGACCACACATCACAACATAGCTTACCAGTGCAACTGATGGGATTAAAAATTAGAGTAATATATAATTAATCAAATTCCAAAACTTTGCTCAGGCGCACAGGCATGACAGTTAAAACCAAGTGGTGTAGTACTCTCTCTTTTACAGCATGCAGCATGTTGCACTTTGGATATCTGCAGGAGTCCTTTACAATCACAAACACTTTAGATCAGTAGGCAGTTTATTGAGTGTTTCGCGCATTAGCTGATGTAAACGTGGGTCTGTGCCACCAGGGAGGAGGGGAGGGCCCAATGAAACGAAAGGGGGTGCCAAAATATCTCTTAATCCCAATATCTTTGGAAAACAAATGCAGAAAATTGTGTTGACACACACACACACACACACACACACACACACACACACACACACACACACACACACACACACACACACCGCACAAACACACACACACACACACACACACACACACACACACACACACACACACACACACACACACACACAAATGAATTGTATTTTTTATTTGAAGATCAAAATATTCTTGGAGAAGAAAATCTGAAGACTTTAATTGCTGTGGTTGATTTCTGGATGCTGGACTGTCGCTTTCCTTCCCTGCCCAATCCCCCCGCCCCACCATGCCCCCACCCACCAGCCACCCAATCCCCCACCGCCACCACCCGCAACTGCACAACAAAGCTGTACAGTCAAGGATCAGTATGTAATAAGTCCTTTGCCATGAATTTAACAATTATGTACTTTAGTATGTGCTGATGAATGGGGTGTACTTCTCTCTGTTTTGAAAAAAATAAGTCAGCTTGTTAGGTAAACACATTTTGACAATGTGATTTAGCTGTGACAGTGAAAGGCAAGAATTAGACTCGCATAAGTACTGATGTGCAGCTACCTTCGTTTTAAATGCCAGCTATTGATGATTAATGTGCATCCATATACGTTTCGTATGGGGATATTGCTTTGAGACTGACACAAGCATCGTATGGGTGCTGTAATGGTCCACAACATTCTGAGTCGGAATGTCCTGTGTAAATCAAATATCAGCGACATAATCACTATTTTGAATAGTACTGATTATATTTCCCTTTGAACATTACATAAAACAAAATTAATCACATTGTTTTGAGAGGATATGCTAGCCATTAGCTCTCCGCATATTACCGCTTATTGCGCCATCGGGACCACATGCGAAGAATACCGAGTGTAAACAGATAGGAGCTCTAATTATTTTAATGCATTAGCACATGTTGTTTTCCGCAAAGTACAAAACATTTTCGGTCATTTATTGTGAGTTATCTCCAACACAGAGTTCACAATATTATTATATTTCAACTAATTGTGACTCCAGGCGGTCATAATGTCTAGTACTGATCCGTCATATTTCCCTAGAACATTACATAAACAAAATTAATCACATTTTTTTAGGATATGCTTGCCGTTAGCATCCGCATATTATCGGTTATTGCGCCATCGGAACCACATGCGAAGAATGCCGAGTGTAAACAGATAGGAGCGCTAATTATTATCTCGCACCCTCCGCTCTTTCTCTGACACGCGTAAATTTTGCCTTTACAATTTCAAATGTAAAACACGTGGCGGTGGTGCCTTCTCCCATCTTGGCCCCGCCACATGGAACAGCCTCCCCGCCCCTGTCCGTAACTGTCAAACGCTCTCCTCATTTAAATCACTTCTCAAAACCCACCCTTGCCTTTCACTAGTCCATTTCCCCAGCCATGCACAATTCATCACCACTGTCACGTGTGTGTATGTATGTGTGTGTGTGTGTGTGTGTGTGTGTGTGTGTGTGTGTGTGTGTGTGTGTGTGTGTGTGTGTGTGTGTTTGTCCGTATGTCGTGCGTGTGTGCGTATTTTATGCTTGTTGGCTGTTAGCCTTTCCATTGTAACAGCGCTTAGAGCTACTTTTAGAATAAGCGCTTTACAAATCTCCATTATTATTATTATTATTATTATTATTATTATTATTATTATTATTATTATTATTATTATTATTATTATTAATGAGTTAGAACATATTGTTTTCCGCAAAGTACAAATCATTTTCAGTCATTTATTGTGAGTTGTCTCCAACAAAGAGTTCACAATATTATTATATTTAACTGTGACTCCAGGCGGTCAAATTTACTGAAGGAAAGTTTCTAATGTGGATAGCGTAAACAGCTGGTCCCCCAAAATAAAACTGCAAAGGGCGGAAAATCGTCTGTCGGTAACGTCGGTACAAACTTCGCCACAGACAAATGTCTCCATCTTCCGGCGGCACAATTTTGACATGGGCGTAATGTATTCATCCCATACTTCATTTTGATATACCCAATCACTATCTCCGTAAACGGCTGATCGTCTATGAAGGGCATCTGCTAGACTATGGGTGCCTGCCGGATAGGCGGGGGCAGGGGATCTAACTTTGTGTGTGTCCAGCGCTGAGTAATTCCCCGTTTGGTATGTGCACTATTCTACCAGCGCTAGCCTCACCTAGCTGGTTTGTGAGTCAGTATAAATATATTGTATAAATGTAAATGTAATGTGTATCCACGTATATCAGAGAACAAATGATTTTCTCAGGTCTAAAAGGTCTAGGTAAGAAATCATAGACTAGCACACAGTTGTACAGACGCTATAGGGTTTCAAACGTCTTGCACATCAGTGTGTGCTGAACTGACTCGGGAATCCCACGGTTTCAAAGTCCAAACTCAGCAGCGCGAGCATGTGATGATTTAAATGAAAGCCCCAAGGACTCGCGAAAATGTTCAAAATAACACACCAGCACCCAGTAGGTTATGAATACTGCGCTATGCTTAACTCATTCTACCCCAGAAGATATGGATCGACCATGATAGTTCAAGGGCGATGCCTGAATAGCTTGGCGCCTATGGGCGCCAAGCTATTCTGGCATCACCCTTAAACTATCATGGTCGATCTGTGTCCTGCACTGCAAAGCAGTCTTCTGAGGACAACGGCAACATTTGTGGATTTCGGTGTTGGGGTAGAATGAGTTAAAGCGGGTTCACTATATATTATGTCATACAATCGAAGCAGTCGACGTCTCCTGTTGTTGTACAGTTTTTGTTTAGATAATTTTGGGTTCATTATTTCAGAAATATCAAAACACTCCAGTCTTCCCGTGGTTATTTATGTGCTAATGTATTTATTTCGGACTTTTAACGTTTTTGTTTTTTGTTTTTGTTTTTTCTTTCTGAAATTGTGTTTGTTGTTTACTTTAAGGTTCAGGTAAGTGGTTAGCGACAGAAGATACAAAGAGAAAAGATCGAAGGATTGAAAATCGGATCGTAAAATCGGAAATCGGATCAGAGGCAGCAGAAAAACCCTCTGTGTACGTGTGCCTACTCACATGGATGGGAAAGAATGGTAGATGTGGTTATTAGGGCTAACATCGAGCTGACTACTAAGACCATCTAACGTGGATGGGAAAGAATGGTAGATGTGGTTATCAGGGCTAACATCGAGCTGACTACTAAGGCCATCTAACGTGGATGGGAAAGAATGGTAGATGTGGTTATTAGGGCTAACATCGAGCTGACTACTAAGGCCATCTAACGTGGATGGGAAAGAATGGTAGATGTGGTTATTAGGGCTAACATCGAGCTGACTACTAAGGCCATCTAACGTGGATGGGAAAGAATGGTAGATGTGGTTATTAGGGCTAACATCGAGCTGACTACTAAGGCCATCTAACGTGGATGGGAAAGAATGGTATATGTGGTTATTAGGGCTAACATCGAGCTGACTACTAAGGCCATCTAACGTGGATGGGAAAGAATGGTAGATGTGGTTATCAGGGCTAACATCGAGCTGACTACTAAGGCCATCTAACGTGGATGGGAAAGAATGGTAGATGTGGTTATCAGGGCTAACATCGAGCTGACTACTAAGGCCATCTAACGTGGATGGGAAAGAATGGTAGATTTGGTTATCAGGGCTAACATCGAGCTGACTACTAAGGCCATCTAACATGGATGGGAAAGAATGGTAGATGTGGTTATCAGGGCTAACATCGAGCTGACTACTAAGGCCATCTAACATGGATGGGAAAGAATGGTAGATGTGGTTATTAGGGCTAACATCGAGCTGACTACTAAGGCCATCTAACGGCGAGTAAAGAAAGATAGAAAAGTCTCATTTGAAGCAAGGCACAATTTAGACCCCGTTGTATCGGCAAATTTTAGCAGTCAAGCCCGATCTGGAGCATATCAATTTAACTCATTCTACCCCAACACCGAAATCCCCAAATGTTGCCGTTGTCCTCTGATGACTGCAGTGCAGTCCAGGACACGGATCGACCATGATAGTTCATGGGTGATGCCAGAATAGCTTGGCGCCCATAGGCGCCAAGCTATTCTGGCATCACCCTTGAACTATCATGGTCGATCCTTATCTTGCTGTGGTGTGTCTGGGGTAGAATGAGTTAATGAAATAAAACACTCCTTCCTCTGTCTCTACTGTTGCACGGGTCTTACAAGGTTTAACAGTGGCACGAATGCATTTACACCCCACAGAAAACAAAATGCAACGTACAAAAGCTACATGTAATACAATTTTTTTAAAGTAGTATGTTCCTTGCTCTTTTAAGTTGTGACGGCGAAAACATGAATACCTGTTCATGCGATATTAATGAAAACCAAAGAGGAAGGATGGGTGTGGAGTGGTTGGGGGTGGGGGGTGGAGAAACACTTCGAATTATTCGAAGGCACATATAATAATTACTACTTTTCGTCTTCTATGGTTAACTTTTTCCATCTTTATTTCTCACGGTTATTGACTGATTGATTGGTTGGTTTGTTTCTTTCTCACTTATACACAGAAGCTTTATTTGCAATTTATTTTGTTATTGCTCTTCAGCTTTTAACGACTGTGATGTCAGCAAGAGGCATAGATCATCATGAGCCCCCGCAATTGCGGGGGCTTATATGGATCTAAGCCTTTTGAAGCTGTGTTGTGTTTAGTCTATCATGACAGTCACAGAGAAATATAACAAGAAACGTTTGAGAAACACCCGTATGTTACTCACATCTCCTGACTGGCAGTTTTTCCTGTTGTCCACCTTCGGCCATTTGCTCGCGTCACGCCTGTGTCGATGGCTGCTGAAGTCATTGTCTAGCGGCCTTGCCTTGCACAGTAGCACTGAAAACCAACGAACACATGAATGAATGAGCGAACGATGTAACGAACGAATGAATGAATGAATGAGTCGGTCATTCAGTCAATCAACCAACCAACCAAGGAACCAACCAACCAACCGGTCAGTCCGTCATCCAAGAAGCCCATCCACCCGCCCATCCATTCATCCATCCAAGGGATTAGTTAGTTATTCGGAGCCACCGTTTACGTCGAGCATACGAAGACCATTACAGCTGGGGTGTGACAAGAGAGAGAAGAAAAGATACAGCTGAATTAGGAAATCTGCAAGCCATTTCAACTTCAGCCACTTATTATCTTTATCTGCTCGTCTTTCCTCATCCACTTTTTTTTTCCCCCCCCGTGGAGATATGTGGAGTAAAGAAACTACCAACCGCACTATGCACCCCTCCCTTCCATGAGCACCCGACCCCAGTATGACACTGGACAGGTTTTGACACATCTTACATAAACAGAACACTTAAGAGATTTTAGTCCGCCACAGTCAGTCCGTCACCCCTTCCAACTCCAGATCCAACAGGCCCTCATTTTTAGAATCACGTGCAAGTGCTAACGCCAGTAGCAAAACGTCTTCGGGCACATGTGCCGTGCGTACGTGCGCGGGCCCACCGCGGCCGCCATGAGCCCGAGGATCTTTGCTTACTTCCATTTTTTCCATTTTCGCCCTACAGTACAGCCTAGTGTGCAGATAAGAAAGTAGTACTTGGTAATGTTTCATGAGAGGTTTTACATGACGAACAACGGTGGGGAGGAGGGTGGAAGGGAGAGGGCAGAGAGCGCGCGGGGAGGGGGGAGGAGGAGGGGAGGGTGGAGGCGTGACTGTTATGTTACATGCCGCTTTGAAGTTGTCCTCTGAGGGACTGTATTACAATTCTAGAGACAGATCGAGCATGATAGTACAAGGGCGCCAAGCTATTCTGGCACCACCCTTGAACTATCATGCTCGATCCGTGTCTTGCTGTGGTGTCTCGGGACTGAATGAATTAAAAACATCTGAAGGAGGGGGGAGGGGGAACTGTTGTGTTACATGCCGTATAAAGTAGAACCTGTTTTGCGCAACCACTTTTTGAACGAAAAAAAAAAAAAGATTTTAAACGACAGGTGCTCTCTCAAAAGAATGTCTTGGAGGGCACAGAATGTCACTTGCTATTAAAGACCACCATTTAGGTGGCTACAGCCACCTAAATGATGGTCCTTAATGACATGATCTTTCATAAGGGTGTTGCTCAAGGCAGGTTCTGCTGTGCTATCAAGCGATCTGCAGAAAGAGATGCCGAAACAGCGTGTAGATCTGGTGAGTGGTGTAACGATGTATGTATAATTATTGGCTAGCAAAATCTGGCACTACACTTGAATTATCATGGTCGACCCATTTCCTGCCGTAATGCGTCATGGCTGAACTGGGTTAAATATTTACACTCGTGCGACTCCCTTCGTCTGCGGGACAACCGGAGACAACATGAGGCATAACTTTTCATCAGCCCCCTGGCATGAGAATATTATGCCTCAAGGGGTTTGATGAAGGTTTGCTGTAAACAGATCATTCTGCAACAGCCATTGTGTATCTCTTGTCACTGCCCCTTCTGCAAAAGAGTTAGAGTCAAATGTAAACCAAGAGGAGACATAAATTCTCACGAACCCCTGCAGCTGCAGCTGCAGCGGCTCACGAAGATCTATGCCTATTGCAGACGGATTTGTTTGAGAGACTGTATGATATAAATCCTGCCACGTCAGACATACTATGACAAACTGAAGGTCACTTCAGCGATGTGACCGAATTACTCGAAGTCGCTGGGCTCGGAAAGGCCCATACATACGAGCTTCACCCCACCAATCAGAAGTCTTCCAAAAGTTCCTTTCGATATTGTACCAATACTGGTCTGGTTTACCATGTCCTCTGGTTTACTGGTCTCGCATTTCCTTTCAAGTCTTCACAACACCCGCTGCCACTCTCCAAACCTCTGCTCCTGAAACGATCGACTGTGTGGTGCCCTTTGTTTTGTTCCTGAAAATGATTTGTGAATATTTTGGATGCCAGACAAATGTTCCTAATAGCGCAGTACATGACACCAGAGTGCCAGTCGCCACTGTGAAATGATGTCATTGCGCGTGAGCTGAAAGTAGGTCAAGTTTCAATATCGAGTGTGCCCATACCTTTTTGTTGACCAGACTTTCTACAGGACAATGTTGTGCACACTTGGCCGTTCACGCAACACGGCTATATCACACGTGTGTGATACAGCTTTTCCGCTCAAAGGCAGCAAAGAAGGAGGCGGGTAAAAAAAAAAATTCAATTCTTAACGAGAGCCGTGTGTCCGAACCTTACACAATTCGGAAGGCTTAAATCAAATTGTAATTTTGTTATCGGCTTTTACAGAATATGTCAACATGAAAATTATAAGGTAGGCAAATATTAACCCATTTAACACCACGGCAGCAGTTCCCAAAAGTTGGAGGTGTCTCCTAACAGCAACGCACCATTTGCAGGAGATGAATCGACCGTGATAATTCAAGGTTAGTGCCAGATCAGTTATGCGCCTCTGGCCTTGGCGCCCAGCTAATCTGACACTACCCTTGAATTATCATGGTCGATCCATATCCTGTTGTAGTACGTCGGGACTAGATCGGTGAAACTTCAAACACCAAAAAATGCGTGAGCTGTCAACTGGCTGAGTCGTTCGTGTCTCGTACGATTTGCTACAGCATTCCCCATTGGCCAATGTTGGCCACCGGAGCTTCGCTCACAAGCAAGTTGAACTAATAACCGTCGCGGTGATTTATATACGCCGTAATCATTGGACAATAGACTCGTCTCTTGTTTTTCTCCCGTACGACACTGGAGGGTTGAGCAAACAAAGTCACGGCAGACGACAAAGAAAGTGAAGATTTAAGCCTCGATAAAAATGCCCAAGAAGAGATCTGTGAAGGCTGAAGACGTTGATAGACGTGCATGCAATGTTACGTGTTCTGTTTACAACTGAAGAATGTAAGCACTGATGAAAGTGCCCACCAGGAGGTCTGGGGAGAATGAAAGCGTCGATAAAAGTGCTCACAGCCCGTTATTACATGTCCTACCATAAACCATAAACCACGGAAGTTACCAAAGCTTATAATATATTGTACCGCAGGACCAAGACATATATGTACTGACTTCAACCCTTACGTCTGGAATATGAAAACTTCAGACATAAGTCGCTGTAAGGGGGACTTAAAATCGCTTAATCGTACTGTAACTGGTCCCATGATTCAAGATTCAAAAAGTATTGTCAATAGAAATAATATTTGTCTTTACTTGTGTCGTATGTGAATTTAGAATTGACTGATTACGTAAAATCGACATAGTGTACGCAATTTAGTGTTCTGAAACTAACGCAAAACTGTACGTTTTTAGTATATCTATTTGAATACCACAACTACTGTCACGTGGCGAGATCGTATTATTTGGTAATTTCCACACGTTTCCTTTTGGCCTATGTGCAGTATACACCTTGGCATAAGTGGATGGTAGCAAAAACTCATCCAATGTCTTTATCCAAACTAGCTATAGGTAAAAGTTCAAGATGACAAAAATTACGGACTCTAATCTGGGTCAACCGACTTCCTATAAACGGTTGTTTATGTCTTCAATGAGACATTCAATTACAATATGCTCGGAGGCTCTCTTAGCTACCCGCTTAAGAAAGTATTTCGCCAAGTTTCAAGCTTGTGGGTACAGAAATCTCGGAGATTCTCTTATTTACATACATAAGCACACACATATATACATACATACGCACATACATACATACGCACATACGGCGCTTCGCGCCAGAAATGTACGTTCAGCAGCGAGGTTAGCGAAACTAGACATGACGCAATTTTTATCTTGTTACGTCAATTGTTAGAGGTTTAGCCTGCCCGCCTTTGACACCATGGACCTGCTATTAAAATTCGCCCCAGCGCGACCCGTCCTAAAAAGTCCTTTCTATAAATAGAAGGGACTTTAACAGCAGCAAGTCTGATCACAGGGTGTGGAAATACATGTGTTTGTGACCCTGTCGAGGGACGGCCCGAGCGTCAATATAAATACACGCTTCGTGTTGGGGCTGCTGTCAGGGGCACATAAATCGTGGATTTCCTCGCCCTGTGGTCTAACAAGGTTGTGCGGGGAACAATTATACTCTGTTTAACGTCTGACTGATATTTGAAGAGAAATGGTGTGGCTCAGACTCTGAACTAAGTAAATATGCGCTGTCCTTGGCATGACACAGGCACACGAGCTTTGATTGTGATATCCGGTATGTCAAGACGTGCACTGCAGGTTCAGCCCTTAACCCCGATCATACTGAGGCTAAAAACTTCAAATTTGCGCACTGCCATATGCAAGCTACCTTATAGTACTAACAGATAAGGATATAGCTTTAGTTCAAGGGTGGTGCCAGAATAGCTTGGCGCCTAGAGGCGCCAAGCTATTCTGGCACTACCCTTGAACTATTTCAGTCACACTTATTTCACACAGTGGTGTTTTCCGAATGATAAGGGTTAACTCACTCTACCCCAGGACCGAAATCTCCAGATTTTGAAGTTGCCCTCTGAGGGACTGTATTATAATACTAGAGACAGATCGAACATGATAGTTCAAGGGTGGTGCCAGAGTAGCTTGGCGCCTAGCGGCGCCAAGCTATTCTGGCACCACCCTTGAGCTATCATGCTCATGTATAGTACAGATATAGGGACTGAGAAACTGGGGCATGGCAGGGCGGGGTCACTCTGCAGACTGACGGACTGAATATGTATAGTACAGATATAGGGACTGAGAAACTGGGGCATGGCAGGGCGGGGTCTTGTGTGGAAAGCGGGGATGACACTTGACACTGAGGGCGTGTCAGACGGGGCATGCAATGTCCGGGTTGTAACGCTTTTTCGACGGTCCTTCACCCCTTGTCGGCTTTTCGCACCCACGCACACAGCCGCCACGCGCACTGGCGCCGCGCGCGCACGCGTCCACAAACACACACACACACACACACACACACACGTGTAAATCTATCACTGTTGTAGAGGAAATGCCTGACTTTGAGCGCGCGCTCGCGCGCTTAAAAGTCAGGCATTTCCTCTAAAAGAGTCAGTTATAGATTTTCATGAGGCCCTGCATACACATAGGCTCATGGGAGTATGTGTCTCTTGCTAGAAGTTATATTACAGAAGAATTATTGTCATTTGCCATTTTAATTTGTAAATGCTTTCAAGGTAGTTGTGCTTAGATGACAGCTGGTAAGAATGTTCTCTAAAAGCCTAAAGCATGATCTTAATTAAACGAACTTTAGTTCGCGAACTCTGACGAACTACAGTTCACGATCTCGGACGAACCAGGTTGGTTCTTAATTGGACGATCTAAAGATACGGCGAATCTAGTTCAAAGTAGTTCACGAACCTCGGCAAACCATACTTCGCTGTCGGAAAAGGTTCGCCGGCCTCAGCGTGTTGAGCAAACGAAGGCGAACCTTTCCTCTGATTGGTCCAAACGTTTACCCTCTTCTGCGTTGGAGATCGACAGTCACCGATATAAACAAATATCGCGGACGGCGATATTTCACTCGTGCGAAGAACAAGCCCTATTTGTATTGATTTGTGGGAGGCGCAACGCTGTTTGTGGGGTCGCTACTGCAAGGAGTACAAAAACAAACATCGTTCAAATCGCGAAGCGGCATAGCGGCAGCCATTTTGAACACCTTCGCAGACAGTAAGTACGCCGAACCAAGCTCTTCAGTTAAGAAAGAGAACCATGGCAAACCTGGTTTGCTGAAGTTCGCCTAGGTTCGTTCAACCTCAATTAAGAAACAAACCAAAAGATCGCCGATCTTCTCCGATCTAGGTTTGCCGATCAAACGTTCGTCCAATTAAGAACAGCTCTAAAGCCCTACCTCCAAATAATACAATACAATAATACTTTATTAAGCCCTCCAGGGGAAATTCACTGTCTGCCCATACAACACTTGACATCGTCATTCACTCAATCAATTAATTAAATAACCTATAACTGTCGGTTAAAGAGATGCACTGTAAGAGCTGTTCTTAATTGGACGAACTTTTGATCGGCAAACCGAGATCGGAGAAGATCGGCGATCTTTTGGTTTGTTTCTTAATTGAGGTTTAACGAACCTAGGCAAACTTCAGCAAACCAGGTTTGCTATGGTTCTCTTTCTTAACTGAAGTGCTTGATTCGGCGTACTTACTGTCTGCGAAGGTGTTCAAAATGGCTGCCGCTATGCCGCTTCGCGATTTGAACGATGTTTGTTTTTGTACTCCTTGCAGTAGCGACCCCACAAACAGCGTTGCGCCTCCAACAAATCAATAAAAATAGGTCTTGTTTTTCGCACGAGTGAAATATCGCAGTCCGCCATATTTGTTTGTATCGGTGACTATCTTTTTATCTCCAACGCAGAAGAGTGTAAACGTTTTGACCAATCAGAGAAAAGGTTCGCCTTTGTTTGCTCAACACGTTGAGCGAACGTTTTCCGACAGCAAACTATGGTTTGCCGAGGTTCGTGAACTACTTCGAACTAGGTTCACCGTATATTTAGATCGTCCAATTAAGAACCAACCTGGTTCGCCCGAGATCGTGAACTCCAGATCGTCAGAGTTCGCGAAATTAAGTTCGTTTAATTAAGAATATGCTTAACAGACGTACCGGTACCTTTATAACACTCCTGGCATCAGAAATACTTGATGGTTTATGAGCCATGTGCTTCTGGTGTCAGCAATGTTGCAGTGAACTACTGAATGGGCTAGTATTCAGTATCTAAAGAATGTTGACAGACACTATCTACTGATATTACTGTTGAAAAGGGTAACAGCCTGAGGGACAAAAGAGTTAGCATAATGTAATGTATGAATTTTGGGTACTCGAAGTTTTAATAGGTTTCGTTCGCTCGTGCGCGCGTTCGCTCGTTCATTCGTTCGTTCGTTCAAATGATCTATTTACATCTATAGAATGAGGATATATTCATCAAAAGTAAAAAGTAAAACAATAGTGCCTTCTAGCAAAAGCGAACGTCGTTTAATGGTGTATTATTTTTCTCTACGTTTCAGACTTTGGGTATGTTCGAGTCACAGCTGCATACTTTCCAACTAACGAACGAACAAACAACGACATAACGAACGAATGAACAAACAAACAAACAACAAACAAACAAACAAACAAAACAAAACGAAAACAACAAATTGTAAAAGTTCGTTACTGCAACAACAATCAAACATTTACACGTCACAGCCCCGTCACACAACAATAAGATGCGGATCGACCATGATAGTTCAAGGGTGGTGTCAGAATAGCTTGGTGCCCTTGAACTATAATGGTCGATCTGTCTCCTAAACTGTAATACAATCTTCATATGACAACTTTCGAATTTACGAATTCAGATCTTACAGCTCAACGTGTTAACCCACCTAAGTGCCTCATCCGGATACACGGCAGCACGTCTCGAAAGTGTTAAACCATACTACTAGATCTCCGCTTGTATCCAAAAGTTGATCATTCCCACATAGCTAAGGTGGAACACTATGGACGATGTAACACCCTGCAATGCACTCTTGTTTCCATCCCTATATCAGAGAGAGAGAGAGAGAGAGAGAGAGAGAGAGAGAGAGAGAGAGAGAGAGAGAGAGAGAGAGAGAGAGAGAGAGAGAGAGAGAGAGAGAGAGAGAGAGAGAAAGAGAGAGAGAGAGAGCAGTTCAGAGAGAGAGAGAGAGAGAGAGAGAGAGAGAGAGAGAGAGAGAGAGAGAGAGAGAGAGAGAGAGAGAGAGAGAGAGAGAGAGAGATCTAAACTGAAATGTTCCTTTTCCATACTTGCCGTTGCTAATCTACAAACACAAGGCACTAATAGTCAGTGAACCAAATTACACACAAAAGAAAAAGACCCACAACGGTTAAATCGCGCGAGCACACATACACACAACGCACACACACACACACACACACACACACACACACACACACACACACACACACACACACACACACACACACATGCGCGTGCGCGTGCTCAATGACCTATATACTAAACAAATCTTTCACTGTCATATAGTGGGAATTCGAGGGGCTACGATACAGCCTTGAAGTAATTGTTAATCAGCATACGGCAGCATATGGTGACAAGGGTAAACATATTCTCAATCAATATGTGTGTGTGTTATATTGTGTCTGATAACATGTACTTTCGTTGACAGAAGAGAGGGGGTCACTATGCTTTATATGTGTTGACAGTCAGAGAGAGACAGAGAGAGAGAGAGAGTTTATCCTTTCCATCCTGGTAAAGGAACATGATTGTTCGCTGGAGGGTAGAGACTTGCCACTTTGTCCACTAATAAAGATAGATGACCACCCTGGGCGTCAGAAACACGTTGTTAGATGTTTATGAGAAGGTCAGTGATCGATTAAAATTGCCAATAACTGTAAGAGTGGCAGCACTGAGCTTCCATACCTACGCATTAATAGTGCCAGCCCACGCGCCGATGTTTCCTGTTTTGTTTCCGTCATCACCTCTTAACCCGCGGGCTGTGTAATGATATACTGCATCCCTGCCATGTAAAATTCCGTGTTGTGATGGCATGAGGTATGAGTCTTTCTTGAAAGAAACGTTGAATACAATGCAAAGAAGTACCCAACGGAGAAAGAAACACGCTTAGAAAAGACGGGTACAACACAATTTATTAATATTTCGGGTAAATACCCTTTGTCAAAATAGACAAACAAACAAACATACAGATTAGCCGCTACTTATCTTCAATGGCAGAAGGAATGTGGCAACTGAAGGAGGTGACGTAAAATAAAATAAAAGGAAGAACAAAAGTGCGGAAAAAGTAAAAATGACGTCAACGAAAAATCGCGTAAGAGAGAGACTCGGAAAGAACCTGAACACGAGAGACAAGAGTGTGTGCAAGCACGTGCAGGAGCGAGCGAAAGAAAAGGCGTGTAGATGAGGCCAGAGAAAGAGAGAGAGAGAGAGAGAGAGAGAGAGAGAGAGAGAGAGAGAGAGAGAGAGAGAGAGAGAGAGAGAGAGAGAGAGAGAGAAAGAGGGAGAGAGATAAAGAGAGAGCGAGACGGAGAGAGAGAAAGAGAGAGAGAACGAACGGGGAGTACCCTTGGGCACGAAGTAGGCTGAGTGTCTAATACACAAAGCCTGCTAAACACCAACCCGAAGGCAAACTTTTATATCACCTTCAAGTTGAGGACTACCTCGGGGAAAAACGGGAGGACCCCGGGAAAAAAAACCCAGCATTTAGCACGGTACACAAGTAATAAGTCATGAAAACAAAGCAAAGAATCAAATTCAGTAATAGAATATTGGTATAAGTGGAGAGTAGGTAGTTGTGAAACCGTCTTCAAGGGTAACTCAAAAAATAAGGGGGGGGGGGAGAGAGAGAGAGAGAGATGGGGGCGGGGGGGGGGGGGGGGGAGGGGGGGGGGAAAGGAGTAAGGAGGAAGGGGGAAAAAAAAAAAGGGTGGGGAGGGGGGGGGGCGGAAGACAACCAGCCAGAGCCACCAACCCCACCCAACAGGCACCCACCAGCCCACAGAAAAACACACAGGCACGCAACAAGACGACCACATACATCCCCAAGGGATGCACACGATCGCCCCGCCCCAAAACCGCGTATCAAACCGTGAGCCGGAGACCCGGTGCCCGACAGGGAAGGGCAAGGGATCCAACTAAACGTTCGGCCAGCGCTGAGAAAGTCCCCAAGGGAAATGTACATATCAACCAGCGCCAACCTCACCTAACTGATTAGTGAGTAGTAAATCAGTGAGGTAAAGTAGCAGACACAAGCAAGGTAAACAATGTTAATCTTTCATATTCATCCCGAGTGGCGCCACAGTGCCCAGTTTATTAATCAGAAATTTTTCACGGTCTTTCCTGGCCCAGACATTACTGGCTTGCATAAGCCAGAGGCCTTTAACTCGAATGTCTGAGACGGAGTGGTCGGCCTGATTGAAATGTCGTCCGACCGGTCTGTTGTATTGGTACTTGACAGACTGAAGATGTTCTTTGAAACGGTCGTTGGTGGTTCTTTCCGTCTCTCCAACATAGAGTTGGCCGCATTTCACACAGGAGATGACATAAATCACGTTGATGTTGATCTTCTCACAACCCCAAAACTAAAAACAGCATCCCTTATTCCCAGTTTCTTCGGCTAAAAAGAATATGTTCCGAAGAATCAGATTTTGATGTTCAATCCAAAGAAATGGCTGGATTTTTCATCGACATACACTACCCACATACTGTTGTTCAAGGATCTCTCCAAACGGTTCAAAAACTTAGTCGCGCGAGTACACTGCAGACTAAACCTACCGCTGATAGTGACAGGCCTATCGTAACCATGATCTACCATCCCCACACCAATCCGGTGCGTAAAATTTTTCTTTCTAACTGGGGTCTTTTGTCATCCAGTCAAGAATCTGCTGCTATCTTTTCTGAACCTCCGTTGGTAGCTTTCAAGAGGGATATTAATTTGCGGGACATGCTTGTTCGCTCTACTCTCAAGCCTCGTCATACCACCAGAGCCTCCGGCTCCACTCCGTGCAATGTTCCTAATTGCAAGACGTGTCCTTTTATTTGCCCTTCCACCGTGGTGAATGGTCCACGTTACAAATTCAACATAGACAGATACTTCACGTGTCAAACCACCAACGTGATTTATGTCATCTCCTGTGTGAAATGCGGCCAACTCTATGTTGGAGAGACGGAAAGAACCATCAACGACCGTTTCAAAGAACATCTTCAGTCTGTCAAGTACCAATACAACAGACCGGTCGGACGACATTTCAATCAGGCCGACCAGTCCGTCTCAGACATTCGAGTTAAAGGCCTCTGGCTTATGCAAGCCAGTAATGTCTGGGCCAGGAAAGACCGTGAAAAATTTCTGATTAATAAACTGGGCACTGTTGCGCCACTCGGGATGAATATAAAAGATTAACATTGTTTACCTTGCTTGTGTCTGCTACTTTACCTCACTGATTTACTACTCACTAATCAGTTAGATGAGGTTGGCGCTGGTTGATATGTACATTTCCCTTGGGGACTTTCTCAGCGCTGGCCGAACGTTTAGTTGGATCCCTTGCCCTTCCCTGTCGGGCACCGGGTCTCCGGCTCACGGTTTGATATGCGGTTTTGGGGCGGGGCGATCGTGTGCATCCCTTGGGGATGTATGTGGTCGTCTTGTTGCGTGCCTGTGTGTTTTTCTGTGGGCTGGTGGGTGCCTGTTGGGTGGGGTTGGTGGCTCTGGCTGGTTGTCTTCCGCCCCCCCCCCTCCCCACCCTTTTTTTTTTTTTTCCCTTCCTCCTTACTCCTTTCCCCCCCCCTCCCCCCCTCCCCCCCCCCCCCCCTCGCCCCCATCTCTCTCCTCTCTCTCTCTCTCTCTCTCTCTCTCTCTCCCCCCCCCCCCTTATTTTTTGAGTTACCCTTGAAGACGGTTTCACAACTACCTACTCTCCACTTATACCAATATTCTATTACCGAATTTGATTCTTTGCTTTGTTTTCATGACTTATTACTTGTTGTGTACCGTGCTAAATGCTGGGGTTTTTTTCCCGGGGTCCTCCCGTTTTTCCCCGAGATAGTCCTCAACTTGAAGGTGATATAAAGTTTGCCTTCGGGTTGGTGTTTAGCAGGCTTTGTGTATTAGACACTCAGCCTACTTCGTGCCCAAGGGTACTCCCCGTTCGTTCTCTCTCTCTTTCTCTCTCTCCGTCTCGCTCTCCCTTTCTCTCTCTCCCTCTTTCTCTCTCTCTCTCTCTCTCTCTCTCCTCTCTCTCTCTCATCTCTCTCTCTCTCTCTCTCTCTCTCTCTCTCTCTCTCTCTCTCTCTCTCTTTCTCTGGCCTCATCTACACGCCTTTTCTTTCGCTCGCTCCTGCACGTGCTTGCACACACTCTTGTCTCTCGTGTCCAGGTTCTTTCCGAGTCTCTCTCTTACGCGATTTTTCGTTGACGTCATTTTTACTTTTTCCGCACTTTTGTTCTTCCTTTTATTTTATTTTACGTCACCTCCTTCAGTTGCCACATTCCTTCTGCCATTGAAGATAAGTAGCGGCTAATCTGTATGTTTGTTTGTTTGTCTATTTTGACAAAGGGTATTTACCCGAAATATTAATAAATTGTGTTGTACCCGTCTTTTCTAAGCGTGTTTCTTTCTCCGTTGGGTACTTCTTTGCATATTACACGCTTGGCAGTCACCTTTTTGGTCTGGGTTGAATACAATGGTTTTTCAACATACAGCGAATGGCACACCCATAATGTAGGCCTAAATGTCAATGCACACGTACTGGTTTTTAGTTGTGTTTGCTGCTGATCTTACAAACATCAGATGATTATTCTAGTCCAGGCTATCATATCTAAAACAGCACCAGATGATAGCACACGCTATTCTAGACTCGTTTTGATGTACGTATAGGCCTATGTGTCGAGCCAGCGGAATAGTCCTCATGCTCAGCGTCTGTATTATATGTACATTTTCTTTGTATTTCTTTTTTTCCCTGCAAAAGTGATATCTTGTGTCATGGTGTTGTTATAATTACGGCACATGTTAACTGTCTAAAATGCTGATCACAAATACAAAGAAACTTGTCCGCTTTAATACTTCAATACTTCCTTGATTCAACACACAGTAACTGAGGGCCAAGAACAGTCTGTGCCACTCTTTGACGGAGAACAGGACAACCAGCGCATCCCACAGCTCCCAGAAAAGTACACCAACGTCCTACCTGTAACTATTCCAGCTCCAGAGCAGTTTGTACCCCAGTCACCTGGTCCACATAAGCAAAATGTTCTCCCTGAAGTCGCAAGCCATGAAGAAGAATATGCGTGATTAGAAAATGTCCACACATGCTTAGAAAATGCGTCGGTCCACGACCAGGAAGCACTATCTTAGGCATCATACCATGCCTCGCAACGACCGTCTGCTGGAGACCCACCTGCCATCATCAGATTTTTGCCGCTGCTTCTAGAGAATACCCATTCGACAGCACTGATCAAAGAAGTACCCAACGGAGAAAGAAACACGCTTAGAAAAGACGGGTACAACACAATTTATTAATATTTCGGGTAAATACCCTTTGTCAAAATAGACAAACAAACAAACAGAGAGATTAGCCGCTACTTATCTTCATTCGCAGAAGGAATGTGGCAATAGCGCTATTGCCACATTCCTTCTGCGAATGAAGATAAGTAGCGGCTAATCTCTCTGTTTGTTTGTTTGTCTATTTTGACAAAGGGTATTTACCCGAAATATTAATAAATTGTGTTGTACCCGTCTTTTCTAAGCGTGTTTCTTTCTCCGTTGGGTACTTCTTTGCATTTTACACGCTTGGCAGTCACCTTTTTGGTCTGGATAGCACTGATCAAGCATGTCATGAACTTGATTAAAGAAGCCAAGAAACGTGGACAAACACCTGTTCTCGCAATGGACCAGCCTCCGTATGCCCTTGCAAAGGAAATACAGTGGTTTTGGCCAGACAACTATGGTGATGAAGTTTATGATCATGATGGGAGACTGTTGACAGGATATTTAAAATAAACAGTGGTGACCTCATGATTATTACAGGTATCAGTCGGGTGATCATAGTAGACATTCGAAACGCTTCTAAAATGCAAGTGCAAAAATGAAAACATCTTGTGCATCTGAACGCAAACAAGAACACACTGACTTATGTTTCAATGTTTGTGGCTGACTGGCACACTGCGGTTGTACATGTGTACATGGAAGGGACGCTGAAGGGACACAGTTGCAGGTAGGACTTAAGGCGTAATCAATGCATAACCCTTCCTGTAGCCTCCGTTCTTGTTCCCAGAAATTACTGCTCCACCTGAGAATTAACTTGAAGACTGCAAGTGCTCGGTCTTTTCAGTACCAGGTCCCTCATGTGTGGAACTCCCTACCTCCCCATGTACGTCAATCCACGACACTCTTAGTCTTCAAAACCAACCTGAAAACGTATCTTTTTAATTTAGCATATCAGTGTTAATTTTCCTTTGCTTCCCATCATGTGATTTTGGATGGTGTTACTGTAAACAGAATGTGTTCGTTATGTGAAAGACTATGATTAGTATGTCTGAACTGTTTTTTTTTGTTGTTGTTGTTGTGATTTGTAGTTTATTGTGTGTGTTTATAATTATTTATAAAGCGTTCCGAGCCTGCGTAAATGGGGAAGGACGCTATAGAAAAGCGCTGTATTATTATTATTAATGCAAAATGTGAGAAAGTGTTATTAGGAAATTAATGTCCATTTTTATTATCTCAGAGGTTTCCAAGTCCAGTTTACGTTTGTACATGTGTGAAAGAAAACAACCAGACCATACCGTAAGACAACAAGCAAGCAATACATCTGAAAGGGGTCATGTTGACCTAATTAATAACTGCTAAAGAAATATTGGGAAATGCTGTTGATACTGATAAGATAGGAAACGTACTTCAACGGCCCAAAGCGCCATATTCACGCTGTGCTTGATCACAGTTTTAATGATCAATCTGTAGTCGCGATAAAATGGGCAGATGGTCATGACCTAATTAACTGTAACCCATCAGATATCACATCCGGCAAAATTCGGACTGCATGATATTATATCATGAAGGTTCCTTTATATGCATATTGAACTTTCATGCTGCTTTTAGTTCAAACCAGTTGTATGTATAATAGTTATGGTTAAGAACAGGAACAAAAGAGTTTATGGGTTAGGTTGACCTAATTAATCGATGGCCGTTCCCATCTGAGAGCGCTGTCAATGTGTTTCTGACGCTAATATTGTTCGGAGAGGTACTGTTTACTTATATACCAAGTGGCATGTCTCTACTATGAAGTGAACATTCGAGCTGTTTATGAGCCTTGGGTCCCTCACTAATACTATATCATGAAATAAATATTTATCTATGATAGTTCAAGGGCACTGCCAGAATAGCTTGGGGTCCTGAGCCACCAAACTATTCTGGCACCACCCTTTAACTATGATGGTTGATCTACCTCCTAATATGTATTCTAGCTTTCACAAGACAATACACAGTTGACAAATGTCAGCCTCATGATTTTAATGGGCTAACCCCTTCAGTGCCGCAAAAACTGAACACCACCCAACTGCAAGAGACATAGATCTTCATGTACCCCCGCAGTCGCAGGGGCTTATGAAGATCAACGCATCTTGCTCACACTACTTTGTATCCATGTTCCTGGGACGGCGGGGACTCTGGCGTTGAATTAACTACTACGATTTCAGAAACACAATGTGCATCCACTGGCAGTGATTGGGTTAACCCATTCAGCCCCGACGCACTACAGCAGCAGATTGGTCGTCTATGATAATTCAATGGTAGTGCCAGATAAGCTTGGCGCCTATCGGCGAAAAGCTAATCTGGCACTACCCTTGAATTATCATGGTCGATCCATCTACTGCAACAGGTGCATAGTCGTTAGATGACGCCTCCAAATTTTGGGAAATACGTGCTTTGGGCTGAATGAGTTAATGTTGTTTGTCACCTTAGGTCGAGTTCACGGCCCGTGACATTGTACTTTGTTAAACAAGGTGCGGTGACATGTTCTGAAGCCTGAACAGCCCAGCATATTTACCTTTTCCAAACATAAGCAATATTCAGACATCCGACAGGTTCTGACTGTAATTAATGCGTGCCTTGATGAGGTGTAAATGTGTGACCACGTTGGCACGATGTTTAGCATAAACTAATCTGACCATCCCCCTACCCCCAAGATCCCCCCCCCTCCCAGACTCTCTCTCTCTCTCTCTCTCTCTCTGTTTAATTTTTTTAAAAAAACAATCCAGTAATGCGCCATTACTGACAATTTGTGTGCCTGTCTGTGATTTTGGACCTTACGGCTCTAAGATGTAACAAATGCTGATGTACCAAATGCACGGCGTACCTTCAGAATACAGTCTATGATAGTCAGGCTCCGTGGGGCTCTAATGTGAACGAATTAAACAACCGTCAGCATTTACCATTTCCTTCCTATGTCGGGCGTATCCCGTAAACACAAAGAGGCAAGTACCTATTCTTCTAATCTGGTTAGTGTACATGATTTCCTCCTTGTAAGTTCAGAAATGGAAGTTAGAATCAAGCAAACCAGAAGCATACATTCTCATGAGCACCCTGCACCTGCTGAGGCTCATGAAAATCTATGCCGCGTTTTGCAGACGGAATGGCTTCAGGAGAAGAAACTGATGTTCATGCACAGATGCAGGTTTAAAGTAGACTGATGAATCAGCGGGTCTTTGATTCGTCAGACAATGCAGACAATGCAAGCAGGAGGTATAGATTCTCATGAACCCCTGCATTGCAGCAATTCATGAGAATCTATGCCTCTTGTACACGTGGCGATTTTCAGTGATGGTAGTGTTCACGAAGTGATGCAGGTAAGTAGGTTGATTAATCAGCGGGTCCTTGGCACGTCAGAGGTGGCGTGCGTCTGGTACACAGTGTATACTTAACTCCAAACAACCAAACGATCCATCACACGGGTGGGGATTGGGGGGGGGGGGAGAGAGAGACTGAGAGAGAGAGAGAGAGAGAGAGAGAGAGAGAGAGAGAGAGAGAGAGAGAGAGAGAGAGAGAGAGAGATGGAATGAAGTGAAACTTTATCTTCCAAACTAGATGATAAATGATTAGTCCATAGACCTGTTTTCAATCATGTCCTTGCTTACGCGAACAAACACACACACACACACACACACACACACACACACACACACACACACACACACACACACACACACACACACACACACCACACACACACACACACACACACACCACACACACATACACACACACACACACACACACACACACACACACACACACACACATCGGAGTAAACATTAATGAGAGAGAGAGAGAGAGAGAGAGAGAGAGAGAGAGAGAGAGAGAGAGAGAGAGAGAGAGAGAGAGAGAGAGAGAGAGAGAGAGAGAGAGAGCAGGGTGGCACACCAGTAATTTGAAATTCTGCCGGCTTCCCTAACACAGGAAAAGTATGGAAGTGAAAACAAAACACCGTTACTGAGGGTTCATTTTATTGATTTGTTTTCTCCATTAACCGGTAGTTCTCTGGATTTTAAAAGAAATTAGCAGCCTGTAGACAATACGCATTAGGAAAGAGAAATACCGATTGCAGATTTAGGGATACCGAAACTCGTTGAAGAATAACCGAAATTTGCAACGAAATGCTGAATGACATAACGTCGTGTGTATGTTGCGATGTTGCGGGGTCCCCACCCCGTCCACCCCCCCCCCCCCCCCCCCCCCCCCGGCGTTTGATATTCCGATAACTGAAAAATCGATTGTGTTTTAGCAGGAGAGATTTCATTTTGACAGTCGACACTATTCTGACGTGGGCCCGATGGCCTTTTGCGCCTTGGGTAGGTACTATTTAACTCGTTCAGTACCAGTTGACGCAGATACTGTTCCTGCAGCCGTTGCCGATTCAGTACCCAAAAGCCACAGCTGTCACAGGAACATGGATTTAAAGTTGTGTCAGCAAGAGGTATAGATCCTCATGAGCCCCCGCGATAGCGGGGGCTCATGAGGATCTATACGTCTTGCAGATGGGAACTGTGGTGCATGGGACGCCAACTGTCGTCCGCGCCGGTGGCCGAAGTCCTCCTGATCGGGGCCTCTCCCAGAGTGGGTGGTAAACTCCATCTAAGGCTAAATACTGACACGGTCTTCAGAGCGGATCGCCCTCGGCGGCGAGGTCGAGAGCTTAATTCCAGAACCTAGGGGCTTGCGCCCCGCTCTCGGTGGGTGTTCAGATTTGCCCGGCACTGAAAGGGATAAAGAAATGCCGATTGTCAAACCTCTAACGTCCAGGCAAAACGACGGGCTTGATCAGATATCATGTCCGTTATAAGGTCCTAGCCTGAAAAATCAAAGTGGCACGGTAGTAGTGCTGCCAAATTGATCAGTGTTCAGGTCATACTCCATAGGTAACAGCCGTCCCTTGTTCCCCATTACCTGCCCGCTAGGGTCGTCCATTATCACTTCGGCGCCGTGGACGTTAAACTCCCGAACTAACAAATCAAACCTCTGGCGTGACCTGTATGTGTATGTCAGTCTCTGTGTGTGTGTGTGTGTGTGTGTGTGTGTGTGTGTGTGTGTGTGTGTGCGTGCGTGCGTGCGTGCGTGCGTGCGTGCGAGCGCGTGCATATGTATATGTGTATATATATGTATGCTTGTGTATCTGTATGTATGTGTGTAGGTGTATGTGAGTGTACACTTAATACCCTGCCATCTTGTTTTTCTGCATGATTTGTTCTGTTTTCTATTCACCCTTTTCGTTCTGATTGCTTGAAATACGTTTGACTGATAGTTCAAGGGTGGTGCCAGAATAGCTTGGCGGTGGAGGCGACAAGCTATTCTGGTACCACCCTTGAACTAAAACAGCTGATCTAGCTCCTAATCTGTAATGAAGCCTTCATAGGACAATAAGCAAATTTTACAAAATCAGCCTCAGGATGTAATGGGTTAAAGGTCATTCAGCCCTCACGCCTCGTAACATGTCTGCCGACCAAGATATTTCCAGGGTGGTGCCAGGATAGCTTGGCGCCTATTGCTTCACGCCATACCTTCAGTTGCATCTTCTGATCACCGAAAGATAGGTAGCAATTTGTTGTACTTATTTCTATGTCTATTTTTTATTCCCCCCCCCCCCCCTCACTACCGAGAAAAAGTGAACATGATCCAGCTGCAAGAGACATAGATCCTCATGAGCCCCCGCGACTGCGGGGGCTCATGAGGATCTATGCCTCTTGCTGAGACCACTTTGTGTTTATGTTCTTTGGACAGTATTTTTTTTTTTTATGAAGAGAGATTTCAGAAACAAAATGTCGGCAGAAAAGCAGTTAGAATATATTAATAAATTGTGCTGCAACTGTCCTTTCTAAGCATGCTTCTTTCTTCTCTCTATTCTGGCACCACCCTTGAAATATGGTCGATATGCCCCCTCAGCTGTAATGCAGACTTCAGAGGACAGCTTCCAAAGAATATTTTGCCGCCAGTACACCATTTCCGGAAATTAGAAGTAGATCAAAATTGCACGTGTTTTGACGAAAAAATTGGATTAAAAGCCCGAACAAACACGCGATCGCGTGTTTGTCCAGGCTTTTAATCCACTTTATTCGTCGAAATACGTGCAACTTGACCTACATCTAAATTTCCAAACAACGTCTATTGGAGTCGGAGGGCTCTGTGAAGTGCGAGTTGAAATCGCATTTGTTTCGCATCCGTAAAGTTGCCGAAGTATGTTAGCATAGGTAGTAAATCACTCACTGCACGCACAAAAACAGCACAGTTCTTCTGCAATATGCAAAATGGATTCGCAGTAGAACAATAGGAAGACTTGCGGAACTACGCCACATAAACTGACGGCACACGCGTGCCCTTGCATTTATTTTCAAAAACGTATTCAGCGGAAGCGGGGCAAAAAGACATTTTCAAAACCCAAGCAGTGCTATATTCACTCACTTTGATTATACACGCTGACAAGCACAATTACTCTCTCTCTCTCTCTCTCTCTCTCTCTCTCTCTCTCTCTCTCTCTCTCTCTCTCTCTCTCTCTCTCTCTCTCTCTCTCTCTCTCTCTCTATTTCTCTCTCTCTCTTTCTCTCTCTCTCTCTCTCTCTCTCTCTCTCTCTCTCTCTCTCTCTCTCTCTCTCTCTCTCTCTCTCTCTCTCTCTCTCACCTATTCTTTTATCCTTGGAAAATAAAGTTTCATTTCATTTCATTTCTCTCTCTCTCTCTCTCTCTCTCTCTCTCTCTCTCTCTCTCTCTCTCTCTCTCTCTCTCTCTCTCTCTCTCTCTCTCTCTCTCTCTCTCTCTCACATAAAGTGTGTAAAACTGTTTGTACAATTCTGCCAGCGCTAGCCTCACCTATCTGGTTTGTGAGTGTTTCAAGAAACATTTTCATGCTGTCCAAGCTGAAACAATTCACTGACTTTGAAACCAGGAAATTATTATATTTTGCACATATTCAGTCCCACATTAATTATGCTTCGACGGTGTGGGGTGGTTGCAGAGATGCACATTTAAAAAGACTGAACTCCTTACATATAGACGAGCAGCGAAATTAATTTTACCCGATCCTACTTTGACAATGGATGATAAGATTCACAAAGCTGGACTTCTTTCTCTCAAGAATCAGTTTGCATTCAACAAAGGTGTTTTCCTGTTCACGATTCGGAATGACAACACTCCAGAATATCTAACCCAGCGCTAGTCCGGTCTCAGTCCCGCTATGGCGATTCGAAAAGTCTGTATGTAGTACCCAAAACCAGAATAGACTTATTTAAAGCCAGTCTAGCATTCTCAGGGGCGACTTTGTGGAATTCATTCCATCCCACATGAAGACCACTCCAACGATATCATGTTTCAAGAAAAGTCTTATTAAACATTTATCTTCGCAGCCATAACTATCTGCAAGCTTTGCTTTCTGTTATATTACATTGAGCAACATTTTGCTTGATATAGTGCGATAACAGGCAGATGTGATTACGAGACTTGAATCAAAATGTCCGAGTCGATAACGAGGACATTTGATTCGAGTCAAGTAATCACATCTGTCTGTTTATCGGCACTTTATCACACAAAATTGTTGTTTAATATAATGTATGTACCCAGTCCAAAGCAAAACTATGCCTCCTGTCATTCATTTTGCGGCTGATTGCGGTGTTCAGACAAAACACATGAATGGCAGACGGCCGCACATCGCTGTCGACTCAGCGCGTTGATTTCGATTGACTAGGAAGCCATCAGTGCATTGTATAACCGTTCGTGTTGATAAGTAAATTCTACTTGTAACTAGATCACGCATAATTGCAGAACATGCCAGCAGGTTTGTTTATTTTGTTCTTTTCTCAGGTTATCGATCGCCAGCTGACATCTCGTTGATTTCACTTGTCAGTCCAGCCCGACTCGTACGTTTCCTGGCGTCTTTTCTCCGTTCGTGTGTGTACATAGGATATACATTTCAAGCATTCACACACACTAAGAAGTATGTCATTACTACTACACATAAGGAGCGCTTTAATGTTGCAGTGTGAGCATATTTCGCGTTTCCGTTTTGAAAATCCAAGTATCAGCAAGATCGAGTCTTCTTCGTGCGCAAGGGATTTTGGGAAGGAAAGTATACCTAGCATGCTGATGAATATTAATTTGCTTGTTATACAATATATTAATACATGTGTCAAAGAAGGGAAAACTTCATGGAGATATACGTAGATATCATTGTTAGTAAGTACCCATTCTCATACTGTTGTGTATGTATACATGTACAACGTGTGTGTGCGTGCGTGCGTGTGTACGTGATCGTTGTGTGTGTGAATCGGTGTGTGCGCATGCAAATATGTGCGCGGCGTTTTGTTAGTGGTGCTGCTGTGGGTTTGTTTGTTTGTTTGTTTGTTTGTTTGTTTTCTCTCTTACCATTGCTCCCCCCCCCCCTCCACCAACACACCCGTAGGCGTTGGTCATATACACGTATTAATGTAATGTAATTGTTGTGTTTGTTTGTAGATGTAGCAACGGCAGATTTGAAAAATGGCATTGCCCGGTTGGCATTGTTAATATCTTTAACATTGTAAAATAAAGATTCATTGATTCTCTCTCTCTCTCTCTCTCTCTCTCTCTCTCTCTCTCTCTCTCTCTCTCTCTCTCTCTCTCTCTCTCTCTCTCTCTCTCTCTCTCTCCCCATCTCCCCTGTCCAAATTACAGCGTCTCTTAGTTTGCAAAGATGTAACCACATCTGCATTGCACAACCTCATGCAGATAAATATTGTCAGGTCAGTTACGCATGTTAATCCAGTTAACAAAAATAAAAGCCTAATGACCCGGTTGGTTTAAAGACAATATCTTGATGGAATGAACAAGGCACGGATCCTGCTACAAGAGGCACGCAAGTAGCACCGAAATTCAGAAGCTCGTGTTACTACCGTGGTCTCATGAGTATCTGTGTTGGCTCTAACCGATGAAAGGAGCTTTGCAGTTTAGCCCCAAGGCCGCATTTCCAACATTTTTGAGGTGTCACTTAATGACCATGCATCTTTTGCAGGAGATGTAGGCCTATCATTATTATAGTTCAAAGAACTATGGCCTATGGCGCCATTCTGGCACTATCCTTGAAATACCATAGTCGATCCATCGCCTGCTGTAGTGCTCCTGCTCTTGCTGATGGTGCCAAGCTAATCTGGCACTACCCTTAAAATATCATGGTCGATCCAGCTCCTGCAATTGGTAGATAGTTGTTAGGTGACACTCCTAAAATTTTGGAAATGCAGCTTTGTGGCGAAATTAAAATTAAAACTTACTTCGTCTCAGTGACACAGATGTAAACAAGTGAAGCCCCACACACACACACACACACACACACACAGCCCCCTCTCCCCCCACCCCCTCCCCGCCCCCGGCGAATCTTGAATATTAACCCACTTCCTGCAAGAAAAAGACTCGCTAAGACTTTTGAGGGGTAGGGTGGAGAGCGTTTGGGCATTTCCGAGCACAGAGAGGCCATCGGTTTTGAACCGAACTGAACTAAACTAAACTTGACACGTTCGAAAGGGCATCGCTGTGAGATAAACATCAAGGTGAAGTGACATCTTGACGACGGAAACTGTTGCTTCAAACAGCCTCGGAACTGACTACCATGTCGAGACGGCCACGCAGGAAGCACCTTGGCTTGGTAATGCTGGGTCGTGCCTTCTACTGGCGTCGTAGGGCTGAAGTATGTTTTATCAAGAGCCACTGTATAGTTTAGTCCTGGGAAGAGGGCCGAAATGCCATTGGTATAGCGATTCTATGTATGTCAAGCCTGCATCCTGTTGACAAGATCTGGTGAAAAACTGTTAGTATCAAAGCGGCCCAAAATTAGAAGAAATTCTCGTTTAGGTCAGTGGGGCCAGTAAGTAGACAATTTCGGTAATCAGAAAAAGGTCAAAATCGCAAATGTTTCGACGAAAACAGTAGATTAAAAGCCAGGCAAACATGCGATAGTTCAAGGGTGGTGCCAAAATAGCTTGGCGCCTATGGGCGCCAAGCTATTCTGGCACCACCCTTGTACTACCTTGGTCGCTCTGTCTCCTGAATTGTAATGCAGTCTTCAGAAGACAACTCAAAACGTGACGATATCGCATGTTTTTCCGGGCTTTAAGTCTGTCTATTGTTCGTGGACACTATCTGTGTACAAGCCTTTTTATGTGATTACGTACAGTTTCTGCTAGTGTATGACTTTGAACCTTACGGCTTAGTACGACTTATAGCCGTAAGGTTCAAAATTACATAAACAATCCAGACCAAAAAGGTGACTGCCAAGCGTGTGAAATGCAAAGAAGTACCCAACGGAGAAAGAAACACGCTTAGAAAAAACGGTACAACACAATAAATAAATAATAAATTGTGTTGTTCCGTTTTTTCTAAGCGTGTTTCTTTCTCCGTTGGGTACTTCTTCTCAAAATTACATACCTGCAGGCATACACGTGTTGTATCCCGCAGCACGCTAACGTGCAAGGCTACTTTAAGGAACTATTAGCCTTTTACTGACCAGAGTAGGTCGATTTAACTATCCGGCGCGCCAGCCCCATCCGCCTCCCCACCCTCCTTTCTGTTCGATTTTTTTAGACAGTGGGTACGACCTCCTCTAAAAATCTTCCTACGTCATTGACTGTAGTGAAGTGGCTTGATGTCACTACCACTGATAGACCCATCGACATACTTACGTTGCTCGGTCTGCTCATAACGTTCTAATGCACGTTGCCATGCATTCTTAACTCAATCAGCCCCGACAAACCTAAGCTAGATAGGGATCGACCATGATAGTTCAAGGGTGGTGCCGGAATAGTTTGGCGCCTATGGTCTCCAAGCTGTTCTGGCACCATCCGTGAACTATCCTGGTCGCTCTGCCTCCTGAATTGTAATGCAGTCAACAACAAGACAGAAGACAACTCAAAATCATTATGGCGGCATTTCGGTCTTAGGGCACAATAGGTTAAAATCCCACTGCTACCACACGTGTTCAAAGAAACGCGTCTGCAACAGATGGTTACAAAACGCTGCCTGATACGGGTCTAGCTGTGGTTCCAGCATTTAGAATCCAGTTCAGCACACCGCGTCGTCTTTATTAATATCAAGCTAAAAATATATATTGTTGCGCTAACGGTTGTGCGAAAGAAACAAGTATTCAAAGAAACAGGTGTCCAAACTGCCGCTGAAGTTCACTAGGTAGGTTGACAATCGCAAGGTGTAGCAAACACGACTGTTGCTGTAATTAAGCTTCAGATTTACGCGCAATGGTACTTAAAATTCAACGTCTAAGATCCCCAACCGTCCAAGGAACATGGACACAAAGCGGTGTGTGCAAGAGGCATTGATCTTCATGAGCCCGCGCAAATGCGCGGGCTCATGAGGATCTATGTCTCTTGCAGTTGGATTGTGTTCACCTTTTGCTCGTCACGGAAGGGGCTATGCAACGAATACATCACTTGTCACATTTTTCAGATTGGTTTTTTTTTTCTCCGTATTTTTAAATTGAATTAGCATAAGGGAGTTTCATGCACGCAATAGCATGAGCCAGATCGTAAACAATTTTAGGACAGCGTTTATAGTTTTCTTGCGTCAAACAGGCGAACCCTATTTCAACAGTTTATTTTTCTAGACGAAAGCAGAACAGACTGACAAAGCTAAGAATATTAATGTGTGCTGGTCTTTGTTTTTTAACCTTATGGCCTATAGCCGTGGAGTCCAAAATTACAGATCAAACAGACATTTGGAATTCACAAGTCGTGTATCTTACTTGTCTCAGTAAATCACATGGCATGCATGCACCATCGTAATGTTAATATTCATGAGGTAATATTCCTGGGAATTTGAGTTTCACTTCAACACACACGAGTATTGGTGTGAAGCTTTAGTTTGCGAGGAAAACGGCCCGGCTCCCTACTTGTATAACCGCCGCCACCAAGGCCAGTGCCCTAACAAACACAACATGTGTGTCCGTGTGCAAGACTGAGGCACAGATTCTTGTAAACGTACATACATTAACCCATTTAGCCCCGACGTACTACAGCAGGAGATGGAGCGACCGTTATGATTCAAAGGTAGTGCCGATTAGCTTGGCGCCGTCAGGCGCCAAGCTAATCAGTCTGGCACTTCTCTTGAAACATCACGGTCGATCCAGGTACATTGTTGTGACACCTCTAAATGGGGACTTGGGGTTGATTGGGTTAATTCCGGGTTTGTGTGTGTGTGTGTGTGTGTGTGTGTGTGTGTGTGTGTGTGTGTGTGTGTGTGTGTGTGTGTGTGTGAGTGTGTGTTTGCATTTTTGACGCGTGCTTTCTTGAAAAAGACGTAAGCCGGACGCAGCGCTGCTCAATCGTTGACACGTACACTAGCATAGACACATTGCAGTAAGCAGGTGCAGAGTCAGTCCGCACACCTCGCCGATCCATCTGTAAGAGGCATAGATTTTCATGAGCCCTTACGGCCGCGGGGGCTCATGAGAATCTACGCCTCTTGACCGAGATCGATTTGGCCCAGTTTACCCCCCGCCCTTTTAGGGCTGACTTGAATTGTCCCGGGGATGTAAACAGGTACGTAAAGAACTAGACGAGTAATCCAGGGCAGTGTCGTCGGGCCGTGCGAGGGACATTTACGACCGACGGTCGGCTTAAGCCGCGCCGAATAATAACACTACGAATTTTACCTTGGCAGAAAAGACCTTGACCCCTTCCCTGCCACTGTATGTGAATTTATTTCTGAAATATTTCTTCATTCAAGCACCAAAAGCCAAACCCGTCCAAGAAACATGGGCACAAATTGGTCTCAGCAAGAGACATAGATCCTCATGAGCCCCCGCGGTCGCGGGGGCTCATGAGGATCTATGTCTCTTGCAGTTGGATCGTGTTCACCTTTTCTCGGCAGTGAAGGGGTTACATGAACCCAACCCTCCTTTCCCCGCCGCGTATGGACAAGAGCCGCGGCAGCAGCTAAATAATTTGGACATTTGCAATGACAAGTTTTTTTCCCCCCACCCCCACCCCCCACTCCCCGGAATTGGGGTGATTTAGAGGTCACCTTAAAATTTATGCAATGTTCGGCGCTCTTTAATTGTGTTAACGCACCGAGATATACGAACATAGAAAAGCGCTCAAAGAAATGTAGTAGACAAGTCACTGTACAATCCACTATACGGTACTGTTGAATTCAAAGCTGTTGCTTGTTTGTTTGTTTGTTTGTTTGTTGTTTGTTTGTTTGTTTGTTTGTTTGTTTGTTTTTTAACAATTTGTTTTTGTGCCAAGAGAAGGGACGAAGGCGCTTTACAAATAAACATCACCATCATCAAACGTAAGGTGCGGTATAAATACCAGGCACGATCACACGACCATCACACACATAAAAAGAACTTACTGATTAATGATCATCATCTAGCTGGGAAAACAAGGCCATTATATGCGTGCATGATACACTCCCGTGGAACATTGTTTTCACGAGCCAGCTTCATTAGGGAGGAACGTGTTACAGCCATGTCACAAATAAGACTTGTATTGTCTGTATTGTATTTGTATCGTGTATCAAGAACGACGAAAACAACACCAAAACAACAACACTTAATTCTCTCTCTCTCTCTCTCTCTCTCTCTCTCTCTCTCTCTCTCTCTCTCTCTCTCTCTCTCTCTCTCTCTCTCCTCTCTCTCTCTCTCTCTCTCTCTCTCTCTCTCTCTCACCTCCCCCATCCCCCCAAATAAATAAAGAATAAATAAATAAATAATAAATAAATAAATAATAATAATAATAATAATAATAATAATAATCTGAAAACGTGAACAGACAAAGCAAGCAACAAAAAACAAACAAGGAAACGAACACAAGAAAGCATAAATGAAAAACCACAAAACAACACAACAGCGTTTCTAGTCAAAGTATAACAGTTCTTAGTAAAGTATGGAATAAATTGAAAAATTATGTGCACCGGTCTGTGATTTTAAACCTTACGGCCTTTGGCCGTAAGGTCCAAGATCACAGATCAGCACACATAACTATGATTATTTCACAAAAGGTAAACTGAAAAAAAAGCCGCCAAGGCCCCAGACTGACCTGGCAGACAGAGAAAGAGGAGACACGCGGCCGCTGCGTTGTACATCGTGTGAGAACCTCCGCATAAATGACTGACGGCGCTGAGTACAGATGGTAAGGTATATGTGTGCACACACCTCCCCGCGCTCAAGGTTCTGTCTCTCTCTTTCCCTCTGTCTCTCTCTATCTCTCTCGCTTCCCCCGTACGCCGCCTGCCTCACCTAGCTGGCGTCACCTTTCGCCTTTGACCTCTAACCTGCAGGTACGAGCGCAAACAGTTTATCAGCCAGGGAAAATTGTAACTCTCCCTTTTGAGAATCAGTGCCGTATTGTAGACATAGATCCTCAAGAGCCTTTTTGTCGGTCCGCGAAGGGTTTTTACAATGTGTTACAAACAGTCTCTCTTGAAAAGACATGCCTGTTTGAAATCTTGACCCAGAAAGTGACTGCAAAGCGTGTAAAATGCAAAGAAATTACCAGCAAAGAACGAAAGGAAGAAAGAAACTTTGCAAAGACACGAACAAAACATGTTTACTAAGGTTTCGGGTTAACACTTTTGAGACGTGGTGCATCCGGATACGCGGCTTTATGCTCGAACGAGCTCTGTTAAACCTTTTATCAAGGTGGACAAACAAAGAAGTGAGACAATGCGCATTTTTTTATTTATTTATTTATTTATTTATTTTATTTATACATTTAAGGCAGATGGTGTGAGAGAGAGAGAGAGAGAGAGAGAGAGAGAGAGAGAGAGAGAGAGAGAGAGAGAGAGATTGATTGATTGATTGATTGATTGTACATTGCTTAACGTCCCGACAGCAACAAGACTTTCTCAGGACGTGCCTGCACTGCTAGTGAAGAAAAAAAAACTAAACAGAATATTGAATGTATGTCGCCAGCCGGTCCAATACGTTAAATAAACCTACGACATGGGGCTTAAATAAAGCCAAGACCATTTAGCAACACATATCCAATATCAAGAGCTACAGACAGCGCGGACAGTAGGGACAGTTTAAAAAAGGAAAATACAGGTGAAAGCGGGACCAAGGTTAGACAGAAACACATGCCCCAGAATAAAGGGGGAAACCCAGCCTGTGGGGCTGACCAGGGTGACCCTGGGAACTAAAAAGTAGTTAACCCCACCCAAGTCTCCCATGGCAGACCAGAGAGAGAGAGAGAGAGAGAGAGAGAGAGAGAGAGAGAGAGAGAGAGAGAGAGAGAGAGAGAGAGAGAGAGAGAGAGAGAGAGATGATATGGCGTCAAAATGTGATGAGATGATAATAAAACGACCTCAAAACGTGACGTGAAACTATCACGTCATTTATTTAAACAGCTGGCTTGAGACTTCAGTGTACATGTGAATTCTCATGAGCCTTCGCGACACTCCACAAAAGAGTTATAACTGCGTTGGATACGTGCCCCGCCGTGAGATGGCCTTAGTCGCCTGCTCGGCGTTAAACCCAAATAACTAACTAACTGGATACGTGCCACATCCGGATGCGCGAGGAACAGCCGCGTATCCGGACGCGGCTTGGCTCGAATCAGTTAACAGTCTCTTTCTAGAAACCAAGTTTGTTTGCGACATACATTTAGCTGGCCCGCCGGAAAGATGAGCTGAGACAATGAACTAATGATATTGACTCCCTATGCGCGCAGGGCGTAACCGAACGCACGATGAGTCTGCATAATTAAACATAACAACAGAGTGCTTTCTTATTCGAGAGGCAGCCTATCCTGAGGGGGCTCATGAGGATCTATGCCTCTTGCAGGTGTTGGGGGTTTCCCGCCGGTGCTTTTGGTACACAGTGTTTTCGTGCCTGATGAAAGAAAATCCGTGGCTCTCCCTGTTCTAAGTCGGCTCTGTTTACTTACAACTTTGTCCCAGGGTTTGTCATTTCCAGCTACAAGCGGCATATGTTTTCACGCGCTCGCTAAGATCGGCCACATATCAGTATTGACCAACACCTTGTTGAGCTGCGCAAAAGATCGGAGACCCATGAGGCTCTATGCCTCTTGCTGATGCATTGTTTGATTACATTGATTCGTTGGTTAGTTCCGGGTTTATGGTCCCTGGCACCAGAATGATCATGGACGTCCTTAGTGGGCGGGCTACAGCTGTTGCCTATGGCATGCGACCCGGCTGAACACTGATCATTTCAGGTGTCAATTTGATTTGCCAGGACCTTTCAACATGCTATGGAACAAAACCGTTGTTTTCCCTGGACAGGACGCATGGGACTTGCATTTGCTCCCGTTGTCCTATCTAAATGGCCTGACTTGAACCGACTGTTTCGTGGTGACGTTGGAGGCTATTTTCGCCAAGTACTTTAAAGAAATCGGTTGTGAAAAACTCTGGCGTGAACACTGGTGTGTTGTGTGCTTATAGTTTGGCAGGGTTTGGTATGTTTATAACAGTTCACATTATCTAAACACACGACCATCTTGTAATACATACAGAAAAGGTTACACAGTATAAATTGTATCATTATAGTTGACCCATTTAACCCCGACTCCCTAAAGCAGGAGATGGGTCGATCGTGATAATTCAAGGGTAGTGCCAGATTAGCTTGGCGCCTCAAGGCGCTAAGCTAATCTGGCACTATCCTTGAATTATCATGATCGACCCATCTCCTGCAACTGCGACGTAGTCTGTAGGTTAGACCTCCAAAATTGGGAAATATCGCCGTGGTGTTAAATGGGTTATAGAAATTATTCTCAATAAATAGATAAATGTATGCCCAAACAAGAAAACGCAGTTAATTAAACTGCTGTATTATATACGACGAGCAAATTAAATGAGGCATATTTGGTACGATCGGAAGCACTTCGAACGATGTTGCATTTATTTTGCTTGTCAATATAAAACACATACAGGAGTAAGTTCGAAAATCACCTAATCTGAGAGTCTTATGCTGGAGCACAAATACGAGTTCAGATGACAAATGAATCACGATAGTGTAAGAGTGGTGTCAGAATAGCTTGGCATTGAGCAATTCTGTCACTACCCTTGAACTGTCATGGTCGTTGCGTGTCATGGTGTAGTGTGTCAGTGCTGATACAAATAGTAGTAGTAGTATCAGCAGCAGCAGTAGTACAGTAGTTATAAAATTCAAAATAATAATAGTAATAATAGTCATTATTATTATTATCATCATCATCATTATCTTTATTATTGTTATATATCATCATCATCATCATAATTATATCATTATTATTATCATTACCATCATCATCATTAACCGTTTATCCCTAATGCCGCAATTCCCAAGTTTTAGAGGTGTCACTTAACAACTGTTTACAAGTTTCAGGAGACGGAACAACCGTGATAATTCAAGGGTAGTGCCAGATTAGCTTGGCGCCATCAGGCGCCAAGCTAGTGCCAAGCTAATCTTGCACTACCCTTGAATTATCACGGTCGATCTACCACCTGTTTGTAGGGACGTGGTGATAAATGCGATAAAAGCTGACCTTGTAGAGCTGCTACACAGCACATCACCCGCCGCAGAAATTCGCCAGCTAGATCAAAGCACACATCAGTTGTGACATAACTCTGCAGTGAAGATCGCATGCTCCGCCCTAACTTCAAGTGGGACAACATGGTACGAAACAGACGATTTGGTAGTAGGTCAGAAGTACGTCAAACCTGACTGCGCGCCGGAAACAGTGGACTAACCTAAAAGCCCGGACAAACCTGCAATATCGCATGTTTGACCGGGCTTTTAATCCACTGTTTCAGGCTTCGAAACTATGCGTGCAATTTTAACCTACGTCAGTATTCCGAACGTGTGTCTCTGACGTGCTCCGAAAAAGTGCTGTACTGTACACACGCTGTGCAGTACGCGTGCGTTATGTCAGCAGTGATGTGGCAGATGCAATGTGAACATTTATTTAATAGGTCCGGCTGTTGTTATTACTGCTCCAGGGAACCGGTTAACATCAGCACAGCCTTCATTTCAGAGCCAAATGAGTTGTTGTTGTTTTTTTTTTTTTTTTTTTTTTACTTTAAACCATCCGAGTCCCAACTTATAATCATATATTCGTCAGTCATATTCATACACTGAGTCAAACCCGCGTAAGCCGGCCCCCACCCAAAGCAGTCGCCTTATAAAGAGTGACGCGGGGTCATCTTTAAAAAATAAAAATAAAATAAATAAGAGGAGACACAGAAAGACGACCACGGGACCATAAAGGGGTGGTCGACTTAGACTTATTATGATGGTTGTCGCCTTGACTGTGTTAGCGTGTCGGTTCCGTGGGTTTTGACCGCTTAACTGCCGAGAAATAGCGAACGCGATGTAACTGCAAAAGGCATAGTTCCTCATGAGCCCCCGCGACTGCGGGGGCTCATGATGATCTGCGCCTCTTGCTGAGACCACGGCGTCTATGTTTTTTGGGCGTGTACCTTTGTGGCTTTTGCGGGTCGTTCAGTGAACTGATTCCAGAAACAAAATGCCAGGTCCGTTGACAATGAAGGGTTTAAAAAGATATTATTTTATTGTTATTTCTATTACAATACAATACAATACAATACAATACAATACAATACAATAATACTTTATTAAACCCGCCTGGGGAAATTCACTGTCTGCCCATACCACACATGGCATCATCATTCACTCAGTCAGTTAATTAAATAACCTGTAACTCTCAGTTTGAACTCATTCAGCCCGATGCACGTATTTCCCAATTTTTGGAGGCGTCATCTAACGACTATGCATCTGTTGCATGAGATGGATCGACCATGATAATTCAAGAGTAGTGCCAAATTAGCTTGGCGCCGACAGGCGGCAAGCTAATCTGGCACTACCCTTGAATATCATAGTCGACCCATCTCCTGCTGTAGTGCGTCAGGGCTGAATGGACAAAGAGATGAACTGTAACAGACGTACCGGTACCTTTTTAACACTCCTGGCATCAGAAACCCTGGTATCAGCAATGTTGCAGTGAACTAATGGGCTAGTCAGTACTAAATATCTAAAGAAATCTGACAGACACTATCTACTGATATTTCTGTTAAAAAGGGTAACAGCCTGAGGGACAAAAGAGATGGCATAACGTGATGTACTACTTTCTGCCACTTTGTTTGATACAGTTTTAGATACAGTTTTAGATTCAGTTTTACCATAGAATCATCTGCTAAGCTGTGAATGACGAAACTGAAGTCGCTTGAGATGTACCGACCCTAATAGTATAAGGCCAAAAACAATCAGGCACTAAAATTGAGCTACCTTGGTCGTTCCATCCTCCGCAGCCGGCGCTGGAAACAAGACATGCATTAGGAACAACAGCTGGTGGAAAGAAACACACCGGGGGCGAATGCACTAATCAATACAAATTATCTCTACACATCAGACTCACATGGCAAGATAATTGAAAACTTTCAGCGCTTAAGGTCTTCTTTTTTCTTTTTCTTTTTTCCACTACGAAGGCGATTTCAAAGACGGGGCACCGACTAAGGTCTGAACAAATTTTGACCCCTGCTGGATTCGAACACGGACGAGAGTCGAACGCTCTACCACAGCCGGATCCACCCATGCAGCTACCACGCAAGATAATCGATCAACCATGATAGTTCATGGGTGGTGCCAGAATAGCTTGGCGTCTATAGGCGGCAAGCTATTCTGGCGCCACTCTTAAACTATACTGATCAACAAAAGAAACGCGAATTTTTTACCATAGCGCTTTTCTTCGTAAGTATGCTTTAAACCGCGTTATTTTGACGTCATTTATTATAAAATGTTATGAAGAGTGTGTTGCGTCGTGTGCAAATAGAATGTTTAGTCTTAAAAATCGCACATCGATGAGTTATGACGTCATCAGTGACACTACTATCACAGGATATTGAAAGTGAAATGGAGAGCATCTGCAAAGGACACAGCTGAAAGCCAACCAATGTGCAGTGTCACTAAGGTCCTTGTGCATGAAAATCCGGCCTGTTTGGTCTTGACCTACTGTTCGTTTGTCAAAGGCACCTAAATAATCAACATGACCTACAAACATGAAAATCAAAAAGTTCTTTATTTTTAGGTTAGCGGCCATATTTACCTGATCAAATGGATATGGGAGTGTTCATTATCTCTGCATCAGTCACTGGAGCATAAAAAATGGTTTGAAAGTAATTCACATTAAATCAAATAAGATTTAATAAGACAATGATGTGCACCGGAAGTTCTGGTTCTCTAATAAATTTTTCGAGTCAAATTTCATTTGAGGCAGTTAATAACATCATAAGCAAGCCAACACTAATTAAAAAATATCACAGAAAACTTGCTTCACAGAGTGTGTCGTGTTTTGCTTATTTTCACCACTAATGAAACCCTCTGTCCTCCAAGATAGCCATGGGCGATAACTCATCCAATTTTTGTGTGATGGTAGCTCAGACAGTAGGCTGAACATCTGATGTAAGCAACAAATAAAATGTTCTTGTTTTGCTGTCAGGGTGGCTCTTTGTTTGCGGGTACACTTACAGACACTTATCGCGTTTTTAATGGAAGTCAGTATATTATGGTCGAGCTGTCTCATTGATTGTAATGCAGTCTGCAGATGACAAATCCACTATTTGGTGAAGTCGGTCGTGAGGTGCAATGAGTTAGGTCACAGAAGACAGTGTATACCGGAAGTAAGTTTCGAGCTGCATTGACGTGTGTGCACTGATTCAATTTTATTTTCGATTTGTATCTTACATAAATCTACCGACGACGCAGATCCCAGCGATCACAGACCTTGGTATTCCTATTCTTGGCTTTCCAGTTAACAAAACGAAACCACCACCACCACCAACAACAACAACAACAACAACATATCAAAGCTTAGACTACAGAAATTCGCGTTAGAAGCGTGCGACTAGTACGATATATAAGCATGTTATACGACGTTTATGCATGCATGATGTTCAAGCTTGCCTTACGAAGCGTCAAAAATAATTAGCAGTTAGAGTTGCACACCGGTACGAAAATCTGTACCAGTATTTCATCGGTATTTTTATGACATACAGGTATAACTGTTTTCTTGTTGTTTGTTTGTTGTTGTTTGTTGTGGGTTTTTTTGGTTGTTGTTGTTGTTGTTTTTTCCGGCAACCGCATAATTATATCAATGTTTAAGGCCTCTGTCTGTCTGTCTGTCTCTGTCTGTCTGTCTGTCTCAGTCTGTCTGTCTGTCTGTTTGTCTGTTTGTGTGTCTGTCTGTCTGTCTGTCTGTCTGTCTGTCTGTCTGTCTCTCTCTCTCTCTCTCTCTCTCTCTCTCTCTCTCTCTCTCTCTCTCTCTCTCTCTCTCTCTATTTCCAGTTTAAAGAACAAATCGTCTTGCGGTCCAGATGGAATTAATAGTCAAATTTTAAAACTATCTCTGCCCTACGTCGTCGAATCCCTGACCTTTATTTATAATTTATCGATCAGACATAACGTTTTTCCCGACGAGCTGAAAAAAGCGAAGATAATCCCTCTTCCTAAAAGCAAAGATTTATGCAACCTAAACGAGTACAGGCCCATTTCCATTTTATCCTGTATTTCAAAACCGCTCGAGAAACATATCCATACTCATCTTCTAAACTTTCTGGAGCAAAACCATCTGATAACTGCAGCACAATCAGGATTTCGACCTCTACATTCGTGCCAAACTACCCTCAATCATTTAATTGATAAATGGCTCTCTGCCATAAATGACAGTAAAGTATCAGGTACAATCTTTCTTGACCTGAAAAAAGCTTTTGATCTTGTCAACCACTCTATCCTACTAAGAAAACTACCATTCTATCACATTGACTCAAATACTGTCTCCTTTATATCTGCCTATCTCAGGGACAGAACACAGAAAGTACTGCTAAATGGCAAATATTCCTCTGATGGTTTGGTAACTTGCGGTGTTCCACAGGGGTCTATTCTATCGCCCTTATTATTTAATCTATTTATTAATGATCTGCCACTGTGCATATCTCATTTAGACGCAAACTGCGATCTGTTCGCAGATGACACGACTATCTGATAAAGATGTCGCAACCATTAATAAGATACTCCAACAAAGTCTTGATGAAGTAGAGGCTGGTGCAGTGATAATCACATGATTATTAGTATTCCAAAGACAAAGAGCTTGTTAGTTACTACACGTCAGAAACACCAGCATGGCCTACCACATTTAACACTCTCCTTAGATAGACAGTTTGTAGAACAAGTAACTAGGCATCGCTTATTAGGCGTTATAGTGGACAACCAATTAAGCTGGGAGCCGCATACTGACTCAATATGCAAAACAATCTCCAAAAATCTGTTCCTGTTATCAAAACTACGCCATATAGTTAATACTGATATCCGTAAACTCTTTTTCCATGCGCATATCAAAACGCATTGTGACTACAGTTCTACCGTCTGGGATGGATGCAGCGAAGTTCACATGAAAAAAGTTAATTCCTTGTATCGTCGGGGCATTAAATTAATACTTCCCGGTCCTACTTCGACTGATGAAAAATTAAAATCTCTCAAGTTACTAACATTGAAGAAACAGTTTGAATTTAATCGCTGTGTTCTACTGCACAAGATATGCACAGAAAATCCCCACCCTATCTAAAAACTCTATTTTCCGACAATAATAGGAAAAACACGAGAAATACTTCGATCCACCTTCCAAAAATTAGATTAGACATCTGTAAAACCAGTCTGTCTTTTTCAGGCGCTAAAGCGTGGAATATGTTACCTCCACACCTGAAATCAATTTGTAAGATTGGCGTCTTCAAAGATCGCCTCTATAAATATTTACTTCAGAAGTAATAGTATGTTCCGCTCCCTTATGCTACTATTCGTATAGTTAGTGACAAGTTACCTATTACCTAATACCCTTCTACTGTTGCTGCATATTATGTAATAGTTCGACTGTCTGCATTAACATGTCAGGTGCATACCTGTGTATATAATTATATATTTTTTAAAATTTTTTATTTCTATTTTTCTTCTTCTGAGTGGTGGTGGTGGGGGATGGGTCTTTTTACTTACATATGTTTTATCTTTTGATGTATCGTCTGATGTATTTTTATATGTGTAGAGTAGCAGGACAGTTTGGAAGATAGGCATTGCTATGCCTAAAACTTTTTATCCTGAATAAAAACGTTTCATCATCATCTCTCTCTTTCTCCATTTACAACTTTGCTACAGATAAATACCACATGCTCTCTCTCTCTCTCTCTCTCTCTCTCTCTCTCTCTCTCTCTCTCTCTCTCTCTCTCTCTCTCTCTCTCTCTCTCTCTCTCTCTCTCTCTCTCTCTCTCTCTCTCTCGCTCTCTCTCTCGCGCGCGCGCGTGTGTGTGTGTGTGTGTGTGTGTGTGTATGTATGTGTGTGCGTGCATCTTGCGTGCATGTATGTGTGTGTTGGGTTAGTCTGGAGGAAGTAAAACGTCTAGATAATCTTGAGGTTTATGCTTACAGTTTTTGCGTTCAATGTACCAAATGTAGTCTTATCAGTGTGCAATGTATACTATATGTGTGTTTATTATGTAGTAGTATTTCATGTACCGTATGTAATGCATATTAGCCAGACTTGGGTCGGGACTGTGCTTCGTCTGACGCGGGCGCTGGTTGAAGGCCCGGGACATACATCACGATACCACGTTTGTCCCGGCCTTTAATCCAATGTTTGAGCCGTAACGGGGTCTGACCTAACTCTGATTTACGTACTTCCGTGTGTGTGCGTGCGCGCGTGTGTGTGTGTGTGTGTGAGTGTGTGCAAACGCGTGTCCGTGCCGACGTGCGTGTGTGTGTGTGTGTGTTTGTGTGTGTGTGCGCGTGTGTGTGTGTGTGTGTGTGTGTGTGTGTGTGTGTGTGTGTGTGTGTGTGTGTGCGTGTGTGTTTTCATGTAGTTTGTAGCAAGGACAAGAATGAAAAAAGGTCTGCGCACCTACTCTTTTATCCTTGGAAAATAAAGTTTCATTTCATTTCATTTCATTTCATTTCATTTCATTTCTCTCTCTCTCTCTCTCTCTCTCTCTCTCTCTCTCTCTCTCTCTCTCTCTCTCTCTCTCTCTCTCTCTCTCTCTCTCTCTCTCTCTCTCTCTCTCTCTCGATCTCCCCAGCAAGTCATCCATCCATCAATCCATCCATCCATTCACCCACCAATCTATCGATCTATCCATGTACATGCATTTTCTGTCTCTGTCTTTCTGTCTGTCTCAAGGGCGGATCTGGAAGGAGGGAGGGGTGTTTCATTTTGGGAGTTTTGTAGCAGGTTAAAGGCCCCAAACAAAAAGTTACGCCCCCCCCCTCCCCCTCTCACCAGAAGATAACAGATCCGCCCCTAGAATCGGCTACTCCAGCGAAATGGGCTAGGCATTCGTCATTACAACAGTTTCCCGCAATTCACGTATTATTAAGTCCGTTAGGGCAAAGCTTGACATGCGTTGGGTTTGTTTGTTGTTGTTTTTGTTTTGGTTTGTTTTGGTTTGTTGTTGTTGTTATTGTTTTGTTGTTGTTTAACAAAACTAAAAAGAAAAGATGATCACCGTCATCGACTCTAATTTATTTTAATTTTCCTTTAGTCATGACAACAATGGCTTAGCCGCTGCCCTCGGGAAATTTTAACATGACCCACTGTTACACTAAGTCTTTCTCCATATGTGGCATCCGGATGTAGTTTCCGGCGACGTGCAATATGGATAGCGTCCGTAATGTAACTACCGGACACGCGGGGCCGCCCTAATCAAGATAACGGGCCGGCCCTCAGGAACTATTACAATATGGGAAATGGATAGTATCTAATTAACGGGACCACCGGCACGCCGGGCAGCCCTGAATATAACGGACCGGCCCTCAGGAACTATTACGATATGGGAAATGTATGGCATCTAAGTAACGGGACCAGTCCTAACGAGGGGCGGGCCCTAAGTGGGAAGATGATTGATAAGGCCAGGATGTCAGAACGGGTTTAGCAGAACCATCGCAGGATGTCAGAATGGGTTTAGCAGAACCATCGCAGGATGTCAGAACGAGATGGAAGACAGATCTATCGCAGATTCCAGAACGAGATGGAAGACAGAATTGTCGCAGAGGATGGCAGAACGACGCTACGTCAAAAGTACGACGACGCCGAGAACTGAAGACGCAACGAGAGGCAGACAGAAGATCGTGAAACGAGACTGAGAAGGAGCCGGCCGCAGACGAAACGACCTCGGGCCACAACCACCGTCAACCAACGCTGGACAAACAGGTGAGTGACCTTTTTTGTGTCATCGCTACAGTTTTGAGTAAGGGCCAGCCATATTTTGTAGTTCAGTAGTGAAAATGGCAGAAGAATGTGTAGGAAGACCACACCCACTTAACCCGGTGTTGGCCGCATTAGATAGTCAGATAGAGAGGTTGGCATTCTTTGTTAATGCGCAATCCATTACACAGCTGATCCCCACCTTCAATGGAGATCAGCAACAGTCTGCAGAGGAAGTGGATCACTCTAGGGATAGGGGGTGTTTTCGATGAGGTTTACCACGCCACAAGGCACGCGATTGTCAGGCTAGGCGGATAAACGCAGTCGGTCAGCAAAAGTCGTCGTTGTCACAACAAAGGTATCAACACGTGCGGTGTTGGCGATGCGGGGGTTACGGCCACTGACAAAGAGAATGTAGGGCTAGGATAGGACAGGAGCGACAAGGAAACTAGAACGTTCTGCACCACGAGAAGCCGGTGAGCAGAACGGGGGAAACAGTAGATCCTTTAGCATCAACTTAGCGGGGAGTCCAAAATGCATAGTCTTTAAGGTAGGAAGTCAAAAGTTTAGAAGTCTCATAGATACGGGAGCGGAAGTATCGTTGATTAGTAAGAAGTCGTATGAAAAATTGCAGAACAAGCCAAGGCTAGAGAAAAGAAGTGTATCGCTACAGTCAGTCAGTGGGGAAGCGTTAGGAGTTGTGGGCAGTATAGAACTGGACTTCAAAATTGAAAAGCAGTCGTTCATACATCGTTTTTATGTAGTGAAAGAGATAAATAGAAATTTCATTTTGGGAAACGATTGGCTCGATAACTGAGAACGAAGCACGCATTTATTTTGATTTGAGAAAGGTTAGGGTCGGGAACAAGACATGCACAAATCTTCGTTAAGGCCCCGCCACACATGCCGGTTGTGCCCCGATTTTGAAGCCGATTCCGATTCGATTGCGATCGGATGACGTCATATATCCGATCCGATCCCAATCGGCTGGGAATCGGGTGTCTAGAACCTGCTCTATTTCACTGTTTTCCGATCCCAATCGGCCCCGATTGTAAGCTTCAACCAATCAGAGCGCGTCTCGCAAAGCACGTCGTTTTAGTTTGAAAATGGCGGAAGATCAGTACCACCTTCGTTGCGATGTCTCGCCCGCCTCTTCCCGAATATGATGCAAAACTGCTGATAATGCAAGCACATCATCATCACTGTCAAAACTAGCAGCCATTTTGCAGAAACAGGTACGACTTTGATCCTCCAGTCGGTTCAAACCGGTCGGCTAACAAAGTCGGGAATGTGTGGCAGTACACACGTTTTTATAGTCCGGTCCGACTCACCTACCGATTCGAAACTGCCCGGGAATCGGCCTCAAAATCGGGCATGTGTGGCGGGGCCTTTAGTCAGAGTACACAAGACAAAAGTATTGAAACCAGTCAAACCACATACAGCGGAGATTTGTCAGGTTAGAATAAAGAGTACACAGTACTTCAGTAAAGAAGAATGTTTAGAAGTCTCTGCGACAGATAGAGGGTTTGTTGCAGAAGAGCCAGGACTATCTGTGATGAGCGGGGTAGTAAGAAACAAAGGTAGGACATTTCCTTTGTTAGTTGTGAATCACACCAACAAAACGTTCAGGCTAAAAAGGGGATGTGTGGTAGGCAGGGCAAACAGCTTAAGTCAGGTAGAGTCAGTGTCTAACAGAACGGAAAAACGAGAAGTCGCTTCCATTGATCTGACAGAAATCGATGCGCCTGACGCGATCAGGTCCACAGTCACTAAACTGGTATCGGAGCATTCCGATTTGTTCGCGAGTAGCGATCTGGACTTAGGGCGCACCAACTGTCAAAATGAGCATAGACACTGGAGACCACGCTCCAATAAGGGTGAAACCTTACCGCGTTCCCTTGCAGGATAGAGAGATAGTAGACAAAGCAGTAGATGATATGTTAGAGGCAGGGATCATCAGAAGATCAATGTCGCCATGGTCTTTCAGCTTAGTAGTAGTGACCAAAAAAGATGGTTCAAAGAGGTTGTGCGTTGACTTTCAAAAACTAAACGAATTTACTAAGAAGTCGTCGTATCCACTACCGCTCATAGACGATATTTTGTCCTTGCTGGGGAAGGCAAAATATTTCACAAGGTTAGATATGAATTCGGGATACTGGCAGGTAGAGATGGCGGATCAAGAGAGTAGTGAGAAAACGGCTTTCGCTTGTCACAAGGGACTTTTTGAATTCGCAGTCAAGCCGTTTGGACTTTGCCAGGCACCTAGTGTGTTCATGCTGTTGATGAACACAGTGTTGATGGGGTTAGAAACATTTTGTTCGGCATATATGGATGATATTCTCATCTTTTCCGGAACAAAGGAACAGCATTATCAGCACATAAAGGATGTGTTCGGTAGGCTCAGACAACATAAACTCAAGTTGAAACTGAAGAAATGTCAGTTCTTCGCCGAGGAAACACAATACTTAGGGTTTGTGATAGGGAAGGAAGGAGTCAAACCAGACCCAGAAAACGTGTCAGCAATTCGGACATTGCCAAATCCAACATGTATAAGGGAGTGTCGCAGTGTCATTGGAATGATGTCATACTATCGCAGGTTCATACCCAACTTTTCTGAGATCCGAACCCATCATCAACTTGACAAAGAAATTTGCCAGATTCAAATGGTCTGATCAGTGTCAACAGGCGTTTGATTTTCTCAAACAAAGTTTGTCAGTAGTTCCTTTGTTGGTATATCCGGACACGAGACGTCCATATGTATTGCACACGGATGCTAGTGACGCATGTATCGGGGCGTGTCTGACGCAAGAAAGTGAGGACAGCACAGGACTCAAGACAGAAAAACCTATTTATTTTTTGTCCCATAGGTTGAGCCAGAGTCAGAAGAAGTGGTCTACCATAGAAAAGGAAGCATTTGCAATCCATTATGCATTACAGAAGTTAGACCACTATTTGCACAATGCGCAATTCGTTGTTCGCACAGATCACAAACCGTTGAAGTATCTCTTAGAGTCACCCATGCAGAATAAGAAGATTCAAATGTGGGCGCTAGGGATCGCAGGATACAACTGCACTATAGAGTACATTCCAGGGCCACAGAATGTGTTGGCTGATTTGTTGTCTAGAGTGCCGCAAACAGACGGAAAGAAGTTAGTATCAGAAGAGGCGGAAGAAATAGTTACAGAAGAGAGCGACAATGCGTTCCAGATAGGGGTGATTAATTCTAGCCAGTTTAGACCAAAGCAGTTTGCAAGTTGTCAGACGGATGATCCGAGAGAAACTTTAGAAAAGGTAGAGGTGACAGAGTTCGATATGATCACGGAGCAAGACAAGGACCCAGACATTGTTAAGTTGAAAGATCAGCTACTGAACGAGGGAAGGAGGTATTGTTCATAGAAGATGTTTTGTATTTTTTGTCGAATATTGATGACGATCCAGTAGCGAGAATAGTGGTGCCATCCCATTTGGTGGAGCATGTCGTAAACCAGTATCATGACGGAAATGGGCACATGGGCTTTGATAAGACTTACGACACCATCAAACAGAAGTATTTTTGGCCAAACATGTACAGGGGGTTGAATGAATACATAGGCGGTTGCATTACCTGTCAGCAAAGAGTTCTGCAAATACAGAAAGCCCCAGTGCAGGAAATGGACGTTCCGCCATATCCTTTTGCGAAGGTTAGTGTAGACATACATGGTCCATTCCCTACTAGACTGTCTGGGAACAAGTACATTTTAGGGTTTGTTTGCCATTACAGTGGATATCCAGAGTGCTTTCCAGCACCAGATAAGTCGGCAGAAACTGTTGCTCAAATCTTGATGGATGAGATAATTCCTCGACACGGCTGTCCTTTGCAGGTGGTTACTGGCACAGAAAATGTCAATCGGATCATGAGGGAGGTTCTCAGTGAACTAAACATAGATCATGTCTTGACGAGCTATTATCATCCACAGGCTAACGTTAAGGTAGAAAGATTTCATCGTACCATGAATGATATTGGAAGACTCACCAGTCAAGTCATGAGAGTTTGCTTTCAGCAAGAAGTTTGAGTTTTGTGAAGAGTAGAGTGGGCAGAGAAATACCGTGTTATGGTCTATTGTAGAATAGACGAGTGAGAGCAGAATGCTCAGTACAGAAGTGTGCAAAAATATGTAGTTGAAGAACTACAGCGTAACCAGATCGACTTTATTAGTACAACGTTTACCAGTGACCTTGTCAACGGCATGGGGGGACCGGTAGCAGACAGGCACAAAGACAGTCGACGGTTTACTTTCACGCATCTTTGGGTAGGTATTTGTTCGTTAAGTAAAAGATTCGGAAAGTGTATTAGTTGATTGGCTCTGGATCGGAAACTGTATGACATTCGGGCGCGCTTCGGCGAGTGTGCGGTATCGTCTGGCGATCGGGCGCGGGCATGAAGTCGGATGGTCTGAAGCGTTTCGTTGAGCCTGTTTGATTTTGAAATGATTCGGGTCGAGTTGAGAGGTTATGTGTTGTTCGGAAATATGTCGTATTCGTGTGTGTGCATGGCATTTCGAATTGATTATTATTATGATATTTTATTCGATGTCGGAAACGATCGGGAATCGTCGACAACATCCGGAAACCGTTGGCGGTCGTTATCGCTACCAAGTGTCGTCATTCGGGCGGAAGTAACGATCTAAACAATGGCTGATTTCTTATACGGAAATACACTTTTTATATGTTGAATAGATGCTCTCTCCAGCTGGGACGCTGGACGTATATTCTTCAGGTGGGAATGTAGTCATCGTGGTGTACGAGATAGTCAAGTTGATCCAGGCGGTGTGCAGCGGAGCTTAGACGGGCCATCGCGAGAGATAGTTCGATTATTCGACCAGTGGCGAGACTGAATCAACGAGCGGCGACGCTATATCATCTTCATTCACGTTCGGAGTAATTAAACTGTTTAATCGTTCGAGGATCTAAGCATCAACTTAATTAGTGTCAGTTATTTTCAACAGTCAATGAGAAGTGACATCGTAGTGGAACAGTGAGTGTGTGAGATGTGATTAGTACTCTGAACATTGTGCGAATGGTTAAGTGTGTGCGTGTATTACAGGTGCATGTATGAATTGAGTGAATAGTGCGTAGGTTTGTATACGTCTTGTCTATTGTTTGTCGTGCGAATGATAAAAATCGAATTATTAAAATCGAACTAAAAATCCAACAATTCCGTGTGGTATATATTCTTCCTCCCTGGTGTGACAACGTGCGTACTTATGCACAAAGCACTGAACGGGAAAGCCCCGCTCTACCTGGCTAAGCTTTTCAGTGAGAGCGAAAGGGTTTACAGCACTTTGAGGAACAGTCTCGTCATTGAACGGTCCCGAATTGACTTGTTTAAATCCAGCCTTTCGTACGCGGGTGCCTATTTATGGAACTCAATTCCTCCACAAATACAGCAAACGAGACATCTTCCATTGTTTAGGACGAAAGCTTTTAAATTTTAAATACATCTCAGAGCAAACTTGAAAAAAAACGTAAATAATGTTCCAAAGAGCCATGTCAATGATTTCCTTTTATAACGCATTGTTGTGGTCCTCCGTTTTGTCCCCGATCACTTTTAGTGCCAGTGGGACATAAAAATGAAGAGAATGAATGAATGAATGTCCTCCGTTTTGCACTTGTTAGTTTTTATATATCTCTCTTTACTGTAGTGTTTTGCTTGTTTGTAATATTCCTACACAAGAGTAGCTGTATCATAAGCGCGCAGTCGCTGTCTATAAACACTCACTTTACATCGCACCCCCCCCCCCCCCCCCCCGCCCGTGCATGCGTGCGTGTGTGCGTGCGCGAATGTAACCTTCAGCGACTTGTGAGCTTAAATCGGAATGTAACACAAGTGACCTGTGGGTGTAGCCGCTTGTTTGTGCTGTTAACCTATATCTTACCTGTACACTGCCATATGCAAGATACATTATAGTATTTGCAGATAAGGATATAGACCAATGGCTTTAGTTCAAGGGTGGTGCCAGAATAGCTTGGCGCCTAGAGGCGCCAAGCTATTTTGGCACCACCCTTGAACTATTTCAGTCAAACTTATTTCACACACTGGTGTATTCCGAATGATAAGGGTAACATGTTGTTATAATGCCTTTAATATTGTAGTTTAGCAAGGACAAACACGAAAAGATGCCTGTGCGCCTTTGTTTCCATCTTTGAGAAATAAAGTATCATTCATTCATTCCTTCATTCTCTCTCTCTCTCTCTCTCTCTCTCTCTCTCTCTCTCTCTCTCTCTCTCTCTCTCTCTCTCTCTCCTCTCTCTCTCTCTCTCTCTCTCTCTCTCACACACACACACACACACACACACACACACACACACACACACACACACACACACACACACACACACACACACACGTCAGTGTATGACGTATAAGGGTGGTACACGATTATGCTCGGCGCCCGGTCAATGAGTTGCCAACCTTGAACTACAGTGGTTAATCCGTTCACCGCGATTTTATGTATGAGACGGCTACTGTTAGTCAGTCTCCAGACTCGATTTTGCACTGCCGTGAACCTATGGTGAATATGAACATCGCGCTATTCTACGCCGCAGAGCCGGGACGGTCGTCGAATCGCTCGTGTTGATCTGACGCAGACTGTGTTTTTGCATCGTCGTTAAGGACAAGCGGCTCAGAAGAAAAAACAGAGATGTCGTAACTCAGAACCCTGACCAGACCTTCCCCTGCAGCCACTGCGGTCGAACCTGCCTGTCCCGGATTGGCCTCCGCAGCCACGAAAATGCCTGCAGACGACGTGGGCAAGCCCTATAGAATCTTCGTTCGCGAAGCCAAGCCAAGAGAATAGCCAAGACAATAAAACAAACAAATAAACCCAAAGAACAAGTCGTGCCAGGAACATGGATTCCAAGTGATTTCAGCAAAAGGAATAGATCTTCATGAGCCCCCGCAACTGCGGCGGCTCATGAGGATCTACACCTCTTGCAGTTGAGTCAGTGGTGTAAAATTTCACATTATTTTTCTCGGCACTGCACGCGTCAAAGTAGCGTATTATTGTATTATGGATATCCCGGTGTCAGCAACAGGCATACTAGTAGATCCTCATGAGACCCGGGAACTGCGTTGGGCTCATGATAATAATAATAATAATTACGGTATTTATAATGCGCTTATCTTATAATAATTATAACTCTAAGCGCGCACTCACAACTCGCACACGCATGCGCACGCTTTAGACAATGACTCACGTAACACAAATAGTGAAAAAATACATTACGACGGTCAGCTTGGGGTGGGGAGTGTGGTGATATAGTGCTAGAACTGTTGAAAGAGATGAGTTTTGATGGCGGACTGGAAGGAGGAGAGCGAGTGTTTCTGACAGAGAGAGAGTGGGAAAGTGTTCCAGGTAGATGGACCGTACACTGAGAAAGAGCGGGGGCCGAAAGTGCTGAGTTTGGTGCGGGGGATGAGGAGGCGGAGAGGGTCGGAGGCGGAGCGGAGGGAGCGGGGAGGAGTGTAGGGGTGAAGTAAGTTGGAGAGATAGGCAGGAGCGTTGTTGTTCAGGGATTTGTAGCAGAGAGACAGAATCTTGTATTGGATGCGTTGGGGGATGGGGAGCCAGTGAAGGAGCTTGAGTAGGGGAGAGCTGTGGTCGGATTTTTTCTTTCTGAGGACGAGGCGTGCAGCATTGTTCTGGACGCGCTGGAGAGTGAGAGTGGTGGAGTGAGGAAGGCCGGAAAGGAGAGAGTTGCAGTAGTCGATGCGAGATAAGATGAGAGAGACAGCGAGTTTGGTGGCAGCTTCGGTAGTGAGGTATTTTCTGATCTGACTGATGCGGCGGAGGTGGAAATAACATGCCTGGGCCGTGGCGGAGACGAAGCTGGTCATCATGGAAAGAGAGGAATCGAGGATAACGCCAAGGTTCTTGACCGAGTCAGAGAGGGAGATGGGGGTGCTGTCGAGTTGAAGGTGGAGAGAGGGAGGGAGCTGGGAAAGTTTCTGGCGAGTGCCTACCAGCATGGCTTCCGTTTTGTCGTCGTTCAGTTTGAGCTTGTTTGCTGTCATCCAGTTTTTCACATCTTCATAGCAGTCAGCCGTGCGAGTCAGTAGTGTCTGAGTGTTGTCGAGTTTGTCTTTGTCTAGTAGTTGTGAGTCGTCAGCGTAGAGGTGGTGGTGTATGTGGTGAGACTGGATGATGTTGGACAGGGGGGAGGTGTCGAGTGTGAAAAGGACCGGGCCCAGGACGGACCCCTGTGGAACGCCGCAGGAGAGCCTGACTGGGTTGGAGGAGACGCCGTCGATGGTGACGGACTGCTGTCTGTCGGAGAGGTAGGAGAGAAACCAGGAGTGAGCAGAGTCAGTGATGCCAAAGGAGTGGTGAAGGCGGTGGAGGAGAATAGAGTGGTCTATGGTTTCGAAGGCGGCAGAGAGATCGAGTAGCGTAAGAAGGGAGATGTTGCCCGAGTCAGTGGAGAGAAGTAGGTCGTTAAGGATATGTAGAAGGGCTGTTTCAGTGCTGTGATGTTTTCGATAGGCAGACTGGAAGGGACTGAGGAGGTTGTTGTCGGCGAGGTGGAGGTTGAGTTGGTTGAGGACAACCTTCTCAAGCAGCTTGGACAGGAAAGAGAGATTGGAGACTGGGCGTTAGTTCTTGAGTTCGTTTGGGTCGAGGTTGTGTTTTTTGAGGAGAGGACGGACGATGGCGGACTTGAAGATGTCGGGGACGGTGCCATTCTCTAGAGATGTGTTGATGATGTCGGTAATGAAGGGCAAAAGTTTTGGGAGGCCGTCCCGGTAGAGGGAAGCTGGGAGGGGGTCTAGTTCGCAGGTTTTGAAAGGCATGGACTTTATGGTCTTGAGGACTTCATCCTGAGAGACGGGGCGGAAGGACGAGAGGGGAGTGCCGGAAAAGGGGGGGGTCAGGAATGCAAGGCGGAGAAGGCAGAGTGTCGAGTGTGTTGCGCAGAGTTTGGATTTTGTCGGAGAAATAGGAGGAGAAAGCGGACGGAAGTTCTTCTTTGCTGTGTGTGTTGGGAAGAGGAGAGTCTTTAGAAGTGCCTAGGAGTGTGTTCATGGTAGCGTAGAGGGTTTTGGAAGAAGTGGATTCCAGGATTTTGTTTTGAAGGTGTTTGCGTTTGGAGTCGGAGATCATTCTGCAGACTTTGGATCTGGTGGTTTGGAAGATCTCTCTGTGAACGGTGAGGTCAGATGAGTGCCAGCAGCGTTCCGCTTGTCGACGCTCGCGCTTGGCCTCAGCTATGTCGTCAGTGAGCCAGGGGGAGGGGAGTCGGTTGGGTATGGAACGTGTGGTGACAGGGGCATGGGTGTCTAGAAGTTTTCGAAGCGAGGAATCGAAATGGGATGCAAGATCGGGAGAGGAGGCGGGGTCCAAGAGAAGGTCGACAGCTTCGTCGAAGAAGTTCTCTCGGTTGACAGATTTTAGTTTGCGACGAGAGACAAAAAGCTTGGTTTTTTTCGGGGGATGTAGGTTGAGGGCAACGAGAATAGCGAGGTGGTCGGAGGGAAGCACAGAAAAGGTGTCAGAGTCGAGGAAGAGTTGATCGGAGGTGCGGGTGATGATCCAGTCGAGGGTGTGGCCGAGTCGGTGGGTGGGTTTAGTGATGTGTTGTGTAAGATTGTGGTTTGAAAGTGACGTGCAAAGGCGTTTTGTGTCGGGGTGGTCGGGTTTGTCGAAGTGGAAGTTAAAGTCGCCAAGAAGGATGTGTTTTCCGGGTCGTGTGCTGTAGTGGTCGAGGAGGAGATCGAACTCGGTGAGGAACATTGAGTTTGTGAGTTTGTTTTGAGAGCTTGGAGGGGGGCGATAGATACATGAGAAGATGAGGGACTGGCCAGGGAGTGTTGCTACGGCCTCGACAGATTCAAAGGAGGGATGAGCAAAAGGGAGAGACTGAGAGAAGGAGAGATGAGCAGAAAGACAGTCCCTGTAGATGATGGCAATGCCACCCCCTCTGGAAGCACGCGGGAAGGAGGCCAGGCGGTAGCCACTCGGAGTGACGCTGGCGATGATGGGTTCATCGCCAGCTGAGCGGAGCCACGTTTCGGTGATCACGACAACATCTAGGATGAAATCTGAAATCACGTCGGCTTTGCCATCTTTGCAGACAGACTGTGCATTGAACAGACACAGTTTTAGGTTGGATGAGCCAGAAGAGGAAGAGGGAGAAGAAACAGACGAAGAAGAGGACAAAGGAAGAGGAGGGTGGGGAGGGGGGAAAGAGGATGGATGGGGGGAAGGAGGGGGGAAGGGGGAGAGGGGGGAGGAGGAAAAGACGGGGAAGGAGAACCGGGCAAGAAAGAGGATGCGAGAGCAGGGTGAGGGGGGAGGAGGAGGAAGGGGAGTAGGAAAAGCTGAGGTAGAGGGAGGGGGAGGGTGAAGGGGAGGAGAAAGGGGGGAGAGGGGACGAGGAGGAAAAAGCAGGCGAAGGAGGAGGAGATGAAGGGAGGAAGGGGGAGGAGGGCGGGGGAGGGGGCGGCCGAGGAACGCAGGGAGCAGTAGATGAGCAAGAGAGGAAAGGAAATGGAAGAGGAAGGGAGGTGGAGAAATCGAGGCGGCGGGGGGGGGGGGGGGGGGCGGAAGGGGTGGAAGGGCATAGGAAAAGGGGAAGAAGTGTGTGGTTGTGTTTGTGGTGGTGAGTCCCGCCTTTTGCTAATTCCGCCCCTGTGGCCTCTCTTTCGCGATCGGGTGCCGCGTAAGGCATCTGCAACACTGTCAGCGGCACCGGCCGCGCAGTAGGTGGCGTGGCGACGTAGAGATAGCAGTTGTTGGCGTGTGTATTTGATGAGCATGATTGTTTGTGAGGACAAGAAAGAGGAAGACAAGAAGAGGGTTCAGTAGGGTGTGTGTGTGTGTGTGTGTGTGTGTGTGTGTGTGTGTGTGTGTGTGTGTGTGTGTGTGTGTGTGTGTGTGTGTGTGTGTGTGTGTGTGTGTGCCGGTGTGTGTGTGAGCGGTGTGGTAGGGGAGCGACCTGATTTCCGGTCGGTCAGCGGCGAGATCGGGCAATGGCGCCGAAAGTGGGGAGGGCGAGATGTCGAAGAGAGAGCACACGAAAACCTATAGAACGGTAGGAACACGAACGAGTCTACAACAACCAAGCAGCAGATGCAACCACGGGTGGCAAACAGACTCGCACAGTAAACATATCGCACACTAGCACGCAGCACATGAAAACAGGGCGCGGAAAGGCCCGGCGAACCCACGCTGCGGAAGAAGCAAAATGGCACGTAAACAAAAATTCAAAGGACAGACACAATTCAATACGATACCACTCAAACAGCAATCAGATCCGATGAAACACAAGCATAATCCTCGTCAGCGCACTCTTATACAATACTCAGCAGACTTTCAGCACACGAAACACAGTCTCTTGGCTTGACTTCGCGAACGAAGATTCTATAGGGCTTGCCCACGTCGTCTGCAGGCATTTTCGTGGCTGCGGAGGCCAATCCGGGACAGGCAGGTTCGACCGCAGTGGCTGCAGGGGAAGGTCTGGTCAGGGTTCTGAGTTACGACAACACAGTACATCCAACGAAAAACCACTAAACACTGGGAACGAAAATACGTGGTAGGTCGCACAAACAAGATGGCGCCCGAGGATCGATACTTCTTGCAGTTAAGTGGTGTCAACTTAACATTTTTCTACGCACAGAATGTTTTTTTTTAATTAGTTCATGTATAGATATCCCGATAGGCAAAAGGCCCTCGGGCCGGTGTCGAACGTGCAGATGGCCCGGGCACGGCTGTTTTGAATGCTGACAACAGATTGTCAGGGGAAGACGAGTAATTCGTTGATCCTGAAAACCACACGCTGTATATGAACACAGGCGATCTCACTGTTTCTGGAGTAGACAGTTAAAGCGCGCCGAAAACACATTTTTTACCAGGGGACAAAACGCATCATTACGAATGTGGAAATTATTCAGTCGCCGCAGTGGCTCTTGTTTATGTACAGCGGGAAACAGATGGTTGCCTTCATGAAAAGTTCAATTTTCCCACATTAACACTTTAACCCATGCTATCCTGAGGCTGATTTTTTTCTCTTTTTTTTTTCTTTCTAGATTAGTGAGTTGCCCCTGCTAAGCTGTTCTGGCAGCACATTTAAACCATCGTGGTCAAATTTATCTCTATAATTGTGAGAGTGTATCAGGATGTAAAGGGTTAAGATGGACACAGCCCCAGAACTGCCACTTCAGCTTCCAAGTCCGGCGACAAAGATTCTGCTGTACATAGAGAGTATGGGGAGGTTTCTAGGGCAGACGCCTCTCCGTACGTACGGCTGGGGATCTTTTGTTTGAATTTACCATGATTTCTGCGTCCACTGGCGATAAAAGGGGGTAATATTTTGAGGAGAAAAAAACACTTTTTATAACTTGATTACGTGACCCCTTCACTGCCTCGCAAAAGTAAAAGGGCAAAAGGCAAAGAAGTTTATGAGACCCAGCAAATGCTGGGCGTTCATAACGTTATTTGTCTATTTTTGGTTCCATTTATATCCACGTTTTTGTTTTTTATGGTTTGTTAATATTGTTTTCTTTCGTTTTGTTTTGGGGAGATTTTATGCTTTGTTGTTTTTGTTTTTGTTTGACTGATTTTGTGTTTGTTTGTTTGTTTGTTTTGTTGTGAGTTGTTTGTTGTTGTTGTTGTTGTGGGGTTTTTTGTTTGTTTGTTTTTGTTTCTGTTTGTTTTTTAATTAATTGTTTTTTGTTGTTGTTGTTGTTTTTTGTGTGTGTTTTTTTTGGGGGGGTTGGGGGGGTTGTTTGTTTGTTTTGATTTGGTTTGGTTTGTTGTTGCTGTTGTTGTTGTTGTTGTTGTTGTTGTTGTTGTGTGTGTGTGTGTGTGTGTGTGTGTGTGTGTGTGTTTTGTTTGTTTGTTTGTTTGTTTTGTTTGTTGGGTTTTTTTTTTTTTTTTTTTTTTTTTTTTTTGGGGGGGGGGTGTTTATGTTGTTTATGGAGTGAATACTTAGGGTGAAATTTGACATAATTTTAAAGACGTAATTTGCGTCTTCTGACAGTGATGAGGGGGGTATTTTCAGGTGTGTTGATGTGTTACTGTTGATTAGTTTAAAATTTACAATCAAATATTTGCAATGTAGTTTTCAGTTTTTACTTGTTATTGTTATTATTATTGTTATTATTAATTATTGTTATTATTGCCCACTAGGAAAGGAAAAAGGGGGGGGGGGAACTCTTCACCCCCCAGATAAGACATAATCATGTACTCTTTGCTTCAGTGGAATTGTCGTGGTTTTCAAGCTAACTTTGCGGAATTACGTCTTTTAGTCAAGTTTTATAACCCCTCAGTAATATCTCTTCAGGAGACTTACCTGACGACTTCTGACCCTATGTCCTTTAATGGTTTTAACGTTATACATGAAGGTTCTGATTCGGAGAGGCGCTCGGGTGGAGTGGCTCTGTAGCCCCGTTAGCATCGACACCTGTCTTCAGGCTGTCGCAGCTTGGGTTACTTTGAAGAAGACCATAACCATATGCAGTGTTTACCTGCCACGATCGCTGCGGGTCTGTAGTAATGATATTTTTAACTTAGAAGATCAGCTGCCCCCTCCCTTTCTTCTCATGGGGGATTTTAACGGTCACGCTCACCTTTGGCCCCCACCCGGGTCTGCCCTGGGGGACTTGGGTGGGGTTAACTACTTTTTAGTTCCCAGGGTCACCCTGGTCAGCCCCACAGGGTGGGTTTTCTCCTCTATTCTGGGGCATGTGTTTCTGTCTACCCTTGGCCCATTCACCTGTATTTGCCTTTTTAAAACTCTCCCTACTGTCTGCGCTGCCTGTAGCTCTTGATATTGGATGTGTGTTGCTAGATGGTCTTAGCTTTATTTAGGCCAGATATCTTAGGTTTATTTAACGTATTTGACCGGCTGGCGACCTTTCACAAGCGGTGAATGCACGTCCTGAGAAAGTCTTGTTGCTGTCGGGACGTTAAGCAATGTACAATCAATCAATCACGCTCACCTTTGGGGTAGTGACCACTATGATGGCAGAGGTCAGATGTGAGAAGATGTTTTTTCTCAACTTAACCTATGTGTCTTTAACGATGGCTCACCTACGTACTCTAACTCAGGTTTAGGATCTAGTTCTGTTCTAGACCTCACTGTGTGTGAGCCTTCTCTCATGCTGGACTTTGACTGGAAGGTTCACGACGACCTGTGTGGTAGTGACCACTTCCCAGTAGTCCTGTCATCGGTCAGCTGTGAGGAGAATTCGCCAGTGGGGCGCTGGAATCTCAAGAAAGCTAACTGGCCTCTGTTCGCCTCCCTCTGTCAGTCTCGTCTTACAGAGGAGGTGGTCATGTCAGCTGAAGAACTTGTTTCTTGTTTTACTTCTATTCTTTTGGCCGTCGCAGATGAAACCATCCCTAGAACTTCCACATCAGTCCCTCCGAAGCCGAGAGTACCATGGTTCAATGAAGAGTGCCGCAAGGCCCCAAACAATGCGGAAATCTGCTCAGCGACGTGCTTTTCGTAATCCGTCGCAAGCGAATATTTTAACATTTAAAAGACAGCGGGCGAAAGCCCGTTACATTTTTTAACGTGAACGCCGTGCTTCCTGGAAGCGCTTCGTCTCCTCTTTATCTTCTAGGACTCCGTCCCAAAAAGTCTGGAAGGCTGTTCGAAGAATTAGGGGCAGGGGTGGCTCGGCTTCTGTCGGCCATCTTAGAGATGGTGCTAGTTTGGTCACGGATAAAAAGGCTGTGGCCAATTTGCTTGCCTCCACCATTTCCCATAATTCTTCCACAGAGCATTATTCACCTTTCTTCCAGAGAGAGGAGAAGCGAGAGTCTTGGACTTGTGATTTTATATCAGATAACTCGGAAGACTATAATTCCCCTTTTACATTTTCAGAATTGCAGCAAACCATGCACAAATGTACTGACTCTGCTGCTGGACTAGATACCATCCACTATCAGCTCCTAACACATCTGCCTGATGATTCACTCCTTGTACTCCTCAAGGCCTTTAACCGTATCTGGATAACCGGTCATTTTCCGCCATCTTGTCGTCAGGCTGTGGTTGTGCCAATCCCCAAGCCGGGTAAGGATCCTTCCGACGCGGGCAACTACCGGCCAATCGCTTTGACATCGTGTTTATGTAAAACTATGGAACGCATGGGCAACGCCCGCCTGGTGTGGCATCTTGAGTCTCAGGGTCTCATCACAGACCTCCAGTGCGGTTTCCGGCGCTTCCGTAGTACAACTGACCATCTAGTCCGCTTTGAGTCGTTTATCCGAGATGCTTTTGTCAACAAGCAGCATGTCTGTGCAATTTTCTTTGATCTTGAAAAGGCATATGACACTACCTGGAAGTACTGTCTGATTTGTCGGACATGGGTTTTAAAGGGCACCTGCCCGTTTTTATTCACAATTGTTTGTCTAACAGGTCGTTCCATGTCCGTGTGGGCTCCACCCTCTCCGACTCATTTGAACAGGAGATGGGTGTCCCGCAGGGCAGCATTCTCCTGTTTTATTTAGCATTAAAATAAATAACATTGTAAAGGCCGTCAAGGATGATTCTGAATGCTCTTTGTTTGTGGACGACTTTGCTTTGTGTGCACGAGGTCGGGGACTTGCGTCCCTTGGGAGGCGCTTGCAGCTGTGCGTTGATCGCATCCAGGGGTGGGTGTCTCTCAACGGATTCAGGTTCTCGCCCTCCAAGACAGTCTGTGTGCATTTTACTAACCAGACGAATTTTTTTCCAAAACCTAGCCTGAGCATTGCTGGAGTGCCAATTAAGGTGGCCGAAGAGGCAAAGTTTTTTGGGGGGGTCATCTTTGACAAAAGATTGACCTTCTGCAACCATGTTAACTACCTTAGAACCTCTTGTCGGAAGGCCCTCGACATTCTTCGTGTCGTTGGTCGTACTGACTGGGGTGCAGACCGCATTGTCTTACTTCGACTGTACCGGGCCCTTGTTCGGTCTAACCTGGATTACGGCTCTGTGGTATATGGTTCGGCTTCTAAGTCTGTTCTACAGCGTCTGAACACGATTCACCATCAAGGTCTGCGAATATGTCGGGTAGCCTTCAGGACATCTCCAGTTCCTAATCTGTATGCTGAGGCAGGGGAGCCCGCTCTCAGGCTCCGCCTCATCCGCCTCATGCTCAGCTACGTTCTGAAGCTGAAGGCCCATCCAGACAATCCTGCCTATGATTGTGTTTTTAACCCGTCGTTTGCAGAGGTTTACGATGCCCGTCCGGGAGCTGTCCGTCCACTTTCCTTCCGTGTCCGACCTCATCTACAGGCGGCCGGAGTGGACCTGGACAAAGTTTCGGAATCTCTGCAACACATCACTCCACTCTGGCTACTACCAGTTCCTGACATCTTGCTGGACTTGACCGCCCACAAGAAGGATTGTACTCCACCAGCCTCAATGAACTCCTTTCAATTTTTCCTGGCTATTGTCGTCTTTATACGGATGGGTCCAAGTCTGAGGATGGGAGAGTGGCTGCGGCTGCAGTGTCCTCTCGCCATCCTAGACGCCCATTTAAGCTCCGCCTTTCTGACCATTCCTCTGTATTTAGTGCAGAACTGCAGGCAATTCTGCTGGCACTCAAGCATGCCTATCAGTCTCGGGAAATGAACTTCCTGATTCTGTCTGACTCTCTTTCTGCCCTGCAGGCCCTTCAGGGCGCGGGAACAGACCACCCATTGCTGGTGCAGATTAGAGAGCTCTACGCACACTTGATGAAGGAATATTATGACATCATTTTTATTTGGGTCCCGGGCCATGTGGGCATCGAAGGCAACAGAATTGCAGATTCTGCTGCCAACAGTGCCCGCAATGACCCTGTCCCTGACACACAGACTGTTTATAGTGATTTTAAACCTGTGATTAGTACGTACATAGCCCGCGAGTGGCAGTCCGAGTGGGACAAAGAGGAAGGGAACAAGCTGCATGAAGCTCTTCCTACGGTGTCCGACAGTCTACCTTTCCGCTGCGGCAGCCGCCGTGAGGAGACTGTCCTTACTCGGCTCCACATCGGGCACACGTATGTTACGCACTCTTACATACTTAAACAGGATGATCGTCCATGGTGTTTTGCCTGTGATGAGCAGTTTTCTGTTCGACACTTTTTGCTGNATTGTGCTGATCTAATTGTATACAAACCAAGGGGAATCACAGCGCTGGACAGACAAACAGTTAGATCCCCTGCCCCCGCCTATCAGGCACCCAATCGCCAGTCCACAGAGAAATACGCAGGTATAGAACAAGACGATCATTTCCATCCTCAAAAAAGAATGGATCAGGTCTCTTATATAACCCATGTCTTTCTCCGGAACTTAGGAAGTAGGCAGGAGAAACATACATACACAAACATGAAGGTGCGCTACTATATGTGGTCGGGTAAATACCTTGATTTCCCACAGTAGATGCACAGAACATTACACAACAATGTAACGATACAAATTTGCCTCGAGTTATAGATACTCACAAACCAGATAGGTGAGGCTAGCGCTGGCAGAATTGTATACAAACCAAGGGGAATCACAGCGCTGGACAGACAAACAGTTAGATCCCCTGCCCCCGCCTATCAGGCACCCAATCGCCAGCCCACAGAGAAATACGCAGGTATAAAACAAGACGATCATTTCCATCCTCAAAAAAGAATGGATCAGGTCTCTTATATAACCCATGTCTTCCTCCGGAACTTAGGAAGTAGGCAGGAGAAACATACATACACAAACATGAAGGTGCGCTACTATATGTGGTCGGGTAAATACCCTGATTTCCCACAGTAGATGCACAGAACATTACACAACAATGTAACGATACAAATTTGCCTCGAGTTATAGATACTCACAAACCAGATAGGTGAGGCTAGCGCTGGCAGAATTGTATACAAACCAAGGGGAATCACAGCGCTGGATAGGCAAACAGTTAGATCCCCTGCCCCCGCCTATCAGGCACCCAATCGCCAGCCCACAGAGAAATACGCAGGTATAGAACAAGACGATCATTTCCATCCTCAAAAAAGAATGGATCAGGTCTCTTATATAACCCATGTCTTTCTCCGGAACTTAGGAAGTAGGCAGGAGAAACATACATACACAAACATGAAGGTGCGCTACTATATGTGGTCGGGTAAATACCCTGATTTCCCACAGTAGATGCACAGAACATTACACAACAATGTAACGATACAAATTTGCCTCGAGTTATAGATACTCACAAACCAGATAGGTGAGGCTAGCGCTGGCAGAATTGTAAACAAACCAAGGGGAATCACAGCGCTGGACAGACAAACAGTTAGATCCCCTGCCCCCGCCTATCAGGCACCCAATCGCCAGCCCACAGAGAAATACGCAGGTATAGAACAAGACGATCATTTCCATCCTCAAAAAAGAACGGATCAGGTCTCTTATATAACCCATGTCTTTCTCCGGAACTTAGGAAGTAGGCAGGAGAAACATACATACACAAACATGAAGGTGCGCTACTATATGTGGTCGGGTAAATACCCTGATTTCCCACAGTAGATGCACAGAACATTACACAACAATGTAACGATACAAATTTGCCTCGAGTTATAGATACTCACAAACCAGATAGGTGAGGCTAGCGCTGGCAGAATTGTATACAAACCAAGGGGAAACACAGCGCTGGACAGACAAACAGTTAGATCCCCTGCCCCCGCCTATCAGGCACCCAATCGCCAGCCCACAGAGAAATACGCAGGTATAGAACAAGACGATCATTTCCATCCTCAAAAAGAATGGATCAGGTCTCTTATATAACCCATGTCTTTCTCCGGAACTTAGGAAGTAGGCAGGAGAAACATACATACACAAACATTAAGGTGCGCTACTATATGTGGTCGGGTAAATACCCTGATTTCCCACAGTAGATGCACAGAACATTACACAACAATGTAACGATACAAATTTGCCTCGAGTTATAGATACTCACAAACCAGATAGGTGAGGCTAGCGCTGGCAGAATTGTATACTAAACCAAGGGGAATCACAGCGCTGGACAGACAACAGTTAGATCCCCTGCCCCCGCCTATCAGGCACCCAATCGCCAGCCCACAGAGAAATACGCAGGTATAGAACAAGACGATCATTTCCATCCTCAAAAAGAATGGATCAGGTCTCTTATATAACCCATGTCTTTCTCCGGAACTTAGGAAGTAGGCAGGAGAAACATACATACACAAACATGAAGGTGCGCTACTATATGTGGTCGGGTAAATACCCTGATTTCCCACAGTAGATGCACAGAACATTACACAACAATGTAACGATACAAATTTGCCTCGAGTTATACATGATACTCACAAACCAGATAGGTGAGGCTAGCGCTGGCAGAATTGTCATACCAAACCAAGGGGAATCACAGCGCTGGACAGACAACAGTTAGATCCCCTGCCCCCGCCTATCAGGCACCCAATCGCCAGCCCACAGAGAAATACGCAGGTATAGAACAAGACGATCATTTCCATCCTCAAAAAGAATGGATCAGGTCTCTTATATAACCCATGTCTTTCTCCGGAACTTAGGAAGTAGGCAGGAGAAACATACATACACAAACATGAAGGTGCGCTAATATATGTGGTCGGGTAAATACCCTGATTTCCCACAGTAGATGCACAGAACATTACACAACAATGTAACGATACAAATTTGCCTCGAGTTATATGATACTCACAAACCAGATAGGTGAGGCTAGCGCTGGCAGAATTGTCATACAAACCAAGGGGAATCACAGCGCTGGACAGACAAACAGTTAGATCCCCTGCCCCCGCCTATCAGGCACCCAATCGCCAGCCCACAGAGAAATACGCAGGTATAGAACAAGACGATCATTTCCATCCTCAAAAAGAATGGATCAGGTCTCTTATATAACCCATGTCTTTCTCCGGAACTTAGGAAGTAGGCAGGAGAAACATACATACACAAACATGAAGGTGCGCTACTATATGTGGTCGGGTAAATACCCTGATTTCCCACAGTAGATGCACAGAACATTACACAACAATGTAACGATACAAATTTGCCTCGAGTTATACGATACTCACAAACCAGATAGGTGAGGCTAGCGCTGGCAGAATTGTATACAAACCAAGGGGAAACACAGCGCTGGACAGACAAACAGTTAGATCCCCTGCCCCCGCCTATCAGGCACCCAATCGCCAGCCCACAGAGAAATACGCAGGTATAGAACAAGACGATCATTTCCATCCTCAAAAAAGAATGGATCAGGTCTCTTATATAACCCATGTCTTTCTCCGGAACTTAGGAAGTAGGCAGGAGAAACATACATACACAAACATGAAGGTGCGCTACTATATGTGGTCGGGTAAATACCCTGATTTCCCACAGTAGATGCACAGAACATTACACAACAATGTAACGATACAAATTTGCCTCGAGTTATAGATACTCACAAACCAGATAGGTGAGGCTAGCGCTGGCAGAATTGTATACAAACCAAGGGGAATCACAGCGCTGGACAGACAAACAGTTAGATCCCCTGCCCCCGCCTATCAGGCACCCAATCGTCAGCCCACAATCATTTCTTTTTTGAGGATGGAAATGATCGTCTTGTTCTATACCTGCGTATTTCTCTGTGGGCTGGCGATTGGGTGCCTGATAGGCGGGGGCAGGGGATCTAACTGTTTGTCAGTCTGTCCAGCGCTGTGATTCCCCTTGGTTTGTATACAATTCTGCCAGCGCTAGCCTCACCTATCTGGTTTGTGAGTGCTGATCTAATTGACACGAGATATAAACACTTCACAGCAGACTCCTTGAAGGTTTTGTTCCGGGATGTTCCCCTGGACAAAGTCTTCAATTTCTTGAGAGAATGCAATATTTTTTACAAGATCTGAGCATTCATAGACTATGTGAATTTTTTTTTGTTTTGCCCTTTTTGAGAGTCTGTAGAAGTTTCTTTTAAAGACACGTGCGACATTTTAGCCTGACATTTTTAAGCTATATTTACATCTTGTCTTAAGACCTTGCTTTTAGTCTGGCTGACCAGATTTTTACCCATCCCGCCGTGAGATGGCCTTAGTCGCCTGCTCGGATTTAAACCCAAATAACTAACTAAATTATTGTTATTATTATTATTATTATTATTATTATTGTTAATTCTTTTTTCTTCTTTTTTTTTCTTTTTTTGTTTGTTTGTTTTTTGACGACGACACCTACTGAATATCTCATTAACCCCTTCGCTACCAGTGATCATAAATTTAACGTCTAAAACCACTACACTGACTGACTGACATTCGCGTGAAGATCACACTGTACCTTGGCCCAAAAATAGACATAATAGTTATAAAGAACATAGAACTAACAAGAGGCATACATCCTCATGAGCCCCCGCGACTGCGGGGGTTCATGAGGGTTTATGTTTCTTGCAGCTGGGCCTTGCATTAGCATTGCCCCAGCAGTTAAGGGAGTTAATACATGTGTTTGGGGTTTTTTTTTGGCATAGAAGAAGGGAAGAGATACATTACCTCCCTTGAGGATGCATTCACAAGGGATTATAAAATAATAACAACTAGCATTAACCCGTGCCGCACACGGTGCCCCACACTAAAATGTTTCAGTGTTTAACTCGTTCAGCCCGACGCCAGTATTACCCAAATTTTGGAGGCGTCATCTAATGACTATGCACCAGTTGCAGGAGATGGAACCACCATGATAATTCAAGGGCAGTGCTAGATTAGCTTGGCGCCGACCGAATTATCATGGTCGACCCATCTCCCGCTGTACTGTGCGTCAGGGCTGAATGGGTTAACCCTTTTGTTGCAGCGCGTTTGGTACAGGTGATTCCGGCAGGAATCACCTCGACCAAACACGCTACTGACAGCCAAATGGTTAACCTGTGTTTACTGACAGCACTCTCGCATTTCAGTTTTCGGCTATCAAGATTTTTATTTCAGTTTCCAACCCCTCGCTTTCGGATAGCTCAACATAGGAGTTACAACTCTGATAAGAAGAAAGAACGAAAGAAGTTATCTCCCGTAGATCAAAGCTCGAAAAAGCTTAACTAATACAAAGCGATATTTATCGATAAAAACACTTCTAAGTTCTTTTTTCTTTAATCAATTTCCCCCCGACATATACACATAGCTGAATTTTGACATGGGCTTGTAAGGGTGTCACATACAAGCTGGCAAATCCAGCGGTTTCCGCGTCAAAACTTTTACTGACACATTTCCAGTTAGCATGTTTCCTGCACGTCTTTTACAAATGATCTACATATTTATACTAAGGGACGGATTAAAATTTTGGCGAGTTTTCACACTCTCCTCGAACGAGTTAATGTAAAGATTGGAAACTTTACTTCTGTGTCAGTGAGTCCAGATTAAGGATACATCCAACGTCATGTCTATTATCCATATAGATTATACTTCTGGCTTTAATATATCCATTACTGAGAAAATTAAAAGCTCGCTTTCCTCAAAATGGACGCATAATTATGCTCAGCACTGACATTATTCTTTGTTGCAGATCGGTCACATCCAGGGCTGGGTATGGGGTGGTGGTTTACACCTTTTTGATTTGGACATTATTTGTCAGAAGTACCTAATTGCAAGACAAGAAGGGGGGGGGGGGGGAGAGTTTTGGGGAGGGAGTGTAAGGGGGGAGAGGCAGGTTAGGTGTGTTTGTGATTTGCGGAAATTTATGCTGTTATATGTCGGTTTTTGTTTCGTTAGCGTAGGTAACGGGGAATTTAAAACCGAAGCTGATCTTTCCGCCTATGTGTGACAACGTTAGATTTTTTTTTAATTAAAAATAAACCTTGACATATTTCCGTAACACCTACACATGCATAATTATGGTTGATAGTCATCGCTAACAATCACCATACCATCTTGTAACCTTCGAGCAGCTGAAAACGAGTGGGGCACCAAAATTAGTCAGAGAATTCCGAGGTAATTATGTTTGTGTGCTTGTTTGTTTAATTTCTTTATTTCTTTCTTTAATTCTTTTTCACACACACATCAACGCACTGACAGCAGATCATGTGCCTGTTTAGAAGTATTCTGTGTATCCAAAGTAGCATAAGCCTATTACTATATAGTAATAGACTTATGAAAGTAGTTAACGTCAAGCTGTCTTCACATAAATTATAGAACGACTAAAACTGTGACGTGAAAAACTAGTTTTGTCAAGTCATTTGTCTCAGGTATAAAAGCCAAAGTGATACACACGTTATGTAAAATCTGAAATTACGTAAAATTAAAATTGCTTCATGACAAAGGACTTTTTTCAAACCAATTGACGAGTATGTACTGCAAAAAAACTCACTTTGAGGCACTGGCAGACCTGCGATGTTTTTTTTTTTTTTCAATAGGAGGTATTTTTACACCAAATTCAGATCAAAGACACGGTAGAGATCCTTGACGGCGATGAGAGCTCTTATAATTATGCAAGGGACTTTATGGGTTATGGTTTATGCCATCTTGTTTCTTTCTATTCCTTACTTGCATTGTATTGTTTATAATTATTGTGTTTGGTTGGTTGGTTGGTTGGTTGGTTGGTTGGTTGGTTGGTTGGTTGGTTGGTTCGTTCGTTCGTTATCTTTGCTTCGGTGTAAACTTTTTTTTAGGTTGGTGGTCGTACTTCTTTCTTCTTTCTTCATTCACCACTGACTGACTTTTCATATTAATCCTTTGGTTGTCGATAGCGTGTTTTGCCGAAGTGATTCCACCTGCACCGAACACGCTACGTGGAGCCGCCAATTGGTTAATGACTCGATCCAAATGACTCGTCCTCCGGCAAGTCACGAGGAAAAACAATGAAGGTCCATGAAGATGTAAGCCCGAATGTTTTGCAGAAGCTCCTTAACCCTTTTCATCCTAAGACACTAATGCCTGAAGTAAATTTGACTATGATAGTTCAAGGGTGGTGGCAGAATAGTTTGTCGCCCGAGGCGCCAATCTTTTCTAGCACCACCCTTGAACTAAAATGCTTAATCTATATATAATCTGTAATGGAGCCCTCATAGGACAAAAAGCACATTTTTTGTAAAAATCAGCCTCATAATGTAATGGGTTAAGTCAGTAGACACGGAACACGGGATAAGATCTGTTTGTTGATTCTAAACATGTATTTAGCCTGTTCAGTGCCAGTTGACGCTGACTGTGTTTCTGCAGTCTTCGTTAGCCCTTCAGCACCAACACCCTACAGCAGGAGATTGAATGACCATGATAATTCAAGGGTAGCGCCAAGCTAATCTGGCACTGCCATTGAATTATCATGGGTCAATCCACCTCAGTCCTGCAAGTGGTGCATAGTCTTTAAGTAACACTTCCAAAATTTGGCAAATGCGCCCATGGCGCTAAAAGGGTTAATTCAACACCAAAACAATAAGATGTCCCAGTAAACAAGGATTTTCTTGGCATTGAACGGGTTAAGCAAGGAATATATTCGCTCATGTACTTAGCTTGGCCCGCAGTCCGAGTGTCTATACCGGCTGAATTAGTGAATCTAACCCATTTGACCCCGAGGCCACATTTCCCAAAGTACGAGTTGCAGAAGATGGATCGAAAGCTTAATTCAAAGGTAGTGACTGATTAGCTTGGCGATTGGTGGCACCAAGCTAAACAGACACTACTTGAATTAAGACGGTCGATCGTGATGTCCTGTGGTCCCAGTAGTGCGGCCGCCACGTCTGGGAATTCCCGATTTTGACGCGCGCGCTCGCGCACACTCGAACACATACATGACTTGGCTGATCTCAGACAGTCACGCAACTCAAGAACTGAACGTCAGTCAGGTACGAGGCTTTCCTCAGCCTAATTGTCATGATTTTACTTTACTCATTGATTGTATTATGTGATTTTATGGTTACTCGTTTTAATATATCAGAGTAGACTTTGTATATGTAGTTGTATGACAACTCAGTATTGACTGATTGTCATGTGTGCCGTGTACGTCAGTGCCTAAGTGCGTGCGCATATGTAGGCCTACGATTGTGTGTGCGTGTGTGTGTGTGTGTGTGTGTGTGTGTGTGTGTGTGTGTGTGTGTGTGTGTGTGTGTGTGTGTGAGTGTGTGTGTGTGTGTGTATGTGTGTGTGTGTGTGTGTGTATGTGTGTGTGTGTTTGCGTGCGCGTGTATATGCTTGCGTGTGTATATGCGTGAGTGCGTGCGTGCATGAGAGAAAGAAAGAAAATGAGAGAGGGCAAAAAGGGAATTGAGAGAGAGAGAGAGAGAGAGAGAGAGAGAGAGAGAGAGAGAGAGAGAGAGAGAGAGAGAGAGAGCGGGAGAGAGAATGAATGATACTTTACAGTTATATCTTGAACCGCTCGGAGATTACTCTGCACTGAGGGATTCGCTACAGCTCCAAAAACACATGGCCCCACGAGCTCCTTAGCATCCGCGTTATCGCGGAATCGTTTATATTACAGCGGACGGCAGACGCAGCCGTCCCGTTAGTCCCTTTCTTTTTTGTCCCTTGTCTCCTTGACTGCGTGCGCAAAATAAGGCGAACTTGTGTGAAATCATTGAAAATTCACATCAACTTCATTTTTTTAAAAAATGAACTTTAGATTTGTGTAGTGCGTGTACGGGTTAGCGCATTTTTTTTTTTTTTTTTAGACAATAGGCGCACAGGCCTCTTTTCGTGTTTGTCATTGCTAAACTACAACATTCTTAGAGAGAGAAAGAAAGATGAAATGAAACTTTATTAAGAGAGAGAAAAAACAACAGCCTAGTGATAATAAAGTGTAAAAATGGTTATAACTAAATAGTGTACACACGGTATAAGTGAAAATACAGTCAATCCGTACTATCCGTGAACTGAAAAACTCGAAAAGCTTTTGGTCAGGCAGGGAGCCGCAGGAGCAAAAAGGAGGGGAAGAAATACGGTAGCAGTCATACTTATGAGCCCCTTAAGAGCTGTGACTGAGACTGAGGGGTCTTAATACCGCGCGACTGAGTTCAGTGTGAGTCGCGGGCTGTGCCGAGCCATTAAGTCATACTGACCAAAGGACTGACGTATTTGACTATCAAAACCACCCAACAAAACACTTTTAGTAACAGACCACCCGAAATCTTCTGACATTTCCTTCTTCCGTTTTTACGGTGACGGATCCACGTCATAATATTGGCAACAATATTGGCAGTGTATCAAAACAGCGCGTCGCTACTGTTCATCAGAACTGATTACATGTCATAAAGACTGTTCAGAAACACTGAGTCAACGGACTGCATGTCGGTGTACGGGAACAGACAGAAAATACTAGTACTGATCATCTAGTTATCATACTGTTCAGAAACACTGAGTCAACGGACTGCATGTCGGTGTAGGAACAGACAGAAAATACTAGTACTGATCATCTAGTTATCATGCTGTTATGTCAAGCTTCACCCGGCCAGCTGCGGCGCCTGACGAGTGTACGATTGTGTTTTTGAAGTCGCAGAACTTGTTTCAACTGAAACGTATTTTTTATCAACACTGACGCTCTCGTCACGTGCCTTTGTGAATTAACCCTTATCATTCGGAATACACCAGTGTGTGAAATAAGTTTGACTAAAATAGTTCAAGGGTAGTGCCAGAATAGCTTGGCGCCTCTAGGCGCCAAGCTATTCTGGCACCACCCTTGAACTAAAGCCATTGGTCTATTTCCTTATTTGTAAGTACTATAACGTAGCTCGCATATGGCAGTGTACAAATTTGAAGCGTTTAGCCTCAGTATGATATGGGTTAACTGCTGACCTCCTCATAAAGTGTCAGAGCCACAGACCTATAACTACAGTTGCCAAATCAGTGTGGCTTGGGTGGCACGCCGGGGCTTGCTTTAACCGCCCTTCATCCGCGTTCGGAATACACCAGTGTGTAAAATAAGTTTGACTAATTTGAACCGCAGTCGCAAGGGTAGTACCAGATGAATAGCATGGCGCCTCTAGGCGCCACTGAAACCCCTAGTATTCAGTCTGGCTGACTACCCTTGAACTAAAGCCATTGGTCTATATCCTTATCTGTAAGTACTATAATGACGCTTGGCATACGGCGGTGTATACTGACATTTGAAGCTTTTAGCTCCGTATGATATGGGTTAATATGCCTTGTTGTTTAGGAGACTGTTATAGCCCCTAGATCGCACGTAGTTAAGAACACACATGACATCAGTCTCATGTACTCTGCTCGTATGCACTGGCTGTCTATTATAATTATGAAACCAATGGCTTGCGTGTTTCCCCCACTCTGCAAATAACATTACTAAAAGACCCTGACGTCAGAGTAACTCCAGTCATCATGCATAATGCTAACAACATCTGCAATACTGATCCCGAGGTGCTGGAAGGTGGTGGTGCACTGAGATGGGACGGGTTGGTGCTTGTTGTAATAGCTGTCATCAGGCACAATCGCTCGGGACTGGGACTGCCGGGACAGGCAAGCCGTTGTTTAAGGATGGAGCTATTGGGAGAAGCCAGTCAGTTTCTCCTCTCAACGTCTGGCGATTCCTTTTACTTCAACTGTATTTATTTCGTTTGTGCATTTTAATCAAATCTGCATTTTTTAAAGATTTTCCGCCATCTCTCATAACACACACGCACACAGACACAAACACCCACACACACACACACACACACACACACACACACACACACACACACACACACACACACACACACACACACACACACACACACACACACACACCTCTAACAACTTGACGCGTATATTTTACTTCGGGCAACTGACTATCTTCAGTGTCTTTTTCAGTTCAACTACCAGTGTCTCAGTCCTAGAAATTAAATTGTGACTTGGTCACTAGTGTACACTAAACGTACGAAAAGAGAGTCGGGAAAAGGTGCATGCATTCATTCTCACCAAAAACGTGCAAATACAAATACATAATAATAATAATAATAATAATAATAATAATAATAATTCCAACGGACATTTAATCAATTGTTAAGTCTCTTCTATGTATAGAAGAGACATTTTAGGATGGGTCATGTTTTATGTGATATGCCGTTAGAATGTGATGTGTAGAGTGGTTGTACTTTTCATCGGTCTCATTTAGATTATGTTTCTTACTAATCCTTTTACCTCTTCCTGTTATGCGTTGTGAGCTGTAACAAGAATATACCTTTTGGGACAATGAGTAGAAAAATAAAAGGAAAGTGACCGAGAAACTTCTTTACACTTAGGCTATTATATGAATTTGTGGGCCATAGATTATCATACATTTTCTTTCTCATGCCAGTGAATGACGTGATGCTAAATGAAGTGAGAACATGGCACTCCGACGTCCTGTCCTGCTCCTCTGCATCATGACTATTGTCTTCGGGATCAGCTTTGATCATGACGGGTACTGGGATGCTACCGGACCGAACATTTCTTTTTATTGGTCTGGCAGTAGTATGCATTCCCCTTCTAAGAGGGAGCAAGACTGTGCTGCTTTCTGTCCAATTTGTGCTTCAGTTGGTGTGAGTTCGCACAGCATAAACATTCGAGACAATAACGTGATTTTGGATAGTTTCCAAACAAATGTAGGTCAGAAATGGAACATGACATCATCACAAAGCCAACAAGAAACTAGACAAAATGAGAAGGGGTTTTATCTTACTGGTCCCCTGGAGGAGCTACGTACAGAGATGTGCGCCTCTTCCCATGGCGACACACAGCATACCGATTCAGGTTTTAGCGAAGGAAACCTGCAGTTTGTCATTTTTTGTTTGAATAAAAACAATACAACTTATTTTGTGGAGCCGCAGTGTGGCTCAGAGTTGAACGGTATTTCAAGCCACGTAAGTTTTGTTTGCTTTCTGATGAAAACTCGAAAAGGCATAAATACACGCTACCCCAAGTCAAAATCAGATAAGTTTGCCTTCAATATGCAGAGGTTTGGTCATGCAAATAACACGCGTCTCTCAAAGATGTGTCGTTTAGTAAGCGGCTACTTCAAGGAGAGAAAACAAAGTAAACTAGAAAAACGATTTTCAATTGCTTCTTTGGTCTTTACAGTAGCAGTCTTGGGAGACAGCAAACTGGTACAAAAAATAAAACCACTCTTGCATGCAGTATGCAGCACAACCAGCCTTCGGCACCTAATACAGACTGCTATTAATGGTCAAGCCCTCATTGACACTAAGACAAAAGAACACTATGAAGATAACACTCCACTCTGGAGAAGGTTCAGCACCTTCACGCCCACTCCGCCAGTGTTCTACACCGTGTACCCTGCCACCAGCTTCCTGCCCGGGGTGGGATCGAGCGGGCGTGACGTCATGGCCCACCTGGGGTGTCGTTTGGCATCCCTCGCCGCCCTCCCTGCCTCCTGCAACGTCTCCAGATCCCGCCTTGCCCAAGCCGGCTTCTACTACAACAGCAGCAACACCAGCAGGAACGGCAGCAACAATCACGAGGTCGTCTGCTTCAGCTGTGACGTCACGTGGTCTAGCTGGGAGGCAAATGACAACCCCATGGTTATCCATCGCAGACTTAGGCCTGACTGTAACTACATCAAGAGTCAAGGTATACTATCAACTTGATTCAGTATGGCATTCTTTGAAACGAGACTAAGAGGGGAGAGAGAGAGAGAGAGAGAGAGAGAGAGAGAGAGAGAGAGAGAGAGAGAGAGAGAGAGAGAGAGAGAGAGAGAGAGAGAGAGAGATTTGTATTAGAGTTGATTAATTGATTGATTGATTGATTGATTGTGTGCGTGCGTGCGTGTGTGTGTGTGCGTGTGTGTGTGTGTGTGTGTGTGCGTGTGTGTGTGTGTGTGTGTGTGTGTGTGTGTGTGTGTGTGTGTGTGTGTGTGTGTGTGTGTGTGTGTGTGTGTGTGTGTGTGTGTGTGTATGTATGTGTGTGTGTGTTCTCATTCCCGACAAAAGGTCCAGACGTCTTCCCACAATCAACGTCCCCACCTTCTATCAGCAGCGGTCCTTCCTCCCTGTCCTCTCTCTCAACGTTCAGCACGGATTCCAGTTTCTCCAGCTTGTCCTCGGCATCCTCTTTGACGTCTTGGAGCAGTACATCTACCGAGTCCTCGCAGGCCTCGTCTGTCTTTGGTGTTGGCGGCTCAAGCGATCAGGGGTGAGCGTAGCAGGCTTTCATTTCATTCATACGGAGTGCGTGGTCAGTGAAGTCAAAGAAGACGAATGAATGAATACACGAAACAACCAATCAATCAAAGAATCAGCGTATGAATAAATCAACCAAATTAGCGAATCAGTAAAATGTTTTGAGTTCAGTGTAGACTCAATCTAACTCCGTCGCTACCGAGAAAAGTGAACACGATCCCGGCAACTGCAAGAGAAATAGATCCCCGCAGTCGCGGGGGCTCATGAGAATCTAAGCCTCTGAAGAGACCAATCTGTCGCCACATTCCTTGGACGGTTCTGGATTTCCGTCTTTGAATAAACGCAGATTTGAAAACAAAATATGCTTTCAGTGGCAGGGAAGGGGTTAAATCTTGGAGGCACAGATGAAACAATACGAGTCTGGTTTTATATAAAGGTCGAAATCACACGAGTCGTGAGAGACGGAATACAATCTTTGCACAATGATAAAGCAAGCGAAGAGTTGTTGTCAACAAAACTTGTTCATGACCTACTGAAGTAATCTATGACAGTTTATGAGCCCACCACTCGTTACCCCCATCACCCACCTCTGTTCCAGTCATCGTCGTTCTAGTCAATAGACAGGTTACATTTACGGCGGACGACCTCACTGGCTCCTACAACGAACGAGAGCGAAGCATAGACAACACTCCCAACATCTCCAAGAGGCATAGATCCTCATGAGCCCGATGGGCTCATGAGGATCTATGCCGCTTGGAGATGTTGGGAGTCGTTCGCTTCAAACGAAACCTCACCATTAGCACGGGTCTGAGATTTTGGATCTTACGGCTCATATCGAATACAGCAAAGTACGCAATCCACTCATGGCATCAACAACAAAAACAACAACAACAAAATTGCAGTTGCAGTTATTGTTGACTTTCTTTAATCCCGTGCCTGATACCGTTCAGTAGTTACGCGTCTTTTCCGTCGAGTCATATCGTCAGTAGCGGCCAAGGGGTTAATCGCATGCGGAAAATACATGTACATATGTTTTAACCCCTTCTTTACTGAGAAAAAGTGAACGCGATACAGCTGCAAGAGACATAGATCCTCATTAGCCCCCGTGACCAATTTGTATTCATGTTTCCGTGGACGATTTTCGCTTTTGATCTTTCAATGAACATAGATTTCAAAAACAAAAATGTGCGTACAGCGGCAGGGAAAATGAAAGCGTTCAGGGGATTAATAAGTATTTCCTAGATAATAATGTCTCATTAAATTGCGTACAACAGACATTAGAGCTTAGAGATATATATTAGAGCTTAATATTTCAGAACCAGAAAACAAAACTTGAACAGTATTTACAGTATTTAAAGTATTTGTTCGTGTCACTCCCGTGCTGTACAACTCGGACACTGTCCCAACAGAATCGACAGCTGCAATTGGACGTCTCGTCTGTTCCGTCAATGTTGTTAGTCTCCGTTGTGCTCGTACATGAATTCCAAGTTGCAATAGCATAGAACTGTCTTTCAGTTTTTCACCGGTCTCTCAGTCTTTTTTATTGGCTACCGGCGCATCAGTCCTCTAACCGGTGCACTTTCTTCCACAGCGACCTGGCGACAGACTGTGCCTCGATCGCGCCTGCGCCTTTGCCTCTTGACGGTCACGTGACCTCTGCCAGCCAATCATGGTCGGGACGCACCTACAGCATCCCGCTTTCCACGACAGCCCGCCTTCAGTCGGGCACGAGTGCCCGCAACACTCTAGCTTACTTTGAGGATCATGATGACAGAGCCCAGCTATGTATGGACAGCGCCGTGTACCCACAGTTCTCTACCATGAGCGAGCGACTGGCCACCTTCCAGGGCTGGCCTTTGGGGCAATACTTCAGGCCAGATGACCTGGTGTATGACGGATTCTACTATGCAGGTATTTGAAGGAAACTTTCATGAAGGTTTTAAGTTAGACAAAATGTGCATTGGTAGGTGATTTTGGACCTTCTGGCCTGGAGGCGTAAGGTCCAAAATTACAGAACAGAACACATGTGTTTATTTTTCTACATCTATTTCTGTGGTCTATAATTGTTTCTCCTATGATCGTATTTGAAGCATTGCTTTGGTTGGTTCTTTTGTTGTCGCTTTCGTTTGCTTGTTTATTTCTTTGTTTCTTTTGTTGTTGGTTTTTGTTGTTGTTATTGTTGTTATTTTATGGGGGGGGGGGTTGTTTGGTTTTTTGTTTGGGGTTGTTTTGTGTTTGGTTTTTGTGTGTGTGTGTGTTTTGGGGGTTTGTTTGTTGTTGTTTTTTGTTTTGGGGTGTGTGTGTGTGTTGTTGTTTTGTTGTTGTTCTTGTTGTCATTGATTGGCTGGTGGGTTGGTTGTGTAATTTTGATTGTTTTTATCTATCTTTTGGAAGATTTTGTCACTAATTTCACCCCGACTTTTGTCTTCAGTTTATTGATAGGGTGTACCTTCCTTGCTTACATTGTTCACTTCAGTGATAAATTACATTGCAGTATGTTTGCCACGTCAAATGTAAGTGATACATGACGGAGACTATTAGACAAAACAATTTATGAGTATATTTTCAGATAATACCGACGTCCAGTTACGTGTCAAACAGGTCATTTAATCGTAAATGAGTCTATCGTGTTTTGTCAATGTGATGCAGACTGCCTGCTCTGTTTCTTCTGCAGAGTAGGGCTGCAGTCGCTTGACAGTAATGAAAGAGAGACACATTCTTGTAACTCATTCGAGACGAACGGTATCCGGATACGCGGCTATAATCCGCGTATCCGGATGACGTTCGTTTTTGAATGAGTCAATACATTTCTCGTATGTCTTGCGTCCTGTTCAGGCTATGACGACTGTCTGCGCTGCTTCTACTGCGGAGTTGGGCTGAAGTCGTGGGATCGCAATGACAGTGTGATGGACGAACACATCCGATGGCGCCCGACGTGTGGCTACGTACTGGCCGTGAAGGGCAGTCGCTTCGTCAACAGGACTCTGCAGCGTCTCCAGGTAAGACATGAAAATGTTTCACGTGTGTGTCACATTCAGAGCTCAGCAGCGGAGGAGAGAGGACGGTCCACCGCGTCTCTCCAACAAAGCAAGCCATTCAAGCCACAGCATCCGAACGGAGCGGACGGTTCACCCGCGCTTCGCTCAAAGGAACAAAGACTAGGCAAGTCAACTCACGAGACTACTCAACCGAGACCAAGCTCTGCCCCAAGCCACGACACTCGCCCAAATAGACGAAGGCGACAAAGACAAAGACCAAGAACAAAGGCAAGATAAAGCTCTGCCCCAGGCCACAACAAGAACAGATGGCCTCCAAAAGAAACCGCCGACGACAGACAAACATGCAACAGGTGGAGGAATACACCTCCAACCTCCCCCAAGAAACACGACCACAGCCGGTGGTGAACAGAGAGACAAGGAGCTACCGGCCCCCTCTGTCATCACCGATACGGCCACAAGCGCAACCAACGTGGGTGCCCTCGCCCCCACATCAAGCGACCACTGCTCCTCAGCCGGACTTTATGGAAGAGGTACTAAGAATGTACCCCCCACCACCGGCACTACTACCAGAAATTCAAGGTTTACTCCAACACTACGGAAATACACCCAGCCTCCAACCACCACTATCACCACAAGAAGAGGAGCACGAAGACTCGACGGAGCCGTCATCGGGGGCGGACTCCCCATTCTCCCCACCGTCGGTCGACATCCCCGAGTCACTTACTCGGGAACGGCCGACATCGATTGAGGAGGAGGGGACTCGGATCCGGGCGATGGGGTTCGACGACCTAGTGCTCCTGCTTCAGGATGCCATTCCAGCCATATTAGCAACTGAGGGTGACATATACCACCGGGCTCTGGTCGCCTCCCGGTGGCTAGTGCACTCAGGCGCCATCCAAGATCTTCAACCACCTACGACAGAGAGCACGGCCAGCCAGGCCGTAGTCCAGACAACCCGCACGGGCTGTCAAAAGAGGTTAAACTCCATATACAAAAGAGCTGTAAAAATGATAGAGAGACGCCCCATCCCTACCACAGACAAATTTAGACATTTAAACATTCTGGGTCTGCGTCAGAAACTTACTTTAAACAAAGGCGTCTTTATGCATAAGATACTGAATAATATGACACCCCAGTATCTAATCACTAAATTTATACCTCAGCAAGAACGTGAACGGGCCTCAAGAAACAATACCTTACCCCTACCACTGCCAAGAATCGACCTCTTTAAAACTAGTATGTCATTATCTGGTCCATATGCTTGGAATTCCATCCCTGCACACTTTAAAACTATAACCTCACCAGGAATTTTTAAAACAAACTTTATGAATACCTGATGAGTCAAACTTAGTACTTCTCAGGCACTGCAATATTTCTTGTACCTTGTGTATTTCATGCAAATGGTTGGTATGTGTGTATGCGCGCGCGTGTGTGTGTGTGTGCTCGTGTTTGTGTGTGTGTGTGTTAGTGTATGTGTGTGCGTGCGTATGTGCATGTTTGGGTGATGAGTTTTTTTTCTGTATATAATGATGCTTTTGGGTTTTGTATGTAAATATATTTTTATTTTACAATTATTATTATTATAATTTTTTTTTTATAGTTTCCTTAATTTATGCTGTAGATGTTAGCAACGGCAAGTTTGTAAAATGACGATTTGTTTTCTGTCAAAACTTTTTACCGTTGAGAAATAAAGTTTCATCATCATCATCATCTCTCTCTCTCTCTCTCTCTCTCTCTCTCTCTCTCTCTCTCTCTCTCTCTCTCTCTCTCTCTCTCTCTCTCTCTCTCTCTCTCTCTTTCTCTCTCTCTCTCTCTCTCTCTCTCTCTCTCTCTCTCTCTCTCTCTCTCTCTCTCTCTCTCTCTCTCTCTCTCTCTCTGTCTTGATTGAAAGAATGTTATTTTACATAGCTGGAGCTGGTAATTGATGCACAAACACGACCATTAACCACTTCACTGCCGAGAAAAGGTGAACCCAATCAAACTGCAAAAAACATAGATGCTCATGTGCCCACGCAGTTACGGGGGCTCATTAGGATCTATGCCTCTTGCTGACGTCACGTAACATTCACCTTTCTTTGGCGTCTGGCGCTCTTTGTCGTTTAATTAACAAAACTTTCAAAAACTTAATCTTCGTCTACTGGAAGAGAAGGGGTTAAAGAAGAAAATGTTAAAATAAAAATAAATTTACATTACTTTTTATGGTTACCAGGCAGCGAGACCAGACAAAGGCAGCGAATCGACAACCAATGGTGCACGCAACGGTTCAGCTGATGTCGTTAGGAATGGCGCATCGACGAACCAGGTTGTAACCACAGCACGAACCAGCACTTTAACCTTCGGTTTAGCCACAGTGCCAACAAACACAAACGGCTCAACATCGCAGAGGACGGCCTCTAACGCCAACATTCAGGCAGTGCAAAGAGCGAGGGAAATGGGGTTCAGTGAGGAACTCATTGCACGTGCAACACGTGATTTGCAACAACCAGGTCAGCTACAGTTATTTTTCAGTTTCCCTCTGAACAAAATGTGAGGGTGTGTACACCAACAATATAAATATGTATGAAACGCGTGATAACAAATGTGTTTTTTTTTTTCTCACGAAATGGGAAAGAAGGATTTCGTTATCACGCGTATCATATCTATTTGCGCCAAAACTACTATACTGATGAGATGGGATATTCTGTTCTTATGAATTATTGCAGACTTCTTTTCCATCTCATGGCAGTATCAATGCCTTTATATGGTGAAATTTTGAAGTAAATTATCAAACCAATATTGAACAAATCAAACAAATGTTTGTGCGATATCAAAATGAGCTCTCCGAAGACTTCTGCAGGCTGAGGTGCGGGGCCCCATCCAGACCACTTAGCTTCTCCACACTGAATACCCAGTAAGCAAAGGTCCTCGGGCCCACAACAGGCGCAGTGAGCTCGCATACGGCTGTGCGCGGGCCCATTGCGGCCGTCGTGGGCCCGAAGACTCTTTGTTACTGGGCTAGGTAAGTAGCGACTGAATTGTATAATTGTTTGTTTGTCTATTTTGAAATATTTAATAAATTGTGTTGTAACTGTCATTTCTAAGCGTGTTTCTTTCTCCGTCGGGTTGTTCTCTGAGGTGGAGCGCGTAGGGACTTTTCCCGTGCACAAATCCCGTCTTGAATGAACTGAACTGAGCTGAGTTGTCATGTACACCAAGCGAGGAGTACAGATGACCAGTCTGAGCATTAACTCTTTCGAGACGTGTCGCCTCAGGATACGCGGCATAAGCCGCGTATCCGGAGGCGGCACGTCTCGAATGAGTTAATGGAAAGGTATATTGCCTGTTCGTGTGGGCGACTTACAATGCCCTATGGTCTGTCAGAATATGCTGCTCAGCCGGAGGCGGTCAGAGCGGGCTTACAAGACGAAAAGTGCTGTGGTTGTGTTGGATCGTCACACAACTACTCTCTCGTGTCATTCTGAGAGGACTCGACTTCCGAGACAGAGTGTTTTGTGACATAGTCTGAGAGTGTTCTTTGTATTCTTTCACAATGCAGTTCAGCTTGAGGAAGCCAGAGCAGGTTTTCAGGACTTATTGGACAAAACGAGAGCTGATGTGTGTTGTTGTATTTGCATTTGCTGCTGCTACTGCTGTTGTTGTTGTTGCTTCTGTTATTTAGTTTATGTTGAGCTGTTGTTCGCGTTTTTATAGAGAAGAGGTGGAATGATCGATAATAGTGAATAATCATATTATTTTGATTTTTTTTTTTTTTTTTTTTTTTGTCTTTTCTCAGAAGCGTCACAGATTGACACCACCGTGTTTATTGAATACCTGGCCGACCTCACAAATGTTCCAAATAATGATACAAGACGGTCTTCTGCCAATGGAGACCTTCATACTGATGGTAAGCAACAAGCAGTGTACATGTCCAAACAAATAAGCATCTGACAATCGAGAAGACAGGCTCGGGTGGTTACATTTTACAGTGTGGTGCCAGTAAGCAACAGAGCTTCGGCCCTTGAAGTATCATGGTCGATGCATAGTCCAGATCTGATTCGAACTCATTTCAGGACATTCCTCAGTTCTAGGCGGAGTCGGTCTGGAGCCTGAACTGTTCAACTGTTTATTTTGTAAAAGGGGTAATATTTCGAAATATTAATAAATTGTGTTGCAACTGTCTTTTCTAAGCGTGTTTATTTCTCCCTTGGGTTCTTCTGTGTTTTGTAAGCGTCTTCTCAAAGCGCGCTTCTTTGTTTGTTGGGTATTTCTTATTAATAATCGATTCAACTTAGTTCCGATACTGTTTCGTGTTTGTTCGGGTTTTAAGCCCACAGAATCGAAGTGACAATGGACGTCCCTATGGGGCGGGTTAGGAAGGGGGGGGGGGGGCTGGGGGGGTCAGGGACACTGCTACTGACTTTGCAGTACGACTTGACTGACTGGTCAATTCAATCGCACTGCAGCGCTGTGCCACTTTTCGGCGGACATGATATCTAGAACAAGTCCTAAAGCTCGTCTTTTTGCCCGGCCCTTATGCATAAATAGTGTTCGGTTTGTTTGTTTTTTTGGTTTTTTTTTCAATTATTATTATTATTTTTTTATAGGTGCCCACTCTTTAGAAGGTGACACTCGCAGCCAGCATGCCCAAGAAGTGATGCGAGAGAACGAGCGACTCCGCTCTTTGAGGAGGTGTAAGCTGTGCAACAGAGGCACTGTCGGCGTCATCTTTATGCCATGCGGGCACCTGCTGGCCTGTACGGAGTGCGCCGGGCGTACACGCAACTGCAACCGATGCGGACAATACATCCGGGCTACCGCCAACGTGTATTTGAGCTAAACTGTGGGTGGGAGGGCGGGCTACTTGAGAGGGGGGGGGGGGGGGGAGTTAGGGGTCCGGGGGGTGGGGGAGGAGTGAGGGGGGGGGAGAAGTGCCGGAAGGGAAAGGGCGGCGGGGGGGGGGGGGGGGGGGGGGGGGGGAGGGGGTCTTTCACGGACATTCTGAAAAGAGTGGATTTATGCCATGTCGAAGCCACTGTCACTACAACATAATCAAAGCGGAGAACTACTAACCCGGCCTTGGAACTTCCGCCGTGAGGACTGAAATGTACAGCTCCGACGGTGGCAGAAATGTCGCGGTGTGGTACAGTAGGGTCCGGTGACGTACGTTTCAAGACCTACCTTGATCATTTTGTAATGCGTTTGGCAAGGAATAAACCCACTGTTTTAAGTCACTGAAACTTGCTGTGCCGTAGAGAATGTTTCTGATAAAGTTAGTTTCATTCCGTTTATTATTTTTAACAATTTTCAAAACTACCTCTTGAGGGATTGGCAACAAGCTATATTGCTTGTTGCCGCCAATCCGTCACTACCCAGTCCTTTTAACCCCTTAACTGCGGGGCAAAGCGAACACTACACAGCTGCAAGAGACATAAATCCCCATGAGCCCCCGCTATCGCGGGGGCTCATGAGGATTTATGTTTCTTGTTAGTCATGTGTTCTTTATGCCTATTCTAGTCACATTTTATGTTTGTTCTACGCGAGAGTGACGTTCAGTGCGTAGTGGTTTCTGACGAGAAATTCGTGATCACTGGCAGCAAAAGTGTCAACTGTTACTGATGGTGAATGCTTCGGCATACCGTCCGTGCGTATGTAATCTTACACTTGTACAGTATTAAAAATTAGTTTATGTTGAGCTTATTGGGTTTTTCTTTTAACAGCACGGCACGAATACTGTTTGGGGGTCTACTGGGACCTGTACATCCCGACACACCCGTTTTTGTAGTAGTAGTAGTAGTAGTATTAGTAGCAGTAGCAGTAGTAGTAGCAGCAGCTGCAGCAGCAGCAGTGGTAGTAGTAGTAATAGTCAGCAGCAACAGCAGTATAAGATGAAATCCCGACAAGCTGGAGATACTTATATCATGTTTTCAACTTTGTGCCTTTAAAAGGTGTCATGCACTCCAGATTATATCGGGTAGGTCGAGAGGCCGGCTACACACTGCTCGTTTCCACTTATAAAGATTTCTTCGAGTTCTAAAATAAGCACCAATTATTCACGGCAGGCTTCTGGTTACGGGTTTCACTTGATAATTTCTAGATTTCTGCTTTAACAGATATAAAACAAGACGACGAAAGCCTCAATTATTAAATTCGCTTTGCGTTCAAGGGAACATTTATCTTGCATATTTCGTACGTGTTTCGCAAGAGTGTTCCTTCAACGAAGGCTTGGATTTAACTCGTACTGTCAATGTTTCCAATCTATACAGCTATTCAATTTAATGTGTATTATTTTGTAAGACTGTCACATTTGCTTTCTGTTCTATAATCCGAGTTTGTAAATATTTCTGTTCTGTAATTCGAGTTTGTAAATACATGTTCTATATTATTTGTTGTTGTTGTTGTTGTAGGTGGTTGTGATGGTGATGGTGGTGGTAGTGGTTGAGTGTACAGCTGTCCGCTTGTTTGATGTTGTTTTTGCAGATGTTGTAAATGCGGATTATGATCATAAATTTGACTTATTGTTAGTATTTTTGGTGGTTGATCATCGGCTTCTTTTTTCCTGAATTGTCTGATTTGTGTTCTATGTATTTGAAAATGTAATTTTAAGGATTGTGCATCTGTAGTTGTTGCAAACGCTTACTTTATCGAAACCAGTGATGCATGGCCAAGAAAGGTGGAATATATAATGGTGAAACGCTAAATCCGGACCAAAAAGGTGACTGCCATGCGTGTAAAATGCAGAGAACATTCCAACGAAGCAAGAACAGACTTAGAAAAGACAATTACAACACAATTAATTAATATATCGGATTAACTCGTTCAGTGCCGAGAAAATTTGAACACAAGAGGTATAGATCCTCATGAGCCCCCGCAGTTGTGGGGGCTCATGAGGATCTATGCCTCTTGCGGACACCACTTTGAATCCATGTTCCTAGGATATATGGGGCTTTAGATCTTGAATTAACGAAGATTGCGGAAACACAGTCTGCACGGGCTAAAACCCTTTGTCAGATTAGACATACAGACAAGTACGCATCATACTTATCTTTTCTATTTGTCAATTTTTTCATAAATGTCACCAAGATAGGAGTAAATATAGGTCTGCTTTCAATAGTCCGTTGACTGAGTGTTTTATATTTTTAAACCGTGCAAGCAACATAAACCATCTCACAATTGTGATTTATTAAGGGACAATATAATGGTGACATGATCATGACACAGGCGAATAGGCCTACTTCTGTAGCCAGCACCGTCAGTCTGCGAGAGACGGAGATCCTCGTGAGCCCCTGCAGCTTGCGAGACTTGTTTTTTTAACTCATTCACGACCAGCCGCATCCGGATGCTCAGCATAAGCCGCGCGTCTGGATGCGGCTTGCCGCGAATGAGTTAAGAAGACATCAGGCAACCAGTCTTCGCTGACAGAAATTCTTATTACATTGGACGTGGCTTATAGCAAGGTCGGATATAACAGCACTTTCTTTCTTTTTTTTTTTTTTTTTTTTTTTTTTTTTTTTTTTTTTTTTTTTGGGGGGGGGGATCCATCCCGAGGACACTTCGTTAACTCATTCTACCCCAGACACACCACAGCAAGATAAGGATCGATCATGATAGTTCAAGGGTGATGCCAGAATAGCTTGGCGCCTATGGGCGCCAAGCTATTCTGGCATCACCCTTGAACTATCATGGACGATCTGTGTCCGGCACTAGAGTGCAGTCTTCAGAGGACAACGGCAAAATTTGGGGATTTCGGTGTTGGGGGGTAGAATGAGTTAATACTACAATCTGTTTTTTTAACGAATTTGAGACGTGCCGCATATGGATACGCGGCTTCAAGCTTAACAAACTTCGGATATAACAACAGAAACGTTTGGCCATTTTGTTCTATCCGGGATTTTTATATTTATATTATGTTTTTATTTCCATATTTATTTTATTTTTATTCAGTACTATATGGCGGGTCGAGGCTTCAAGAGGGGTGTTCGCACCGTCTCAATAATGGTCAGCATTTTCGGTCTTGTGTGATTTGATGGTTGAACTGATGTGTTTTTTAAACGAACATCATGTAAATTGTAGTGGCAAGAGGCGAACTCCTCATAAGCCTCTGCAACCCTCGTATTAGATTGGAGAAAGAAAGGAGAAGCCCCAAATGGGTGTTTGCAGAGATGCCGATGTTATAAGGGCTTATCTTAACGATCTTCAGCGGAGATTTTCTTTTTTTCGTCAGAGAATCAGAGAACAGCGCACGTTTGTAGTTAACCCATAACATCCTGAGGATCATTTTTAATGCTTATTGTCCAGTGAAGGTTACATTACAGAGTACAAGATAGGTCAGCCAAGCTATTCTGGCACCACCCTTGAACTATCATAGTCAAATTTGTTCAAGCAATAGTGTATGAGCATGAAAAGGCTCAAGCTATCACTAGTCACATTTGTGTGGGAGGGGGCAGATTTGTATATAAACTGAGAGAAAAATGATGAAGCTGTCTTACCACGCATACATGCAAGGCTACGTTCCAACTTAAGATGTACGTTTGATCAATCAATAGTATTCATAGTGCACTTAAGTGCTCGCCTGCCTGAACCCTTTGGCTGTCGCCAGCGCTGTGTGTCGCGATGATTCCTGCAGGCATCATTGCGACAAAAATCGCTTCCGACAGCCAAAGGGTTCATAAATCAGACATCGTGAGATGGTCTATGTTGCTTACATGGTTTAACTCGTTTAGCCCCAACGCCCTGCAGCAGGGGAGGGACTATAGACCATGATAATTCAAGGGTAGTGCCAGATTAGCTTGGCGCCTGAAGGCGCCAAGCTAATCTGGCACTACCCTTGAATTAGCATGGTCCATCCATCTCCTGCGACTGGTACATAATCATTAAGTGACACTTCCAAACTTTAAGAAATGTCGCCTTGGGGTTAAATGGGTCAAAATAAAATCACTCAGCCTCCTATGTGTACATACAACCATTTGTGTTGGCCTCTGACAAGGTGACAAGTCGTCAATCTATCACGTTTAGACTAGTTTGCTTTGATTTGCCTAGTTTGCTGTGTGTGTTGTTGCGTGTTGCCCTCACATAAGTTTACTTCAGAGGTGACGGTTATTGTAATTCATAATACTTAATAGACATGCGATTTTTCTCTTGTTAGCGGTCAATGTTTCGTGCCTTTAATGTATGATACATGTTTACTTTATTAATACTCTGTATCAAAACTGTTTCTTTTAATAAAGTACTGAGAATGTGTTCTGATGTGTGTCATTAATTACGTTTAAGTCGGTGATTAGTGAACCGTGAAAACTCATCACTTAGGAATGAGAAACGACACTAGAAAAGAAAATTAATGTAACTAGATATTGACAAACACATAAACTGTGAGTATTATGAACATATTACAATATGAGTGAACTATTATCTATACTACCTTTCATTTTTGTTGTTGTTGTTGTTGTTGTTGTTCGGATAGATAAAACCTGATTTATGATAACCGTACATTTTGTAGGTAGACTTTTCTAACCACTGAAAATATTTTTTATTACAGTTTTGTACATACTGTATATTGTATTTTATCTTCTTTTCTCAGACGTCATAGCTAACTCTCCATTCAGCACATTAGTACATTTTCTGGTATACATTATCGCTCCATCTGTGTGTCTGTGTATCCCGATATCGATATATCTGTATGAGTTGTTTCGTTCTTATTCCTGTATTTCTTTAGCAAGCAGAAAGGATTGACCCGGCGTTTCATTAAATGTTTCTTTAAATTCGTGTATTTGTAACTTTTTGCAGTTATGCGTAAACCAGTATCTTTGCCGTGTGTCCACACATACATCAACATTTTGCAGTAATAAATATTACATGCAAACACATGACAAAATGTAGAGCTTACATATATGTATGCAGTGCTCAAAAAAGTGTCCACGTTGTCTATTGAGAAATTGTATTTCTGTATCAACTACGTATTCCCAAACAGAACAGAAATAAAGTATTTGCATTTCTGTGGATTGTAATATCACTTAGACTTACGACGTGTGTGTGTGTGTGTGTGTGTGTGTGTGTGTGTGTGTGTGTGTGTGTGTGTGTGTGTGTGTGTGTGTGTGTGTGTGTGTGTGTGTGTGTGTGTCTGTGTGCGTGCGTGCGTGCGTGCGTGCGCGAGTGCTATTCCATTAGCTCTTAAACTCCCGGAACTATTGTCTTCCATTCTATAGAATTGAAGTCATTTAGTTCTGGAGTTTAACTCATTCGAGACTTGGAGCATCTGGATACGCGGCTATTCGGTTGCTCCACGTCTCAAATGTGTTACGAGTTAAAGCTGTTAGCCGAACTTACATGTTTTGTAGGAACACAATGAAACATTAAAATCTATGGGATTCTCATGAAACATGTTCATGCTTTTTAAACTTTTTGATGAAACGATCAATTACACACAATGTTATACGTTGAAGCATCGTAACCAATAGTGAGGTTTCGTTTACGCGGAATGACTCCCAGCAAAGAACGAGAGCGAAGTCACGGCGGATAACACGTTTCTCCAATAGGCACAGACAGCACTTCCAACATCTCCGACAGGCACTCAAACTTCAGTAGTCTTCATTATTACCCAAACTTCGTCCGGCATTATTGTAAGACATACTATAAACGAGATATTGAGAACTGTTAGCTCATTCTGCCCGCGCAAGATATCTGCCACCGCCCTTGAACTATCATGGTCGATCTGTCTCTGGAATTGTAATGCAGTCCTCAGAGGATAACTCCAAAATGTGGGTATTTCGTAGCTCGGGCACAATAAGTTGACCATGAACTGTCTGGAGTAGGTCGCTTTAAGCCCTACACTCAGTCGTCGAGACTTTGTGTCTCTTGTAGTAAGGTCACTTTTCTCGGCAGTGAAGGGGTTAATATAATTGCCAGTGAAGGGGTTAAAATGAGAGCTGGTTTGTATTTTTTTTTTTTTTTTTTTTTTTTTTTTTTTTTTTTTTTTTTACATACAGGGTCAGACCGATAGTACACACACACACACATAGAATCTATGTTTATTCCTAATAAAGCTTTTTTTGTTGGGTTTGAATGCGTATACTAGCTGAATTGCTCCTAATACAGCGTTTTTATGTCTGTACTAGATGTTTGTTGTCTTAGTAGACGCGATGCAATGATAAGACTTGTTCATGTTGATTGTTGTCTGCAATGCGTAGATATAGATAAACGGTCAGAGTACAAGTATTAGAACTGTTGCTGATCTTTTTCCCGGCAGCTAGACTCGCAATCGAGGGAAACAAAGACGGGATTGTTCAATAGTATGTTCGTTGAAAGGTCCTCGTACTCCATAGGCAATAGCTGTCTTTGTCCCAAATAACCCGCCCTTAGGGCTGTCTATTCTCACTCCGGTGTCTGGAATTAACTCGAACACCACAGCAAGATATGGCTCGACCATGATAGTTCAACGGTGGTGGCAGAATAGCTTGGCGCCAAGCTATTTTGCCAGCACCCTTGAACCATCATGGTCGATCTGTCTCCTGAATTGTAATGCAATCCTCAAAGGATTAACTCCAAAATGTAGGTATTTCGTACCTCGGGCACAATGAGTTAAACCCCAAACAAATCGATTGAATCATTGTTCACTAGCATCAACATCGTTCTGATGCTAGTGAACAATGATTCAAATTTTCAGTTGTGTTGTTCGATTTCTCACAAAAGTGTAAATGTAATCTGAGTAGATCAAAATACATTTAGATATGATCAGGATTTTTTTCTAATTAGTCGACAACTACTTGAGTAGAATTTCAAGCTTAGTTCTATGAGTAGAACCCTTTTAAGTTTCCATTGCGCGGTAAAGATCTGTGCTGTGATTTACAGAATCTCCGACTTGTTTGCTGTTCTGATACATTAATTCGTTCTGATACATTAATTCGTTCAGTGCCAATGTTTCTGCAATCTTCGATAATACAACGCCCAAAAAAACCGAGCTGTCCCAAAAACATGGATCGAAAGTGGTGTCAGCAAGAGGAATAGACCCTCATGGGCTCCCGCAACTGGGGGCTCATGAGAATCTATACCTCTTGTGTTCAAATCTTTTCTTGTATTGAAATTTTATTTTAACCCGAAATATGTATAAATTGTGTTCTAATTGCCTTTTCTAAGCGTGTTTCTATTTCTCTCCATTTGGGTCGTGTTCACATTTTCTCGGCACTAAACGGGTTAAACTTAATGTGTATTATTTCACCGAGTTATTTCTAGTTCGTTAAATGTATTCAGGAAGTTGAATCTCTTTTCAATACTGTTAACAGGTTTACGAAAGCAGTCATATACTGTCAGCAAATCATGTACTACTGTCGTTGTTTCCATTGAACATATTTTTCTTGCCTTGTTCTTACTGAGAGGGTGTTTACGATATAAGAGAAAAATGCAATAAATGAAACTAATAGACAATAAATGAATAAATATTGTGTTGTAAGGCGTCTTCGAGGCGCACGTGTCCATCTTTTTCAAGATGCTAAAGGTGCTGCAGAGTTAGAAGCTGGAGCTATGAAAGTCTGCTGCTACTAAGTGCTACTTTATGTGCAAACCTCCAACCTGCTATTAACTTCGGCGCATGCGATGTATTTCTGTTTCCATTCCACCGGCCCTACTCTTTTCCAACAAATCTTAACCCAAGCAGCCCTGACGCACTACAGCAGGAGATGGGTCGGCGCCAAGCTAATCTGGCACTGCCCTTGAATTATCATGGTCGATCCATCTCCTGCAGCTGGTGCAGTCATTAGATGACACCTCCAAAATTTGGGAAATACTGCCGTCGGGCTGAATGAGTTAAGGAATTCATTTTCAAGCAATAGAGAAAAGAAGCATTGATGAATGAATAAATGAACGAACGAACGAAGGGAACTAATCAATCAATCAATCAATAAACAAAAGAATGAATGAATAGTATTATATCCGCCTTCAATTGGCTGTTTAGTTACGTTTCGTTGTAGTAGTGCGAACAAAAGTTCCCGCATTTTTATCATAGTCTCAACCGGGACAGGATTACCTCAGTCACTTTCTGTTACGCCAATTTCACACAAGGAGCATAACTAGACTGCCGCGCCGCGGGCAATATATTCTGGCCAATGAGAACGTCTGTAACACGCACATCTGGTTGGCCGACCAAACTACAGTTGCAAACCGCAAATAGCTTTCGTCCTATGAATGCGGCCGTAAGGTCCAAAATCACAGACCAGCACACAAATAACACGGTCATACTGTCGCACTATGATATTTTTAGCTCAGTATTGACATTGAGACGGTGAAGGTCGCACTGAGAAAGAGGTGACTGACTCGTCCTAGTACTAAACTATCTGGTGAAGGTCAGACATGTTTGGTACACTGACACAGAAACGTGGGCATTCCTTGCTGAAATTGTCAAGGAACTAGAAATCGGATATCACATGATTGCATCATAAACCAGCACTTATATTTAACTCTTAAACTCCCAGCCTTAAATGACTTCAATTATATAAGAATGGAAATCACTGATTTAGTTCTGGGAGTTTAAGAGTTAATGTCATAATGTAGGTCAAGAATTGAAGTCAGCAGATGACAAAAGAGCGAATGTTATTGAGCCGGATTCTATCAGTAATTGGGTTTTTTAATTGTACTGTGGCACAATGTATTACATAAATGTGATATATTGTGCCACGATACGATTTAACAGGTGAATCTATATTTTTACAGCACATGCAGGAGAGAAAAAAAAAACATGTTTCTTCGGTGATAGCAATCTTTCATCAAAATACGGTTGTTAAAAACATAGCGACTACACTGATGCAGTAATAGCCTCAAACTGAGTGCAGGTTTATGATTTTCGGCCTTACGGCTTGAGCATTAAGGTCCAAAGTCACAAAAGCACATAGTTATCGTGGAAAGCTATAGAACGAAGCTGTATGTAAAATTTCATCAAGGTGTCCCACATCAGTAGCTGCGGAAGTGTCGTATAGCGTTGCCGCCGGCAAAGCTATACGACACTCTCGCAGCTATTGATGTGGAGCACCTTTAAAATGAATTAAAGGCCTTACATACATATTCCATATGAAGTCGACATCAGCATGAACACATAATCAAACGATGATGGCTGCATTTCAGTAATATGTCGTTTTCAGTTTAAGACTGATCAATTCAAAAAGTGAAATCTGACGTCCCGTTGTTCTTGAACATGATCCTACACGTGACGTGGACAACAAACCCGCTAGTGGGGGAGCTCAACAGACCGTCGGAAATCTATACAATTTTACCAATCGATGATGCACTTATGCGCTTCGATACACTCGGCGACCGCCCGCCTTTCCGAACCGTGCACGCTTTTTAACAACAACAGAAGTGTAATGCATATTTTGGGTATCAGTCCTATGAAAGATACTGACATCGAGTCAACCGCCTTTTCTGTACTACCTGGCCTAAGCCCGTATTTGGAACGAGTACGTTATGGATTATGACTAACTGGTGCACTGCAATAAAAATCATTGAGTTTGTCTATATCATAATTCGCGCGTGACTGGACGGAGATTGATTAGTCGCCGGATATAAACAGGTACCAAACACACACACACACACACACACACACACACACACACACACACACACACACACATACACACGCACGCACGCACACACACACGCACGCACGCACACACAGGCACGCACGCACGCATGCACACACACACACACACACACACACACACACACTATACGGAAATTTCCGGTATGGGCTAATTTAAGTATACATGTCGTGTTACCTTTCAGAAGTGAAACCGAAACTTTTCTATCCTAGGTACGACGACGGCCGCACTGAGACAGTTGGCCTGCGCACGGCCGTTTCCAAGATGCGGTTTCCGGATTACCGCATATTATAGGAAATTCCCAATGCTGAAGTAATCTAACAGTACGTGAAAATTTCAATTTCGCGATTTTTTATCAGTTTACAGTATAAGTCACTTTAAGTGGAATATATCCTGAAAAAAACGTCCCTTCCACGTGCGATAATACATGAACATCATAAAGCCTGATACCGTCCGAAAAATCGACAGCTATCAGGAAGGAATAACGATTTCCGTGCGCATAACTGTAGGCCTAAGTAACACAATCTACTTTGATTGCTGACGGCATAGCCTGCGGGAATTCCAGAACTGATTAGCTGAATGTTTGAGTACAAAGCCGTATAATCATGTCAATCGGCCACTTGTTTTTAAAAGCCCAGGAAGGTCACGCAAGCACGCGTCGGAAAAAGTAAGTAAATATTTTCCGGCATAACTGAGAGCTTTAAATTAAAATTAAATTAATTCATTTGAGACTTGCCGCATGCGGCTACGCGGCTTTAGCCGCATAGCCGCATGCGGCACGTCTCGAATGAGTTAATTTAATGATTTTGATGATCGAATGGCTCAGCATGCTCTACCACCCTGCTGTGATTGTTGTGCGGTAAGAGATCAAATCACTCCATTGTCGTTATTGGCGACTAGAGCTGTTTATATGCCGCAGTGCCGGTTTCCAGTTACTAACAACTTAAAGAGCCCTTATTCTTGCTTTTTATTGTTTTATTTTAGTCCATGCAATGTTCCTTTAGTTTTCACTTTGCAAATGCTCCTCCAACCAAAGTATGCCGCATCTTATTTAGGCTTGACGGCAAATTGCATTAGTGTGTCAATAATCTTTCATAGTTCAAACGAACTTCCGGAAGTGCACAGTAATCGCTTTTGCAAATGATTTAAGTACAGTATTCTCGGCTAGAGTTATGTCTTGGTTTTTAACAGTATATTGGCTTATGAGTTTTACCGCTATGTTTAATGCAGTTTGCACATTGTGCAATTGACAATTTAAGTAGTTGTCAATGGGACAGAAAATTAGAACTAATGACTGAAATAATCATAGGGCCTACTCAGGAACGTCACGGTTGATAGACTTTTTAAATAGCCTATCCAATTCAAAATAATTTACATGTATGTTGATATTTTTTCACAACAAATGTGTTAATATACGTCTCATGTACAACGATGCACTATTTTAAATTAAAGCTTCAAATTCTTGTATCGTGCATTTTCTGCTGAGTTTACCGCCTCAACGACCTTGAATTTGTCCAAGGTTAGGCACGCCGATAAGCCTATTTATAAAGCCGGTATACATTACTACGCAGCAGCTGTGGAATGTCCTATTGATAGTGTGACAGGTTAGGCTGTGACTAAAGGACGAAACTACACTATTTCCGTCTACCGCTTTTGCTGAATCACTCTAGTGAGGTGCATGACCTTAGAGCATTCATTTGTTTATTCATTCCGAATACGTTGCGGAAGTGTCGTATAGCGTTGCCGCCGGCAACGCTATACGACACTTCAACAGCTATTGATGCGGGGCGCCGGCCTTAGTGATTAAAAAACACTGCAAGAGATGGAGGGCATAATTGTCATGCGAAACTAGCGCCGCTTGTTTGGGTGTGTAATATAAACGCGGGGAAAAAAATCCTAATGAGACTAAAAGAAATAAACACCGGTCGAAAGCAACATCGGAAGACTTAGCGGCGACCATGATATTGGCAAAGGCAGTGTCAAATTAGCAGTTTTCAAATTGTTCACGATCGCAGATCGCTTTGAAGTGGCGTCACCCAGTTACATGCCAGTGCGCAAAGGCCATTGGGCCGGCGTCGGCCGCCCTTGGTCTGCGCCGGAAAGGCTGCGCGCTGGCAAACGGCTGGCGACGTCGGCCCGATGGCTTTTGCGCATTGGCGGGATGCGTAACTGACAACTATATGCAGAAACGTACACTTGATAGTCTATAGCGCGCATTTACAAAGTGAGATAGATCAAGGATGTTTTATCTCAGTCATGTATTGGAACATTTTGATTAATCTCAGTGAATTATGATGTTGTGTCCTTTCTTTCTTTCTTATTATTTCTTATTATTTATGATGATGATGATGGCGGTGATGATGATGATGATGATGATGATGATGCAGTGTGTGTGTAGTGTGTGTGTGTGTCTGGCTATTTGTGTGTGTATGCGTGTGTGTGTGTGTGTGTGTGTATGTGTGTGTGTGTGTGTGTGTGTGTGTAGGCCTATGTGTGTGTGTGTGAGTGTGTGTGTGTGTGTGAAAATTGTCCATATTGTCAAATCCACACATATTTGATAGTTCTACAAAACCAGAAGAGAACTAAGTAGCGCGAAAAGATAAACAAACGACAAACACACAAACAAACATCACATCAATAATTATACGGTTAGTGCGGTTATGGTATTCGTGTACTCTCTTTTGAAATAACCCTACGTATAGGATTGGCGACAGATTTAAATCAGCCACTGTGCGGCATGTCAGTTATCAAGATTTTCCGCTGTAATTGACTGTTTTAGTCAGTCTTGGGAAACACGTAGCTCTGTGCCTCAGCGCTGTTTCACGACACGTAAAAGGAACTGGCGCGGTATTTTTCGAATGAATAGATCTGTTCTTATGGCCCTCCATTAATCGGGAAAATCAAAAAGCATTCATCTGTTGAACCGGCTAGTTCGTGATTCATAACTATGAACATGAGTCAGCCGAAAATCCAGGAAAAGGCAGAAGGAATACTATTTTCAGTTTTCTTTACCTGGCGTATCTCAGTGGAGTCGTCTTTTCAAGACTCAAAGCTGGAACAAAGTCAAATGTGTTTTACAGTCATGGCTTACCGGTAATCGTTGTGCAATCCGGCGTGCCGGTCACGTGATGCATCATAGTGTTGGTTGCCATGACTTTACGGCCTACTCACGTGATGCATGTTGGTTGCCATGACTACGTGTGCTGGTCTGTGATTTTGGACCTTACGTCCTGTGTCACTGACGTGATGCATGTTGTTTGCCATGACAACGTGTGTGCTGGTCTGTGATTTTGGATCTTACGGCCTACATCACGTGATGCATGTTGGTTACCATGACTACGTGTGTGCTGGTCTGTGAGTTTGGACCTTACGACCTGTGGCCGTACTAAAGGCCGATTCACAATCAAAGCCCAGCACACTAAAGTGGCACTGAGCACATGTTGCCCGTATTTTTAGCAGGACTTACGATGGGCGGCGATATTACTAAAAATTTATTGGCGGTATTTATAGTCCCGCAGCGTATTTTTTGTAACATCAAATTGACGTCAGATACGACTGAGGTGCGTATTAGGTGAATAAAAACCGAGCTCAGCAGGATAGCTAGGCATTTAACATCAGTTCCATGCGGCTTTCAGTTGGATAATACCTGCCGTTAATATGTCGCCTGTCTCTTTCGACTTATGAGATATATACCTGTTTTAGTCTGTGCCACTTTTGCACACGTTCAAGATTTTCGTGCTCGCCAATCTGATTTTTCAAACGCTGGCCGTTTGGAACTTTGGCGGCCTAGCTTTCAGACTTGCAAGCGAACTTGATACGATTCGACATTTGTTGTATCCTTTGTCGGGTAAGATTACAAAAGTGTGTGACGACTATCGTCAATGATTCAGAGGAGTCGTGGACGGCAGTATCTAATCTGTATATTGAGCGTGTCTGTAGAATCTGCATGATTGTTTTGATTGATCGACTGACGTGTGAAACTGTGATCTGTGTGCTGGATTGTGATTTAGAACGTTACGGCCTCGTGACGTAAGGTTCAAAATCGCAGACCAGCACACACATGGTGTTTGATATGCCGTGCTTGTAATAGTAACCCCTTCACAGACAGCAGAGGCATATTGTTTCTTTGAAATCATTGTAAATTCAACTTCGAAGATCTCCAACCGTAAAAAGAAAATGTATTCAAAGTGGTTTGTGCAAGAGGAATAGATCCGCATGAGCCCCCGCAACTGCGGGGGCTCATGCGGATCTATTCCTCTTGCAGTTGGGTGATATTTCATGTTTTCTCGGCAGTGAATTGGTTAAAAAGAAGAAGGTGATTGTACAGGGTATGGAGTACGTTGTTTGGATGGTGTGTATCCCGTGACTAGCGATCATACACTAGTAAAATATCTGAATCGAGTCAAACTCGAACACGCAATTTGTACTGTTTGTTCTAGGAAGTTTGTCTTTGATATATTGACCTCTACTGACAATAACGCTTGGCGAAATACTCGCCGCGTTGTTGTTGTGTTTTTTTCTCCGTCAAACTGTATAACTGAGGTGTATTGCATTCGTGTCTGTATGTCCATTTCCAAAATGGAAACACAGACACAGATTAACTCTTTCAGCCCTGGCGCACTACAGCCTGTCGGCGTCAAGCTAATCTGGCATTGCCCTTGAATTATCATGGTCGATTCATCTCCTGCAACTGGAGCATAGTCATTAGATGACGCCTCCAAAAGTTGGGAAATACGTGCGTGAGGCTGAATGAGTTAATTACAGAACAACCATTACAGCACAATGTATTACATTTTCGGATTTTAACCCGAAAATGTAATAAATTGTGCTGTAATTGTCCTGCCTAGTCCTTTGTCGAGGTTTTCTTTACAAACGATACCGTTTGACGGAAAACCTGCGCAGACTATTTCGCCGAGCGGTCTCGTCAGGATTAGAGCATTTGAGACTTTCAGACTTGGCAGTCACCTTTTTTTACCTGGACCTGGTATAGTCAGTAGAAGTGTGCTTGAGATTTTCTTGGCTGTCGCCTTTTTGGTCTGGATTTGGTACCGTGTGTAACAATCAAGATCTCTCTCTCTCTCTCTCTCTCTCTCTCTCTCTCTCTCTCTCTCTCTCTCTCTCTCTCTCTCTCTCTCTCTCTGTTCAAAACGAGACAGCACAATTTTATTCATACATATTTTATTTTTGAGACACATAACACACAGAACGCAATATAACAATAACACTGATTTGTATTCTGCACGACTGTTTCAAAATATTAAAAAAGTCAACTGACAAAAGAAAAAAAAAATACCGCCTGTCTTCATAAATTTATTTGTATTGCGCATTGGTGTTACAAACTTATCCGTTATCTCATTTTCCTTTAGTTGAAGTTTGATTTCAATTTTCTTTAAACCTCTATGTTCGTACAGACAACGACACCGTAAAGTATACTGGTGCCGCATGCACAAGGGTGTAAGATATGTATAGTTTACCCCCTTGTGCACGCAGCACCGGCATTGCCGCGTAGCCATAAATCTTCGGTGGTTTTTGTTGTTGTTGTTATTAACCCCTTTACTGCCGAGAAAAAATTAACACGATCCAGATGCAAGAGACATAGATCTTCATGAGCCCTCGCGAATGCGGGGGCTCATGGGGATCTATGCTTCTTTCTGAGATCAATTTGTAACCACACTTCTTAGACGGATTTAGCCTTTGGTCATTGAGTGAACACATATTTCAGAAACAATAATGTACGTGCAGACGAAAAGAAACAAAACGAAAAGAAACAAAAGGCAAACAAACAAAAAAGTAGTGAATTTTAATACCAGCAGAGCACAGTTGTCGTTTTTCTCATATGCATATGTTTTTAAGGTGTAAATAGTTTTTGGACAGCGACTAAATGCGTAACAATTGAAGGTCTTCTCTTTAAAACGCATTATGGCGGAACATTATAATTTGTGTTGGTCCGTCCTTGCTTTGTAAGCTGGTCTGTGCTTATTATTTCTACGTCACGGCTGGACCCTTTAATTCATTCAGGGACACCTTAAATGAGTTAATATAGTGTCTGATGATGCATTACAATCGGTGTGCTGGACTCAAGCCGTAAGTTCAAAAAATTCACACATAAAAAAAAATTGTTATTGTGGTCAGTTTAACTCATTCAAGAGGTCACACATCAATAGCTGCGAGAGTGTCGTATCGCGTTGCCGGGGGCAAAGCTACACGACACCGTCACAGCTATTTATGCGGGGCGCCTAGAAATGATGAGCTACTGAATAACGTCAGTGTGTGCGACTGTATGAACCCACGTCTCAGGTAAAGAATACTTGGGGATTGATTTACTCAGATCTGAGTAGAACATTTTTAAATGCTTGTTTACGAACAGCAGGTCTGCATAACGTTCGCGTGTACTACAACATTTGCGGTTGATAACTGTTGCGGAAAAGCGAAATGCGAAAATAATATTTCAACAGACAGGCATTTCTCGATTTACTAAAAATACAAAGATCGTCGAGATAGCATGAAATCACATGTGGCAGTACTTCAGCTTTACCGGCCTTAAATGCCGTTGTTGCCATGTACCGGCTCTGTACCGGTGCTCAGCGTGGAGTCATGTGGATCCGGGTCCGGTTGCATGAGTGAGCTTAGTCCTGCGCCGGCCACTAAGCAAGGTGCTCCGCTATAGCGGAGCACCTTGCTTAGTGGTAGGCGCGGGACAAAGCTCACTCATACAGCTCACCTGGGCGGTACACGGATGGCCGGGATGTGAACTGACGGCAGAGTAATAAACTTAACCCTATGACTGACTTGACCCTAGTTGTCCCTTACCTTTTCCTGCCACTGTGCGTACACTGTGCCTATATGCCGGTTTGTTTCTGAAATATTGGTTCATTCAAGAACAAGAGGCATAGATCCTCATGAGCACCCGCAGTCACAGGGGCTCATGAGTATCTATGTCTCTTGCAGTTGGATCATGTTCACTTTGTTCTCGGCAGTTACGGATTTAAGTCGATTTGTCTGAATGTAACCTATATATATATAAAGCAGACCAAAAATGTGACTGCCAAGCGTGAACATCAGTAGAAGATATTCTGCCCACAAAACTGCAATACGGCAAAAAAATGACATATTTTGTTGTCCTTGGTTTGTTTGATTGAGTGTTTGGTTGATTGGTTGGTTGTTCATAACACAGTCCGCTAAAGTGAGCGAAGGTCATCATGATGTACAATGTGCCAAATGTTGTTGTTGTTGTTTTCTCCAGTTTTTTGTCCCTCTGCACCGAGGTGATCAGGGACTAGCACTTTGGCTTTAATTAACAAACACAACATAAAATATCTGCTTCTATCATTTATCTGTTAGTTTTTATAAAATAATTTATAATTCACTTCCCCACAACAGTGGTCCTTATGTATAAAAAATGTATAATTTACTATCCACATTTAAAATCCAATTTAGTATTTAGAATCACTTAAGTAGAGGGGTTAAAAATTAACGAAGGTTAAAATCAATTTTCTTTTGGCCGGTGTCCTGGTCAGACCTGCTGCTTCACTGTTTGTGGATCAGCTATGTGGATCACACATTGTGTCTGCTGATCTCTACAGCCTACAGCCAGGTCGTTTGGAGCATATTGGACCAGTAATAGTATGAAATTAGTCAGCTTTAACTTGGTGTCCCTGGAGTCACAACAAGGCAAACCAATATTTATTTAAGTCGACGTAGGCTTTGTTTAGTATTTAAAAATCCAACTTAAAATTCCAGGATCGCCTATATAAAAAAATGTTTTAAAAATAGTTCAAGTTTCCCTCATATTTTGTCATGAGCTAGTTAAAAACAGAAAGCCTATCTTCGTTAAGAATACAGTTAAATTTTATTTTTTTACAAATAGGTTAAAAGAGATTTTAAAAATTTCAGGACCACGGTATAAAAGACCATTAAAATCTATGTACAACCAAGAATACGTTCGCAGAGGAGAAATCTATTTTGGTTAGGGCAAGCGCGCGGGGGTCACCCTGTTAGTTAAAACAATACGCACACGCACAGTGTGACAATGAGAGTGGTGCCATGGGATTCTCAGAGAAGGTTTTGCAAATAAGTGGTATTTACTACCGTACTGATCCGGGTAAGAAGGCGCTCGTCAGCGGTATCTAGTAGTAAGTCTATAGTTTTGGCGGAGGGGCAGGAGGCTCTAATTACCGCACATTCCACGGAGAGGAGGTCACATTCCAACAGGGCATGGTCGGGCGTGAAGTCCTCCCCGCAGAGGCAGATTGGGTGGGCCCATCTGCGTCGCCAGCTGTTTGTACAAAGTCTGTGGATGACCGAGTCGACTACCGGTATGGTTCTAATAATACTTGTTTTACTGAGTCGGTAGGCCAGGACGTGTGGGTACTCGCGGCTCAAGACCACTTTTTCGCGTAGGTAGTTTGAGGAGATTTGTTTCTTAATTTTGGCTTGAATTTCTTTCGCAGAGGCCGAAATGGAAATTGGCTGGGCGCCAGGTGAGTTTGTGGCGCCCATGGACCATTCTCAACGAATATTCATGAGGTGAAGGTCGCATCGAAAGCGAGGCTATATGGGGAACATGTGGGAGGGGCAGACAGTACTTTCATGGCGATAGAGAAGGAGCACTACTGAGTCGAAGCGCAGATCGAAACACCATTGCGTTGTTCCTGTGTGCACATCAAATAGAGCACAGAATATTGAAAACGCGAAACTTTTATTTTAAACTTCAGTTTCCAAAGCAACCGAAACTCAACGGAGGAAGGAGTGGTTGAACCGAATTCGTCTGCTCGTGTGTGGGTGCCGCATGTGCAGTGTGTTGGGTGTGAGAGAAACTTGCATGTATAGACTTTATGGTCTACAGCAGAAACTGTTTTGAGCGACCATCCTTATAGCAGATCACCTGTCTTTACAGACCAACATTTAGGTGGCTGCAGCCCGGGTGACACTGTTTGCCCTACAAGACCTCTCTTGAGACAGCATGAGATGTTTAAGGCCACTTTCTTCTAGCAAAAATGGTGATTGCCAGAACAGGTTCTGCTGTGTTAACATTTATTTTTGTTGTTGTAAAATTTAAGTTAGGTGCCTGTTCTCACGTGTGTATGTGTGCGTGTTTTGCTATAGAATGTCAATGTATTAAAGTTTTGGCTTACAATCTTGATTCCAAGAAAACAGGGGATCAGCTGTGATAGCTTAAGGGTATTGTCTGATCAGCTTAACACATGAAAATACCATGGCACTACCCTTCAAATGTCTCTTTAGATGATTGAGCAGTGCTGCCGCACTCACACACACACTCACACACACAGTTACACACACACACACACACACACACACACACACACACACACACACACACACACACACACAGAGTGATGGATGTCATACATTTTACTGATTCTGCTGCAGTCTTCTGACTTCAACAATTTTAACCCTTTAGCTGTCAGCAGCGATTTGGTTGAAATGATGCCTGTGAAAAACACTTCTGAAATTGCTACCAACTGCGAAATGGTTAAGAGAGGACAAACACTTTTAGATAGTGTTAACCCGCTAGCTTAATTATCTACCTGACGCACACCCACACATGCTTGAATTCACCAAACTGGAAACATTGGGGCGGGGGGGGGGGGGGGGGGGAAGCATGGGACAACACTAAGTAGGTCCACAACCGATAATTGAACTCAAACTGTGTTGTTTTTCGCTGGCTAAATTCATAAAATATAACCGAGTTGACCCCTCCAACAATGCTAATGTGCTGTCAAATGTTTGACCAAAAAAAAAAAAAAGTGCACTCAGTATGTTACAAGTTCAGCGTAAGCTTTGACAAAACACTCATATCTCAAATGTGTAGCCGAAGAAAATCATAAAACCACCATCTTCTGAATGCTCATCAACTTAAGCTGACAAGTTTCTTTGAACACAATTCAATCAAGCTTCAATTCAAATGGCTGTGACTGGTTTACAGGGCACTGATTTTTATTTGTGATCAGATATTTGCTAATGCTCAAAATACGGCATAACTCTAAGGCCTCGACGTTCTGCGCTTTCACTCGCCATGTTACTGTCGCGAGTCCAGCCCCAGATAGCCTCGTTTTCGCGCACGCGACCTTTTGACCCCAAGCTCATTAAGAATCGTCCATGCGTGCGGCTTTATCGGCTGTTTCGTTCCCAAGGATTCCTACATGGGATGGAATCCATTGGAGGGTGATGTTTACTCCTCGCTTTATGAGTTGATGGATAACGTTATTTATCCATCAACTCATAAAGCGAGGAGTAAACAATGTGCCATAGGTATGCATATTTTAGATATACGATGTTAACATTAGAGAGATGCTGATCAAATTACTGTAAACTTTACGAATGCATGCTAAATAGTGCGAAATATTTCAGGCGTGTTCGTCTCGAATGCCGACCGTGATATGCAGTGCGTCAATGTAATTATGCTCATCATAAAGAGTCAAAAAACAAAGACTAAACAGATGCAATGCTGCTCTGTAAAAAGGCATGACGGCTTATAGCGGATTACAATAGACATTCCTCATGGTTAAAGTATTTTTGCTTAACCTTTAATGCTGCCCACTGTCGTTCCTGAGACGCATTTTTAAAATTTTCTTTTTTCTCAGTACGCGTGTAATCAGATTACTACTGTTAACTCCCTGCGCCCCAGGTAGGCTACGAAATACCCATATTTTGGAGTTGTCCGCTGAGAACAGCATTACAATGCCGGAGACAGATCGACCATGATAGTTTTATGCCGAGCCATATCTTGCTGTGGTGTGTCGGGGCTGAATGAGTTAAGTTTAGTTCATTGAAACTGGGGCATCTGGACATAACAGTGGTTAGAAAACTGCATATAAACAGTTCGTGCTCCTTTACATTTTGTGACTATATCATCAGTGTTATGAGTAGATCGGAGCTTAGTCGCATTCAAAGGTTTATGCCAATATAATATAATGACATGGTTTCGGTTTATCGTGATCAAGAGAACTGCACGAAATACTAGATACGTTCGCATACCTTCAAGTCCTGAGGATCCTCCTCAATCTGAGAATGTAGGCCGCATTTGACCTATATTCATATGAACCTTTTCAAGGGCTCATGAGAATCTATACCTCTTGTAGCAAGAGTCTCTCAGTCTTGCACAACGGTGTAAGCGGTCTAGTCAAGGAGACCGAAGAAAGGAAGGAAAATGTGTTGAAAATGTGTTAGAGATTGTGTTGGGGGAGGACCATACTTGACAGCTATTTGCGTCCGGGATTTGCGCATTTTCTATGTCCAGGACGAATTTGTTTGTTTTGACAGCTGTTAACTCGAACGTAACACGCGCATACTAATGAGCCCGCAGGGTTGATGAGTAGATTCTCGTATCGAGCCTAAGTCGGCCCAGTCAGTGGGCCAGCGCAGTGACGACTGTGATAATTATATCACCTCCACTAAATCCTGTCCATAACCGCCTGTATCACTAGGAATTTGTTTGCGCATGCGGGGTCAAAGTGATAGGTCTGAGTCTACGCGCATGCGTAACCAAAGCGGTGATGATGTAAATGCCTAAACGGACGTGCTCCTTAACTGCATGCGACACAGCTCATTGACAGACTGGCGTGAGCTACCGTTGGAATTCACTCGGACCCTCAGAGGGTCTCTATCAGTGTTAAGAGGTGCTAAGTGAAGTGATCTCGGAGGATCAAGTGGATCAAACAACAGACTGCCTCAGCGTATCTCACAATCACAGTATTCAGTGCAGGAGTCTCCGAAGAAGGATATTTTGTAAAGGTTAGGACGTGATGTTTTTTCGACTCATTATGATGTAGCCTGCTGTTCACCGGTACTGGTTTGAATTCTGTTTGAGGTTTGGTGTAACAAATCGACAATTTTTCTTGTTATTACATCTGAAATTTGTCATTATTAGCGAAGTAAATTACACAGAAAGAGTGCTGTTGGGACTCCACTGAATTCTGTTTGAGGTTTGCTTGTACAAGGTAAACGTCGGATGTAACAAATCTCCATGTTGTTGTTGATGTTATTAGCGAAGTAAATTACACAGAAAAGTGCTATCGGGACCTCTGGAAAAAAAAAGTATTTATATCCGACTTTTGTTATATCCGACCTTGTTATACTGAAGCAAAGTAGCATGTACTAGTATGTACGACTTGCATTCGAAAGTCAAACTGATCAGTCGCGGTTGTGTACTAATCTGTGGTTCTGCACCTCACGGCACCTAAGGTCTAAAATCACAGACCAGCACACAACTATGTCCAGTTTTGAAACTAGTGAATTATTGTCTGACATTCATATACATGTAACTATGAGCCCTCCCCCTCCCCCCCCCCCCCCCCCCCTCCGCCATGACTGTACAAAGCTGTCAGATTAATTAACTGACTCAGGGTGCCCCGCATCAATAGCTGCTAAAGTGTCGTAGTAATATGACGTTGCCGGCGGCAACGCTACAGGACACTTTCGCTGCTATTGAAGCGGCACGCCTTGAAATAAAATGATTTAAGACACCTGACGCTGCTATAGGGCTCGGGAAGTTCCCCGCGTTGCCTACGAACGTCGGCAGTCGCGCCGCCATCTTGAAAGGATACGTCAGCCTTCAGACAGTAGCGAAGTAGTGTTTAAACACGTTTTTCTTCATGATCCTTCCTCTTTGGAAACAAACAAAAACAGATTCTGCCGGGTTAGCGGTTTCCTACGGTTGATGGCACTTGCTGTTATTGTCAGGACTTTCCTGACATTGTCCTGACAGCGATTTCCCGATAAGCGCATGAGCCGCGTATCCTCTCAAGATGGCCGCCACGACTAGCGTGATGACGTCAGCTTCCCGAGCCCTATTGCCCTGTACAAGTTGTTCCAGTCGATCGTCAGCTGCTTGTCAGTCTCGGCTGTGACTTTGTGACCAGCTCTATAAATAACGTCTACGTCGAAATTACACAGAAAGTTAAAAAAAATCAGTGGTCGAGTCAGTGTCCCTCTAGGCTGATTTGAGCCGCGAAGACTGACGCTAAACCGCTAAAACGGACGGACACAAACTGATACGATCACACCCCATTAGGAACGAAATAACGAAGGCCTACTTCATCATTTGGTTGGTTGTACACTGTTTAGTATCCCGACAGCAGCAAGACTTTCTCAGGACGTGCCTGCGCTGCTTGTGGAGAAGAAAAAAATCTGAACAGAATATTGAATGTATGTCGCCATAGGTAAGATATGCTAAACAAACCTAAGACATGCTAGGGACGCTGCACGTACCTTTATGCTAATTTATCGTACTCTAGTTTACACAAAAAAGCATTACAGTTACAAAATATGTACAGGGAAATGATGTATAAAAATGCATTAACTCATTCTACCCCAGACACACCACAGTTAGATATGGATCGACCATGATAGTTCAAGGGTGATGCCAGAATAGCTTGGCGCCTATGGGCGCCAAGCTATTCTGGCCGTTGATGATCACCCTCGAACTATCATGATCGATCTGTGTCCTGCACTGCAATGCAGTCTTCAGAGAACAACAGCAAAATTTAAGGATTTCGGTGTTGGGGTAGAATGAGTTAACTGAAAACACGTGATTTATTCGATGCAGCAGACCATTTAGCAACACACATCCAATATCTAGGACTACAGGCAGCGCAGACAGAACGGAGCGTTAAAAATGAAAGTACATGTAAATGGTCCAACACAGAAATATATGCCCTAGAAAACAAGAGAAAATCCCATCCCATGGGCTACCCAAAGTGACCCTGGGAACTAAAAAGTAGTTAACCCAAACCCCCCAGGGCTGACCCGGGTGTTGGACTCCTTCATTAGGTCATGATATTCGTCAGTTTCTTGAAATGTTTAGACTGTTTCGGGAGCGCTTTGTTACTTTAGCCTCTTCCCTGCCAGTGGACGCATATTTTGGTTTCTAAAATATTTGTTCTTTCAACGATTTCCACACGACCAATAGGTCAAATATATCAAAACCACACGAATGGGTCTCAGCAAGAGACAATGATCATTATGAGCCCCCGCGACTGCGGGGGCTCATGAGGATCTATGTCTCTTACAATTGGACCGTGTTCGCTTTTTCTCGGCAGTAAAGGGGTTAAGGAAAACACCGGTGCAATTTTTATTTTAATTTTTGTTTGTCTGGGAGTGGTGATCGTCTGTTATAAGATATTTCCTTGCCTTGTCTTTGTTGATTGCTCCAACCCAAAAGATATGTAGGGGAGGAGACACATGTATGAAACACTTATGCAAAAACGTCTCGCGCGACCGTCCAAAGAAAGGTAAAATCAGTCCGAAACCAGGTAGACCAGAAGTTATGTGCTCCTATGAGGCCTAAAAAAAAAGTTCGTTTACCCAAAAAGTGGGGAATGTAAACATTGCTATTTTGAAAACCATGTAGTTTGGTCTTTCTAAAAATGTAATGTTGTCATTTCTATCATTTCTCTTTGTTTAGATATTGACCCCTAAAGTTACGCAATGTAAGAGAGCCGTGGCGCCTTCAGTCTTTGCCGTACTGGTCAGAATAATAAAAAATTTCATAGCTTTTTTGTTGATTCATAGCTCTGTCACAATAACATCATCCAGTTTTATGGTTTTATGAAGTTTATGTTAAATGGCAGAGATCCAAAATTAAATAATGAACGCAAAATATCAAGAAAAAATATTTACGCTCTGACGAACAGACACAAAATATCAGAAACAGACACAAACTATTTCAAACAAGAGGACTGTTATAATCAATCATATATTATTCATAATAAATAATGACAGGACATCACAACAAGGGATTTTAACAGCAATTACATACCTCAGGAATTGATGTTTAATCCAAGAATACTACCACTAGACTGAATAGACAACTTTGAAGCATTCAGGCTTGGGAGAGCTTGTTATAGTTTGTTTTTCCACTGCAGCACCAAATCCTAATTGATAATGTTAGATTCACTTAAAGTCTGAGGTACACACCTCACACAACACAGTGACTAAATGTCAATATCTGAATCGGAGTCGAAGTCTTCCAGGTCCTGCACATCCTCAGCTGGATGCTGGCGCTCGGTTGGTGTTTACACAGTTGTTGCACTTGCACAGCTCAGTGCACAGCAAGCCGGCCTTCTGGCAGCCACACCTACTCTGGTGAGTGCAGCCTGATTTGGCACATTTGCATGTCACCATGTTTAACACGTCATGGGGCACAGTGGGCATGGTCATTCATTTGACATCCAACTTGCCGTCTGTCTGCGTCCAACCGTGCTCGTCAGCTGAAGGCGCGTTGGTGTATGGGGACAGGCTTCGTCGGAAGATGGCAGCTTGGTAGTTAGCTCGCCTACTGTGCAGACGAAGGCTGTCCTGGGTGGGGGGAATGGCGTCCTCATTTCTTAAGTCTCGACAGAACAGTCTGTATCGAACTTCGTCGATGTTTAAGCAGTCGTTCTCAGCGTACAGGGCACAGACAAACTGCTCAGGGCACACAATAGTTCCTCAGAGGGCTCCCAGTTTGCAATCCTCGGGGACAGGGATGCTGCTGAGTCGTGCCTTTTTTGGTCTGCTAGCATCACCTCCTTCACAAGCAACTGGCTGCTGTACCACTCTTGAACTGCTGCTCTCTGTCTCCTTGATGATGATGCCTGAAGTGCAGTGTGTTGTCCCTTTCCCTGACAATGTCTCTTCATGGAAGTCACTGTTGTCAAAAGCGAGAGTAGTGAACTTCTCTTCCTGAAAATTGTCAGGCACCAGTAGCTGTTGGTTTGCAAGTGCAGTGTCAAGTTCCAAAACATAGGTGTTTGAGACACAGTGGCCAAGCCCGTTTAGCAACTGAATCAGCCTTGCACATCCAGTCCAATGTCGCACAGTCATGGCTAATGCCACATATTTAGGTGTTGTTTTCCGTCCACGTGAGTGTAGATACACCAAATCTTGGCAGATAGAGACAAGTTTTCTTTCCAACTGAGTGTCCTCAATCTGTGTATAGTCATCAAAGACAGGATCTTCTGAGAGCCCTGTAATCAGTGCCACAGTATTAAACAGATGAACTGGGACCGAACACTTGGCAGCAGCAGCAGTTAAATCTTCCAGTTCAACAGGCCACTTCACTATAGATGGGTTTTGTTTCTCCAGCTCTGCCTTCAAGTGAAGGCCAGACATGTACAGTTCTTTTCTGGTGTTGATGTCACAAGACGCAGAGGATGAGGGTTCAAAAGCTGGGTGTTCATCCTCAGTCTTGGATTCACTGTCACTTTCATCACTTGTGTGTTGTGAGTCCATGTACCTGCAAGATACCAAAAAAGATTAAATCATCCAATTAAAACAAGAAAATGTGCTTTGTCATGGACTTTAGTTTATTTCAGTCAGAAACACAAACAGCAGGACTATTTTTACTAAATGTCTTACTCTATTTCTGGGCATTATCTGTCAACACACCACCTCCTTCCCCTCCCCCCCCCCCCCCCCCCCCCCCCCCCCCCTTTACCCCCGCATCACACACACCCTGTGTCTATTACTTCACACACAACAGGAACTCAAATTTCAATCAATTGATTTGTACACTAACTTCATTTATATTGATTTCTTTATTATATGCAGCACTCCCTACTCTAAAAAAAGGGTTCACAGTGCTTTCCACGGTACTACTTTTTAACACCAACAACAACAAATTGTGAACCAATTTCTATGTATACATCATCATTTTAATGAATAGAAGTTGTAACAATTACATGTATGTCCATACCTGGCTAGACTCTGTGAATGCGCATTGACGAGTTCACTCTTGTTTTTGTGATGTGGTTGGAAAAACTGCAGTCCAGGATAGCGTGCCCTCAAAGCAGACTTTAGATTCTGTTTTTTGGCATATGGGGCACAGCCACTTTGTCTTGCATAGTCAACATGGAGTTGAAATAGTTTAAATATTGAAAGTCAACACACATTTGTCGTGGTACAGCTTTCCAGCTACAATGTCTGAACAAAATTGTTCAAACTCTTCATCTGTGTCGCTTGTGACCGTTGCTGAGCTGCTGCCGACTTTTCTGGTGTAGGCCCTATAACATTTCTCGTGATATTGTACCTCGGCAGCTGCCAGGTCAGTGCAGCCCCTGATGTGAAGAAGCACTTTTTCGTCTTGGTTCTCTTCTGCTGCTGCTTGTAAAGTTCGGCCATCTGTTTCGCACAGTGTGAGTTTTGCTATAGTGTAGGCGCCGTTCTTGTTTCTAGTGTATTGATCTTTTTCATATACAGATGTCTGGCAGGATGGCACTGTTTCTAGACTTCAACTTGCCAATCGCTGACACACTGGACTGCCTTGTCATGCGCTTTCTGTCAGTATCGTTGTCACGCACACTTAAATCAACAGCAGTGGCTTTTGACCGACGTTTTTCGGCTCTCTGAAGTGTTGTTTTGTTTGTCAGCCGCTGATAGCATTCGCGGTGAAAACCGAAAGTACCGCCGAGGAACGATGAATTGCCGTGAGTTTCCAGCAGATTTCGAAAAGAGCTACTCACTGATTGCGCTTCACTATCAAGAGCTATCCACTGGGAAGAAAATTCAATCACTCTTTGTAACGAAATGTCTGAAAAAGCACAAATATTCCCACCACACTGCACGTTGTGAAAGTGTAAACAACATTCCTGCGAGGCCATTTTGAAACCGCGCCGGTCGGGCTTGCGAATTTTTGATTGGTCAAAAATCGGACTTTCTCGTACGTCAGTACACAAGAGTTGTGAAGCGGTTAAGCCCCTTGTCATAAAAGCTTCACTATTTTAAATCAAATTTTCACCCATAAAGAGATATAAATGCGAGTGACAACATTTATAAACGTTCTCAGTGATATTTTAACTGCCTAACTCAACAGTGTTTACGTTCCCCACCTTATTTAGTAAACAAAGTTGCACGATAGCGTCAGAGACCTTTAAGGGTTTGATAGAGATTATATTGATGCATCTTAGGACAAAGCCAAATTTCAAAACTCGAATCGACGCAGAAACAGTTCCAGTTTAAAAAAATTGACAGATTGTTTCAGATTAGGCACCATTTGCCTAATATGCAACACCAGGTCTCCTATTATGAAACAGTGTGAATATATCCTTTTTACAAGTTTCACTTACATTTTGTTAGAAAATTAAGGTATGAGAGATGGTTAGCACATATTATAGACTCATTTAGCATTAAAAGAGTAAAATATAATGAGTCATCCGCCACTGGTCCATCCATCCATCATCCCGTGTACTGATCCAATTGTGACAGATTTTATCATTTTGAATTTCTGAGAGATCATCAGAGCCACAGACTTCTAATTTGGCACAGTGATCCTATTTGACAATAGCTTGGATTGTCATTTGCGCTGACCTCCATGAAAGGTCAAGGTTACAAAGGTCAATAAACGGGCGATTTTTTTAAAGAAACTTGTTATAATTTTATTTAAGAACTTGCCAAAGAGAAAACTGATGATAAAACTTTTGTTTGCAGCTCTACTAAATTAACCTCTCCTTAAGGTCAAAGGTCACAGAAAGTATCAAGGCTATTTACATTAGGTTGTTCCTGTTACAGGTAGTTCCTATGTGAACTTTGCAGTAAGACCCCAGTAGAAATGTTGCTAAGGGTTACACTGTCTATGCATATTAGTTTTATTGGCTCCTTCCAAAGGTCAAAGGTCAGGCATGGTCAGCAAGTTAGTGTGTGGAAAATGTTCTATGTATAGGGGAATAAAAGCTACCATATTTAGTTTTTTGCACCTCAGAGGTGGATAAAAGCTAGTATTATCGACGCAGGTTTATGTACATGTTCAAAAGCAGATTCAGGGGGAGATCTATGTTCCAGGGTGCACGTCTCTCAGGATATTTGTTAATGTGTCATTTTATATTTTTGGGAGTTTGGAACAACCCAATCCCTACCCCCTCCTGCACACACACACACACACACACACACACACACACACACACACACACACACACACACACACACACTCGCACGCACGCACACCGCACACACACACACACACACACACATACACACACACACACACACCACCCTACCACGCCTCTTCTTGGAAATTGTAAACGGTCCTTGAGAATATGAACCCTTTCCCGTCGTTTGATTTTTGGGCCAGTGGTGAAAAGGTCTCCAGACCTCTCTCCCCTTTCCCTCGACCCTCCCCCCCCCCTCTCTCTCTCTCTCTCTCTCTCTCTCTCTCCTCTCTCTCTCTCTCTCTCTCTCTCTCTCTCTCTCTCTCTCTAGTACCATGCACCCCTCGTTTGATAGTCAATAAGTGGTGTATTTGTAATTGTAGGTCCTCCACCCTCTTCACATTCCCAGCAACTGTGACACCGCCGACAGAAAGAGTTCCCATGAAAAGGTCTACGAAAGGTCATTCGAAATAGTATTCATGGTATAAAATGCACACTTAGGTACTTTCAAACTTTTGCGCCTGAAGTTAACTTTTAAAAAAATGTGTGTGCGAAAAATGACTAATCTTTACAAACACATCGACCTATGATGACCTTGACCTTTTCCTGATCTATGTGTGGCGCTGCGGTAGCGGCGACACGTCTACCTTGTGTCCGAATGTTTTAGTGTTTTTTCATAATCTACACGCCAACCGTGAGTAAGTGGCAAAGCTGTCAATATGAATTATCGGATAAGAAATGCAGTGATGTGCCTGCTGGTAGCCAGTTTGGTCTCCAGCATGAGATTGACGGAAGTTTCTTCTTTTCGTCCTTTGACAACTCCGATCCGGTACAACATGGCGGAGCTGCTTGATATTCGTTCATCCCCGATTGTTGTGCGACCTTCTCTGGACATGCCATCCGTGATGAAGATCAGGAAGCGGGGCAGTAAGGGCGGGGTGAGAGCAAGAAACAAAAGACAAGCTTTCAACCCGTTTCTGCCTTCTGCCATCATTGGTAACGTACAGCCGGTCATTGCAAAACAAACTCGATGAACTCTATGCAAATGTATATCATACTGACCATTTTCGAACGTGCAACATGATCTGCTTTACTGAGACCTGGCTACATAGCAACATAACAGATGAAAGTGTTGCAATTGATGTATTTTCTTCATTCAGAGATGACAGACATAACGATTCAGGGAAAAAGAAGGGGGTGGACTTTGTGTGTATGTAAACAAGAAGTGGTGTAATCCGAACAACATGTCGCTGACGTACACATTCTGTTCACCAGACGTTGAAATCATGACAGTGAGCGCACGCCCCTATTACCTTCCGCGGGAACTTTCTCACACGTTTTGGTAACGAATGTGTACGTGACGTACCACCATCAGCTAACGAGAAACATGCCGCCCATATCATCGCTAACCATCTGCATGATCTTGACACTCGCGCGCCCGATGCCATGCGTTCAAGTGTGTCACGGGTGACGTCAATCACTGTAATTTAAAGAACGTTCTGCCATGATTCCACCAACAAGTGACGTGTACAATGACACGAGGAGACCGAACTCTTGACGTGTTTTGGTGTAATGTCAGAGATTCGAACGTCGCTGTTCCGATGCCGCCTCTAGGACGATCTGATCATAACTTGGTTAAACTCGTGCCACGGTATACACCACGCGTACAACGCGAGCCGCCGCTTACCAGGACGGCAGTACAGAAGTGGTCCACAGCAGCTAAAGATGCCCTGAAAGGTTGCTTTGACTGCACCGAATGAAATGTTTTTTACTGACACTACAAGCGACGTTGCCGGGCTGGCTGACACAGTTTGCTGCTACGTAAATTTCTGCGTAGACAGTGTTGTGCCTAAAACAACTGTTAAAATCTATTCCAACAACAAACCTTGGGTCACGAAGCACATCAAGGAGGTCCTAAACCAAAAGAAGAAAGCTTTTGAAGACAAGAACAAAAAACAGTTACGGACAGTACAAAAGGAACTGAAAAGGGAGCTTAGGAAGGGGAAGGAAGCATATCGAAAAAAGATAGAAAAACAGTTTGAGACTGGTAATATGAAACGGGTGTGGGAGGGTATGAATCTGATGAGTTCTGGTTTAAAAATAAGAAAATTAGCAGGAATTCAGTGCAAAAATAACAATGTAAATCTTGTAGGAACAAGAAGCAAAAAACTGTTCCGGTTTTGAGCAAAACTACAGACTATGCCAACAACTTAAATCAGTACTATGCAAAATTTACTCACAAACCAGATAGGTGAGGCAAAATTTGATTGTCATGATTTTGAGCATGAGAGGGAACAGGTCAAGGAAATGCTAGTTAGTGGACCTAAACACATGCAAAGTGCAGTGATTGTGGTGACTGAGGAGGAGGTGCTTAGCGTTCTTAAACATACCAACCCAAACAAAGCGTCTGGGCCAGATGGTGTTAGATCAAATGTGTTAAAATTATGCGCTGAACAACTGTACCGAATTCTTTGCTATGTCGTTCCCTGTTCGTGGAAGACCTCTTGTATTATCCCCGTGCCAAAAAAGCAAACTGTATCTGTGATGAATGATTTAAGACCAGCCGGTTGCTCTTACCTCGTGTGTCATAAAGGTTTTTGAGAGGGCTGTTCTTTCACATCTCCAAATACAGGTTTCGGATTTTATGGACCCCATTCAGTTTGCTTACAGGAGGCAAAGAGGAATTGATGATGCCATTTTGCATGCTGCAAACAACATCTACTCTCATTTAGAAAAACCAGGAGCCTCTATTCGCCTGATGTTCTATGATTTTTCGTCTGCTTTTAACACAATTCAGCCACACATACCTCCAAACTAGTTCACATGAACATAAATGCCTCTACCATTCTTTGGGTTTTGGACTATCTCACTAACCGCCCACAGTATGTCAGAATTAGTTCGGATCTAATCTCAGATGTACTTTTTACCAACACCGGTGCAGCACATGGTACTGTCCTGTCGCCTTTTTTGTTTTCTTTGTACACAGCAGACTGTACAGCTACTCATGACGACTGTGTCATGGACAAATACGCTGACGACACGGCACTGACAGGTCAGATTACAGATGAGGACGACAGACACTATCGACAGGAAATCGACGACTTTGTAGAGTGGTGCGATAGAAACTATCTTGAATTACATGTTGGAAAAACAAAAATGGTCATAGATTTTAGGAATAACAAACATAATCCCGGTCCTGTTGTCATCAAGGGAACAGAAGTTGAGCGTGTAGAGTCCTACAAGTATTTAGGTGTTCTTTTTGACAACGCGCTTAACTGGAAACAAAACACAGTTGTTATTGTGAAAAAAACGCACACTCCTATTAATACTGTTTGAGAAAGCTTAGATCATTTCATGTAAGCACTCAGCTTTTACAGATGTTTTACTGCTCCAGTATTGTATGCATTCTAACCTTTGGACTGACGTGCTTGGGTAGAAATTTATGTAAAAGAGATCAAGATCGCCTTAACAAAGTAATCCGGAAAGGGGGCGGGGTGATTGGTAGTGTACAGGATAATTTGGACACATTGTACAACAGACGGATTACGAACAAACTGGCTGACATTCTTGATGACAAAATACATCCACTTAGATATGAATTTGACAGCAGACGTATCAAACGAAGTGGCAGACTTCGAGTACCCAAAAGTCGTACCTCACGTTATGCTAACTCTTTTGTCCCTCAGGCTGTTACTCTTTTCAACAGTAATATCAGTAGATAGTGTCTGTCAGCGTTCTTCAGTTCTTTAGTACTAGCCCTTTCAGTAGTTCACTGCAACATTGCTGACACCGGAGGCACGGGGGGAAAACACCATTATTATTATTATTATTATTATTATTATTATTATTATTATTATTATTATTATTATTATTATTATTATACTTTTTTTTAAATGTCCCATGAGGGATTAATTAAGTATTATTGTATTGTATTATTGTATTGTATTGTATGGGCAGACAGCGAATTTCCCCATGAGGGATTAATAAAGTATTATTGTATTGTATTGTATTGTATTGTATTGTATTGTATTGTATTGTATTGTATTGTACAGATGAAATTTTACAGATAAAATATGTTCTTGTAAACTACAGTTGAGCCGAGTTTAAAGTCTGTGGTTGTTGTTGCTCCAAAGAAATTGCCTTAGACAAACGCACGCACGCACACACACACACAACGGCTAAAGAGCGGATGCATGGACGATTGGTGACTACATTTATACTATTTCACATTTGCTGTCACACCTAAGTCAACAAGGTTTGCTCTTGGAACAACTTTTTAGCCCCACCCCCTCCCGGCAGACAGTAATGCCCATTTTGTCTGTCTGAAAACATTCCCAACAACTGCGCACGTCATCTTGAAGTGATGTAGCGACATAAACTTGGTTTTTGACATATCTGTCTTATTCTCATCGCAACCACTGGATATTGCTCTGAAATCTTTCGTAATTCAGTCCCAAGGAACCCCAACCGTCAAATAAATATATGTCAGTTGTGTCAGCAAGAGCCAAAATCGCCATGAGCCACCGCACCTGCGGGGCTCATGAGGATCTATGTGTCTTGCAGATGGACCCTATTGAGAGTTTATCGGCTGTGAAAGGGTTAAGTCAAAATAGCATCAAGCAAAATTTGTAATAAAAACGGGCCTGTGGTTTCAGAGATATTGCCTGCACAAAGGCTCACACAAATATGACCTCTGCGACCTTCACCTTACAGATCTCGAATTCATTTTGTTAAAGGGTAAGGCAACATTTTCTAAAATATCAGAGCAAATAAATACAGCGGTTTCAGAGGTATTTTCTGCTCAATAATCTGCAAAACAAATATGGCAACTATGACCTTGACCTTGAGGTAGAGGCGTAGTTAAGAGTAATGGCAATGTGTGATGTGGTAAAATACTATTATCTAAAATTTGGATTGAATAGACCCAACGGTTTTTTAAATATTGCCTAGCACACAAATCTGCACAAAACAAATATGGCATCTGTGACCTTTGCCTTTAAGGCAGTGAAATGATTCTGGTGTGCAACACTGTGTATCTTCACAAAATATTACAATTTGCCATTTGGATGAAATCGTTTCAGCGTTTACAGAAAATGGCATACATGGTAAATTTAGCTGTTGTGACCTTGACCTTGATGAACGTGACATGATCCTGGTGTAGGAAAAGTATCAACATCTGAAATATGGAAACAAACTGGATGGATGGTTTCCGATATGTAATCTAGACAAACACTGCTCCTTATATGAAACACTGTTCTAAATATGAAACACGTTTCATTTTAGGTGCTCTTTGTGTTTCAATGTAGGAACATGATACCTCTCCAGTGTCTCCAAAACAACAAAAGGAGAACCAAACGAATGCCCCTGGTTATCTGATCTCCGAAGACTGCTCTTCATGACAAGAGTAGTCATTTTTTTTTTAAATCCCAAAACTGAATGCTGATGTAGCTGTTTGAAAATGGCGAAAAAATAAGAAGCAGATGAGTCAAAAATAACATTTTCTCGGCGTGTTTTCGTTTTCATCACGCCTGACATTCTTGTACCGGAAATAAGAAAAATTACTGACTCCAGTGTGGATCAACCGGTTTTTGTAAACGGCCATTTTCCCGCCAATTAGCATCTTAATAAAAAAAATCGAAAAAAAAGGTCTCGAGATAATTCTTTTCACAGTATCCTAAAATTTCAAGCGTGTCCGTCCTCAAACGCGGGCTCTAATCGCTGTCACACACACACACACACACACACACACACACACACACACACACACACACACACACACACACACACACACACACACACACACACAAACACATATATACACACACAGACACACACACAATACACACACACACACACACACACACACACACACACACACACACACGGCGTTGGCACCAAAAAGACGTTCTCTAGCAAGGTTTGCGTAGCTAGACGTGACGTCATTTTTACCTTGTTACTTCTTTGCCAGAATTTCTGCCCCGCACTCCAAAACATCATGTGTATGCTCCTGAATGCGCTCCAACCAACCGCATTTCAAAGTCTACCGTATTTTTTTTTTTAAATACGGTAGACAAAAAGACGTTAAGCCCTAGAGCATACAGGTCACAATTGACCTAATCGTACCCGACAGCCGAGACAAACTGCAGGCTTATGTAAATGCCGTATACTAAAAATCATGCGATTATTAATGAGAAAAATGTTTTTTGCGTGAAAAGATTCACTTGTTTTAAGATTAACCCATATGATTCGTGAAATTAATCCCAAAAACGTGCAAATATTTTTTTTTCAAAAAATATTTAATTGTCACTCAAAATGTTCTAGAGGCACAATGCTGGTTAACGAACTCATTCAATATCTCCCTTTTATCTAGCTATATGCAAAATATCTAGCACAAATATGAAAAATTACGGTTTCCAGAGTGGAGTAACTGGATTTTTGTGAAACGGCCTTTTTCTCGCCAATGAGCATCTTAATCAAAACATCGGGAAAAAAAGGGCTCGAGATAATTCTTTTAGGGACAATATCCTAAATTTCAAGCTTATCTGTCCTCAAATGCGGGCTCTAATCGCTGTCACACACACACACACACACACACACACACACACACACACACACACACACACACACACACACACACACACACACACACACACACACACATGGCGCGTTGGCGCCAATAAGACGTTCTCTAGCAAGGTTTGCGTAGCTAGACGTGACGTCATTTTTTTCTTGTTACTTCTTTGCCAGAATTTCTGCACCGCACGCCAAAAACATCATGTGCATGCTCCGGCGGCGCCCCATTTCAAAGTCAACCTTATTTTTTTAAATACGGTAGACAAAAACTGTGGCTTTGCTACTTCGCCCCCCCCCCCCCCCCTCTAAACCCTCCTGGTAACAGGCGAAATAAAGTTTGTGTCAACAATTTTTCCTATGACTAAAGGGCGACATGTACATGCGCGGAAAATCCTTAGCAATTTCTAGCAAGTAGTGACGTCAGTGTACCCTGACGGTACAGTGCACAGCCTTTGGATGTTTTAACTGGCAAGGCGAGGGCGATGAGAAGAAGAGCTTTCATTTTCCTCACACGAAGAAGTCTGCTAATATGGCTGAAGAACTTATGGAACGGAAAAAGTGGACGATTACGAATAGAAAAAAAATCTCATTTCGCGTTTGAAGATCACTTCACTCCTGACTGCACCGAAGAAACGTTCTGCAGCAAAATAAATGCTTGGCTCAACTTTCATGGTAAAAAGTACCTTTAGGGTCCCGAAAATATTCGACACTATCTGTGTTGACAAGAAAACTGTCAAGAGGCGGCTACAAACAAAACAAAAAAATAAACGAGGATGCAAGCAAACGTGATACAGAGCGTGTTACCTGGCTGCTGCTTTGTAGTGCTATGTCTTCACCAAATATACCTGGCGCACCTTGCTTGCTGTAGCTTTATTTTCAACGCCTTCTAATATCTTAATGAAAGCCGCGTGGATGGAGACCTTTTCCTTGATTTGCGTTTTTTTTTCTTGATAGGGCAGGTCGATTTATCTGAATGGTCAGACTTACCTTTCTCTTAACTCATTCGAGACGAACGGCATCCGGATACGCGGCTTAAGCCGCGTATCCGGATGCCGTTCGTCTCGAATGAGTTAAACCCTTTCTTGCCTGGAACAGTCTCTTAAATCATTTTGTGCAGCTTTTATTCTAAGACCTACCAATAACATAAATGGGAACTTGCAGAATGTTAACCCTTATCGCCTGTTTTATACTCTTTACGTTTATGCCGTTTCCGGTTATATCCGGCTTTAATGGTTGCTTTTAGTGACGTTAGGAAGATGGCCTGCCCGTAGTTCATTTAAGGCCTATTTATATAGTACAGTCACGCAGTTTAACACGCAACAAAAGCCAGAGCATCAGAACCCCAGCCGTCCAACGAACACATATACACAAAAAGGCAAGCAAGACTGCGGGGACTCATAAGGTTCTATGCCTCGTGCAGATGGGTGGTTCTAGCTGTGTCCCGTCAGTCAAGGGGTTAAACCTTGGTACGAGCAACTTTTGTAAATAGGTAGGCTATATCAGTATATGTTGGCAGACGTACTGATCAAAGCGTTGCTTTTTTAACTCATTCGGCCCGAAGCCCGTATTTCCCACATTTTGGAGGCGTCATCTAACGACTATGCACCTGTTGCAGGAGATGGATCGACCATGATAATTCAAGAGTAGTGCAAGATTAGCTTGGCGCCGACAGCCGCCAAGCTGATCTGGCACTACCCTTGAATTATCATGGTCGACCCATCTCCTCTTGTAGTGCGTCAGGGCTGAATGGGTTAAAGTGCGCAACTGCACAACGTTCTACCCCACTCTAAAACTCGGTGACTTCTGACGGACCCCATTGCTGGTGGGGAAATTCACAATTTGACGTGTATCTACTGACATAAACTATTAACTTTATTTTATGGTAACATTTCACTGGTCCGAAACATGGCCAGCATTGTGCACTGGGAGAAGACAAAAATGCACCGGATTTACGTCCCTTGAATGAGTTACATCACTCCTTCACCTACAGTAGACTGCATGACACGTTACAATGTATTTAAACTTTGTTACACATGAAAGTGGTGTTTCGTTTCCCTTACTTAGATGTAGAATGGTGTAACCCCTTGGCGGTCGGTAGCGGTTTTAGTCGCGATGATTCCTGCCACAGAAATCATCACAACACCGCCACCGAGAACCAAAGAGTACAGAATACGATTTTTATTTCAAGTATAGCCGACTAGCCTATTATTAGCCTATGCCTAAAATCGTGTCATAAACCCTACATTTTTCGATATGTTGCGAGAGATTGACTATGAATGGCTAACAGTATTGGCTTACTGGCATGATGGCATAGAAACCGCAGTAAGCCCCCCCCCCCCCCCCCCTATCTCCCGTCCCCATGCCTTAAAAGTGGGACTGGCTGCGAGAATGCCCTCCCCCCTTCCCCCACCTGAAATACTAATAATACTATTGAGGCAAGCACTATCTCAAACAGCCAGGCCGGGCGGATCCTGTCCCCTCCTATTTATTCCTACGCCACTGTTGTTTGGTGTCTCAGTCCAAGACAGTCATGCACTACTGATAGTCGTCATCTTTCTAGTTTAGATTCTTTGCCTGATGTAACGATATATTTATATCTTGAAAGAAAGTGGGAACCTTCCTGGGCTTACCTCTCACCTCTGTTTTTCACTTGCCACTATACGTGTAAACTTCCGATTTAACAAATAGCCAGGGGTCCCATTTTTTTCTTGTTGTTATATCCAAAGTTTGTTATAAGCGAAGTAATTACACAGAAAGTCGGAGTTTCGTCGAGGCCTCTGAAAAGTGTGGTTATATTCGACCTTTGTTATATCCGACTTTGTTTTAAGCACTGTCGACTGTACATCCAAGGTGAGTACAACAGAACACACACTAATTGTGCTTATTGACACAAACTCCTACATACATATTCCTTTTGTGAATGTTTCAACAGAATCCAAGTGGCACAGACATTTGCTCAACAAGAATCCAACACAGTTTTTAGTTGCCACATGTAGATCTCTCCAGTACTTGGGACAGCTTGATTCGGTTTGTCGCGCTTGATGACCGGCATTATCGGAATTTCATGTCACCAGACTCTTCGGTTTGTCGACTGAAAACCGTCTAAAGTTTAGAATCTGTTCCCGGTCATTTAAGCGGCCAAACTCACATTCTCATTTCTAGCCCAGTGCGCAAAGGTCATTTGGCCGACAACGAGCGCCGTTGCCCCGCGCACGTCTGTGCGCGGGCCAACAGCGGCCGAGGTCGGCCCGATGACCTTTTGAGCATTAGGTAGGTTGTTCCGGGTCCGGGCGGGTTTCGTTTGACTACAATATTATAACTGACGTCGGGCTTACTTGATCACGGCTTATCACAAGAGTGCTTCTCTTGTCATTCGAGGCTGCGTTCACTAAGTGCTTCTATTTCAAAGCGGCACAGATTCTCATGGGCTCCTGCGGCCGTAGGAGCTGACAAGAATCTACGCCGCTTGCTGACCTAGATCTGTTTTCTGTGTTCCTCAAGAAGACTGAGTCTTTAAGGGTACGGCTGATCAGGTCAAACCAGGACGCGATTGGTTGCCTGATAATAGGTCAGTACAGTCATTTCTGTCAGATGATCTAGGTTTTCTAAAACTAAATGTGACTGAAACTGTTCTGAAAAACAAGTCGATGTAGTCAGATTTATTTTAGAACTGCTTTACTTTTTCGACAAATGGTTTGCGTAGATTGCGCGCGCTTAGTCACCTTGTACGCCATTGGATCGATGGTCTCTTACCAGGCAGACACCGGCCTCTCATTGGACGATGCAGTTTGTCACGAGCGTCGCACGAGTGATTTAAGTCAGTGTCGACACATGAAAAAAAAAATATTGTATTCGGGAATTCCCGATTTTTTTAGAACACCAGCCTGTGATTGGACGATGCAGTGTGTCACGAGCGTCGCACGAGTGATAGGAGTCGGTGTCGACATGAAAATTATTCGATCCGGGAATTCAGGATTTTTGAGAACCTAAACTCATCGCCACTAAAAGCGCTACCGACAGCCAAAGGGTTAAACTTAACCTCCTGATGTGTAGAAATGTGTCCAACTTGTGTACCAGTTTTTGCTCATGGCTTGATGACTTTTCTCTCTACTGATGTAAATGTGAAGGATCGCTATGTTAGTGAGCAAAAGCATAGATTTGCATGAGCCCCCGCAGCCGCAGGGGCTCATGAGAATCTGTGCCTCTTGCAAATACAGTTTGGGCGACCTAAGGGAGTAAATTAGAATTAACCAATGTTCAGTAAAGTGGTCCCTGCAAACCGATTTCTTCCCCTCTGTTCAGACGGGTTCATACTGAACAATTATGTTGCCTATTAATAGTAGTTTAATAGTAATTAGTAATATTGAACACGTGTAATTTAAACTATCCCTTTGCTGCTTTGAAACAGAACTTCTTCCACCTGAGTACTTTTTTCAGATCACATTTGCAACCACCATTTGAAAAGGTGGATTTTGAAAAAAGGAAGAACTCAAGGTAAAACGAAAGAAAGAAAGAATAATAATAAATCGGCGTTTGTTTGATTTTTTAAATAGAGAGAACGACGGGAAAAGCTCGGGGTCGTGGGTTCGTGCCCACGTCCCTGACTCGCTAGCTGGGCTTGGAATCCATTGAAAAGAGACGGGCATTGGCTTGTTCAGCAGCATGTTCGTTGAAAGTATATCAAAGTGCCACAGTGGCAGTGTGGCTGAATTGATCAGTGTTGGAATTGCGGGGGATAGTCATGAAGATATACACCTCTTGCTGGTAACTTTCATATCCGAATGTCTCAGACAGCGAAGTTACCAGGCGATGGTTCAGAGACATACTACCAGTTGCAGAAAACGTTTCCAAGCAATTTTACTGAAATCACTGCCAACCACATGTCCCTCTGTAATGCAGGGAAACTGGATTTCAATTGCGCGGGGCTAACGGCATAGCTCAAACAAAGCTGACAGGACTATGGCAGGCATGTACTGGCTATTGAAAATTACATGTAACTCGACTATAATTTCTAGAGGTTAGCACTGATTTTTTTTTCTGTTACAGAATGAACGCTGCTGGGAACTTTGCGCTGTCCACGGTGCATTATATATGTCGAGACCGTTTTATCAGCCTTGAAGCAGAGGACCTCCATGACATACCGAAAGACTTTCGTGACAACTATAAATGCAATTTCAAAGAAGAAGGGCTTTCACTGTACTGGGTTTGTTATTATTGTTTCTGCTCTCCCTGTTACAGTGTCAGACTCAAACTAGCTGCCTCTTTTGATCCGCTGTGCACGATGTGTGCCGGTATGTGTATGGAGGGAGGTAACTAGTGGCTAGTGTGAAATCTTCCTACAAGCAACACTAAGTTATATTCTACGCTCGTTTTATGGTTTAGCCGGCAACGCTTTACGACACTTCCGCAGCTATTGATTTCATTGTTCGACAGTTAGTTAGTTATTTGGGTTTAACGCCGAGCAGGCGACTAAGGCCATCTCACGGCGGGATGGGTAAAAATCTGGTCAGCCAGACTAAAAGCAAGGTCTTAAGACAAGATGTAAATATAGATTAAAAATCTCAGGCTAAAATGTCGCACATGTCTTTAAAAGAAACGTCTAAAGACTCTCAAAAAGGGCAAATAAAAAATTCACATAGTCTATGAATGCTCAGATCTTGTTAAAAATATTGCATGCTCGCAAGAAATTGAAGATTTTGTCAGGGGGAACATTCCGGAACAAAACCTTCAAGGAGTCTGCTGTGAAGTGTTTATATCTGGTGTCAATTAGGTCAGCACAATGCAGCAAAAAGTGTCGAACAGAAAACTGCTCATCACAGGCAAAACACCATGGACGCTCATCCTGTTTAAGTAAATAAGAGTGCGTAACATACGTGTGCCCGATGTGGAGCCGAGCAAGGACAGTCTCCTCACGGCGGCTGCCGCAGCGGAAAGGTAGACTGTCGGACAACGTAGGAAGAGCTTCATGAAGCTTGTTCCCTTCCTCTTTGTCCTGACTCGGACTGCCACTCGCGGCCTATGTACGCACTAATTACAGGTTTAAAATCACTAAAAACAGTCTGTGTGTCAGGGTCACTGCGGGCACTGTTTGCAGCAGAATCTGCGATTCTGTTGCCTTCGATGCCCACATGGCCTGGGACCCAAATAAAAATGATGTCATAATATTCCTTCATCAAGTCTGCGTAGAGTTCTCTAATCTGCACCAGCAGTGGGTGGTCTGTTCCCGCGCCCTGAAGGGCCATTGTTCGACAATTGAATCACTCGGGGGCTTATGATGATCTATGTCTCTTGCCTAAGATCAATTTGTATTCATGCCTCTTGGGCGGTTGTGACTCATTTTGGTTTTTGAATGAACAACTGAAGATTTCAGAAACAATGTACGTACAGCGTCATGAAAAGGGGTTAAGAGGTGACCAGTTAACTCATTGGAGACGTACCGCCTCCGGATACGCGGCTTAAGCCGCGTATCCGAAGGCGGAACGTCTCCAATGAGTTAAGCAACGATCATCCAACGCCTGCCAGTGTACACTTGAGCTACCGTAGTCAGTCCGTAGCTTATGATAGTCTGTCAGTGGCCGCGGCTGCATGGCTTAACGATCTGCGCTTCTATCCAGGTTCTCTACGTCGCTAGAAACGTGGGCAAAGGACCCGTTGTAGTGAGCCGAGAGACTGTTGGGGTGCTTTGTGTCGAGGGCCGTGTGGAGACATTCAGGGACACTTGGGGCGCACCTCAAGCCCTCGAAATAGCCAAGGCCGGATTGTTCTACGTCCCGCAGGGAAATATGTGTAAGTTCACAGCTCCTTTTCAGTACTACAAGATTTATGAGTACATATCTTTTGCGAAAGTTAGAACTGCACATCAACGCTTTGGCTGTCGGTAGCAGTTTTCGTCGCGATGATTCCTGCAGGAATCATCACGACTAAAACCGCTACCGACAGCCAAAGGGTTAACAACTATGCGATGAAATATGATAGGCTGAACACTTTAAGAACTTTGGAATGTAATTATACAGATTTTGTGATACTGTGTTATTGTCGGTATGACAAATTACTCCGTCTCACCGCAACAACTTTGTTATGTGCAGTTAAATATACAGACTTGTCATCCATCCATCAATCTGTCCATCCGTCCATGCATCCAGCCATCCATCTGTCCATCCACGCAACGGATCCAACCATCCATCTAACCAACCAGCCATCCATCACAGTAATTTACTATTCAATCATTTCTCTTTTAATTTGTTTTTAATTCATTCGCCGGCTTGTCTACTTAATTACACCATCCACCCACCCGCCGACTCACCCAAATCTTCTATTCATTCGTTTGTTTATTAATTTGTTTGTTCGTTCATTCGCTCGCTTGCCCACTTAACCACACCACCCACCCACCCGCCGACTAAACAAGTCTTCTATTCATTCGTTCATTAATTTTTTCGTTCGCTCGCTCGCTCGCTCGCCCGCTTGTCGACTAACTCACTCACACGATCGCTCGCGTCGCTCACTCACTCACTTACTCAATGGAACATTTTGTTCCAGACAAGGTGCACTGCGCATACGGTTGTGGGATGGAGTTCCGCTTCAAATCCCCAGATGAAGACCCGTGGATGACCCACAAGACAATTTCACCAAATTGTCCTTATCTCCGTGCCTTGTGTGATCATGGATCAAATCCAAGCGTAAGCATCTGACCTCGTACTGTTGTCAATCAGCCTCCTGTTTCCATCTACAAGAGTCATAGATTCTCACAAATAAATGACTCTTGTTGGACTGTGTCCAATCCAGCCTATTTTTCAGTTGGAGTGATTTTCTGGTTTTAGTTTATTTTGTTTGTTGGTTTTTTGTTGTTGTTTTTGTTTGTTTGTGTTGTTTTTTTTTTTCTTGTTTTTTTTTTGTTTGTTTGTTGTCGTTTTTTGTTTTGTTTTGTTTGGTTGTTTTTTGTGTGCAGAAGACTAATAGAAAATTGAATTAGATTAAAATATGTCTTCATGTTTAGACTGCTCACAAAGTGAAGGATTTCTTTACGTACTTTTTCATGCAAAGGGAGATTATTGATGGATAATAACATTAATCCTTTCCCAGCCGAGACGAACAGATCACCAAGGAACTGCAAGAGGTATAGATCCGCATGAACTCCCGCAGTGGCGCCTATTGCTGAAAAGACTTTGAATCTGTGTTCCCTGGATTGCTGTAGATCTTTGGCGTGGATTAAGAAACACTCGCAGTGAAGGGGTTAATTATGCACTCCATCCCCGCCCCCTCCGCTTCCGGCAAAGGCTTTTGTTGTCAGCTGACTTCCCAGTAAGCAAAGACGCTCGTGCCCATACGGCCGCAGTGGGTCCGCGCACGCTGTGCGAGGGTCCACTGCGGCGGTCGTGGGCCCGAATACGTTTTGCTACTGGGGTTCATCCAACGCCACAGAGGCTACAACTGTTGTTACAGCAATGTTATCTTCAGCCGTGGTAAGGTGCCAGCATAAGAACTTTCATTCTCTGGAATCAGATTTTTTTTAAGTCCCCTGAAATCGGAGTGTGGATGCTTAGCTTGTGATTAAAAGCAGCCACACACGCAATTTAAAATCATCTCGAAGTCGGAGTGTAGCCAATTACACGGAAGGGGGGGGGGGGGGTAATAAAAGCAGCCATTAGCGCGATCCTCGCTCCCTGCTGGGTGACCCTGTGAGTGTTCAAGGAAGGCAACAACAACAATTCCGTGCCCCATCTTTCGTAAAAACACAAGCTAAAAAGTATTAACATTCCTCACTGAAGTCTTTTCATTGGTTTACGATGATTTGTGCCCCAAGCTATTTTAGCCTTGTACTTCAAGGTCGACCCTTCTTGTGCATTTGGTAGATGTGTAGTCTTTAGAAAGACTAAACTTTGAAGTGAATGACTTTTCATCAATAATAATTGATTATCCTTATTCCTATCATATCGGACCGACACGAGTAAGTAACTACATAGTTATGTCCGTATATTGTGCGTTTCAGCCTCTGGGCAGAAAAAGATGGTGCCATTCAACCACCTCATTGCACGAGTTTACACGCGAGCCAGTATAAATCACCAGCACCAATGCCGCCGTAGACGAGACAGCGCATGAGTATCCGAAAGCACGGAAACGTCACTTCCGGAGCCCGTGCTGGCTGCTACGTTAAATCTGCATGCTGTGAAAAGAACAACCGGCGCTGGCCGAGTTATTCCACAAGTTACGGTCGAGAAACTTTTTTCCACGACATGTTTCATTTACAGCCTCTTCCCCGATGCGCCGGCAAAAGGCCATCAGGTAGACATCAGCCCGATGGCCTTTTGCGGACTGAAAGTGGAACGGAAGAGGCCAATGCTGTAATTGATACGCGCCGTGAAAACTGCGTTTTTCGACCACAACCTGTGGGTCAGTGAGTCGAGGTGGTGTTCGATAACCTTTCTGGGCGCGGTCCAAAGGTTTTGATGTTAAAGTCGTCTGCAAATAAAAGCGCCACGTTCCGCTAGTGGGAGATTGTGATGGGTCGACCTTGATTACTCAATGGTATTGCCTGATCAGCTTGTTGCAGACACTTCTTTTGAAATATATCATCATAATATTAGTATGCAATATGTCTCTATGCATGTATCGTTTTATCTATTACCCTGATTTATATGTTCCAAATTGTTGATGTTGTTTTGTTTATTGCTATTCATTTTCTACATTTCGAGCGTCTGTACTCCAGTTTACTGTGTTTGAGGTATCTTTTTTATTTGTTATTTGTTTTGTTTTTATTAATTTTTGTTTGTTTGTATTTTTTGCATTTATTATTCTTATATTCTACCGTTCGCTTTGTATATCTTTCATACTTGAATGCCCCTTGTGGGTAAAAGGCAAACAAAATCCTTGAATCCTTACATACGACCATAGCAGATGTGACAAAATTAGGCTGTTATTGGAAATTGGGAAGTAATATTACTACGCGTGAAAAAGATTTTTGGTGTGTAGTTGTGTCATATCGATTCGTAGTACTTGTCAGTACAATGTATTCGATTATGACAGGTAAATTATGCAGAGGTTAGAGCATTTTAAAGTGATCTGCACACAAGGAATGGAGAGCAAAAATCTGCAGAGTGTGCATTTTCGTGCAGTTTTAGACATGATGTCAAAGGTTACGTACCGAAAGTACAGGGAGTTGGGAAACACAAACTGTATTCCACTTCGCGAAAACTAAGATTGAAACTGTTGAAACTTTGTAATTATCACATAAGATGAATTTATGGTTTCAGATCACGGAACCTTTTGTTTGCATTTCCTTTGCTTGTAAGTATAAACATATTTGGTATTTTTGGTATGTCGGTATATCCGTCTTTTGCACCTGGGTCAATACAGTAAATATCCGGTTGTTTGTTTCTTTTTTCACCTAGCGGTTTTTTAGGTTGGCTATGGCTTGGGTGTGTGAAAATTGTAAAAGGAAAACGATGTGCATGTGCCCTATTTAACCATCCCTTCCACGCGCAGTCACCAATACTGTTTACGGTTCCGTTAGCTGCAAAAGACAGGGTTAATCACTTCATATCCGACGGGTTAACCGACATAATCATGTTACAATGTTTTGCTTTAACGTTACAGTACACATGTATATAGGAACACGTTATAGTCCGTTTGAGCAACGCTTGCCTCGTGTTTCTTGCAAATAACCTTTGAACGCAGATGATTTGAAGACAACTCTAAGACAAAAAGATGATCACCAACATTGGTCCTAATTTATTTCAATGTTCCTTTAGTCCTGACAAAAATGGTTAAGCCAGTCCCCTCGGGAAATTCTGAACATGACCTATTTAAACCTGCTAAAATATACCTTGATCGAGCCCCACTCGGAATCACTGACAAATATTTATTTCTGCAAAATGCACGCTCTCCATGTTAATGTTCGATAGCTTAGTCTTGCAGTGCGTCTGATCCGTGCACGGCTAGGCATAGTTTTGTATCAGTGATGTAGGTCAGTAGTCAAAAGAGGCCTGAATAGGAAACTTTTAAGTCAACCATCTCCATGATCTCCCGAGGGTAATTACTAAATCGTTTGTTTTGAAAACTATTTAAATTTCAAAATGAATTAGGACCACGTTTGGAGATCACTTTTTTTGTTCTTAGTGTTGTCCCGAAATGTGTCTTGTTTAAAAGTTAATTGGAAAAAAACACGATGCAAGCATTGCTCAAACGGACTATACCCATCTAACGCAGATGCATGATAAAGAATAATATAAACCCCTAATAATGCGTGTGATATTATATAATGTTTTGCTAAAATGATAATGATAATAATAATAATCCGGCATAATTATGATAGTGAAATATTTAATGACTATTGTTCCTACCTTTTTATGTATTTTTCAGATCGGTTTTCATTTAGAAGTGCAGTGTGTGATTTTTTGTTGTTGTTGTTTGGGTTTTTTGTTGTTGTTTTTTTTCGGGGAGGGGGGGGGGGTGTTAAATACAAAAACACGTATATCATGTATTACATGTTTTAGAAATCTTTAGAAAATTTATTATCTGTGTGTCTGTGTCAGACTTGCATATAAGACATTTAATATTAAATCGTTTCAGCTGATGTTCCTCTTGTTTATTCCACTGGGTTAGATTCCATTGGTTTGGATTTTTTCTGCTGCATTTTTAGCGAATATGACGTCGACGTCTGTGTATTGTTCAGTGATTTTAGACCCTACGACTTAAAGCGAAGCAGTAAGTTTCAAAATGCAGACCAGCACATGTATTGCTGCTCATTTTACCAAAGAAGTAGTTTCCAGAAACCAAGCTGTTGACTGAGCTCACAAACTGATGACAACCTCATTCCACGTGTGCTGGTCTGTTATTGTGGACCTTACGGCTAAGACCCGTAAAGTCCCAAATGACAGACCAGCACATGTTTACTTGCTCAGGTCCCCAGCAATCCACATAACTTGATTGATCTCTGTACTGCGGAATGGCTCAGGTTCCGATGCCATCGATTTGTTTGCTCAACGCTGATTTTTGTTTTATTGTTAAATTTTAGTAACAGCTGATGTATAAAGTCGATCACAAGTTTAAATGGTTGTTAGGATTGTTAATACACCATTATGTGATACTAATGCTGCACTGCATCAGTGATTGTGGGTTAGTATGGTTTGTGTGTGTTTCGTTCATAGGCTGACTCTGCCATAACCGAGATTGGAAATGGAGCATACCTTAGCTGAGGTCTAATATCAACATGGAAGTCAGATTAAAAATGAGTTTACCTTAGGTTTCGTTTGATTTGCATGTGAAAATCAGACGAAACCTAAGTTAACGTCAGTGAAAATCAGACGAAACCTAAGGTAAAGTCAGTGAAAATTAGACAAAACCTAAGGTAAAGTCAGTGAAAATCAGACGAAACCTCAGTAAAAATCTGACGATGCCTAAGGTAAACTCCACAAAAAAAAAAACACATGAAACTCAATAATAAACAGGAAAACCCTAAGGTACACTTGTTCAAATCACTCTTGATCAAAACCCGCATGTGGAACAGTTATGCACCTTTACATGCTTATGGCTTGGGGGTATCTGCAGATGCATGCTGTACTTAAAAATTATCGAAGTATCAGTCTACAGCTTTTTTCTCACCTCTGGTTCAATAAGCCACGTCAGAAACCTAAAGTATTGGTAAGTGTTTGAAAACTTTTAAAAATTGGTAAGTTGCGTGATGAAATCAAAAACGCCAGATCAAAATGATTTCGTCTAAGAAAATGAAGCCTAAGTAAACTCTGTTTCAATCAGTTGTTGGTCATCCCTGCCGGTTTTTTTCTTTCTTTTTTTTTTTTTCTTCTTCTTTTTCACTTTTGCATGTTTTTCGCATGGGAATAACTACAGAAGCTGTATATGGGGACATAAACATTAAACTTCAGTTTTTCCTTTCTCTCTCTTCCGGTAAGCTGTATTTGTATCTGTAAGTGCTCATGAATTCTGTTTGATAATTTGCAGGCCAAAACAAGACCTAAAAACACCAGACGTTGCACCATATCTTTTTGTAAAATTCAGTTTCGCTGTTTTCTTAACCCTCTGCTGTTGGTAGGTGCTTTTGTCGCGATGATTCCTTCAGGAATCATCGACAAAAGTCGACAGCTAGAGGGTTATTTTTTATGAATAATTCATTTTTAGGGACAATATTGATTCGCTGGCCGGGTTACTTCCCTTTGCTTATCCACTAGGGCTTGGTCACAGGCATAGAGCGTATATATAGGAAGAGGCTATCTGGCGCTTATCAGCGTGGGGACCGCCCGCCATACTGCGGGTTCCACTAACCGCAACTGTGATTATGCTATAGCCTGTATATACTGCTGGCTTTTAACACCTGGCAGAGATAAGGATACTGGAATGCTAGACGTGTGAACTGTACGGGCTTGTACTTGGCGTGCATTTCCAAAATAATACACACGTTATAAAATAACCAAGTGGGCTAAAAGCGTTTGTGTTTCCTTACGGCACAACCACATTATCTTACTTTACTTAAGTTTAGACAGGACTATGACTGTGCCATGCTTGCGGACGGAAGATAAAGAATGAGTTATCTTGGTGCCTTATTTCTAAGCCGGAATCGCGAAAGTATTGCTCTGTTCTCTACTCAGTATCCTTGGTCGATCCATTTGGCTCAGCCAAATGAATGCCAGTCGCTCATGAGTGGAAATCAGTCGTACATTAATTTTGTTCCCTTTTTTCAGTCAGTACACCTCGATCTGTGTCCATACGTGACTGATCCGCCATCTCCCTTGCCCCATATCATGTATACTATGTGCATATGACTTTGTGGATGCAATCAAAAACATAAGTTCTTAGGACTGCCTTCTTCCTACACGCACACCGACTGCACAACACTTCGACTGACACACACTGGCACACACGGCGCACACACACTCACACACACGCACAGAGAGAGAGAGAGAGAGAGAGAGACAGAGAGAGAGAGAGAGAGATGATGATGATGATGATGATGATGAAACGTTTTTATTCAGGATAAAAAGTTATAGGCATAGCAATGCCTCTCTTCTAAACTGTCCTGCTACTCTACACATATAAAAATACATCGGACGATACAGCAAAAGATAAAACATATATAAGTAAAAAGACCCATCCCCCTTTCCCCCCCCCCCCCTCCCACACACACACACACACTCAGGAAAAAAAATAAAATAATTTAATAAAAAATTTAAAAATTATATATATTTTATATCATATATATATATATATATATATATATATATATATATATATATATATATATATATATATATATATATATATATATATATATATATATATATATATATATATATATATATATATATATATATATATATATATATATATATACACACAGGTATGAACCTAACATGTTAATGCAGACAGTCGAACTATTACATAATCTGCAGCAACAGTAGAAGAGCATTAGGTAATAGGAAACTTGTCCTTAACTATACGAATAGTAGCATGTAGGAGCCGAACATACTATTACTTCTGAAGTAAATATTTATGGAGGCGACCTTTGAAGACAAGAATCTTACAAATTGATTTCAAGTGTGGAGGTAAAATATCCCACGCTTTAGCAGCTGAAAAGAACAGGCTGGTTTTACATATGTCTAATCTAATTTTTTGGAAGGTGGATCGAACTATTTCTCGTGTTTTTCCTATTTCAGTTTTGTCGAAAATAGAGTTCTTAGATAAGGTGGGGCTTTTCCGTGCATGACTGATCTTGTGCAGTAGAACACCTGATTAACTTCAAACTGTTTATTCAATGTTTGTAACTTGAGAGATTTTAATGTTTCGTCAGTCGAAGTAGGACCGGGAAGTATTAATTTAATGCAAGGAATTAACTTTTTTTCGTGTGAACTTCGCTGCATCCATCCCAGACGGTAGAACTGTAGCCACAATGCATTTTAATATGCGCATAGAAAAAGAGTTTACGGATATCAGTATAAACTATATGGCGTAGTTTTGATAACAGGAACAGATTTTGGGAGATTGTTTTGCATATTGAGTCAGTAAGCGGTTTCCAGCTTAATTGTTGTCCACGATAACGCCTAATAAGCGATGCCTAGTTACTTGTTCTACAGGCTGACTATCTAAGGAGAGTGTTAAAGGAGAGTGGTAGGCGGCCATGCTGGTGTTTCTAACATGCTCTTTGTCTTTAGAATACTAATAATCATGTGGTTATCACTGCACCAGCCACAGAGACAGAAACACAGACAGACAAGAGGCTGAAACAGACAGACACAAGAGGCAGAGACACTGACTGATAGACAGACAGAAGAGGCAGAAATACTGACAGACAAACCGACGAACATGAACTCTGAAAATGGAGCTGATTATTTGATTATGCAGACGCATTTTATTTCGTGCCGAACTCTATTTCACACGTAATGTAAAAAGAATCTGATATTCACTGTCAGTGCTTCAGTGGCTTATCCGTAGGATTAATTTTACACTGACACTCATACCTCTTTATAAACAGACAGAACGGTATGACCCGCGAACATTTTCAATTTATACCATGAAAGTATCGTATTTTTAGCCGACTAAACAATACAAAATGTTCAAGGGTGGTTTTCAGAACAGCACATTTGCCAGGAGCTGTACACCGAAGGATTTCATTTTAGTACAGGTGTGACATAGCCCATTACAGTTCAAAAGTTTGTGCATTTAGGAGCATAGGTATTTCGGCACCACCTATGAACTATCATGGTTTGGCGCTAAGCTATTCTGGAACCACCCTTCAACATGGTCGATCCTTCTAGGTGCCAAGCTATTCACAGTCTGGCGCCACTCTTAAACTGAACATTATCACTAGGCGCCAAGCTATGTTGCTATCACCCTTGAACTATCATGGTAGACGCTAAGCTATTCTGATACCACTCTTTAACATGAGTCGTGATCACTCCGAAGTGCCATGCTATTTTGGCACAGCCCTTGAACTATCATGGTAGGCGGTAAGCATTATGGCACTAATCCGTTCACATGGTCGTGATCACTCTAGGTGCTAAACTATTCTGGCACTACCTTTGAACCATCATAGTCGATCTATCTTTTGTACATGTCATGCCTCGATGCGTTAATGAGATCCAGGCCGTCATTATGTGTGAATGCAAACGTGAACTGTCTCTGCCGCTAGTCAGTGCCAGAAACGCTGGCTTCGGAACCCTCAAGATGGCGACCGCAGCCCACGCGACGCCGCACTGTGCGAGGCTGGAATCGCCACTCCCTATATATAGGCTGTATGGTCACAGGCCACACAGGGCAATGAGGTTACGCCCCCTTTTCACACACTGTTATCTGTTAGCCTATTGCAGCATAAAACTATGAACGAAGAACCTTTCTGCCAAAACAAAAAATCCACGCGGAGCACATCACAGGGGAAACATTTTCCGCAATTCTTAAAAAAATATTAAGAGTTAGCATTTTTCACAACACTCGAAATGCACTAAGTACCCCATATAAAAACAAAACTGTCGTCTGCAAACCTGCATACAACCGTGCACATGCCCCCATTAGGCTCCCATGAACACACTAGGTCAACTAAAATTACCCAGATTTTGCTCTTTTTCACACCACTGTCATGCTTTTTGTTGCTCAAAACGCCAAAAAAGGCAAAAATTTGAAGTTTTACCTCCTAAAACAATTGCAAAATGGGAGGAAATTTTTAAACTATTTCTTTCGGGAAAGTTACTACATGCACCGGAAGCAATTGCCCCGTGTGGCCACAGTGTAAATATTGGAGTTGAATTGAACTTGACAGCTTGGAGGTACATATGGCTTCAAATATCTGTGATTGGCACCAGATTTGTTTTCTTCTGGTTTAACTCATTCTGCCCGCGACACACCACAGTAAGATATGGCTCGACCATGACAGTTCAAGGGTGGTGGCAGAATAGCTTCGTGCCTATAAGCGCCAAGCTATTCTGCCACCATAAACTATCATGGTCGATCTGTCTCCTGAATTGTAATGCAGTCCTTAGAGGATAACTTCACAATGTGGGTATTTCATACCTCGGGCACAATGAGTTAAATTTATTTTTGCTGGGAAATGGTTTGCCGTGTTTATGCGCATGTCTGTGATTTTTTTTCACCAGTCGGTTTACCGCTTTCACAGATTAGTGCCTTTGCATCTATGCATTTGTATTTACGCTAACAGTATGAAATGTATAAGCGGCAGTATTTTCATTATTGCTGGCACGGTTAGATTTTCGCGTGTCTAACTCACTTCTTGGCTTTGAGCGACTGATAACAGCGGATTTGCTTGATTTGTTTGATTTCCTGCTTTATTAAGTTACCGGGTTTTTTTTAAAAGAAATAAAATCAAGTATTTAACAGCGAATCACAGATTTATTTGTTTGTTTGTTTGTTTGTTGTTTTTGGTTTGTTTGTTTGTTTCTTTGTTTGTTTATTCGTTAAAAGACGTCCAGAATGTTCTGCTGATCTATTCTGAGGGTGTCGTATGCTTCCAGGAAAGGTCATTTCGAGGGCTGCTAGGGGTAGGTAGTGTAAGTATCCGCTGCGTTCGTTCGTCCGTTCGTTTCTTTTTTTCTTTCTTTCTTTCTTTCTTTCTTTCTTTCTTTCTTTCTTTCTTTCTTTCTTTCTTTCTTTCTTTCTTTCTTTCTTTCCTTCTTTTCTTGTTTTTTTTGTTTGTTTCTTTGATTATTTGTTCGTTGGTTTGTTTGGTGGGCTGGATTGTTGGTTGGCTGGCTGGTTGATTATTCGTCCATTTGGTTGAGTGGTTGATCGTCTATTCGCCGGTTGCTTGCCCAGTGAGCAACGACCATCGGGCCAACGTCGGCCACATTTGGCCCACGCACGGCTATTTGATAGTAAACACAATCAAAATATGTGAGGTACAAAAGAACAGCACAGTACAATGTGACACTCAATTAAGGTAGACAGAAATATGAAATAGTTAGACATTAAAATTTAATCAACTCGCGAATTCTTAGTTCGAGCAATAAAATGAGAGCTAAGGCTGGCATTTTATCGTTCGAACTAAGTTTTCGTGGCTTACTGACGCAACGGGAAATCGGCCATGATTTAAAAAGTTTATAAGACTTTTCATAGATATGGATTTACAATGAAAATGCCACAACAGCCATGCTGTTGGTTTACAGTTAGACTCCTTATCAATACAGATGTGTTCTGCTTAATGTCTTTGGATGTTACTGCCGCCTAGAGCAGTTCAAAGTCGAAAACCGCAGACCAGTGCATTTCAGGCTCATTCCCTTTGCTAGTGTAAAAGACTTTGGTACGGAAAACGTATTACACGTCGAGAAAAACGCATTACGCGTCCTGTGCATCGTCATGGTAATGTGATGTTATTTGTAGACAATGCGGTCGGAATGTCAGTCCTTCTATTCGGGAATTCCCGATACTAGTTCATCAACTGACATATTCAATTATATCTAAACGGGATAAATCCCGATAATCTGGCCGGGTTACATATTTTATAATCAAAGCAACGGAAGCCTGGCAGGCATTACGCACGTAAACAGGCGAGCAAGTACTTTTTTTCAAAGCTGGGATTGTTCCTATGCACCATTAGGGGGAACAACCTGAGCCGCCTCGCGTTGATTATATTATGTTGCAATCATATGGGGCCTATGTTGGCATGCGTAAGCGAAAATCACGACGCAGTTGCCGTACGCAGCGTTTCCTGTAGCTAACAAGGGCCTATTGTTCTTGGATTTCAATTGAATTTCATTTTTGTTTTTCAGTGTTTTCAATTATTATTCAGTAGTACCGCAGGCAACAATTCCGCTGTAACTGAACTTGCTAGCCACAAATTTAATTCGCGTGGTCTCTAGACAAAAGCCTGAGATCATGCAGTTCGGACTGAAAGATCACAAGTTAACTCATTCGCTGCCAGCCGATTCCGGATGCGGCTTGCCACAGTACTTCTGGGCACAGAGCTGCACACAGTAATTTTATCGCCGAGATAAGATTTAAGAGATTTGTCAGTGACCTTGTTTATGCTGTGCGTAGACGTGATTAATCAGTACATGCAAACTGACTCGGTGTAAATATTTCTGTAGTATAAATTACGCAGCAGCTGTCCTATTGACACCGTGTCTCAACAAACTGGAACACATTTCACAAACAGGATATACACTACAACCCAAATGCGCAAAAGGCCATCGGGCGGACGTCAGCCCGATGGCCTTTGCGCACTGGAATTGTATGTAGTTGTGTGCGGGTCTGTGATTTTGGACCTTACGGCTTAAAGCCAGTGAAATCCAAAATAACAGACCAGCGCAAACAATATTGTGTGTAATGTGAAAATGTGCAAAATGTAAAAGAGAAACAAAGTAAAAACGTAGGCCAACGTAAGCAACCGTGATAGTTCAAGGATATTGTAAGATTACTGTTACTGTAAACAGTTACTGTGGTTGAACTAGGTCCATCTGACGCACCGTAGTAGGTAGTCGCTTTAGGTGTCACATCTTGGACTGATTTTGTCAAAGTTTTGATAGGATTCCGTAAGCGGATATGTTGAGTGTCTACTCAGCATTCCTTCAAGGAATGCTTATTTTCTGTGCGGCAACATTTTATTGAAAGGTACCCTTTCCAGTCAATAAAGGGTTAGAAGTTCGCAATAACTTCTTTATAAGTTTGCTGTACAAAGAGGCTAACTTAATTTTAAAAGTGTGAGTGTCTAACTGAAGTGAAAGAACCTTCTGCTCTTCCTCTTCTTTGTACACAGAAAGGTTGTTACGCACAATGAGGCCACTACATACCTATAAACACTTCAGTGTTTCCGATGATTCCAAAAAATGTATTTCTTTTGCTCGTCAGTATACACACCTCGATATCCTCCAGCACACTTTTTTTACGCCAAGAATCCCCGTTTGTTGGGTGACGCCTATAAACGAAGTCGCTCAAGATCAGCCTCGGAAGTGGCTGCGTGCTGATTGGCTAATAATTCGGTCATTCTCACGAGTGCTGATTGGCTAATAATTCGGTCACTCTCACGGCCCGTGATCAGTCATGATGTCGCCGGTAAGTTAAAAGCCTGGTTCAGCTGTTCGTTTTCACCAGTGTTTGCTGTTCTCCAGTGTGACTACACCTCTTTCAACTGACCAAAACAAAGGTATTATACAGAAAATACTTAGATATCATGTGAAGTGACCTTGAAGTTTCTTTTATATTCTTCCTCACTGTTCAAAGCATTTTGAATGTGTTCTGAGTAATGGTTGTGTTTGTTTGTTTGTTTTTTGTTGTTTTGTTTATTTGTTGTTGTTTTTTGTTTGTTTGTTTGTTTTTTGTTTGTTTTTGTGGTTTTCTTGTTGTTGTTGTTTTTCTTGGGGGGTGGGGGGGGGGGGGGACGTAGGGGTCGGTATGGGGTGTCTTCGTGGGGGGAGGCAAGTGGCTGAAACAAATGGTTTTGTTTTCATTCCTATGTCAAGCGACCAGTTCCTTTAGCGCAAACCTTACCACGTGACCTCGCCATAAAAACTCTTGTAGCGCTAATGATCACCAAAACGTTCTAAAGGACAAAGTTACTTATATCTCAGAGGCGATAAAAACGCGAAAAGTGTCGGCAAATGTACCCGCAAACAAAGAACCACCCTGACAACAAAACAAGAAAATTGTATTTGTTGTTTCCTTCAGATGTTCAACCTACTGTCTGAGCTACCTTCACTCCAAAAAATGGAAGAGTTATCGCCCTTGGCTGCCTTGGAGGACACAGGGTTTTATTAGTGATGAAAATAAGGAAAACTGGACACACTCTGACAAGCATGTTTCCTCTAGGATGTTTTAACAAGCGTTTTGTGTGGATTGTTTTTGATGTTATTAACCGCCTCCAAACAAAATGACTCACAAAACTCACTAGAGAAACACAACTGCCAATGCACATCATTTTATTAATAAATCGTATTTTATTTAATGTGAATTACTTTCAAGCCATTTTTTATGCTCCAGTGATTGACTCAGAGATAAAGAACACACTCATATCCATTTGATCAGGTAAATATGACCGCTATCCTAAAAATAAAGAACTTTTTGATTTTCATGTGTGTAGGTCATGTTGACTATTTAGGTGCCTTTGACAACGAAAAGTAGGTCAAGACCAAACAGGCCGGATTTTCATTCACACGGACCCTAGTTAATCTGCACATTGGTTGGCTTTCAGCTGTGTCCTCTCCATTTCACTTTTAGTATCCCTTGATGGTAGTGTCACTGATGACGTCATAAGTCATCGATGTGAGTTAGTTAGTTATTTGGGTTTAACGCCGAGCAGGCAAAAAAGGCCATCTCACGGCGCATCGATGGTAGATTTTTAGAGTAAACATTCAATTTACACGCTACATAACACACTCTTCATAACATTTTCTAATAAATGACGTCAAAATAACCCGGATTAAAGCGTATTTACGAAGAAAAGGGCTATGGTGAAAAATTCGCGTTTTTATTGCCTCATGGTTTTAGTTATTCGCAACAATAGGCCATCTGCTGGGGTTGTCTGTGGCACGCATTTGCAATAACATACTGTGTAGTAAAACCACTTAAGAAAGAGCGTTTGCTGGATCGAAAGCACATCGGCTTCCTAAGTGACTGTTTTACTGAAGAATTCTAAAGTCTTTTGAGGCAACCAGGGCTCATCTCTTCCATGGTATTACTCTGGCCTTCGGGGTACAATAGTTGATCTGACATCCCAAAGGCCTACAAGGGTCTGTATAGAAAACCCCTTCTACCTATAACGTATATTATCACCATAAATGAGCATGGGGCCATTGGTCGGGCGGGGTCTTAGTAGCCTCTAGACTCAACAAGGGACTCATTGAGATCATAAAAGGCCGTTTAACGTCATTATGTATAGTAATCCATCCACCTTAAATGAAAGAATGAAAAGCAGGAGTCCCAGAACCCACACTCCATTAAATAAATTTGAAAAGAAAAAGTCAAAGATGAGGTCAATTACACCACTGACATCAAAGTATCTGCACGCGTCGACGTTCCCTTTCATTCTCATACATTACATTTTATAACAAGACTTTTTTCAGAATGTGAAGTGTGACGCACCTGATGACATGTTTTGTTTGTTTTTTTTCACAAGCCTAAAAGCTTGAAATGAATCAAATACGTAAATAAAAAACAAATTTTCATTAGTGCTCAGATTTTTCATGGTGTTACAAACATCTTGCATATTGTCAGGAGTAGTTATATTTACATGAAGGTTCCTAGAATTTGCGTCGGGAATGAATCCACTTCAAGTTGTAGCGTCATTAGCGTGGCGTCATTATTGCTGAATTGTTATATTAAGGACGTATAGGGACGCAAAGAAGAACGCGTGGACCGGGTCCGCTGAAAATATCATAAGGCACATTTTGCAAGCACATGAAAAACGTTTTCTTACACACCTCTTTTGTTGCTGCCTTTGAGCGGAAAAGCTCTATCACACACGAGTGATACAGCTTGGCTGTATCACACGTGTGTGATACAGCTTTGCTGCACGAACGGCCAAGTGTGCACAAAATCGTCTTGTACAAATTCTGGTCAAATAAAGTACACATGCCCAAGGGTTTGTGAGTGGTCAAATAAAGGTATGGGCACACGCGATTTTGAAATTTGACCTATTTTCAGCTCATCTGCAATGACATCATTTCATAGTGAAGACTAGCACTCTGGCGTCATGTATTGCGCTATTCCAACATCGTGCAGGAACATTTGTCTGGCATCCAAACTATTGACGTCACATTACAAAGTAAGTTACGTCAAGTTCTTTGGCAAAACACAATGGCGGCTGTGTTGTGGTTAGGCGTGTGCAGAAAACCAACTCGCATCGGATTTATGCCAAGAAAAAGGTGAGTAAGAAAGGATAAGGTTTCGCTCGTAGGATAAGGTTTTAAAACCACTCGAGTGAGATTCCCTCAGTATCACCTAAACACCGATGTAAGAATCTTTCTTAAACACCTCCTTCATTGCTGCCTCGGAGCGGAAACTGAAGCTGTGTGATACAGCCGTGTTGTGTGAACGGCCAAGTGTGTAAAACATTGTTCTGTAGAAAGTCTGATCAACAAAACGCTATGAGCACACGCGATATATAAACCTGATCTACTTTCAGCTCACGCACCATGAATTCATTTCACAGTGACGACTGGCCTGGCGTCATGTACTGCGCTATTAGAAACATTTCTCTTGCATCCAAAATATTGACTTCACATTACAAAGTTAATTACGTCAAGACCTTTGCCAAGACACAATGGCGGATGTGTTGTGACTAGGTGTGTCCCGAAACCAACTGACATCGAATTTATGCCAAGAAAAGGTGCGTAAGAAATAAATTCTTACATCGGTGTTTATGTGATATTGAGAATCTCACGCGCGTGGTCTTAAAATTGTGTCCTACTCCCTTTCGCTCGTAGAATAAAGTTTTAAACCACTCGAGTGAGATTCTCAAAACTTATCACCTGAACACCGATGTAAGAATCTATATTTTTTACCATACAATGTGCACGAAAGTGTCAAATGAAAGTTTCAAATCGATTGGAATTAATCTCGTAATGAGTCTGTAAAGAAAATTCTGCTTATTGTTGTAACCTTTATGCTTGCGCCCACAATAGGATTACCATACTACAGAGGAGGGGTGAATGCTCCACGCTGCGTATATTTATTAGTGGATAAGGTCATGGAAAAACTTCTTCTTTTTCGCGTTAGGACAGCTGTTTTAATCTCGCGAGCCAGATGCCTATTTTTTGTTTCAAAACGGTGTGACATGCAGGATAAGATCTAGCAAAACCTTTCTGAGAAACTCCAAAAACAGTTTCATTGTTGCAAACTGAAGTGTCTATATTAAGCTCCAGCCAGCTAACGAACATTTCTACAACCCTAGAAACGTATTTTTAAAAAATCATCGCGTTTCAAGTAGTTGTGGGTGACCTTTTTGTGAAGGGATATACTGTCAGGACGCGCGCCGACCAGCCACTGTCTCTATTGAAGGGGTAAGCAGTACTGACTCCTATGCTTAACCCCTTCTCTGCCACTGTAGGCCCTACGCACCATGTACGTACTACTTTTTTTGTTTTGTTTAATCTTGGTTCATTTAACGGCAAAGGCCAACAGCGTCCACTTGGATACAAATTGGTCTGAGCAAGAGTCATAGATCCTAATGAGCCCCCGCAGTCGCGGGAGCTCATAAGGATCTATGTCTCTTGCAGTTGGATCGTGTCCACTTTTTTCTTGGCAGTGAAGGCGTTAATGACCGCGTAACGATGTGTGGCAGAACAGCCATGGAACTCAGTCAGGCTCTGCGTGTGACCTGTTGGACTGGGCGGCGCGGGCGGTACGCTAGCGTGCGACAGTGTCACAGACTTGCACACCTTTCACCCGCAACAGGCATAGATCCTTAGGAACCTCTGGGACTGCAGGGGCACATGAGAATCTCTGGCTGTTGCAGACATGTATCGGCTCCGCTCACGTCCCAAACCCGAGCCGGTGCGGTCATGCGCAGCGTGCGTAGCGTTGATGCAAGACAGTCGGACACGCGTTAAGTATCAGTAAACATTATTAGACAACAGATTTGACAGACGGGATTAGGCTACCGTTGGAATCAAGTATCAATTCAAACAGCAGTAGGCCGGCCTCAAGGGGAGGATAAGTGAACTGAAGTGGCCTCGGTCGATTGAAAAACAGAAGGTTGCCTCCACCGTACACAGAGACCGATCCATTTCAGCGAATCTGTCATCAGAAAAATCATTTAAATGAGGTTGGAACTTATTTGTTCTGATACAGTGTACATGAATTTCGACTGTTGTGAGTAAATTCTTACGTATATTTTCTACATTTCTAAAGATGCGTTTGCTTTTCCACCATTATACTTGTGCAGCCTCGGTTTTCTCTAGACGTGAACAGCCGAAGTGACCGTTCTAATGTAGATTAATAGTTTAATGTGTTGTTTTTTGTGAAATATTAATTGAAGTCAAGGATAATGCAAACGTCAGAGTTTATGTGATGTAATCTTTCCATACATATTCGTGCATTGACAGAGCAGGTTACTGAATTGTTTGTTTATTATTAGTATTGTTTGTCCTGCAGGAATTGCGATCGCGATAAAAACCGCTACAGACACCCAAAGGGTTAAATTGGACAAGCGAACGGAAGGACAGAACGCCACTTGTCTTCTTCGATAATTTAGTTGACATAATTGTTCTTGACAGTCTGATGCATGGTGTTCACAAACCAAATAGGTGATACTAGCACTGGTAGAAACAGTACATATTCCAAGGGGAATTAGCCCAGAGATAGATAATATGAGCGTTTTTGACCAATTTATATCGATCCCAAATTTTCACGATTTTTTGACCTCATACTTCCTCACCTTAACGCCGCCCATTTTTTCTTGGTTTTCTCCTTTTCTTTGGTAAAATAAAGGTTTCCAAAATCAATGACATTAAAATTAATATTTTTTATTATAAAATGAATCAAGACGAATTACTTCTTCTAAACGATATCAATGCTGTAGAAAACAAAGACTTAGACTCGAAAAAACAGCGTCTTTTGTCTGTAATTGTCTCAGGCAAGTCAAAGGCTTATCTCGGAAAACAATACATGACAGACGATATTGAATCCCTCACTGCTGACGAGCTAATCAAGCTTCATTCGAAATATGAACACCACATCGCTTCACTAATGACTCGTGATTTAAGTCGATCACTTGTATGTCTATACACAAAAGCAGTGAGTCACTTTCTACCTGTAGATTGTGACAGTCTTTCACACGACCTTGAAAGCAATCCTATTGTTTCAAGTTCAATTGGCAAATTAGCATGCGTCATGTTTTACAAGTTTGGAAATTACCTTGCACCTGTGGTAACCTTACTTGTTACTGGTAGCCATATTGATTTTTCAAAATTAAATTTTACTGCAGAAGAAAATGGACGAAACCCAGATGACTCCACAACCGAACCCCAGTCCAGTTTTGACACAGGTTCAAACTGTGACTAAGGCTAAAAGTCCAGGCAGGGTTGAGGCTGGAAAAAGATTAGCTGAATATAAAAGACAAAAATAATTACAGCTTCAAGCACAAACAGAAAAGGCTCATGTGACTGACGAGGCGTCAGCACCGTCATCACTGTCAGCAACGTCACACCCTCATCAAAGTGAGAGACAAACAACTAAGTCTGACCCTGAACCTCAAACAACAAAATATATAGTTGCCGGATTTGTTGTCGGATTTGGTTACATAGGTTATCAATTATACAAAAAATACAAACCACAGACTCGTACAGTGACCAAAAAATCAGACACTCCAAAAACAAAACCAGAAGTCGCCACATTACCAGTAACACCCAAAGCCGTTGACCCATTTTATATGCAGTAAATAAAAATATTATTTTAATTTTTATTGCCTTAGAAAATGAGCGACACAAAGAACTTAATGAACCTTGTCTATCACTCTGCCGTGATAAGTGGACTAGCAGTAGCTTATTATATGCTGGGAAAAAGTCTACTCAAAATGAAATCAGCAGACTTGAGTAGACTAGATTTCGAAGACAGTGCAAAGCTAATTGTAGTTGTTACAGCGTCAATTGCAACAAAAGACTTTCTCGTTAAGCAAGGAATTATTCCAGAAAATGTTTCTATGTAAATAAAATAAGTATGGCGATGATAGCTATTATGATTGATGGTGCCATGGTTAATGCACTTTCTTTCAGTGGATCAAACTACCTCTTTTCAAAAATGGGTAGAGAGGAATCAGCTGAAGAAATGAAACGGCACAATGAGGCATCAGAGAAACTTGCACAAGCCCAGCAGGAATATGAAAAGAATAGAATTGAAAAACTTGATTTCATTAATGAAAGATTGAGGCTTGAAGGCCACGCACAACATACGTTTTCAAATACAGACGACGCAATTCGTGAATACTATCTCGTTACAGGTAATGACATGTCTGTCCCAAAACCGAAACTAAGTGACTATTACAAACCAAGCACACAACAAAGAAATGGAGAAATAATCTTTGTTCTAGTGGGAATGACATTTGTATTTTTTACTGGACTTTATATTGCTAGAAGAAATGAACCCCGGGGTAGAAAATAAACTATCGAAAATATATTACTCTCCATCAGGGTATTGGAAAGGAGCAATCGCTATTCAAAAATTACATGCCGCTGTGGGCGAAGATGTATCACTCAATCAAGTCAAGCAATGGTTACAGAGACAGGCAATTTGGCAGATATATCTCCCTGCTCCAAGAAAAATAACAAGACCCCATTTTGAGAACACATCACCTAATGACACGCATCAAATGGACCTCCTGTTTCTTCCACATGACACAATAAGAAAAAAACGATACAAGTACGCATTAACTGTTATTGATATAGCTTCAAGATATAAAGACGCCGAACCCATATCTGACAAAACTGCTATCACAGTTGCGACTGCTTTATCAAGTATCTATAAAAGAGGCCCTCTGAAATACCCCAGACTTGTACAAGTTGATGACGGATCAGAATTTAAGGGTGCTGTTAATCAGTTATTTGCGAAGCATGGTGTAATAGTCAGACGAGGCATTCCAGGCGTACACAGATCACAGGCAATTGTAGAGAACTTTAACAAACAGTTATCAGAAAGACTTTTCAGTTACCAGTATTCTAAGGAACTCATGCATGACACGCATAACACAGAATGGGTTAAGAGATTACCACATGTGATAAAAGCAATGAATAACGAAGGCCAAGGCTTGCGCTTAAAACCTGCTGATGCTATTAAATTGAAAACAATTACAGAGCCAAAAACAATGTCAGCCCAGGCACCAGACACAAGTTTATTTACTAAACAGGTGAGATATCAACCAGGGGAAGCAGAAAATGACGTCAGACGCAGGGCGACAGACCCCATCTGGTCAACATCCGTTTATAATATTAAAAAAATAATTTCCGGTCCAGACGCAACAATATATTACCTGTATGACCCTGCGCCTCAGAGGGCATTTGTCAGAGAAGAATTACAGATTATTCCCCCAGACACCATTACTCATTTCAGTAACTAACTCATCAATTAATTCATCAACCAGTTCATCAGCTATTTCTTCAGATAACTTGAGCCTGTAATGACCAGGTGCATAAGCTTTTTCCTTACTGAAAAACATGCGTTTTGTGTCCCCAACTGCAAGTGACTTCTTATGTGTTTGGATCATTTCAAGATTATGTTTGTTTGATCTCAGTGACTTGTTTGGATAATCAGGCATTAATGCACCATCTAACAATTGCTTGTAATGTTCATGACGAATGTCTTTATTTTTTATTGCTGTTTTTTTTATACCTTTGGCTTTCGACTGACTTCCCTTCTGGTGCAGTATAGAATACATTTTTGATCTCAGTCCAACGTACTCAACAATAGGCACACCATTCAGTTCATCCTTAAACTTACCAGGCACTTTTTTGTTTTGTGTGCTGAACAGTGGATGGTCTTTTGGGTAATCAGATGTGTCATACATGTGTAGTTCTGTTTTCATGTCTTCATAAAAGTCTTCAGTACACACATCTATGATCATAGAGTCAGTGTCAGTGTATAGCAGACGACACTCAGGATATTTTGGTTTGAAGTAATCATAATAAAATTCAAGCATCAACAGTTTTGACAACTCAAGTATTGCCATACCAATGAATACTGGCTTGTCCAGTTTAACAATCTTTTTTTTTTTGAGTGACACAGCATACAATGATAAATGAAACTCTTTGTACCCTGTGTACTGTGGCTTGCCTAAAAGTTTAATAGCACCCAATTCAGTTGTGACAAGTCTCACATCTTTTCTGTGATGAGGATTTTCCATCGTCTTGCCAAAACAGGCATTGTTCATAAGCTTAAAGAAGTCTTTGTCAAATGCAGTGTTGCCATCTCTGGCACGGAGGGTTGTGTTCTTCATTATGTAATCTTTCATGAAAGCACTCTGATCAAATTGAATTCCTCTGTGAACTTTCTTTAGTACTAATCCGTGTCTGATGTAAAACTGTAACAAACGATAGTGGCAAACGTAATTGAATTTGTCATTCAAATTTGGTACAAGTTTAGTGTCTTCTTTTTTCCCCGTCATACTCATTTTCTCAACAGCCAATGGATAATCATTGTGGTAATCATGTAGATGGTGTGGGTACTCCAGGTCTACTTCGAAGATCCAACCCTTTGCATCATTTCGGTCATGACTCATAATATTGTTTGTTATGTCTGTTATGTCATACTGTGACAAATCATACAGACAAAAGTTTTTCAAGGGCAATAACTCACACATTGCCCAGCCATACAAATTGTTCGCGTCAAGGTACGTAATGAATGACCTTGACCTCAAGGGGTCAAAGTCAAGAACGTCCAGATATTTATTATTTGCCTTGGCGTAATTGTTCGCTGCAATACTAATGCCTCCCCTCAATCCACGTTCCACCATTTCACCCATCGTACGATCTGACAACAGGTCTATAAATATCTTACTGGATTTCAAAAATGCATCCCATGTCATGCCAGGACTAGTTATGTAACAGGCTGGGTCAAGTCTGTAGTGTAACAAACCCTTTTCACGGTAACTTTCAAATACGTCTGCTAGTAAGCAAACGTCAGCTTTCAAGTACTGATCGTGGTAATCACCAATTGTCTGACACCCTAATTTATCCCACGCATCAAGTGCATGCTGGTATTCAGAGTCAGAAATACCTTTGTCAGTTAGTGTAGAATAAAAATTTTCTTTTGGTGGCAGTCTCCTTTCTTCAAACACAACCCAGTGATCAATGTACTCATAGGGATAGACACCTTTTTTAATCAAGTCTGGCTCAAAATATTTACTCGTTATTGGATACTCAGTCAGCCCTTCTGCTAGACTAGCAAGACCTAAAGACAAATGTTGCATGGAGTCATAAAATGCTAATTTGTCTAACCTAAAAGTTAAGTATTTCTCAGTTGTCTGAGCAATACAACTTATGTTTTTGTAAGACTCGTCTACAGCCTGCATGATAATGTGTGAATCATATCCTTTGAGATTGTGGAAAAAGATTGGTAACTTATATGTCTTTGGATCTATTTTTAATAACAAGTTACAATTGTTATGTGCAGCACCTCTGTAACATCCAGTTATGTGATCATGGTCACGAACTTTATCACCACCTAAAGGCTGTTCACAAATCCAACACGCCTCAGCTGTATCAAATTTCAGTTTGTCTTCTTCTGTCATCACCAAAGGCATCTGACATGTTGTGAGATATTGTACTACCTGACTATACAGATGTCTCATTTCTGTTAAAAACAGACATGCTGCATTTTCACCCCTGTAGATAACAGGTTCTGAATGCAAACCGTCTGACCTAACAATAATGTATCCAAAAGAACACACCACTTGGTCACTCAACTTTACAGTCTTTGGTAATGACTCTGGAACAGGACCTTCATATGGTACAACTAGTGATTCAAAATCAGCATACACTACAAACGGCAGCTTTTGTTGATTCCCATAGTTCTTAAAATATACTTGACTACCAGGCTCTGGATACTTAAGTACAGTTTGTATGTCATCAGCTGACCTACAATGTAAAACATGTTTATGTGCCACTGCAATAGAAGAGAATCTTTGTAAACATTTTTTACACACTTCCTGTTTGCCATTGTGTTTTGTTGTATGCCCATGAATTAGACGTGACATATTTCTGATAATTGTGTAGTGGAAGTTATTGTCATCACCGATTAGCAACATGTCAACATGTTTATCTTCTGACTGACCGTAGGTTGGAGCAAGTGGTGATACTCTAATGGGTTGTAACTTGTCAACAGATTCATTATCCCACACAAACACATTCACAGATATACCAGGATTTAGTTTTTCAAACAAATCTATGTCTTCTATTTTAACAGGGAATTCAATACCACTAAAGTTGAGTTCATTTACAAATTTAGTGTAGTTAGATACACGTTCAGGTTTTGATTTTACAAAGTGTAGTTTAGCAAGCACACACCACATGAAACAATAGTTGTCATTGTTCTGAATATTGACTACAGCCTTTTTGTTTGCAACCTCAGTTGGCAGTGGTATCCATGCTTTACCTAATATAGGATCATACCTAGACTGCTTTAATTGTAGTTCATGTACATGTCCTTCATGCCAGCCAGACCCCTTCATTTTTGCACTGTCAATTGCCTGGAGGAAGTCAGGTAATAGTCTGTCTCTAAACACGTTTTCTAATTCTCTTTGTGTGTTAACAGTGTGTTGTCTTGTTGATATATACGATACAATTACTTCACTGTCTACTCTAGTAAATTCTATTTTAGCAACAATCTGAATTTTCACACTGCCTGTAAGAAGATTTTGTTGTATGACAGAAAAAGAGAAAAGAGTTTTCTATTGATTCATAGACATTGTTACTATTAGATATAGGCAAGTTTGTTGTGTGAAACACATTTCTTAAACCAGATGAGCCTGATGGGCTTTGAGAATTGTCCGTCATTTTTATTTGTCGGACAAAATAATAAATGAAAAAAAAATTACCGCTGTAATACTGTATTATCTGTAGTTATGATAAACAAGTCAACTACTTTCCTGGTGTTTGTCTTGAAGTCTTGTCCTGCAGGTGTAATATCACTTTATTAAATGTAACACTTTCAATGTAACAATGTAGTTTTCTTAATTGATCAAATATGTCTTCACACAGTACCTCAAACCAACGCAAGTGGCCACTGTTAGCATTATAAACTTTAAAAGCATTTGTCTTAAGATCAACAGTCTCATAATCATAACGTGGTAATCCATCTGAATATTCCAAAGTAACATTATATGTAGTGTATATTCTTATTGACGGTGTTGAGAGTTTAAAACTGGGTTCAAACACACGTGATTTTAAGTCAGTAAAGTGCATAACATCTTTGAAGCATTCTGTAACATCAAACACTTGGGTTTGTCCATCTGTCATTTTTATTGGACAAACAAAAGAATAAATTAATTTACTAACCCATACCCTGTGGGCTGATCTGTCTTTAAAATGAGCTTTAGATGCTTAGTTGATTTCAGTTTATTTTTTACATCATCCCGTTCATGCTTATTTTGTATGACGTCATTTTCTCTGAGACAGTCTTCAAAGCTGTCACGGTCTTTACAGTAAAACAAACAAATAAACTTTAACTGTTCTCGAAAATCTTTCAGTACTGCATTATATTTTTGAGTGAGAATCCATACACTAACATTTGCATGTCTGCCACTGAAAGCAAGTTCTGCTAAAGTATTTCTCTTCTTGACAATGTCTTTCTCTGCAGAACAGTCATCAACAATAAACAATGTTGGCTGTCCTTCAAATTGCTTGTAAAAATATTGTAGGTAGTCATTCAGTTTTTTCTCAGGGTCAACTAAGTATATGTTGCTGTCAGTCCAAATGAATAAACGGTTGTGATAAACTTTGTTGTGTTTGATTGTTGGACAAAATATTACAATGTTTTCAAAATGGTGGATGTATCTTGTTTGTAAGAGATTAAGTACAAATTCAGTTTTACCACACCCTGTGGCACCACAAAACAATCACGGTGTGGATCGAGTGTCATCAAGTTCATTTTAATACACAATATAATTTTAATATATGTGTCCACTCAGTCTGCTTTCTGCAATATTGAGTTGTGCGTCATATATCAGGTACAAATATATGTTTATGGCTGCAGCAGTTTCAACCTTCTTTTGTATCTGAATTGTTATTCCATCACTACCGTTCTCGACAGTTCGTCCTGACCCATGAAGGTAGTCGTCATCTGTACTACGAAGGTCTAGCCACAGTGCATATTTGTTTGTAAGATATTGTCCGATCCTAACGTCATACAGATGTAAATCTTTGCACGCAATGTTTGCTGGTTTATCTCTAATCCTTCCACCCGCAAAGTATTTTGTGATCTCATCGTAGTGCTGGTATGGTAACATTCCAGACGCATACACTTGATTAGGGCGGCCTTTGATTGTACAGGACAAATGTGTAATCTTAGGATTGTAAAATTTTTCTGAATCCCGTTTGTATGGAGCTGCTGGTTCAACAAACAACATAAAAATACCTTTCAGTGACCTGGCAGGTGTGTTTAAGTTTATGTTCCACATTGGGTCGCTCTTGTCTTTTTGCATTAAACTATGTCTAATCACTCTGTCATAATAAATTGGCAATCTGACTGGTACTGATTTTGAATAAGTCTGGCTAGATCAGTGTGTGTGACAATTTCGTATTCCAAAGAAATGTTAGAGATCTTGTATGTTGCATCTGTGGCAGATGATTTAATAACTTTGGAGTAGTCATTAAAGGTTAGTTCAAAACTCAGACGGTCATTCAGTGCTCCTTGGTAATAAGGCAAATGTGCTGTGAGGATTTCAAACTCAAGTGGAATGTAAAACCTAGTTCCATATGTTTCTGCTATAATAACTTACTTGGCTTCTGTTGTTGATTTATCACCGGCATTGATTCGAAGTTTACCAACATTAACAGACTGTATGCCTTGGTAAATACAGTCTTCTCGTTCTTCTCGAGTAAGCCAAAGGTCTTTGTAACAGTAGAACACATCTGAGTCATCAAGACTAAACACTTCCTGTCCTTCAAGTTTTACTTTAATAGTTCTAACAATTGCTCTGCCAAGATTGTCAACCAGTGTTCTGTTCACATCTGCGTCTGATGACAGTTCAATATTAAATGCTAGGCGTGCAGTGCCAGGAACAATAACATCACTGGGACCTAGGTTTGGAAACTTGACTGTAAGTGTTTGGTTCTGGTCTATGGTGCTAGGATTGTTCGTGATGACGATTGATTGTCGAATGGCCTTAACACCGAGAGGCTAAACGTAGTTTTCTGTATGGGTCTAACTTTGATCCGTAAGACTGTGTCATTTTTATTATGCACAATAAAAAATAATAAATTAATAAAACAATGGCAGCAGGAGGATTTAATCATGAAGATTTTGAAATGGATGTCATGGATGCCTCAGATACCAGTATCACAGATATGACTGGAATGGTAACTACTTCTAGTATGTATCATGAACTGTTAAAAGACAAAGTAAACTCATTTTATGACAGTGTTGGTGTCCACCCAGATGTAATAGATCCTAATCAGTTTGAATATGATAAAGGTCACTTATTTGTAAATACAGACAGAGGGAAAATAAATCTAACACATAAAAATAATCCTTCTAAGTTTAGAGCTTTAAGTACAATTAAAGGTGAAGTCGGTGGTAACTCTGGGTTGGCAAGGTACCTTGGAATTGGTGGGTCTCCTGTCCCCCCAAGACTTGTTAGTGCACTTCACGACACGCAAACAAAGTTGCCAACAGGGCAAGAGATTGAAATGGCACCAGTAACAAGCCTGCCAGAAATAACAAACACAGTGATACAAGAAACTTCATTTACTGAAGGGCAATTAAATGATGCTATGAAAACAATAGATGACCCACCTTTGACAATGAGAGAGATTATAGGGTTGGATAAATCACTGCAGACAATAAGAGGTGAGATGGTTAATAATGTAGCCAAACTGGGTGAACTTGATAAACACATAGAACGTGAAAAAGAGAAACTGGCTACAGCAGACAATGGGAATCTTGACACAGAAATAAAAGAGAGAATACAACACAGATTAAATGATTTGCAGATAGAAAGATCAGGAAGGTTAGAAGTGATTAGTATTGGGAGACAAAAACTGAAAACACAAGTCAACAGGATTAGAGAAACTATTCAGAAAATACTTCACGAAGACACAACTCTGGCTGAGAGACTTAAAACACTTTTCAGAGAACAGGGTATCACAATTGCTAGTTTAATTACAGCTCTGGGATTTATTATCAGTACTGTTGTGTTAGCTGTCTCCGGTGCTGGTGGACCACCTCCAGCACCACCACCCCCGGGCCCACCAACCCCGGCCCCCACAGATCCAAAAGACTTACAGTCATGGGTAAAGAAACAACTGTCTCACATATCAGACTTGCTTAACTCATTCTACCCCAACTACGGATTTATCCGTAAATGCACGCCCAGCATTTCCCGACCAACTACGGATTTATCCGTAATGGGCAGTCCTGAAACTGCATCCCTTCTTATTCGGCTTCTTTGTTCTTCCTCATGTGCACGCGGCAAGTTTGGGCGGTTTTTCGAGCCTTTTTTTGCGGAATTTGTGTACTTTTCTTCGACAATGGCGAGGCGTTCCCGGACTTTGAATGCTAGTCAGGCTGCTGAGTTTATAATGAATTATGACAGCGAAGAAAATGATGAACTGATCGACTGTGAAGTGGACTTAGATGAGTCCACTGACTCAGAAAATGAATTGAATGTTTGGGGTGTATCTTAAAAGTCTGAAATATTTACTTTTAAAAATGTCTTTGTTTACATGATTGATTGTACATTGCTTAACGTCCCGACAGCAACAAGGCTTTCTCAGGACGTGCCTGCACTGCTTGTGAAAAACAACACAACAGAATATTGAATGTATGTCGCCAGCCGGTCCAATACGTTAAATAAACCTACGACATAGGGCCTAAATAAGGCTAAGACCATTTAGCAACACACATCCAATATCAAGAGCTACAGGCAGCGCAGACAGTAGGGAGAGTTTAAAAAAGGAAAATACAGGTGAATGGACCAAGGGTAGACAGAAACACATGCCCCAGAATACAGAAAAAAACCCACCCTGAGGGGCTGACCAGGGTGACCCTGGGAACTAAAAAGTATTTACCCCACCCAAGTCCCACAGGGCAGACTCGGGTGGGGGGTCTTTGTTTACAAGCAAATTGCAAAAATAAACATCTCTTAGTTCTTTCCGGTGTCAATAAACATAAAACACAGGACATGTACATTTTGTAAATGTATTTTTCTGTACTGTCCCAAAATTTGGTTGAGATAGGTTCAGTGGTTTCAAAGTTATAGCAGTTTTTGCGAGACACCCATATATTTAGCACTCAGCTCTCTGCATGGCTGGTCCAGAGGGCAAAGTTGCTGGCTGCACAGCTGGGGTAGAAAGAGTTAAGAAATTGGCGCTGAAAGCAGTGGACGCGTTGCCTGGCATTATAGGCACGGTTGTCAGTTGGCTGATCAATACTGCAGCGAAGGTAGTAGGGTTTATGGCAGAGCATGTTTGGGTCTTTCTGGTAACAGTAGGAGGGTTGATGGTGGGTTATTTAATGAAACAGATAAAGAAGTAATACTCCTAATCCAGTGAGACCTATTACCAATGCAGTTCTCTCTGACTCATGAGTGTCAGGGGTTGGTGTTGGTGTTGGTGTTGGTGTTGGTGTTACTGGTGTTGGGGCCAGTGCTGGGGCTGGGGGTGTTACCGTCTGTAATGATTTTAATGACTGTACATGTGTGGTTGTGGCCCCCAAGTTTACAGATTGATTGAGACCGAGTTTCTGACCAACACCTGCAACAATGATTTCGTTATTATAATTTGTTATTGTTCCCATTTGGAGTTGAAGGTCAGATGGTAACATGTATAACCCGATGCCAACTACAAAGTCAACTTTTGATCTGGCATATCTGAGTACGTCTTGGTAGCATTGTATGCTAGATGGGAGATCAACTGTTGAGTTAATTGAATCTTCTAGATTAGCGAGAAACTGTTTTTGTGCTTCAAACTTTCCACTTCCATTCAAAATGTTTGATTTTGTTAATGATTGTGCACCAAGTATACACCAGACATATGTTCTGATTGACTCATTTACGCGCTCGACTCCCGCTTGAGTAAACCCGTCACTCCTGTCTAAAATAAATGTGGTCCAGGCGTTAGACTGTTTCTGTTCTATTGAGCCTATCCAGACTTCTGATTTTGATGAGAATGAAGTGTAACCAGGGTAGTAATCTTGAGGGTATTGTCTGTGACTCATAGCGTAATACAGTGTACCCATACCGTTGTGATCATCAAGTTTTTGTGTAAAGTCATACTTGGGGCTGATGTTAAATTCATTACAGATGTGTTCAAATGCTTTCATATCCATGGGGTTGTTATATCTGTTGAAACTGGATTCAGTGGGTAATGGTGTATGCAGTTCTGACAGTATACGTCTAAGCTGGTAATAAGTGTGGAAACGATACACAGACCTAATCAGTTTGTTTGAGTGATTCAAATGGTCTGTGAATGAAACACCACAGCCTGTAGTAGAACACAGAATAGCAAAGTTAAGTTGGTTTTGAAACATCTGTAGTGGACTTGAAGACCACTTTCTTGCAGTAGAGTCATCTGTTATTGGAGGGTTTAGGTAATGGTCAAACGGATTGGGTACTTTCACTTGGAATAGATCTTGTTCAGACACAGCAATATCAAGCTGGTTTAGTTGAATTATTTTCTGTTCATAAGTTGGTGCAACATTATATTTGGCATCCATATCAAATTGAAATGCGTTTGCAGTGGTAATGGCTGGTGATTTAAATTTCATGCTTTTTTATATGAGATAATAAAAATGTTTATAACCTTAACAAATCTTGACACGAGCAAACCAGTGTGGTTAACTAATGGGATTGATAATCGTGATGGTTGCAAGGCTGTGGCTATCCATGAAATGTTTTACACTGTAAAATGGTTTAATGTAGAAGATGATATAAATTATTATGTATCTGTTAGTGATGATTCCTCTCCTATTGAAAACCATAAAATAACATCTGGGTATTATGACTTTTGTACATTAGCTAACTGGTTTCAAAGTAAAATAAAAATTAAAGCAACTTTAAATCCAGCTAACTTACTTGTTACATTAGAATTTTCTTCTGAGCGTAGGATAATATTTTCAGATGATCTTCTATTATTACTTGGTTTAATAAATGAAACTGAAGCTAAAACAAGGCTTTGGAAAATAGAGATGATTGATGGAAAATTAACTGGAAAATATCCTGTTCATTTGTCAGTACACACTGTACTAAATGTTTATTTGAAAGAACTGAACACATCTGAGAATGTACACAATGGAAAGCCTTCAACTTTGTTGAGATGCTTACCAACTGGAACTGCTCCGTATTGTGAAAGTGTGGTTGCTAGATTTCCTAATTTACAGTTTAAGAAATTAGGTTCTAGTTTCTTTGAGTCACTGAGTATATCTGTAACTAATCAGGATGACAAACCAGTTGTTATGCATGATTTTAGTGTAGTGTTAGAAGTTAAATAATTTTATTTTTGTTTATAAAAATGAGTGGCGGTCCAAAGCCGAGAATCATACCAGTTGCGTGTCCAGTAACAGAGTTGAAAGATTTGGCAGACGTACAGGATTTTGAGAAGGAGGGAGAAATTGGAGAAATATATGGTTTTGAACTTGATTCAACTGGCATGTACAAGAGAAAAGTAATCGATGACATGAAAGATGGCACAGAGAGACCGATTCCTAAACTTGGTCAGCTTCGTGATGTTACTGTACCAGTTGCGCCTAATCTTGTAAATAATGTGCCCTACAACTTAATACATGTTGGTAATAAATGGGTGGTTTCGCCTGTGCCTGCACCACCTCCAACAATTGACTGGGACATAAAGATTGAATTTATTAGTCCTTATGTATACACTGATGACAAAGGTGCCTTAGTGTTTAGGAAGGTTGTTAACTCGGGGCCGCTTATTGTAAGTCTTGTTCCAAGTTTTGCCCCAGACAACAATAGCAGAGATAAACTGAAAGTGCAAGATTATGAGAAACGGCGGTATCTTCTTACAACTAGAAAGGGAAGATCAGATACTTCTGTTGTGCTTATGCCAGCAAGCTTAGTCATGGCTAGAGAAGTGACAATAGTATTTGAAATTATCTTGAGATCTGTAGCTTCTGTGAAAGAGGCAGATATAACACAAGGAATTAAACTTACGTGGAATGAAACAGTAACAGAATCATCAAAGGTCTTTATTGCTATTACAAAAAATGCTGATGTTATTAATGTTTCGAGCAGTATTCCCGCTGTCAAGGTGGTGGTTGACAAAACAACTTTTGTTCGTCTAACTTACATAAACCTTGAACACATTGATCTTGTTGCATTTTATTATGCTAACAAATTGTATACTTTTGAAGAGTTGCAAAATGTAATCACTGATTAAATAAAAAAAATATATTTGTGAATAAAAAAATGGTAAACTTCTATCCGCAACTACCGACGCTTGAGCCGACTGAAACAAATGTGATGACAAAAACAATGCTTGCGCCTGATCCACAGGTGACAGCTGTGCCAATTACTTTACTTACTTACGCCTGTCACCCCTACCCGGGTATAGGCCGTCGACGAGAGACCTCCAGCAACTCCTGTCCTGTGCTTCTCCTTCGATTCTACTCCAGGTGGTTCCCAGTCTCTTGATGTCTGCTTGGAGGTCTCGACGCCAGGAGTTTCTCGGCCTACCTCTTTTCCTCTTTCCCTGGGGGTTCCATGACAATGCCTGCCTAGTGATACTGGAAGCTGGCTTTCTCAGACTGTGACCGATCCATCCCCATCTTCTTCGCCCAATTTCATTCTCTGCTGTTATCTGCTCTGTTCTCTCCCAGAGTCTGACGTTGCTGATCTTCTCTGGCCAGTGGATTTTCAAAATTCTTCTAAGGCAACTGTTCATGAAGGTCTGTACTCTGTTGACTGTGGTTTTTGTCAATCTCCATGTCTCTGCTCCATATAGGAGAACTGCTTTTACATTGGAGTTGAAAATCCGGACTTTGGTGTGTTGTGACAGCTCTCTGGAACTCCACACTTTTTTCAACTGGAGAAAGGCTGCTCTGGCTTTACCGATTCGTGCTCTGACATCTGCATCAGTGCCGCCTTTTTTGTCTATGATGCTCCCAAGATAGGTGAAGGACTCCACCTCCTCCAACGGGGTGCCAGCAAGCAAGACTGGTTCTTCCCTGGTTGCGTTCAGCCTCATTGTCTTTGTTTTCTGTTTGTGAATGGTGAGGCCCACTTGGGACGAGATGTCAGCAAGCCTCGTGGTCTTGTACTGCATTTGTTGATGAGTGTGGGACAGTAATGCCAAGTCGTCTGCAAAATCGAGGTCGTCAAGCTGTGTCCACAGTGTCCACTGTATTCCACTTCGTCTGTGCTCTGTGGTCATCTTCATGACCCAGTCTATGGCCAGTAGGAAGAGGAACGGAGACAGCAGACACCCCTGCCTGACACCAGTTCTGACCTGGAGCTCTCTGGTGAACTGCCCTTCATGGATCACGCGACATGTCATGCCATCATAGCTGCTCTTGATCAGGCGGACGAGCTTTGTGGGTACACCGTAGTGTCGTAGGAGTTTCCACAGAGTCTCTCGGTCCACGCTGTCAAATGCTTTCTCATAATCCACAAAGTTGACGTACAGCGGGGAGCTCCACTCCAGAGACTGTTCCACGATGATGCGGAGAGTGGCGATCTGGTCTGTACATGATCGGTTCTTCCTGAATCCTGCTTGCTGGTCTCTCAGCTGGGGGTCAACGGAGCTCTTCATTCTCTCTAGGATGATCCTGTTGAAGATCTTTCCTGGTACTGACAGCAAGGTGATTCCTCTGTAGTTGGAACACTTGCTAAGGTCGCCTTTCTTGGGAAGCTTGATTAGGTACCCCTCTTTCCAGTCAGCTGGCATCACCTCCTCTTCCCAGATCTTTCCAAACAGTGGGTACAGCATCTCAACTGTTGTCTCTAGGTCTGCTTTCAGAGACTCCGCTGGGATGCCATCTGGCCCTGCTGCTTTGCCATTTTTCAAAAATGCCACTGCTTTTCTGATCTCTTCCCGGCTGGGTCTGTCACAGCTGATGGGTAGGTCGGTCTCTGCCGGCTGGATGTCGGGGGGGTCGGGTGGGCTAGGTCTGTTCAGTAACTCTTCAAAATACTCGGCCCATCTGTCGAGTTGGTCTGCTCTGTCTGCAATAGGCTTGCCTTCTTTGTCTTTTACTGGTCTTTCTGTATGGCCATACTTACCCGACAATCTTCTGGTAATGTCATAGAGCTGTTTCATGTTGCCGCTGCCTGCTGCCTTTTCTGCCTCTGCTGCCAGGCTGTCTGTGTAGGCCCTCTTGTCTGCCCTGATACTCCTCTTCACCTCGCGGTTGGCTTCCGAGTATTCCCCCTGTGCCCTTACTTTGGCTGCTCTCGTGCGACTGTTGTTGAACGCTGCTTTCTTCTGCTTCCTCGCTTCTATCTTCTTCAAGGTCTGTGCCGACAGCCAGTCCTTGTGGTGGTGTTTCCTGAACCCTACAGTGTCTTTGCAGGTTGAGTTCAGCGCCTCTCTAACTGCCTTCCACTGCTGCTCTGTGGTGACCGCCTCCTCTTCATTTACTAGCTCCTGTAGCGCTTGAAACCGGTTGGACAGCACCAGTTTCAACTCTTCTCTAACTCCAGTTTCTCTCAGGAGGCCTACATTATAGCGCCGTCTTCTTGTTGTCTCTGTGCGGCTTTTCTTTAGCTTGAGCTTCATTCTTAAGGTAAGCAGATGGTGGTCTGAGGCGACATCTGCTCCCCTCCTCACTCGAACATCTTGAAGGGATCTTCTAAATTTCTTGCTAATGCAGATATGGTCTATTTGGTTCTCTGTTGTATGGTCAGGTGAGACCCAAGTTGCTTTGTGTATTCTTCTGTGTGGGAAGATGCTGCCTCCAATGACAAGTCGGTTTAGAGCACAAAAGTCTACAAACCTCTCCCCGTTCTCACTCATCTCCGAGCCTAGTCCCTGTCTCCCCATCACCTCTTCATATCCGGTGTTGTCCTCGCCTATTTTGGCATTAAAATCGCCCATGACGATGGTGATGTCTCGCTCCGCACATTTGTCCACGGCACTCTGGAGTCGGTCGTAGAACTCTTGTTTCTCTTCCTCGTCACTGTCATTGGTGGGCGCATAACACTGGATGACGTTCAGCTTGAGCTTTTTCTTGGTTCTAAAGGCTGCTGTTATAATTCTTGGCCCAAGAGGTTCCCAGCCCATCAGCGCTCTCTGTGCCACTGGTGACATCATGAGTGCTACTCCTTCTGTATGGGGGGCATTCTCCTCTTCATGACCTGAATACAGAACCATCTCCCCACTTAACAGCCTTTTCTGGCCAGACTGCGTCCATCTGGCTTCACTGATGCCTAGCAGGGAAAGGTTGTACTTTTGCATTTCCGCTGCTATCTGGGCGGCCTTGCCGCTCTGGTACATGGTCTTGACGTTCCATGTGCCCATGGTTGTATCCCTGGATAGAGAGAGGCGGCTCGGTCCTGTGGCTTCCGAAGACTTCCGGCTTTCACCACAGGACGTCATAAGTCTTCTAGTAGAAGAACCTTCCTCCTCCAGGAAAGGAATTACTGTTAGTCTTTTCGTCGGCGTTTTTGTAGCTATTTCCTTTTTTGCAGGGTGGGGAAGCTACCCCCACGCCCAACCCCCTTACTAGGAGGACCAGGGGTTTTCTGTCGGGGTCACCTTCCCTTAGACCATGTTGGTTCACGGCACCTTATTTCATTCGGTGCACCCCTCTCACGAGGGACCCCCTATCCACCACCCAGGGGACGCGCCTCAACGCCGTATGGTCCCAGCGCGAGGAGCTGTGCCAATTGCTTCAGATAAAACATTACCAGCAGACGCATTCAGATTAAATAATATTACAGAAGCTTTAAAATATTTGGAGAGTGAGGAGGCGAAATACTCACGGTGTAAGAGACGGTATAAGACCGTTTTCAATTCTGTTCAAAACACATCTATGGCTGTTGGCGCTTTTTCAGCTGGTTGTTCTGTAGGGGGTATTGTATTGATTTCAACTGGAATTAGAAGTTTGGTTGGAATCGGACTGGAAGGAGCTAGCATTGCCACAGGACTGGCTTGCTTTGGTTTGGAGGCCTTAAACAAGAGGTTTCACACAAAATTACAGAAACATGAAGCATTGAGTACGCTTGCTGGTGCGAAGCTGAGCAGTATGAAACTTATTATCAGTAAGGCATTAAATGATAATTGTATTGATGATGAAGAATTTAAGCGAGTCCAGGATGATTTGAATAATTACAAAAAACAAAAATCTGAAATACAGAATAAAATGTGTAGTCAGTCTCCCGTGAATGTTGAAGAACTGAAGGCTAGTTTTTTAGAGATGGGAAAAAAGATCGGTGTTCAGGAAACCACAGAAAAGCTACACAATCTTTTAAACAAATAAAAATCACATTTGGTAATCGTTTAATAATGTCATACACTTCACAGAAAGATGTCATGCCGCCTAACTATTTAACCTCATCAGCACCACCACCACCACCTGACTATTACTAAAAAAAAGTTTTCTTGTTGTCCTTGTATCTTGTCAAATCTGTCTGAGTAAGTTGTGACTTAAGTTGTGACTTGAGTCAAGAACTTACAATTTGTTATGTTTAAGTTCTTATAAGTTCTTGACTTAAGTCACTTATAACTAATTTATAAGATCTTAAAAGGTTACCTGTAAAGTTATTTGTCAGTTATAAGTGACTTTGGAAATTTGTTATCAAGTATCTGTAGGTAACTTAAATAATTTGTTATCAAGTGCATATAGCAATGTTAGTTGTTTTGTGTGTGTGTGTGTGTGTGTGTGTGTGTGTGTGTGTGTGTGTGTGTGTGTGTGTGTGTGTGTGTATGTGTGTGGTTATTATTTAAATAACTATGTTTTGGGGGTATTGGCACAGAGGCAATGAAAAAAAATGTTCTTGGAATGTCATTTCTTATATCTCTAACACACATATATATACACGCACACAAACACACACGCACGCACGCACGCAAACACGGACGCACATACACATATAAACACATGCACACACTAACGCAAACACACACACACACACACACATACATACATACAAACACACATGCACTTCACACAGACAAACACACATACACGTACGCACTCGCACAGACAAACACATGCACTCACACATGCACACACACAAACAAACACACGCACACATGCATACACACACACAGACACACACACACACAAACACTCACACGCATACACACACACACAAACACATGCATATATATATACACGCATACATACACGCACTCACACATGCACGCACAAACACTCACACGCATATATATATATATACACGCATACATACATACCTACAAACACTCACACGCATAGACAAACAGACAAACAAACACAAAATCTTTATTCAGCATGAATATTGTAGACTCATCAGCAAAACACCGTCAGGCTTCGCCACACTGTATAACACACGATACACAGGCTGTGTACTCAAATCGGCACTGCGCACTTCATCCCGTCACTAAGGCTCTACGTCATGTGTTTACGTTAGATACCGGTCCCCCAGTGGGGGACGATTCGCTAAGGACATACGTCATGTGTTTACGTTAGATACCGGTCCCCCAGTGGGGGACGATTCGCTAAGGACATACGTCATGTGTTTACGTTGGATACCGGTCCCCCAGTGGTGGACGATTCGTTAAGGACATACGTCATTTGTTTACGTTAGATACCGGAGCGCGGCAAAAACACCTCACACTTGGTCCACAACATTTAGAATAATACAAACATAAAAAGCATGGTTACGGGCCGTTAGACCACGCCAGAGCCTTTGTGCAACGTGACAACACAAACAAAACAAATAAGATTATGGTCCTCCAGAGCCTTTTTGTTCAATTTCAGTACTGAACAAGGATATGGATTGTTTAAAACAAAAGGTTACGAGCATTTAAAGCCACGCCAGAGCCTTTGTCTTAAACAGTAGTATTATGGTTCTTTTGGTCATGCCAAAAACTTTTGTTCAATTTCAGTACTGAACAAGTTTATGAACCGTTCAAAACAGTAGGTTACGGGCCTTTTAAGCCGCGCCAGAGCCTTTGCACAAACAAACAAACAAACAAGCAAACAATGTTACAGACCAGCGTTAGAGGTTTTTCCAAAAATCGGCTATTTCCTGTATTTTCAGCATTTGTTCAATTTGCTCCCGCAAACTAAACACCTTTCGGAAAGACAGTGCAAGAAAATGAAATTTGGGGTACCCTCGTAGCAGCCTGGCTAGAACACACAACCGATGAGCATACGACTTGGAAATTTTTACGTTTAATTTTAGCCAATCTGGCCAGTTCAATTTAGTTTGTTTTCGTATTTTCTGTATTTTAAGGATTTCGGAACCCTGGATTAGCCACTCTCCATGGCAGATTGAAGCTGAAATGTTTAGGTGTTTGGTTCCCTGAAGTATTTTGTAGCCATCTTCCAAATTCTTTTTTAACATGTCTAAAGTAAATATGGTCAAATCACAATGTTCTACTCTACTGCACGCAGGCGGCTTGCCATCAGAAAGATTTTGTCTAAAGAACAAATCTAGTTCTTTTGGTTCTTTATTTGTCTTTTGTTTTTTAGAACCACTGTTGAGTATATCACTCAAATTTCCGACTGGTTTTCCTGGTTTTTCAAGCCAAAATTCCGGAGCTTTGTTCAAAACGGAATGAATGAAAGCGGTCATTTTTTCATGGTATTCACCATGAGATCGCAAGATTGTCACCTCTTCCTGAGTCCAATTCATTTTCTGAAATGAGTGAATGTTAGTCAGTGTAGCCTGGGTAAATAAAACTAGACCGGTCTGGTTAACTATTGAACATTAAGACTTAGCGCAATCCAGACTAACCGCGAGGCCTGTCTTGTTTCTAAATGTGGCAAATTAAATAGACAAACTATCGATCTTACCGTCGTATATATTCACAAGATTTATCGAGAATCATCTCATCTTGGCTTGACTTCACGAACGAAGATTCTATAGGGCTTGCCCACGTCGTCTGCAGGCATTTTCGTGGCTGCGGAGGCCAATCCGGGACAGGCAGGTTCGACCGCAGTGGCTGCAGGGGAAGGTCTGGTCAGGGTTCTGAGTTACGACAGCTCTGTTTTTTCTTCTGAGCCGCTTGTCCTTAAGGTTAGCTCTGCGAGAGTCCTCAAAGGAGACGGCTGCCTTGTGAATGGTGGAGCGCCAGGTGTCACGGTCCGCAGCCAGCGAAGACCACTGGCGGTGGTCAATTTGGCAGGCACTAAGTGACTTCTTGAGACCGTCTTTGTATCTTTTCTTTGGTGCCCCTCTGTCTCGGTGTCCAGTGGCGAGCTCGCCGAACAGAGTGATCTTGGGTAGGCGATGATCATCCATCCTGGAGACGTGCCCCGCCCAGCGAAGCTGTGTCCGCAGCAGCAAAGCCTCGATGCTCACAGTTTCCACCTGTTCAAGGACCTTGACGTTGGTGACATAGTCACTCCAGTGAATGCCCAGGATGGTACGCAGGCAGCGCTGGTGAAAGCGTTCGAGGAGTCGTAGTAGGCTGCGGTAGAGGGCCCAGGACTCGGAACCGTACAGCAGGGTGGTGAGGACGACAGCTCTGTACATGCTGATCTTGGTGCCTTTTTCAGCTGTTGATTGTGCCACACCCGCTTGTATAGTCGCCCGAAAGCACTGTTCGCTTTTGCCAGCCTGTTGTCCAGCTCCTTGTCCAGCTTGGCGTCTGACGTGATGATGCAGCCAAGGTAGGTAAACTGGTGTACAGACTTCAGTTCGGACTCGCCGATGGTGATGTGGGGAGGGCGATGCTCTTCCTTTGGTGCCGGCTGATGAAGGACCTCTGTCTTTTTCAGACTGACCTCAAGTCCAAAGAGCTGGGCGGCATCTGCGAAGCAGGACGTAATGCGCTGCAAGGCTCTCTGTGTGTGTGCAACGAGGGCAGCGTCATCAGCAAAGAGAAGCTCACGAATCAGTTGGTCTAGGGTTTTCGTGTGGGCCTGCAGTCGTCTGAGGTTGAACAGGCTGCCATCGAGACGATACCTGATGTACACTGCGTCGTCATCGTCGAGGTCCACTATGGCCTGCTTCAAACTCATGCTGAAGAAGATGGTGAAGAGGGTCGGTGCCAGCACGCAGCCTTGCTTCACGCCGTTACGAATGGGGAATGGTTCTGAGAGGTCACTGTTTAGTCTGACCTGGCCTTGCTGGTCCTCGTGGAGCTGGACGATCATGTTGAGGAACTTTGGGGGACAACCTAGTCGCTCCAGGATCTGCCACATACCTTGCCTGCTCACAGTGTCAAACGCTTTTGTTAGGTCGACAAACGTTACGTACAGCCCTTTGTTCTGCTCGCGGCACTTCTCCTGAAGCTGTCTCAGCACAAAGACCATGTCGGTGGTACTCCTGTTGGCTCTGAAGCCACACTGGCCCTCTGGGAGGTGGTCTTCAGCGATGGCAGGTACCAGCCGATTCAGGAGCAACCTTGCGAGAATTTTCCCAGCAATGGACAGCAGGGTAATTCCACGATAATTAGAGCAGGCAGACTTCTCTCCTTTGTTCTTGTACAGGGTGATGATGACTGCATCACGGAGATCCTTTGGTAGTGTTCCTTTTTCCCAGCAGCAGAGAAAGAGGTCGTGGAGCTTGTTGTGCAGTGCTGGGCCTACATGTTTCCAGATCTCTGGCGGGATTCCATCAATGCCTGCTGCTTTGCCACTCTTGAGCTGGTGGATGGCTGTGAGGGTCTCTTCGGCGGTGGGCAGTTCGTCCAATTCAACCTTTAGTGGAAGGTGTGGGATTTGGAGGATGACTGTTTCTTGAACAGTGCGCTCAGCGCCGAAGAGGTCCTGAAAGTATTCCGACCAGCGGTTCAAGATGGAGGTATTATCTGTGAGGAGTGCCTGTCCATCAGCGCTTCGCAGGGGACTTTGTACCAGGTGCCTAGGGCCATACACTGCTTTCAGTGCTTCGTAGAAGCCCCTGTAGTCACCGTTGTCAGCGCAGAGCTGGGTCTTCTGTGCGAGTCTGGACCACCACTCGTTCTGGAGCTCTCTAAGCTTGAGCTGGAGACTGCTGCAGATGAGGCGGAAGGCAGACTTCTTCACAGGGCAGGAAGGCTGGGCTAGGTGGGCCTGGTGGGCGGCTCTTTTTTTTTTGCTAGAAGTTCCTGGATCTCTACGTCGTTTTCGTCAAACCAGTCTTTGTTCCTCTTTCTAGCAAAGCCCAAGACTTCCACACAAGATTTTACAATAGCAGTTTTCAGTTGTTCCCAGAGTGTTTCAGGGGAGGAGTCTGCTGGATCAACTGTGTCTTTGAGCATGCGCTGTAAATCGGCCTGAAGGGCAGCTTTCTTGTCGTCACGCTGAAGGCTGGCAACATCAAGCTTTTTCTTGGGGGGGGGGGGGGGGGCCCTTTCTTGGGTTTCAGCTTGAGGCGGAGCCTGAGTTTGCAGCGAACAAGGCGGTGGTCCGGCAGTGTGGCACTCTGCGTTGGGCATCACTCTGGTGAGGAGGACGTCACTGCGGTCCCTCTGACGCACGAGAATCAAGTCAGTCCTCAAAACACGTCCGTCTCCTACAAAGCCCGCTTAACAGAAAAAAACACGACCGGCTTGGTGTTTACAAACTAGCACGTGGCCGTTGCTACGCGTCGTCTAAGGGAAGTAACTACTTTTTGCTTTTTTGCTTATAACCAAAAGTTTTCTCCCTTGTCTGTGCTGTTTGCTTGTGTGTGCGTGAAATTGACAAAGCAGGTGTATAAACAAGGCTATTTAGTAGGCAGATTTGATTGCTCTTATTTGATTGAGAAAATAGATTTAGTCAGTGTGTATACCACAGATTTTTTACTGGCATAAGTGTGCGCATGTGTGACGGCGCCCACAATCGTCTATCTGAAATACCCGTAATTGACTAAGTAATCAATAAAATACGCGTTGCAAAATGAACACACTTACATAACTGATGGATTAATTAGCTCGGGGGGGGGGGGGTAATTTTGCTTTAGTCATGAATGACATTGATTTTGGAGATCTTTATTTTACTGAAAAAATAAGGAGAAACCTAGAAAAACGGGGTGTGTTATTAGATGAGCGATTTGTGGTAAAAAACAATGGAATTAAGAGGTCGTCAAAAAATCTCTTGTAATCTCCATCTTCCTTTCTCTTAGCCCTGGACAGAGCATTGACTATTGCCAGTGGACCACGGACTGACCACTAATCAGTTCAGGCGCACTCAGCAGTGCCACTTTGGATCTTTCAACCTGGACATGCTACAAAGAGCAAGCTCTCTCTTCTTTTTTCTTTTTTTCTTTTTCTTTTTTGTGCTCGATTTATAATAGTATGCTCGGCGACAATTGACGCGAGGCATACAGATTATCTCAAACAATTTACCGTTTAGTGCCTATGCGGTTTTACATTGTTCGACTTCAGTCTTGGGAAGGTGTCTATAAAATGAGTGCATATGAATGCAAATAAGGAAAGTTCCACTTTGGTAAGCCAAAATTAAAATAATGCAACCTACCTTGTTGGCAGTATTACCTGTCACAGTACAGAGATCCGGACTCGGAAATGACCAAAGAGCTGGAAAGCAGATTTTTTTTTTAATTCAGTGATACATTATCGATCATTGGCGCTGAAAGCTGAAATTTTGTTTCATGCAGTTTTCTTGATAGCAAGATATTGTAAACCTACGCTGTTTTACTGACGCCGCTGAAGTGCATGAAGATTTCCCAATGCGGGCATACAGATTGCTCAAAGTAAAGGATAGAACCTAAATATAGAATGAAATCCTGGTCTTGTTCACTCACATTGGTTAGGGAGAAATTTCTCCGTCGACGTAGAGACATGCTATGCGACTACATAACTAGAAATAGGTTTGTTGTCCGCGGCTAGTTGCCCGCGCTAGATTATCCCTCACGCTAAGCGCACACTGCAATTTTTTTTTTTTTTAAGCGAGGCCATTCCATTTGCAAGTGACATAGATTCTCATTAACCCATGCAGCTTGCTTCATGGGTTAATGACAATGTATGCCTCTTGTCTGACCGCTCATATAGGTCTGTCAGTTCTACTGAGTCGCTCTTCATGAGGAGTTATCGCCGGGGGTTTCAGTAAGCCTTCTCGTACGACACGCATGATGATTCAGTCATTTTATCTTGTCCGTGTCGTTGTGCAGATATCACGCTATTCTGTTTTAAACGCTAGTGGTTCTTCTACTCAGATTGGACGGTGCATTACTTGTCACGAGTGAAGCACTAGTGACGCGAGATTATTCGATTTGGAAATTTCTCATTTTGCGAATACTCGATATTCAAAACAGGCTTAAGCTTGTCTTGCATTGCTAAAAATAGCCCGTTGTGTAGAAATTTGTTTTTCCCTGGGCCCTGAAGACTACTTTTCTGTAAAAATCTAAATGTTGGCGATTTTTGCCAGCAATACTGTATATATCCTCATGAGCCCTTTCAGATGTTTATGAAAATCGCTACCTCGTGCTGATGAAGTCTGGCTGGACAGACTGCAAACTTCTACATCGAGGTTATATATCTGCAGTTATATGGCAAAAACCAGCATGCCAATTTTTTAGAAAAGCGGAATTTTCGTTGTATACAATGAAAATCTCGCATTTCTCAGTAATAGACCTACTGGCTTTTGTCAACTGACAGCATCTATCAGACAGCGATTTGCCAGGATAAGCTAGCCAGTTCACCAAAGCGTTAACTCATTCGAGACGTGCCGCCTCTGGATACGCAGCTCACGCCGCGTATCCGGATGTGGGACGTCTCGAATGAGTTAAAGCTAAACAATCAAATATTTAGTTGCCAATCTAAGGGAGTAAATGCATGCACGCACAATCTGTAATTTAGGTATTGGAGACACGCAGTTTACTTCCCCCTTTTTACGAATTAATCGAACCGTCTGTGTGGCCCGTGTGCTGAAAGTAACATTCTGTACAAACCTCAACTAGCCGGCATTAGGAATAAATTTGTTGAGGCACCTCTTAATTTTTCTACAAAGTAATCACCAGGACATCAATAAGACACATTGCTTCCATCACACAACTGTCTTAAAGAATAGAATAAGGTGATAAACCAAAAAAAAAAAAAAAAAACACGGCAAAACAAGCGAACACACGATTTAGAAAGTGACCTGAAAAAGTTGCTCTCAATGCATGAATAAATCGCACCACTTTAAAAACTTACTGTTATATATATTCTCCGATCTTTCGGTCATAAAGATGTAAGGGGCTGATCAATGTGTGTGTGTGTGTGTGTGTGTGTGTGTGTGTGTGTGTGTGTGTGTGTGTGTGTGTGTGTGTGTGTGTGTGTGTGTGTGTGTGTGTGTGTGTGTGTGGAGAGAGAGGATCAGAGAGAGAGAGAGAGAGATATTCTTTATCAATTTTTCTGCCAGTGTGAAGCAAGTCTGGCCTTTGAGCACCATCTGTCTCAAGTTAAAGGTCTCAAAAAAAAAGGTTGACCCTCCCCACCCCCACCCCACCCCTTCCCCACCCCACCCCGGCAGGTAACTGATCCGCCCCTGGACGTAAAAAAAAAATGTGTATAGAATGCAATGACTTTGTTTTAATCCTTTCACTGCCCCGAAAATGACATACAACCGCAAGAGACAAATAATTTCACGAGGCCCCGCATATTTCCGAGGGCTCATGAAATGTATTAGTCTTACCGGTCCTATTTATATCTGTGTTCCTTTGGCGTTTAATTTCTGATGATTACAAAGACATGATTCGTGCCCATTGGCAGAGGCGGGGTTAAAAGGTTCCGTTATCCTGTTATTTTCGAGATTCAAGATCTGTCCACGCACACATCCATCTCTATGTCAAAATGTTTCACCAGTGTGCAATATGATTTACAAATGATTCAACAAATAAACTGTTACAAGCCAAGTGTCATTTCAGACAAAAAGAAGAATACAACCAGCCAGCTACTGAGGTTGCAACACAGTGACTGGCCATCATTATATTCGACAGCGTGTGTTTTCCCGTGTCGTTTACGTTGCCCGATCGTCTTTGTCTTTGGAAGAGAGTATGTTACACTTCATTTCTCCTTAACACATTCAGCCCTGACGCACTACAGCAGGAGATGGGTCGACCATGATAATTCAAGGGTAGTCGGCGCCAAGCTAATCTGGCACTACCCTTGAATTATCATGGTCGATCCATCTCCTGCAACAGGTGCATAGTCATTAGATAACGCCTCCAAAGTTGGGAAATACGTGCGTCGACCTGAATGAGTTAATAACCTTGACTCCGTACCAGTGCATCGTCACCAAGCATATCTAATGACTCTGTATTTCATTTTGCGCCTCCACTTTATTTTTATTTTTTTCTGTTACAGAATGAATGCCACCGAGCTCAAACAGGCCGTAAATTCCCGAGACGAACGTAGCCAACACTACGAAGCAGAAGACTGCTATAAAATACCTGTCGCCTTTCATCCAGAATCTCCTCAAGAGTTAGACAGTGAGGATGAAGACCAAAACGAGGAACCTAGACTGACTAGGGTCTGTTTGAATGTACTCTACCTCTCTGCCTTGTGTTATTTTAGCTTCTAGCGTCCCCACGATGTTCAGTTACTGAGCCATTCCTGACCTCTCTGCAAGTTGACATAGTACCAATACTGTCACGTCCATTGCCAAGAGCCTCGGTGTTACCATAGATTTTGCTCTGTCCTTGGTGTCAGTAGGGCTGCATACTTTGAACTGCCCCGTATTAGCTCCGTTCGCCAGTATCTTTGCACAGAAGCCACAAAAACATTGATGTGTTCGTTTGTTCTGTCCAGACTAGACTACGGCAATGCGGCCTTGCTTTCTGATTGTCCTCAGTACCTCACAGACAAACTGCGAACAGTCCAGAATGCTACTGCTCGTCTTGTGCTTAGAGTCCGTAAGGTAGACCACGTAACGCCCCTTCTTCACCAACTCCTTTAGTTGCCTATCCCTGCTAGGATACAGTATACTGAAATTCTTTCACTGACATACACTGCTCTCTTTGACTGTTACACATCAGTTTACACTCCATCCAGACAGCTAAAAAATTCATCTGACTTTGCCTTACACTACATCATCGATTTTTTTTCTTTTGTCCAGGCACTACGCCTCAGCCTGAAGCGGGGTAGGGGACCCGTTGCAGTGTGCCCAGAGAGAGCTTCTGTGCTCAGCATTGAGGGCCGGTTAGCCACGTACAACGAAAAGACATGGGGGGGACCCCCAATCTTTGACATGGCCAAGGCCGGATTCTTCTATCTCCACAGTGAAAGGCTAAGTATGTTTTTAACTTCCTTTGTTTATGCGTATCCTGCAGTGTAAAAGATGTGGAGCATAAAATTAGTGTACTGAACATTTGTAATACTAAGTGGTCATGGATCCTTGTGATATTGAGATGAGGTGTATTTAGTGCCCGGTGAGATTACAAAGCAATAATGTTATCTTACTATGACACTGATGTTATTTCCAGATTTCCCAGGTTGAGACAATAACAGGCAATGAGTATAATATGTCATCGTGTCGTAACACATCGTATCCATCCATCCATCCATCCATCCACCCATCCATCCATCCATCCATCCATCCATCCATCCGTCCATTCGTCCGTCCACCCGTCCGTTCGTCCGTTCGTTCACTCACTCACTCACTCACTCACGCACTCACTCACTCACTCACTCACTCACTCACTCACTCACTCGCGGATTATCCATTTTTGCAGGCAAGGCGGAATGCGCTTTTGGCTGCGGGAAGGAATTCCGCTTTTCATCTCCAGATCAAGACCCCTGGGAACTACATTACACGCTCTCGCCAAACTGTCCATATATCCGCGCTGTAGGAGGCCACAGGGCAAACCCTACTGTAAGCATCTGACCAGTTTGACCATTTGCCGTGACCATTTTTAAACTTCTTGAATGGGTCGGTTATTACAGATACGTTTTTTTAAGACTTTTTAATGGTTTTCTTTGTGTGTGCTACATTGATGTTGCACACGAGGGATTAATTAACTGTTGTTGAAATAGACAGTTCTGCTATCCGTCTGCTTAGCAACTCGTACGTGGGAGAATTCCTTGATGTGTGAACAAGCAGTAACGACACCTCTGCTGTCTGCGCCTGCTCACATAGCTTAACTCATTCGCGGCTGGCCGCATCCAGATGCGCGGCTTATGCCGAGCATCAGGATGCGGCTTCCCGCGAATGAGTTAACTCACAAACCGGATAGGAGTGGCTAGCGTTGGTAGAATAGTACACATGCCAAGGGGAATCACTCAGCGCTGGACAGACAAAGGTTTAGATCTCCTGCCCCCTTCTGTCAGGCACCCAATCGCCAACCAACAGAAAAATACGCGGGTAACGAAGAAGACGATCATGTACATCCCTAGTTGCTGGAGATTGGGTGCCTGATACTCAGTAGTGAGGAGGGGCAGGGGATCTAACCGTTTGTATGTCCAGCGCCGAGTAATTCCCCTTGGGATGTGCACATAGCTTAACTCATTTAGCCCGACCACCGTATTTCCCAAATTTTGGAGATGTCATCTAATGACTATGCACCTGTTGCAGGAGATGGATCGACCATGATAATTCAAGGGTAGTGCGCCGACAGGCGCCAAGCTAATCTGGCACTACCCTGGAATTATCATGGTCGACCCATCTCCTGCTGAATCGGTTAAGGATTTGATTTTAAAATTATTTTAAAACTTACTTACGATAAAACAAACATTGAGAACCCTTCTTTCCGAATTGTAGTACTCACAACATTTTCTCTTCGGCAAGTAAACTGTATGTTTAAGGGGTTGTCTCCAGTTATTTTATTTTGGTGTGAATTTTTTTTTTTTTGTAAGTTACTTTGAAGCCAGTATTTTCATTATTCTTGTTAGCATCATTTTCATAAATCTTTGCATTAAGCACATTACTCGTTAGAGTAAACCGTCAGCTGTATTTTCTTTGTTTCAGCTGACGAGAAAAAGGTTGTATCACTCGACGACCTCTTTGCACGAGTTCATGCGACAACCTGTTTAACACATTAGCAGCAGTATAGTGGACGAAACACTTCGCATGGGCATCCGAAAGCACAGAAACGTCACTTTCGGAGCCTGTGCTAGCAACTACACGCTGTGATAAGATCAGCCTGAGCTGGCAACTACACGCTGTGATAAGATCAGCCTGAGCTGGCAACTACACGCTGTGATAAGATCAGCCTGAGCTGGCAACTACACGCTGTGATAAGATCAGCCTGAGCTGGCAACTACACGCTGTGATAAGATCAGCCTGAGCTGGCAACTACACGCTAAGATCAGCCTGAGCTGGCAACTACACGCTGTGATAAGATCAGCCTGAGCTGGCAACTACACGCTGTGATAAGATCAGCCTGAGCTGGCAACTACACGCTGTGATAAGATCAGCCTGAGCTGGCTACTACACGCTGTGATAAGATCAGCCTGAGCTGGCTACTACACGCTGTGATAAGATCAGCCTGAGCTGGCAACTACACGCTGTGATAAGATCAGCCTGAGCTGGCAACTACACGCTGTGATAAGATCAGCCTGAGCTGGCTACTACACGCTGTGATAAGATCAGCCTGAGCTGGCTACTACACGCTGTGATAAGATCAGCCTGAGCTGGCAACTACACGCTGTGATAAGATCAGCCTGAGCTGGCAACTACACGCTGTGATAAGATCAGCCTGAGCTGGCTACTACACGCTGTGATAAGATCAGCCTGAGCTGGCTACTACACGCTGTGATAAGATCAGCCTGAGCTGGCAACTACACGCTGTGATAAGATCAGCCTGAGCTGGCAACTACACGCTGTGATAAGATCAGCCTGAGCTGGCTACTATACGCTGTGATAAGATCAGCCTGAGCTGGCTACTACACGCTGTGATAAGATCAGCCTGAGCTGGCAACTACACGCTGTGATAAGATCAGCCTGAGCTGGCAACTACACGCTGTGATAAGATCAGCCTGAGCTGGCTACTACACGCTGTGATAAGATCAGCCTGAGCTGGCAACTACACGCTGTGATAAGATCAGCCTGAGCTGGCTACTACACGCTGTGATAAGATCAGCCTGAGCTGGCAACTACACGCTGTGATAAGATCAGCCTGAGTTGGCTACTACACGCTGTGATAGATCAGCCTGAGCTGGCCGAGCGATTCCAGAAGTTGCGGTCGAGTACGGTTGTTTGGTTTTTTTGTTTGTTTGTTTGTTTGTGTTTTTTTTTTTTTTTTTTTTTTTTTGTTTTTTTTTTTTTTTTTTTTTTTTTGGGGGGGGGGGTTTCTTCAGTAGAACAGAAGAAGCCAAATATAAATGCTGTAAATTGATAAACGTCTTGGAAAATGCATGTTTCGACCACAACCTGTGGGTAAGTCAGTCGAGGTGGTGTTCGATAACTTTTGCGGGCGCGGTCCTAAAGGTTTTGATTTTGAAATCGTTTGCAAATAAAAGAACCACGTTTTGCTCGTGGTAGATTGTGATGGGTCAACCTTGATTGCTCAAGGGTAGCGCCTGATTGTTGTAGATACATCTTTTGAAAGATAATATAAGTATGTAATATGCATGTGTATTGCTTTTATGTATCACTCTGTGAAAACTTTGATGGTACAGGTATTTTATATTATTGCCAATGTTGTCAACTTTTTCGGATGCCTTTTCTCCAATTTACTGCATTTTGGGTATATATTTTGAAATTCCTTGTATTCTTATGTATGCTGCCATACGCGTCGCATATATATTTCATGCTTCAATGCCTCTTGAGTATGGGTAAAAATGGGTAAAAAGCAAATAAATTTTTGAATCCTTTCTTAAGAGCATAGCACATGTGACAAAATGAGACTGAAACAGGTTCAGTATGCAGACAGTAATAAAAGTTATTGGTCGCAGGGGTTTGCTACACGGACCCTTGTAGGCCTGAGGGAGGTCAAAGAAACCATTGTGCCCCGAAGGCCGAAGGCCTGAGGGTACAATGGTTCCTTTGACCTCCCTCAGGCCTAAAAGGGTCCGTGCAGCAAGCCCCTGCTACCAATAACGTATTTGTTTTCATTCCCCCAATGTTTTCGTAAAAGAAATCAAGAAGAAATCTTCCGACCTGGATCACGCCAGATATGACTGACGACAAAGGAATATACATTTATACATAATAGAATTATGACGTAATTTAAAATCTTTCATGGCGTTGCCGTCTCCAGTAGTGTGCCTGTTGTTTCGAACAACACTAAGTAACTTTGTACTTTAGACCGTTTTGATGATCTTTTATAGAACAAAACTGGCATCCAAGACGCGTCAGAAAGAGGGTACAAAAAGTCGGCCATTTGTCACTACAAGGGTTTTTTGTATCCCGGTCACAGTAAAGTGCTAAAGTAATTGGTGGTGTGATGTAGGGATAAAAACAAAGTATTTAACCCATTTAGTCCCAACGCCCTGTAGCAGGAGATGGATTTATTATGATAATTCAAGGGCAGTGCCAGATGAGCTTGGCACCTGAAGGCGCCAAGCTCATTTGGCACTGCCCTTAAATTATCATGATCGATCTATCTCTTACAACTGGTACATAGTCATTAGATGACACCTCCAAAATTTGGGAAACGCGGCCGTGGGGTTATATGGGTTAAAGCCATTTGCAAAAAAAAAACAAATGAGAATGCGTTTGTGTGCAGTTCAAGGCATACTGTCAAAGGTTACGTATTCACAGACCTGTGAAACACAAACTGCATTCCATTCAGTGGAAACTGAGATTGATTAAAACTGCGTGAAAACTGTGTAATTATCATATAAGATGAAATATTATACGATGAATTCATGGTTTCAACCCATTGCTGTGTTGCCTTTGCTTGTAAGTACAATCGACTTCTCTTACGATAGGGTCGGATATAACACAAGTTGGTTTTTATCCTACCGAACACGCCTTTTAATTTTAATCCGTGCCTTTTTTTTTCCTAGGGTTGATTAGATTTTGATGTCATGTCATGTCATGTCATGTCATGTCATGTGATTTGATTACAGCTGATTTCGCTCACAAGTTTAACTCATTCTACCCCAGACACACCACAGGAAGATAAGGATCGACCATGATAGTTCAAGGGTGATGCCAGAATAGCTTGGCGCCTATGGGCGCCAAGCTATTCTGGCATCACCCTTGAACTATCATGGTCGATCTGTGTCCTGCAATGCAATGCAGTCTTCAGAGGACAACGGCAAAATTTTAAGGATTTCGGTGTTGGGGTAGAATGAGTTAAATGACTCGTAAGGTTGTTACTACAGCATTACGTTGCATTGCTGCAGTGAGTATGGCCGTTTGTGTGTGTTTCGTTCACAGACGGAGAATGACAATACCAAGACTGAAAATTGAGCTTATCTTAGTTGTCGTCTAATATCCAAACGGAAGTCAGACAAAATCTTTAAACATAAATTAAAAAAGGATGACATATCAGTGATTTGAAACTGTAGGTTTCGTCTGATATTCACTGAGTTTAGCTCAGGTTTCGTCTGATATTCATTGAGTTCATGGAAGTCAGACGAAACCTGAGGTAAAATCAATGAAAATCAGACGAAACCCTAGGCAAACTCAATAAAAATCAGACGAAACCTAAGGTAAACTCAGTGAAAATCAGACGATACCTAACATAAACTCAAATAAAATCAGACGAAATTCAATGATGAAAAGACGAAACCACTCTTGGTCATAAACCGCATGTGGAATAGTTATGCACCTTTGCATGCTTACTACTTGGGAATAACTGCAGATGCATGCTGTATTTGGAAATAGAGGTACCTGCAGTCTCTAGCGTTTTTCTCACCTCCGGTAAGACAAGTCACGTCAGAAACCAGAAACCTCGAAGTATAAGTTTTTGAAAACTTTCAAAACTCGTTTAAAAAAAAGAAAAGAAAAAAGCCCGCTCTAAATGAGTTTGTCCAGGAAAACAAAACCTAAAGTAAACTCAATTTTAATCAATTTTTGGTCATCCTTGTCTGAATTTTCGTTCTTTTCCTTTCTTTCTTTTTTTTTCTTTTTGTTGTTGTTGTTGTTGTTGTTTACTTCTGCATGTTTTTCGCATGATAATAACTTCAGCGGCTGTATATGGGGACAAAAACATAACTTACTTCAGTTTTTCCCTCCTCTCTTTTTCGGTAAGCTGTATTTGAACCTCCAAGTGCTCGTGAACTTACAAAAATTAATTCTGTTCGATAATTTGCAGGCCAAAACAAGACCTGTAGGAATAAACTCGCACAGTTCCTCAGATATGTTGAATCAGCCAATAGTTTCCGGCAGTCTTTAAAGACGCATTTATTCCTTTAAACGTGCATTCACCATTATAATTCTTCTTTTTTTCAACATTTCATTGTCGGTGAGGGCTTTCTGGTGTGTCCGTTGTTGGTTTTATGGTACACGTGTGTCTTTCTGTGTGTGAGCATTTATTGTTGGTGTGTTTATTTTATTATTCTTATTTTTCTTGTATATCTTGTTGCATGATTGTGTATGTTAGTGAATATATGTGTTGTAAGATGCAAGGTGTATGTATGTTAGTATGTCATTTGTACGGCGCCTAGAGCTTTTCTATCGAAAGTATAGGCGCCTTAAAAAAATATTCATAATTATTAGTATTATTAAACACGGGTTACACCAGACGTTGCACCATATCTTTTTTTGTAAGGTTCAGTTTCGCTGTTTTCTTAATCCTTTGGCTGTCGGTATCGACTTTCGTCGCGATGATTCCTTCAGGAAAGTCGCTACCAAAAGCTAAAGGGTTAATTTTATGAAAATAAGGACAATATTGATTCGCTAGCCGGGTTACTTCCCTTTGCTTATCCACTAGGACTTGGTCGCAATGTAAATATTGGAGTTGACTGAATTGACCTTGACAGCATGAAGGTACATATGGCTCCAAATATCTGTGATTGACACCAGATTTGTTTCCTTCTGGTTTAACTCATTCTGCCCGCGACACACCACAGCAAGATATGGCTCGACCATGACAGTTCAAAGGCGCCTATCTATTCTGCCAACACCCTTGAACTATCATGGTCGATCTGTCTCCTGAATTATAATGCAGTCCTCAGAAGATAACTCCAAAATGTGGGTATTTCGTACCTCGGGCACAATGAGTTATCTTTATTTCTGCTGTTAAATGGTTTCCCGTGTCATGCGCGTCTGCGATTTTTTTCACCCGTTTGTTCACCGCTTTCACAAATTAGTGCCTTTGCATCTATGCATTTGTATTTACGTATAGCTTTTGAAATGAATGAGCTGCAGTATTTTAATTATTGCTGGCACAGTAACGCTTCTCGGCTTTGAGCATCTGAAAACAGATTTCGGCTTGATTTGTTTGATTTCCTGCTTTATTAAGTTACCGTTCTACTAGCTGGGTTTTCTTTAAGAAATAAAATTAAGTATTTAACAGCAAATTACAATTTTGTTTGTTTGTTTGTTTGTTTGTTTGTTTGTTTGTTTGTTTGTTTGTTTGTTTGTTTGTTTGTTTGTTTGTTTGGTGCTCTGGTTGGCTGCATCGGGTTGATTGTTCTTCACTGGTTGATCGTCTGTTTGCCGGTTGCTTGCCCAGTGAGCAAAGGCCTTCGGGCCAACGTCGGCCGCCGTTGGCCCGCGCACGGCCGTGCGCGGGCCACGTCGGCCCGATCCCCTTTTGCGCATTGTTGGTTGATTGGTCGGGTTGGGTTGCGCATTGTTGGTTGATTGTTGGTTGATTGGTCGGGTTGGGTTGGTTTGCACTCAATTGATTTTTTGAATGTTGTAGTCTGTTGACGATCCCTGATTAGCCGTGTTTACTGATGTAAAGTCTGTCACATGTGTGGAACAGCTAGACACACTCTCTTTTGTTTCTGTCGAATTGAGACAGAATTAAAGACACGCGTCCCGCTAGAGAGAAACTTAGCCGGACAGACTGTACCAGGCTGTAAACATAACGTGGAAGTAGGAAATACTGGCATTTTGTGATACAAACTAGGACAAAACAGGCTCCAACTACAGATACATGGACTAAAATCTGGTTTTCCCACTATGTTCAAACACAAAGAAACACACAACTCACGTGACGTGTCTGTGTCTGCATAATTTGAAAAATGACCGGCCGGCGTGCCGCGGATTCTATCCGGCGCGCCGTCTGTCTACTTTATTTAAAACATCGGAAATTCCCAGCAGGTATTAATAACATGGACTCCGTCTGAACCGTTTCACTTTCAGTGCCACTGCCGGATAACATTTTGGTTCGGGAAGTTTGCCGAAGCACTGTTCGAGGGACCGGCTTAGACTTGCCGCTCACCAGTGACTGTCAAGTTTATTTTTACCGCCTAACTCGGTGAGGGTAGGACGTAGGTCCGGCGTTTGGCGCTGCCGGGCCTCCGGTGAAAAGGAAGTTTTAGAAAATATACAGAAATTTCCAAATTTTCATAAATTTGAAGTACTCAAGGATGATTGGATTGATGCTGAAGATTTCATCTGCACTAACATACATCGTTTCCTACTTCTTCCAGTCACTTTTCGGATCAAAGGTAAACAACTTGATGTTGTGTGTGTGTGTGTGTGTGTGTGTGTGTGTGTGTGTGTGTGTGTGTGTGTGTGTGTGTGTGTGTGTGTGTGTGTGTGTGTGTGTGTGTGTGTGTGGTGACAGGTGAGAGAGAGTCGTTTGATAGCATCCATACAAACTGACTTTAGTCCTTCATTATATTAATTAATTCTGATACAGGGATATCTTCTATTACATACATTCGCATTATATTTTCAGTCGATCACAACCGGCAAAATGGAGAACATCAAAACACCACCCGTAGAAACAGCTGAGAAAGGATCATCAGCTGGACACCACAATTCACTAAGAATGCCCCCACGTCAACATGAAACGAGAACAACCCATAGAAGCGGTCACCTGACATCTCAGTCATCTGTGTCATCTCAATATTGTGTCACGTGCGGTCGGCAACCGAGGGAAGTGGTTTTTCTGCCATGTAGTCACCAAATAACGTGTTCTACATGTGCTGACGTTATGGAAAACTGTGCTGTTTGTAAAAGGAGGATTTTAGCAACAGTTGTTCCGGACCCGTTGAACATTTGATAGTAAACACATACAGGATATGCGAGATTCAAAAGAGCACCACAGTAAAACGTGACACTGAATTAAGGCACAAAGAAACATTAAATAGTTAGACATTATATTAACTCTTTCTACCCCAGACACACCACAGGAACATAAGGATCGACCATGATAGTTCAAGGGTGATGCCAGAATAGCTTGGCGCCTGTGGGCGCCAAGCTATTCTGGCATCACCCTTGAACTATCATGGTCGATCATTGTCCTGCACAGCAATGCAGTCTTCAGAGGACAACGGCAACATTTGGGGATTTCGGTGTTGGGGTAGAATGAGTTAACTCTTTACTCACACTAACTACTCAGTCCGACCGATAAAATGCGAGCTAAAGCTCGGGAAGTCGGGCATCATTTAAATTGTTTACACGACTTTTGAAAGTGTTTTACCGTGAATCGACATAGTTTTCCCTTCAAATACTTCCACATGCCTTGAAGGTGACCGATTTGCTGCTAATATATGCTCCCCCACAGTATTGGGCGTTATGTGGCATCGCAACAAAAGGGTCCGGCCAGGTGCGGCAAAGATAGCAGTACCCGTGTCACCACACATGAACTGAGGCAACTTAGTCTCTGGAAAAGCGTGCAAGCTGTATAAATCCATTTAATTGTGTCAATGTTTCACATTCAAAAGCATTTCATACAGATGGATTTTACAATGAAAATTACAGACTCCTTATCAATACAGATGTGTGCTGCTTATTGTCTTTGGGTGTAACTGCGTCCGTACAGCAGTAAAGTCGAAAACCACAGACCAGTACTTAGATAAAAACTGCACTGATTATCATAACTCAGGTATACAATCAATAAAGTGCCTAGACACATCTGTTATGTTTCGCAAAGAAAATAGTATTTCAGTGTGTTTGATTGATTGTTTGGCTGGCTGGTTTATTTGTTTGTTTGGTTGGTTGATTTGCTGGCTGGTTAGTTTTTTGGTTGGTTGGTTGATCTGTGGGCTGGAAGGTCTATCGGATATATATATATGGTTCATCGGCTACGCGTGTTTATTTAGATAGCTACGTCAGTACCTGGTTGCTTGGGTCATAATAAAATAATTACTCATTCGATCCATGATCGAGTCATAGATCTGGTTATTACATTAGCTCGTTAAGCCCCGAAGACGAAATTATCAAATGTTGGAGATATCCTCTGCGGCCTACGTCACAGTTCTGAAGACAGATCGACCATGCTATTTCAAGGGTGGTGTCGGAATTGCTTGGCGCCTCTAGGCGCCAAGCTATTCGGACACCACCCTTGAAATATCATAATAATATGGTCGAACCACATACTGTCATGGCGTGCCAGAGCTTTATGAGGTAATCATCATTTCAACACATTCAGACGAAATTTCTAATTTCCTAATCTTTCCTCATTTTGATATTGTCATCTTAGGCCTTCTTACAGTTCAGGAGACAGATTAACCATGATAGTTCAAGGGTGGTGCCGGACAATACCGGAAGCTCCGTGATATTCTGGCAGTACCCTTGAAATGCATGATCAATCTATGTGTTTGATTGTGTTATACTCGTACTTTCTAAGCGTGTTTCTTTCTTTGTTGCGATTCTTTTTTCTTTTTTCACTTTTTAGCAGCCATTTTGTTGGTTGTGATTTACAGCAAACACTTCCGACTATGCTTTCGTGGGAATGAATCACCATCAAGAGTAACATCATGTGTATAAAGCATACTTTCTAATAACATTCATTCATTTTCTGAGTGATTATTTTAGCACAGTCATGCGGCTTACATCACTGTGACACAGACACACTGAACTGTCAGAACTTACAGTGGTATAGTGTAAGTGACCATTGTCTTTAGCATTTTGTGCACAAAACAGTGATCTTTCTTATTCACTGATTCTGTGATCAATGATCTGTCGGTAGTCAGTGGGTTATGACGTTTTGCTTACCTATTTGTGGTTAACTCATTCAGCCCGACGGCCGTAATTCCCAAATTCGCCGACAGGCGCCAAGCTAATCTGGCACTACCCTTGAATTATCATGGTCGACCCATCTCCTGATGTAGTGCGTCAGGGCTGAATGGGTTAAGATTTGACCCGTCAGTTATCTAAAAAGCATACGACGAATAAGATTGATGTAACGATGATAATCCTCTGTGCAGTTATCAACAGAATAAATACATCAACGTCTTCCGGCAATGACGAGGAGAAATGAACACCAACCAAATGCAAGAAGCATAGATCCTCACGAGCCCCTCGCAGTTGCGGGGGCTCATGAGGATCTATGCCTCTTGCTGAAAAACACTTTGAATCTATGTTCTTCAGTTGGACTGCTGGGGGATCGTTGTCGTTACATTTACAATGATCTTTTTTTTTTAAATCTGTGTCAGCTGGTGTTGAAGGGGTTCAGTAACTCATTCGAGACGTGCCGCCTCCAGATACGCGGCATATTCGGAGGCGGCACGTCTCGAATGAGTTAAAGGCCATCGTGTTACAATTTTGAACACCCATACACCCACCTCAAACCCCCCTTTTGTACCGATGTGTCCAGTCCACACCATAGTGTGAGGGAATGACAGTGTAAATTGAAATAGATGTAGACTATCGCTGCCCAAAATAAAACTCATTACATGATAGCTGTTGCCAGTTACAACTCTCTTTGATCTGGCTCCAGTTATGATGCAATGTTTTATTTTGAGCGTGTGTGCGTTTATCCTGCGGCTGACCTCAAGAATTTAGCGTAACCAATTTATATACACATATAGCATACTTTTTACGCTAAAGTGCTACGCTACATTCTTGAGGTCAGCCGCAGTATTAGTGTACTCACTCGGCCGGCAAAGGAAATCAATGGCGTAGGAACCCCGGGGGCCCACGTACATGGATTTAGAATGGCCAAGTAAACTTTCCTCGCGCTGGGACCATATGGCGTTGAGGCGCGTCCCCTGGGTGGTGGATAGGGGGTCCCTCGTGAGAGGGGTGCACCGAATGAAATAAGGTGCCGTGAACCAACATGGTCTAAGGGAAGGTGACCCCGACAGAAAACCCCTGGTCCTCCTAGTAAGGGGGTTGGGCGTGGGGGTAGCTTCCCCACCCTGCAAAAAAGGAAATAGCTACAAAAACGCCGACGAAAAGACTAACAGTAATTCCTTTCCTGGAGGAGGAAGGTTCTTCTACCAGAAGACTTAACTCCTGGCGTCGAGACCTCCAAGCAGACATCAAGAAACTGGGAACCACCTGGAAGAGAATCGAATGAGAAGCACAGGACAGGAGTTGCTGGAGGTCTCTCGTCGACGCATATGGCCTATACCCGGGTAGGGGTGACAGGCGTAAGTAAGTAAGTAAGTAAGTAAACTTTGGTCAAACCTTTTTTTTAATTATTACTCGGACCATGTATCCTCTTGGCCCTATTAAAATATATACTTGGGCCATACCTCCCAAATGACTGTGAGATTGTTCAGTCACGAGCTCTTTTTTTTTTTTTTTTTTTGAGTCACAGATGTGCGAAAACTATAACCGCTTTTCGAAAAACGAGGTTTATTATAATTAATTCATTCGAGACGCGCCGCATCCGGATACGCGGCTAAATCCGCGTATCGGATGCGGCACGTCTAGAATTAGTTAATGCAATGAAATGCCAATGCTTGCCGTGGGCATATTGCACATGGTGCCCTGCTCAGTGTGTATTATTCACATCTCGCTCCCCCCCCCCCTCCCCACCCCACTCCACCAACGACCCCGCCCCCCTCCCCACAATCCCAACACACACCCCTTTTTGTGATTGTCTATGAGTCTAGAGCAAGGGCCTCACTTGCCCGCCAAAATAACTTCCTACCCGACTGGATTCTTTACTTTATGTTCTGCACGTAACCCGGGTCACTGATGACCTCAGTGAAATGCCGACCTGTTCAGTTACCCGTTTAATACACACATATACATGTATGTAACCGTATTGATCTGGGTATCAGTCTTTCGAGATATAACCGTCGCTTCGCCTCTTAGGTATGTTCATTTAGCAACTCGGATTGACGCAGCTTACGTACCTCAATATTTTTATGTTGGACGTTTCTCAAAAACCGTAGGCTTCACGTTATAAAGCGTCGTACTCAGCGCTGCTGCTAGGCATTGTTATACGCACCCGATTCGAGAACTGCACACTGGCCGACGAGGTGAGAATTCTCAGTGATTGCTTGCTACTAGTAGTTTTCTTTGAAGGTTTTCTATGACTTAAGAGGGAGCCTGGTGTGACTGATGTCTCCACAACTAAAAGATAAAAAAAATCACAACGGGCAAAGAAAGAAACACGTTGAAAAAGCAGGCAACGCAAAATAAATGTGTTGTCACTGATTATCCTTTTTAAGAGCTTGTGTTTTCCCTGTTGGGATCTCAGTTCTTTGACTCAGTCCTGCCGCGGCGGCAGCCGTTTTATACGACAGACACTTTCCCAGCTCAGTATTGATGCGGGGCGCCTTGAACTAGTTTAGCAAAGGTTCAGCCGGTCTACTAAGGCCAACATCAACCGTCGTTGGCGCGACAACAACGACCCGATGATATCTGACGCCGAACTTGAACGACTCCCAAAAACGAAAGAGAACAAAGTCACGGCGCATAACCAATGTGTATCAGAGGCATAGACAACACCGTGACCCCGCCGAACCGAACATCTCCAAGAGGCATAGATCCTCACGCGCCCGGAGGGCTCGTGTGGATCTATGCCTCTTGGAGCGGATTTTCTGGGGCACGTTGTCTATGCTCAAGTTATGGTAGACAAAAAAAGCTGTTGAGTTGAACTGCAGGGGTGACTTCGCTCGAGTCTCGCTCGGCGTTGCCGCTGGCCGGGAGTCAAGTCGTTCGGCGTAAAAGTACCGTGTGTTTGTTCACCGTCTGAGTAACGGCTCGCCGTGCAAAAGCTCAGCGCGCGCTGCACAGGCGGCCAACATTAATGAGTCGACAGGGTTCAGTCAGTCTCTCTATGTCATTGGGAAAATTTCGATTTCTACGAATCCCGCTTCGAAACTGAAACTGAGTCGACGAGCTGCGATCTCTCTCTCTCTCTCTCTCTCTCTCTCTCTCTCTCTCTCTCTCTCTCTCTCTCTCTCTAAGTCTGTCTATAAACGGCAGCCCAATTGAGCAATTATCACACCACCGCCGCCTCTTGGGGGTCACTATAGATGATCAGCTTAAATGGCAACTGCATAATTAATAATGTGTGCAAAAGGGTTTCCAGAAGCCTGTATATGTTGTCAAAATTGAAAACAATTACTGACACAGATACGCGTCTTCTTTTCTACAATGCTCATGTCAAGTCGCACATAGACTATGCATCAACAGTGTGGGATGGTTCTAGTGATGTAGATTTGAAGAGGCTGAACTCCCTACATAGGAGAGCTGCTAAGCTTATATTTCCCGATCCCGAACTCTCAACTGACGAAAAGCTTAAAACTTTAAAAATTCTCCCTCTATCCCATCACTTTCAGTTCAACAAAGGTGTATTGATGTACAAGCTGTACACGCAATCATGTCCACTGTACTTGAGTTCTTTTTTCGCAGAACGGACATCTGTAGCTTCTAGACATGGACAACAATTCAAAGTACCCCTGCCGCGTATTGATTTATTCAAAACCAGCTTGTCATTCTCGGGAAGTTCATTCTGGAATTCTATTCCTGCAGAAATCAGAAACGCAAAGACGCCGCTCACCTCATATAGGGACAGCCTCTTCAAACACTCCTAGAATCGGCTCTGACGTAATCTAATCATTACAGTATTTGGATAACTTGCACGTGTGTTCAGATGTGTACATGTGCGTGTGTGTGAGTTTGTGTGTGTACTGATGTGTGTGTGTGCCGTGTATGTGTGTGTATGTGTGCGAGAGAGAGAGAGAGAGAGAGAGAGAGAGAGAGAGAGAGAGAGAGAGAGAGAGAGAGAGAGAGAGAGAGAGAGTCCCTTTTTCCCATAGCCGTACCATAATATTTGAATGCCAAAGAGTACATTGAATACTGCATGTACTGTTTATAATGTTTTTGCCTTCATATGTGTGTGCTCGATATGTTGGGCGCGCACTCGCGTATGTGTGTGTGTGTGTACTGTATGTGTGACTCTGTGTGTGTGTGTGTGCGCGCGCGCGCGCGTGCGTGCATGCTGTGTGTGTGTATGTGTGTGTGTGTGTGTGTGTCGGCGTGAGAGAGAGAGAGAGAGAGAGAGAGAGAGGGGGGGGGGAGAGAGATTGCACCTGCATACATATTTGCCCTTGCTGTATGAACTTTAATGTACTTAATGATTTTTTGTTTATTGCTTTACTTTGCATTTTTACTCATTTTATATTTTTGTGCGTACGCGTATGCGGGTAGGTATGTCTGGAGTGCGTGTCCGAGAGCGTGTGTTTGTTTTTGTGCGTATGTGCCTGAGTGCGTGCGTGTGTGTGTGTGTGTGTGTGTGTGTGTGTGTGTGTGTGTGTGTGAGAGAGAGAGAGAGAGAGAGAGAGAGAGAGAGAGAGAGAGTGTTCGTGCGTGTGTGCATGCGTACTGAATTGCGGTGTACATGAGTGTGTGTGTCAGTGTGTGTGTGTGTGTGTGTGTGTGCGTGCGTGCATGCGCGAGTTGTGATGTGCATGCGTGCGTACCTGAGTGCGTGTGTGGGTATGTGTGTGTGTATGTGCGTGGTGCGTGCGTGCGTGCGTGCGTGAGCAAATGCATGCATGTAGCAGTGTGTGGTATGTGTATGTTTACATGTCTATGTCACTTATGTAGTAGATGTAGCAACGGCAAGTTTGAAAACTGGTCCTGTTACCAATAACTTCTACCGTTGGAAAATAAAGGTTCATTGTTCATTGTTCATCTCTCTCTCTCTCTCTCTCTCTCTCTCTCTCTCTCTCTCTCTCTCTCTCTCTCTCTCTCTCTCTCTCTCTCTCTCTCTCTCTCTCCCCGAAATGAATTTTTAATTTATTCCATGTCAGTATGACTGAACAGTGGACATTGCTATTTAAGTCCCACGCACCCACCCCCACCCCCTGCACATGTAGTGATCGGGGATAAACAAAAACTGATAGGTCAGTGTCGCGTTTATAGATAGTACTTATTTATTTATCACAGACATACAGCACCCCGAGTACGTCCATGTATTAACCCTTTGCCGGGCTGAGATTTTTTCACCATCGAGGTGTTCCCGACGCACTTCGATAAAAATCACTGCCGACACGAAAGGGTTAACAGGCCGCTTTTATTTTAGTGGAGTCGCCCTAGACTCACCGTACTTTGTCTGTTTTCCAAACTGTTGTGTTCCTGTTCCTAAACTAGTTGTGAACTAGGATACTGACCCGCTGATAGCCTGTAGTAAAAGTGCCCATGACCCTACGTACGGCTACCGGCGCAACGTCGTGATGGAATGATCACAACTTAAAACAACACGACTGGCAATACCGCTAAGAGAGGACGGAAATAGGGCCGGATTTAGTCATCCACTGCGGAAATCACTTGGCCGGCGGTCAGGCGGCGGTAGGCCCGCGACTAGTCACGTGTTGTTTGTCAGACAAAACAAGCCAGACAAATTGCAAACGTCAGTGCCGCTTAAGGTGTTTTTTTAGGGGCCAATCACCACGAAGCGCATAATGCAGTCCTTTTTAGAGAAGAGGCGGGATCGACACGTCGCCGGGTAAAGCTTGATGATAGCGCTAGTGTCTGATTAGCTCAGGTGAATGTCTGGAGAATACCGCCGGTTCAATAGTGTCGATGCAAGCCGGCACACTTTGCCGCCAGCGGACGTCAGTAGCATCATTGATAGTGACAGACCGGAAATCAAACGTGTTAGTCTACGTTGTTTTCGTCGACTGATAGTGAAGAACTGAAGAATGTCCTGGACATGTGCCACCTAGACAGAAAGCGTGCCAGCTAGACATCCGTCAACGAATTCTTTAGTCAGCAATGCATGGCGGACGGCAAAGTTTCTGCTGCGCTGACAAACATTCACTCACGCGGCGTGCGGCCCGGCTGAACTAGCATGAGTGAACTAGCATTTAAAGTGTGGCACTTAGTACATTTTGCTCAGTACCGGCCCCAGTCTCACGCAAGAGGCATGGATTCTCATGAGCCCTTGCGACTGCAGGGGCTCATGAGAATCTATGCCTCCTGCTGACAGAGGTCGGCTATGTTGAGATCCGGGGCCGAGCAGTTTTATTTAGGAGGTCACTGATCCGGGTCGAAGTCCAAACTTGTTGCACGGCGGCCGGGGTTGTCGGTCACATGGATATGCGTAAGCCTCGGCGGTGTCTTTTTTTACACACTACACAAAGGCCACGGCCAAAGAATGTAAATAGAGGGGATTCCGGTTGGCATCAGTGACGGCGCCTGTACTGAACGCGGCCGCCTTTCAGTGCTTTTGCAGTGATGCAACTTGTACTCAAGTTCAGTCGAATGTAGTGTGTAGTGTGTAAGCCAGGTTTTGTCGGCAAAGCGCTTTAGCGCTGACAGATTTACACAAAGGACTGATTTAGCTCAGCAGGCTTAGCCAGTGTAGGGGGTATACTGCATAACGCACACTTGTGGCAGATAGCTGATTGAAAGGCGGATTTTTATATAATAACGGTATTATTATTATTATTATTATTATTATTTTTATTATTATTATTTGTGACTGAGACTGCCGGAGCAGAATAGCGGCCATTACATCGATAAGGTAAGGAAGATTTTCTTCAGTATTATGAAACCGCGGTTCATACGGCGGTCTCAGTGTCTGAGTGGTTGTTGTTGTTGTTGTTTTGACTCGTTTCACTTCTTTCTTTTCGCCAGTAGTAAAACAATCCTCGGGCTGACGTCGGCCCGAAGACCTTTGCTTACTGGATTTGTGTCACAGGCTGAGGCGGAGAGATGCGGCGTTCCCCACGAGTACTAGTGACGGGTTCCAGTCTCTTTTGTTTCACTGACCATAGTATTAAGAAATCTCAACAAAGCCGCTAGAGCCGGGAAACGCGCTTTGAAAGGATCATAACATCTCAAATGGTTACAGCCGCTTTTATTTTAGCCCTGTTTTTCGAAATAGATGTATACAGACAAGGCAACAAAGCACTGATGACCTCTCTTTGGCGAGATGTCACTACCGGCATCTCGCAAAAGCGGAGACTGAGCCTCAGTAGTAAACTGTTTAATTGTCAGGGTGTCCGTCAGTTTTGACTGAGATAATGTTTTAACTCATTCGCGGCCAGTCGCATCTGGATGCGCGGCATAAGCCGCGCATTCGGATGCGGCTGGCCGCGCCGAATGAGTGAACCCATATTGATCACAGAATTGCCGGTCGGGCCGCATAAATGCCCTTTCCAAACGGCGTATCATTTCCCTCAGTTTTGTTGGCATTTCAGTCGGCATTGCATTTTACACGCTTGGCAGTCAGCTCAAGTTGGTCTGAATGACATAATACTGCCGGAATCTATGCCATGGCCGTGAAACTGACAATAGAAGGGCCAGTGCTGATATCATGTAAAACCGGCACGACACATCGTAAGAAATACATTTCAATCCAGCCGGGCGCTCTGAGTGGTAAGTCACAAACAGTATAATTTAGACTGTCACTGGCAAGTTAGGTGAATCCCATCGGGCAATAAAATAAATAGAGGGGTAAGCGGCCACTGATGGGACTGCCGATCAGCAACAAAGTGAGTGTATTCACAGCCGTGAGTGACTGAGGCCAGGACTGACCGGCGCGACTGAGCGGCATTTCAGATTGCTTGTTGTTGAATTGTTAAATTAAACTGGCGTTAAATTACATTGACATGAATGACATTCCGAGTAAACTAAAGGACACAGTAGTTTGCATCTTCATCTTGTGTGTCAAGGAGTTATACCTTTCACTGCCGAGACTGAAAAAATTACTGTGACTGAGTCACACTGACTGACGTGCCAAAATGGATCTAGTACTGATAAAGTGAATCCCCGTGTGCCCCCGCAGCCGCTCGTCGGGATTTATGTCTCTTCACTGAGTCGGCAATGCTGGCGGCAACACCTTGAATCCGCATGTTGCATCAGTAAGTGACCGAGCAGCTTCGTTCGGCTGCCGCTCCAGCCAACCGCCTGCAATGCCGGTGTTCCGCTATTCATATATCTTAACTCATTCTACCCCAACACCGAAATCCGCAAATTTTGCCGTTGTCCACTGAAGACTGCACTCTAGAGCAGGACACAGATCGACCATGATGCGCCAAGCTATTCTGGCATCACCCTTGAACTATCATGGTCGATCCTTATCTTGCTGTGGTGTGTCTGGGGTAGAATGAGTTAAGCAATTGCTTAATTAGTGCCTGGCGCAGGACTAATGTCAGTCGCTCATGCAACGGCCGGTCCCATGCTCTGACACCCCAGCGCGCACAAGGTCATCGGGCCGATGTCGGCCGCCGTTGGCCCGCGCACGGGGCAAACGACGGCCGACTTTGGCTCGATTGACAGCTTTTGCTTACTGGGACACTCACTGACTGATGTAGGGCCAATGCGGGGGAGAGCACTGAAACCCGCCTAGAAGTAACCGGGTGACACGCCCCCACGACTCAGAGGTAAACAACTTGAATCTAGTCAACCACTCTTGTCGGTCGCTCTGTTTCCGTTTCCGAGCTGACTCAGCCAACCGGTCCTGCTCCCGGTCTCCTGTGGTTGACTGACACAAATCAGTGAACTGAACAAGTCATCAGCATCTTGATTTTTGATTGGCCCAAGAGGGCTGCGCGTGTGACCGTCGTCTGCGTCCCAGGATCGCATACGGGCAATTCTCAAGAATCGGGAATTCACAAAGTCGCTAATCTGTGCCGGGTCGACTGCAATGGAACAGTGGGAAAGCCAGTGACGGTGTGTGCTGTGCGCAAGCAGGCAGGCTGCAGGACTACAGCTTGTTTTCAGCAGACTGCCAGCAGGTACGCGGCCGTGGGTCAGTTGTGAATGTCTGCCCATATCTATGTCATGTAGTCTTGCCTGACGGTGTTTTGTTTCCATAATTCCGTAATCGCCGCGGCTTTAGCTGCAGTAATCATCGCGACAAAGAGCGCTACCGATCGACAGTCAAAGCGGGGTTAATTGTTCCTTTGGGTCCGTGACTGAAGAACTTTGATTCACTAATAATATCAGTGTAATCTGCAGCCGGCCGACTAAAGCCGTGCACAGGAAAGCCATTGAGTCAGTGCCCGGTGTGCTGTGCGTAAAATTAATGAGCAGGCAAGCAGCAGGAATACATCTTGTTTTCGGCAGACGGCCAGAAAGTCGCATGGTTGTTGTGTCGGGAAACTAGAAATGCCATTGCCACCCAACAGCAAGAGGGCAAAGAGTCTCATTGCCGCTCAACTGCGAGAGGCTCATGACTCTGAGGTTCTTTTCCTCCCCACTGCGGCCGTCAGTCGTGGGCCCGAAGACTTGCTCATAACATTTGTGCGTGCTCTTTAGATTAACTGGGTTACAATAATTTTGATGTAAATGTTTGATATTATTTGCCGCGGCGTGGGTTTAGTTCAGCTACCCTTTGGTTCAGCGGCGATGGTGTTCCGCGTTGGCTTGGTTTGTCACCGCCACTGCATGCGGACCGCCCTGACGTGGCTTTTTCGGCTATGCCAGTACAGAACTTCAAACTCATTGAGACCAAATAACCAAATAAAATTAACACTTTTATCGTTATTTGCCGCTATAACACATATAATACCGGACGGCTTAGAACGTCAGTAAGATCTATGGCAAGTGCCGATTTAACTGGAGACAGTTTGGGAAACCGAAGCAAATTATTGTGATACTCATGTGTGTGCTACCTCTTGCATGTCAACTGAGTTTGATATACCGCCCCAAATTCTTTATTTCTATATTTTCGATTTTTGTCTTTGTCGCCACCGCATGCCGTGTCGCTGTCACACGCCACTATCGCGTCGATAGGGGGATGACTATTGATATGCGGTACGCAAACACCCCTTACCGCTGCTCATCACTGATCACTAATTTACTGATAGGCGCCATCACCATCATCATTATTATCATTATCACTGTCATTATCATCATCATCAAGTTATAGCCGCTAGCGTTACTACTGTCACCTTAACCTCCTTAACCACCTCAGTCCTTAACACCATCCGTAGGCAGGGTTCATTTTGGAACGCGCTCTGCGCCATTGGCGCATAATTTCCCAAAATGACCCATAACATTTTGTGCGGCTGAGGGGTCAATGACCCATAGGTTTCTGTAGACAACATGCCCTTCTTTTCACGTGTTCCTCTTGCTGCCTCCCCTTCTTCACAAGCTGTCGATATTTTTGCGCCGGGCTGGCGAAAAGGTGCCCGCATAATCCCCCCCCCCCCCCTCCCAATCTTGATATTTTGGCACGTTTGTGGCCCATCTCGTTTCAGAAATGACCACTGATTCGATTTGCACTCTGAGGGCCAATGACCCATGTGCGTGAATTTTCAAAATGAACCCTGCATCACTGGCATCCTCATCGTCATTATCAATATCAATACGGCCTGACAGCGTTGCATCACTGGCACTAATACAGCCAACATCCGGCACCAACCACTACGAACCGCTGTCCTCAATCAGTATACCTGATTATAGAGAAGAACCCAACGAAACACGCTATGAAAAGACAGTTATAATACAATAAACGAATAAATTGTGTTGTGATTGAGGTTTTTCTGAGTGTGTTTCTGTCTTCGTTGGGTTTCGCTCTGCATTTTACAAGGGCTTGGCAGTCACCCAATTGGTCTGGCTTACATTACATGAGTTCAAGTTATTTTTACCGCCGCCACAGCCGACCACTCCAGTCGCATATATTTTGACAGTGGCGATCATGTGCTGGTCTGTGATTCTGGGCCTTAAGGCCAAAGGCCGTAAGGCCCAGAATCACATAAAAGCGCACAACTTATGGTAATTTGTAAGTGCCATACTCGCAGAGCAGCACGCCCGCCACAGTACACTCAACGGCTATAAGGCCTAGTCGGCCACAGTGGGCCCATGTACGCTCAGACTGTCAGTGTGGGCCCATGGCCGCTTCGGCCGAGTTCGGCCCGATAGCCTCAGTTTGGTTACTAGTAATGCTTTGGATCGCAAAATGATGATGTCTCTAATGCATGCGCAATGTCTTCTGTTTTCAGACCACCAATGGCGCCCTGCGATCCCAATTCTGCTAACAGACAGCAGGGCAAGCCTGCTCCCATAGCCGCACAGAAGCGATCGCCATATAAAAGCCACGAAAACGAAGATGTGCCCGGCATATCCCACCATTTTTACGACAAAAGGCTTTTGAATCCTGAGCCTTTTAACGCAGAATCCGGGCCTTTGATGCATAAGGTTGGTGTATGACCTAGTCTCGTTACGTGTAAAACTGTCACAGAATCACAGACCAGCACATGACCGCCGCGGTCAAAATATATGTGACTGGAATGGTCGGCTGTGGCGGCGGTAAAAATAACTTGAACTCATGTCATGTAAGCCAGACCAAATGGATGACTGCCAAACTAGCTAGCAGATATCAAACGGTAAATAGCCGGTCTCACGAAGTTAAGTTCTCTCTCTTAATCATTCTTTAAGTTACCATACTCAGTGCTTTTCCTGTTGGGATTTGGAAGAAGTGCCCACGCATGTACACACTATAATAATAATAATAATACCATTATTATATAGGCGCTTTTTCTCAATTTTTGGGCGAATCGACTCAAAGCGCCGCGAACTGAAACCCAACACACACACTCACGTAACATACACGGATTTACGCCATTTAAGACAAACACAGTACAAGACAGACGAAGGGCCAGTTCAGCTACTGAAGTTACAGAGATTTTTGATCGCTTGAATTTGAAATTTGTAAAGTGGCCTGAAACTGGGCCAAAGGGTGGGGGGGTGGGTGGGGGGTGGAAGAACCGGAGTACCCGGAGAAAGAACCCCTGCCCGAATTAACGGTGACACTTACCAGAGGAGAAAAGTCCGACGCCGGAACCCGGTATCGAACCTCGCACCTTTGGCATTGGTGGCAGGCGCCTTAACCACTGCGCCACGGACTGCATGGAGTGGAGAGTTTTCACCAAGAGATGATGATGAAGGTCCCGGTACACAGTGCTGTTTCCGTACTGTACAGTCTCTTAGCTATAGTCAGTCCCAGGCATCCCCTAATATTTCAATCCCCTCAAAAACACTACTGCCCATCAGCTGCACATTTGCCATGCACAAAATAACAATAAAAACAGCACATTGACAGTCTCATTTCTTGGCTATGAACCCGATTCCTTACCAACCCCACACCCAAGCACACCTGAAATCAGCGTGCCCCTCAAATCACTACACGGGCCTCGGTACACAGTGCCGTTTCCGTACCGTACAGTCTCTTAGCCATAGTCAGTCCCAGGCATCCCCTAATATTTCAATCCCCTCAAAAACACTACTGCCCACCAGCTGCACATTTGCCATGCACAAAATAACAATAAAAACAGCACATTGACAGTCTCATTTCTTGGCTATGAACCCGATTCCTTACCAACCCCACACCCAAGCACAGCTGAAATCAGCGTGCCCCTCAAATCACTACGTCAACGGCAACTCAACATAGGCCCACAATTGTCCACTGGATAAGCTCAGGATGGTATGAATCAAAGCACCAAACATGTCTCCTCTCATGTAACCAGAAATTTCCAGCAAATTCTAACATTCAGCCCTACTACAACATTTCAAACAAGGCAAAAATTATTTTTAAAAACACCGGTCCTCTTACTGCCTGAACTGGCCAAATTTGACTATGTAATATGACCTGAAAAGGAACTGTCCCACCTGAACACCATTCAATCTGCCATCAGTGCAACCCTTAGACACTAGCTAAGTCAAACCCAAAGTGACACCATTGAATGTTGCTGCATCTTTAAGTTATGGCCCATTATGTGAAGTGCGCTGTTGTGGCATTCAATATGCTGTTAATGTTTTGGATCATGCATATCTGATGCCATGAAAAACAGACTAGATACGGTCAGAATGCCTCCAAAATTGGCATGTACATCAAGTAATATATCTGATCTTCAGAAATGTTGCATTTGAGACACAGGCACCTGCAAGTCTTTTTTTTCATATTTTTCCACTACCCACCCCCCTACTTTGTCTGTTTTTCCATGTTTACAAACACATGCAATACAAACTGACTTCTGGTGGGCTGGACAACTAAAAAAGCTTACCATGACACTGACATTGATGAAAAATGAGCTTTCATACCCAAGGCCATTTCCTTGTGTATCTCAGGGCAGCCAAAAAGACAATGCCCTGGCATCCTCATTGCCCTGTTGTCTGGTGCCAACAAGCAGGAAGAGACCAGTAACCAGCTACCATGCCCTATATACTGCTGGCAATCTTTTCTACAGGCAAAAGGGGTCATGAAACAGCTGTGCAATTTAAACATTAAGTCTAATGAACTAACCCACAGGCAAAAGACTACACAAAACAGCCAAAACTATGCTACGCGGGACACACCGCATACCTAAACAAGTGTCCGGAGTGCTTATTTAGGAGATAATAGGGAAAAATGGTTATGTACAGTTCATTTTTATATAAAACACACCTGTCAGAGTCTCAAAAGGCCTAAACTCATGTTGCAAATGCAGCAGGCATGTGTGTGCCAAACCTGTGAACACTCCTGTAAAAGCCTGTACTGGTGGCCGCAGCTGCTGGTCCCATAACAATGCACTCAAATGAGCTTTACACAGAGTAAAAATGCTTGTGTTTGGCTCAGAATAGACACCAGAGACATCCTTAATGACAATTACAGCAGAATGACACCTCAGACGCAGCCAGTGTAGCAGGATCATGCAAAATAACACATCTGCATGTCACACTATTTTTCACTCTGAGGTCAGCTGTCTAATAAAATGAACATGCTGACACTGTTTCATTGTAGTTTTGATATTAACCTTTGACCTTAAGCCCCCCCCCCCCCCACCTACCCCCCCCCCCCCCCCCACCCCACTTCACCCCACAACTTCAATAACCGAAAAGTGCCTCTTTTGTTTACGCATTTATAAAACTAATGCCCTAAACCCCACCCCTTTCAAGGTCAAGGTCACAGCTCAAGGTCGAAGGTCAGACTCATGACTACTTGTAAACTCATGACTACTTATAAGACAAAAAAATAAATCAACAAACACACTAACCATAGCTCACAGTGCAGGTAAACAGGGTGTTGCAACGCAAAATATGCAAAAGCGCCTATAAAACTGCAATCGCAGCGATTTTTTGGCAAAATTTGAAATTTTTCATGATTTTCTCAGTTTTCCAACTGCAAAAGTCCAAACTGAATGATATGGTTACATTAAACCAGTTTCTGATCTATGTCACATATGGCATGTGGTGCCCTGACAGGTCCCGGTACACAGTGCAGTTTCCGTACTGTACAGTCTCTTAGCCATAGTCAGTCCCAGGCATCCCCTAATATTTCAATCCCCTCAAAAACACTACTGCCCACCAGCTGCACATTTGCCATGCACAAAATAACAATAAAAACAGCACATTGACAGTCTCATTTCTTGGCTATGAACCCGATTCCTTACCAACCCCACACCCAAGCACAGCTGAAATCAGCGTGCCCCTCAAATCACTACGTCAACGGCAACTCAACATAGGCCCACAATTGTCCACTGGATAAGCTCAGGATGGTATGAATCAAAGCACCAAACATGTCTCCTCTCATGTAACCAGAAATTTCCAGCAAATTCTAACATTCAGCCCTACTACAACATTTCAAACAAGGCAAAAATTATTTTTAAAAACACCGGTCCTCTTACTGCCTGAACTGGCCAAATTTGACTATGTAATGTGACCTGAAAAGGAACTGTCCCACCTGAACACCATTCAATCTGCCATCAGTGCAACCCTTAGACACTAGCTAAGTCAAACCCAAAGTGACACCATTGAATGTTGCTGCATCTTTAAGTTATGGCCCATTATGTGAAGCGCGCTGTTGTGGCGTTCAATATGCTGTTAATGTTTTGGATCATGCATATCTGATGCCATGAAAAACAGACTAGATACGGTCAGAATGCCTCCAAAATTGGCATGTACATCAAGTAATATATCTGATCTTCAGAAATGTTGCATTTGAGACACAGGCACCTGCAAGTCTTTTTTTTTCATATTTTTCCACTACCCACCCCCCTACTTTATCTGTTTTTCCATGTTTACAAACACATGCAATACAGTCAAACTGACTTCTGGTGGGCTGGACAACTAAAAAAGCTTACCATGACACTGACATTGATGAAAAATGAGCTTTCAGACCCAAGGCCATTTCCTTGTGTATCTCAGGGCAGCCAAAAAGACAATGCCCTGGCATCCTCATTGCCCTGTTGTCTGGTGCCAACAAGCAGGAAGAGACCAGTAACCAGCTACCATGCCCTATATACTGCTGGCAATCTTTTCTACAGGCAAAAGGGGTCATGAAACAGCTGTGCAATTTAAACATTAAGTCTAATGAACTAACCCACAGGCAAAAGACTACACAAAACAGCCAAAACTATGCTACGCGGGACACACCGCATACCTAAACAAGTGTCTGGAGTGCTTATTTAGGAGATAGCAGGGAAAAATGGTTATGTACAGTTCATTTTTATATAAAACACACCTGTCAGAGTCTCAAAAGGCCTAAACTCATGTTGCAAATGCAGCAGGCATGTGTGTGCCAAACCTGTGAACACTCCTGTAAAAGCCTGTACTGGTGGCCGCAGCTGCTGGTCCCATAACAATGCACTCAAATGAGCTTTACACAGAGTAAAAATGCTTGTGTTTGGTTCAGAATAGACACCAGAGACATCCTTAATGACAATTACAGCAGAATGACACCTCAGACGCAGCCAGTGTAGCTGGATCATGCAAAATAACACATCTGCATGTCACACTATTTTTCACTCTGAGGTCAGCTGTCTAATAAAATGAACATGCTGACACTGTTTCATTGTAGTTTTGATATTAACCTTTGACCTTAAGCCCCCCCCCCCCCCCTCCCCCCCCCCCCCCCCACCCCACTTCACTCCACAACTTCAATAACCGAAAAGTGCCTCTTTTGTTTACGCATTTATAAAACTAAACGCCCTAAACCCCACCCCTTTCAAGGTCAAGGTCACAGCTCAAGGTCGAAGGTCAGACTCATGACTACTTGTAAACTCATGACTACTTGTAAGACAAAAAAATAAATCAACAAACATACTAACCATAGCTCACAGTGCAGGTAAACAGGGTGTTGCAACACAAAATATGCAAAAACACCTATAAAACTGCAATCGCAGCGATTTTTTGGCAAAATTTGAAATTTTTCATGATTTTCTCAGTTTTCCAACTGCAAAAGTCCAAACTGAATGATATGGTTACATTAAACCAGTTTCTGATCTATGTCACATATGGCATGTGGTGCCCTGAAAAGGAACTGTCCCACCTGAACACCATTCAATCTGCCATCAGTGCAACCCTTAGACACTAGCTAAGTCAAACCCAAAGTGACACCATTGAATGTTGCTGCATCTTTAAGTTATGGCCCATTATGTGAAGCGCGCTGTTGTGGCGTTCAATATGCTGTTAATGTTTTGGATCATGCATATCTGATGCCATGAAAAAAGACTAGATACGGTCAGAATGCCTCCAAAATTGGCATGTACATCAAGTAATATATCTGATCTTCAGAAATGTTGCATTTGAGACACAGGCACCTGCAAGTCTTTTTTTTCATATTTTTCCACTACCCACCCCCCTACTTTATCTGTTTTTCCATGTTTACAAACACATGCAATACAGTCAAACTGACTTCTGGTGGGCTGGACAACTAAAAAAGCTTACCATGACACTGACATTGATGAAAAAATGAGCTTTCATACCCAAGGCCATTTCCTTGTGTATCTCAGGGCAGCCAAAAAGACAATGCCCTGGCATCCTCATTGCCCTGTTGTCTGGTGCCAACAAGCAGGAAGAGACCAGTAACCAGCTACCATGCCCTATATACTGCTGGCAATCTTTTCTACAGGCAAAAGGGGTCATGAAACAGCTGTGCAATTTAAACATTAAGTCTAATGAACTAACCCACAGGCAAAAGACTACACAAAACAGCCAAAACTATGCTACGCGGGACACACCGCATACCTAAACAAGTGTCTGGAGTGCTTATTTAGGAGATAGCAGGGAAAAATGGTTATGTACAGTTCATTTTTATATAAAACACACCTGTCAGAGTCTCAAAAGGCCTAAACTCATGTTGCAAATGCAGCAGGCATGTGTGTGCCAAACCTGTGAACACTCCTGTAAAAGCCTGTACTGGTGGCCGCAGCTGCTGGTCCCATAACAATGCACTCAAATGAGCTTTACACAGAGTAAAAATGCTTGTGTTTGGTTCAGAATAGACACCAGAGACATCCTTAATGACAATTACAGCAGAATGACACCTCAGACGCAGCCAGTGTAGCTGGATCATGCAAAATAACACATCTGCATGTCACACTATTTTTCACTCTGAGGTCAGCTGTCTAATAAAATGAACATGCTGACACTGTTTCATTGTAGTTTTGATATTAACCTTTGACCTTAAGCCCCCCCCCTCTCCCCCCCCCCCCACCCCACTTCACTCCACAACTTCAATAACCGAAAAGTGCCTCTTTTGTTTACGCATTTATAAAACTAAACGCCCTAAACCCCACCCCTTTCAAGGTCAAGGTCACAGCTCAAGGTCGAAGGTCAGACTCATGACTACTTGTAAACTCATGACTACTTGTAAGACAAAAAAATAAATCAACAAACATACTAACCATAGCTCACAGTGCAGGTAAACAGGGTGTTGCAACACAAAATATGCAAAAACACCTATAAAACTGCAATCGCAGCGATTTTTTGGCAAAATTTGAAATTTTTCATGATTTTCTCAGTTTTCCAACTGCAAAAGTCCAAACTGAATGATATGGTTACATTAAACCAGTTTCTGATCTATGTCACATATGGCATGTGGTGCCCTGACAGGCCTCGGTACACAGTGCCGTTTCCGTACTGTACAGTCTCTTAGCCATAGTCAGTCCCAGGCATCCCCTAATATTTCAATCCCCTCAAAAACACTACTGCCCACCAGCTGCACATTTGCCATGCACAAAATAACAATAAAAACAGCACATTGACAGTCTCATTTCTTGGCTATGAACCCGATTTCTTACCAACCCCACACCCAAGCACAGCTGAAATCAGCGTGCCCCTCAAATCACTACGTCAACGGCAACTCAACATAGGCCCACAATTGTCCACTGGATAAGCTCAGGATGATATGAATCAAAGCACCAAACATGTCTCCTCTCATGTAACCAGAAATTTCCAGCAAATTCTAACATTCAGCCCTACTACAACATTTCAAACAAGGCAAAAATTATTTTTAAAAACACCGGTCTTCTTACTGCCTCAACAGGCCAAATTTGACTATGTAATGTGACCTGAAGACTGAAGACTGATGGGTGTTGGTCTAAGGGAGACAATCTGACTGACCTACTCACAGTGCAACTGACTATACACTTTTCACTGAATTGTAAGGTGGTGGTAGCAGTAGTAGAATGAGTAGTTGTTGTAGTTTTAATAGTTGTAGTTGCGGTAGTAGTTCTTCTTGTTGTAGTTCTTCTTGTTGTTGCTGTATAGTAATTGTTCTAGTAGTAGTTGTTGTTTTGTAGTAGTGGTAGGAGTAGCATCACTAGTAGTTGTCACGGCACTGAGTTGTGGTAGCTGGTTCATCTCCTGACATCCTGAGGATTTTAGACATCCTTTGAGGTACTCACAGTAGTTGGAGACAGGCCTCGACTGACCATGATAGTTCCATAACAAGGGTTGTGTCGGAATAGCTTGGCGCCTCAGGTAGGCGCCAAGCTATTTAGACACCACCCCGGGCTTGAACTATCATGGTCGATCCACATCCCGGGCTGTCATGATCATCAGTCAGCGGTCTGAGGGCTTATAGTTATGCCGGGATTCTGCCTCAGGGCCTGCACGCCAGCAAAATGGCGGGAAAGAGGAAGCTTCAAGTTGACAAGGAGAACCCCCACCTGTACAGTGTAGAAGGGAGAATGAACTCCTACTCGCCCGAGACTGACACGGAGTGGGTGGGCCCTCTTCCAAAGAGGATGGCGGAAGCTGGCCTGAGTCGAAAAGACAGCTGTAAGCATTCGGCTTTCTTTTTTCCGCTTTTACCCCTTGAACAAATACCCATCTGCAAGAGGCATAGATCCTCATGAGCGGGGGCACATGAGGACCTATACCTCTTGCTGAAACCACTTCGTGTGCATGTTATCTGGACGGCTTGGGCTCGCAGTTTGGCCGCTTATTTACAATGATTTCAGAAACACAAAATCTGCGTCCCCTGCATGGCTATTTAGTACCGTCATTAGGTACTCGCTTGAAAATGAGAAAATCAGTACGACCGCTGGCAAACAGGCCATTACAATATTCCCCCACCCGGGTCTGCCCTGGGGGACTTGGGTGGGGTTAGGTATTTTTTAGTTCCCAGGGTCACCCTGGTCAGCCCCACATGGTGGGTTTTTCTCTCTATTCTGGGGCATGTGTTTCTGTCTACCCTTTGTCCATTCACCTGTATTTGCCTTTTTAAAACTCTCCCTACTGTCTGCACTGCCTGTAGCTCTTGATATTGGATGTGTGTTGCTAAATGGTCTTAGCTTTATTTAGGCCCCATGTGTTAGGTTTATTTAACGTATTTGACCGGCTGGCGACATACATTCAATGTTCTGTTTATTTTTTTTTTCACAAGCAGTGCAGGCACGCCCTGAGAAAGCCTTGTTGCTGTCGGGACGTTAAGCAATGTACAATCAATCAATCAATCAATCATTACAATATTGTATTATTCAATGACTTTTTTTCGATTTTTTTTTTTTATTCAAATGTATTTACGCTTATATTGTCAAGCTGTTATTGTTTACCAAATGAGTTTCGAATCACACATAGACAAACACAAGCACGCGCATGCAAATACACACACACACACACACACACACACACACACACACACACACACACACACACTCACACATATATACATACATACACATGGGTGCTTCTGTGCCGGAATTCCGGTTTTTGAAATATTAGAAATTACATGCTCCTCTGGACCTTTCAGGTTTTTGAAAATTCAACAGAAGCACCCATGCATATTGCATACATACACACACACACTCGTACCTTGGGAAGAACGTTTGTATGACACTTTTGTTGTGCTGGTGTCATGTTATTTTTTCGTATTCGTCGTGTCATTTTAATGGAGGCGTTTGATTCTTCAGTCGTGTTTATATTCTTCGTGTTAATAGGCGTGCAAATCAAAAGTAGGTCAAAATGTGTGCGCGTTTTTTTTTAACGCAAACAGTCGACTAAAAGCCCTGACAAACATGCGATATCGCATGTTTGTCCGGGTTTTTGGTCGACTGCTTGCGTTTGAACACGTGCGTTTCAACACATACTTCTGATTTCCTAGCAAAGTCTATTTAATTTGATCAACGTTTAAAGGGTAATGATTATAACCCAGCGCGCAAAGGCCATAGGGCCCACGTCGGCTACCGTTGGTCCGCGCAGGGCCAACCTGAGCGGTCGACACGGCCCGATGACCTTTTGTTTATGGGGAAGCGGGTTTTCCAGTCGGTGTTACAATGTGTCGGTATATGACCCAGAGCGAGGGCTGCACTGAAGATTGTTTATCGTGTGTTTTGCGATATCTTTCAGCCAACTTCAAGGCAGAATGCCTGTTCTGTGGCGTGACTCTCCGTTTCAAGGATGCTCAAAGCGACCCTCAGGTTCTTCACAAAGACATGTCACCCAACTGCAAATACATCCGGATGCTACGAGAAAATGGGACCAAGTCACAGGTAAGGGCCGCTTGAGCCGATCCGGCTGAAGGACGGAAAATGTCATGTGCTGGCAACAGTCCAACCTCCAAAATATCAAACAACATTTGGGGAGCGGGGGGTACGAGGGTGAGAGGGGGAAACAGCAGCAAGCCGGACAGTAGTCCAATCTCGTAATTTAGCAAAATCTCATATGAATCTTTACTGATATTTATTTTCACCAAAAATATTTCCCCTCAAAAGATTATTTTTCCTCTAAATATCGGGGGCTGGTGGAGGGGGGGGGGGTAGGGGGGCAGAGGATACTCTGCCCCCTCCCTACCTTTTCCCTGGGGGGTGGGAGGGGGGCGGTGCCGCCAGGGTCGCTCCCCCGGTTCTTACGCCTTTGCAACCGACACAATTCTGAACCTTTTTTTGTTTGTCCGTCTCCTTGGTTGTTGTTATTTCCTTGACAATGCACTACTATGTGGTGTGTGCCACTACCACTATGCACAGAGGACAATGTGTGCGTCTGTGATTTTGTGTGGCGCGTATGCTGGTCTATGATTTTGGACCTTACGGCTTACAGCCGTAAGGTCCAAAATCATAGACCAGCACAGCACATATAATATTTTATATTTCTTTCCATCTTTTTAGCGTGATGGAGCTGGAACGCGCCGCCGCAATTCATACTCATCGTTCCACGCCCTCACCAGAGAGTCAGAGGAGTGAAGAAAAATTCACTCGGAGGAAAATGGGACACGGACGACTGGACGCGCGCGCACACACACGTTCACACGTAGGGGGATGGGGGAGGTTGGTGATGTTTCTGATGTCAATTTACAGCCTGGCAACAGACTTTCACGTTTCACGAAATAGCCAAAACTTTTGTAATCACGGATGACGAAAACACTGTTTGAGGTTTCACGGATAACGAAGATGAGAAAAACTGCAAGCACGAATCACCAGAACAAAAAAAACACGCCAATCACCAATCACGACGGATAAGGAACCACGCTAAGAAAAAAACAATTACAACACAATTAATTGATTTTAATTCGCACCACCCTTTACGCATAACAATCGTGAAAGTTGAGTGGGTGGGGGGGGGGGGGGGGGAGTAAATATTCATTGTATATAATCATGAGGAAATGTCGTAGATTACCATTTTCGTAGTTTATACTTTTAGCATTTTTGGTGTGTTTTTCATGTGGTATCTGGGGATGGGTGGGGTGAGGTGGAGTGGGCTCGTGTGCCAAGCCTACAGAGGATGATGGATTGTAAACGTGATCAGTAGCATACTAAACAACTTGTTTACACGCTTCATGATGAGGATGCGAGAGTATTCATTTTTCTTCGAACGCTTTCACGCTAGTAGTAGTCCCGAATATTCTCCCTTTGCAATTTGGGTAAACTATTTCAAGGTGCTCTGCATCAATAGCGGCGAAAGTGTCGCGTGTAGCGTTGCCGGCGGCAACGCTACACGACACTTTCGCAGCTATTGATACTGAGCGGCTTGAAGGAATGAATTGCTAAGTATGCGTACAAGTCCCGGATATGGCCGATAGAGTAGTACTTAAAAGGCTATAATATGAAACCTGCTCAGATTCTTCTTTAAAAAGAAAATGGCGCTCAAATTAGTCATAATACTGGTCGATCCTTGAAGTTGGCTTTGAAATGTACATTTACATTGCAAAAAGCTGCTTGTGTTAACTCATTCAGCCCTGACGCACTACAGCAGGAAATGGGTCGACCATGATAATTCATGGGTAGTGCCAGATTAGCTTGGCGCCTGTCGGCGCCAAGCTAACTACCCTTGAATTATCATGGTCGATCCATCTCCTGCAACACTGAGGTGCATAGTCGTTAAATGACGCCTCCAAAATTTGGGAAATACGTGCGTCGGGCTGAATGTGAGTTAAAGCAAAACTTTGTATTGTCCGTTTGTGGGGACGCAATTGTCTGGATAATATTTTTATACAGCAGTATCTGCAGTGCAGAATAACTATGTATTTGTGCAATCATTGAAATTCACTTTTTCTTTTCTGTAGGCCGGGTGAGGGGTGGACAGAGAGTGAGGGACGAGTTTGTTCAAAGGGTATTATAAATTCAGGGATTGTTCTGGGATCGTTCCAGCATTTTACCACTGACTGTTTCCTCAGAGCTTTCCAAGGTCTTGTTTTGTTGCCCTCCCGTTTCAGGGGCGGATCAGTTACCTCGAGGGAGTGGGTGGGGTTGCATCTTTTTGTTTGGGACCTTCACCCTACCGCCAGACCTTGCTTCCAGTTGCCGGGGGGGGGGGGGGGGGGAGGGGCGTGTAGGGAGAGTTCCAAACTCCCCTAAAGGGACTTTGTTATAGCATTCTAAAGAATTGCTGGCCAGGGGGTGGGTGGGTGGGGGTTGTGGAACGCAGGGACCCCCCCCCCCCCCACCCAGATCCACCCCTGCGTTTACAAATTGTGTTTTGCTTGTGTATGTCTATATTAACCTATGTTTATTTTTCATGTACGTCTTCGAATAAAATATATACATTTATTATTTATTTACTCATAGTACACCACATGACACCGTTTTCAACTGAACCCATCCACTGCAGAGAAAAATTGAAAACCACCCAACTGCAAGAGGTATAGATACTCATGAGCCCCCGCAGTTGCGGGTGCTCATGTGATCAATACCTCTCGCTAAAACACTTTGTACTCATGTTCCTTTGACGGCTCGGTATCTTGCACGTTCAATGAAAAATGATTTCCAAAACAGAATCTGCTTCCACAGGCAGTGAAGGGGTTAAGGAAATCCTCTGTTGTCTATAGAGTTGTTGTGTACAGCTCGCGTTGCAATCTCTTTCAACAACAGCGGGTCGTCTTGTTTTGTAATGTTGCAGTGGTTTTTGTTTTCTTGTTCAATAAAGGAAACCACTGATCTTCGTCAATCCTACATGTTTTCATACTTATCCTCATCACATTAGTGTTTAGCTGCTGTGTGTTATGTCTGCATTACAAATGTATTAACCCATTCAGCCCTGACGCACTACAGCAGGAGATGGGTCGACCATGATAATTCAAGGGTAGTGCCAGGCGCCAAGCTAATCTGGCACTGCCCTTGAATTATCATAGTCGATCCATCTCCTGCGACTGGTGGATAGTCATTAGATGACGCCTCCAAAATTTGGGAAATACGGCCGTCGGGCTGAATGAGTTAAGAATCCAACTCACCTGTAAAGACGTGTTAATTTAATGGACTAAATTAACAAACAGACCCACCCGTCCCACTAGAAAGGTGTTAATTTTTTTTACAACCTCTCAGCCAGTCCGGAGTCTGCAGCAATCTGGGCCGGGATTTGCAGCAAACTGTGCCATCTGTTTTGTTTGTTTATTTTATATATATATATATATTATATATATATATATATATATATATATATATATATATATATATATATATATATATATATATATATGGATGTATTTCATGGTGAAAAAACAACAACCAGGAGCAAATATTTAACAAATATTACTTGAATGATTGTTTATTTGGTACCATGTATCGTTTCGTGATATTGTCCATTCTGAATTTCACTAGTATTTGTAAGTGTCCCTAGGTGAAAATAAAATTAATTGTTTATCTAGCACAGCGTATCTTTTCGTTTATATTTTCCATTCTGAACGTCATTAATATTCAGTGTAAGTGTCAGTAGGGAGAAAATGTTTTAGTTTTTTAAAAAAATAAAAAGTAGGAGTATGTACACAACCTGTGTATGCATGTGTACATGTATATCGAGATGTATGTGTGTTGTGGTCTCTGACTTTGCACCTTACGGCTTTCAACCGTAAGGTGCAAAGTCTGAGACCACAACACGAACAATACATTTGGTGAAGCATTGTTAACACAACAGCATCATGAATCCAGAACGAATGCCTTTTGCCTCCCTAACCCTTTGATTCAGTCATATTTGTATGATGATCTATGATTCTGGGCCTTGTGACCACTGGCCACAAGGCCCAGAATCATAGATCATCACACATTAGCATAGTCTTTTGCGTGCAATCTTTGTTGTATTTGTTGTACGTTTGCTCATACGTTATTTTTATCTGTTATGAATGTAAATATGATTCATTGTTATTGCATCTGTGTTATGAATGTAAATATTATTCATTGTTATTGCATCTGTGAAAATACTGTAGACCTCAGATTCTTGCCTGGAACTTTAAAGTGCCATTACGCGTGAAATCTAAAGACAAATTTCAGCACCGTTTGTGTTTGTTACGCATTGTCGACATTCATTATAAGCTTCAACAGTAGTCTGGATACTCGCCAAACACACAAGCGTAATCTCACTCGTTTATTCAGTTGTGCGTCAGATCTATATTTAGCTGTTGCTCGTACAGGTAACGTTGTATTTATAGAACGGAGCGGCGTCAATATCAGATTTAATTTCAGGATGTAAATGACGACGGATGTTAGACCGGATTCTTTTGTGTCTAAATGAACCGTAGCTGGAGCTCCATGTTGCGTTTCGTAACCATCTGCGACAGGTTTTATTTGAACAGTTACGGCGGTAATGGGCTTTTGCAGGCCCACAACCGTCATAACTGTCCAAAGATACACTTCTGTAACAGATGGTTACGTTACGTTGCATACACGTCTAGCTATGGTTCATTTAGACACGGGACAATCCAGTTCAACACACGTCGTCAAAGTTATATCAAGTAACCTGACAATGACTCCACTCCGTTCTAGAAATACGACGCTAGCAGTGCGAGAAACAGCTAAAAATAGACTGACACGCTAACGGAGCGCAGAATAAATAAGTGCGATTACGCCTGTGCTTTTGCTGCGTGTCCATACTGCTGTTGAAGGTCATTAGGTGTGTCGACAAGGCATAACAAACACAATTGGTGCTGAAATGTGTCTTCAGATTTTATGCTAATGGTACTTTAAGTTTTCTGCTTTGAACGAAAGATTTGTTACCATCCCAGTAAGCAAAGGATCATCGGACCGACGTCGGCCCGTGGACCTTATGTGCACAGCACTTTAGTTGCATTTTGTTTTCTTAAATTCTGTTATAGGTCTGTATCCATGAAAATGTGTTGATCTTTGACAGTGTTGTTTTACTGTTCCCTCTCCTAAACATTTTAAGCAACAGAGGTGTGCCTTTTCTAAAAGATGAAGTTAAAAACTGGCTGAACACATTTAAAATAATGTCGCGTGAAAGCCGGCTTGAAGATGTGTTCTACGTAATACATTACAACTTAACAATTTTGGTTTTGTTTTATTTTGATCAATGAAAATTTTCAATTTCATGTAATAAGTTGATCTCGATTTTTAAAAAAATATTTGCACACATAAACTGCTGCATTTTTTTACGTTGTTAATTAATGGACCAGTCTTGTGTTTTCAACATTGTCAGTCATTTTTTGTCAGGTTATTCTTTTTACGCCTGTTGGCATTTTACACAATTGTTGGCAAACAATCTATTACTATTTTTACCAAAAAAGAACCAGGGCATTTTCATGGCACAATATATGTTGTGCGGAAAGCAGACGTAGATTAAACTTGCACAAGTTTCGACGAAAACAGTGGATGAAAAGTCCGGGAAACCATGCAATATCGCATGTTTGTCCAAGGTTTGTATCCACTGTTTTCATCGAAACACATGACCTACTTCTGATTTCCGGAAATCGTCTATATAAAAGCAACAAAAACAATGAAGTCAAAACATGAGGGCAACAAATCTTATTATCGTGTATGTCTCTTGAATAAATCTAAATGTGTGCTTGGCCAGTGAGTTTAGATCTTACGGCCGACCCGTAAAGTTCGACATCACAGACCGCCACACACGTAGTCAGTTCTGACATGTTTTGTTTTCTGTCTGCAAGGAAACAGGGGAAGAAAGCACGACTACTCGTTCTGCATTCTTCTTTTAACTGTGTTTGAACTGTTTTAATTTGACTGTGCACTTTTAACTGTGTTTGAACTGTTTTAATTTGACTGTGCACTTTTAACTGTGTCTGAGCTGCTTTAATTTGACTGTGCACTTTTAACTGTGTTTGAACTGTTTTAATTTGACTGTGCACTTTTAACTGTGTTTGAACTGTTTTAATTTGACTGTGCACTTTTAACTGTGTTTGAACTGTTTAAATTTGACTGTGCACTTTTAACTGTGTTTGAACTGTTTTAATTTGACTGTGCACTTTTAACTGTGTTTGAACTGTTTTAATTTGACTGTGCACTTTTCAGGAGATGATCCGAACAGCCATTGTGCATGCGAGCGTAAGTGTTGTTTGCAGTACTACTTGCTGCATGCACAACTGGATTAACCCATATAGCCCTACGGCCGCATTTCCAAACTTTGGAGGTGTCACCTATAACGAACATGTACCACTTGCAGGAGATGAATCGACCATGATAATTCAAGAGTAGTGCCAGATTAGCTTGGCGCCGACAGGCGTCAAGCTAATCTGGCACTACCCTTGATTATCATGGTCAATCCATCTCCTGCTGTAGGACGTTGGGGCTAAATGGGTTGGGTTTTTTTTGGATTTTTTTTTTTTTCGTGGGGTGTAATTTTTTAAGAACCGCGCCATTTCATGTGTAGCAGAATTTTATTCTACTTCAGTTTTATATTAACCCAATTCAGCCCTGACGCACTACAGCAGGAGGTGGGTCGACCATGATAATCCAAGGGTAGTAGGCGTACCAGATTAGCTTGGCGCCTATCGGCGCCAAATTAATCTGGCAGTGCCCTTGAAATTATCATGGTCGATCCATCTCCTGCAACTGGTGCATAGTCATTAGATGACGCCTCCAAAATTTGGGCAATATGGCCGTCGGGCTGAATGAGTTTAATACCTTTCAGTGTGTGTGTGCTGTGCTCTGACTGTATACCTTTGTGTTAGTCTGCTGTTTTTGGAGCTGACTGCAACCATGAATCTTACATAGTAGGCTATAATTAGAAGGGACTAGTCGACATTCGCATGTTTGGATTAGGGACAGAGAAATGAAGTCTGTAACCGGTCCACATAATATGTGACTGGATTGCAGCTCAAGCCACACTGACATATATACAACAGAACTTTTTTTGAGCGACCACACTTGGGAGAGATCACCTGTCATTACTCATTAAAGACCATCATTTAGGTGGCTGTAGCCACCTAAATGATGGTCTTTAATGGCAGCTGACACTTTGAGCCCTTCAAGATCTTTCTCTTCAAGATAATCTGTCCCGTAAACCAATTTTTGCTTGCTAAAAATGTTGGTCAAAAACAAGATTGCTGTACATCTAACTGTGGATCTAATGTACCTCTATGGTCACATGTAGATTAGGCCTCTTGCTTTCAGCTTTAACTTTGAGATGTCATGTGTGTGCACAGTTATGACTCTCGTCCATTTGCAGCTTTAAGATATTACTTGTTGTAGCTTAACGTCTCATCGTTATGTAGCTTTAGCTTTTATTTGTTCGCTGTATTTATTTATTTTAATAAAACGATTGATTTTACAAGTATGTGTCTGCGTTCTTTCTTATTTGTATGAATTGAGAACTGCTTCATGTGGCCGGAAAAGAGGGGAGATAAATAAGCTAGTGATAAGAACAATGATGAGGTAATTATCATGAACATCTTTTTTTTAAACCGGAAAATGACGCTACCACATTTCGAAACAGAGTGTAGAAAAAACACCCAGCAAGCGAGTATTGATATTGCGTCGGTTGCATCGTAAGATAATGCTGCATTTTCTTATTTTTATATTCTGGTCATTAAGTTTATGAGTGCAGTCATAAACCGTGAACTGACGGTGTTGATTTTGCTGATTGCAGGGCCAATTCTACACCAACGAGCAAAGGTAATGATGCGACAATTTTGGAATCGTGTTTCCGACGATTCCGAAAATGTCGCATTTCCTTTGCTCGTTAGTATACATTGAACATAATGCATTAATAATGAAACAAAAGAAGGCTGTGGTCGACTATGAATTCGGTCTTTCGCGTCATTTTCCCGTCAGCGCTCTTTTTAACCAATCGATGTCCAGTCATTTCTGTATCTATAGGCCTTGCAGGCTAGTGGGCTATAATTAGGGCTGATCGACATTTGCGATCATGTAGATATGTTTACTTTAGGGACATACCGGGGTCAGTTGCATGAGTGAGCTTAGTCCTGCAACAGCCAATAAGCAAGGTGCACCGCTATGGACGTTTCCCGATTGTGTACTTTTCCGCGACCCCATTTCTGATGACGTAGTACGCTGGAGGGCAAAGCGGTGTGGAGACTCTACACGAATGTTCAGCAGAGAGTGGGGGCTGTAGCAAAAACAATGTCCAAACCTGGAGTTAAACCGTCTGAAAAGTATATAGATATTCGGTCGAGATACCATTATTAAGTAAACAGACTAATTTTTAATGGTTTAGTTTACTTTGATGATTTCTGTGAGTGTGCTGAGAAGTAGTCAAGTGATGTTGAAATTGCATTTGAGGTGTGACAAAATTTCAGTGAATATTCTTGCCATTTTAAATATTAGTTTTTGTAAGCATCTAAATAAATGAAAATTGCTATCACTGTAGCAGTAGCACATGTATGACTTCACCATTTCATGCTTCATCTTTTTACTGCATGTGTTGCACTACGACATGACTGCTTGTATGAAATTTGCATTTGATTTCATGTGTTTTTGAAAAAGGAAATAACCCAAGCTTTGTTGAATTTTGTCGTCAACACAGGAAAATGCATAATCAAATTGTGACAGGATTTTTTTTTTTCATTTTCATCATATTTGCCTGTTTACTCCATGTGTTGCACAATGCCAAGACTGCCTTTATTAAAGTTGCATTTGACTTTTGAAAGAAAGCTGTGTTGACGAAATGCATTTAATGTGACTTTAATAATAATGGAAAGTATCTGTGCTGGCAGTTTTTGTAAATGCACACTATTTGAGCGTTATAGAAACATGCTTGTGTAGAACTTGGTCTTCGTCAGTTATTACCTTTTTAGAAACTAAAGACATATTGTCTGTATCACTATCAGTGTATGAAATATGTAAATCGTTCATGAATGAATTTGAAACTTCTTCGTACTCGAGTTATTTCAGTCAGATATTTCTTTGTGTGTGAAAGAAAATCTAAAGACTGAATCATGCCGTTTGATTTTGGTTAAACAATTAAACTAGTTTCATGTATCTATTTTGTTTGTTTATGATACGTTGATGCTTATGTAAAAGCCACTTCCATTCTTCACTTTAACACCATTCTTGCTTGAGAGAGAGAGAGAGGTAACAAAGTTCTACACAAACATTTGCATGGACAGAATGCACAATAATGCTGTCACCAGACTTTCATTGTTACAACGCCACAATTTAATTTCCAATGAAGATCGCTTTACAACAAGAACATTCATGTGAGAAATAACACACCACACAAAACAATACTTTTGAAAGCTTCACATCACTTAAAGTTACTGTGAACAACACTACCTAGTTGGAAGTTTCTCTCACCCCATCTCTAATCAAAAGGAACAACGGATGGACAAATATTCACCAGAGCACAGCACACTGTGACAATTTGGTCCAACGTGGTCACATTTGCACCTTCAGCACAATTCAACATAGTGATTGGAATTGTAGAATCAATAATGGCATATTTTTGAATAATGTTACCAATCACCCTTTCAACATGAATCCTGACATGTGCTATTTTGCGTGTTGATTCTACATCAAAAGCAGATAGTTGCTTTTTACCTTTGGTAAAAGCTGGTATCTTAACTTCAGCACACATCAGTCCAACACTATCATGGATATTAAACCCACGATCAGCCAAAACAAGGTCACCTGGCAGGAGATTGTCCAAAAATGTGCTATTTTCAGTTACCCATTTGTCACTGGCTCTCCCGCCCCAACCTTCAGAAATGAATGACACAACTCCTTGTGGCGTTATGCCAATGAGGTACTTTATGGTGTTGTGATGCTTGTAGCTGGACCATGTTTGTGCCCTGGCAAGCAGATTTGAAGGAGTCTCAATGAAAATCTCAAAACAGTCTATGATCACAGTAACTTTGTTGCCAAAATCCTGTTTGAAATCGAATGGCATGGTTCTTCTCAGACTTTCTCTGTCCGGCCACAAGATAAGTGGCCCCATCCTGGTATACATGACATCCAGCACCTTGAGAAATATGCGTGACACTGATGTGTCAGAAATGCGAAACAAATCAGCAACGACCTGTACAGGCAGATTCAACCTCAGACGAGTGAGGACAATTAACACTTCTTGAAATTTGCTTGTGATTGATCTGGGCCCACTAGTAATGTGAGGCATGAGGAATGACAACAAAGCAGCAAGAGTCCAAAAAGATGGTAGGCCTGTGTAATATTTAACCTTCTCGTCATCTCTAGACCCATCATCTTTTTAAAAAAAAGTCATCTGACATGGTGCTGGCATTCAGTTTCATGCGAAGAGTGAGGTTTTCTGTTCATATAATCTGTAGCTCAGACTCCATGGCTTCCAGGTAGGAGATGGTAAAGTCGGTCTGAACTTCCTGCTCCGCAGTTCGTTTCAAATCATCAGCCTCTTCACCCAGTTCAAAATCAGCGTCCCCTCCAACATCACCCACAGATGCGTCACTGTCTGTGGTGTCCACACCTTCCTCAGCATGAACTGCACAAATAAGAACCATAACATGCACATGGCATTTTCTTTACTTCAAGTACATTCTATTTTTAGGTGATCATACGGTTTTGAAATGTTTCGCTTTTTAAAATTATTGTTTTAACTGAGTAAATGCTTATTTTTGGCAATTGGCGTTCCTCCCATCTATTACTAAGATAAGATGTGGCCTTTTTCAAATTACCCAAAATGAAAACCGAAGACAGTTTATTTAACTGTTGTTTAATACTGATGAATTGAGATTCATAATGATTAAGGAGTGGGAACAGGTTGTGGTGGGAAAACAAATTGCGACACTGGATCTGGGGAGCATGCTTCCCTGGAAAACTGCATTCCTGTGCACTTACTGACAAATGCATTACCTTCAAAAAGCATAATTTCCTGGACCACATCAAATATCTAAACACGAAGGTGGTGACATCATACATGACAATGCCAGATTTACAAAAGTTGAAAGTTGCATTTTCGAAAGGCGGAATTGTTTCAAAAACAGAATATTCTTTATTCTTGAAGATAAACTATGAAATGTTTTATAAAGTAAATACTCAGTGCATACCGCTGTGGGCATTTCCTTGTTTCCGTTGCTCTCTCTCTTCTGTTTCCTTTCAAACCGGTCCACATCAGTAGATGCACATTTAGTTTTGTAGCCAAGGTGCAAAGTTGGGATCCAGTTGGGCGCATCATCTTGGTAGAACTCAGCAGGTTTTCCTGTCATCAAAATCAAGTGAAAATGTAATAACTACACTACAATACTGACTTGCATGATAAACAAAACAAGCACTCCAATCTTTCCTGTGTGATTCTGGAAGAAGGGTATCATACAGTATCCCTCCACAGGTGTTTTGTGTTTGTTTTTTTTCTTCAAGTACACATGAAGTTGGAAAAAAACAAATAAATATAGTCCCAGTCTTTGCATCAAGAAGCCTAATCTCACATTCTATGAAATGTGAGAACAGAACAAAAGCCATCTAAAAGCCCTCCAACACTCCAATCTGCTCAAAAATGGCAGATTTCACTACTGCCAGGTTGTCAGTGAAAGTGGGCAGCTGCAACTTCGCAATGGCCTAGGAAGACCAATAACAAAATGCATGTGAACCATTGAACAATTTTTGAAAATGCTTACCGGCCTTTCACAAAGTGGCGTGAACACACACGGGTCCATGGTTTCACTGTATTGTCCGTGATCTTCTTTCGATTGATTTGGGCGATCCAAAGCCTTCTCCTCTTGGCTGTCAACTCGCGTATTTTGGAGCCCTTATTGAATATAACTGTCGGAATTCTATGGTAAGAGATCCCAAGATCCCTAGTACTTCGTTTCGAACAATGCTTGACACAGCAATCGTTCGTCATGGTGAGAAAATGCGAATAAATAGGCTTACGTGACACGCTTTCAACCTTGCTAGAGTGGTGGACTGAAATTGCATCACCCGCCAGCTTGCCCTCCAGGGGCGGCAACGCACAAAGTGATGACGTAGATCGGGATAGGTCGATAGCGGTGCACCTTGCTTAGTGGCTGTCGCAGGACTACTGAAGCTCACTCATGCCGCAACTGGGGAAGTAATGATAGGCTACAGTCACTGCTTCGCGCTGCCTTTGTTAAAATTGAATGATTTCAACTCGGCTGCGCCGCAGGAACCCAGGAAGGTTGAGGGAGGGCAAGCATGACCAGGTCATACGTTCTATGAACATGGGATCTTTCGGCAATAGCCCATCTTCCATTTGGCCCATATCCTTTAGCTACGTTATCAACAGAATACTTGATGCACATATCCAGTACTAAGTTAACTCTTTTGCTGTCGGTAGCGCTTTTAGTCGTCGTGATTCCTATAGGAATCAACACGACTGAAACAGACGGAAAAATGATTAGTTTTTGCAAGGTAGGTCAGTGTGATTGGAGCTGGTCATAATACTTTGTCAGGATGATATTCTTCCGTATTCCCCACCGCCCCGCCCACTCCCTCGTCTTTTGACATTTCGGACAATTTCTCACAAGTCTTCTGTAAACCTTCCTATGCCACTGCCACTCATGACCCCGCGCTCCCCCACCTCCCAAAACCCTCCACCAAAATACCCATCCATCCTCCCCTCTTCCAATCCGACTCCCCCCCCCCCCCCTCACCCCACCGCCCGCCCCACGCCCACCCCACACCCTACCCCACACCCATCCCACCACCCCAGCCCTAACTTCAGTAACTGAATGATTGGTGCTAGATCAATGTTTCGTCAGGCGATATTTTAGTTCCTTGAACAAGTGCAGAGTTGAAATGCAAACTTCAAAATCAGTCCTAACAATTCGGTAACATACATGGGAGTCGGGGGGGGGGGGGGGGGGTTGGTAAGCGCAGGCTCTATTCATCATGCCATAATTTTCCCAGGTTGGTTAAGGTTTCGTTTTTGTGTTGTTGCTTTATTCAAATGTTTAAATTTAAATTTTATAAACGTACATCTTTCACTTCCTGAGTCATCCTCATGAGACAAACTTGTGATTTGCTAAACTTGTTGTCTTCTCTAGAAGTTGAAGTAGCGTGTGACTAATTCGGCGCCGTGGGAGGTTTACAACCACAGGCACAGGATGATCGTTGCGAAATTGACCACCTTTATAGTAGTAGGGTAGGAAATATCACACTGGAATTTCCTACTGTCCGTGTTATATTAAAGGTGGTCGATTTTTCAACGATCGTCATACACGGATGCGCATAGTAGTATATTACAACGAGACGGATTATTACACTGCTCACCTTATCAGTGCTTATATCCATACATACTAACTCAAGCTCTGTTCTGTCAGCCATAACAAGTTGTCAACGAGACGGATTATTACACTGCTCACCTTATCAGTGCTTATATCCATACATACTAACTCAAGCTCTGTTATGTCAGCCATAACAAGTTTCGGGAATTCCAAAGTCTCGTAAGCTACAGCGAGCCAAGAGCATTAATTAACAGCGCCGCTCAACTTTTATTTTTTTTTTTTTATTGACAGGGCCTCTAGTATATATCAAAACACCTCAACCGAAACTGTTCTTCTGGCGTTCTTGAAAGTTTCTAACTGGTGTTATGTACGGCACTGAAACACAAGCGTTACAACTCAATTTTAAACACTCTTATTTATAGTTTGATGCCAGCCGAGGGGGGGGGGGGGTGTTGCCGTAGTACCAAAGCACCACCCCACCCCACCCCCCACCCCCACCCCTGGATCCGGCCCTGATTAATTATCGTCTACATTTTGCTACCTACACACACGCCAGTCAGGTCGATTTATATCTGTTCAGCAAGGAGATGGTGGAGACTGACTTTCAACTGGCCACTCAGGAATCTGCTGTAAACCGGCTGTGTGAAATACTCACCCGTCGACTACTTGTGTGCAGTTTTCCGGTAAGTTTTGATGAAGGTACAAGGAAGTCAATACCGCGAAGCCCAGAGTTACACTTTTCAGTGGACGACCTGAATCATTTGTGTCACCGCAGTGTTCTGTCGTTCTGTCGTGCACTTTCACAGTGTCAGCAAATGTGACTCAGCAGTGTTCAGTGCGATCTGCATTCGTCACCCGGCCTGAAGGTAAGAGAAGACTCGAGAGATGTCAGTCAGAGTCGTTTTATTGTACGGTGTGCACTAATGCATGCATGCATCCACTGACCGATAAACAGTACCACACATAAGTGTGCAACGTAGGGTCGGCCAGAGTGTTAATTCCCTAGTGCATTTGGCCACCGTTTGTTACTGTCCAAGTACGCAAAGGCCATCAAGCCGAAGTCGGCCGCAGTTGGCCTGTGCACGAATGTGCGCGGGCCAACTGCAGCTACTTCAGCCCGATAGCCTTTTGTGTAATGGGGTAACAATATCGGTGGCTGAATGCACTAGAGCATCAACATTCTGGCTGATCGTAGATTGCACACTCATTGTTCTCAAATTTGTGATACAACTCATTCCACCATGATATAATAGTGCCGGATAATGACTGACCTGGTATGGTTGAAAAGTAGTGCCGGTTAAGTCTGGCGTCTTATGAATACAGTCTACTTCGCTTATTACAAGGTCGGATATAACAAACGTCGGATATAATAATACTCGTTTTTCATGAGTCCCGACAGCACTCGTTCTATATAAATTACTTCGCTTATAACAAACTTCGGATATAACAAAGAGACAGGTTGGGTCCACTGGCGATTTGCTATAATTATCCAACGTTTACTGTGTACAAGGCGCCAAGTTAACCCTTTTAAGCCCGGATCCCTACAGCAAGAGATGGCCTGACCATGATAATTCAAGAGTAGTGCCAGATTAGCTTGGCGCCTTCAGGCCGGCGTTAGCTAATCTGGCACTACCCTTGAATTATCACGGTCAATCCATCTCCTGCAACTGGTACATAGTCATTAGGCAACACCACTAAATTTTGAGAAATGGGACCTTGGGAGTAAAAGGGTTAAACGTGTGCTGTATCTGACCTTCATGTCAGTAATCCGACTCTTTTGTTAATTGGTTAGCCATTTTGTTTGTTTTCTTTTTGTTTGTTTTTTTTTTTGTTTGTTTGTTTGTTTTTGTTTGTTTGTTTGTTTGGTTGGTTGGTTGGTTGGTTGGTTTACTGGTTGTATGTTTGGTTGGTTTATTAGCTGGTTGATCTTTTGTTTGGCTATCTTGATGGACGGTTGCTTGGTAGGTTGCTTGGCTGCTGGGTATGTTTTGTTTTTGTTTGTGTGTATGTGTGTGTGTGTTTGTGCGTGTGTGCGTGTGTGTGTGTGTGTGTGTGTGTGTGTGTGTGTGTGTGTGTGTGTGTGTGTGTGTGTGTGTGTGTGTGTGTGTGACGCTGGACAGAACATGATTGTGTTTGCCGTTTGGCACTGTTGTGTGTTTTCTGAGTCTTTCTTTCAGCTGAAGTAAAATGTTTGTCTGGCATTGGTTCCTTTTTATGTTACACTTCGGGATATTACACATATGAATTCAAAGTTACTATATGCCCACACTGAACCATCCATTCCCAACCATGGTCATGTCTTCCTAACAAATGCCTTTCCTTGTCACAGAGCATCGCGTAGTTCCGATTTTCGGTGACGTCGATCGGACAACGCTTCTATGGCATGCCCGCACGCACACAGTCAGATCTCTCTCTCTCTCTCTCTCTCTCTCTCTCTCTCTCTCTCTCTCTCTCTCTCTCTCTCTCTCTCTCTCTCTCTCTCGGGGGTGGGGGGTGGGGGAGGGGGGGAGGGGGGACTTTTGGCTGGGACCGCCTTTCAACCTGACCCTGACAAAAGGCCTACCGACGCGCGGCCAGACCTTGCTTCCAAGCGGCGGCCAAAAGCGTGGGGAAGGGGTAATGGGGGGAGGGGGAAGGGGGAGGGGAGTAGGCGCGCCAAGCATAAAAGGCCTCCCGACGCAAGACCTAGATTCGTTTGGTCCCCGATCACTTTTGTGCCAGCGGGACCTTAAAATGTAGAAAATGAATGACCTAGATTCCCGACCGCGGCAGGGGCGGCGGCCGGTGTGGGTGGTCCAAACTCCAAAAAAGGGACTTTGATGTAGCATTCGTTTAATTCACTTGGAGGACCCCTTTCCCCCCCCCCCCTCTCACACACACACACACACACACACACACACACACACGCATGTACACACACACACACACACACACACACACACACACACACACACATACCATCCGCCCCTCATTACAGATCTTCTGTTTTTTTCAGTATCCAGTTCCAGGAACTACGCTGACTAAACCGAATCAGGCAAACCACCAAACCACTTGCCAAAACTAACGCAGACTCAGAAAACCTGGCACGTCTTTGACTGAGTATTGCAGCAGAAGGTCATTAAACAACGATCGAATCCGGACCGAGCAAAACTTGACACTGACTACCTGCTTTGAAATCAGTGATTGGAACGGCTGTAACAGTCAAATCATAAAACAGTTACTGAAGCGACTCAGAATTTGCAAGTAACCGGTTTTTTCGAGGAGCCATCGCCACAGGCCGTTTTCATACGCCACTTCGGTCACAATGCCTCCGCGATGTGTCAACCAGTTTCAGCGAGCAAACAAGATACCCGCTTCGCCGACGCAGTTGCAATGTGTCAGGTGTCTTGGCCGACCACGTGCGGTAGTCTTTCTGCCGTGCGGTCATCGAATCACGTGTACCACGTGCGCTGACGTCATGGAAAACTGCTCATCATGTGGGCGTTTCGTCATGGGAACATGCGTTTTTCCTGGGCAGAGATGCCTTCCAGTTTGAAAGTCCATATAATAAGTACACGAACAATCTTAATTCTATATGCAAGAACCACAGACTCTCATGAGCCCTTTCATGTTAGTGCAAGAGTCATCAGAATTTATGGCTTTTACCTGTTTGGGAGTGCTCTCGTTTATTTACATCTCCGTCAGTCAAACCCGAGAAAATCATAGATTTTTCTTGCTACTGACTCATTTTCGGTTGGAAATCATAACTGACGCTCTGGACCCAGGGACGTGGCAAGCGGTCTGACTGGTCCGACCTTGCCGGACCGATAATTTATACACAAGAAATGAATTTTTAAAAATGAGTCGGAGAGAGAGGGGGAAAACAAATCGCGGGTCTAGGGAGCGGGGTAGGGGTGAGGGTGGGCGATAATTAATCTACAATGTAACTACACAAGGGGGAGGCCCCCCTCCCCCACCCATACTCCTGCCTTCTTTGATGATTTTGGCCGGACCAATATTTTACCTCCTGCTACGTCCCTGTGGAGCATAGTGTACAGAGGAAAGACCAGAATGTTATGAATGTACATATTTTACATTTTGATGTACGCTGACGAACAAAAGAAATGCGACATCATTATACTTAATTATTATATATTACTATTTACTTAATTTTGAGTTTGTTTTGTATTAGAACTATTAAAACACTTTAAAAATGTGTACTTGTGTTTGCTGTTGTCCATATGAATATTTTGCATATCGACTGCATTTTGCAAATGTGTGTGTGTGTGTGTGTGTGTGTGTGTGTGTGTGTGTGTGTGTGTGTGTGTGTGTGTGTGTGTGTGTGTGTGTGTGTGTGTGTGTGTGTGTGTGTGTGTGTGACATCACCCTTCTTAGCTATAAATAACTTAATACATGATTTGGTCGACTGCGTGGGTGAGCCGAAGTGAGACTGACGGAGAGATGAGAAAGGTGAGGAGGTGTGTGGGGGGGGGGGGGGTATTGTAGTTGTTGTGTGAGAGAGTAAATTGTTTATGTTGCAAAATGAGGTTTGTTCTTTGAGGGTGTGGATGTTTTGTAAAAATGTGTTGAGTTGTGTTGTGGTTTCGGGGTGATGTTGTGGGAGATGATGTGTAGTGGCGAATTTTAAGGGCAATGACGGTATTTCTGCGCCAGCAACTTGCTATGAAGTGAAGTGATTGTATGAGTGCGCAGTGTGAGAGAGGACGTGTACTTCGGGGGACGCTGCTGTTGTCTTGTGTCCGCCTGCCCGACCTTTTCGTTCAACCTGTTGCTTTGTCTGTAGGTTTGTTGGTGTTATGAATGCTTTCGTTTAGACTGCAACTTTTCTTGGATTGTATGCACAAATTGATTGAATGCAAATGACGTCGCACAGTCAGCGTTGTTACGCGCGTCGTCTGCTGCAGTCGGCCGTTTAGTGCAGTAGAAAGAGTGAAGGCTTGGATGTGCCATTTTCGGACTGGATGTAATGCTAGGTCAGAGAAAGAAACCTAATGTTGTCAAAAGGTGTAATAGTGAAGTATTATTTGTGTGCCTGCTGCCCGTTTGAGGGAAGGACTGGAAAGTCGAGTGCTGAGCGAAGGGAGAAGGCGACAATGGGAAAAATAGACAGCACTATAGGGGATACGTTGGCCTAGATGCACAACAGTTACACGATTGTAAATTAAAACACCTTTAACATTAACAAATGTTGAGTTAAAGGAGGTTTTAAAACAGTTTCAATAAAAACTGTTGCCCTACACGCTTCTAAAAACAACAGTTTCTCAGTTTTAAACCTTCTACCGCGTATGAGGGAGGCCTTCGCGCGCCATAAACGCGATTGCTTCTCTTAGCTGGCCAGTAGTGTGGAATGGGGGCCAACTGGACCCATCTGGTGCACTCCAAATGTGTATTTGTGTGTGGATCTACGTGAAACTCGGTGCGCGCCTCTGAAATGACCTCAACTGAAACTGAAAATCTTTCATTCATAAGAGAGAATTGCAGCTCTATAAAACCAAAAGTGATGACCCCCCCCCCCTTCCCCCGCCCTACCCCCCCCCCCACCCCCCTGCCAACCCAACCCAAACAATCATAATAAAATCAACCAGAGGTATGTTTAGTGAGGTATTTGTTCATTGTGTGTTGTGTCATTGTGCTTGACATTTCTAATGCAGGAAAAAGAAGGAATACACATTAAGTTGAAAAAAGAATGACAACAATCAAATGAATGTGAAAAAGAAGCATCAAATATTCCCTGAACTTTACCTTATTACAGACGCCTAATTTTCTTAAGATAGTCCATGCTTAAATGAATGATTTGAAGCGACACTCATCTTCACTGTAATGCCAGTTTTTGTGTGAGAGGCACGCATTTTATTGGTAGAAGCCCATTTTTTTTCTCCATCCAGTGGCTCTGTTTCTAAAAACGTCTATTTTATTTTAAGTTATAACCAAGTCAAAGACAAAAAGTAGAGACCCTTGACAGCGAAAACAGCTGTCATATAGAAGGGACTTTGTGGGTTATGGTTCATCCCATCTTGTTTCTTCTGAGAGAGGTGCTGTTTTAACACGCCAGAAAGAAAAACACCACTTCACTATGTAAAATCCTCCAGTAACGGAACGTCTTTGGGCGCACGACGGCCGCAGTGGGCCCGCGCACAGCCGTGCGCGGGCCCACTGCGGCCGTCGTGGGCCCGAGAACCTTTGCCTACTGGGTCCGGACCATAGTACGTTAGTCACAGTCGACCTCGCTTGTAACGAGGTCGGATATAAGAAAAGTCGGATATAAAAAACAGGTCCCGTCAGCACTCTTTCTATGTAAATTACTTCGCTTATAACAAACTTCGGATATACCTACAAGAAAAAATTGGGTGCCCTGGCGATTTGTGATATCCGGAGTGTCGACGCAGTGATGAGGTACACTGAATCTGCCAAACTCGAACTATTTAAGCATTAACCCATTTAGGCCCGACGCACTACAGCAGGAGATGGATCGAAAATGATAATTCAAGGGTAATGCCAGATTAGCTTGGCGCCTAATGGCGCCAAGCTATTCTGGCACTACCCTTTAATTATCATGGTCGATCCATCTCCTGCAACGGTTACTTAGTGTCAGGTGACACCGCCAAAATTTGGGAAAAGCGGCCGTGGGGCTAAATGGGTTAATGGCCGATTTAAAATCACTAGGACGTTGCGGACCATATACGCAAAAAGGTGACTGCCACGCGCTTAAAATGCAAAAAAAAAAAAAAAAAAATCTGAACAAAAAGCGAAACACGCCTGAGCGAAAAACAACACACGCTTTCCCCACAAATTTATTGATTTTTCGGGTTTTAAAAAAATAATGGACGTTATACAGACTTGAAAACAATTCACTGAGTATCTTGTTATTTATGCCAGATGTATTTATGACTGAATGTCTGACGTGAAAAATATTACATGAAAATCTCAAAGTGGGCAATAAAACATGTGTCTGTTCACGTCTGTATGTCTGACATCATATATACTACCGTGCGTGGTACAACCCTTCGCTGGCATGAGGCATTAATTATGTTCTACAATTATCACAGATTCATTACCTATACCCCAGTGAGCAAATGCTCCTCGGGCCGATCGGGCGCAGTGGGCCTGCGCACAGCCGTGCGCGGGCTCATTGCGGCCGACGTAGGACCGAAGACCTTTCCATACTGGGTAAATTTCGAACCCCGTCTGCCTGACAAACATAGGGTATACATCATGCCTTGGGGCTCATGACGATGTAGGACTCTTGTATGTGACTGTTGATCGGGTGAGAAACCCCGCATTAATGTCAGTGGTAAAAACAGGAAAAGGAGTATCATCCACTTGCAAGAGATGTATACCGCGCTCAGGATCACACACAAGCGCACGCACAAACACGCACAAACACACACAAACACACACAAACAAAAGCAGAAAATGCAAACTAAAATCGTTTACAAAAAGGCATAAATGTTGGGTGTTTATTCTCATTTGCTTATATATGCGTACGTGCATGCGTGTGTGTGTGTGTGTGTGCGTGCGTGCGTGCGCGTGCGTGTGTGCGTTCCTGGGTTCATTTTACAAGGCCTGAACAAGAACTGGTAGTTGGTTGGTTAGTTCCGGGTTTAACGTCCACGGCACCGAAGTGATAATGGGCGGCCCTTACGGGCGGGTTATGGCGGACAGTGAAAACTATTGCCTATGGAGTACGACCTGAACACTGATCAACTCAGGCGAATTCCAATTCCACTTTGATTTACCAGGACCTTTCAACGGACATGTTATTGAACAAGCCCATCTTTTCCCCCTGGATTGCGAGTCCAGCTACCGGCATTCGAACCCACGACCCGGCGATTCCTTTCACTCTCCTGCTCCGACGCTTAACCGCCCGAGCTATTTTGGACTCTTACGAACTGGTAGGCTGAGACTGTGATATATGTACACCGAGCCACGTGGACCCTGTGGAATACTCTATCGAAATACATAATAGTTTTAAATGCAACTGTTTATGAGATTTTTTTAAAGCGATATTGCACACATATTACTAAGATGGACTTGCAATTTAAAAAAAAATTAATTGTGCATTGTTTTGTACATGTTAATGTGTGTTTGTGAATGCGTTAGTGCTCATATACTGACGAGCGAAAGAAATGCGACATTTTCGGAACCATCGGAAACACTTTAGTGTGTGATGTACAGGACACTTTAGTGTTTCCGATGGTTTCAAACCTCGCGCTGGGACCATATGGCGTTGAGGCGCGTCCCCTGGGTGGTGGATAGGGGGTCCCTCGCGAGAGGGGTGCACCGAATGAAATAAGGTGCCGTGAACCAACATGGTCTAAGGGAAGGTGACCCCCGACAGAAAACCCCTGGTCCTCCTAGTAAGGGGGTTGGGCGTGGGGGTAGCTTCCCCACCCTACAAAAAAGGAAATAGCTACAAAAACGCCGACGAAAAAAAGTGTTCCAACTATAGAGGAATCACCTTGCTGTCAGTACCAGGAAAGGTCTTCACTGAACAGGATCATCCTGGAGAGAATGAAGAGCTCCGTTGACCCCCAGCTGAGAGACCAGCAAGCAGGATTCAGGAAACACCGATCATGTACAGACCAGATCGCCACTCTTCGCATCATCGTGGAACAGCCTCTGGAGTGGAGCTCCCCGCTGTACGTCAACTTTGTGGATTACGAGAAAGCATTTGACAGCGTGGACCGAGAGACTCTGTGGAAACTCCTACAACACTACGGTGTACCCACAAAGCTCGTCCGCCTGATCAAGAGCAGCTACGATGGCATGACATGTCGCGTGATCCACGAAGGGCAGTTCACCAGGGAGCTCCAGGTCAGAACCGGTGTCAGGCAGGGGTGTCTGCTGTCTCCGTTCCTCTTCCTACTGGCTATAGACTGGGTCATGAAGAGGACCACAGAGCAGAGAGGAAGCGGAATACAGTGGACACTGTGGACACAGCTTGACGACCTCGATTTTGCGGATGACTTGGCATTACTGTCCCACACTCATCAACAAATGCAGGACAAGACCACGAGGCTTGCTGACATCTCGTCCCAAGTGGGCCTCACCATCCACAAACAGAAAACAAAGACAATGAGGCTGAACGCAACCAGGGAAGAACCAGTCTTGCTTGCTGGCACCCCGTTGGAGGAGGTGGAGTCCTTCACCTATCTCGGGAGCATCATAGACAAAAAAGGCGGCACTGATGCAGATGTCAGAGCACGAATCGGTAAAGCCAGAGCAGCCTTTCTCCAGTTGAAAAAAGTGTGGAGTTCCAGAGAGCTGTCACAAAACACCAAAGTCCGGATTTTCAACTCCAACGTAAAAGCAGTTCTCCTATATGGAGCAGAGACTTGGAGATTGACAAAAACCACTGTCAACAGAGTACAGATCTTCATAAACAGTTGCCTTAGAAGAATTTTGAAAATCCACTGGCCAGAGAAGATCAGCAACATCAGACTCTGGGAGAGAACAGAGCAGATAACAGCAGAGAATGAAATTGGGCGAAGAAGATGGGGATGGATTGGTCACAGTCTGAGAAAGCCAGCTTCCAGTATCACTAGGCAGGCATTGTCATGGAATCCCCAGGGAAAGAGGAAAAGAGGTAGGCCGAGAAACTCCTGGCGTCGAGACCTCCAAGCAGACATCAAGAGAATGGGAACCACCTGGAGTAAAATCGAAGGAGAAGCACAGGACAGGAGTCGCTGGAGGTCTCTCGTCGACGGCCTATACCCGGGTAGGGGTGACAGGCGTAAGTAAGTAAGATGGTTCCAAAATGTCGCATTTCTTTTGCTCGTCAGTATAAAATAAGATAGTTTATTGCCATATGTTTCCATGTAAAAAAAAAACAACAACAAACAAACAATAAAAACATTGGAATTTGTCTTGATGTCAGTTACTAAGACTAAAATAGCACACACCACACACACACACACACACACACACACACACACACACACACACACACACACACACACACACACACACAGAGTAAACTCTAAAATATGATTTTCATGCTAAATACTAAGCCAGTATTACCAGTATTAAACACGGCTAACGGGCACGCCTCACTGATTTAGTTATAAGCTGACTGAACACATTCCGACAAGTTCTCACTCGCCACTCGCGCTCTCTCCAATCAGTCCGGTTGATCAGAGAGAGCGCGAACAGCCCGAGGGGAAAAAACTGTTGCGGAATCTGCTGGACCTGGTACTGATGGACCTGTACCTACGCCCTGATGGTAAACGTTGGAAAAGCTCATTGCCGGGGTGGGTGGAATTACTGGAGATAAGACTTGCTCTACGTAACGCTGTTGGTACAGTGAGTCCAGGCTAGGAAGATCTCTGCCTATGATTTTGAAGCGGTCTTGACCACCCTGCTCAGTCTGATTTTCTCTTTGGCCGTGATGGAACCATACCAAACCGTGATCGAAAAGGTGAGCACGCTCTCAATCACAGCTCGGTAAAATTGCATCAACATGTGGGCACCGAGGCCGAAACTTTTCAGACGTCGCAGGAAGAACAGGCACTGCTGTGCTTTTTGGACGATGAGGCGAGTGTTTTCCTCCCACTTAAGGTCACATGACAGGGTAGTGCCAAGAAACTTAATGTTCTGGACTGTTTCAATGATTTCACTATTGATCACAAGAGTGGGAGGGGGAGGGGACTGTTTCTTTCGAAAGTCCACAATCATTTCTTTTGTTTTGCGAGTGTGCAGTTCAAGGTTGTTGTTATTACACCTGCTAATTAGAGTCTCAACCTGACTACGGTAGGCGGATTCGTCTGAGTTTGTAATGCACCCCTCCACTGTGGTGTCATCTGCAAATTTCAGAACTTTAGTACTGGCATGGCATGAAGCACAGTCTAGTCATAAGTAAACAAGGAGTAGAGCATAGGGGAGAGCACGCACCCTTAAGGCGTGCCCGTGGATAAAATGAGGGTGGATGACACATTTCACCAATTTTAACGACCTGTGGTCTCAACAGGAAATCGAGGGTCCAGAGACACAATGCCTGGAACTCCGATTTGCTGGATCTTCTGGTACAGTTTGGATGGAATAATGGTGTTAAAAGCAGAACTGTAACCAACAAATAAATACATACGTGTATTAGCTAATTAACATTTAGAAACTAATCGGACGCCTCCGCTGCTGAGGAGAAAATAATGAACACGATCCAAATCAGTGCCTGAGACATAGATAGGCCTAATCAAGAGGCCCCGCAGTTGCGGGGACTCATGAGCATCTATGTCTCTTGCTGATACCACTCTGTCTCCGTGTTCCCTTGGGGCTGCTGGGGTTCTTTGGCGTTAAACTGCACAGATTTTAGAAACAGAGTCTGCGATAACTGGCAATGAAAAGCGTTCTCATGAATGAGCTAATATATTGAGAAGCAAAAGAAATGCGATATGTTTGGAATCATCGGAACAAGTGTTTCCGATGATTCCAAAAATGTTGCATTTCTTTTGCTCCTCAGTATTTAATTGGCAGTGTACAGCATATTAGTCGTGCGTTGTATGGTCGGGTGTTTAATTTCATTTGCTTGTGTGTGTGTGCGTGTGTGTGCGTGCGTGCGTGCGCGCGCGCGCGCGCGCGCGCGTGTGTGTGTGTGTGTGTGTGTGTGTGTGTGTGTGTGTGTGTGTGTGTGTGTGTGTGTGTGTGTGTGTGTGTGTGTGTGTGTGTGTGTGTGTGACGGTGAGAGGTGTAATAAGCTGAACAGACGTCGATCGGAAATCAGAAGTAGATTTTTAAAAAATTGGACCTCTTTCGACGAAATTAGTGGATCAAAAGCCCACACAAACATGCGAGATATCGCATGTTTGTCCAGGCCTTATAATGGACGTGTTTCGAGAAAACACTGTATTAAATGCCCGGACAAACATGCCAGGCATATCAGTTACCCCACTAGAGGGGTGGGGTGGGGGGGGGGGTGGATCCAACTTTTTATTTGGGACCTTCAACCTGACAGTGACACAGCAGGTCTCCGGACGAACTAGACCGTCCTTCCCAGTGGCTGAAAAATAAAAATGCAATAGAGGGGAGGGGGGGGGGGAGAGAGATTATGCAGGCAAGCAAGCGCGCCAAGCGTGTGTGAGAGCCTCTTGCCCCTTGTCACCAATCGCTGAAATGTCGAAAAGCGTAAGGGAGGGGGCGGGGGGGGGGGGGAGGGGGTCTCCCAAACTATCAAAAAAGAGATAGCTTTGATATAACATTTTTTTTTAATTTAGCCCGAGGGGTGGCGGGAGGTGGGCTGGGTCCGGAACCACTATGATCCCACCCACCCACCCCCACCCCCACCCCCACCCCCACCACCCTCCCTCCTCGAGTTCCGCCCCTGGCATTGTCTGGGCTTATAATCCACTGTTACGTCGAAAGACGTGCAATTTTTTTTACATACTTCTGATTTCCGGAAATCGTCTAATAGTGTTGCAGGTGATCTTCTTCTTCTTCTCGAACGCCGTCACACTTGGAGTTTGGCTCTTAAAATGAAATCTGTGGTCTTCTGTAGCGCCTCCACAGGCCCGTACAGTTTCTCTTGTAGAGTGGCGGGCTTCGGCCATATCTCCTCCCTCAGCGGCTGGTGGTTCCCACAGTCCTGGAGGATGTGCTCTGCGTGTTGCAGGTGATGAGGGCCACTCCTCACTTCACACATCCAGTCCGGCCTTTGATCGCTCGTTCACGTGTCCCAATTTACACAGGCTGCGGTCGAGGCGCACTTTTCTCACGATGTGTGTCTATTATCAGTACCGTTCTATTGTGTTCCACTTTAGTGGGATGAAGAAAACGGTAATCATTGTCATTTTATACACGTCGTGGAAAAACGTGCGTTTCCGCTACATCTTGAGAGAATGGAACGGAAGAAATCGACACCCAATGCGCAAACGGCCATCCGGCCCACATCGGCGCACGGCCAAAGGCAGCCGACGTCGTCCCAATGGCCTTTGTACACTGGCCATACGCATATTATTTTTTTAAAACACTTTTCTCCACCGCAGCGTGTGCCCACTTAAACAATGACAGATGGCTGCCGGTCTGGTGTAATGAATCTGCATGTTGTTGCGCCGTGGAAATGGGAAAGGCACCAGGTATTGTTGACTGAACAGGCATTTGATCAAGAACCTGTCCAATGCAAAGGGACAACATTCACCATCCAACTCGTCCAGCAGGAACTAACATTATTTTTCTCATTACAGTGGCGTCGCAGATATTTTTCATTGGGAGACGGAGGACTAGGGAGCGGGCGGCGTGCCTGACATGTTAATTTCCAGGCTGACTGGAAAAAATGAAGCAACCGGGAGAGAGAGGTGTGTGGGGGCAACCAAGTGACTGTCGTCCTAACACCGAAAAATCAAACAACGGAACGGGGGAGTGGGGTGGGAAGGGGGACGGGGGAGTGAAGGCAAGTGACAGTCCAACCTGCGAAAAATAAAACGTATAAATAAATTGTATAAATCTGAATTTTTCCTTATCAATGTTTTTGCTCCAAAAAATAAAAACAAAAAATACAATCTTACGCCGATTTATTTTCTCCCCCATTTTTTTTTTTTTCTTTTTTTTTTTTTTGGGGGGGTGGGGGGGGGAGATGAAACAGGTTATATCATGGTCCCCTCTTCATTTTCTTTGGGGAGGGGGCAGAGCCCCACCCCCCACCCCCTCTCCCCCGGTTCCTACGCCACTGTATTAGTAGTAGTAGAAGAAGTAGTAGTAGAAGTGGTACTAGTAGTAATAGTAGTATTGTTGTTTTTGTTGTTGTTGTTGTCAAGTTGCTTCTGCCGCTGCTGCTGTTGCTGTTGTTTCTAGTATTCTTTATATTTGTAACCCTTCTCTCTGCACAATCAATCAAACGTGCAAATGCCTGTGCTATTTTGTCTTTGAGCAATCCCTACCTCGCCCTATCACCTTGCTAGAGTGTTCGGTTCGAGTGCATGGCATATTGGAGGCACGTGCCAGTGGCTTCTATTGCTGTTGTACAACACTCAACAAGCACATTCCAACTGCAAGAGGCATAGATTCTCATGAGCCTCTGCTTGCAGGGACTCATGAGAATCTAAGTCTCTTGCAGGCCAAACGCCGGCTCAATTTGCGTCCTCGGACTCTAAGACTGAGGCAAATCATAGGGGTAAACTGAAGACTGTTTAGTAATCACTCAGATCATCCGTATTGCTCCACCTGCAATTAACATAGATTCTCATGCGCTTTTGCAGGTTGCAGGGACCTTTGAGAATCAATGGCATTTGGTGGGCGGAAATCAGCAACATTTGCATCTGTTGCCTGAAACGAATCGTCTGGGTTGTACTAAAATTTGAGGAGTGCCCGGCAGTGAGGACTCCTTCTGCAAGACATAGAGTTTCATGCGCACCTGCAGGCAACAGGGCTGATGAGAGTCTATTCCTCTGTCTAGGAGATCTCGACGCCATTTGCGTCCCTAGAAAATTGTAGTGATTAAAGTAGCAAACTGTTTAGCAATGACTGGATGGCGGACAATCTCACGCACTGCTGTTATCTAACATAGCATATTGAACACCAGCTTCAGTCACCTTAACCCTCCCCCTACCAAAAATATCACAGGGGAGAAGGAATCACGCGCAGGAAAGACAATTACAACACAGTTTATTAACGTTTTCGGGTTAAATCTCATATTTTCAAAACAGACCTACAAACAAGTACACAATGTGTCACTTACCTGTTTTACATTTCTTTGGTGATGAAAAGTGTCCAGCCAGCCGTAATGAATTATGTCTAGAGGAAGGGAAGAAATGATTGTAGATTATCAACCGGTTTGACCCGTCTGATAGTGGCACAAACGTTGAATGGGGACTGCAAGAGGCATAGATCCTCATGGGCCCCCGCGTCCGCGGGGGCCCATGAGGATCTATGCCTCTTGCAGGTGGGTGTTGTTTGCTGTGTTCCGGCAGGAAAAAGGTTAATCGCCATCAGGATAATGTGATAATCTCAAAGTTGAGAAATATTGCTCGGGTCGTGCGAGTAGCTAAGGAAAGTAAAGGCAAACACGTCCTTAAACAAATGAAGTCTTCCTGAGTGCTTGAGTTTATGCCGGAGTAGTGAAAAGCAATTGTGTGTGCGCGCGTGTGTGTATGTGCGTCCGTGCGTGCGTGCGTGCGTGTGCGTGTGCCGGTGTGTGTGTGTGCGTGTGTGTGTGTGTGTGTGTGTGTGTGTGTGTGTGTGTGTGTGTGTGTGTGTGTGTGTGTGTGTGTGTGTGTGTGTGTGTGTGTGTGTGCGAGCGCGTGCGTGTGGGCAGGTGTGTTACAATTATTCTTTTTGTCAATTATTCTTTTTGCGCGCGCTTACGTGTGGGCAGATGTGTTACAATCGTTCTTTTTGTTAACGGTAAGATCGATGATACTGACGACTGTGATGATAAAAACAACGATGATGATGCTGTGGAGGAAGAGACAGATCTTGATCTCGTATTACAGCCGTTGTGTCAGATTAGCATGCTAATATACAATGTCGCTCAAGTACGGCTCAACAACAAAAAAAGTGAATGAAACATATCCTGACAGCGAATACTGATAAGCATATGAAACGGATACGGAAAACTCTAAACAGTAAGACAAATCAATAATGAAGTGCGTATTCAACCCTTCTACCATTCACCACTAAAACAGCTTACCAAACCCGGACCTGTGTTGATCCGCTTATCTATAGTGTATGACAGATTGCCTTTTCCAAATAAATCCACGCTGTGATTGCATGCACACGTAAAATTGGATAGGGGATGCTGCGAGAGATTTGTCCGGTGAGCAAAGATCCTTGGGCCTAAGTCGGCCGCAGTTGGCCCGCGCACGGACGTGCGCGGGCCAACCGCGGCCGACTTAGACCCGATTCCCTTTTACGCACTGGGTGAAGAGTGGGATTGGGGGTAAAATTGTTGAAAGGTAATAGCCGAATTTTCGATATCGGTGACTTGGTGACTTATGAAAAGATTGTCACTACCACCAGCCCCACCCTCGCCTTTCCTGACATGCACCATGAGAAGGCGCCAGGCACTGCCCTTGAACTGTCATGTCTGCTCTATCTTCTAAGGTAGTGTGCGACTTTGAATGTGGTTAGAAATCTCCTCCACGGAGTTTGAGAAATAGCACACGTTGCAGATGTCTTCACCGTTGTAAAAACAGACCTGCGTCAATCAATCACTGAAAGCCTACTACTTCCATGTCTGTTCAAAGAAACACTTCTGCAACAGATGGTTACGAAACGCTACATACGAGTGTAACCCTTGGTTCATTTAGACACAGGAGAATCCAGTTCAGCACACGACGTCTTAAATATCAAGTAAATAACTCCGCTCCGCTCACGAGCATGTTCAGCTAAAAATAGATTGACGCTCCGCTAACGGCTGCGCAGAATAAACAAATGTGATTACACGTGCGCGTTTGCTGCATGTCCAAACAGCCCTAGAAAGTTCATTAGGTGTGTCGACAACTGATAACAAATACAAGTGGTGCTGAAATGTGTCTTCAGATTTACGGGTAATGGTACTTTAAACCCATTCAGCCTAATTTCCCAAATTTTGGAGGCGTCATCGAACAACTATGCACCAGTTGCAGGAGATGGATCGACCATGATAATTCAAGGGCAGTGTCAGATCAGCTTGGCGCCGACAGGCGCCAAGCTAATCTGGCACTACCCTGGAATTATCATGGTCGACCCATCTCCTGCTGAAGTGCGTCAGGGCTGAATGAGTTAAGCAAGCAACCAACCAAATAACCAATCAAACAATCAGCCAGACAATTAGTAAAGTAGTCAATCAATTCATCCATTCTTGGACAAATGAATGAATGAATGGATCAATAAATGAATGAATGAAACAACGAAACGACGAACAAACCAAACAACGATCGAACCAATTACTATCGAACCAATAAGCGAATTAACGAATGAATGAATGAATATGTCATCAATGTCAGAAGGTAACTGAATTTAAACCTTATATCCACTTCATCTGGAATGCAGTGCTTATGCACGAACTCATCATACGTGTGATGTAAAAAATATATATATTATTTCGTCTACCATTCCAAAACCATTGACAAATGCTGAATAATTCTTTTTTTAACTCATTCAGCCCCGACGGCCGTATTTCCCAAATTTTGGAGGCGTCATCTAATGACTATGCACCAGTTGCAGGAGATGGATCGACCATGATAATTCAATTGCAGTGCCAGATTAACCTGGCGCAGACAGGCGCCAAGCTAATCTGGCACTAACCTAGAATTATCATGGTCGACTCTTCTCCTGCTGTAGTGCGTCAGGACTGAATGGATTAAACTGTTGAACGTTGTTCGGGAATATTTATCATCCTGACAGGTCATCGGTAATGAGTGAATTTCTCACGTCGCGATTTTGCAGCAAATAATTACCGGGAGAAAAAAAAAACGTACTCAATAAACGTGTTGCAGAATGTGATTCTGGAAATGTATCGGGCGAGTCATGAATCAAAGGCAAAGGATAATAAGTCCATTCTTGAGAAAAGCGAGGTTTTCATTGTAATACAGCGAAAATCCGCGCTTTTCACAATCATGCACTTACTCTGTCTTTTGCCTTCACGCGACAGCAATGACATGACCGTAGTTTAGACTTGTCTGCTACAAAACACGTACAACTGGATTGAAAGTCTGCACCTCATACACGTACAACTGGATTGAAAGTCTGCACCTCATACACGTACAACTGGATTGAAAGTCTGCACCTCATACACGTACAACTGGATTGAAAGTCTGCACCTCATGAAGTTTTTTCCTGTTTAACTCATTCAGCCCGACGCACGTATTTCCCAAATTTTGGAGGCGTCATCTAACGACTATGAACCTGTTGCAGGAGATGGATCGATCATGATAATTTATGGGTAGTGCCAGATTAGCTTGGCGCCGACAAGCGCCAAGCTAATCTGGCACTACCCTTGAATTATCATGACCAAGCCATCTCCTGCAGCTGGTACATAGTATTTAGGTGACACCTCCAAAATTGGAGAATGCGGCCATAGGGTTAAATGAGTTATTCTTAGGGGCACAACCTCACGCACCTCACTTGCCCAATTTATATTAATGATCATCGAAAGTTTCCCGGATCAACTTCCTGATATTTTTTATTTCTAACCGCAAAATAAAACCCATATCATTGGACAAGAGAAACAATCGTAAACACGCTGAAAGCGGAGGTAAAAACAAAAACCAGACAGAAGCAATTTCCAGTTATCAGGTTGATGAGTGTCAAATTGAGAGTGGATAACAACTCCGAGTCCGCAACTGTTAGTGTGGTAGAACACTTCTGGCAGTGTGAGTTCTTCTACACTGTTGGTTACGATTAATAAAAATCGGAATAGAGGTCAAATTAAAACATGCCCTAAATCAACAGACATACAAATGCGGATAACACATTCTATAATGTGGACTTTATTCATAGTCAGTGCATGCTGGTGCAATGTATGTTAAACCTTGTATTTGCATGATATACGAACCTGGCAGTGCATGGTGGAGAAAAAAAATTAGATGGACAATCAAAGGCAATTCCAAGTTTTCAAAACAGAACTTGTTTCAAAGTGGACGAGCTGGAAGGACAGTGACCATGACCTATCCATCTTTTTAGGATGGTAAATTAAATCAACAAGTTTGAAGAAAATCGCCATCTGAAAATTATGACTCTGGGGCCCATAGCATGAATGAGTTTAGTCCTGCGCAAGCCACTAAGCAAGTTAACCCGCTATAGAGGAGCACCTTGCTTAGTGGGTGACGCAGGACTAAGCTCACTCGTGCAACTGACGCCTGGTGTCAGTTCCGTCAAGTGATCAGTCTTGCAAGCCAGAAAACTCTGTCGTCAGTACAAATGAGTTGTCTCGCCTAATGACGCATGTTATGCTGGGCAGGAGATATTTGCCCAAGAAAGGCTTTATTATTATTATATTAGGCCTATAAGTTATTGGTCGCAGGGGTTTGCTACACGGACCCCTGTAGGCCTGAGGGAGGTCAAAGGAATCAATGTACCCAAAGGCCTGTGGGGTACAATGGTTCCTGTGACCTACCGAAGGCATACAAGGGTCCGTGCAGCAAGCCCCTGCTACCAATGACCTATTTGTTTTCATTCCTTCACTATTTTCATAAACGAAATCAAGAAGACATCTTCCGACCTGGATCACGCCAGACATGACTGACGTCGAAGGGAATATACATTTATACATAATAGACTTATGACGTAATTTAAAATATTTCATGACGTTGCCGTCTCCAGTACTGAGTGTGCTTGTTGTTTCGAACAACACTAAATAACTTTTTACTTTAGAAAGTTTTGGTGATCTTTTATAGAAAAAAAAAAACTCTCATCCAAGATGCATCACAAAGAGGGCTACAAGAAGTCCCGCCATTTGTCGCTACAAGGGTTTTTGTGTCACGGTCACATGGTACGGTTTGTGCTAAAGAGACTGGTCGTGTGACGTAGGGATGAAAACAATATATTATATTATATTATATTATATTATATTATATTATATTATATTATATTATATTATATTATATTATATTATATTATATTATATTATATTATATTATATTATATTATATTATATTATATTATATTATATTATATATTATTATATTATATTATTATTTTCATTATTATTATTAGTATTATTGTTATTATTATTTAACGCGGAGCAGGCCAGCTCAAGGTGGCAATTAAATTAAAGCCCTGCCAGCAAAATAGACAAAAGGAAGTGTCTCAATCAAAATATGGCGCATATAAATACTATTAAAAAAAAGTATCATCTGAATTACAAACAAGTTGTCTTAGTAAGTCTACAATGAAAATCTCGATTTTCACAAAATATGGACTTACTGTCTGTTGCCTTCATTCGACAAATAACTTTTTTAACTCATTGGAGACGTGTCATATACAGATACGTGGCGATTTGCGGCGTATCCGTACACGGCACGTCTTCAATAAACTAAACTATCGATCTCGTGGGGTTTTATACTGGTGAAGTTAGAAACTCTGCCTCTGATATACTTCTGATACAGAAGATGGACGGGCAATATCAAGCCGCGAGACTAACGACAATCCAGGCTTTTAAACAGCGTCGTTGCTCCCTCGGCGCGATCAACTGGTAGTTCAACAACACGACAGTACTCCATTCATTGTGCCACCCAGCTCAGAACAGGAACTGACTGACTGAGATTCTGGTTTGTGATTTTTAACTTTACGGTCTATGGTTACTGTGCTTTGATCTTCGATTTCTACAGGGCCTTACTGTGTGAAGCCTGAAGGTCCAAAGTCATGAAACAGCTTACATCTCACTTGTTGTCGTAAAGTTGTGCTAAAACAAAAATTGTGAGATTCAATATGGAAGTGTCTGGAAATCAAGAACGGGGCCTAGAAGCACGATTGAATTGTCGCAGTAAACTCGAATTTAGTACGGACTAAACTCAACGACGTAACCCGTTTAAGGCGCCTCGCTATCAATAGCTGCGGAAGTGTCGTATTGCGTTGCCGGAGGCAACGCTTTACGACAATTTCGCAGCCATTGTTGGAGGGGCGCCTTAAACGAGTTTGTTTCGACAAAGCGACGAGTTCATTTCGACAAAGCGCCTTAAACGAGTTCATTTCGACAAAGCGACAAAACGGTTGAATTGAGAAGAAAAAAAAAACTAATCGATACTGCGGCAGATAAAATACTGCTGAACCTGGACTTAACCCGGTTTATATATTTTCGGATCGCGGAGGCGGCAGAGACTACAATTTTAGCTCGTTTGCGGTTGGACGGCCTATGAGATCCTGCACGTTTCCTCGCTGAACTTTTGACTGTATTTGGAATTATTTCCTTAGACGCACTGATAAAGATCGTACTGACGAAAGTACCGCAGTTTGCTGGAGGTGTTCGTGTATTCTATCACCTGTCGTAAAAGTGACGCTGGATTAGGGACTGTTGTCAAGCCGTTTCCGGCTTTCGGTCTTGTTCACTGTCTAACAGAGTGGATTTCAAATGATCAGCGAATTTATTTTTGAGTCACGCGCAGTGGGAATATTTCGTATATTTTCCTTCTGAAATCAGTGTTCACTCAAAGACCAAGAGCCAAAAACCGTCCAAGGAGCATGATGTAAATTGGTCTAAGCAAGAGGCATAGATCCTCATGAGCCCCCGCAGTCGCGGGGGCTCATGAGGATCTATGCCTCTTGCAGTTGGAGCGTGTTCACATTTTCTCGGCAGTAAAGGGGTTAAATTGATGTGCGAATATATTTTGGCATCACGCGTTGTGGTACTACTGGTGATTACATACTCGATTCGGAGCAGTAGCCTTTTCTGTCTTTTTTCTGGAATTAAACCTGTTGACGTCCGTGTAACTTGGATTCCAGTTTGACTTACCAACTTACGTTTACAGCCAGCGCATAATTTGGTACCGAATACAGTTCTGGCGTTTTTTGACACAAGGCAGTATGTGAACTTGTTAGAAAAGCGAAATGTTCATTGTATAACAATGAAAATCTTGCTTTTCCAAAAAAAAAAAAAAAAAAAAAAAAAAAAAAAAAAAAGAACATACTTACCCATGAACGGCAAAGTTGCCAAGCTGTTTCTTGACTTGAACCTGCTGAGCACCAGATGGTCACATCATTTAACTCAAAATTTATTGTGTCATTGTCCTATGGCAACCTCTTTGCACAGAAATGTTAAAACTGTATGACAAAGTTTAAAATGTTAAATGTTTAAATTGTACGGTAAAAGACAATCTTTGCAAGAAACCTTTTTAATTTTTTCGTACCAGTGTACCAGTTTCAGTCGCCTCAAGCACCAGACGGCGCAGAGAGGACTGAACTGTACAAGTTTCAAACCAGTGTAAATATTGTCTTGCTGGCGCCGATATCGATATCTTAAAAGAAAATCTGCCCTGTGCAGGCAGAAGACAGTAAGTCCATTTTTTTTGTGAAAAGCGCGATTTTCATTGTACTACAATGAAAATCGTGCTTATCACAAAAATACACTTACTGTCTTGTCTTCACAGGGCAGATATTGAACCCGTTGACTGCCCAGGATATGTGAACACGATCCAGCGGTAAGAAACACAGATCCTCATGAGCCCACGCAATTGTGGGGGCTCATAAGGATCTGTGCCTCTTGTTGACACCACTGTTTCTGGGACGGCTGGGACAATTTGGCTTTGATTTAACGATGATTGCAGAAAAAGAAAAACAGAAAAAAGACGTTAAACCCTTTTACCCCATTCAGCCCTGACGCACTACAGCAAGAGATGGATCGACCATGACAATTCAAGGGTAGTGTCAGATTAGCTTGGCGCCTGACAGGCGCCAAGCTAATCTGGCACTACCCTTGAATTCTCATGGTCTATCCATCTCCTGCAACAGGTGCATAGTCGTTAGATGACGCCTCCAAAATTTGGGAAATGCGTGCGTCGGGCTGAATGAGTTAAGTTGATATATGAAACATGAATTGCGGCAACATTTTCACTTCATGATGATTGCAGAAACACAATATGCAGTCAAAAGGAAGAAAGGAAGACTTCTGATGGAGCGCTTATGGGACTTTCCGAACGCAGAGATCTCGCCTTCAAGCGAACTTAACCGAGTCCAACTGAACTGGAAGGAACCGTCAGAGGCAGCAGTTCTGAAAATGAACGCCTCGCAACTTCCAGTGAACGTGACATCCAGATGCGTTCACGATTCGTCCCAGACCAAACTGGGTCGCCTGGACCCCGCGTTTATGACTTACTATTATGGGATATTCTTCTTCCTGACCGCGGTCAACATTATAGGGAACAGCATCGTGTTAAGGACGTTCCATCTTCACCGTGACATGAGGACACCCTGCAACACGTTTATTATCTGTCTGGCGGTGTCAGACCTGATGCTCGGGATCGTCTACCCTTTCTACAACGTGGCGCATATTGAGACTGAGTCCATTAAGCAGAGTCTGGGTAAGTGCATTGCAAATAATGCGGTGTTTAATTTAATGTGGTATTATGATTTATAGTCTCTTATCCACATATATGCAAGAGACATAGATTCTCATGAGCCCCTGCGACTGCAGGGCTCATGAGAATCTATTCTCTTGTTCACCAACATCAACAGCACATCTAGATCTATGTTTCTTGCTACTTACGCCCAAATTTATGTTCTTGCTTACGCCTTGAGTGTCAGACGTGATGGTCGTAAATTGTCTACCCTTCCTACAATAATACAACGCCTATGTACAGGTTTAAGTCCACGATAGATACAGTGTTGTTTTGCAGAGTCCGAAATAGCTCAAGCGTCGGAGCTAGAGAAAACGAAAGGCAACAGAGGGTTGTGAGTTCGAGTCCCCGTCCCGGCCCCGGTGGGCTGGGTTCGCAATAAAGAGGGGGGGGGGGGGGGGGAAAGACATGCTTGTTGAATAGCATGTCCGTTGAAACTTCCTGGTAAATAGTAGCAGTGCGTCCGAACTTATCAGTGTTCAGGTCGCACTCCACAGGCAATAGCTGACCCTGTCCACCATAATCCACCAGTTAGGGCCGTCCAGTCAGTGTCGCTCCGGTGTCGTGGACGTTAAACTCCGAAATAAGCAATCGATCAGCCACCGGCAGTAGTTCGAACATGTCCTGCTTAATTTACTTTTTCCTTACAGTTCTTCATCGATGTGCAAGCGGCATGTATTTTCGTGAGCCCGTGCAAACGCAGAAGCTATTGAGCATCTGCGGTTCTTGCTGAGCAAAATCGGCTCCATATGCTCTGGAAATATACGATTTCCGAAAATCAGACGTGGGTCAAAATTGCAGGTGCTTAAGCGAAAGCGATATCGCATGTTCATGTCCACTCTTGTCATCGAAACACGTGCAATCGTCTATTAACCCGTTGAGTGCCGAGAAAATGTGAACACCAACCAACTGTAAAAGGTATAGATCCTCATGAGCCTTGGCAGTTGCGGGGGCTCACAAGGAACTATATCTCTTGATGACAACATTCTGAATCCATGTTCCTGGGACAGCTAGAGTTGTTTGGTCTTGGATAAACGAAGATTCAGTATGCACAGTTTGCGACAGTTGGCATTGAACTGGTTAAATCCTGTATTTTTTTATTAACTCATTCAGCCCGACGCACGTATTTCCCAAATTTTGGAGGCGTCATCTAACGACTATGCACCTGTTTCAGGAGATAAATCGACCATGATAATTCAAGGGTAGTGCCAGATTAGCTTGGCGCCGACCCATCTCCTGCTGTAGTGCGTCAGGGCTGAATGGGTTAAATAAAAAGAAAAAAAGGGTATGGCAGTTACAACATCAAGACCAAAGGATGAATGCGAAGCCTTAAAATGCACAGAAAATCCCAAAGAAAAATGAAGCACGCTAAGGAAAGACAATTACAACACGCCTTATTAAACTTTCGAAGTGGACGCGCAAATAAATATACAATGCTTTACTTGTCTTTTCTTTGGTGACATGTCAACGTTTAATCAATATAATGCCTTTGTATACCTTCAATATCATCCAAAACAAGAGGTTATTTAATAAATGTTTGATGTATACTTACTATGTCATAGTTATATATGCAGAATTTAAATATTTGCGAAGAAGCACATGATAGTTTGTTTGAAACTCATTTATACCGTTTGAAATAGCCGCAAGCCACTCAAATAAAGGAACAAACAAGTAATCACAATAAAGCCGTAGGCTACAGCAATATCACAACACGGGTTAGCTTTCCTTTTGTGTGTTTATGTGTCATTAACCCATTCAGCAATGACGCACTACAGCAGGAGATGGGTCGACCATGATAATTCAAGGGTAGTGCCAGATTAGCTTGGCGCCGTCAGGCGCCAAGCTAATCTGACACTGCCCTTGAATTATCATGGTCGATCCATCTCCTGCAACAGGTGCATAGTCGCTAGATGACGCCTCCAAAAATTTGGGAAATACGTGCGTCGGGCTGAATGAGTTAACGTTTTTCTCCATGCGAGCGACAGCTTGTGGTCTTGTTTATTGTACTTTCCGCTTACTTTTTCCTGAAACAGATCAAACTAGATGAACCCGGTATTTCTGCTTGGTCAGTTCAGAAATCACAGTTAACTCATTCGCGGCCGGCCGCATCCCGATGCGCGGCTTATGCCTAGCATGATCAGTTCAGAAATCACAGTCGCGGCCAGCCCCATCCGGATGCGCGGCTTATGCCTAGCATGATCAGTTCAGAAATCACAGTCGCGGCCAGCCCCATCCGGATGCGCGGCTTATGCCTAGCATGATCAGTTCAGAAATCACAGTCGCGGCCAGCCCCATCCGGATGCGCGGCTTATGCCTAGCATGATCAGTTCAGAAATCACAGTTAACTCATTCGGATGCGCGGCTTATGCCTAGCATGATCAGTTCAGAAATCACAGTTAACTCATTCGGATGCGCGGCTTACGCCTAGCATGATCAGTTCAGAAATCACAGTTAACTCATTCGGATGCGCGGCTTATGCCTAGCATGATCAGTTCAGAAATCACAGTTAACTCATTCAGATGCGCGGCTTATGCCTAGCATGATCAGTTCAGAAATCACAGTTAACTCATTCGGATGCGCGGCTTATGCCTAGCATGATCAGTTCAGAAATCACAGTTAACTCATTCGGATGCGCGGCTTATGCCTAGCATGATCAGTTCAGAAATCACAGTTAACTCATTCGGATGCGCGGCTTATGCCTAGCATGATCAGTTCAGAAATCACAGTTAACTCATTGGCGGCCAGCCGCATCCGGATGCGGCTGGCCGCGAGTGAGCTAACCCCTCCTCTGCCGGTCAACACCAATTGCGCGTCTGAAATCATTGCATATTGACCGGCATTTGCGTGAGCAACGCAGATGTAAATGCGACCAAAACATAGCCATAACAACATAGGACACACAACAGACATACACCTCCTTGCGGAGAGTGTATGTCTCTTGCCGATCATGCACCACCCTTTAGCCGTCATACTCATGTACGCGCGCGCGCGCGCGCGCGCGTGTGTGTGTGTGTGTGTGTGTGTGTGTGTGTGTGTGTGTGTGTGTGTGTGTGTGTGTGTGTGTGTGTGTGTGTGTGTGTGCGTGCGTGCGTGCGCGTGTGTGTGTGTGTGTGTGTGTGTGTGTGTGTGAGAGAGTTTGTGTGTGTGTTCAGTTGTGTGTGTGTGTGATGGTGTGTGTGTGTGTGTGTGTGTGTCTCTGTGTGTGTGTGTGTGTGTGTGTGTGTGTGTGTGTGTGTGTGTGTGTGTGTGTGTGTGTGTGTGTGTGTGTGTGTGTGTGTGTGTGTGTGTGTGTGTGTGTGTGTGTGACAGACAGAAAGACAGACAGACAGAAACAGACACAGAGAGAGATGACACGTGTATTAAATGATGAACCATAATATTGGCTAGCTTACCTGCTGTCTTATTGTGCGTGCATTTAACCGATTGATAAAATGTCAAACCCCCATCCCCAACCAAACTAATATAAAAACTAATTAAGGTAATACAAATGTTAATAAAAGTAGTATAACTGTTGTAGTGTCAAGACGAATGTATAATTTGCCGTTGTTTTTATGATTTCAAGAGTGTATCCGTGTTGACTTGATGAGGTGTCTTTGCTTTCGGGTTAGGTTTAAAAGAACTAATTAACATGAGGTTGTATTATACACCAAAGTACAGTCTCATCAATGCTTTGTTGCATTAGACTATTAACCAATGAATTAGTTGCATTACAAACGTGTAGTGGAGAGAGAGAGAGAGAGAGAGAGAGAGAGAGAGAGAGAGAGAGAGAGAGAGATTGAGAGAGAGAGAGAGAGAGAGAGAGAGAGAGAGAGAGAGAGAGAGAGAGAGAGAGAGAGAGAGAGAGTATGAATGCGAGCGTGTGTGCCTGTGAGTGTGTATACCTGTGCGAGCGCTCATGTGTGTAGTTGATTAGTGCGAAACAGTGATATTTGCGGTTGCCGGTATATCGAAAAAATACCGGTAACACAAAAATACTGTTAGCCCCTTGACTGCCGAGAAAAAAGTGAACATGATCCAACTGCAAAAGACATAGATCCTCATGAGCCCTCGCGACTGCGGGGGCTCATGCGTATCTATGCCTTTTACTCAGACCAGTTTGTGATGATGTTTCTAGGACGGTGTTGGCTTTTGGTCGTTGAACAAACCAAGATTTCAGAAACAAACATGTACGTACAGCGTACGTGTAGCGACAGGGAAGGGGTTAAGATGCCGGTATCCGTACAGAATCTTGCCAGGTCATCCATGAAACCATCACATCCAGCCGCGCATCCACGTCTCCAATCTGCCAAACATGCGCCCCATATCACCACAAGCACTTTTTTTTTTTTTTTTTTTTTTTTTTTTTTTTTTTTTTTTTTTTTTGAGACATAACCCGTGTCGTAGTCACTTGCTTGGCAATGGACATTTTATTGCGATAGAGTGCCTAAATAAGGAAGAAAGCAGACAGAAGTTGTCTGCAGGTTACATAACAATTAAAAAAGCATGGGGTCAAAACACGCCAAAGCCCCTGAGCTCCTGCCCTAACCACCTACAATAAGAGGGGGGTGGGGATGGGGAGGGGGATCAGAGCCATAGGGAGGACCCAAGTAGGCGAGAGATGACCAGTAAGGAAGGTGCACGTGACGAAAGCTTGACCAGAAGGGGGAAGTGATGACAGAGAGGCTAGGTGAGAGCACTGTGTACGACGTTGTACTCCGTTCTTTGTTTTTGCATTCGTTTTATCTTTCTACTACATGTTTACGGGGGAAAATAACTTTGACTTTTTTTTTTATTAGAAGCTCTGTTTTAGTCTTATAGTTCCCGATCTAGTTCAAACACATGTAATGTGCTTCGTACTTATACTTAACTCATTCTACCCCAGACACACCACAGCAAGATAAGGATCCACCATGATAGTTCAAGGGTGATGCCAGAATAGCTTGGCGCCTATGGGCGCCAAGCTATTCTGGCATCACCCTTGACCTATCATGGTCGATCTGTGTCCTGCACTAGAGTGCAGTCTTCAGAGGACAACGGCAAAATTTGGGGATTTCAGTGTTGGGGTAGAATGAGTTAATCTGATTAAATAATATCAATGTTAGAGTTCTGGATAAGTTTTTATTTTCCAATCTGGTTCAAGTACCGATCTCGTTCTGTTCATATTTTTATTTTGGTTTCATTTCAATTTCGAGCGTCTTTAACCCGTGCAGTCCCAATTGTCGGAGACTGTGTTTCTGCAAACTTCGTTAATTCAACACCAAACAAAATAGATGTCCCAGGAACATTGATTCAAAGTGGTGTCCGTCAGCAAGAGGCGTAGATCCTATTGCGGGGGGCTCATGACGATCTATACCTCTTGAATTTGAGTAGTGTTCAAATTTTCTCAGCACAAGATATAAACATTTCACAGCAGACTCCTTGAAGGTTTTGTTCCGGGATGTACCCCCGGACAAGTTCTTCAGTTTTCTGAGAGAGTGCAATATTTGTAATAAGATTTGAGCATTCATAGACTATGATAACTCTATTAATTTGACCTTGTGGAGAGTCTGTAGACGTTTCCTTTAAAGACCTGTGCGACATTTTAGCATGAAATATTTTTAAGATATATTTACATCTTGTCTTAAGACCTTGCTTTTAGTCTGGCTGACCAGATTTTTTACCCATCCCGCCGTGAGATGGCCTTGGTTGCCTGCTCGGCGTTAAACCCTAATAACTAACCAACTAACAATTTTTGTCAGCACTGAACGCGTTAATAAATTTGAGTTTCAATGTTGAGTTTGGTTAAACATTTAACTCCATTGAGCATGCATCCAACGGTACTGTTCAAATGTCCGGTTGCTGCAAATGACGAGGGAATTAACAAACTCTGTCAGTGGCTGTATGCACAAGGAAGTTAACTCATTCTACCCCAACACCGAAATCCTTAAATGTTGCCGTTATCCTCTGAAGACTGCATTGCAATGCAGGACACAGATCGACCATCATAGTTCAAGGGTGATGCCAGAATAGCTTGGCGCCCACAGGCGCCAAGCTATTCTGGCATCACCCTTGAACTATCAAGGTCGATCCTTATCTGGCTGTGGTGTGTCTGGGGTAGAATGAGTTAATTAAAGTAACCTGGTCCATGCGAAAAATAGCGTAATAGTTTGCAGTATCTCCCTTATGAATTTGCTCAATTAGTCTGGTTTACAATAAAAGATGCCGCACAAAATTGTAGGGCTAACTCTGCTTATGTCGTCTGAATGTAAAATGAAAGACTTTTCTGCTTTCATTGTTCACGTATAAAGAGTTCCAGCGACACGTACCGGGAGCAGCAGAAAACCTCTGTTAGCTTTGCCTACTCACACACATGTGTAAAGAAGAGCAGAGACATTTTAGTTGCGGCAGGATAACATTGAGAACCGGCTGCATCGCTAAAGTTTAGACATTTAACCCATTGGGCTGCCGGTAGCGCCTTTTGTCGCGATGATTCCTGCAAGGAATCATCGCGACAAAAAGCGCTACCGACAGCCAAAGGGCTAAAGCTCACCCTGGAGCAGATCGCTTTAACCTTGCCGCTATTTTCAATTTCCTCTATCAGGTCAGTACCGGATGTGCGTGTTGCTGATTACCGAGGCCACGTCCCTGCAATCCTGCTCCTCCTACGGACTCGTCGCCATTGCTGTCGCACGCCTCCTCATTATTGTACACCCACTGCGCTATCGCGTGTACCTCACCAAGAAAAAGTGCGTGGCTGTCGCGGTGACGTTGTGGGTAGTGTGCCACGCCGCTTGCTATTCCGTGTACATGACGCAACCACCACGTGAGTGTCGTAGTTCTGTGCTGGTCTGTGATTTTGTAACTTACGGCCTGAGGCCGTAAGGTCCAAAATCACAGACCGGCACAAAAAAATGCAATGTTTAAGAACAGGACAACTGTAATGGGTGCACAATACAACATGTTTTAAGCAACCATCTTTGTTTTGCAAGAAAACTGTGGAGTCTTAAACGACAGGTGATTTCCTAAGAGAAGTATTTAATGGCAAAACGCATCACCTGTCGTTAAAGACCATTATTAATAAAGTCCATCATCTATAAGCTAAAGTCACCTGAACGATGGTCTTTAACGTCAGGTGATTTATCTAGGGTTGTCGCCAAAACAGGTACTGCTGTAACAAAGATTTGTTAAATCCAGGCTAATATATATGTTAAATCAGAAAATATAATTTCAAATTCCCGTCTTTGACAAAACACTACTAGTGCAACAACAAGAAAACTTTGATAATCTTGCATACCTATGTCTTAATCAATGTATTCATCGTTTAGATTCCACAGAGGGCATGAAACGAACATAAAGATGATTTTATGTGTTATACTTTGTTTTTAAATGACAGGAATGAACACATTTCTTGATTGTCTATTCTAGTTCCTTGACAACAAGGACAGAGATAGAGAACGTATTTTCATTTACAGCTCAAATTCCAGCATTAAGTTCATGCGTGCTCTTGAAGGTGTTAATTCCAATTTAAGGCATACAATTTATTGCAGAGTTCTTACAGACTCCTCGCACACCTGGATGGCCTACACAACCTTGCAATAAATTGTATTCCGTAAATTTTAAATTGTAAACTGTTCATCTGAAATTGTACATCTGACGAGCAGAAGAAATTTCGACACCACTGGAATCATCGAAAACACTAAAGTGTTTTCGATGATTCCAGTAGTGTCGCCGCGTTTCTTTTGCACGTCAGTTTATTTTGCACATTTGATGACAGCGGCGGTGTACTGCAACATATGTCGCTACGAGCTGATCTTCTCGGCGCACATCATGACCTTCCTGACGATCTTCCAGTTTGTTGTTCCCCTCATCATCATGCTCGTCGCTAACGTCTGGATGGCCTACACAGCACGCACCCTGGTAACTGACGGCCGGTCTTTCATTTCACTTTAACCCCTTAACTGCCGAGAAAAAGCGAACACGATCCATGTGCAAGAGGCATAGATCCTCATGAGCCCCCGCGACGGCGGGGGCTCATGAGGATCTATGCCTCATGCTGAGACTGGTTTGTGTCTATGTTTCTTGGGCGGATTGGCTTTTGGTCGTTGGATGAACAAAGGGGGGGATTTCAGAAACAAAAATATGCGTACAGTGGCAGGGAAGGGGTTAAACGTGTTGGCTTTGGGAGGCGATCATGATAGCTGAAGGGTATTGTCTGATCTGCTTGGCGCCTTGGGGAGCGAGCATGATAATTAAGGTATTAATTAAGGTCCGTAACTGTCAAACGCTCTCCTCATTTAAATCTCTTCTCAAAACCCACCTCTACTACGCTGCCTTTCGCTAGTTCATTTCCCCAGCCATGCACAACTCATCACCACGGTCGCGTATGTGTGTGTGTGTGTGTGTGTGTGTGTGTGTGTGTGTGTGTGTGTGTGTGTGTGTGTGTGTGTGTGTGTGTGTGCGTATGTTGTGTTTGTGTGTGTGTGTGTGTGTGTCTGTGTGTGTGTGTGTGTGTGTGTGTGTGTGTGTGTGTGTGTGTGTGTGTGTGTGTGTGTGTGTGTGTTAGTTGTTAGCCTTTTCATTGTACCAGCGCTTAGAGCTACTATTAGAACAAGCGCTTAACAAATCTCCTTTATTATTATTATTATTATTACTATTATTATTGTCACTGGCAGACCGGCTCCAGTCTCACCTGTTTGGGTCCAGGCAAAACGACGGGCTTGTTGGTTAGTTCGGGTTTAACGTCCACATCACCGAGGTGATCATGGACGGCCCTGACGGGCGGGTTATGGGGGACAGGGAAATCTATTGCCTATGGAGTACGACCTGAACACTGATCAACTCAGGCGCACTCCAACTGTGCCACTTTGATTTACCGGGACCATTCAACGGACAAATTGAACAAATCCGTTTTTTCCCCCTGGATTGTGATTCCATCTACCAGGGCCGGGACGAGATTCGAACCCACGACCCGGCGATTCCCTACGCTCTCCTGCTCCGACGTTTAACCGCATGAGCTACTTCGGACTCTGACGGGCTTGTTCAGATAGAATGTCCGTTATAAGGTTCTGGTAAATCAGACTGGCACAGTCATTGCAGTCCGGCCAAACTGATCAGCGGTCACGTCGTACTCCACAGGTAACAGCTGTCCCTGTCCCCCGTAACCCGCCCGCTAGGGCCGTCCATTATCACTCCAGTGCCGTGGACGTTAAACCCCGAACTAACTAACACTTGTTTGGTTTCTGAGAACTGGCGGAGAAGCTGCAAGACAAACGTGAAAAGCAGAAGAAGAAAATTGGTATATATCGGAACTACGATTCGGCCCAACTGAACTAGTCATCCCAGCACGCAAGCTCAAGTTCAATGCGTTCGCCCAGATACTGACTCAGGACATTATATGCTCGTGTACTCCATTTGTTTTCATACAAAGTCTTTAAGAAAATCTCGAGAAAGAAAGAAACAGCGTTAGAAAGACAGTTACAATTCAATCTATGAAATTTACATCTCGCCAAAGAAGATACAAGATTTTGATTTCCGGAAGTCGTCTATTGTCCTTTCTAGCGTTTCTTTCTTTCTGGGAATTTCTTGACATATTACACGTTTGGCAGTGACCTTTTTTTGGTCTGGATTCAGAGTCGCCGCATCGTGAAAAATTTCGCCAACAACATGAGTACCACAGCGCAGGGTGTGTCGTCGTTGTGGCGAGGCCAGAAGTCGTTTGCTGTGGTGACCTTACTCAACGGGTGTTTCATCCTCAGCTGGACCCCCATGATTATCTACTGTTTCGTCATCATCGTTGGGAAAGTGGACGTGGCAGAGCTCGAATACTTCAGGTAAGTTAACCCTTTCAATGCGAAGAAAGAATTGAACACCACCCAACTGCAAGAGGCATAGATCCCCATGAGCCCCCCGCAGTCGCGGGGGGCTCATGGGGATCTATGCCTCTTGCTGAAGCCACTTTGTGCCCATATTTCTTTGACAGTCGGGGATATTTGACGTTGAAAACACAATCGGCGTCCACTGGCCGGTTTAGGGGTTATGAGTGGTCGTTTGCAACCTTGTTTTCTGCTTGGTGCCTAGACCGCCGACTAAGTACATGTCAATGTGAGATTTTAGCTGCGTACCAATTGTCATACTACCCTCTTCGCTGTCAGTGGACGCAAAATTATGTCTTTGAAAGCAGGGTAAATTCCACACCGAATAATCCCGTCAAGCCATGAAGCATGGCTGGGAATAGGGTCAGCAAGAGGCAAAGAACTTCGCCGTGAATCTCTGCAGCTGCTGGAGCACGTGATGTTCTTTGCCCTCCTGCAGTTGGGTAGCGTTCACATTTTACCGGCAGGAAATGGTTAAGTATATGGATGCGAGACTTACACTAGTGCTAATCATACCGCAATACTGTCTCTGTGTATTCACCTGTATTTTCTTTTCTATTCAAGTCCAAGGCCGCTTTTGACCGTAGTAGTTAGCAACATATTTGATTAACTCGTTCAGCCCGACGTACGTATTTCCCAAATTTTGGAGGCGTCATCTAACGACTATGCAACTGTTGCAGGAGTTGAGATGGAGCGACCATGACAATTCAAGGGTAGTGCCAGATTAGCTTGGCGCCGACAGGCGCCAAGCTAATCTGGCACTACCCTTGAATTATCATGGTCGCTCCATCTCCTGCTGTAGTGTGTCAGGGCTGAATGGGTTAATAATCTTTTTGTTTTAAAACATTTACACTGAGTTTATCAGAGTCACAGCTCACAGTGTAGTTGACAGTTTCTTTGTCCTTCTATTATTTGTTTTCAGCGCGACAGTGAGAATTTTCCTGTACTTCAACTACTCCGTCAACGTATTTATATACGCTGGCAGAATGGCCGACTTCAGGGAACACGTTCGCCGGGACTTTCGCAGGCTGTTCTGCAAGTTTGCACGCGTGGCTCCGGCGAGTGTCTCAGGGCGAATAACTCCTCCGGCGACAGGACGAGTTACCCCGCCCAGAAACGTCACATCTGCCCATTCAAATAACGCTGTCAGAAAACATAGTGCGCATTGTCTTATAAACAGTAAACGTCTACGTGAATTGACAAGTCATAGAGAAGATACTAATACAAGTGATGACACGATTCCCACTGAGTGCACCGGAAATCATAGAAATGGCACGTTTAGGAAAGATTGCCACTCAAGTGAAGACTGTGACTTTGACCGTCGTACGAACAATGCAAATAGTGTTGTATGTGACCACAGTGCATTGAGCGCATGCGCTCAATGCACTGTGGACATAAACAACACAATTTTCATTGTCCCAAAGGGTCACACACACACAGCTCAGCGCACTGTGAACACAATCAACATTGTACCGGCTAATGCCACAAGCCATTTGCAGGACGGCAGAATCACAAAAGAATGTCTTTTTCATATTAGCGGCACATTTCACTCGAATGGCACAGCTCCAAGAGGTGAGGCGTTTCGAGACAAAGTTAAGAGAGCTCGTACACTTCAGAGAGCCGCTACACTGGACGGAGACGTACTCAGCAGAGCCGGCGCTCTTCAGAGAGACGCTACAGATAATGGTGACGTATTTCACAGAAACAAAAGACCTCACAGAACTGAAACACTCCAACGAGAACGTGCGCATCACGAAAGCAGCACACGTGATAGAGACGCTACACTTTACAGTAGTCCTTTATTTCAGAGAGCCGTTTCACTTGATGGAGACATCTTACTCCCAAGAAACGGGACAGGTGCACTTCACAAAAATGGAGCACTTCATAACAGAGACAGTACATTTTACAGAAACGATGCAGTCGACAGAAGCGTCGCATTTTACAAAGACAGCACACTTCACAAAAGCGAAGACGCTCTAACTCAGTCGGCGGCAAAAGACCACAGGGCCGATGTAGGCCGCATTAGGCCCGCGCACAGCGGTGCGCGGGCCTACCGTGGCCCACGTCGTCCCGAGGACCTTCGCTCTCTTGGTATACTTCACAGAGGCCCTATATTTCAGAGATCTCTTACGCTTGACGGAAACGGTGTGCTTCACAGAAACGGCCCTGACGGAGACTCCACGGTTCGCAGAGTATTTCAGAGATCTCTTACGCTTGACGAAGACTCTACAGTTCACAAGGGCTGTGAATTTCAGAGGTCTCTTACACTTGACGAGGACTCAACAGTTCACAGCGGCCCTTCATATCAGAGATCTGTTACCCTTGACGAAGAATCCACAGTTCACAAAAGCCCCGTATTTCACAGATCTCTTACACTTGAGAACTCCACCGTTAACAGAGGCCATGTATTTCAGAGATTCATTACACTTGACGAAGACTCCACAGTTAAGAAAGGCCCCGTATTTCAGAGATCCATTACAACTGATGCAGACAGTACCCATCACAGAGACAGTACACTTCACAGAGGTGGCACACTTGTTCTAGTAGACGGCACGCTTCACAGAGACGGCACGCTTTACAGAGACGGCACTGTGACATTTCACAGAGCTCCTCAATTTAAGAGAGCCGTTTCTCTTGACGAAGACGGAAATCTTCACAGGAACGACACACTTATCAGAGACAATACATTTTGCAAAAGCAATGCAGTTTTAAGAGACACGCATTTCAAAGACACAACACCCAAAGACAGTTCGCAAGATGACACTTTTCAGATATACAGAAAGGTTCAGAAAGACACTATTTATGAAGACGACGCAGCCCAGAGACAACGAGAAAATCAGAGACAGTGCACAAATCAGAGACAAGGAAATATACGTGGAAACTGTAAAATTCGGGACGGCAGTGACATTCGCACGGTTAGTGAAATTTGCGGAGATTGCCAAACTCCAAAAAACAGGAAATTTCACAGAGATGACACTGTGTACATCATCAGGGATGACATTATGCACGGGGACGCCATATCTCTTAATGACTTTACACCACGCCGCAGAGACAAAATCCTGCGGACAGACAACAGTGTTAACCACCTGGTGCATGCAGCCACCGGTAATGCCAACAGTCCCGGTGGCAGCATGCATAAGGGAGCTAATGACACGTTTCAAGCATACGGCACAGACCTCGTAGAACACACAGTTCAAAGGAATGGCGCAGTATCCCGAAGAGAAACGAAGACTTCTGGGAATTTTGCTGCACTTCAGGCAAGCAAACGGGTTTAACTTCTTGGCTGCTGGACGAATTCAGTGAGCACGTGTCCCAGCTGCAAGAGGCAAAGATTTTCATGAGCCCCGGCGCATACGGCGGGGGCTCATGAGAATCTTTGCCTCTTGCTGCGTTTATTCATGTTCTCTTCCCTTGGGCAGGCAGGAGGGTTGTCCAGCTGTGAATCTGCAGTGATATCAGAGACATCAGGATATCAGTTTTGAGAGGCGATGGTTTCATAGACATGAAGACATCAGTTATTCATACTAGGCCCTGGCAGTGAAGCGGTTAACCCCCTCCATTGCCAGTGATTACATTCAAAACGCAATCTGCGTCCACTGACAGTCAAAGGGTTATATTTACTTCACTGCCAGATGGCCCGGACTGTGTTTTGAAAATCAATGTAAATTCAACGTCACTAAAGACTGGGCCGTCAGCAGAACGTGTGTACAAAATTGTTTCAGCAGGAGGCCGCTTAGATCCTCATGTGCCGCCGCAATTGCCGGCGGGTGCTCATGAAGATCTATACCTTCTGCAGTTGGGTGGTATTCAATATTTCTCGGCAGTGAACTGTTTACTTTGAATAACTGATCGATGTTTTGCCATTTATTTGATGAACGACAGTACCAAAAAATCTGTCGGTAACAGTAATCAAAGGGAGACAATCTGGACAGTTTTCGACCATCAAATCTATACTGGGGTCCAGGCAAGAAGACGGGCTTTTTCCTTAGCATGTCCGTTGAAAGGTCCTGGTAAATTAAATGTGCCACAGTTGCTGTGCGGCTGAACGCTTAAGTGTTCAGGTCGTACTCCATAGGCAATAGCTGTCTTTTTTCTGTCCGTCCATTATCACCCGGTGCCGTGGGAGTTAAAGCCTTAACTAGCCAAACCGCCGGGCAGCCCGACGGCAATCTGCGCTGGTCTGTGATTTTGGAAATTACTGCTCTAAATCGATATTCCAAAGTCACAGACAGACAGACATTTTATTTTCTGTGAATTACATACATTTTGTATTTCTGAAAACATATTTTTATGAAATCCACAGTTCTGAACGCCAATTAGACTATTATCATGCAATGTATGACAAATAAACCACAGTTCATCATTATGTATTTTAGATGTTTTTCATACTGTTTTCCAGTGTCGAAACAGCTTTTGGTAGCTAAACAGTTTTTGTTGGCTAAAGAGTGACTGCAAAATGTATTACAAGTCGTAAAGTTGTATAAGCTAGTCCGTACCTTAGTACACTGCGTTTGCACTTTAGTTTTAGCTATCTTCTCATGTTCATTATTATTTGTAACGTGTTTTAACTGATTGGTAACGACCGTTTGACAAAGAAATTTTGTCATTACGTATCAGCGAATACTCATCAACTTGTGATTGATATCTTTCCTCCATACCTCAGTAAGGGATAAAAGAAATAAAATGTTTGAATCTTGAAATTGTCCCACAACAACTGTTGCTGCGTATTGACTCACGGTTACTTTGAATGACTAAACGTGTCCTTATTTATTAACCCTTTGGCTGTTGGTAGCACTCTTTGTTGCGAGGATTCTTACAGAAATCATCGCGATAAGATGCGCTACCGACATCTATAAGGTTAGTCACATTCTTTTAAACCCATGTACTCAAACAGACCCGTTCTGCCGTCCATCTTGTACTATGCGCATTGCATACGGTCTGTGATATGTCCCGTACGGACCATAAAGTGCGATCAGTTTAAACTGTGGTCGTTCAGTAAAATGTTGCTTTTTTTAGTCGTGCAGTTTTCCCGAAGAGGAAATACACTGAGCAGGAACACAGGCATTGGGCTGTGCAAACAGGGTGTTTATTTACTCGTATATACATTTTATCACTCACCTACACAAAGCAGTCTAGTGAATGTTTGTCTTAAGTGTCCTAGATAATCGATGTCGCTGGGGCTGCACTGCCTTTGTCGAGTCACAGTAAAGAATCTTATTGTTTTCATCTTTCTTTCTTTTTTTTTTTTTTTTTTACTGTACCTTTGCGCAAGGAATAATATCAGTGACCCACAGTACTATGGGGATTTAGTGTCATTGCTGCTTTCTTGTGTGTGTGCGTGCGTGCGTGTGTGCGCGCGTGCGCGATTTCATGTTTGGTTTTATTTTGTGGCGTTGGGTTTTTCGGGGTTGTTTTCCCTATTAAAAAGAAAGATAAACGCATAGAAAACAGAGTCTGAAATAGGTCAGGCGGATAAGCGTCGGAGCGAAAGCGAGCCGCCGAAGAGAACAGCCGGGTCGCGGATTCGAGCCCCGGTCCCGGGGGGGGGGGGGGGGGGGGAAAGACCGGCTTTTTCCAAAGTATATCTTTTGAAAGGTATTAAAGTGGCACAGTGGCAGTGCTCTGAATTGATTAGTGTTCAGCTCAGTGTCCCCGTCACTATAACCCGCCTGTCTAGTCCGTCCATTATCACTCCCATGCTGCCGTTGAAGCCGTTAAACCCCGAACTAATCAGCCAAGCCTAGAAATGTAGCGTGTTGTGTTATGCGGAAGTAAAATGCTGTCAAGAGAGCAGAAGGTAAGAGAACACAAATTTTAATGTTTGAAAAGAAACAAAAAAAGATAACGGTATTGGAAGCTTGTATGTGTGCTTATGACACGAGTTTATATTCAGCTTCAATGCTGACGTGCGTTAACTGATTCTGCCCGCGACACAGCACAGAAAAGGATATGGCTCGACCATCACAGTTCAAGGGTGGTGGCAGAATAGCTTGGCGCCTATAGGCGCCAAGCTATTCTACCACCACCCTTGAGCTATCATGGTCGATCGGTCTCCTGAATTCTAATGCAGTCCTCAGAGAATAACTCCAAAATGTGGGTATTTCGTACCAGGGGCACAATGAGTTAATAACACTACATATAAATTCACACACACACACACACACACACAAGCAAACACGAAGTCCACAGTAAAGTGAAAGATTTTACTAACACTTGCATAGAGAACATCACAAAATTAACCACAAGACTGAATTTTGGGGATACAACAATTAGTTTGATACAAACATTCTAAGCAAGTTTATGAAAATTTCCGAAATAGCGACCTGCCAACAAAAATTGACTGACTAATGTGAGCACGTACGGCTCTTGATTAAAAAAGCAAACAAATCATTTGGTTTGTTCACGCACTGATACATCAAGCTCTGTTCCTTGATAAAGATGTAACTCCTTCACTGAAAAAGGCATAGATCTTCATGAGCCTCCGCAGATGGGTGGGGGCTCATGAGGATCTGTGCCTTTGGCTGGACTGACTAATGTCTGTGTGCTTCAGGCGACCAGAATATGAGATGGTTTCAGACGACCTCACATTTGTTCGATGACAACAAAGGGTTAACACATCCTACCCCAGACACTCCACAGCAAGATAAAGATCGACCATGATAGTTCAAGGGTGATGCCAGAATAGCTTGGCGCCTATGGGCGCCAAGCTATTCTGGCATCACCCTTGAACTGTCATGGTCGATCTGTGTCCTGCACTGCAATGCAGTCTTCAGAGAACAACAGCAAAATTTGGGGATTTCGGTGATGGGGTAGAATGAGTTAAACAATACACACAAGAGATGTTACTGTGTTACATGTGTCTGTGTTACAGATGTTAAAAATATATTAATATTCTAACTTACAGATTTTCTTTTTACCAGGTATCGAGTTGGATTGAATGGATATTCCGTGTGTGAAAGCAGAGTTTTCCTAGTCTTTTTGCAACAACGGCATCAAAGGCGGGACACGGGCAACTTACGATAGATTTCACCATGTCTGAATTTCAGAGCGGTAGTTTGACCCCCTTAGGCATGCAGTCTACGATACTGCGTACAGCACCAGAGGCTTCATGCATAAATTCGTTAAACATTTCGCCACTTCATACCGCACTGAATTTAAAAGGTCAGTTTGTTCCATGAAAACAATAATGGAATGTTTACGAGATTGTGAGAATTCAAACAGGCAGTACTGAAAAAAAAAATGAAACACGTTCCAAAAAAAGTGTAGGACGCAATAAATCTCATCAGAAAATTGAATTTTGTGGTTTTATGCGGCATCCATAAAACACTAATGGTTTAACAAAATACTGTATCTAAAAAAAAGACAAAATCAGCTGCTGGGTGGCAAGCAAAGGAAAGGTAATCAGATGTATAAAATGTAACAATTAACAAATAGCATACCTTTACCTCCTATGTTTAAGCAGATAGTCCCATTCCAAAACAAATATATGTACATGACATATAAAAATTCGTTTAAACATTGTTGAATCAATCATCATGCATGTGATCTCTAATCTTGGACCATACGGCTATAGCTGTAAGGTCCCAAATCAGAGTTCAGACAGTACGGCCGTAGCCCTTTAGACAACAGCCACCAAGTGGCGTAATCTCAACTGCAAAATGAAACAGTGTAAGACGTTCAAGGTCGATTAATCTTTCCTCCCACATTTTCACCACAGTTTTCTTTAAAATGATTTCTATCTCAATATCTTCATCGTTTTCATTTGAAATACGACATTTTTAAAAACTGGTGTGAGGTGTGTGTGTACGTGTGCGTGCAAGCGCGTGAGTGTGTCTGTATAATGTCAGTGTGTATGCATTCTTCAAACTGGAAATAAAATACGATTTTATAATGATCGTACAGTTAATGCCAAACTTGTAACTATGATCACATTGCAAAGGTGGTGAACTTGAAGTAAACTCTGATTATATACAAGAACATGACGTTTAGTTCTAGCTTACAAAAAAACAAGAAAGAGGATAAAACTAGCGCAACACTGGGCAGTCTGTGAGGGACAGTCCGCCGTTAGAGGAGACAACCACGCTATGACCTGGCACGTGCAATTCGTTTTCTATACACCAGTTAACAATGCAGTTTTTTTTTTAAATCCTTACACTTTGCAAAACAGAAGTAAAACAATCGTGTGTTGGTTGATGACTTTGGATCATACCGCTTCCTACCGACTGCAATGCAAAATAAAAACTAGTGTGTGCTGGTCTGTGATTTTGGAACTTGATGCTTCGTGACGAAGCTATAAGTTTTCAAAGCACTGACCAGTGCACAACTTATCCCTGTATTTGTGCTTTAACCCTTATAATTCGGAATACACCAGTGTGTAAAATAAGTTTGACTAAAATGGTTCAAGGGTAGTACCAGAACAGCTTGGCGCCTGTAGGCGCCAAGCTTTGCTGGGACCACCCTTGACTGTATCCTTATCTGTAAGTACTACAATATAGCTTGCATATGGCAGTGTACAAATTTGAAACTTTTAGCCTCAGTATGTGCTTTAAGTCTTTTGTGTGCGCGTGACATACATACTAGGATCAGCTACAAGTAATAGCTTCAGACCGAAATCAAGTCTTCAAAATCCATTTTAAATAACACCTTATCGCAATACAGCAATACTGCACATTAACAGTCATGATCAGTGCAAAGTTTTAGTGACATATAACATCTTGTGTGGTTTGGGTATGTCCATAAATTGCGTCATAAGCGCATGCTTTAAAAAAAGTTTTGATTATTTCAAAATCGATCACAGACTCAGGATGTCAGGACTCCCCCAAAAATGTGACCACAAATTGTGTAAAAAGTAAACGAACTATTAGTGTGCTGATCTCTGATTTTGGACCATAAGGCCGGAGGCCGAAGGGTCCAACATCACAGACCAACACACATATATGAGACTTTCTCAAAAGAGTGCATCTTAACAGTTTGTGTTTTTTTGACAAAGGCAAACATTTCTAACTAGTACGCTGTGATGTCATATTGGCCAAGAGGCAGCCTCGATCACGTCATTGGATGATTAATATATGAAGAAAAAGAAGTGACGTCGGTGGGCACTACGACTGCACGTGCAGGTCACAGGTGAACGCTCACACCTGGATGTACTTGTTCTCAGGGTGCTGAGTCACCTCTGCAGACAGAAACAGAGGAGAACAATTCTTACCATTGAACAATTAAACAGAATTAAAACAACCCAATTCATCAAAGACTGAGAGAAAAAAAATCTGAGAAAAATATCAACTTGCAGGTAACAAAAGGCAAAGTCGTCTGTTGCAGCTAATATCCTTACAACTAAAATGTGACGGATTACGGCCGTCTGCAAAATGTAGATTGGTGGATTCTCTCCCTTTATCTGACAACAAAACATCTCTTTTTTTCCACACCGCCCGGATCTCTCCCTCAACTGAGATTCTTTCTACATACCGAAAATGTACTGTTGTTAACACCTTGACTGCTAACGACAATACCGCTCGGCGGAAAAGACGCGTAGTTACAGGTCGTTCCTGCCGAGCGGTATCGTCAGTAGCAGTCAAGGAGTTAACCCATTCTACACCAGGACCGAAGTCCCCAAATTTGAAGTTGCCCTCTGAAGGACTTAATACAATTCTAGAGACCGCTCAAGCATGATAGTTCATGGGTGGTGCCAGAATAGCTTGGCGCCTATGCGCCAAGCTATTCTGGCACCACCCTTGAACTATCATGATCAACCCACGTCTTGCTGTGATGTGTCGGGGCTGAATGAGTTAATACCTGTAAAAGCTAATCAAGCTGAACCAGCAGTTATTCGGTTTACACACTTTTTCTTTGTTTGTGTTTGAATGTTTGTTCGTTCTTTCTTTCTTTCTTCACCGCAAGTTGGTCTTAGTAGCCTCCTCGACATCAAATCCTAACAACTAAAACCCACCCTCCCTCCCTCCCTCCCTGTTTCTTGTGTAGCGAGTAAGAACTTCAAGTTTCAAAACTGACGTATTTGCACTGTAGGTAATACAGTTTCATCATAATTAGTATTATCATCACCTCCTCCCACCTCCGTTTTTTTTTTTCTTTTCTTTCTTTTTGTTTTGTTTTGTTGTTGTTGTTGATGTCTGACACGGAATACCTTATCTTACCTATCTCAGTAGCCATGACCACCCAGTGGTATTCCACATTCTCCGCGCCGCAGTGGGCATAGATGTTGATGCCCGCGATATGCTGGACCACCTCCACTTCTATGGGGGTCGGTACCACACGCAGGTGGCGTTCTGGCTGGTGCTCCTTTTCCTAAAACAAGAGCAAGAAGATCGGGTCTCTTTCACACTTGATCGAGTCTTCCACGTTGTTCACAAATAAATGGTGTAATGTAATATCACCAAGATATAAACAGAAACTGAATAAAATTACTATAAAATTCTGGCTAGTAAATAAAGTTTAAATTCAGTTCACTTAACACATTCAAGATATGCCGCATATGGATACGCGGCTATTGCTGCGTATCAGTATGCAGCACATCTTGAATGCATCAAAGCTCTACTGGGTTCTACACTTCAGTCCAAGGGAAAAAGAATAAAAAGACTGACAAAAAGAATACATTCTTCTCTGTGACTTATTTTTGCTTGTCGTATACTGTGTGCGACAGCCTAGACAGTCGCCAATCCAGCGACGATTTAAGTTCTACTGGTGGACAAAGGGAGATAATCACCTCATACGCCTGCCAACGGGCGTAGCCATCCTCGAAGGTCTCGTCCAGACGGTCAATGTAGCATACGCCCTCTGTGCTGTTTTTGAAAGCAATCAAACCCTGAAAAAATACATTAACGAAATTATGCTTCGAAATGTCTGATAAACACAACACACAACGAATGAAGAATCTTCTGCTTACAGCCACCAAAACTGTTAACAGTTGAGTGGGCTAAATGCACAAGGTTAACCCATTTAGCCCCAACACCCTACAGCAGGAGGTGGATTCAACATGATAATTCAAGGGTAGTGCCAGATTAGTTTGGCGCCTGAAGGCGCCAAGCAAATCTAGCACTACATCATGTTTGATTCATCTCCTGCATCTGGTGAATAGTTGTTTGGCAACACCTCCAAAATATTGGAAATGAAACCTTGGGGTTAAATGCGTTAAACACTGACTACTGAAAGACTTATGTTGTAAACTAAAAAGTGATCACAAGGAAACAGGCACGGCAGCGCAGCAACAAATGTTGCATGCACAAGAGGATTAATAGAACAAAGGCAGCTGTGATTTAGGACTTTACGGCTATTAGTGTGAAGTCTGTAATCACAAACCAACACGTTCGTATCTCTTTTCTAGGACTGTATCTCCTAAACAAAAATGTACTACACACAATGATCGTGTGTTTCTGGTGAACACATTAATACACAAATCCGTGTCACACAAGACAAATCTGTCCACATCCTGTATCATTTGCAGTCCATGCATCTGAAATGCGCTGACTCAACATGTTAATCAACGAGCTGTTTCCATAATAAAGTAGGCCTAAGTATCTTCAATGCAAATTGCCCTATATGCTATTCTCGAACAAGGATTTTAGTCTGACGAACTTCCTTGAGCATACCAACATCTGCACCGTTAAATCAGCCCTATGCGTGTCGGTAGCGCTTTTTGTCGCGATGATTCCTGCAGGAATCATCGCGACAAAAAAACGCTACCGACAGACAAAGGATCAACTACTGTGTTCCTCGGCCGGAGGAGGTGATCCAGATTTCATATAAAGACTATGGCCTTGAGAGAAGCCACAAACAGGCGCAGACAGGTCAGAGAACCACTAATACAGTATATTTAAAAAAATCATTAGCGTGCGGCAAGAGCCAATCAATGCAGTTTACTGCCTTCCCTTTCGCACTGATGGAAGTCAGGATGGAGTTCGTGCCAAAATTTAAGTGCCCTGCAGTGATGGATCTAAGTGCTCTGCAGAGATGGATCAGGCGTGAAAGTTCCGGGGTAGTTCCTGATTAGTGTTGCTGCGTCACACTCTGGACTGGATTACTTGGGTGGGGTTAACTACTTTTTTGTTTCCTGGGTCACCCTGGTCGGGCATACAGGGTGTGGTTTTCTCTTATTTTTCTGGGGCTTTTGTTTCTGTCTACCACTGATCCATTCACCAGGTGGTCAAAAGAAATAGGGTAGAAATGTCTTAATTGACGCAAGACAACGTTGACAACCCGTCGTATCGGAGAGCTGCAGCCGCCAACGCCCGCCATGGAGCAAACCGCTGTAAGCAATACATTTACAACTAACCAGCTCTCTGGAGACCCAAAGTGAACACTCAAGGAAGGGCACCACGCTAATTAGGCACTACCCCTGAACTATCATCACCGAACCTCTACCAAGCTATTGCTATTTTTAGTTACTAGGTTTTGCAATACAAGGCTTCTCGAGATGCTGCATTAACCCATTGTGCCCCAAGGTCGAAATCCCCAAATTTTGGAGTTGGCCTCCGAGGACTGTATTACAAATTCAGGAGACAATCGACCATGACAGTTCAAGCGTGGTGCCAGAATAACTTAGCGCCTATGGGCGCCAAGCTATTCTGGCACTACCCTTGAACTGTCATGGTGGATACAGATCTTGCTGTAGTGTGTCGAGGCTGACTGAGTGAACACTTCCTTGATAACCTCAGAATCCTCATACATAACTGACATCGGCAGGAGTGTGCAGAAACCAAACGACGCTGCACGATACAATGTCGCCCACATGTCCACAAAACGCTGCAGGGACATTTCTCTGAGCTTATGTATCAGGCACTCAAGGCCATATTCAACAACGAGAGGGGCTGTGTCTTAAATCGTGACACGTGGTCGCCGTGTTTTAGGCTTTTCGTGAAAAGACACTTCGTGATCTGTGCTTCGTGAAAAAAATGTTAAGAAATCCCAACAAGAAGAAACACGCTTAAAAAGGGCGATAGATTGCTGTATACTTCCGCTGCCATGATGAAATTCGTGCATGCGCAGGGCGGTACTCCGAAAATTTCGAGTAATCAAACGACTAAACGATATGCGACAAGGCGGGCTGTCGATCTCCAAAATACGCAGGCTAGAAGCACAACTGAAAAGCGGCCCCACGTACGCTGCGCGACAGCCTCAACCTTTACTCGAAAAAATGCTCGGCGGGCCAGTGGTTATCAAGAGCGCAACTATGTGCTTTCTTTCATTGTCTCAGTAACGCGCGGAATTCTGCATTGTGTTTCTTTTTTTGCTTGGGGTTTTCTTTGCATTTCACACGCTTTGCAGTCACACCTTTTGTCTGGATTTGTGAACAATGCTGGCACAAAATCATGATGGCTGATATTTTAAGTTTCATGATTCGTGATCGACAAAAAGAAGTCTTCGCGTAGCCGTGACAGTAACGCCCATAGCCTACTCAATAAAGACCTTCTGGCTTTTTTTTTCATTGTTCTTGTTTTGTTTTTTGTGCTCATATTAACCCTTTAACGAAAAAAAGCGCCTGTCAAAGGGTTATGTAAAGGCAAATGTCAATTATTTCATCTGTTACGAGGTTCACTGTTCAGTGCTCTCTCTCTCTCTCTCTCTCTCTCTCTCTCTCTCTCTCTCTCTCTCTCTCTCTCTCTCTCTCTCTCTCTCTCTCTCTCTCTCACTTAACCTTTTTTATCCTTGGTAAATTGAGCATCCTCTCTTATCTTTCTTTACGTGGCAGACCATAGGAACGCAAAAGAAAAAAGAAGAAGAAAATGTCTTTCCTGTGAAGGCAAAAGACAGCAAGTCCAATGTTGCTACAAGCGATATGTTTGTTGTATTACATTGAAAATCTTGTTTGACTACAACAGACTTACTGTTTACTGCCTTCACAGGGCAGATCAGTGGGATACTCACGCGGTTGTACTCATGCATAACCTCCATGACGTTTTGAGCCTCGTACTCAGGGCGTACAGTGATCAGGCGTTTCTCGTGGTCCACCTCAACGTGTTCCGGGACGTGGTCTCCCTTCGTACCGCAGTACGCACGCCAGCCCTGCAGACAACACAAGAGATAGTCATATGATGGGGAAAAAAACACCCAACACCATAGAGGGAGACGTCGCCATTAGAAGCCTTCGAAATTTAGCCGATCTTGTCATGTGACATGTTGCAATAAGAGATCGTCAATGTAATATTCCTGATGGTCGTAGTCCATTTTTGTGAAAGGCGAGATTTTCATTGAAAAACAATGAAATCTCGCTTTTCACATAAATGGAATTATTCTATGTTGCCTTTATAGAACAGAAACTCAACACTCTTGACGTCAAAGACCGCATGGCGTATTGCTGATCTGCAAAGAAAATGTGTTGACAGACGCCTGACGGCTGTGACCTATCGTTCCCGAATGGAGTTTCTTCAACGCTGCTCAAGGAAACACCTTGAAATATCATGGTCAGTCTATCTACGGCGGTGATGTATCAGGCTAAATGAATGAATGAACGAACGAATGAGTCAGTCAGTCAATCAGTCTTTGTTGTTCTCATGAGGTATCTTTCTTACGCCTTTAAAAAAACAAAACAAAAAACATAAATTTGCGAAACACTTAACACATTCGAGACGTGCCGCCTCCGGATACGCGGCCTTAAGCCGCGTATCTGGAGGCGGCACGTCTCGAATGAGTTAATCTGATAATTTATGTTCACCAAGTTCCTCGCGAAAGGTGAGAAGAAACTCTTACGCGGCGGTGCTTGAGCCTGTACACCAGGCAAGCAGTGCCCAGCGCCAACATGAGGATGAGGATAAAGCTGAGGCTGACACAACACGCCAGGCGGCAGCGTTTCTGCTGACGACGTCTGATGGCGGCAGCAGTCTGGTGGAGGTCCGCGATACGCTGGCCCTCCATCGCCACAGACACGTCCTCCCATTGGGAAGCCTTCTTTTCTGGCAGGGGATCCTGTGGACATAGACACAATATGATATGCAGGTCTATGGACAAACACAGGCGTCGCCCAAAGCCAAAGGTGCCAAAAGTGCTCGCCAGCGTGGAATTCCTTAGCTTTAGTGTAGCAGAGCACTCTCAGAATTGAAATATAAGATTTATATATAATTTTAACGAGCGAAGAAGAAATCATGCTGCATTGTATTTCAGTGATTATGAGATTTATATCAAGTCTTCACCAACTGCTTAAGGCGAGGAAATATAGAGTCTTACATCGGTGTTCAGGTGAAACTGAGAATCTTACTCGAGTGGTTTTAAACCCTTATCCTACGAGCTAAATCGAGTAGGATACGGTTTTAAAAACCACGAGAGTGAGATTTTCAGTATCGCCTAAACACCGATGTAAGAATCTATTTCTTACTGATCTTTTTCAATGCATAAATCTCACATCAGTTGGTTTTCGGCACACGCCTAGTCACAACACAGCCGCCATTGTGTCTTAGCAAAGGTCTTGTGACGTCCATATTTTGGATGCTAGACAAATGTTCCTAATTACAAAGGTCTTGTGACGTCAATATTTTGGATGCTAGACAAATGTTCCTAATTACAAATCACTTTATTGTCCATGAGATGGAAATAATAGCGCTGTACAATGACGCCAGAGTGATAGTCATCACTGAAATGATGTCATTGCGCGTGAGCTGAAAGTAGGTCAAGTTTCAATATCGCGTGTGCCCATACCTTTTTGTTGACCAGACTTTCTACAGGACAATGTTGTGCACACTTGGCCGTTCACGCAGCACGGTTGTATCACAAGTGTGTGATACAGCTTTTTCGCTCAAAGGCAGCAAAGGAGGTGTGTAAGAAACATACAGTCTTACATCGGTGTTTAGATGATACTGAGAATCTCACTCGAGTGGTCTTAGAACCTTATCCTACGAGCGAAAGCGAGTAGGATAAAGTTTTAAGACCACGAGAGTGATATTCTCAGTATCACCTAAACACCGATGTAAGAATCTATTTTCCTATTCACCGTTTTATTTGCAGTAGTCCGATGTGAGTTTGTTTTCGACACACGCCTAGCCATAACACAACCGCCATTGTGTGTTGGTGAAGATATTGACGTAATTTACTTTTTAATTTGACGTCAATACTGTTTTGGATGCCAGACAAATGTTCCTAATACTGTAATAGCGCAATACATGACGCAAGAGTGCCAGTCATCTCTGTGAAATGATGTCATTGCGCATGAGCTGAAAATGCCCATACCTTTTGTTGACCAGACTCTACAGGACAGTGTTGTGCACACCTGGCCGTTCAAGGAACACGGCTGTATCACACACGTGTGATACAGCTTTTCCGCTGGAGGTGTGCAAGAAAAGAAAATATACACGTGCAGTTATCACGACACACGTCAATATGCGTCATTTGTGCATTAATAGACGTGTATGAAATATGAACACACTATCCCCCTCCCTCCCTCCCTCCCTTGCCGGCACACACACAACTTGCGCAGACGTCGCCTTGTTTCCAACGGCGCAGTTCTCACATACCACGAATGATTACATAGTGCTCAAGGTCCACAATCTGAGGCAGGCTATTTGATTTATGATTACAGTTACAACGAAACCTAGAGACACTGGCGATGGTACGGAAAGTACAGTGTTTGTCTTTCTCCTTGTAGCCGCCTGAGTGCTTACTTATCATCGGGATAGGTTATTTTTCAGACGTAATTGTACGTTGATGCAGCGTGCAGCAGTCTTCACATTCAGTTCAGTTCAGTTTATTCAAGATGGTATGTCTGCGCTGGCAAAGGCTCATACGGACTCGATACCACCCCTCAGAGTTCATTTCGATATCGTGCCAAATTTGGTCTTGTTTGTTAAGAAATAGCCAACAATTATAGAAAGGAAACAATAATTATAGAAAGCAAAACACGCCTTGAAAAAAACGCACAAAAAAAGGTTTACTTTAGTAAACTGTTTTGTGTTCGTCCTTTCAAGGCGCGTCTCTTTCTTTGTTCGTTATTTCTCTGCGAGTCGTCCGACTCTCGATCGTAAGATCAAGGGTTCGAGCCGGGGAGGGGGGGGGGGGGGTCCTTCATTTTACGGATCCTGACAGGTGCCGCCCCATCTATGAAATCATCTTCGTCGATGGTGGCAAACACGTCAAACGATTAACACCTCTCTCTCTCTCTGAATTTTGATGTGTCACCTGTCACGGTCTAATTGGCATGTACCATCCTCGTCAATTATGTGCCAGCAGTACTGGCAGTGTGCCAACCTTTTGCCCTGCTTATACAACGGACGCGCTTGGTCATCACGTGGCAAAGGGCAAACGTACTGCTGGTTGCAAAGGCACTTAACCAGCGCAGATTTACGTAGACATTCTTTTACTGTCAGAACACAAGAAACAACACCCAACACGCAAGAGGCACAGATCCGCACGGGCCCCCGCAGTTGCGGAGGTTCATGAGGATCTTTGCCTCTTGCTGACCCCATTTATATCCGTGCGACGTGGTTCGAAGACATCGTTTATAGCTATGCCGGCAGCGAAAATTATTAATGTCTTACTTTTCATTGCGATTTCTTCAATAAGTAGTTCAGGTCGTGACGAGTCAATGTCATACTTCGATATTTATCACCTCGTTGTCTTTGAAGGTGTGTTAACTGAAAGCAAACGCACCGAAACACAAGCGAAGGTTGGCACAAGCACAACTTTCACCCTTCGGCTGTCGGTAGCGGTTTTCGTCGCGATGATTCCTGCAGGAATCATCGCGACGAAAACCGCTACAGACAGCCAAAGGGTTAAATAGGATTTTCAGTGTTGCTTACAGTCTCACGCGCCGATAGCAGGTAAACCCCTCAAGGCATATCAGATCCAAACCGATATAAACTGAATTTCGAATCATTGCTGTCGCAACCATCGCCTTAGGTCTGAAGCAAATGTGAGAGAAGACACTGAGACAAAGAAATGACTGCATCTATGCGTCAGCGTTTGCAGTCCAGTACAATTAAAATCTTTTATTTGCAAATGTATGTTTTGTTTAAAGAAATGTGAGACACTGACAGAAAACTTGCATGTGTGTTTACTACTAAGTGTTTGGTTGGAAATGAGATATCTGCTTGGAAACATGATTTGAGCTTTTGTTCGCACTGTCTTTGCAAGTGTATTATTTTTCTTCAAGTCGACCCACCCAACTGACACGGTGACTCTGAAACCACTACATCACTGTTTTACTGCGGTCTGACCTTTAAATTAGACCCCGGCCAACTCTTCTATTGACTTACAGTACACAGTGAATCAGTTCTTCAGCCATCCTCCGACTGGTTCTGTGGCACCCAGACTTTCTCGAGCGCATTACATCTACAAAAGAGGTGTAGATTTTCAGAGAGCGCTTCCATCTCTCAGATCCATATGTATAGACTATCATTAGCCTTCATGTCCAGTGAAGGCACTTTACTGTAAGTCCGTTTTGTGATAAAGCGAGATTTTCATTGTATTACAATGAAAATCTCGCATTTCACAGAAATGGACCTACTGTCTTTTGCCTTCCAAGGGCAGCGCGTTGCAGCTATCCTCTCCTCTTCCAAGCTTCGTGGCTCAGATCATCACCAGTGGTCGGTTGCATGAGTGAGCTTATAGTGAGTGAGCTATAGCGGCGCGCCTTGCTTAGTAGCTGGCGCAGGACTAAGCTCACTCATGCAACTGGTCCCAGCTCTTTACATCTGCAAAGGGCATAGACATGGGACATTTCCTTCTGTAAAGGGTGTATTTGTAGATCAAGAGATTTGTCAAGTCACATAAAATCCTGCAGCTAGTCCCCTTATGTATGCAAAGCCACAGATTTTCATAAAACCAGGGATCTATTTGCAAAGGCACAGATTTTCATGGAATCACTGATCCGTCTGTAAGCGGCATAGATTCTCATGAGCGACTGCAGTGGCAGGGGCTCATGTGAATCCCCACCTGTCAGCCGATACCAGATCCGGCCATATTCCTCAGACTGAGATTCTGGCGACACCTTTCATGCGTATGGATCCATCTGCAAGAGGAATAGATTCTCATGGGCCCCTGCGACCGCAGGGGCTCATGAGAATCCATGCCTCTTGTCGTCTCAGATCGGCTCCTGCTGTTAAAGAGGATCTGCGCCTGGATCTCGACGCCCCAACCCGAGGTCGGTTCCAGTTATTCCTTTAGGCGGCCGTCTGGTTTCAGTGCGGGAATAGAACACTATAGACCTGCAAGCGCGTGATGTGGCCGATCAATGCACGTGACAACTCCATCGACGAGCAACTGTGACTCTCACACAGCAGAACCCATTTTGGGTGATCATCTATATGGAAATATCACCTGTCATTAACTCATTCACTGCCGGTAGATTCATGTTTTTTGAAATCGTAGATTCTAAGTCAAAGATCCTCAGCTATCCAAAGAACATGGACACAACGTGGTATCAACAAGAGGCGTAGATCCTCGTGAGCCCCCGCAGTTGCGGGCGCTCATGAGGATCTATCCTCTTGCAGCTGGATTGTCTTCAGTTTTTCTCGACGGTGAGGGGGTAAAAGACCACCACCTAAATGATGGAATCGCTGGTGACAATTTTTGCCCTTAACGACTGCTCTAGAGAGAGTGCATCTGGCTTTGTGCCCGAGGTACGAAATACCCACATTTCGCAGTTATCGTCTGAGGACTGCATTACAATTTAGGAGACAGATCGACCATGATAGTTCAAGGGTGGTGGCAGAATAGCTTGGCGCCTATAGGCGCCAAGCTATTCTGCGTCCACCCTTGAACTATCATGGTCGAGCCAGATCTTGCTGTGGTGTGTCGCGGGCAGAATGAGCTAAGACTTCTGACTTTCTTGCAAAAAAAAAAAAAAAAAAAAAAAAAAAAAGGTTGCTCAAAAGAGATTTTACCGTACTTTACACGGATACACCCAGTCTCTTACATTTAGAATTGTTTAGACTGAATGTTAATTAGAATATAAATTATTATGTATGTATTGTTGTTTAGTTTATTGTAAAAGTGGTGTGTTCAGGCATTGTGCTTTGTTTGTTATGTGCATATGTCATTGTATTTTTATTTTTGTGTACAGATTGTAAAGCGCTTAGAGCTTTTGAGTAAGATTAAGCGCTATATAAATACTCATTATTATTATTATTATTATTATTATTGTATGCCTCTTGCAGGCGAAACAGGCTAAAGAACTGTTCTCTGGACCAAAACGCTGAAATTCAGCTGTCTGGGATTTTGAAAGAGCTAAATCAGCCTTCAGGACTGAAGACTGTGCCACCAATGAGAGTCCGCCCTGTGGTGGCAAAAGGCAGGGAGTCCATTTTTGTGAAAAGTGAGATTTTCGTTGTATTTAACCCTTTTGGCCCCAAGGTCCCATTTCTCAAATTTGGAGGCGTTGCCTAACAACTATGTACCAGTTGCTGGAGATGGTTTGACCATGATAATTCAAGGGTAGTGCCAGATTAGCTTGGCGCCTGAAGGCGCCAAGCTAATCTGGTACTATCCTTAAATTATCACGGTCAAGCCATCTCCTGCTGTACGGACTCGGGGCTAAATGGGTTAAATGAAAATCTCGCTCGTCACAAAAATGAAGTCAAAAGACTTACGTTTATTTTGTGAAATGCGAGATCTTCATTGTATTACAAAGACCGTCTTGCTTTTCACACAGATGGAGGCAAGTCAGTCAGTCCATTTTGTGAAAAGCAAGATATTCGTTGTGTTGCAATGAAAATCTAGCTTTTCACCTAAACAGAATTACTGGCTTCTGACCTCACAGGGTCCTTAATTAGCGTGACACCTGGTGAGATCAGTTACAATCGGCTCTTGTAGAGCTTCACACGTCATCATGCATGTGAGAACTATCACGGCACGGGCTAACAAACTTGTTTAAACGACGTGTGTCAATGATTTAATTTGGCAGGTCAGTAAGTTGATTACAATGTTGTTGTTGCTGTTGTTCTTTTAAATATTTTAGCCCCAAGGTCCCATTTCTCAAATTTTGGAGGTGTTGCCCAACGATATGTACCAGTGCTGGAGATGGCTTGACCATGATAATTCAAGGGTAGTGTCAGATTAGCTTGGCGCCTTTAGGCGCCAAGCTAATCTGGCACTACCCTTGAATTATCATGGTCAAGCCATCTCCTGCTGTAGGGATCCGGCGCTAAAAGGGTTAATCTCGATTTTCACAAATATGGACTTTAAAGTACCATTACGCATGAATCTGAAGACACATTTCGGCACCATTCGTGTTTGTTATGCCTTGTCGACACCTAATGAACTTTTACAGCAGTTTGTACGCGCAGCAAATGCACACGCGTAATCGTTCTTATTTTTTCTGCGCTGCCGCTTGCGTGTCAATCTATTTTTAGCTGTTTTTCGTACTGAACCGCTGTATTTCTAGAACGGAATGGAATCATTGTCAGGTTACTTGATTATAAAGACGACGTGTGCTGAACTGGATTGTCCTGTGTCTAAATGAACCATAACTAGACTTGTGTGTTGCGTTTCGTAACCATCTGCTACAGAAGTGTATCTTTGAACAGTTAAGGCGGTAGTGGGCCTTCAATGCCTACTGCTAATTCTGTTCGAAAACGCGTTTGTCGACCGTCGCTTGCCGGATGTACTGAACGCAAACAATGAACGGAACGAATAACTACCGAAAATGAATAAGCACACCACAAAAAACATTTTACAGTGACGCTAAATTAGCACTTGAAACGCAGATAGAACAGAATTCGAATTGTAAAAAAAGCAGTACAGATACCTAGTACAATGGACATGATCACTACACAAAAAATATAAATCAGTCAACACTCCTGTTAAAATGATGAACAACACGATGTGGTGACAAATTTAAAATGTAATGTTTACAAAGTTGATATTAATAATGGCTTCGTGATTAACAATTAACAATGAAAAATAACGTACGTTTAATAAGGACGAGTACAACAAATGTCCGAAGAAGACATACAGAGAGAAAATACAATGGCCTACGTATCTTCATAACACATGGGTGACAGAGCGTACAATTGAAATGACTGAAAACGCTCCACAAAACCCCGTGATTCAAAGCCAGCAAGAGACATAACTTTTCATGAGCCCCTGCGCATGCAGGGGCTCATGAGAATTTATGTCTCTTGCAGGTGGAACAGACTGTTTGAAGGACTGTTCTATCAGAACAAAAAAAAGCTGAAATTCATCTTTCTGCGATATGAAAAAGTTGAAGACCGTCACCCATAATAATAATAGAATGACTGGCGTTTTATGATACAAAAACAACCACAGTCGACTTGGCTAATAGCAATGTCGGATATAACCAGTCGGCTATAACAACACTATTTTCAGATCTCCCAAACACACAATTCTTATGTACTACTCTCTCTTTTTTTAATCTAAAGGTAATGACAACAGCAAGATAGCGTTGGTTCCTGACGAGTTGTTATATACGAAATTGACTTTATTGAATAATGAAACATGCACGTCATTTTGGTGATGATGTACTATCATAAGTGTGGAAAAGTGCAGAAGTGCGGTTAGAGAGGGAGGTCAACGGGGAGGGGGGGGGGGGGTATATATGAGATGAGCAGCATACAGAGTATAATGATGACAGATGAGAACTGAACGTGATAAAAGTTAGCACTACCATACATCTCTGTCAGCTCATTCGAGACTTATACGGATGCGGCACGTCTTGAATGAGTTAACGCATTTTCCCATGAGACACCACAGCAGGAGATGGATCGACCGTGATAGTTAAGGCGTAGTTCCAGAATAGCTTGGCACCCTTTCAATGCGCCAAGCTAATCTGGCATTACCATTGCACAGTCACGACCGATCAATCCCCAAAAGCAGGTACACAGTCTTTGACGATGGCTGCAAACGTTGGAAAAATCAGTAGTAATACATGAGAGGGAAATATATACAGTGGCGGATCAGTTACCTCGAGGTGGGGGCGGGGGGTCCAACTTGTTGTTTAGGACATTCAACCTGATACAAAAGGCCTCCCCGACGCTAGACCCTGCTTCCAGGGGCCGAAAAATCAAAAAGGGGGAGGGGTAGGGGGAGGGGGGGTGGGGGTGGAGAGAAATTCGCCAAAATATCAAAGAAGTGTAGGGGGGGGGGGCGTGCGTGTGTGTGAAAACTCGCCAAAATATGAAACGTGGGGGAAGGGGAAGGGGGGTGGGGGGGGGCAAACACCCCAAAACGGGACTTTGTTATAGCATTTTAAAGAATTTGGGATCAGGTGAGGGGGGGTGGGGTCCGGAACCCTAGGACACCCGCCGCCCCCCCCCCCCACGCCCGGAGATCCGCCCCTGATATTATGTGATGAAGAAATAAAATTAGCGTATGTGTTAGGCCGTAGACAATTGTGTACTAGCCACGAATATACACTAGAGACATTAATAATGCTGGAACATGGACAGAGTGTGGGATGGTGTTATATTTGCTATTTGCGATCCTCTGGATTATTCATGATAACATGAGTTGAAGGTCTCAAGAAGCAGCGCCTTCGATTTGCAGCCTTTCACATTGTGTTGCCGTGACGTTATTGTGATTTCACTAAACTGCTGGCCACGAATCCAAGACAGATGTCGCACTTTGGAACAATTACAATAAAACATTTACAGTAATTACAATTACTAGAGAAATTTAAAGAATGACGTCGCAAGGATGCTGTAGATCGGCGATCCAAACAATGACGTGAAGGTCACAATATGCCTCGCTTTCGCTCGCTCATTAACCCATTTAGCCCCAACATTCTACAGCAGGAGATGGATTGACCATGATAATTCAAGGGTAGTACCAGATTAGCTTGACGCCTGTGCAGGCGCCAAGCTAATCTGGCACTACCCTTGAATTATCATGGTTAATCCATCCGTCGTTAGGTTACACCTCCAGTGGAAATGCGTCCTTGGGGGTTAAATGGGTTAAAAATACCCAATAGCAGTTTGCACATGAAAGTAAGCAAACACGCATGTGAAACAAAACAGTCAAACGCTGTTTTTTTAGTCTGAATGAATCAGAGTTGGCCCTCCGCTATAAATTATCAGTGGATCAGGAAAATGCTCTAAGGGTGTCTTTTGGATTTTTGTTTTTCCTTGTTTCTTATCGTTTTTCCTTGTTTCTTTTCGTTTTGCGTGCACATTAGACCATCTTACATATTTGCTTTCCGGCTTATTTCTATACTCAGAAATAGGTAATATCAACACATTCAAGGCGTGCTGCATTCGAATACGTGGCTCTATGCCGCGTATCCAAATGCACCATGTCTTGAATGAGTTAACACACGTATGCTACATGTATGATGTGGTTCCTAATTGGGGAACACAGAGAATAACACAAAGGCGATACGCACACAGACACTAAAGAAAATTGCGGGGCTGGATGCAATCTGAAGGGAAAATATGGGTTTGGAGTGGATGGGGATGGGGGAGGTGGAGGAAAAACAAGGAGATATAATTACTTTATATAGCTGCATGTCCATTCTGTCTGCCAAGCGGTGCCGGAAGGAACGATAACGAACTTTGCAATATATTTATATATACAAATGCTCGCATGCAGTTCAGGCAAACGGAACATAAAAACAAGCAAAAGGTAAAAAAAGGAAAAAAACATACTTTGGTCAAGTCATTGTAGCGACTGGAGAGGTCAGAAACGAGGGAAGTGGCCGTGTGACTTGCTGCCGCCGCCTGTGTGCACACACCGTGACTTAACGGTTACACCAGTGTCCATACACCACATCCACGACTTGACCCCTTGACTGCTGCTGACGACTACGCGTCTTTTCCGAGCCGAGCGGTATCGTCAGTAGCAGTCGAGGGGTTAAAGTGAACTCTATTCATTAGCATGAGGCATCTAGGTTCATAAGTCCCAGCCAACGCTAGGGCTTATGAGAATACCCAGTAAGCAAAGGTCCTCGGGCTCACGACCCTGATCCATTGTTAATTTATAGCCGAGGGCCGTCGTGGGCCCGAAGACCGCGTTGCTAATGGGGTAAATATTCTCTCGTACACGTTAACTGAACGGTAACACTAACACCGGTGGTCATGAAACTGTGGGTGTACCTGAAACTACGAACACCAGGTGCCAAAGAAACGGCGGTGGTCGCCATAAGCCCCAGCGGTAATAAGCCTCAAAGCAATTACGCGTAAAAAAATATGGTTGGTTGGTTGGTTGGTTGGTTGGTTGGTTGATTAGTTCGGGGTTTGACTCATCCAAAGTGCCCTGCTTCAATAGCTACGGAAGTGTATAGCGTTGCCGGCGGCAACGCTATACACTTTCGCAGCTATTGAAGCGGGGCACCTTGAATGAGTTGACCTCCACGCTACAGGAGTGATAATAGACGGCTCTACGCTACAGGAGTAATAATGGACGGCCCTAAGAGGGATAATGGACGGCGGACAGCTATTGCCGGTTAAATACGACCTGAACACTGATCAATTCAGACGCATTGCAACTGTGCCGCTGCTGTACCAGGATCTTTCAACGGACATGCTAAAGAACACGCCCGTCTTTTTCCCTGGACAAAGTAATTGTATGCAGATCTAGCCATAAAAAGTAACCTTTGCAGGCAAAGCGTGTAAAACTAAAGCCATTACATCATCGTATCAACGCAAAAAGCAGTGTACGGCTCTAAGACAAATATAGCCACGCGGAAAGGTAAAACACTAGCTGACGCTTATTTTAAATTTGAAATATGTTGAGTAACATATCAACCTATATTTCAGAAAGGAACTCAGTTCGAGTCCAGAACTGTAGCGTGTCAATCTATTTTTTAGTGTGTGCTGTTTCTCGTATCGAAAGCTTTGTATTTCTAGAACGGATTGATTGATTGTACATTGCTTAACGTCCCGACAGCAACAAGGCTTTCTCAGGACGTGCCTGCACAGCTTGTGAAAAGAAAACTAAACAGAATATTGAATTATGTCGCCAGCCGGTCCAATACGTTAAATAAACCTAACACATGGGGCCTAAATAAAGCTAAGACCATTTAGCAACACACATCCAATATCAAGAGCTACCGGCAGCGCAGACAGTAGGGAGAGTTTTTAAAAGGCAAATACAGATGAATGGACCACGGGTAGACAGAAACATGCCCCAGAATAGAGGAGAAAACCCACCCTGTGGGCTGACCAGGGTGACCCTGGGAACTAAAAAGTAGTTAACCCCACCCAAGTCTCCCAGGGCAGACCCAGGTGGGGGATTTCTAGAAAGAAGTGGAGTCATTGTCAGGTTACTTGATATAAAGACGAAATGTGCCGAACCGGATTCTCCTGTGTCTAAATGAACCATAACTAGACCTGTGAGTAGCGTTTCGTAACCATCTGTTCCAGAAGTGTATCTTTGAACAGTTACGGCGGTAGTGGGCCTTTAATAAACAGTTCTGTAACGGGTTCAAAGCATTCAAATTTTAAAACGTATGGTCTATAAACGGGTTCTAAGGAACTCGGATGTACGGTACTCGTAGAAATATTTTTTAATCGTACACCTTACTTTTCAAACTGTCACTGAACTGTTTGTGTGACTCTAGACTATAACCGAGTCTCCATCTTGATACAAGAAAGGTTTTAAGTTATTCAACAGGTTTCAAATGTAAAAATTATAAGTAAAGTGTCAGTTATTTTGTGTCGTTTTGTGTTGTTTAATTTTATTTTTTATTTGTCTGTTGGTTGGGGTGTGTTTTTGTGTTTGTTTGGTTGTTGTTTTTTTTAGTATGGCTAGTTTTGTCTTGGAACCGTCCACGGGCTTCTGCGTTGATAAGATGCGCAACTGCGCACCATCACATGATCTAGCAACAGATGCACAGCCCATTCGCTGTCAAAGCCATATAAGGTATATGGGTAGACCGTGATTATTCAAAGGTAGTGCCTGATTAGCTTGGCGCCTTAAAGGCGCCAAGCTAATCAGGCACTACCTTTGAATAATCACGGTCGATCCACCGAGCGCAGCGCGTGTAAGCAAGGTTAAAGAGAAGCTTAAGGCGCCAAGCTAATCAGGCACTACCTTTGAATAATCACGGTCGATCCACCGAGCGCAGCGCGTGTAAGCAAGGTTAAAGAGAAGCTTTTCTAAGCCATGAAGCGACACATTCGGGTCTGAGAGTGAAAATGCATTCAAGCGCTTGCTATTCACCCCATTCACTGCCGAGAAAAAGCGAACACGACCCAAGCGCAAGAGGCACAGATTCTCATGAGCCCCCGCCGTTGCGGGGACACATGAGGTTCTGTGCCCTCTTGATGACACAAATTTGTACATGTGTATGCTCCTTGGACCACGGCCAGTGAAGAAATTAAACACATAAATCAGGCATAAAGCTGTGTACATGTGGCTGTTGAGTAAAGAATCGGTAGGTATTCCGCTTGCTTTATCTAAAACACCAAAGCCTTTTTTTCTTTTTTGCCACGAGTACACATCTATGTACACAGAAGTACGTGTATGCATGCTGATACTGACAGCTAAAATTACAAGCAACCTTCATCCCACAAATTTTAAACCGTTTAAGCTCTTCAGACAAGCTACGGTCGTTAAGTGCAAAGTCATATGTGACGCACGAAAACCCGCTGATACTAGACTCAGACGTTCTTGAAGGGGTTCTCTACTTGTTTGTTCGGATTTTTTTCTGTTTTGTGGGCTGGCCTGTGATTTAGGTCCTAACGGTCAAGAGTCTTCATTGTTCAGGCTGCACTGAAAAAAAGGCTTTGTATGTTGGTCTGTGATTCCGAACTTGCGGCCACAGGCTGTAAGATCGAGGACTACAGTCCTGCGCACATACTACACTAGAACCTGTTCTGAGCAAGCCTATTACTTTGGAAGAAAAAGACAGGAAGTGAAGTCCTGAAGGCCAAAAAGTGTCACCTGTCATTAAAGACCATTATTTTGGTGGCCGTAGGTACGGCCACCAAAATAATGGTCTTTAATGACAGGTGATGTCTCATAAGGGTGGTCGCTCAAACCAGTTTCTGCTGTATACAGGTTTTTAAGCGTAAGGTCGACCATTGAGTGCACAGTCATAATGTCTCACGGTCTCACACGTCGTCTGTCCTGGACCTGTGTTGAGATATATTTCGAGACAAATACGGCTCCAGAAACGATATGCTTACGCGACACAGTACCCTGACAGAGGCCATAATGTGGCAACTATTTCACTTACTGAAGGTAACTGTACTGACGAGTAAATGAAATGCGACATGTTTGGAATCACCAAAAACACTAAAGTGTTTCCGGTCCGGTGATTCCAAAAATGGCGCATTTCTTTTGCTCGTCAGTACAGTTACCTTCAGTAAGTGAAATAGTTGCCATTACCACAAACAGTCGCAGCGAGAGTATTTCGTTTCGTGTATGGTTCTTGGACCTGTGCTCTGAACGTGAAACGTGACTCTGCTGTCAAGAATTGCAGGCATATCCTGAAAGGATAGTCATCAAACGATAGTTCCGGCTTCCTCTCAATATCCTCGAATACTTACTAGCTGACGGACTTTAAACGTTCAGTACTAACAAACTCTGTCACTATAGTGTTACGTTACCGCCCTCGTTAATGTGTGCAATTTCGAGTGCAAATGAATGCTTCAACTTCAAGCATTCAATGTCACATACACGACGCACAAATATTGCATAATTTTCAGTTCAAATGCATGCTTCCAGTGTTCATTAAATAAAATCTACACGCTTGAAATAAATGCGAGAAGTAAGCTATACATATATTATATTAACATACAGTTTGACAACGAAAAATTTACATCATACGAAACATTGCAATACTATTAGTGTGACACCTGCATTTAGTTCTGTGACAGCAGTCTTTATTTTTGGAAAAAAAATATTTACGTCCAGCCGTGCGTGTGCTAATCTGTGAGTTTAGACTTTACGGCTCTGGGTCTCAGTTCCAAAATCACAGACCCCGCACACACATACATTTCAAAAAGACAACCTACCTAAACTGTGCCCAGAAAATTCTGGCCTCTCTTACAGTGGACGCAGACAGTGTTTTGTAAATCATTGTCAAGTTCAACGTCAAAGATCTGGGGTCGTCTAAGGAACATGGATACAAAGAGGTTTCAGCAAGAGGCATAGATCCTCATGCGCCCCCGCAACTGCGGGGGCGCGTGAGGATCTATGCCTCTTGCAACAAAGTGGCGCTCAAATTTTTCTCGGCAGTGAACGGGTTAGCAAGAGGCATAGATCCTCACGCGCCCCCGCAAATGCGGGAGCGCGTGAGGATCTAGACCTCTTGCAGTTGGGTGGTGCTCATATTGTTCTCGGCAGAGAACGGGTTAATTCATTAACTCATTCGTGGGTCAAATGGTTGTTGTGGCTAGCAGTTCTGCGAAAAGGGGAGCAGAGTATGTCAGTCTCTCCCTGCCAGTGCACAGCCTCTCCAACAACAAGTCTTATGTAGTGCGCCTCCTTGTGGCGACTCACGGTAACCGAGCACCCTACGGACTCGGGCTGAACTACAGAGGACTCGGAGGAGGTCTGACCCCCAGACATGCGGCATGCAGGTCCATCGATGTGTGGACAAGCCCTGGTATCCATGAATCAGATCCCCAGCTATGGGTAAATAGCCCCACTGCCTTGTGGGTGCCTTGGGAGATGCAAAGGCTAGGGGAGTAAACCGCGCAGGGATGCACAATAGCCTTGGTTAGCAGATCTCCTTCGAGAAGGAAAACTCCGAGGAAAAACCTGAGTAGATCGGACTCATAAACCTTGGTCGGCAATCCTTTTAGGAGAAGGACACTTCAAAACCAAACCATCCTGTGCTCCCAGGATAGGCCTTTTGACCAGGAGTTAAGGGTGCGGTAACCTCGACAGAAACCCTGAGTGCTGACGACGGAGGTACTGGGCTGCACATCGCACTCTAATAAACCACAGTACCACGCATACACAGCCATATGACACTTGGAGATGGATTCAACAGAAATGGTGCTCGCCATGTGAAATCTCACAGGGCAGGTGCAGAACCGGGCTCTGCGCCTCTTTGGAGCCCACCCCCAGCAAATGGAGGACCTTCCCGACTGTCTCGAGGAGCCAAGATCCTCAAAAATGTATATCAAGGCACAGCGAGACCACACCTTGAATACGGATCCAACGCATGGTTGACGGCAGCCCAGTCACACCAGCAGACCATTGACAGAGTTCAGAACCAGGCACTGCGTATCATCGCCGGCACAATGAGATCTACACCAATTGAAAAGATGGAAGAGACAACAGGCGCATGAGAAGAGATTGCAAAGCGTTGATGCAGTCCACAAAGGTCAAGTCTTCCAAAGACCATTCTATGAACGCCAAGATGAAACACCAACCTCAGGGAGACTGAAAAGATCAAGCTTTGTGAAGGAGACGAGAGCACTGCAGAGAAAACACCAGGCAAAGCTCCCTGCACAGGTAGAGGCTCTGAATCCTGATAGCGACCTTCCACCTGGGAAAGTAAGTCAGAAAACATCACCATCATTCCACGGTACCCTACATCACCACCAAAGATGAGCACAGCACTGTGAGCAAGAAAGCCCTGACAATGGCCATGCTCAAAGAAAAGTATCCCCAGGAAGCATGGATACGGGCATACACCGATGGATCAGCCACATATGCAGTTCAGAATGGAGGGGCTGGGGTGTACATTCAGCACCCAAACGGAAAATGGCAGGCAGAGGCAGTACCAACAGGCCTTCACTGCACACATTACAGAGCTGAGGTGGAAACCCTGGTCCGCGCTGCAACCACCTCTAGTGGTACTGCAGACCCCGATGCCCAGATTGTCTTCCTGACTGATGCCATGTCTGTCCTTGAGGCAGCAACAGCAAGCAAACGGCCACGTCTACAAGAGGCACTGCAAAACATCAAGTGCACCAGACTGGTGCTGCAGTGGATCCCTTCACGCTGTGGCATCTACTGCAATGAAGAAGCTGACAGAATGGCAAAAGTGGATGCAGAGGAAGAACAAGATGAAAATGGTCAGCTTCACAGAGGTGAAGACCATCATTAAGTCTGTGTACAGATCACCACAACGGCCCCTAGACAGTTACCATCATCTGTCCAGACAAGATTGATTGATTGTACATTGCTTAACGTCCCGACAGCAACAAGGTTTTCTCAGGACGTGCCTGCACTGCTTGTGAAAAAAATAAATAAACAGAACATTGAATGTATGTCGCCAGCCGGTCAAATACATTAAATAAACCTAACACATGGGGCCTAAATAAAGCTAAGACCATTTAGCAACACACATCCAATATCAAGAGCTACAGGCAGTGCAGACAGTAGGGAGAGTTTTAAAAAGGCAAATACAGGTGAATGGACAAAGGGTAGACAGAAACACATGCCCCAGAATAGAGAGAAAAACCCACCCTGTGAGGCTGACCAGGGTGACCCTGGGAACTAAAAAATACCTAACCCCACCCAAGTCCCCCAGGGCAGACCCAGGTGGGGTCTGTCCAGACAAGAGCAGGTGACCATCTTCCGTCTGAGGACCGGGCACAAACGACTCAATCTCCACCTGCACATACGCTTCCACCTCGAGCCATCTCCCCTGTGCCCTTGTGGAGAAGCAGAGCAGACCACAGAGCACATCCTCCAAGACTGTGGGAACCACCAGCTGCTGAGGGAGGAGATATGGCTAAAGTCCGCCACTCTACAAGAGAAACTGTACGGGCCTGTGGAGGCGCTACAGAAGACCACAGATTTCATTTTGAGAGCCAAACTCCAAGTGTAACGGCGTTCGAGAAGAAGAAGATTAACTCATTCGATACGAACGGCATCCGGATACGCGGCTTAAGCCGCATATCCGGATGCCGTTCGTCTCAAATGAGTCAACTCCTTGACGGTATCGCCTGCAGTAGTCATGGGGTTAAAGGGGCACGCCCGACCTTTTTTAAGGCTTCAGTTCGCAAAAAAACTTTTACTGGGATTCAGTATACATACCCACTTAGAGAGTGACCACCCTACTGTCCCACCAAATGCTTTCTTTCGTCCGTTCAAAGTGAAAAAAGGCCCAACAGAATCTTCTCTGGGATCCCAGAAAAGATTGCTTCTGATAGGCGATGGTAGCTGACGTCATAATTATTTTATTCGACCTTTGGTCATCTGCATAATTATAACCAATCAGAGACAAGATGGCGGATGAACCAGCGAAAAAAAAAAAAAAAGTATCATCGACTCGCGCCGACACTGGCAGACTCGGAATTGCGGAAGAGAAGCGAGCGGAAGAGACTGATTGATTGATTGTACATTGCTCAATGCCCTGACAGCAACAAGACTTTCTCAGGACGTGCCTGCACTGCTTGTTAAAAAAAAAAACCAGAATATTGAATTATGTCGCCAACCGATCCAATACGTTAAATAAACCTACAACATGGGGCCTAAATAAAGCTAAGACCATTTAGCAACACACATCCAATATCAAGAGCTACAGGCAGCTCAGACAGTAGGGAGAGTTTAAAAAAAGGAAAATACAGGTAAATGGACCAAGGGTAGACAGAAACGCGTGCCCCAGAATAGAGAGGAAAACCCACACTGTGGGGCTGACCAGGGTGACCCTGAGAACTAAAAAGTAGTTAACCCCACCCAAGTCCCCCAGGGCAGACCCAGGTGGGGAAGAAGCGAGCGGAAGAGAGACAAGATAGCCCTAAGTAGAAATGACATCTGACAAGGGAATATGGACATGTGGCAACGTGTAAAGCAAGAGCTTGGCTTGACCACCCACCCTGAATTTGTCACTTTCCTGCTAAATCAGTAAGTAATCTACGGTCTTTGTCGATCTTCCTATTGTTCCGCGAGCGCTAGTGATTCCATGATCTTCAGTAGAATTTATCTATAACTGATTTCGCAAGATTATAAAACTTTTTTTTATCATCTAGCTACGAGCTAGTTATCACATTTTATGCTGCAGAGATCTGAAAAATACGGTATGTGTCAACGTTGCGCATCGCTGGTCGTAACATGTTTTTGTCTGTGCCGGCTCTCATTCACTCGATTCAGAGAGGTAGTGTTTCTGCTGCGAGGGTGCATTTGTCGTTTCCAATGATGCTTTACGTAGACCTCGATGTGTGAGATGTGAAATTGACTGCAGTGCAGAAAGTGGGTATAAATACCAATGTTCTGTTTCAATGATGGGAGGACGGTGCGTGTTTTCGAGGGGTAAAGGCTCAAAGGTCAAACTAAGCACCGTGGACTCGCATGCTTTGCGAGCGCCAAACACGCACGCCCTCAGTGCACTACGCACGATCGTTACTAGTAAATACTAGCAGGTCGAGCGGAACCCGCTTTGTGATTTTGACATCACAGCGATTACGGAAGGTTTATTCTACTTTCTCGTGAAAAAATTACGTCAAAGGGATGCCGGAGAACATCCGTACACGTGTACACTGACACGTGTGTACATCACACAGAGTACCTCGTGACCTGCGATACACTGACAGTCAGCCGGGTTCTGCCTTGTGACCTAGGCTCATAAATATGCATATTAATTCAAAACGAGCCCGATCAGATGATAAATTTGCGACTCGGGTAAAAAAAATATTTAAAAAAATACACCATCCAAACCATGAATTTCGACATTTGGCATTGTATTTACATCATGAAGCTCTACGATAGTACATAAAGGACCCATAAACATACTGTCAGCAGTATCTGTTGCAGACAGTTTTCTGACCGTGTTGAGATGCTTGATCCTAGGAAATATAACTTTAACACGCATGTACTGTGGTCTATTCGACTTCTGCATTGGCCCTACAACCCAGGGCCAGAACATGGCCAAAGCCCAGGGCAACGATCGAGCGAACACTCTCGCTAACCAGACGGGAAGAGCAAAAAGAGCCCACGCCTTGGCAGACCACACGTGGCCAGACATCTGACAAAGCATTCCCCAGAGCGGCGCCAAGGACACCACACTATCGATCGCCGCGTTCGGAGCAGAGGTGCAGGGAAAGGCCGCAGATGCCGATCAGTCTTGACAGCCGCATGCTAAAGCTGACCAATGTTCAATCAAGTTGGCAACTTTTTTTAACGAGATTTTTTTAAACTCTGGGTACACTGTAGAGAGTTGGCGTAGAGCGCATATGGGTCTTTCTATCTGGATAAATGTTACAAACTAAGGGAACTAAAGTGGTAGTAGTAGTATGTTTAAGGACAAAATACGCCGAGAGGCCTTTGCAAATGTCCTTTCTCCCACAAGTTTAATTACTTTATGGGTCTGTTATGCATGCAAAGTTTACGACAAATCATTCATCATAGTCATAGCAATAGAAAATCCCTTTAAATTTTGGTAATTCATCCATCTGGTTTTTAAAAGAATTTAATATGTTAGGTGCATTTCTAAATGAAACTGGTAATCCATTCCAAACAGTAGCAACTCTGTTAGAAAAACAAAACTTCCACAGATTAGTGTTGCAATGCCGTACAAAGATTTTCCCCTCAGGGTTTCGGGTTCTGTCACAAAACGGTGCTGCAAAAAAAGCTTATTCCAATTTAGGTCGTCGATGCCATTATAAATTTAAATTGACGCTGGCAAGAAAAAAATTAGTTCTGTCGCACCGAAGATTACAGCTGCTGAACGTCCATATCATCAGGATATGTCCGAGTCTTACTAATAACACCCATTTCAAATCTTCAGCCAGTAGCTTACATTTCAAAATCGCCCACCTCTACGTTTTATGTGTAGCAAAGGCTTAAGTGCGCCGAATACTCAGTGCATTTTATCTGGAGGAGAAATTAACTTTCCTTGAACCCACCCATCCCTTTTCTGCTGTCCATCAACAAGATCCGACGCTGGTAACTAAACAATTTGAACATTCACCTTAATAACTATCTAAATAGCGTTCTAAATAGCTTTCAGAGAAGTCAATCCAGACAACTCAAGGGTAGGAACTGATTCGAATGGCGCCCGGTGGGCGCCACTCAGTCGAATCGGCCCTACCCTTGACTTCCGGTGGAATTAATATGCTGTAGCTGGCGGTGGAAGGCATACAGATAACTGTAATCAAGGAAATGTAATCCACATGCATACGCACGTCAAGTCCTAGTTCGTGCGTCACAGACAATTAGCTAAAAGTAGTAAAAGTCAAAGCAGTTGTCATCTACACGTTAGCTTCTTCGCGTCTGCTGCTCCTGCTTCATAGTGAAGTCCAGTGATTGCATGCTTACTCCCCGTTTGCCACAGGTCTGCTGAAATTGAAAGTAAAACTGAAGGATGGTCTTTTCCCTCGCAATCACACGCCACAAAAAGCAAAACATGGTGCACGGATTTTTTCTTTCTTTTCTCCTCTGTGCCGAGAAAATTTTAACACACCCAACTGCAACAGGTATAGATCCTCATGAGCCCTCGCAGTTGCGGTGGAGGGGGGGGGGGGCTCATGAGGATCTACGCTGGCACCACTCTGAATCCATGTTGCTAGGACAGCTAGGGCTAGTTGATGTTGAATTGACGAATCGGACTGCAGAAAAACCGTTTCCGTCAACGGGCACTGAACGGGTTTAAAACGTTGCTGCATTCGGTGGTAAAGATTTGTTTTTGTTTCCGCGCATAACACAGCATGACCTCTAAATGACTCCGTTTTCTGAGGGGTCAAACCTCATCATCGCGAATGTCCGAGTTATTAATTTTCGTTGCAGCGGCGGCTCTTGTTCATATGCGGCGGGAAACTGAGCGACTGGTTCATAAAAAGTTCAGTTAACTCACTCGAGACGTGCCGCCTCCGAATACGCGGCATAAGCCGCGTATCCGAAGGCGGCACGTCTCGAATGAGTTAAAACCAAATTGATACAATTCATAGTACAATCGGCGCGCTTTTAAGAATCTATTTCAATGAACACATGCATGCATATAGATCTATCATTTCATTTTCTCAAACAGGACAAGAAGAACACATCTGTTTTGCGTGTTCTTTCTAAGCGTGTTTCTTTCTTTGCTGTCTAGATGGACTTGTACATTTGTACCGCAAGCAATAGCTTGTTAAATTGATCTCACCACTCTCATACTATGAGTATGCGCTATAGTGTTTAGTATGAGAGTGCAAAGTACGACCTGATGGCCTGTGGTTTGAGGCTGAAAGCCGCATCGTTCACAATCTCAAACTAACATACACATATTACCCCGTTCACTGCCAACAAATTTTCAACACCACCCACGAGCTGACACCACTCTGAATCCATGTTCCTGGGACGAATTGGTGTTAAGTTAACCATTTTCATCCTGATACACCCATTGCTTGAAATAAATTTGACTGATGGTTCAAGGGTGGTGCCAGAATAGCTCATTCTGGCACCATCCTATAACTAAAACAGTTGATCTATCTCTTTATCTGTAATGTAGCCTTCATAGGGGACAATAAGCACATTTTACAAAATCAGCCTCAGGACTGACGGGTTAAGACGTTTGCAGAAACGCTACCTGCGTCACCTGGTACTGAACTGGTTAACACATTCGTGACGTGCCGTATACAGTTACACGGCAAATAGACGCGTATCCGTATGCGGCGTCTCGAATGCCCACGGCCGAATATCCAATTTTTGGACGGGTCACCGAACGACTATGTACCAGTAGCATGACATGGATCGACCATGCGTCAAGATCATCTGACACTACCCTTGAATTACAATGGTCGATCTATCTGCTGCCGTAGTGCCTCGGGGCTAAATATTTTAATCACACACAAAAAAAAAACTCCTGCAAAGCGGAAACCCAACAAACTTCGTCTTGAATTTGGTCATAAGAAATGCTACCTGCGTGGTGGTCTGGGTTCTTTTTTTTAAGATTTATTTATGTGTGAAACGTCTAGGATTTAAAGATTCATACATAAAATGAAACATTCGTTATGACATGACTAATTCTTTGTGATGTCCTCAATCTACGTTAGGTGTCGCTATGGCAACCTTTCCGTTTGAGCATGTAATCGTAAGACAACACAAAAGATGAGAATTCAGTCCAGGTACATAATTTCTCTTACGTGAGAATATATTTACATGGAGTGAATTATCATCTTGTGTGTGCTGGCACAATTACAAGTTGAATCCCCTTTGACTTCTTACAAGTACAAGTGAGAAATATCTGCAGCCTGAATGGTTACCGAAATCCATCTTCTCTCTCTCTCTCTTTCATTTCTGAGTAGTTGTAGCAAGGATAGGTTTGCGAGAATGGCCTGAGCGCCTATAACCTCTTTCCTCCTGGTAAATAAAATCAATAAATCCCTATCTGACACACACACACACACTGATAAAGGGAAAAATGGACAGATAGTGTGATAGTTCATACAGACAGAAATTTTATTATGCATCTGTAGTGAACCACTATCGTGGCATTAGTTTAAACATCCTGTATCTTAGATAAATGTACGTCCTTTTTCCTGTTGACAATGTGACTGCACCTTCATTATTCGTGAAAATAGGAAATACGAAAATGGTCCGCTCCAGTGAAAGGGGTGGGGGGTATGCCCTCAAATCGTCATTTGAGATTGACCTTTTTTCGGTTCAAAGTGATTTGTGGTTACAATGTTTCATCCTCATGATCCGTTAAAAAACTAGGTCGTATTAAAACGTAAAAGCCAAAATAAGCTTTTCGTGATCCGTGAACGTAATTGAAGTATAAAGAACGTGTGTGCGCTTGTCTGTGATGTTGGATCTTACAGCATCAAGCAGTAAGGTCTAAAATCACAGACCAGCACACTCTATAGAAAATGGGGGGAGGGGGGGGTGCAATTTTTGATACAGGCATGAACACACAAAAACCGCTCCACTATAATACTGCTACTCTAGGACTTTTAATTCATTCAGCCCCGACGCACCACATCAGACATAGATCGAGCATGAGAGTTCAAGGGTGGTGCCAGAATAGCTTGGCGCCCATAGGCGCAAGCTATTCTGGCACCACCCTTGAACTACCATGCTCGATCTGTCTCTAAAATTGTAATATAGTATTTCAGAGGGCAACTTCAAAATTGGGGGATTTCGGTTCTGGGGTAGAATGTGTTAAAAGAGATTTGACACACAGCACTATCATTTATGATGACTAAAACTAAGCAAAGCAATTACATTCAGTTAAGTTATTCAAGGCAACTCGCATCAATAGCTGCAGAAGTGTTGTGCAGCGTTGCTACCAGCAACGCTATGCGACACTTCCACAGCTACTGATGCAGGGTGTCTTGACTGAGTTAAATCAGTGTATTGTTTTAGTTTTTACACCGAAGACAGAATGATTATGAGCAACTGATTCATGCACACTACAATTATAAACGTACTTCCTCAAACCCAAGTAAAGTATACAATGAAATGCACATGCTTTTGGTCACATACATATTAGCCCTTCGTGTCTTCTTGTCGCAAATGATTCCTGTAGGGATCATCCCGACAAAAATCGCTACCGACACACAAAGGGTTAATACACTACATCAGTACATGAACTGTTAGTCACAATACATGAAAAAATATGACTATGAACTCATTAAAACTCAAACCTACAAAAATGAAACGTCATGATAAAACACATCATCACATGAGACAGTATAAGTTATTGGTCGGAGGGGTATGCTACACGGACCCTTGTAGGCCTGAGGGAGGTCAAAGGAAACATTGTACCCCGAAGGCCTGAGGGGTACAATGGTTCCTTTGACCTCCCGAAGGCCTACAAGGGTCCGTGCAGTGAATCCCTCCGACCAATAACGTATTTGTTTTCATTCCTCCACTATTTTCGTAAAAGAAATCAAGAAGACATCTTGCGACCTGGATCATGCCAGACATGACTGACGTCAAAGGAATATACCTTTATACATAATAGACTTATGACGTAATTTAAAATATGTCATGACATTGCCGTCTCCAGTACTGAGTGTGCTTGTTGTTTCGAACAACACTAAGTAACTTTGTACTTTAGAACATTTGGCGATCTTTTATAGAACAAAACTGGCATCCAAGATATGTCATCCTGAGGGCTACAAAACGTCCGCCATTTTTCGCTACAGGGGTTTTTATATCACGGTCACATGGAACGGTTTGCGCTAAAGTGACTGGTCGTGTGACGTAGGGTGGAAAATAAAATATGTTCAAATGAAGAACTTTGCATAACAGTAAATGCCCATGGTATAAATAAAATATATTAAATCTAACTGAATATATGTTGTATAAAATCTAAATTCATAAAAATTAAATAGGTCTAAAAAAACATAAAGAAACTATTGATTGATTGATTGTACATTGCTTAACGTCCCGAAAGCAACAAGGCTTTCTCAGGACGTGCCTGCACTGCTTGTGAAAAAAAAAACTAAACAGAAAATTAAATGTATGTCGCCAGCCGGTCAAATACGTTAAATAAACCTACAACATGGGGTCTAAATAAAGCTAAGACCATTTAGCAATACACATCCAATATCAAGAGCTACAGGCAGTGCAGACAGTTGGGAGAGTTTTAAAAAGACAAATACAGGTGAATGGACCAAGGGTAGACAGAAACACATGCCCCAGAATAGCAAGGAAACCCACCCTGTGGGGCTGACCAGGGTGAGCCTGGGAACTAAAAAGTACCGAACCCCACCCAAGTCCCCCAGGGCAGACCCGGGTGGGGTAAAGAAACTATTGAGAACACAGAAGGACTGACATGTTGTCATAACATTAGCATGGCTCGGTAACACAGTCACGAATAAATTCTTCCTTTTTCTCAATGACCAACTTTTAATGCAAATGTTGTGTACTTCAAAATGCCAGTGCACTTAACTTTAATCTTAGTAGAGCTGGCACCTTAGTCCGAAATTTAACTGTAACCTTTAAGCCAAAAAAATACCCAACATTTCTGAGTCCATGGGACTGAGAGTCACTGAGAAAAGAACAGTTCCTATCAAACATGGGCAGAGCTGTCGATAATTTTTTTTTAAGGTGCCAGTGAATGCGAATTCATGGCGTTTCTCTCACATTATCGTGACGCGTTTCTTTGCATAAGAATTTCTATGTCGGCCTGTTTACATACTGATACTGCCGTGAGAACGTGTTTGAAAACCACTACCTTACGAAACAGCGGAACTGATAAGTTATAACCGCACCCTATACTGCGGCCTCTCAAGCCCCTCGTATCGGCTGCAAGAGGCACAGATATGAGCCCCTGCACCCCCACCCAGGTCTGCCCTGGGGGACTTGGGTGGGGCTAACTACTTTTTAGTTCCAAAGAGTCACCCTGGTCAGCCCCACAGGGTGGGTTTTCCCCTCTATTCTGGGGCATGTGTTTCTGTCTACCCTTGGTCCATTCACCTGTATTTGCCTTTATAACTCTCCCTACTGTCTGCACTGCCTGTAGCTCTTGATATTGGATGTGCGTTGCTAAATGGTCTTTAGCTTTATTTAGGCCCCATGTCGTTGGTTTATTTAACGTATTGGACCGGCTGGCCACATAATTCAATATTCTGTTTAGTTGGGGTTTTTTCACAAGCAGTGCAGGCACGTCCTGAGAAAGTCTTGTTGCTGTCGGGACGTTAAGCAATGTACAATCAATCAATCAATCATGAGCCCCTGCACCTGCCGGGGCTCATGAGAATCTATGCCTCTTGCTGTCATGTTTAGGACAGTTGAAATTCGGTTGCTTCCTGGTTAGGCCGCGCAGACCCCTACAGGGCCCCACCTGCTAGAAGGCCTATATCATATATCAGTCAGTCACATATAGTATATATCGTGACTATGTCTGATTCCTTATTTCTCTTATCAGTTCTAACTCAGACTCTGAAATGCCTACTCATTTTGATTCGCTGGAATGTGAGCTGCGCTGTTTCTGTCCCCTTTTTCCAGCAGAGCTGTTTGTTTATAACTGCTGTCAACGTTATACACTATGGAAGACAGTCACTGAATCAGCTCGCACAGCTTCTTCCATGACATCTTGGCTTGACTTCGCGAACAAAGATTTTATAGGGGTTGCCCACGACGTCTGCAGGCATGTTCGTGGCTGAGGAGGCCAATCCGGGACAGGCAGGTTCGACCGAAGTGGCTGCAGGGGAAGGTCTGGTCAGGGTTCTGAGTTTCGACATCTGTTTTTTCTCCTGAGCCGCTTGTCCTTAAGGCTAGCTCTGCGAGAGTCCTCAATGGAGACGGCTGCCTTGTAAATGGTGGAGCACCAGGTGTCGCGGTCCGCAGCAAGCGAAGACCACTGGTGGTGGTCGATTTGGCAGGCACTAAGTGACTTCTTGAGACCGTCTTTGTATCTCTTCTTAGGTGCCCCTCTGTCTCGGTGTCCAGTGGCGAGCTCGCCGAACAGGGTGATCTTGGGTAGGCGATGATCCTCCATCCTGGAGACGTGCCCCGCCCAGCGAAGCTGCGTCCGCAGCAACAAAGCCTCGATGCTCACAGTTTCCACCTGTTCAAGGACCTCGACGTTGGTGACATAGTCACTCCAGTGAATGCCGAGGATGGTGCGCAGGCAGCGCTGGTGGAAGCTTTCGAGGAGTCGTATTTGGCTGCGGTAGAGGGCCCAGGACTCGGAACCATACAACAGGGTGGTGAGGATGACAGCTCTGTACACGCTGATCTTGGTGCCATTTTTTAGCTGTTGATTGATTCTTCCATGTACAGACCAGCATAATGATAGAGGCTCAGACCATTAGAGGTAGGCAGGAGCCTGGATTCTCATTAGCTTTTTGAATCTGCAGGCGCCATGAGGATCTATGTTTATTTAAGACAGAAGATGCGTATCAGTGAATGAATCTAGGACAGTGTGATAGTGGCTCTTTCTACAGATGGGAAAAGGCATAGATCCTCGGAGTCCATCATGCAAGTAGCAGGACCATGACCCATGAGCATCTATCACTATGCCTAAGTTTTGCTTTTTCATTTCACACAATTTTAATTTCCAGGCAGAGTGGAGGAGGGGTGCTCTTGTGGTTTGCAGTGAGTTTCCACGTTTCTTTTCTTTTCTTCAGTAACTTCATTGACCATTTAAATGAACACACATTTTCTTCCAGAGACAAAATCGTGTTCACTACGGAATATACTTGGATCTGCTGGTTCGGGCGGGTTCACTTCTGAAAACTCAGAAATTTAAAAGCCAGGTTACAAATTAAAACTATATACTGACTCAGACATGTGTTTGGACAGGGCTATTATTTGGTGGAGGACTGGGGGCAGTACAACATGGTGCTAGAGCCAGCCTTGAAGGCTTTCAGGGGAACTGCAGAATTGCTGTCAGATGGTAGGCCGAGGGTTCTACATGTACTCTGTTCTGTCTGATGTGCACAGTTCTACTCTGTTCCATCTGATGTGCACAGAGACAAATGAACCAATCAATAAACATTCATTTCACTGTTACCGCATACTCTCAAGAGGATAAATATATTTTGTTTTCACATCAGAGGGATGGCATTCACTATTTAGCTATGTTCGCCTATAACCATAGACAAAACTCTCCAAAAGGCATAGATCTTCATGAGTTCCGCGTAGAGTGCGGGGGCTTTTGAGAAGCTATGTGTATTTCTGAGTCGAATTACCTTCATGTTGGAATTACCTTCATGTTGCTATGTTTACGTAGTTTAATCAGGTTGCGGTGATGAAAAGAACACAGGCAAAACCTGGACAGCTGCAAGAGTCACATATGCTCATAAGCGTCTAGGAGTAGGCGTGGTCATATGAATCTGTATTTATCTTGCTGGCTAGTGTCAGTACTAGTGTTGCCTCTAGTCTATGCTGCTATGTTTACTAACCTAGACGGGATTTATCCAGACCACCGATGGACTGAGCCCCAAACCAGACGCCCATGGCTGTCAACATAGGCGATAAATTGTAATAATAGCGCGATGTTCATACTGACTATTGGTTCACGGCAGTGCAAACTGCGGTCTGAACTGTTATACGTGATGAACCATACATATATTTCTCTGTACCAGTCTCCGGCGATAGTATACCTTGCTTGTACACATATTACTTTATAGCCACATGTAGGCAAAAAAAAGCATAAATGGATTCTTACACTCGTACCAGTTAATTCCGTAATGTGGTCAGACATCAATGTTGATAGTTCAAGGGTGGTGCCAGAATAGCTTGGCGCCTGAGGCTCCAAGCTATTCTGGCACCACCCTTGAACTAAAACATGGCATGTCAAGTTACCTACGTGTACTGTGAACACCCAGTGCTGTCAGCGTCAGCAAGGCATAGTCGATTCGCGTTCCCTCTCAAGTTACACACAATTCCGCCTTACGGCCATCTAGTTTCAAATACAATTTGGTCCTAATAGCCAAGCATACAACGCGTTTCGAAGCCGAGCGACTACTCGAGTGCCTCAAAGCCACAACATTGTCCGCCATTTAGCTTCTGCAAAAGCTCCGTACACAAACTGGATTTTTACTTTATAATCTTCCCCTACAACAAATCTACCCTTACCTCAAATCCATAGTCGGGTGCTGGTGGTTTCTCGTTCAGATTAACCTGTGGGGGTGCCATCTTTGTTGGATTCGATGTAGGAATTCAAGCAGACGTGACGTAAACAAACAAGAAAGACAGATCTGCTCGGTCACTGCTACGTACACTGACCTCGTATTGGAGAAGACAGCTACACAGGCATACACCTCAAAGTCTACTACCCCTTCGTGTTGTAATACCTAGAGTCGCAGTAAGCCAGCAGGAGGCACAGATTCTCATGAGCCCCTGTAGCTAAAGGGGAACAGGCATATCGTTGCTCTTGCAGATGGAAGGCACTAGCTAAGGGGCTGTTCAGGCTGAGCGAGCGAGAACACAGCCAACTGCTACACACGCGCTGTGTAAAATTAGACCATTGATGACGTAGTAGGGCATTCGTTTGGGCCGGAAACATGTAGGATACAGTTAAACACTGTTGTGCGTTCAACAGTTTTGATATGCACAAGATACAAGTGTGCTGGATGTACACAAAACCCATGTGTACAAAGCTGGCGGATTGCCAAACGGAAGAAAAGGGATGCAATCGTTTCTTTTATACTTTTGTCCTGTGTTGATTTGTTTCCCTTATTTTCTCTCTGACACGCCACGCTTTCCGTTCAGTTCACGAAGATTTTGTTCAGTTTGGCTTCACGTCAATTTGACGGCGAGCCGTTCTTTCACAGATCACAAGGATGAATAATAAATTGCAATCACAAATCATGAGAACAACAAACAAACAAAAAACGCCAAACATGAATCACGATTTTAGGGCTCACCCTCCCCCCCCCCCTCCCCCCCTTACCCCGCCGCGCCTAAGATAATTTTTATTTTCTTTAAAAAAAAAAACGCTGTGTGAAAAAAATATGCTGTAAAACTATTTCATATCGAGTTTTCCTCTCAACATTCACTTTTCTTTTCTTTCTTTTTTTTTTTTTTTTTTTTTCTGTTCTCAACTTTAAACTATGCACTACTCACATTATTATCACTATTTTCTGCCTAAGACTATGGTTGTAAAAAAATAAAATGAAAAATTCACGAAGAAAACCCGAATGAAGTCAGTGTGTGTCTGAGAGAGCTAGGGATATTGATGGTAATAATAGCAGTGGTTGTCTCCTTTGATTCGCTACCGATGTAGCGGTAGCGAATTAAGGGAGACGATCAGACATGCTGGTTGTCTCCCTCATGGATCCGCAGCGGTGCGGGTGCGAATTAGCTGATAAGCTGAACAGTTCAGACACTATAGTGTGCCGCAGGCCTCCAAATAATTGTTCGAGTGATTCACAAACGGTGGAGAATTTTGTGTTGCTACTTAAAAGGAAAATTAAAAATACTGTTACAACAGCACATTGTCATATGTACCCAAAAATGTCATATGCATCCCCCAAAAATGTTACCTAAACCAATAGCGAAGAAACATTTAATCAGTCCTTGAAAATCCCCGGAAAAAGGGGGTACCAATCAAATGAGTGTGGGAGCTGCCCCCCCCCCCCCCCTTTTTCCCTGTAAAAGAAAATAGGACAGAGGTAGTATGGGGATGGGGGCGGGAAGAAAGTCAAACAATTCGCTGCCGTCAATCTGTTATGCTTCTTGCTGTCAAAGACAAAGGCGGTAATGAGTGCAGTGCCACTGCGCACCCTTAATACCAAAGTCAAACTGACAGTAGTTTCCTGATTGGTTAGTTTCCATTGCCCGAAAATTCATACGACTTGAGAGGGGGAGGTTTGTGGGTTTTTTTTTTTGTGGGTGGGCGGGGGGGGTGTTGACTGAGAGGGAGTCACACCCTATGCGCAAAAGACCATCGGGCCGATATCGGTCGCTATTCACCCCGGGCCCGCGCACGGCCGTGCGCGGGCCAACGGCAGCGGACATGGGCCCGATGACTTTCTGCGCATTGGGATAGTCTGAAAAGGGATTTCCAAACTCCCAGACGGGAATATTTCGAAGGGTTTTTTTTTTCTTTTTTTTTTTTTCTTTTTTTTTTTTTTTTTTTTTGGGGGGGGGGGGGGGGTATGGTTGTGGGCGGGATTCCACTGGGAAGTACTGGAAACACTTCTACCATCCCACCACCCCTCCCCCTCTTCCCCCCCCCCTCCCCCTCGTTAAGTTTGTGGTTGTGTTATTCTTTTGAGAGAATGTGTGTGTTGATCATAGGAAATGATCCGATCTTCATATGAGCTGTTTTGGATAAGAATTAGGGGAGGAAACCCATGTATGAAACACTTAAGCAAAAACGTCTCGCCCGACCGTCCAAAGAAAGGTAGAATCAATCCGAAACCAGGGTTTGATAGAGATTATATTTATGCATCTTAGGACAAAGCCAAATTTCAAAACTCGAATCGATGCAGAAGCAGTTCCAGTTTGAAAAAAAGTGACACATTGTTTCATATTAGGCACCATTTTCCTAATATGAAACACTAGTTCTCCTATTATGAAACGGTGTGAATATGTCCTTTTCACAAGTTTCACTTGCATTTTGAAGGAAAAGTAAGGCATGAGAAATGGTTAGCATACATTATAGGTTCATTTAATATTAAAAGTGAGTTAAATATAATGTCATCCGCCACTGGTCCACTATTGGTCCATCCATCCATCATTCTGTGTATATCCAATTGTGACAGATGTTATCATTTTGAATTTCTGAGAGACCATCAGAGCTACAGACTTCTAATTTGGCAGATTGATTATATTTGACAATAGCTTTGATTGTCACTTACGCTGACCTCCATGAAAGGTCAAGGTTACAAAGGTCATTAAACGGGCGAGTTTTAAAGAAAATAGTTATAATCTTATTTTTAAACTTGCCAAAGAGAAAACTGATGATACGTTTGTTTGCAGCTCTACTAAGTTAACTTCACGTTAAGGTCAAAGGTCACGAGAAGTAAGAAGGCTTTTATCTTAGGTTGTTGTTATTACAGGTAGTTCGTATGTGAACTTTGCAATAAGACCCCAGTGGAAATGTTTTGATAGGGGTTAAACTGTCTATGCATATTAATTTTATTAGCTCCTTCCAAAGGTCAAAGGGCAGGCATGTCAGCAAGTGTGTTGAGAATGTTCTATGTATGGGGGGAATAAAAGCTACTGTATTTAGTTTTTCCACCTCAGAAGTAAAACTTGATACAAGCTAGCATTATCGACACAGGTTTATGTACATATTCAGAAGCAAATTCAGCGGGAGAGAAATGTTCCAAGGTGCACGGCTCCCAGGATATTTTTTAATGTGTAATTTTCCATTTGGGGGAGTTTGGAGTTTGGCCCCCTCCCACACACACACACACACACACACACACACACACACACACACACACACACTCCCTCCCAGTGCCTCTTCTTGGAAATTGTAAACGGTCCGTCGTGTGATTTTCCGGCCATTGGTGAAAAAGGTCTCCAGACCTTTCTCCCACTTCCCGCGACCTCCCACCCATAGCCCGCACTAACACCAGCACCACCCGCCCCTCGTTTGATATTCAACAAGTGGCGCATCTGTAGGTCCTCACCCTCTTCACATTCTCAGCAACTGTGACTCCGCCGACAGGAAGAGTTCCCACGAAAAAGGTCTACGAAATCTCCCGCACGTTCTTTTGTTGTTGTTGGTTTTTGTTTGTTGTTGTTGTTGTTGTTGTTTTGTGGGTTTTTTTTGGGGGTTGTTTTTGTTGTTGTTGTTTTTTTTTGGGGGGAGGGGTGTTTGTTTGTTGTTCTTGCTTGTTTTGTGGTTTTTTTTTTTTTTTTTTTTTTTTTTTTTGGGGGGGGGATTGTTGTTTTTTTAACTGCCCTATACCTTAAAGAAATGTCATTCGCAATAGTATTCGTGGTATAAATGCACACTTACGTACTTTCAAACGTCTTTTGCTCCCAATGTTAACTTTTTAAAACTTTGTGTCTAAAAAAATGTCTAATCTTTACAAACACATCGACCTGGGATGACCTTGACCTTTTCTACAGGTGAAATATGTAGGTAAAGTTGTTCTTGTAAACTACAATTGTGTCGAGTTTAAAGTCTGTGAATGTTATAGCCCCTAAGAAATTGCCTTATACAAACCGCACGCATATACACACGACTGACGGCTGAAGAGCGGCTGCATGGACGATTGGTGACTACATTTATACTGTTTCGCATTTGCTGTCACACCTAAGCCAACAAAGTTTGCTCTTGAAACAACTATTTAGCCCCACCCGCTCCCCGCAGACAGTAATGCGCCATTTTGTCTAGTGAAAGCATTCCTGACAACTGTGCGCGTCATCTTGAAGTGATGTAGCGACATAAACCTGGTTTTTGACATATCTGTTTTATTCTCTTTACTACCACTAGACGCAAATACTGCTCTGAAATCTTTCCTAATTCAGTTCCAAGGAACCCCAAACGTATATTTCAGTTGTGTCAGCAAGAGCCAAAATCGCCATGAGCCCCCGCGATCGCGCGAGGCTCATGAGGATCTATGTGTCTTGCAGATGAATCCTATTGAGAGTTTCTCGGCTGTGAAGGGGTTAAGTGCAAATATCATCAAACAAAAGTTGGAAAAAATCGGGCCCTGTGGTTTTAGAGATATTGCCTGCACAAAGGCTTACATAAATATGGCCTCTGCGACCTTCAGCTTTCAGGTCGTGAATTCATTCTGTTAAAAACATCACCTATAATGGTAAGGCATCTTTTCCTAAAAATTCAGAGCAATTCAGTACAGCGGTTTCAGAGGTATTCTCTACTCAATAAGCTGCAAGAAAGATATGGCAACTATGACCTTGACCTTGAGGTAGAGGCACAGTTAAGATTGATGGCAATGTGTGATATGGTAAAATACCACAATCTAAAATGTTGATTGAATAGGCCCAATGGTTATTGAGATATTGCCTAGCACACAATTCTGCACAAAACAAATATGGCCGTTGTGTCCTTGGCCTTTACCACAGTGAATAGATTCGGGTATGCAACACCTGTGTCGTCACAAAATATCACAATTTGCCATTCGGATCACATCGTTTTGGTGTTTACAGTAACACTGCCTGGACAATGGCATACATAATAAATATAGCCGTTGTGACCTTGACCTTGACCAAAGTGACATGATCCTGGTGTGGAATACTCTGTATTGAGAAAAGGTATCAACATCTGAAATTTGGAACAAACTGGCTGGATGGTTTCCGATATATACGCTAGACAAACACTGCTCCTTATATGAAACACTGTTCTAATTATGAAACGTTTCATATTAGGTGCTGTTTGTGTTTCATAATAGGAACAAGATACCTCTCCAGGAAAATGCGTGCCTCCAAAACAACTAAAAGAGAATGAAAACGATTGCCGCTGGTTATCTGATGTCCGAAGATTGCTCTTCATGACAAGAGTGGCTATTTTTTTTTTTTTTAAACACAAAACTGAATGCAGATGTAGGTGTTTCAAAATAGAGAAAAATTAGATGCAAAAGGGTCAAAAATCACATTTTCTCAGCGTGTTTTCGTTTTCATCACGCCTGACATTCTTGTACCGGAAATGGGGCTCACTGAAGTAGCTCTATATTACTGCACAGGCGGAATTTGGAAAAGTTATTCCGTTTCGCCGGGAGCAAGGTGTTTCATAATAGGCACTGTTTCATAGATTCATTTTCTTTTGCTTGGAAATTTGCGATCGATTTCTGTGGTGTAGTTAAAATGACGCGTCTTTTCGTTACATTGTTGATATAGTCCGACCTCGTTTGATCTTGAACGTTTAAAAAAAAAAAGCGCGATTATTCTAGTGACCTCAAATAAGACGTCAAAGTTTTGGTAACATTTCGTAACATTGTGTCGAATTCGCCTAGACGTTATAGTCTAGCAGCTGCCCTTCATAAACGATCAGCCGTTTACGATGATTTTTTATAGAGTAACAAAGGTTTGGGTATATCAAAATGAAGTCTAGTATGAATAAAAGCAGTGCGCACTCGTTTCAAACCGCCGGAGGATGAAGACATTTTTCTGTCATAGCACATTTTGTTTCCAGTACGGCTGCAGACGAAACCAGGACTGTCGCAGCCATGTTCACTGGAAATCAGTAGTTCACACGGGCCTCATTGTTCCTGTATTCAGTGGTAGTATGCACTATATGACACTTAATAGGATTTCATTTTATTTTTAAATGCTATTTCCACACTAAATTATATTAAGAGAAGAACCAATTACGAAAAAGCTTGCCTTCAGCTCAAATATCGTTACTCCACAATAAGGTATCCCAAATCACGTGATCGACACATGATACAAGATACACGCGAACTCGTTGCCGTTAATTTTGGTGTGCCGACGAGTTTTTTTTTTTTTAATTTGTTCTACATAAGCTTGTTTGTTTCCCCAAAAAGCGAATGTGCAAAGTTGCTTTGTGCATTTTTACGTCTTGATAAAGGTTTGTCACGTTTACTTTCATTCACTTTACCATCGCTTTGCCCGTTTCATTCGACACCACAGCACCAAAACAAAACGCAACCCACAAAAACAAACACTATCTTCGAAACCTAATTCCGAGGTGCAACACGGTGCATGCTGTAAAAGAGAAAGTGTGCAACACCACTTGGTTTTAATTGTCAATGATGAACAAAGAACTTTTGGAACTTGATTAATTATTTATTACTGTAACATTTAATTCAATCAGTTGCACTGGCAAGCTATGTTGTGATGTGCGATCAGTGCCAATGCAGTCTCAGTGATCACTGATGCTACACTACACTTCACACTGAAAAAATACACAGCACAATGTGAACACGCTTGGAAGTTCATGCAATGCTTTGTTTAAAATTAAACCCTATCTTACTAGCAGTAGCCTACTGCACAAAAGAGGAACTGTATTTTGCTGTTGCGTAATTTGTAGTTTGTCTGCATATAGACATTTGCAGTTTGCTGCAAGGATTCTTAGCAGCTGGCATTAGCACTGACACTCATATATATTGGGATTAAAACGAGAAAGAAAACAGAGAAAGGTGACACATAGATGATTTCATAAAATAGTCAAGTGATCAAATGAATGAGATATGTTTTACAATGAACAGCTAGTTAAAGGGAGGGGGGCGGGGTGGGAAGGGGAGGAGGCACATACTTCATAATGTACACGTACTATTTCTTTCAGTGTTTCTATCACCCACATAACACCATTGGGCTCGATGAGTTCTCATGTTTTATTTGAGTGATTTACAAAATACATGTACTTGCTGCTGATATATTATTTTCTTACTGGCTTTGACATTTTGCTCTAAGATTTACAATCCCATACTTTAAGCCTGTCCCGCCTAACGCACATGGAGGTTGACTGTATCATTGATATGTGTGTGTAGGTAGCGTTTTGTTTGAGGCGACAGTTGTGGCCTCACCTTTAAGTTTGGTGCCCATGTGCATGTGGCCACCAGTACTATTTACAGAACTGATGGCTGCATCTGCAGGCTAGTTCACGGTATCACTGATCAATGTGAACTGGGCAGCCTATTGTTTGAAGTTATCAGTGGTGGCATCATCCATGTCTGTGTGCATTTGGCCACTGGTACTGTTTACAAAGGTGCTGTTTACAGAACTAGTGGCTGAGTATGCATATTAGTTCTGTTATTGTTATCAGGTGTGGCCTTATCTCTAAGTTTTGGTGCCCCTGTGCATGAGGCCAACCGCAGTACTTTTCACAGAACTGATGGCTGCATGTAATGGGTAGACCATCGAAAGCCGATGATGTCGTCATTGTGCATGACTTCTATTTGTGGGTGCGGGTGTGGCTGGCCAAGCCAATCCTGGAGCCACACCTGCTAGGGCAATGTAGCTGTGGGGAGAGTCGACGCTGTCTTTCTGCGTGCTCTGGCACTAGTGATCTTTTCGCACCGATTGTGTTCAAAGAGCGTGCAGGCTTTCCTGGTTGTAGCACGCCAGCCAGATCTGTCTTGCGCTTGCGCTTCAAGTTCCTTTACCGGGAAGACACAGTACTTGAGGCTGTCTTTATGCAGTCTTTGAAGCGTTTCTTTGGCCGTCCTTGCTTCCTGTGGCCTTTTGAGAGTGCGCCTTACAGGAGTTGGCGTGGCATGCGAGAATCATCCGTGCGTATGACATGACTTGTCTAGCGAAGTTGTGTCTTTAAGAGCAGGGCTTCAACACTCACTAATCCAGCATTGTCCAGGACTTCCAGGTGTGTCACCTTGTGTTGCAATTTGATGCCCATGAGTGAGCGCAGGGATCTCATGTGGAAACGTTCAAGCCTGAGGTGCTTTCTGTACAGCGTCCATGACTCACAGCCGTAGAGGAGACTGGGGAGGACTACTGCCTTGTAGACTTTGATCTTGGTGGTGAGTTTGACGTTGTTGTCGTTCAACACACGAGTGCGCAGACGACCCAGGGCTTGGCTGGCTTTGCTGATGCGAGCTGCGATTTCCTTGTCGATAGTACCGTCAGAAGAGATGATGTTCCCCAGGTATCTGAACTGGTCGACAGTCTTCAGCTCGGTGCCTTCAATATACATTTTGGGTGCGGGTGCTCTTGTGCCTGGGGCTGGATGGTGCAGGACCTCGGTCTTGTAGAAACTGATGGTGAGGCCAAACAGTCGAGAGGCTTTCGTGAACCTGTTGACGATGGTCTGGAGATCAGACTCCGTGTGCGCCATCAGCGCACAGTCATCGGCAAACAGAGCCTCAATGATCAGTCTCTCGATGGTCTTAGTCCTGGCGTTCAGTCTGTACTTCAGGTACACTCCCTTCTCAAGGTCGCGTACTGCATGGGTCAGGACACACGCGAAGAACAGGTTGAACATCACGGGGGCAACAACACAACCTTGTTTCACACCATTGGAAATGTCGAAAGGTGCGGATTTGTCGCCGTTTGACTGGACAACTCCTACCATTCCATCATGGAAGAGGCGGATGATGTTGGTGAACTTCCTGGGGCAGCCGAGCATTGTGAGGATGACCCAAAGCGCTTCTCTGTTCACGGTGTCGAATGCTTTGGTCAGGACTATGAAAACGGCGTAGAGATCCATCTGCTGCTCAATGCATTTCTCCTGGACCTGTCTCACAGATAATACCATGTTGACTGTGCTGCGGCCGGGTCTGAATCCGCACTGAGCCTCTTGAAGTGCTTCTTCAGATACAAAACTGATCAGGCGGTTGAGGATGACTCTCGCGAGGATCTTGCCAGCGATGGACAAGAGTGAGATCTCCCGGTAATTGGCAAAGTCTATTTTGCTGCCCTTGTTCTTGAATAGGGAGACGATTGTAGCATCTCTGAATTCTTGTGGCATGTTCTCCTCTTCCCAGATGCATGTCAGAATGTTGAGGAAGGCATCAATGGTCTCAGGTCCAGCTGCTTTGAAGTGTTCTGCGGGGATGCCGTCCATGCCTGCAACCTTGCCGGAGCTAGTCTGGTTAATCGCTTTCTTGACCTCGTTCAGGGTGGGCGGGAGGTCAAGGTCATCCAGTGTCGGCTTCTGATGAATCATGTCCAGGGCCGCGGGGTCGACAGTGGAAGGCAGGTTGAGCAGATTTGAGAAGTGTTCTCTCCAGCGCACGGAGATGCTGCCTTTGTCCTTCAGCAAGGTGAAGCCGTCACACGAAAGGAGAGGGGTTGTGCAGGGCCTGGCAGGGCCGTAGACCGCTTTCATAGCGCTGAAAAACTCCTTGGAGTTGTTGGATTCAGCAAAGTGTTGAAGTTCTTTTGCCTTGCTGTCCCATCAGGAGTCCTGCATGTTATAATAATAATAATTACGGTATTTATAATGCGCTTATCTTATAATAATTATAACTCTAAGCGCGCACTCACAACTCGCGCACGCATGCTCATGCTTTAGACAACGACTCACGTACCACAAATAGTGAAATACATTACGACAGTCTGCTTGGGGTGGGGAGTGTGCTGATATAGTGCTAGAACTGTTGACAGAGGTGAAGCTCTCTCTGGGATTTTCTCTGGAGGTGTTTGAAGCGGTCTTTCTTGGACATGGAGTTGATGTCATTCTGCCACTCGATGAAGGCACTGCGCTTCTGCTGCAGTAGCTTGTTGATCTCTTCATTGTTCTCATCGAACCAATCCTGGTGTACCCTCTGTTTGGGTTCAAGCACGTTTTTGGCAGACTCCGTCACCATCCCCTTGAACTGGTTACACATTTCAGTTGGGTTGGCAGTCTATGGTCCATGGGCAGTTAGCAGGTCATCAAGGTGGGACTGGAAGTTTTCCTTGACGTCCGGGCGCTTCAGCTTGGCCAGGTTAAATGAAGGTTGGGTGAGCTTCGGCCTCTTCCTGTGTGCTGGTGAAATGTTCAGGTTGAGGACAGACCGCACCAGCCGATGGTCGGTCCAGCACTTGGCTCCTCTCATGGCTCTGGTGATTCTGACCTCGCGAATATCCCGCTGGCGGACAATGACATAGTCTATGAGATGCCACTGCTTGGACCTGGGATGCATCCATTTTGTCTTGTACTTACTAGCCAGCCTGAAGAGGGTGTTGGTGATGGCGAGTCCATACTCATACTAATCTGGTTTTACTAAGAGCCGCAATGTCGATCTTATATCTCGCCAGCTCCCTGGCTTTGAGGGCTGTTCTTCTGTGCGGTTTCTGCGTCTGATCTCTGTCCAACAGGGTTCGTACGTTCCACGTACCGAGAGTAAGTTTCTTTCTTTGTTTTTCGTTTCGACCGCATAAAAGGGTTAAACCGCCAGCCGCGGTAAGCTGACCGGTTTGGTGTAGGGCAGGCAATGTTTGGAACACTCGCCAGAAACTTTCCCAGGTCCTCCCTCTCTCTACCTTCAACTCGACAGCACCCCCATCTCCCTCAATGACTCGGCCAAAAACCTCGGCGTTATCCTCGATTCCTCTCTTACCATGACCAGCTTCGTCTCCGCCACGGCCCAGGCATGCTACTTCCACCTCCGCCGCATCAGTCAGATCAGAAAATACCTCACTACCGAAGCTGCCATCAAACTTGCTGTCTCTCTCATCCATCTCGCATCGACTACTGCAACTCTCTCCTTTCCGGCCTCCATCACTCCACCACTTTCACTCTCCAGCGCGTCCAGAACAATGCTGCCCGCCTCGTCCTCGGAAAGAAAAAATCCGACCACATCACTCCCCTGCTCAAACTCCTTCACTGGCTCCCATCCCACAACGCATCCAATACAAGATTCTGTCTCTCTGCTACAAATCCCTGAACAACTGCGCTCCTACCTATCTCTCCAACTTACTTCACCCCTACACTCCTTCCCGTTCCCTCCACTCCGCCTCCGACCCTCTCCGCCTCCACATCCCCCGCACCAAACTCAGCACTTTCGGCCCCCGCTCCTTCTCAGTATACGGTCCATCCCCCTGGAACACTCTCCCACTCTCTCTCCGTCAGAAACACTCTCTCTCCTCCTTCCAGTCCGCCCTCAAAACTCACCTCTTTCAACGGTTCTAGCACTATATCAGCACACTCCCCACCCCAAGCTGACTGTCGTAATGTATTTCACTATTTGTGGTACGTGAGTCGTTGTCTAAAGCGTGCGCATGCGTGCGCGAGTTGTGAGTGCGCGCTTAGAGTTATAATTATTATAAGATAAGCGCATTATAAATACCGTAATTATTAATATTATTAACACCTTTTCTAGTTCCCTCCCTTACTAGGGTGAGCAGTGCTGTCCTGAAGAGGGCTGCTCAGTCGCCTGGGATGCTACCGAACTTCCCTGCTGCCCCTGGCGCATGGAAGAGCGACCACTGGTCCACAGGCCGCCTACGTGCAGGTTCGGAGCACGACTCCCAGTAGTAACCTCTACCTGTCGGTTCGCCAGTTCCCCGTCACCGCAGGGCTTCTGGAGGAGTCAGAAGCAACAAGAAGATGAAGAAGCATGCGCAAAACCTGAGCGTGAAGGAGATTTTGGTGTAGAAGCTGTTGCGCTGGAGCAACCCCACCCTCTCGGCCGCAGAAATCAGAGTCCAGTGGCACGATGAGACGTTACAACTGGTAACTTCCTTGACTGCAGTGGATGGCCATGTCTTCTTCTGTGCTATGACATGCCCTTTGCACTCCACAGTGCACTACTGTCCCGCCCTCTTGGCCGCTAAACCCTAGATTGATTTTCCTCTGCCCAGTCGGTGGTGTCTGGAGTATTCAAGGAGGGTGTTTCACCCATAATGGGGGACAAGTCGTCTCACGAAGGTTAGAGAGTAGTCCACCAGTATAGGTCCCCACTTTGACACTCAACTCTCACTTGTGGCTCCACGTAGCTGCAGCATGCGCGGCGGCCACACCACGGGCAACAGCTTTGACTGGCTGGCTAAACCAAATGAGGGAAAACCGGGGGTCTCAAACCCCTGGTGAGGCAGCACCTGCTCGTCCTAGCATGGCTGCATGTGCAGTTTGATTAACTGTACACACGAGATTTGTAGGTGGGCAGCTAAAATACAGGCAGTCAATACAAGCCACTTTCTTAACCTCAAGTCTCTATATAGGTTTTACAGTCCACTAGTGCCCATCAGTATACAATTGTGCATGTCTTTTGTGGGTGTTCTATGGTTTGTGTGTGTATGTGAGGTATGGTTGAAATATGGGCGGTATGGCGCCTATTACCATGTATGTATATGTTCTCATGTTATATGCTGATATGTATGTACAAAACCTACACTACAAACATAAATAAATAATTTCTAATAAATAGTTATTTGGGTTTAACGCCGCACAGGTAACTACGGCCATCTCACGGCCGTTAAATAAATAAGACAAAGTAAGTCAAAGATACCTGGGACATATCAATGCCAAGAAATGGATAGATTATGAACATGTACAGGTGTACATTCTTTAGGTGGGTGTCTGCGGTTTTGTGTGTGTAACTGGAGTGGGGTTGGGAGCGAGCGGTATGGCCCCTATTACCATGTACGTGTATGTTCTTATGCTGTATGCTGATGTGTATGTACAAAACCTACATTAAATACAAACAAACAAAATAAATAATTTAAATAAATAAGATAAAGTAAGTCGAAGATGTCTGGGACATATGCATGCTAGGAAAGGATAGATTGTGAACATACACAGATGTGCATGTCTTTTGGTAAGTGTTCTGCGGTTTTGTGTGTGTATGTGGGTAGGGGTTGGGAGCGGGCGGTATGGCACCTATTACCATCAATATATGTGTATATTTTCTCCTTGCATGCTGATGTATATGTAAAAAAAACTGATTTACAAACAAATAAAAGTGAATAAATAAATTAATTAAATAAATAGTTATTTGGGTTTAATGCCGAGCAGGCGACTAATGCCATCTCATGGCAGTTAAATAAATAAGTTAAAGTAAGTCAAGATACCTGGGACATATGAATGCTAAGTAAAGGATAGATTATGAACATGCACAGATGTACTTGTCTTTTGGTGGGCGTTCTGTGGTTGTGGAGTGGGGTTGGTAGTGGGCAGTATGGCACCTATTATCGTGTATGTGTATGTTCTCATGTTGTATGCTGATGTGTACGTACAAAACCTACATTACAAACAAAATAAATAAATAAATAATTTAAACAAATAAGATAAAGTAAGTCAAAGGTCTCTACTTGGCTTGACTTCGTGAACGAAGATTTTATAGGGGTTACCCACGACGTCTGCAGGCTTCCTCGTGGCTGCGGAGGCCAATCCGGGACAGGCAGGTTCGACCGCAGTGGCTGCAGGGAAGGTCTGACCAGGGTTCTGAGTTGCGGCATCTCTGTTTTTTCTCCTGAGCCGCTTGTCCTTAAGGCTAGCTCTGCGAGAGTCCTCAAAGGAGACGGCTGCCTTGTAAATGGTGGAGCGCCAGGTGTCACGGTCCGCAGCAAGCGAAGACCACTGGCGGTGGTCGATTTGGCAGGCACTAAGTGCTTTCTTGAGACAGTCTTTGTATCTCTTCTTTGGTGCCTCTCTGTCTCGGTGTCCAGCGGCAAGCTCGCCAAACAGGGTGATCTTGGGTAGGCGATGATCCTCCATCCTGGAGACATGCCCCGCCCAGCGGAGCTGCGTCCGCAGCAGCAAAGCCTTGATGCTCACAGTTTCTGCCTGTTCAAGGACCTCGACGTTGGTGACATAGTCACTCCAGTGAATGCCCAGGATAGTACGCAGGCAGCGCTGGTGGAAGCGTTCGAGAAGTCGTAGTTGGCTGCGGTAGAGGGCCCAGGACTCAGAACCATACAGCAGGGTGGTGAGGACGACAGCTCTGTACACGCTGATCTTAGTGCCTGTTTTCAGCTGTTGATTGTGCCACACCCGCTTGAATAGTCGCCCGAAAGCGCTGTTCGCTTTTGCCAGCCTGCTGTCAAGCTCCTTGTCCAGCTTGGCGTCCGATGTGATGAAGCAGCCAAGGTAAGTAAACTGGTGCACTGACTTTAGTTCAGACTCGCCGATGGTGATGTGGGGAGGGCGATGCTCTACCGTTGGTGCCGGCTGATGAAGGACCTCTGTCTTTTTCAGACTGACCTCGAGTCCAAAGAGCTGGGCAGCGTCTGCGAAGCAGGACGTGATGCGCTGCAGGGCTCTCTCTGTGTGTGCAACGAGGGCAGCGTCATCAGCAAAAAGCAGCTCGCGAATCAGTTGGTCTAAGGTTTTGGTGTGGGCCTGCAGTCGTCTGAGGTTGAACAGGCTGCCATCGAGACGATACCTGATGTACACTGCATCATCATCGTTGAGGTCCACTGTGGCCTGCTTCAGCATCATGCTAAATAAGATGGTGAAGAGGGTCGGTGCCAGCACGCAGCCCTGCTTTACACCGTTGTGAATAGGGAATGGTTCTGAGAAGTCATTGTTGAGTCTGACCTGGCCTTGCTGGTCCTCGTGTAGCTGGACGATCATGCTAAGGAACTTTGGGGGACAGCCAAGTCGCTACAGGATCTGCCACATGCCTTGCCTGCTCACAGTGTCGAACGCTTTTGTTAGGTCAACAAACGTTATGTACAGCCCTTTGTCTGCTCGCGGCACTTCTCCTGAAGCTGTCTCAGCACAAAGACCATGTCGGTGGTGCTCCTGTTGGCTCTGAAGCTACATTGGCCCTCTGGGAGGTGGTCTTCAGCGATGGCAGGTACCAGCCGATTCAGGAGCAGCCTTGCAAGAATTTTCCCGGCAATGGACAGCAGGGTAATTCCACGATAGTTGGAGCAGTCAGACTTCTCGCCTTTGTTCTTGTACAGGGTGATGACGACTGCATCACGGAGATCCTTTGGTAGTGTTCCTTCCTTCCAGCAGCATAGAAAGAAGTCGTGGAGCTTGTTGTGCAGTGCTGGGCCTCCATGTTTCCAGATCTCTGGCGGTATTCCATCAATGCCTGCTGCTTTGCCACTCTTGAGCTGGTGGATGGCTGTGAGAGTCTCTTCAGCGGTGGGCGGTTCGTCCAATTCAACCTTTACTGGGAGGTGTAGGATTTGGAGGATGACTGCTTCTTGAACAGTGTGCTCAGCGCTGAAGAGGCTCTGAAAGTGCTCCGACCAGCGGTTCAAGATGGAGGTATTATCTGTAAGCAATGCCTGTCCATTAGCGCTTTTCACTGGACTCTGTACCAGGTGCCTGGGGCCATACACTGCTTTTAATGCTTCGTAGAAGCCCCTGTACTCACCGTTGTCAGCGCAGAGCTGGGTCCTCTGTGCGAGTCTGGTCCACCAATCGATCTGGAGGTCTCTGAGCTTGCGCTGGAGACTGCTGCAGACGAGGCGGAAGGCAGACTTCTTCACAGGGCAGGAAGGCTGGGCTAGGTGGGCCTGATGGGCGGCTCTTTTTTTTTTTTTTTTTTGCTAGGAGTTCCTGGATCTCTACATCATTTTCGTCAAACCAGTCTTTGTTCCTCTTTCTAGCGAAACCCAAGACTTCTGCAGAGGATTTTGCAATAGCAGTTTTCAGTTGTTCCCAGAGTGTTTCAGGGGAGGAGTCTGCTGGGTCCGCTATGTCTTTGAGCCTGCGCTGTAAATCTGTCTGCTTTCACATCGTCACACTGAAGGCTGGCAACATCAAGCTTTTTCTTGGGGGGCCCCCATTTCTTAGGTTTTGGCTTGAAGTGGAGCCTGAGTTTGCAGCGGACAAGGCGGTGGTCAGTGTGGCACTCTGCGCTGGGCATCACTCTGGTGAGGAGGACGTCGCTGCGGTCCTTCTGACGCACTAGGACATAGTCAAAGGTACGGGGGACATATAAATGCTAAATAAAGGATAGATTATGAACATGCACAGATGTGCATGTCTTTTGGTTGGTGTTCAGCGGTTTTGTGTGTGTATGTGGGGAGGGTTTGGGAGTGGGCGGTATGGCACCTATGAAGACTTATTAGCCATTGTGAGAAAACGCAAACTGAAGTGGTATGGGCATGTCACGCGTTCAGCAGGGCTTGCCAAAACAATCCTGCAAGGCACTGTGCAAGGAGGACGAAGGAGAGGAAGACAGAGGAAAAGATGGGAGGACAATATCTCAGAGTGGACAGGACTGAAGCTGGGAGATACGCTGAGAATGGCAGAGAACAGAGAGGAATGGAGGGAGCTGGTTGTCAAGTCATCAGTGGTGCCCCAACGGTCGGCAAGACTACGGGATATAGATAGATAGATAGGTATGGCACCTATTACCATAAATATAGTGTATATTTTCTTTTTGTATGCTGATGTGTATGTACGAAACCTACTTTACAAACAAACAAAAATAAATAATAAATTTAAATAAATAAAAGGAGGTAAATCAAAGATACCTGGAACATATGAATACCAAGTAAAGGATATATTATGAACGTGCACAGATGTGCATGTCTTTTGATGGGTGTTTTGTGTGTGTATGTGGGGTGGGGAGCGGGTGGTATGGCACCTATTACCATATATGTGTACATGTATGTTCTCATCTTGTATGCTGATGTGTATGTGCAAACATACATCACAAACAAACAAAAAAATAAAATAATAAATTCATAAATAAAATAAGTCGGAGATACCTGGGACCTCTGAATATGCATGCTAAGTAAAGGATAGATTATGAACATGCACAGATGTATGCATATTGAGAAAAAAATTCCTCTTCTTCATGGCCAACACTATGCCACTAGTAATCATGTGCATCAAGGAATTTCTTCTATCCATAATTAAAGGATAAATAATAAATAAATATGTAAGTGAATACATAAATGAATCAATAATAAATAAATAAACGTGTAATATAATGGAGAGGGCTACTTTCTGTATTGTGTCTCATGCATTCCCGATAAAGCTTGATCATAAGAGTTTTGTGAGTACTTGAGTGCGGATTGGTTGAATGGGTTGCAAAAACTTAAATTTTTATATTTATGTGTTTAGCTGAACATGGTGATTTAGGTGGAAACGGTTCGGAGCTGGATTTCAGTTTGCCTGGCTTGTGCTTAAGACCAGTCGGATAAGAGTGTGCTTGACCAGTTAAAAATCCCATCTCCACTAATAAAAAAAAAAAGAGCAGACCTACACTTTGAGCCGTTAGGCTGGAAAACAAACATGTTGTATCCGGACAAAATGTCTTCAGAATGTTGAAGATGGTCGGCAGACACAATGCACAACATGCACGAAGGGAGTTTGCTTTCGATATGCTTTCCTCCCACAAAAGACCGCGTTCTATGGGAAAGGCTGTTTTCAAGGCCAGGAAAAATAACGTACATGACGTTGATAAGATGGACTTCAAAGTTCAAATCCAAAATAATCTCTGTTTTACTTCAGGAGCAAAGTAAACCTACATCAACCGTGCGCGTCTGAATGACTTCTTTCGAAGGCATCTCGCTGACCGCCATTTTAAAACTAGTGACGCGAGTATGCTTACGGCATTTAAAATATTACTTTTTAAATATTTTTTTCTTAAATATGTATGCATGTTTACGTGCTCATGATTTTAATTTACTCACTGAAATAAACTTGTAACTTGTATGCTTGAAATTGTCAATGTTATGCACAAAAAATGTCTTGCACCTTATCCGGGCCGTTTACGAGAACTGGTTGGCTCCCTCACAGCGAACAAATAGCTTTCGACAAACACTTCTACAAAAATGTCTCCATCCTAAGGACAAATATTGTTGCTATCCATAAACCTTCGTTTCGTACCTGCAAACCATTGTTACTCTTTTGACGAAATACCTATCTCTGCAGAAATTGCGTAAGCTGCTAGACTATTAGTAGAAACTTCTGGATTGATCTACAGTGTTCTTTTTAATGAACATTAATGAGTTTTGGTTACGTTTTCTTTTCTGATTGGTTGTGTTGTACGAATTTGCTGGATTATTCTGGAAATCTGTAATAGTATAAAAGAGCGTGTTAGGAAATATGTGTGTACATTGTATGAGAGATGCAGTGTGTGAAAAGTGTTGATGCATTGTACAGGAGACAGTGTATCAGTGTTGGTGCATTTGTGGATGCATTGTGCGGAGACTGCATCGCTGCAATAAAATATTGTTGGAACTGTTACTCCATGCAGTTACAGCCTTGTGCCACGTGTAACGAGTTGCTGCCGAGTGAAGTTTCAAGTCTTTACAAGAACCCTACGTGCGTGCGTCTGGTGTGATTGTATCATACTACGACTACGACAACCACGTAACACACCACACACACACACACACACATACACACACACACACACACACACACACACACACACACACACACACACACACACACAATCCCCAATCTGCCCCTGCCAAGACACAAGGCAATGAAGACATAGCTCCGATCTCTCTGCACTTTTATTCAGCCTAGCGTTCATGTCAAACCAGTTGTCGGGTCCTGAAATGAGAGCGATGAGACTCTTTACAATCATTGTCGTCATCATCGTCACCGTCCACGTCATGAACGCCTTCACTGCCAGTTGACCCAGACAGTGTTCTAGAGATCATTGTAAGTTCGACATCAGACATCCCCAGCCGTACAAGAAACACGGACGCAAAGTGGTTTCAGCAAGAGGCATAGATCCTCATGCGCCCCCGCAACTACGGGGGCGCATGAGGATCTATGCCTCTTGCATATACGTGATGTTCACTTTTTCTTGTCGGTTAACGAGTTAAGTTATTAGCCGTACATTAACTAACAAGTTCATTATTAGCAATTTCGGCTGCTATAATGACGTTGAATGACGAAACCGTATCAAGAAAATACCAACAAACCAAAAAGGTGACTGCCAAAGGTGTAAAATGCAGTGAAGAACCCAAGGAAGAAAGAACCATGCTTAGAAAAGATAGTTACAGCACAAAATAGACATACAAACACTCACACATTTTGGAACTTATCTTTTTGTGATGAATGTGTAACTGATGCACGCAACAGTGAAGAGCTGCCGTCTATTCATCACGAACTGGTCAAAGGTAAATTCCAATTTGTGTACTAGTTTGTATGCTTATTTTTTTTTTAAGGGTTTTAACCAGAAATATTCTAATAAACTGTGTTGTAACTGTCTTTTTAAAGCGCGTTTCTTCCTTCGTTGGGTTCTTCCCAACAAAGAAAGAAACACACTTTCAAAGGATCATCACAACACATTTTTTAAAATAATTTTTAGTTGAACCATTTATTTACAAAATGGACATACTGACATTATTATGTCAGTATTTTCAGTTGAATAGGGGTTTTAGAAAGGACAATTACAACGCAATTTATTATTATTTCTGGTTTCAACCGGAAATTTTAATAAATTGTGTTGTAATTGTACTTTCTAATATAATTGTACTTTCTAAGTATATTTGTTTCCTTGTTGGGATTTTCTTTGCATCTTGCGTGCTTGGCTTGGCAGTCACATTTGTCGTCTGGGATTTCGCCGAAAGAGATGTTCCGGATGTTAAAATTAGGTTAAGAAATACTCGCGTCTTTGAACAGAAACAGTGGATTAAAAGACCGGACAAATATGCAATATTGTATGTTTGCCTCGACGCACCACAGAAAGAGATGGATCAACTAGATAATTCAAGGCAGCGTGCCGGATTAGCTTGGCGCCATCAGGCTCCAAGCTAATCCGACAGTAAATTTAACTCAAAGCTGGGCGTATCCGGATGCAGCACGTCTCGAATAGTCGATCCATCTCCTGCACATCATTGGTACATAGTTGTGACACCTCCAAAATGTGGGAAATGCTGCCTTGGAGTTAAATGGGTTAATGCAGTGTTTTCGTCGAAACAGCGTGCGTTTTTGACCGAATTCTGATTTCGTAAAACGTCAGTGTAGTGTAATGGATACGATTTAGTTTTTTCCAGTAAATGCTGTGAGATATCAGGGTGTTTTTCAGTTTTTTCACTTACACGTTACGCCAGTTCAAGCAAAAGGTTCCATCAGTTCCTGTCCTGCTTTTAAACGGGGTGTGTGACGTCACACATCTGGTGGCAGATCGAGTCAGTGCTGCCATGGTGGAGGTCACAACAAGCGTGACACTGTGCTCTAGTCGCCTCCTCTTGGCACCGGATGTTTTCCCAGATATCTGTCGTGACAGGGAAAACTTGGGTGCTCAGTGGTTTTCGACCTGACTGCTAACTTCCCAACGCGCAAAATGCCATCGGGCCGACGTCGGCCCGATGGCATTTTGCGCGTTGGGTTGTCAATTGTAACTGTCCTCTCTAAGCGTGTTTCTTATTTTGCTGCGATCGTCAGGTGCAAAATCACGGACCAGCCCACAAAAAGCAGCAAAGAAAGAAAACAGCAACTTTATAAAGAAAGAAACACGCTTTCAGGAGCGGATCAGTTACCTCCATTGGGGGTAGGGGGTGTTCCAACGTTTAGTTTGGGACCCTCAACCTGACACAAAAGGCAGGCTCGCAACATCAGACGTTGCTCCCAGTAGCCGAATAATTAAAAAGCGAGTGGATGGGGGGGTGGAGGCGAAGGGGCAGGGAGAGGGGGGGGGGCGAGCCAAGCGTGTTTGAGAACCTCTTCCCCCTTCTCATCCCCCCCCCACTCCCCACCCCACCCCCGCCACCCCCCTCCTCCAAGCTCCCACCCTGTCACGTAACTGACCCGTCTTTGATAATGGTGTGTGTGTGTGTGTGTGTGTGTGTGTGTGTGTGTGTGTGTGTGTGTGTGTGTGTGTGTGTGTGTGTGTGTGTGTTATTTGTGTGTGTGTGTGTTATTTGTGTGTGTATTATTTGTGCGTGCATGCGTGAGTGTTCGTGCGTGCAATGTGTGTGTTGTTGTCTTGGTATGTAGGGGTTTGGGACTGAAAGGGGAGAGGGGAGACGGCAAAAAGCCGCTTACACGAATGCTGTTAATCTGGAATCAGACTATGCGTTAACTCGTTCGTATCCGGGCGCGGCACGTCTCGAATGAGTTAATGGCGGTACAAGCTTACCTCCCAGATCGCCGCCTCCGAAGATCTGTTTCCTCTCCACTGCCACGGCGCACACCACCAAGCAAAGCAGAACGATGATCGTCTTCATTGTGCACACGAATCACTGTAACGACGAGAACCGTCCGACATGAACTGAAGTTAACTCATTAACTCATTCGAGGCGTGCCACCTCCGGATACGCGGCTTATGCCGCGTATACAGAGGCGGCACGTCTCGAATGAGTTAACCCCTTCCCTGCCACTGTGCGTACATTTTTGTTTCTGGAGTCTGTGTTCGTTCAACGACCAAAAAAAACCAAACAAACAAAAAAACAACGCCGTCCAAGAAATATGGACACGCATTGGTCTCAGCAAGAGGCATTGATCCTCATGAGCCGCCGCAGTCGCGGGAACTCATGAGGACCTATGTCTTTTGCAGTTGGATCGTGTTCACTTTCTCTTGGCAGTGAAGGGGTTAGGTAGCTAACTCTTTGACTATCGGTAACGCTTTTTGTCGAGTTGATTCCTAAAGGAATCAACTCGACAAAGAAGCGTTACCGACCGTCAAAGACTGAAAAGGAATCAACTCGACATAACCGCGTTACCGACAGCCAACGGGTTAATGCTTTGCAAACAGCGATGGCCGTTGCCTCAAGGCGAAGATTTTTACTGGAATACGTTAATTGACACCAATTACTGGATACGGCGTGAAATATCCTGTATGAAATCGAAATTCTCGACACAAATTACTCAAACAGTTTGAAATATCCTGAGTAAACTGGAAAGTTAGTGAAATGAATTGATAGATCCTGATTAAACTGAACAATCTAGACAAATTATTGAACGGTACGAAATATACGGCATGAACTGAAAATTCTGGACACATATTTCGCCTCTATTTCAGTGATTTGTGTCCACCGCATGAAATGTCGGTTGTGGACACGAAATACTGAAAACACATAGCTGTGTTTGAGAGCTTTTGCGTCTAATGAATTAATTATATGCCTTCGTGAGGAGACTCTCCTTGCTAGTCTTCACATTGGCCATACTTAAGTCACACACTCCTTCTTATTGAAAGGGGTGAAACGCCCCTGGTGCTTCGCCTGCGACGAGCCTTTTTCGGTGAAGCACTTCTTGACATCATTTGCTGACCTAATCGGTACAAGACAGAAAAACTGTACAGCAGACTCTTTGTTCGGGACGCTCCCCCCTGACAAAATCTTCAGCTTTCTCAAGGAAACCAATTTGATTTACACTATTTGAGTCTCTGTAGTCTGCATAACTCATTCAGCCCGGCGCACGTATTTTCCAAATTTTGGAGGCGTCATCTAACGACTATGCAGCTGTTGCAGGAGATGGATCGACCGTGATAATTTAAGGGCAGTGCCAGATTAGCTTGGATGACGTTGGATGACGCCTCCAAAATTTGGGAAATACGTGCGCCGGGCTGCATGAGTTAAACTGTATTTACATTATGTTTTAAGACATTTCTTAGTCTGACTGGCCTTTTGGATGGTCTTAGTCGCATGCTCGGCGTTAAACCCCAATAACTAACTAACTAACCATCGTGATATAATTAATCTGTTTTCCGATTCATAATCGATTAGGCTATGAATAATCAGCTCAACTGAACTGAATCGAATCGATTATTGATATGGCCAATATGTCGATTAAAGCCTGAACTGTTTAACTAAGCCGATTGATTAAACGTATTTTTTTTTAATGACACTGTATACACTTACATGAACTCGCTACACAGCCACTAAATTACGAGATAAGAGACCAGGAACGCGTCTCTGCAGGTGAATTTTATAAAGGTTTTTTTATCGTGAGAAACATCACGTGTTACATTACAAATCTGTGTGCTTGTCTGTGAATTTGGACCTCAATGCGTAAAACCGTGAGTCCAAAATCACAGACCGGCACACGCGATTTTTTTATAGCCTGTCAAAATCTTTGCGGTTCCAGTGCAAACAGGTTCGTCACCATGGCTGTTCTGGTTCCAACACCGGCGGGAAAAAAATAGAAAAAAAAGTGACACTGGTCTTGCAGTGTGCACTGAGATAATTATATTCGAGAATGCTACATTATAACGAACTGGTACAAGAATTATCTGCAAACTGTGGGGAAATAATTGTATTCCAACTACATATAATTGTACGTGGTCATTCTGATTCCTTCACTCTTTCAGAAAGCACTCTGTACTGTAAACGTTCTGTTCATGTAACTGAGAGGACACAGGACGAGGAGACACAAGTTTCAAGCTTTGATTATTCTGCACTAGCTGAAATGCATCACCTATCACAAGGTCACACTTAACAAAAGGTTTTTACCCGATGCAAGTTACTTGGCTTATAAATAATAATAATAATAATAATAGTAATAATAATAATAATAATAATAATATAATTTAATTAGTGCTCATCCTCAAAATTAATGATGCTCTAAGCGCTTTACAAGATCAAAAATCACAGAACAAAAGTACAAGAAATTTAAAGCTGCAATAAATGTTACAACTGAAGTGATACATATCACACACACACACACACACACACACACACACACACACACACACACACACACACACACACACACACACACACACACACACACCTCTACAAGAACTGTACTGCCAAAGATTGCTAACGCACTGAAAATCCATAAAAGGTTAATGTACGTCTTAACTATACGCATAAGTAAAAGATATAGGTCTCGAGTAGCGATTTGAAAGCAGACAGAGTTGGAGGATGTCTGACATGGGCTGGAAAGTCGTTCCAGGTAAATGGACCGAAATAAGAAAAGACTTCTTTTGCCTAGGAACTCTGAAAATACGCGTGTCTGATGCAGAACGGAGGGATCTTGAAGGCGTGTAAATAGGAACCAGGTCAGACAAATATGGGGGAGCAGAACCCGTAATAGCATTGTAACAAATGACAGAAACTTTGTACACAATTCTTTGAGATAAAGGCAGCCAATTAAGGTTAACAAGTAATGGTGTTTACGTGCTCACGTTTCGATACTCTGTATATTAGGCGGGCAAAACAGTTCATAACTCTTTGAGGTTTATCAAGAAAATTCTGAGGAACTTAAGCCAAAATCAATCCGGAAAATGAAAAGAAATGAAATGAAATGAAACTTTATTTCTGAAGGATAAATGATTCGGTACACAGACCTTTTTTCAATCATGTTCTTGCACACGCACTCACACAACACTCTCACTCGCGTGACTAAAACCTAATAAAAATGGAAAGGCAAAACGTGATCATCAAAACAAAAACAATATATTTTATATATATATATATATATATATATATATATATATATATATATATATATATATATATATATATATATATATATATATATATATATATATATATACATACATACATACATATATATATATATATATATATATATATATATACATATATATATATATATATATATATATATATATATATATATATATATATATATATATATATATATATACATACACGCATACACAGACATACACATATATACATGTTAACCTTAAATTGGCTGCCTTTATCTGAAAGAAAGAACAAGGGAGGGATCAAGCGTTTAGTTGCTTCAGTAGTGAGAAGATGTCCAATTGTACTGATGTTCATCAATTCAAAACAGGAACATCTGGCAAACCTTGTTGACATGCTCTCCCATGGTCAGCCTATTTTCAAAGATAACACCAAGATTACGGGCAGACTCAGAAAATGGGATAAAGATCTGACCAACTCTGATCAAGCCTGGGAGATCAGTGCAGAAAATCTTCGGGCCTCGGTTTTGTCAATATTCAACTGCAATTAACAATAACAACAATAACAACAACAAAATAAGAATAATCAGTCCCCCGTGGCATTTTGTCATATTCGAACTACACTTAACTGGATCCGAGCAGTTCAAATTGGAACATAATAAAACACATTTTTTTACGGCCATTCGCAACCGGTGACTTCTTGTATCAAAGCACAGGTGCGAGCTGGAACAACCACGGTGCAGTCTAGTCTTAAAGTTGGAACAGACTTTACTCGGTCATACTTTTTTTTTTTTTTTTTTTTTTTTTTGGGGGGGGGGGGGGGGGTAAGAATCGTGACTTGTGCGAATGTTTCTTATGAGGCAAAGTACTTTTAAGTCACAATCTGACAAACATAAACTCTGTCGTGACGGTCTGAGCACGATTTGACCTACTCATGCAAAAAAAAGCGATCTGCTCCGTTGCGGGCTTTGGTTGCTAATATTTTGCTGATACAAATGGTTTTCAATGTTGCCTGACCGCAGCTGACTTTTCTACCCTTTTTTTCACAATAGATGTGAGTAGGTTCACGTAACAAAGGTCTTGGTCATGTCGATAGAACTCCGCCATACGTGCACGCCGCCGTGAGTTAGCCATAGTGGCCTGCTCGGCATTAAGCCATATCATACTGAGGCTAAAAGCTTCAAATTTGTACACTGCCATTTGCAAGCTACATTATAGTACTTACAGATAAGGATATAGACTAATGGCTTTAGTTCAAGGGTGGTGCCAGAATAGCGTGGCGCCTAGAGCCAAGCTATTCTGGCACTACCCTTGAACTATTGTAGCCAAACATATTTCACACACTGGTGTATTCCCAATGATGAGGGTATACGTTCAGAGCCAAGTGACGCAGACTTTGTATTCAATCTTTATTCATTCAACACCCCAAATTCCTATTTGCCCCAGGGACAAGCCTCAAAATCGTGTCATCAACAGGCATAGATCCTCGTGTGCCCCCCGCTACTGCGGGGGCTCATGAGGCTCTATACCTCTTGCAGTTGGGTGGCGTTCTGAACGGGATAAGCACAAATAACTAACTTATTTCAACTGAGACCTTTCTGCTCTTCTTCTCGTGTGTACTTTACACGTGCGCAAGAGAAGGAGAGCAGAACGGTCTTTCATTTTGCTCCATTCAAACTTCACAAGCCTTTAGTCAGACATTGTACTTTATAAAGGAGACTATGATACCGTGAACGATTAATCCGCCATTTGGGCTGGAGCAGGTCGCTTTCAAAGTTGTGTGCTTGACTGTGATTTGATTGGGCCTAACCCTTTCAGCGCCAACACCCTACAGCAGGAGATTGATTTGACCATGATAGTTCAAGGGTAGTGCCAGAATAGCTTGGCGCCTGAAGGCGCCAAGCTAATCTGGCACTACCCTTGAATTATCATGGTCAATCCACCTCCTGCAAGCGGTACATAGTCGTTAAGTAACACTTCCAAAATTCGGGGAAATGCACCCGTGGCGCTAAAAGGGTTAACGACTCCCGCACACATAAATGAATAGACATTCACGTAGTTGTTGTTTTTCTGTTGTTGTTTTGTTGTGGGTTTTTTTTTTTTCTTTTTTCTTTTTTCTTTTCTTTTTTTTTCTTTTCCCCACTATCACTAAACAAACTTTGCACGAGCCTCGTGTGCCATTCGCACATGACGTAAACGTTACGATTACAAAAATAGATACAATCTGCGGTTATACATAACAAAAACTAGAATGTCTATATTTAAGAAAAGCGAGATTTCCATCGTTACACGATGAAAATCTCGCTTTTCTCAAAAATAGACTGGGTTTTGTCATGACGGCAGAAATGTAGGCTTGTCTGAGACTTTGGACCTTAACCCAGTAGCAAAACGTCTTCGGCCCACGACGGCCGCAGTAGGCCCGCGCACAGCCGGGGACCTTTACTTACTGGGTTAAGGGTCTGTGTCCTAAAGCACAGCGGACAGGCAAACAGAACAAGACAAGCTTGTTGAAGATACGATGTAGAGCAGCAAAGCTAAAAGTATACATCCAGAAATGTGTTTATGCTGTCTAAGCTAAAATATCTTATTGATGTCGACACTCGCAAACTATTTTACAATGCCCATGTCAAATCCCACATCGATTATGCCTCGACGACATGGGACGGCAGCGGTGACATACACATGAAGAGGCTTAACTCCTTGCATCGCAGGGCAGTGAAGCAGATCCTGCCTGATCCAGCTCTTTCTACTGACCAAAAATTTGAAAAACTAAAATTGTTTCCTCTTAACAAGCACCATCTCTTTAACAAAGGGGTAGTCATGTATAAAATCTGGAATGAAATCCACCCAGAATACTTGTGTAATCTCTTCACCAAGGCAGCTTCAGGCTATTCAACATCAAGGCGAAATTCATCACACCACGCCCGATGATAGATTTATTTAAAACCACCCTCGCTTTCTCGGGCGCCTCGTTTTGGAATAAACTGCCAGCGCACATAACACACACTGGTTCAAGGAAAGCCTCTTCAAGTACCTGCTATCTAACAGCTCACTCACTGGTTGTCTGGTTCCGGTATCTCCATCGCCTAAAGCCTTGATATTAACCTCCGCGCGCACGTGCGTGTATGTGGGTGTGTGCACGCGCGTGCGTGCGTGCGTGCGTGTGTGTGTGTGTGTGTGTGTGTGTGTGTGTGTGTGTGTGTGTGTGTGTGTGTGTGTGTGTGTGTGTGTGTGTGTGTGTGTGTGTGTGTGTGTGTGTGTGAGCATGCGGCGCGAGCGTGCGCGCGAGTTTCATTTCAGTGAAAAAAGGAATTTTAAAGACTCCTCTTTTCTTCTTTTTTTTTTCCCCCGTTCACATTGTTAGTAATCATAATTGGTGCGCTCCATTTTGCTTTATCCATCTCTTTTTGAACGACTTGTTATATTATGTGCACTTTTATGTTAGTAGCTTTGTACTTCTGTATGTTAGTAGCCTTGTACCTTTAGCAGAGTTGTACCTTTGTAGATTAGCAACGGCAAGCGTGAAAAATGGCACATGTGCTAACTGCTTCTTCCGTTCAGAAATAAAGTTTCATTTCATTTCAAAGTTTCATTTCATTTCATTTCATTTCATCTCTCTCTCTCTCTCTCTCTCTCTCTCTCTCTCTCTCTCTCTCTCTCTCTCTCTCTCTCTCTCTCTCTCTCTCTCTCTCTCTCTCTCTCTCTCTCTCTCTCTCTCTCTCTCTCTCTCTGTAGACAGCCAGCCAGCCAGGTAAAATGTCATCCATCCGTACGTCCATCCATCCATCCATTCTCTCTCTCTCTCTCTCTCTCTCTCTCTCTCTCTCTCTCTCTCTCTCTCTCTCTCTCTCTCTCTCTCTCTCTCTCTCTCTCTCTCTCTCTCTGGGTTAATAGGTGGTGTCTACTATTAACTGATTAGCTGCGATATCAACTGACAAGAGTTAACCGCATCCTTTCCTACAGGGATTTATCTGCCACTAATTTGCTTAACCCCGTTGTGCATGCAACCACCGATGCTGCAAACAGCACCGGTGGATGCATGAACAAAAGGGTTAATTTTCATTTTTGAACTAGTAGGTGGTGTTCATCACTGATTTACTGACGCTTTAATTAGACGTTTATATTTGGTGATTGTGAACACGAGCACGGCAAGCTGACTGCTATTGTTACAGATGTAACTTGTTCTTACCGTAAATCAGTTAGAGTGACTACCAACGTTATTGTCTGCATCCACTGTGCTGTTTATTGATTACTTTGGTTCTACCTTCTAGCCGCGTTGGTCATAAACTGATGTGACAGTAACATTGAGTGTTACCACCAGAGACTGTGTTAGTTTACACTGTAAAGATTGTGCTCATTTAAGAAAGACTTAATTTTCAGCCTCTTTCGTGTCTTTACAGTGAGACAGACTATTAGCTTGAGTGATTTAATTAAAATTGTACTGGAACGACAAAGAAGGGAACTTAGTGACAGCCGAACATACAGGTGTTCCATGCGGCGTTTCAAGTTGCGTCACTTTTTTCTTGTGGTTCAGTCACTCCCGCAGCGAGTTTTTGAGAGCTCAGTAGCTTAACTGCTACTTGTTCTCTGGAGGACTTTTATTCAATTACGTGGCCTTTTATCGTTTTATAGTTTTATAGTATTTTTTATTTCCGTGTTTTTCTGTATTCAATTGTTTCTTCATTGTTTATCTTGTGCACTCTGTATTTTGTAATAAGTCCAAGCGAATTTTCCATCAAAGGTGAAACACCTGCTTGCTTACCTAGAAAACCGTAAGCTCCTCCACCCTTTCCAATCCGGATTTCGTCCGCAGCATTCATGCCACACAGCACTTACACGCCTTGTTGACACATGGCTCAAGGGTATGAATAAGTCACAGTTAACAGGAGTAGTCTATCTGGATTTTAAGAATGCTTTTGATCTGATTAACCATACTATTCTGACTTCTAAGCTTCACACATACCTCAATAACGGAGACGCAGTTGCTTTTTTCACATCTTACCTTACTAAAAGAAAACAAAAGGTTCTTGTTCATGGCTCATACTCCTCTCTCAAAGATGTAAGCTTCGGTGTGCCCCAAGGGTCTGTGCTGGGCCCTCTACTGTTTTGCTTATTTATCAACGATTTGCCTCTACATATTACTTGCCAAGATGTACAATGCGACCTTTTTGCTGACGACACCTCAGTTCATACTACTAGTAAAGATATACAGGTAATTTCCGACAACCTACAACAAAGTCTTCATGAAGTATCAGCTTGGTGTATAAACAATTCTATGGTTGTTCATCCAGCCAAAACGAAATCGATGGTAGTCGCCACGCGCCAAAAACAGCAGATAATGCCTCTATTACTTAACCTTTCTCTTAAAGGTAGTCAGGTAGAACAGGTAAATGAACATCGAGTACTGGGGATTAAAATCGACAGTCAGCTAAAATGGCAAGCTCATACAGACGCCTTATGCAAAATAGTAGCCAAAAATCTCTTTATGTTATCAAAACTAAAATATTATACTGATTCAGATACCCGTAAACTATTTTATAACGCTCACATACGTTCTTATATCGATTACGCGTCATCGGTATGGGATGGGTGTAGTGAGGTCCATTTAAAGAGACTCAATTCCCTTCACAGACGAGCGGCCAAAATAATCTGCCCTGATCAACACCTAAGCACTGAAGAAAAGCTCTCAAAAGCAGGTCTCCTGCCACTTCAAGATCATTTTAAATATAACAAAGCAATCTTTATGTTCAAAGTGTGGAAACGCAAAACACCTGAGTACATCTCCACTTTGTTCCGTAAGTCTGAGTCCAAGCTTGGAAACATCAGAAAGCTTTTCATAGTCCCAAAACCAAGGATCGATCTATATAAAACTAGCTTATCCTTCTCAGGGGCACTTATCTGGAATGCCCTTCCCGACCATGTAAAATCCGCCTCCTCGCTAGCCTGTTTTAAAAAGGGTCTCTGCAAATATTTTGTGGATCACTCGTAGGGATGACTTAACCACTTGTATTATATGTTTCTTTTTATGCTGGGTCCAATTTATTCCCAATTAAGTCTGTTATCCTTTTCATTTATCATTTGGACTACTTAGCTCTGTCTATGTGTGAAGGGGGGGTGGGTGGGGTGGGGGGTGTCTGTGAGTCTATGAGTATGTCTGTCTATGTGAATAGTGTTGTCATCTCTTTGTAAGTATTATGTTTACTTATATGTATGTATATTTGTAGTTAGTCTTGTAGTTGTTAGCAACGGCAGGTTTGTAAAATGGCTGTGTCGATGACGATGTCAATGCCTAAACCGTTGTAAAATAAAGTTTCATTGATTCATTGATTCATTGATTCTCTCTCTCTCAGAAAAGCAGATTTGAAAAATGGCATTGCATCTGGCATTGTTAATATCTTTACCGTTGTAAAATAAAGATTCATTGATTCAATGATTCTCTCTCCCTTTCTTTCTCTCGCCAGGAAGCCAGCCAGTAATAATAATAATTAAAAAATAATAATAAATAATAATTATTTTATGACCAAAAAAATCACTGTCGCCGAACCGTCCTGCGCTGTTGCAAAGAAGCGGAAAATATTATGTGATCAAAAAGTGTCTGAAATGCGACGTAACCGTTCCGTGTAACGCTACTACTACTAGGGCAGATCGTGCTGTTCATTTTTTTTTTTTTTTAAATCAGGGCTTTATCTGCAAAATTGTGATTTATGAACGTATTTCCCTGGCCCACATCAGTGCAATGATTACGACATTTCCAAATTTAACGGGAAATGCAAGTTACGTAGCATGACACACAGGGCACCAGGTATCATATAAATAATACTATCTACATGATACCTGAGATGAACCCATCTGAGAAAGAAACACGCTTAGAAATGATAGGTACAACACGTTGTGTTGTAACTGTCATTTCTAAGAGTTTTCTTTCTCCTTTTGGGTTTTCTCCGCATTTTACACGGTTGGCAGTCACCTTTATGGTCTGGATTTGATAGTATTATAGGCACGGGATGATCGTTGAGCGTAATTGGTCACCTCTTAACACGGGTAGTAGTAATTAGCAAGAAGATGGGTCAGATCTGAAAATCTAGCGTGGAGTGAAGCAGTGCTATTTAGATTTTGCAATACAAGACGGTACAAAGCACGCAGCAACTAGAAATGGTATGGCCACTCGCTAATACATCCTTTGAACATATCATGGTATCTGTCCTCTATAACTGGTTTTTGGTTTTGTGTTGCTGTTTGTTTTTTGTTTGTTTTTTTGGTGTGTGTTGTTGTTGTTGTTGGTGTTGTTGTTGTTGTTGTTGCTGCTGCTGTTGTTGTTGTTGTTCGTGTTCTTGTTGTTGCGTTTGTTGTTTGGGATTTTAGGTTTGTTTGGGGGGAGGGGTGTTTTTTGTTTTGTTTGTTTGTTTGTTTGTTTGTTTGTTGGGTTGCTTTTTTTTTTTTTTTTTTTGGGGGGGGGGGTATAAGGCGGTCAAAACAAGGCCTGGGCACGTGTGGCCAAGTATACTTTCCATAGACACGGCCCTTTGTCATCGCTATTAACTCATTGTGGCATCTCGCATAATATGCCCCAATTGGTCTGTCCTGGAGGACTTGGGTAGGGTTACTAATACTTACGTTCCAATGGTCACCCTGGTCAGCCCCAAAGAGTGAGTTTTAACCCATTTAGCCCCGATTTACTACATATGGAGATGGATCGACCATGAAATTTCAAGCGTAGTGCTAGATTAGCTTGGCACCTGATGGCGCTTAGCTAATTTTTCGGGACTTGGGTGGGCTTGACTATTTTTTAGTTCCTAGGGTCACCCTGGTCAGCCCCAAAGGGTGGGTTTCCCTTCTACTCTGGGGCATGTGTTTCTGTCTACCCTTGGTCCATTCACCTATATTTGCCTTTTTAAAATTCTTCCAACTGTCTGCACTGCCTGTAGCTCTTGATATTGGATGTGGGTTGCTAAATGGTCTTAGCTTTATTTGGGCCCCAAGGCGTGGGTTTATTTAACGTATTGGACCGGCTGGCGACATACATTCAATATTCTGTTTATTTTATTTTTTCAGAAGCAGTGCAGGCACGTCCTGAGAAAGCTTTGTTGCTGTCGAGACGTTAAGCAATGTACAATCAATCAATCAATCAAACCAATCCGTACACACAAGGTCCTCCGGTCACGAATTCATCGCGTGACCAGTGGAAATACTTGGAGTGTCACGATGTGCTGACTTGATTTCGTGCGAACTATTTTTAAAACATATGTTGCAGATTTCATAACAGAACCGTTTTAAAGATCCGTTTGTTTGAAATAAACAAAAAAGTGCCCACGGAATGTTTTGTCATTATGAAGTCATTTTGGACTTTCAGAATGTGCTCCTTTTGCGGATTTTGTTTTTCACTACATACCGCTAAATTGAGGTAGCTTTCTGTAACTAAGATCCATTAGGTCATTCAATTTTGGGATCTAGACCAAGATCTGTACAAATTGTAAATGACGCCGTCCCAAATGGTCAACCAATCACCACAGGGGCATGCCGCCATTACGAGATTACTCGAGACCGGAAAGGTTCTTGTGTATTGGTTGGGTCGTGCCAGTTAAGTTTGGGGTGTAACAAGGTGAAACCTCTAAAATTGGGGAAATGCGGCATTGGGGTTAAAAGGGGTAATTTTCAACTTTTTAAACTGAGGAACTGCGGAGTCTGCCCACACTATCCCATTTACAAATTCACTTGAAGGCCTTTCTTTATTGTCAGGTCTTTAGCACATAGCACATAGTCCTTCCTAGCAAACTGACTGGCTTCTTTCTTTCAGATTCTAGACAGGGAAGTGGATGGAAGGTGTTGAAGGGATAAGGTTGTTTAACCCATATCATACTGAAGCTAAAAGCTTCAAATGTGTACACTGCCATATGCAAGCTACATTATAGTGCTCACAGATAATGGCTTTAGTTCAATGCTTTGGTTCAAGCGTGGTGCCAGAATAGCGGCTTGGCGCCTAGAGGCGCCAAGCTATTCTGGCACTACCCTTGAACTATTTTAGTCAAACTTATTTCACACACTGGTGTATTCCGAATGATACCCCACCCGGGTCTGCCTTGGGGGACTTGGGTGGGGTTAACTACTTTTTCAGTAGTTCCGAGGGTCACCCTGGTCAGCCCCACAGGGTGGGTTTCCCTTCTACTCTGGGGCATGTGTTTCTGTCTACCCTTGGTCCATTCACCTGTATTTTCCCTTTTTAAACTCTCCCTACTGTCTGCACTGCCTGTCGCTCTTGATATTGGATGTGTGCTACTAAATGGTCTTAGCTTTATTTAGGCCAGATGTCGTCAGTACTAGGGTATTGGACCGGCTAGCGACATACATTCAATATTCTGTTTGTTATTTTTTCTCAAGCAGTGCAGGCACTCCTGAGAAAGCCTTGTTGCTGTCGGGACGTTAAGCAATGTAAATCAATCAATCGTATTCCGAATGATAAGGGTTAAAGCAGTGTATGATAGCACGTGTGCCTGAGAGAGGGTGTGCTATTGTGCATGCGTATTGAATCCAGTTTCAGTCGGCGCTTCATAAGAGTTACTTATTATTATTATCAAACTCGGGTCTATAAATTTAGGTGCAGTGTCCCTAGCATTTTCTTAGCATTATTTGGGTTATTAAACCAGCAGGCGACACACAATCATTTTTTGTTTTGTTTTGTTCACACGCAGCGCAGGCGCTTACTGAAAAAAGTCTGCATGAGACCGTTCAGAGTAAAGGGAAAGTATTACTATAGAGGGTGAGATCATATTGTTTGAAAAAAGTACTCTCCCTTAGACCAATCAAGTTAACCCTTTGGCTGTCGGTAGCTTTTATTGTCGCGATGATTTCAGTTACACACACACACACACACACACACACACACACACACACACACATACACACACACACACACACACACACACACATACACGCAGGCACGCACAAAAAAACGTAATGAGAACAAAATTTACTGTGTATGGATTCTCTTTATGTTTATTCAATCAGTTATTGTCACCTTCTTCCAATATCCTGAAGAAAAAAAATTGTTTAGTGAAAAGAGAGAAAATATATATGTAATCACTGGTGGTGGGGTTAGCATCCTGGGGTCAGTTGCAAGAGGGAGCTTCCCAATGTGCAAAGGTCATTGGGCTGACATCGGCCCGATGGCCTATGCGCACTGGGTTAGTCCTGCGCCATCCGCTAAGCAAGGTGGTCCGCTATAGCATAACTCCTTGCTTAATGGCTGCCCGGCGCAAGACTAAACAAAAGACACTTTACAAAGGCGGACTAAATTAAACTAAGTGAAACATCACGACAGTGACGTGAATATAATAATAATAATAATAATAATAATAATAATAATAATAATAATAATAATAATAATAATAATAATAATAATAATAATAATAATAATAATGAGAGGAAAGCGATCCACTCCAGGCAGTAATGGGTTAATAATCTGCAATATCTCCGTTGTAATGTCCTTGGTATGTCTAACAATAATGATGGACAAAAGAGCTAATATAAAATTTTGAAGTTTGACAGTCGTACAACGAAAGAACTGTCTGCTCTTCTTCTCTGTATGCAGGAGAGTTCCTTCCGTTACGCACAAAAGACAGTGGAGAACCTACGGTACGTGTGCTACTCATGTGGATGGTGAAAAGAAGGGTGGAAAGTCTTAGTTGAGGCAAGACAACTTTGATACCCCGTTGGCGCGGCACCGGTGAATTTTAGCAATTAAAGCCTACCATAAAGCAGATCGCCGCTTTACGTTCATCTCCGTGCCCGATGGTGATTGATGGTGAAATCATACAGGCTTTAACCCTATGGGTACCGGTACCGCTTCAGTTTTGCTGAAGTGATTTAACTGTTTATCCTCTGACCACCAATATCTCCTACTAGTTATCCACTGACCACCAGTATCTCCTACTTGCTATCCCCTGACCACCAATATCACCTACTGGCTATCCCACGACCACCAGTATCTCCTACTGGCTATCCCCTGACCACCAGTATCTCCTACTTGTTGTCCCTTGACAACCAGTATCTCTACTTGCTATCCCCTGACCACCAGCATCTCCTACTCGCTGTCCCTTGACAACCAGTATCTCTACTTGCTATCCCCTGACCACCAGCATCTCCTACTCGCTGTCCCCTGACCACCAGTATCTCTTACTTGCTATCCCCTGACAACCAGTATCTCTACTTGCTATCACCTGACCACCAGTATCTCCTACTCGCTGTCCCCTGACAACCAGTATCTCTATTTGCTATCCCCTGACCACCAGTATCTCCTACTCGCTGTCCCCTGACAACCAGTATCTCTACTTGCTATCCCCTGACCACCAGTATCTCCTACTTGCTATCCCATGACAACCAGTATCTCAACTTGCTATCCCCTGACCACCAGTATCTACTACTCGCTGTCCCCTGACAACCAGTATCTCTACTTGCTATCCCTTGACCACCATTATCTCCTACTTGCCATCCTGTGACCAATACTACCGACATCAACATCAGAACAGAAGACAGCTTAAGTCAGAAGAGGTCAAACATTGCATGGACTTCAAACATTCCTTGGACTGATCTATCTCACGTCATCTGCAAGAGGCGTGTATTCTTATGAGCCCTGCAGCTGCAGGCGCTCATGAGAATATATTACTCTTGCTCGCAAGGAGTATATATACCACTGACATCCCCAGTTTGAGGTACTTATCCGGCACTTAGTACGATTGCTAGGAGGACGAAGCCACAGTAATCGTGGTGATACAGCGAAACTGGACCATTAGTCTTACTATAAAGGGGTGCAATTATTACTATCATTAGCCCATTCAGCTCTGACGCACTACAGCAGGAGATAGGTCGACCATGATAATTCAAGGGTGGTGCCAGATTAGCTCACTGCCCTTAAATTATCATGGTCGATCCATCTCCTGCAACTGGTGCATAGTCATTAGATGACGCCTCCAGAATTTGGGAAATACGGCCGTCGGGCTGAGTGAGTTAATGGACAAACGAGCTTTTGCCATGTAACGGCAAGCCTACTGTCTATCACAGGAAATAACTCCTATTACATCTATGTCTAGAAACAACTTAACTCAAAACTCACACTGTAAACAAGTGCACCGTTATCTCGTTCATTTCCCTTTGAAATCGCAGATGAGGTCGCAGACGTTGTCGGTGTTGCCTGTGTGAAGGTGACAACAGGTGTGACACTCATCGGCAGTTGCCTTCGACGCGCATCCAGCGTTCTCCAAAATATCTACCGAACAAAAAAACAAAACAAAAAAAAAACAAGATGAGGATTTCATCCCAAAGTCTACCGTATTGTTTGGAGCTCAGATGTGTTTATCTTTTAGTAACATTCTGAGTTATTCATATTTTTAGGCTTATAATGTTCATCCATTTTCTTCCTCTCTAAGCCAACCTCCTCTGATAAACACACACGTCGGGACACGCAAATAAACACGGGTACACGGCACTTCCCGCCATTACTACGCTCAGCGGCCGTGCTCGTGTAGCGACAGGAAGCCATCTCCTTCAGTACTCTAACCCACCCTCTGATCCACACACACTGGCACACAAAAATAAAGACGGACACACGGCGATTCCCGCCATCGTAAGCTCTGTGGTCTGGCGTAGCATAGCTTATTCTGAAGAAAAATAATAGCACGAGCCGCAGTGAAATGACCTCACTTCAAGCTTCACGTCATGGCATCATTATTCCCACGACGCCGTGTTCATAGTGACGACTCGATGTTATACGTCACTCATCGCAGTACTACTATTTGACGTGTTAGAGGATCAACTTTGCAATTATCTTGCTGATTTTCACGCCTAGAGCTTACAGTTACAGGTCAAAATTTGACCTAATCCTACACCAGGACCGGGACAAATAGCAGGCTTATGCAAACATTGTTTATGAAAAATCATGCGGGCATTAATGAGAAGATAGCATTTATCGTAAAAGAAAAATTAAAGTTATGTTAACTGTTTTACAAATGACTCCGAAAAAGTGGTGCAGAAAATTGTCGGATTTTCACACCTAGGGCATACAGGTCACAATTGACCTAATCGTACCCGACAGCCGAGACAAACTGTAGGCTTATGTAAATACCGTATACGAAAATTATGAGATTATTAATGAGAAAATTGTTTTGTTGTTGTTGTTTTTTTCTTTAAAAAAAGATTCAACTGTTTTAAGATTAATTCATAAAATTCATGAAATTAATCCAAAAAAAAACGTGAAAATATATTTTTTCACAAAATATTTAATTATCACTCAAAAGGTTCTAGAGGTACAATGCTGGTTAACGAACTCATTCAATATCTCCCTTGTATCTAGCGATATGCAAAATATCTAGTAAAAATAAGAAAAATTATGGACTCCAGTATGGATCAACCGTTTTTTTGTGAAACGGCCATTTTCTCGCCAATGAGCATCTTAATAAAAAAAATCGAAAAAAAAAAGGGTCTCGAGATAATTCTTTTAGGGACAATATCCTAAAATTGTAAGCTTGTCCGTCCTCAAGCGCTGGCTCTAGTCGCTGTCACACACACACACACACACACACACACACACACACACACACACACACACACACACACACACACACACACAGGGCGCTTTGGCGCCAAAAAGACGTTCTCTAGCAAGATTTGTGTAGCTAGACGTGACGTCATTTTTATCTTGTTACTTCTTTGCCAGAATTTCTGCCCCGCGCGCCAAAAACGTCATTTGCATGCTCCGGAATGCGCTCCGAGCCGCCCCATTTTCGAAGTTTACCGTATTTTCAATACGGCACACAAAAAAGCCACTATGCGGGTTATATCTGAGATGTTCTCCGGTAGATGGAACTTTAAGGAGTGACCAGTTATTACTGATCAGGGTGCGTTTTCCTGACTTATGTTTTTTGTTTCCTCTTGGTCCATCTGGTCACCTGTATTTCCGTTCTTAGATCATCTAAAATGCCCGTGCTGCCTGCAGTCTTTGATACTGGATGTTCGCTTCTAAATGGACTGCTGCACCTAAGAGATGATAAGTTATGTATTTTTACGGATAATCATCGATTTTTTTAAAATATCATTTTCCTTTACATATTTGTAATTGTGAATACTGATTTTCTACTTCCTCTGCAAACTAGGGTTGACATAAAGGTGCAGCGTCCATAGCATATATAAAGTTATTTTGCATTTTAGACATATTCAATATTCTATTTTGCAGCGCAGGCACGTCCTGAGTAAGTCTTGTTGCTTTCGGAAAGCAATGTACAACCAACCATCCTGCTGGAGTGTGTACAGACAAAGGTAACTTTTACCTCCAAAATCTCCAAACAAGAACTGTCTCTTCTCCGGCTTAGCCATGGCACAGACCACAAGACAAAGCAAAACAACAGCCACCTTCATTGTTAGAACAGGGAGCTGGAACAGAAATACAAGACACAGTCTACGAGATTGCCGGATCGAACACCACATTTCATGACATTCAAGAGCGGTGCCAGAATAGCTTGGCGCCTAAAGGCGCCAAGCTATTCTGGTACCATTCAGTCTTGAACTGCTGGAATCAAAATACGAATTGACTTTTTTCCGGCGCGGGCATGGCACAACCAGCAGATAAAGAACAACGGGCAACTTCTTTGCTAACCCCGGAACACGAAGAGCAATTCCCAAAGGCAAGAAGCATAGATCCTCATGGTCTATAACGCAGACGTTTATAGTCTTCATATGACTGGTATACCACGCCCTATCATGTGTGCAAATGTCCCCATTGCACATTTCCCTGGGACATTTGTGCCGCTGCCTGAATGTCCCCGGACCGAAGAGAAACGGGTGCACGTCCGCGGCAGTACGTTGTCAGAGATTGGAATTTCGAGTAGCATTCGAATACATTTAGTGAATAGTTTATCAATAATATTTATGATAACGATAAACCTCCAAGCCACAACGATAAAGCCACAATTTCGAAGATATAAGATAAGATAGTTTATTGCCATATGTTTCCATGTACAAAACAATAAAAACATTGGAATTTGTCTTCATGTCAGTTACTAAGACTAAAATCACACACACACACACACACACACACACACACACACACACACACACACACACACACACAGACACACACACACACACACACATACACACACACACACACACACACACACACACACACACAGAGACAAACAGTAGCATCTGATCCAGTTAAAAGCTGACTGTACACAGTCGTTCTTACTCGCCACTCGCGCTCTCTACAATCATGTAGTAGTTGTAGTAGTCGAACTTTTAAAAAAAAAAATTGTTCATTATAAAACATCTGTTTGTTTCTTTTTTGTTGTTATTGTTGTTGTTGTTTTTTATAAATAGATACTTCCAGACAGATGCAAGGTTATTTCAAAATTAAAAGCCTGTAGCCTTTTGCGAAACTTTCTATTATAAATAAATTACACGACAACTCACAAAATACACACTCTGGTCATTACGAATACTATCAAGATGAGGATTTCATCCCAAAGTCTACCGTATTGTTTGGAGCTCAGATGCGTTTATCTTTAAGGAACATTCAGAGTTGTTCATAATTTTAGGTTTAATATGCTGATCCATTTCCCTCCTCTCTAAGCCAACCTCTGATGAACACACACGTCGGCGCACACAAATAAAGACGCACAACGGCGCTTCCAGCCATGACTCGCTACGCTCTGCGGGCTCGTGTAGCGACAGGAATCCATCTCCTGCTCTAACCCACCCTCTGATCCACACACACAGCATACAGAAATAAAGACGGACACACGGCAATTCCCGCCGTTCGTAAGCTCTGTGGTCTGGGGTAGCATAGCTATTCTGAAGAAGAATAATAGTACGAGCAGCAAAATGACGTCACTTCAAGCTTCAACGTCATGGCATCATTAGTCCCACGACGCCGTTTTCATAGTGACGACTCGATGTTATACGCCACTCATCGTAGTACTAACATTTGACGTATGAGAGGATCAACTTTGCAATTTTCTTGCTGATTTTCACGCCTAGAGCTTTCAGGTCACAATTTGACCTAATCCTATCCCAGGGCCAGGACAAATAGCAGACTTATGCAAACACTGTTTATGAAAAGTCATGCGAGTATTAATGAAAAGATAGGATTTTTTTTTTCGTAAAAGAAAAATTTAAGTTATGTTAGCCGTTTTACAAATGACTCCGAAAAAGTGGTGCAGAAAATTGTCGGATTTTTATTCCTAAGCCGGCGTACAGGTCACTTTTGACCTAATCGTACCCGACAGCCGAGACAAACTGTAGGCTTATGTAAATACCGTATACGAAAAATCATGTGATTATTAATGAAAAGATTTTTTTTAATTCAATTGTTTTAAGATTAACCCATAAAATTCGTGAAATTAATCCCCTAAACGTGAAAATATATTTTATCTAGCTATACGCAAAAATTAAACTCATTCAATATGTCTCTTTTATCTAGCTATACGCAAAATATGTAGTAAAAAATAAGAAAAATTACGGACTCCAGTGTGGATCAACCAGTATTTGTGAAACGGCCGTTTTCTCGCTAGTGAGTGTCTTAATTTTTTTTTTTTTAATCGGAAAAATGGTCTCGAGATTATTCCTTTAGGGACAGTATCTTAAAATGTCAAGCTTATCCGTCCTCAAACGCGGGCTCTAGTCACTGTCACATACACACACACACACACACACACACACACACACACACACACACACACACACACACACACACACACAGAGCTTTGGCGCCAAAAAGACGTTCTCTAGCAAGGTTTGCGTAGCTAAACGTGACGTCATATTTATTTTGTTACTTCTTTGCCAGAATTTCTGCCCCGCACGCCAAAACGTTATGTTCATGCTCCGGAATGCGCTCCGACCAACCCCATTTCAAAGTCTAGCGTATTTTCAATACGGTAGACAAAAAGAAAACACAAAACATTGCTTGCTTTAGTGAATGAAATCTCACAAATAAAATACAAACTTACTTGCGATGTCAATGGAAAACAACAAGATCTCACTGATTCACTGATTCGCCAAAGGCAGTCGGGTTTTATACCATACCTTGGTGCAACGTAACGTGTGAAGCACCAGTTGTGTGCCGATCTTGGAGGTTGGACTCTACTGTATGGGGTGCGCAACTATTTGCACTTTGAATTACACGCGCCGCTACAGTTAATATCCGACCGAATGTAGACCATGGATACAAAGTGTTGTCAGCAAGAGACATGGATCCTCATGAGCCCCCGCAATTGCGGGGGCTCATGAGGATCCATGCCTCTTGCAGCTGAGTGTTTTTCGCTGTGTGCCAGCAGTGAAGGGGTTAAAAAAAACACTTGCCCTTCTCGTGTTCAAACGAAAAGTCTTGTCAGCCTGTTTAGCATCTAGATTTTTTTTTCCAAGTATGTTACGTGCGAAGGGGAGGGAGGATAGGAGCGGGGGAAGAAACGTAAGGTTTGGTGATGTGGTCATCTGAAAATAACGAAACGGAGGGTAAGCGTGACATGGTGCGTGTGTGTGTCTCGTGCGTGTGTGTATGTGAATCATAGAGGGGGTGCTGTGTTTTCACAATCACCGCTGCCACAATATGGGATGGGACTACTTCTTTTTTTTTTTTTTTTCTTTTTTTTTTTTTTCTTTTTTTTTTTTTTTTTGGGGGGGGGGGGGGGGAATGGGAGGGAGGTCTTGCACTGTTGTTCAAACTTTGTTTGTCGCCACAAATGTGTGACCCGCAGATGGGTCACACGCAAAAGTTCAGAACACGTTTTGCCTGTACCCGCCGCATCACTGTTTTTTTTTCTCTTCTTCAGAAACGTTCAGAATGCTGGAGTATCTTTTGGCCATACCTGCATTTGTTACGCTGGCCACTCCCCCCTCCTGGCACCCCAGTATATGTGTATCTGAGCCACAGTCACCGTGCATCTCCAGGACCAGCATAACCCCTTGACAGCCGAGAAAAAAGTGAACATGATCCAACCGCAAGAGACATAGATCCTCATGAGCCCCCACGATGGGGGGGGGGAGGGGGTGTCGGGGAGGTGTGGGTGTGGTTGGTCTGTATTTCTTTTCGTTTTCTAGGAGTTGGGCCAGACATCCCCCCCCCCCTCCACACACACACACACACACACACACACACACACACACACACACACACACACACACACACACACACACACTGGTTGTCGCCCTCGATTTTGCTGCGGCGATCAGCGAAATTAGTTGCGCAATTGTCCCGGTAAGGACAAGGACCTCGGGCCGACAGGGGGGGCCCTTGAGGTTGTCGTCGGCCCAAGGACCCTTAGCTCAGCGAGATGTTTTCAAGTTCAGTGTGAGAACGAGCGGCTGGTAAGGAGCAGAGATCAGTAGAGCAAGATCAGTCGCGGGCACAGGGGCTCGATGACAGTAGCTTTGACTATTGCAATTCGCTGCGCCACCGCATGCGCGCCAGCGCCTACTAATGCTCAAGACAGAATACAATTGTATTCTGTCTTGAGCATTAGTAGGCGTTGGCGCGCACGCGGTGGCGCAGCGGATTTGCATTAGTCAAAGCTACTATCATCGAGCCCCTGTGGTCACGGGGTGACATCACACTCTAACGAGCAGCAAACACCAATCTCCTGTATCCAACACTTTCTGCTTATCTGTTATCTAGACCACAATCCAGACCCCAAACTCACTCACCAGGTAAGTAGCGACTAATTTGTATACTCGTTTGTTTGTCTATTTTTAAAAAGGGGTTTTACTCGAAATATTATTAAATTGTGTTGTAACTGTCCTTTCTATGCTTGTTTCTTTCTAGTCCGTTTTTTCTTTCTCTCATTCAGTACAATGCGACTCGACATGACACGACAAGGCGCGACACAACGCCACACCACACCGTACCGTACCGTACCATACTATACCATAACATACCATACCATAGGCCATACCATACCATACCATACCATACCATATCAGACCCAGACCCATATACCATACCATACCATACCATCCCGTACCGTACCGTACCATACCATACCACACCACACCACACCATACCATACCAGACCAGACCAGATCATACCAGACAATGCAATTAACTCATTCGAGACGTGCCGCGTCCGGAGGCGGCACGTCTCGAATGAGTTCAATACAATACAATACAATACAATATCCCTTTATTTGTTCGTAACAAGTCTTTGACAGCTTTTCCTGTTTGTTTGCAACTGGTCATGATAAATATATTATTTAACAAGAAAGGCAACGCCTATATGGCTCACTGTATGCCCGACGCACATATGTGTGACGTTTGTGACAATAAGTAAAGGGGTGGTTTCAACATTTAGCATTTTTCACACATCTGTCAAACCCCAGTGACCTTTGGCTTTTGCGATGAGTCGACTAATTTAGTATGCGTAGAAATGTCTTACTTACTTACTTACGCCTGTCGCCCCTCCCCGGGTATAGGCCGTCGACGAGAGACCTCCAGCAACTCCTGTCCTGTGCTTCTCCTTCGATTTTACTCCAGGTGGTTCCCAGTCTCTTGATGTCTGCTTGGAGGTCTCGACGCCAGGTGTTTCTCGGACTGCCTCTTTTCCTTCTTCCCTGGGGGTTCCATGACAATGCCTGCCTAGTGATACTGGAAACTGGCTTTCTCAGACTGTGACCGATCCATCCCCATCTTCTTCGTCCAATTTCATTCTCAGCTTTTATCTGCTCTATTCTCTCCCAGAGTCTGACGTTGCTGATCTTCTCTGGACAGTGGATTTTCAAGATTCTTCTAAGGAAACTGTTTATGAAGATCTGTACTTTGTTGACTGTGGTTTTTGTCAACCTCCAAGTCTCTGCTCCATATAGGAGAACTGCTTTTACGTTGGAGTTGAAAATCCGGACTTTGGTGTGTTGTGACAGCTCTCTGGAACTCCACACTTTTTTTCAGCTGGAGAAAGGCTGCTCTGGCTTTACCGATTCGTGCTCTGACATTTGCATCAGTGTCTTCGCGCGTGTCCAACAGAGCATAAAAACATCAGTGCCGCCTTTTTTGTTGATGATGCTCCCGAGATAGGTGAAGGACTCCACCTCCTCCAACGGGCTGCCAGCAAGCAAGACTGGTTCTTCCCTGGTAGCGTCCAGCCTCATTGTCTTTGTTTTCTGTTTGTGGATGGTGAGGCCCACTTGGGACGAGATGTCAGCAAGCCTCGTGGTCTTGTCCTGCATTTGCTTATGAGTGTGGGACAGAAAAGCCAAGTCGTCTGCAAAATCGAGGTCGTCATGCTGTGTCCACAGTGTCCACTGTATTCCGCTTCTTCTCTGCTCTGTGGTCCTCTTCATGACCCAGTCTATTGTAGTAGGAAGAGGAACAGAGACAGCAAACACCCCTGCCTGACGCCGGTTCTGACCTGGAGCTCCCTGTGAACTGCCCTTCATGGATCACGCGACATGTCATGCCATCGTAGCTGCTCTTGATCAGGCAGACGAGTTTTGTGGGTACACCGTAGTGTCGTAGGTGTTTCCACAAAGTCTCTAGGTCCACGCTGTCAAATGCTTTCTCGTAATCCACAAAGTTGACGTACAGAGGGGAGCTCCACTCCTGAGACTGCTCCACGATGATGCGGAGAGTGGCAATCTGGTCTGTACATGATCGGTTTTTCCTGAATCCTGCTTGCTGGTCTCTCAGCTGGGGGTCGACGGAGCTCTTCATTCTCTCCAGAATGATCCTGTTGAAGACCTTTCATGGTACTGACAGCAAGGTGATTCCTCTGTAGTTGGAACACTTGCTGAGGTCGCCTTTCTTGGGAAGCTTGATTAGGTACCCCTCCTTCCACTCAGCCGGCATCACCTCCTCTTCCCAGATCTTTCTAAACAGTGGGTACAGCATCTATACTGTTGTTTCTATGTCTGTTTTCAGAGCCTCCGCTGGAATGCCATCTGGCCCTGCTGCTTTGCCGTTCTTCAAAAATGCCACTGCTCTTCTGATCTCTTGCCGGCTGGGTCTGTCACAGCTGATGGGTAGGTCAGTCTCCGCTGGCTGGATGTCTGGGGGGTCAGGTGGGGTGGGTCTGTTCAGTAACTCTTCAAAATACTCGGCCCATCTGTCGAGTTGGTCTGCTCTGTCGGCAATAGGCTTGCCTTCTTTGTCTTTTACTGGTCTTTCTGTATGGCCATACTTGCCAGACAATCTTCTGGTAATGTCGTAGAGCTGTTTCATGTTGCCGCTGCTTGCTGCCTTTTCTGTCTCTGCTGCTAGGCCGTCTGTGTAGGCTCTCTTGTCTGCCCTGATACTCCTCTTCACCTCGCGGTTGGCTTCCGAGTATTCCTCATGTGCCCTTGCTTTGGCTGCTCTCGTGCGACTGTTGTTGACAACTGCTTTCTTCTGCTTCCTCACTTCTATCTTCTTCAAGGTCTGTGCCGACAGCCAGTCCTTGTGATGGTGTTTCTTGAACCCCACAGTGTCTTTGCAGGTTGAGTTTAGTGCCTCTCTAACTGCCTTCCACTGCTGCTCTGTGGTGACCGCCTCCTCTTCATTTACTAGCTCCTGTAGCGCTTGAAACAGGTTGGATAGCACCAGTTTGAACTCTTCTCTTACTCCAGTCTCTCTCAGGAGGCCTACATTACAGCGCTGTCTTCTTGTTGTCCCTGTGCTGCTTTTCTTTAACTTGAGCTTTATTCTTAAGATAAGCAGATGATGGTATGAGGCGACATCTGCTCCCCTCCTCACTCGAACATCTTGAGGGGATCTTCTAAATTTCTTGCTAATGCAGATATGGTCTATTTGGTTCTCTGTAGTATGGTCAGGTGAGACCCACGTTGCTTTGTGTATTTTTCTGTGTGGGAAGATGCTGCCTCCAATGATAAGTCTGTTTAGAGCACAAAAGTCTACGAACCTCTCCCCGTTCTCACTCATCTCCCCTAGTCCCTGTCTCCCCATCACCTCTTCGTATCCGGTGTTGTCCTCCCCTATTTTGGCATTAAAATCGTCCATGATGATGGTGATGTCTCGCTCGGCACATTTGTCCACAGCACTCTGGAGTCGGTCGTAGAACTCTTGTTTCTCTTCCTCGTCACTGTCATTAGAGGGCGCATAACACTGGATGACGTTCAACTTGATCTTTTTCCTGGTTCTAAAGGCTGCTGTAGGGGTGTAGGGGGCTCTGGATAGAGGTAGCACCTTTGCTGTTCGGCAGCTGCGTCCTACATAGGACGGACGGGCATCACTGGCATCCATCTCCTTAATCTCTCACGTGCTGGCTCCAAGCGCCACACCCTGGCAAACCACCTCAGCTGGTGGGCTAAACCACGTGAGGGGGTGGTGTTCACATTGCACCACTAGGCGGATGAGCTGTTTCTGACAGCCAACGGCTAGAGGACGGAGGAGATCAGGTTGGATCCAACGGCCAAATGTGGGGGAGTAAACCTTTCAAATCAGGAGTGGAGCCCCGAAGGCAGACAGCTGCCTGTATTCACGCACTGTTCTGGCAGCTCCTGCAGCCAAACTGGTGCCAAACGTACTGCTTTGCATTCCTTTGGATACATCAGCGAGGCCGAGAGGGGGATCTTGACGACTGGGCACCCCAGGATCTCCATACACTTCGCCCAGGCTTGCGCCCTGGAGAGGTCACTCCAGTGACTGACCCAGCAAGCGCATATACCCATTGTCTTCCGAGACAGGATGCCAAACCTAGGCTGCTGTGATAATTCTTGGCCCAAGAGGTTCCCAGCCCATCAGCGCTCTCTGTGCCAGTGGTGACAGCATGAGTGCTACACCTTTTGTATGGGGGGGGGGGGGGGGGGGGCATTTTCCTCTTCATGACCTGAATACAGAATCATCTCCCCACTTAACAGTCTTTTCTGGCCAGACTGCGTCCATCTGGTTTCACTGATACCTAGCAGGGAAAGGTTGTACTTTTGCATATCCGCTGCTATCTGGGCGGCCTTGCCGCTCTGGTACATGGTCTTTACATTCTATGTGCCCATGATTGTGTCCATGGATAGAGAGAGGCGGCTCGGTCATGTGCCTTCCAAAGACTTCCGGCTTTCACCACACGACGTAATAAATCTTCTGGTAGAAGAACCTTCCTCCTCCAGGAAAGGAATAGCTGTTTGTCTATTCGTCGGCTTTTTTGTAGCTATTTCTTTATTTGCAGGGTGGGGAAGCTACCCCCACGCCCAACCCCCTTACTGTGAGGACCAGGGGTTTTCTGTCGGGGTCTCCTTCCCTTAGACCATGTTGGTTCACGGCACCTTATTTCATTCGGTGCACCCCTCTCGCGAGGGACCCCCTATCCACCACCCAGGGGACGCGCCTCAACGCCATATGGTCCCAGCGCGAGGTAGAAATGTCTTGCCATCAGCAAACTTCACGCCAAATTTGATTGAAAAGTTTGCAAATGCTTTGATAAAAACTACAATTCTAACAACAAAAATGTCATTTGCACACATTTACCAACTTCTTGTGACCCTTGACCTTTCCGAGGGGTCATCCAAGTTAGTATGCATAGATAGGTCTTACCACCAGGTATCTCTGTACCAAGTTTGGGTTTGAAGTTGAAAATAATATAAAAGCAGTATTAGCGAAAAAAACAAACATTTTTTGTCAAAATGTGGCTTTTTAAGACCTTTTTCTACATCATCACATGACCCTTGACCTTTGTGATGGGTCACCTAAATTAGTATGCATACGAAGGTCTTATCACCAGAAACCTTTGAGTCAAATTTGATTGAAAACTTTACAAAAATGTTGATAAAAACTACAATTCTATCAACATTGGCATTTTACACACATTTCTTTTACCTCTTGTGACTCTTGACCTTTCTGAGGGGTCATCCAAATTAGTATTTAGTCCTAGATCTTACCATTAGGTATCTTTGTTCCAAATTTGGGTTTGAAGTTATGAATAGTATTTGAGAGCAAATCTGAATATGGTCAAAATATGACATAAACCGCATATCCGGATGCAGCACGTCTCGAATGAGTTAATTGCCAGTACTATGAGCATACTTTGAAAGCATACTTTTAAACACCCAGCGCCGCTTTTTCAAAAGAATATACGCGAGCCTGTTACAATTCTCAGTCAGGGAATTCAGTGCTACCTGCCATATGACCAACATGTTGCGCGATTCTCTAGTATGTTGTATTTTGTTTTGATACAACTCGCACGCTTTTCCCGACCATGTGCTACAAGGCTGTCTCACGGCAAACTGACTGATGGCGATACTGTTTCTGCCTCATTGCGTCTGTGGGCAAAACAGTCGTGCTTTCATTACACTAGAAAGTGACTGACTATTGTTACTCATGTAACTTGTTCATACCGTAAATCAGTTAGACTGGCTACCAACGTTATTGTCTGCATCCAAAAGGTTGCACTGTGCTGTTTATTGATTACTTTGGTTCTACCTTCTAGCCGCGTTGGTCATAAACTTATGTGACAGTAACATCGAGTGTTACCAACAGAGACTGTGTTAGTTTACACTGTAAAGATCGTGCTTTTTTTTTTTAAAAAAAAAAGAGACTTTAATTTTCAGTCTCGTTCGTGTCTTTACGGTGAGACAGACTATTAGCTTGAGTGATTAATCAAAGCTGTACTGAGACGACAAAGAAGGGGGCTTAGTGACAGCCAACCATACAGGTGTTTCATGCGGCGTTTCATGTTGTGTCACTTGATTCTTGTGGTTCGGTCACCGCAGCGAGTTTTTGAGAGCTCAGTAGCGTAACTGCTACTTGTTCCCTGGAGGACTTTTATTCAAGTACGTGTCCTTTACCGTTTTATAGTTTATAGTACTTTTTTATTTCCGTGTTTTCCCGTATTCAATTGTTTCTTCATTGTTTGTTTGTTTTTGTGCACTCTATATTTTGTAATACGTCCAAACGAATTTTTCATCAAAGGTGCAGTTATGAGAATAGGGCACCTCAATGTGTTCCATCTGTATAACAAACTAGTCGACATATCTATATATATTAATAATCCTACACCGTTCCACCGGTTTGGACTCCGTGAGACGCGCCTGAGTTCCTGTGTGAGCGATGCAGCAATCAGTATCCCCAATTGTTCGGTTATTAGACGAGACCAGTGTCTCCCGGTCAAACTGACATCGCTGTCTATATTCATAATTCTATCCAGCATTTAGTTCATCGACGCATCGACCTAGAAACGATGGGGGTGGAGTGCGTATGGGTCGAAGTTAAGTGTCCGAAATCAAAAACGGTATTAATTGGGTTCTTATTATAGAAATCCCGCCTCAACGTTTGAGTGGTACGATCAGTTTAGTCAGAACCTTGACAGATCTTTAAAAAAGAAGGCCGACATTCTTTTATTTGGCGATTTTAATATAGATTTACTTAAGCCGCACCCTGCCTGGGGCACAACGTCATCTCTGTTTGGCTTAGCACAGTTAGTGAAATCACCCACCAGAATTACGCCAACTATTTCCACGCATATAGACCACATAATATATACTAATAAACCAAAGCGTCTCTGACGTTGATGCCTCAAATCTTAGTGTTAGTGATCATTATCCTGAGGCGTGCTCCTGGCCTTCTAAACTCCCTGAACCCAAAAAGAACGGCCATACAATTATAACGTATAGGGCGTTCAAACATTTCAGTAAAGACGAATTTCTTTTTCATCTAGAAAATACTCCTTTTAATGACGCGCTCCTGTCCTATGATCCTAATACCGCCCTCAGTATTTGGTACTCTCTTTTCCAAAATATACTTAATAAACATGCTCCCCTACGCGAGGGTAGGGTCAAATCTAACACTCTTCCTCCCTGGCTTACTCCTGAAATCATGCAGGCGATGGTGCTTAGAAATTATCTACGTAGCAATAAAATGTTTACTGAATATAAGCAACAGCGTAACCGTGTTAAATACATGATAAGAGAGGTAAGAAAAAAAGTTAGTTCGTGACACAGTTAAAAGACAGCAAAGATACCTCTACTATATGTCGCCTTCTAAACACACTTACTAGGGGGTCTCCAAGTACCGCAAATACCATTCCCACTAATCTTACTGCAGATACATTCAATGACCATTTTCTTTCGATTGCCAAATCTATAATTTCGCCAAGACAGGATAACACTTATTACCGTTTTAATCTGCTGTATGAGTTTTGTCAACAAAAAACAATGGGCACAGCCCCTTTCATCATCCCCATGCTAGCTGTTCATGAAGTGTGTTTACTCATAAGTAACCTTCCAAATAAAAAGTCCTCGGGGCCTGATGACATCAGCCCGAAAATACTTAAACTGTCTCTCCCATACATTGTAGAATCCTTGTTACGATTGTGGTTGTGTTATCCTGTGAGAGCGTACATGTGTTATTCGTAGGTAACGATATGTTGTTTATTTGAGCTATTACGGTTATGATTTCGTGCCTTTTTAGTAAGATTTTCTTTTGTTCGTGAGTAGAGCCGATTTCGTTTTGTTGTGTTTAGTCCGGTGCGTTGTAGAAGGGTCGCACTGTCTGGTGGCCTCGTAAGTGTCACGTCAGTTAGTTGACATCTGACATCGCTACATTTTCGCTACTTTTTACTTTTCCTTGTGCGCGTGTAGTGAGCAGCTTTTATTTTGTTTGGTGAATGTTCTCGTACCTTTTTGAGCTATGAACATCAAAGCCCCCGTGTCTCCGGGGAAGGCTTTTGAGCCAGAGACTAGGACAAGGACAGTCTGATATAAAACCTACGACCCGAGGACCTCGATGCCATCGTCCCAGCTTGCTAGGCCATGGCAGATGAACCAAGGGTTTAAAGGGTGGGGCCAGTACTGCGCACACTGCACTCCACCAAAAAGCTCCACCGCGCAGGCTTTAGGAAACGTCCACGGACCATGACACTGACCATTCCAAGTCCTGTAGCGACGGGCGAGGGGCGAAACGGCAGGTGAAAGATGTCACTGGAAGCCGCAGTCTCAAACCTGCATGCAGGCGGTTCAGGATATTGGTCGCCTGATGTTGACCTGGGGATGACAACATCACTCGGCACACCCTGAACGACCAAGCAGCCTTCTCTAGGGACAGCACTGCTTGCTCCACACGGAGAGGGGCCTAGAAAAGGTGGCCTAACCAAAGCTCGTCCCCTCGCAACCCCAGTTGGCTAGCCGCGGTCAACGGGCATCTTCTCCTGCGGTCAAAAAACAAGAAAGAATAACGGATCCACTCTCATGACGACCACGACCGGACTCAACGTAGCATGCTGGAACGTCCGTACCATGCTCGACAAAGCAGACAGCGGACGCCCTGAACGTCGCTCCGCCCTCATTGCCCATGAATTGCGGAGGTTAAACATCGACATCGCCGCGCTCAGCGAAGTACGCCTTCCGGACGAAGGCAGCCTCCAAGAACTTGGTGCTGGGTACACCCTCTACTGGTCAGGCAGGCCTGCATCAGAAAGACGGCTTTCAGGCGTGGGTTTCATGGTCAAGACATCCATTGCGACTAAGCTGGAAAACCTACCAACGGGCCACTCAGACCGCATCATGTCCATGCGCCTCCCACTGAGACACCAGCAGCACGTCACCCTTCTCAGTGTGTACTCCCCAACCCTCCTGGCAGAGCCTGCTGAAAAGGACAAGTTTTACACTGACCTGCGCAGCCTCCTACAGAGTACCCCTGCAGACGACAAAGTCATCATCCTTGGCGACTTCAACGCCAGAGTGGGCCAGGACTCTGAAGCCTGGAAAGGAGTCCTCGGCAAGCATGGCGTGGGGAACTGCAATGACAATGGCCGCCTACTGTTGGAGTTCTGTGCGGAGCAGCAACTGGTCATCACCAACACTACTTTTCAGCAAAAACCACCTGGATGCATCCTCGCTCCAAACACTGGCACCTTATCGACTATGTCCTAGTGCGTCAGAGGGACCGCAGTGACGTCCTCCTCACCAGAGTGATGCCCAGCGCAGAGTGCCACACTGACCACCGCCTTGTCCGCTGCAAACTCAGGCTCCACTTCAAGCCAAAACCCAAGAAATGGGGGCCCCCCAAGAAAAAGCTTGATGTTGCCAGCCTTCAGCGTGACGATGTGAAAGCTGCCTTTCAGACAGATTTACAGCGCAGGCTCAAAGACACAGCGGACCCAGTAGACTCCTCCCCTGAAACACTTTGGGAACAACTGAAAACTGCTATTGCAAAATCCTCTGCAGAAGTCTTGGGTTTCGCCAGAAAGAAGAACAAAGACTGGTTTGACGAAAACGATGTAGAGATCCAGGAACACCTAGCAAAAAAAGGAGCCGCCCATCAGGCCCATCTAGCCCAGCCTTCCTGCCCTGTGAAGAAGTCTGCCTTCCGCCTCGTCTGCAGCAGTCTCCAGCGCAAACTCAGAGATCTCCAGAATGAGTGGTGGACCAGACTTGCACAGAGGACCCAGCTTTGTGCTGACAATGGTGACTACAGGGGCTTCTACGAAGCACTGAAAGCAGTGTATGGCCCCAGGCACCTGGTACAAAGTCCCCTGCGAAGCGCGAATGGCCAGGCACTCCTCACAGATAATACCTCCATCTTGAACCGCTGGTCGGAATACTTTCAGAGCCTCTTCAGCGCTGAGCGCACTGTTCAAGAAGCAGTCATCCTACAAATCCCACACCTCCCAGTAAAGGTTGAATTGGACGAACCGCCCACCGCTGAAGAGACCCTCTCAGCCATCCACCAGCTCAAGAGTGGCAAAGCAGCAGGCATTGATGGAATACCGCCAGAGATCTGGAAACATGGAGGCACAGCACTGCACAACAAGCTCCATGACCTCTTTCTCTGCTGCTGGGAGGAAGGAACACTACCAAAAGATCTCCGTGATGCAGTCGTTATCACCCTGTACAAGAACAAAGGCGAGAAGTCTGACTGTTCCAACTACCGGGGAATTACCCTGCTGTCCATTGCTGGGAAAATCCTTGCAAGGCTGCTCCTGAATCGGCTGGTACCTGCCATCGCTGAAGACCAACTCCCAGAGGGCCAGTGTGGCTTCAGAGCAAACAGGAGCACCACCGATATGGTCTTTGTGCTGAGACAGCTACAGGAGAAGTGCCGCGAGCAGAACAAAGGGCTGTACGTAACATTTGTCGACCTAACAAAAGCGTTCGACACTGTGAGCAGGCAAGGCATGTTTCAGATCCTGGAGCGACTTGGCTGTCCCCCAAAGTTCCTCAACATGATTGTCCAGCTACACGAGGACCAGCAAGGCCAGGTCAGACTCAACAATGACCTCTCAGAACCATTCCCTATTCTCAACGGCGTAAAGCAGGGCTGCGTGCTGGCACCGACCCTCTTCACCATCTTTTTTAGCATGATGTTGAAGCAGGCCACAGTGGACCTCGATGATGACGATGCAGTGTACATCAGGTATCGTCTCGATGGCAGCCTGTTTAACCTCAGACGACTGCAGGCCCACACGAAAACCCTAGACCAACTGATTCGTGAGCTGCTTTTTGCTGATGATGCTGCCCTCGTTGCACACACAGAGAGAGCCCTGCAGCGCATCACGTCTTGCTTCGCAGATGCTGCCCAGCTCTTTGGACTCGAGGTCAGTCTGAAAAAGACAGAGGTCCTCCATCAGCCGGCACCCAAGACAGTGTATCGCCCTCCTCACATCACCATTGGCGAGTCTGAACTAAAGTCAGTGCACCAGTTTACTTACCTTGGCTGCGTTATCACGTCGGACGCCAAGCTGGACAAGGAGCTTGACAGCAGGCTGGCAAAAGCGAACAGCGCTTTCGGGCGACTTTTCAAGCGGGTGTGGCACAATCAACAGCTGAAAACAGGCACCAAGATCAGCGTGTACAGAACTATGGTCCTCACCACCCTGCTGTATGGTTCCGAGTCCTGGGCCCTCTACCGCAGCCAACTACGACTCCTCGAACGCTTCCACCAGCGCTGCCTGCGTACCATCCTGGGCATTCACTGGAGTGACTATGTCACCAACGTCGAGGTCCTTGAACAGGCTGAAACTGTGAGCATCGAGGCTTTGCTGCTGCGGACACAGCTCCGCTGGGCGGGGCATGTCTCCAGGATGGAGGATCATCGCCTACCAAAGATCACCCTGTTCGGCGAGCTTGCTACTGGACACCGTGACAGAGGGGCACCAAAGAAGAGATACAAAGACTGTCTCAAGAAGTCACTTAGTGCCTGCCAAATCGACCACCACCAGTGGTCTTCGCTTGCTGCGGACCGTGACACCTGGCGCTCCACCATTTACCAGGCAGCTGTCTCCTTTGAGGACTCTCACAGAGCTAGCCTTAAGGACAAGCGGCTCAGGAGAAAAAACAGAGATGCCGCAGCTCAGAACCCTGGCCATACCTTCCCCTGCAGCCACTGCGGTCGAACCTGCCTGTCTCGGATTGGCCTCCGCAGCCACGAACAAGCCTGCAGACGTCGTGGGCAACTCCTATAAAATCTTCGTTCGCGAAGTCAAGCCAAGCGTAGATAGGGATACCATACTTTTACGTGTCTTTATTATATGCTAGAATTTAGAGCTGAAGTGAGCAGCCGTATTTTTGTAGCCTGTTATATTGTTTTTGGAAAATTCATGTTAATGAGTTTCGGCTGCGCGTTTCGTTCTGGTTGTTTGAGTTCATGATTTCCGTAGAAGATTCTAGATTTTGATAGTGTATATAAGGAGGGCGCTGGGAAAGCCCGTTAGTACATTGTCTTGCTTTGTCAGTTGTAGAGATACGCAGTTTATTGCTAGAGACGCTGTGTATGAGAAACTTTGAGTCGTAGTGTGGACTGTGACATAGCAGAAGAGACTTTGTATTCAGTAGTTTGTGCATTTGAAAGAGCATTACTGTGAGGATATCGCATCGCTGAATTAAATATTGTTGGAACTGTTACTCCAGTTTTGTCTACATCCTTAAGCCACGGTTGACGGATTGCAGCTGAATGAGGTCTATTTAAAAGAACTCTATGTGCGTGTGTGTCTGGTGTGTTTATCATACTTCGACTACAACTCCACCACGTAACAATCCTTAGCTTACATTTTATAATCTCTGTATCCAAAATAACACTTTTCCTAACGAACATATATATGCGAAAATAATTCCACTTCCAAAAACAAAAGATCGTTCTGACCCTAATAACTATCGGCCTATTCTTTATTATCTGTTTTCTCCAAACCACTGGAAAGGCACGTTCATAAACACCTGCTTGCTTACCTAGAAGACCGTAAGCTCCTCCACCCTTTCCAGTCCGGATTTCGCCCGCAGCATTCATGCCACACAGCACTTACACGCCTTGTTGACACATGGTTCGAGGGAATGAATAAGTAACAGCTAACAGGAGTAGTCTATCTAGATTTTAAGAAGGCTTTTGATCTGATTGACCACACTATTCTGACTGCTAAGCTTCACAAATACCTTAATAACGGAGACGCAGTTGCTTTTTTCACATCTTACCTTATTAAAAGAAAACAAAATGTTTTTGTTCATGGCTCATACTCCTCTCTCAAAGATGTAAGTTTTGGTGTGCCCCAGGGGTCTGTACTGGGCCCCCTGCTGTTTTGCTTATTTATTAACGATTTGCCTCTACATATTACTTGCCAAGATGTACAATGCAACCTTTTTGCTGACGACACCTCAGTTCATACTACTAGTAAAGATAAACAGGTAATTTCCGACAACTCACAACAAAGTCTTCACGACGTAACAGCTTGGTGTATAAACAATTCTATGGTTGTTCACTCAGTCAAAACAAAGCCGATGGTAGTCGCCACGTGCCAAAAACAGCAGATAACGCCTCTATTACTTAACCTTTCACTTAAATATAGTCAGGTAGAACAGGTAAACGAACATCGCGTACCAGGGATTACAATCGACAGTCAGCTAAAATGACAAGCTCATACAGACGCCTTATGCAAAATAGTAGAAAAAAAATCTCTTTATGTTATCAAAACTGAAATATTATACTGATTCAGATACCCGTAAACTATTTTATAATGCTCACATACGTTCTCACGTCGATTACGCGTCAACGGTATGGGATGGGTGTAGTGAGGTCCATTTAAAGAGACTCAATTCCCTACACAGCCAAAAGATAAGTTCTACTCTGACCTGCGCAGCCTCCTGCAGAGCACCCCTGCAGACGACAAAGTCATCATCCTTGGCGACTTCAACGCCAGAGTGGGCAAAGACTCTGAAGCCTGGAAAGGAGTCCTCGGCAAGCATGGCGTTGGGAACTGCAATGACAATGGTCGCCTACTGTTGGAGCTCTGTGCAGAGCAGCAACTTGTCATCACCAACACTACTTTCCAGCAAAAGGACAGTCGAAAGACCACCTGGATGCATCCTCGCTCCAAGCACTGGCACCTTATCGACTATGTCCTAGTGCGTCAGAGGGACCGCAGTGACGTCCTCCTCACCAGAGTGATGCCCAGCGCAGAGTGCCACACTGACCACCGCCTTGTTCGCTGCAAACTCAGGCTCCGCCTCAAGCTGAAACCCAAGAAAGGGGGCCCCCACAAGAAAAAGCTTGATGTTGTCAGCCTTCAGCGTGACGACAAGAAAGCTGCCCTTCAGGTCGATTTACAGCGCATGCTCAAAGACACAGTTGATCCAGCAGACTCCTCCCCTGAAACACTCTGGGAACAACTGAAAACTGCTATTGTAAAATCCTCTGTGGAAGTCTTGGGCTTTGCTAGAAAGAGGAACAAAGGCTGGTTTGACGAAAACGACGTAGAGATCCAGGAACTTCTAGCAAAAAAAAAGAGCCGCCCACCAGGCCCACCTAGCCCAGCCTTCCTGCCCTGTGAAGAAGTCTGCCTTCCGCCTCATCTGCAGCAGTCTCCAGCTCAAGCTTAGAGAGCTCCAGAACGAGTGGTGGTCCAGACTCGCACAGAGGACCCAGCTCTGCGCTGACAACGGTGACTACAGGGGCTTCTACGAAGCACTGAAAGCAATGTGTGGCCCTAGGCACCTGGTACAAAGTCCCCTGCGAAGCGCTGATGGACAGGCACTCCTCACAGATAATACCTCCATCTTGAACCGCTGGTCGGAATACTTTCAGGACCTCTTCGGCGCTGAACGCACTGTTCAAGAAACAGTCATCCTCCAAATCCCACACCTTCCACTGAAGGTTGAATTGGACGAACCGCCCACCGCCGAAGAGACCCTCACAGCCATCCACCAGCTCAAGAGTGGCAAAGCAGCAGGCATTGACGGAATCCCGCCAGAGATCTGGAAACATGGAGGCCCAGCACTGCACAACAAGCTCCACGACCTCTTTCTCTGCTGCTGGGAAAAAGGAACACTACCAAAGGATCTCCGTGATGCAGTCATCATCACCCTGTACAAGAACAAAGGAGAGAAGTCTGCCTGCTCTAATTATCGTGGAATTACCCTGCTGTCCATTGCCGGGAAAATTCTCGCAAGGTTGCTCCTGAATCGGCTGGTACCTGCCATCGCTGAAGACCACCTCCCAGAGGGCCAGTGTGGCTTCAGAACCAACAGGAGTACCACCGACATGGTCTTTGTGCTGAGACAGCTTCAGGAGAAGTGCCGCGAGCAGAACAACGGGCTGTACGTAACGTTTGTCGACCTAACAAAAGCGTTTAACACTGTGAGCAGGCAAGGTATGTGGCAGATCCTGGAGCGACTAGGTTGTCCCCCAAAGTTCCTCAACATGATCGTCCAGCTCCATGAGGACCAGCAAGGCCAGGTCAGACTAAACAGTGACCTCTCAGAACCATTCCCCATTCGCAACGGCGTGAAACAAGGCTGCGTGCTGGCACCGACCCTCTTCACCATCTTTTTCAGCATGATGTTGAAGCAGGCCACAGTGGACCTCGACGATGACGACGACGTGTACATCATGTATCGTCTCGATGGCAGCCTGTTCAACCTCAGACGACTGCAGGCCCACACGAAAACCCTAGACCAACTGATTCGTGAGCTGCTCTTCGCTGATGATGCTGTCCTCGTTGCACACACAGAGAGAGCCTTGCAGCGCATTACGTCCTGCTTCGCAGATGCTGCCCAGCTCTTTGGACTCGAGGTCAGTCTGAAAAAGACAGAGGTTCTCCATCAGCCGGCACCCAAGGAAGAGCATCGCCCTCCCCACATCACCATCGGCGAGTCCGAACTGAAGTCTGTACACCAGTTTACCTACCTTGGCTGCATCATCACGTCAGACGCCAAGCTGGACAAGGAGCTGGACAACAGGCTGGCAAAAGCGAACAGTGCTTTCGGGCGACTATTCAAGCGGGTGTGGCACAATCAACAGCTGAAAAAAGGCACCAAGATCAGCGTGTACAGAGCTGTCGTCCTCACCACACTGCTGTACGGTTCCGAGTCCTGGGCCCTCTACCGCAGCCAACTACGACTCCTCGAACGCTTTCACCAGCGCTGCCTGCGTACCATCCTCAGCATTCACTGGAGTGACTATGTCACCAACGACGAGGTCCTTGAACAGGCGGAAACTGTGAGCATCGAGGCTTTGCTGCTGCGGACACAGCTTCGCTGGGCGGGGCACGTCTCCAGGATGGAGGATCATCGCCTACCCAAGATCACTCTGTTCGGCGAGCTCGCCACTGGACACCGAGACAGAGGGGCACCAAAGAAGAGATACAAAGACTGTCTCAAGAAGTCACTTAGTGCCTGCCAAATCGACCACCGCCAGTGGTCTTCGCTTGCTGCGGACCGTGACACCTGGCGCTTCACCATTCACAAGGCAGCCGTCTCCTTTGAGGACTCTCGCAGAGCTAACCTTAAGGACAAGCGGCTCAGAAGAAAAAACAGAGTTGTCGTAACTCAGAACCCTGACCAGACCTTCCCCTGCAGCCACTGCGGTCGAACCTGCCTGTCCCGGATTGGCCTCCGCAGCCACGAAAATGCCTGCAGACGACGTGGGCAAGCCCTATAGAATCTTCGTTCGCGAAGTCAAGCCAAGAGAGAGATTTTATAATGCTCACATACGTTCTCACGTCGATTACACGTCAACGGTATGGGATGGGTGTAGTGAGGTCCATTTAAAAAGACTCAATTCCCTACACAGCCAAAATAATCTGCCCTGATCCACACCTAAGCACAGAAGAAAAGCTCACAAAAGCAGGTCTCCTGCCTCTTCAAGATCATTTCAAATATTATAACAAAGCAATTTTTATGTTCAAAGTGTAACAGCGCAAAACACCTGAGTACATCTCCACTTTGTTCCGCCAGGAAAGCTTGGAAACATCAGAAAGCTTTTCATAGTCCCAACACCAAGGATCGATCTATATCAAACCAGCTTATCCTTCTCAGGGACGCATATTTGGAATGCCCTTCCCGACCATGTAAAATCCGCCTCCTCGCTAGCCTGTTTTTAAAAGGATCTATGCAAGTAATTAGTGGATCACTCGTAGGGCATAGGGATGCCTTAACTACATTTATTATATGTCTCTTTCTATGCTGGGTCTAATTTATTCGCAATTAAGCCTGTTATCTTTTACATTTAACATTTGAACTACTGCCTGTGTGAACAGTGTTGTCAAATGTGTGTAAGTATAATGTTTTACTGATATGTATGTGCATGTGTAGATAGTCTTGTATTGTTAGCAAAGGCATGTTTGTAAAATGGCTGTGTCAATGAAGATGTCAATGCCTTAACCGTTGAAAAATAAAGTTTCATTGATTCCTTCATTCTCAAATCACGTGGGGGGATAAAGACTGTGCTATCTCTGCCGCACTGCTGACCGTTTCGTTGCTATGTCACCCACTGAATAAGCAGCGAGGCAATGTGGCACCGCACCATTTCGAAGAGAAAAATCTGTCGATGTAAAGGCCCCGCCACACATGCCGATTTTGAGGCCAATTCTTGAGCAGTTTCGAATCAGAGTGTGATCGGACCGGACTGCAAAAACGTGTGCACTGCCACACATTCCCCGACTTTATTTAGCCGACCGGTTTGAATCGAAGATCAAGGTCGTACCTGTTCAGCGAAATAGCTGCTAGTTTGGACAGTGATGATGATGTGCTTGCATTATCAGCAGTTTTGCATCATATTCGGGTAGACTGAGGAGGGCGAAACATTGGCAACGAAGGTGGTTGACTGATCTTCCGCCATTTGCAAACTGACATGAAACGACATGCTTTGCGAGACGCGCTCTGATTGGTTGAAGCTTACAATCGGGGCCGATTCGGATCGGAAAAATAGAGCAGTTTCTAAACACCCGATTCCCAGCCGATTGCGATCGGATCGGATATATGACGTCATCCGATCGCAATTGGGTCGGAATCGGCTTCAAAATCGGGGCACAACCGGCAAGTGTGGCGGGGCCTTAAAGGTTCACTTTCAAAACGGCGCCGTATATAAATTCGCTCGTGCTCACTTTGACCAACAAAATGCTGCAGCTCGCATGTTATCGATCAAATTGGGCACTGGTGATTTCTTTTCCGTAACGGGAGGTGAGGCATAATTTAATCTGTTTTTTCAGATGCACAGATATGTATTTAACCCGATCCCTTAACCCTTTAACTGCTAGTATCCATTAGTGTCTGCATCCATCGAAAGTCTACTCTATGATAAAACATTCCCGATAACACAAATTAAGAAAGTGAATGAAGCCAACTATAGGCATAGATCCTCATGAGCCCCCGCAGATGCGGGGGCTCATGAGGTTCTATGTCTCTTTCAATCATTCGTTGTTTTGTGCAGTGATGGGGTTGATGCAAATGACGCGGTTTCATTCTGATAAAGCATCAAACAATGACATTATTTCGGCCTTGGATATGTTGTTTAAGGGCTATATATTGTGTTATTATTTAATTACGCATTTTATATTATCCTTATTATTATCATCATCATCATCATATTATTATATTATTATTAATATTATTATTACTGAATTTCACACTGTTCGCATTATTGCGTTCACTTATATATTTCTCAACTACAAAACGTAGACGAAAACATCGTTACGACATGCTTCTTATTTGTTGTGTCTGTTGGTTACAATGTGCTGAATGTTTCGTGTCCCCTCAGCAGGTTGTATCTGCGTCGGGGTGAGAACTGAGTGTGTGGATGGAGAAAGGTGCAACCGAGTACGGAACATCGAGTGACTGCGGGAAAATGGTCTTGGTTACTGAAACAGGAAATTTTCCTTGTTAGATTGGCATGGGACATAACAGTTGAATAAATCTGAATAAATAAATGCAGGGCCTAGCACTCGGAAAAAAAACAAAGATTCCGTGTAGGCCTGCTAGATGCCTGATACAAAGAAAGCTATTTTACTCAAGTCAGATGACCTGGTATTGTTCGTACGAATGTTAGGTTTTTAATCCATTTAGCCCTAACGCCGTACAGCAAGAGATGAATTTTCCATGATAATTCAAAGGTAGTGCCAGATTAGCTGGCACAACCCTTGAATTATCATGGTCAAGCCATCTCCTGCAACAGATACATAGTCGTTAAGCAACATTTCCAAAATTTGGGAAAGGCACCCGTCGCGCTAAATGGGTTAATGTATGTACAATTAAACACTCTGATTACTAAAAACAATACTTACAACATAGACTATAGTTTGACTTAAGTGTTGAAGTTCGTTGGTTTCCAGGGGAGAATAAGTTACCTTGAGGGTGGGGGGGGGGTCCAACTTTCTGTTTGGGACCTTCAACCTCGTACAAAAGGCCTCCCCGGCTAGACCTTGCTTCCAGGGGCCGAAAAATCAAAAATAGGGAGGACGGGCGGGGGGAGGGGGGGGAGAGAGAGAGAGAGAGATGATGATGATGATGATGATGATGATGGTGATGATGATGAAACTTTATTTATCAACGGTAAAAAGTTTTGACAGAAACAAATCGTCATTTTACAAACTTGCCGTTGCTAACATTTACAACATAAAATAGGTTTTAAAAAATAATAATAAAGACATTATATTTACACACATTATTTCATGCAACAATAAAGTTTTAAGAAAATAAAAGCAAAAATTAATAACAATAATTTTTTTTAATACAAAATAATAACAACAACAACACACACACACACACACACACACACACACACACACACACAAGCACTATACATAAATGCATGTATTACATGAAAGTATTAACCATCAGGGTTTGTTTAAATAAATGCCCATTGAAGTTATGTTTGGCTCATCAGGTAATCGAAAAGTTTCGTTTTAAAGATTCCAAGCGAGGCTATAGTCTTCAAATGTGCAGGAATAGTGCTCCATACAAACGGTTTAGAAAATGATAAACTAGTTTTAAAGAGGTCAATTCTAGGCAAAGGTAGGGGTAAAGTATTGTTCCTTGAGGTCCGTTCGCGTTTTTGCTGTGGCATAAATTTGGTGGTTAGATACTGCGGTGTCATGTTATTTAATATCTTGTGCACGAGGATGCATTTGTTGAAATTAATTTGTTGACGCAGGCCGAGAATGTTTAGAGTGAGCCACTTTGAGAACGGTTGACGTTTTGTCTTGAAATAATGTCTAGGTATCAGTGGTAAAGAAATCAGTGACCGCAAACGTGTTTTTGCACTGGGAAATTCGTAATGATTAAAAAAACGCACTGATAAAGGAATAAGAAGCCAGCAATTCTAAAGATCAACAAACAAACAGCAAGGGCAACACTAAATAAATGAATACGTCAATAAGTAAATAAATAAACAAAAAATAAATAATGAATAATAATAATAATAATAATAATAATAATAATAATAATAATAATAATAATAATAATAATAATAATAATAATAATAATAAACAAATAAATAAATAACACCTTTGGAGATGGTGCGGGGAATTGAACCTGGTGACGGCATCAAAAAAACGTGTGATTTGCTTTACCTTATGACGTACTGGGACAGGAATAAACTGAGCGTATTATAATTATATGCGTTGTTGTGAGCGCATATTGGCTAAAATCGCTTTGGAGCGGTGCAATGATTTGGCGTCTGAGGATGGATTCCTTCATAACTGTGTGCTGAACACGTATTTTTCAAAAACCACTTGTTCTGTCGGAGTCACTGAGACTGCCTTATTGCTGACACTTTCACATTCAAGCCTCAAATCTCCCCATCAACTCCAGCGGTTTTAATTTCAGTTATATAGTTATTTGACGTCTTTGTCTTGTAAAGGGGGAGCGGCTGGGTGGCGCGTTCCGGCGACTCTCGTCCGAAAGGTCCCGGGTTCGACCCCAGCTGAGGTCAAAATTTGTACAGGCCTCTTTTCGGTGCCCCGTCTTTGAAATCACCTACGTGGTGAACAAAAGACGTTAAACCCTAAACGTTTAACGTTTTTGTCTTGTAAAAACCGTCCTCGTTCACGATCGCTACTATTGACCGAGGCCATCTCTGCTGCACAAAATGGCGGCTGTAGCAGACGAACACAGTTGCGTATCACGTGATCGCTTCGTCTTGCATTTAATCAATAGTGACTTTTTAGAGCAGCGACACCGCACGGCAACAGGAGAAGACAATTTCAGCCAAGTCGACCATTGCTTTGCACCAAACGAGTTACTTCCAGTGCCATGAGCCACTTTTATCTTTCAGTTCACGTAGCCGACAATTCCATCAGGACCACAATCAGTCCTTAGTTTCTGTGTGCCAGTTTAATTTCCTTTAGCATGTAGTCTCATTGAAACAAGAACAGGAACTCACGAAACTGTAAAACACAGAAGCATCATGCCTCCCACTGCAGGATTGGCCAGAATGCTGTAAATATGCGTCACAGGTCGCGTGCAGATTTGGGCCATAGTGCAGTAAAGGCAATGCCGTATATATATATATATATATATATATATATATATATATATATATATATATATATATATATATATATATATATATATATATATATATATATATATATATATATATATATATATATATATATATATATATATATATATATATATATATATATATATATATATATATATCATCATTATCATCATCATCATCCATGCTCTGATTCGATGATATCAAGGTCGGATATAACAAAAATCGGATATAACAATGTTTTGGGGGAGGTCCCGGCCAAATCTGTTCTTTGTCTTTGTAAAATTAATCCTATTAACAAATGTGGAGGGTTTTTTTTCAGTCCCCGCAGCGCTGCCGAGTCCTTTACATCATAAACAGCAAGAGAAACGGGAGAATGCTCCATTTTCACCGAATTGGCGTGTTTTTGTTTGCCTACTTAAAACTGGCTGTGTATTCAGACATTTCGTGCGTTTTGCTTCGTCACGTTAAGGTCTCGTAATATCGCGCTTCCACGTGGCGGCATTCCTGCGTCTACAAGTACTTAGCATTTTGATAGTGGTCTTGTAGAAAGGTTAGCTGTGTTCAGCGGCATAAGCTTTGGTTCTTGGTAGAACATACAAACTATATACAAAATCCAAACCCAAATGCAGAGAACTTGAAAGCCATCGAAGAAAGAAGCACACTTAGAAAAGACATACAACACAATTTATTAATATAAACTTTTTTCAAAATAGAGAAACAAACCAGAAAACACTTTGCTGCTTATCTTGTCAGTGCGTGGAGAAAGTTGTAACTGTCTTTTCTAAGCATGCTTCTTTCTTCGTTGTGTTTATCTTTGAACTGTAAACAGTTAATTGTCTTTCTTTTTAGGAATCACTAGCTGGTATAGCAGGGCTCTAACTCACATCGCTTAATTGATCTTTTGAGCCTTCCACTGAACACCTACTACATAAAGCAGTAGGGACTACGCCAGGCGCCCCGCCATCCGCTGGAGACTATCCAGTCTTTCTGTGTGCCAGTTTAATTTCCTTTAGGATGTAGTCTCATGAAAGACTGGATATTCTCCAGCGGATGGCAGGGCGCCTGGGGGTAGTCCCTACTGCTTTATGTAGTAGGTGTTCAGTGGAAGGCTCAAAAGATCTAGTAAGCGATGCAGTCACAAAAAGGGCAGCTGATGTCCTGATGACACAATGCAAGCTTACCAGCCTGGAATTCCATGGCATTAGCACAGAATTCTCAGAATTGAATTAAAAATTATATATATATAAAGCTTTGCTTTGACTTCCGGGTCACCATGCATGGTGAATTACCCCATCTATGTCATTTTACATTTAGCGTAGCAATGGGAACAGAAGAGAGCGCAGGTATTGGGCTGTTTTGCATGCGGCCACCGGTACAAGAAACAGTAACAGTGGGTGCATGCACAAGGGGTTCAAAGGCTGATTTTGGCTTGTTGCTGACTTGTCCATTAACCGCCTTGTTGATGCAGCCACCGGTAGCCTACTTCTTACACTACCGGGGCCTGTGCACAAGGAGGTTACGACCTGGGGCCAGTTGCATGAGTGAGCTTAGTCCTGCGCCAGCCACTAAGCCATGTGCTCCGCTATAGGGGAGCACCTGGCTTAGTGGCTTGCACAGGACTAATCTCTCTCATGCAAATGATCCCATATTCATTGCCATGATCACCATCCTTTTCTAGGTCGTGAAGACCCACAGGCGTCAGTGTTCATCTGAACACCATTGTGCGTGAGGCCATGGCCACCGGTACTGTGAATCGTACCGGTGGCTGCAAGTAATAGGGGTGTAGGACCAGCTTCATTTCTACGGTCATCATCTTTCCCCTTGTTGCCGAATGGATCATCCTGACCAACTTCAGTTTCATGACCACTGCCTCTCTCCATTTCGTGGAGACAGACGGCCGTCAGCCTGTAGGCGACCAATAAGATCACTAGCAGGTTTTTGCAGACGAAGTATATGATGGAATAAGTCATAACATTGTGCCGGACCATGACATGAAGGCGGATGACAGCGAAAGGGCCGTCCTGAAGGACCATCCCGAGGATAAGGGCCCAGATCTCAGTGGTAAAGATGACAGCGAAGTGGGACGCGGTGCTGGGCTTTTCGTTGAGTGGTGCTTTCGAATTGGGTGTTGTTGTGGTGACTTTTATACGGCCGGACCTTCAAATGAAAGAGTGGAGTTGTGCTGCGTGAACAATGTCCAGAGGAACTGTGTGTATGTCCTACAGTACTCTGACGGAGTGAACACAAGCCAAGTAGATATTGTATCATTGCGGTGTCATTCATCTTTAACCTCCATCAACACGTGCATGTGTGCATTTCTGGAAGCAAATGGTTTTGGGGCCGTGCGCGGGCCAACAAAGGCTGATGTCGGCCAGAGGACATTTTGTGTCCTGTGATTTTTCAGCACAAACACTAATCAGGCACGACCTTTGACCTATCATCGTTTATGCGAATCTTTTTCTTATCTAACAATTTAACAATTTAAAATGTTATTAGTTTTTATCTATAAGGTGAAAGGTCATCATCATCATTTCCATCATCATCATTATTACCATCTTTATCGTCCTCATCAATTGAACGGAACCCAACTGCAAGAGGTTAGATCCACATAAGCCCCGCAATTTCGGGGCTTATGAGGACCTATTCCTCTTCCGTGGACGACTGAAACACAGGCGCTAAACAAACAAAGAGTTCAAAAGCCCAGTCTTCGTCCACTCGCAGTGAAGAGGATAAAATTGACAATTTTTTTTAATCTAATCTAAAGTGTCCTTTTTTCATAAAATAGACTCACGAATTGACATCTGCAGAAGGTGTTTGGAATACTCTGTTCTTGCTGATGTTTTTGGTGGCGGTGAGGACGAAGGAGAGTTGTAGCAGGCTGATTGACCACACTCCCAATGTGATGTACGATAAGGTACGGTCGCTACGCACCTCATTCAGGTCGAACAGTTCAAACAGCTGAAAGAAATGAGAAATACATTGACAGTGACGAAGGAACTGATTGGTTGGAGGGTGGAATTGCTTAATAAATCTTATGTCGTATGACTCAGTGAGTTTGACGTATGTGAATGGTGCAACGTCAACCGTAGGCCTACATAATACTTTGAGTGAATCATCGCGTGCCAGTAACAGACTCGCGACAGAATTCCCAGAGAATTCTCCGTGGCGATTTCACAGATGCGGTAACAAGCGCCTTACCTGCATGATGTCAGAGCTACGGCCCAGAAAGACAAAGAGAAGCTGTGACAGCTCATGGCGAGTGATGTCGCCTCGGGGTAGTGCCCAGCGAGACAGAATGAGAACCAGCAACACCGTCTGCTCGACAACCTGTACCAACAGGCGAATATTGCTATCCAGCTGGAAAAAAAAAAGAAATAAGGAACTGACTGACCGACCGACCGACCGACGGACGGACTGACGGACTGACTGACTAAATCAGTAAGTCAGTCATTCAGTCAAGCAAAGAATCAAGCAATCCAATTGTTAATCAATCAATCAGTTAGTCAAATAATCAATCAATCAATCAAATAATCAATCAGTCAGTCAATCAGTCAATCGATCAATCAATCAGTACAATGTCGATCAATTAATTAATCAGTCAATACAATGGCAATCAGTCAATCAATCAATGAGAAATATATAAGCGTAGTATACTCCTCTATCGGCTGTTAACTGAGCATTGCCCCAATTGCTTCCATCAAACTGTTCCATCCGATATAACTCAATGAGCAAGATTGGGGGCACGACAGCGCATGTATAGGCGAGAAAACAGGGACAAAACCTGCAACGAAAAAATCAGTCAATCAGTCAATCAGTCAATCCACCCATCCATGATCCATCACCCACCCAGTCACTCATGCATCCATGCATCCACATGAAAGCATGCACACAAATAGAAAAGCATCATTAGCACCTCCCATAAAGTCACTTCCTCAGTCCGACTCACATATTTTCTTTCACCTCCGATGTTACAAAAAAGTAGGACGCTTGCTGCTTTTGGGGTAGTGTTACATTGCCTGTATCAAATACAGTGGGCACTCTTTGACTGGGCATGCATGTTTTTGAATGGAATATCCTATCTGTTCTCCGCTATCAAAAACATGTACCAGCTTGCTGTTGTCTATCAGACCTAACCATAAAGTTCTGACTTTCAGCCAGCTAAACTCACTAAAACAAACGAAAGCGACCTCTTAGATGCCTCCGCTGTTTGGTTTGTTGTTGTTGTTGTTGTTGCCGGTTGTTTGTTTGTTTGTTTGTTTGTTTGTTTGTTTGTTTGTTTGGTTTGGTTTGGTTTGGTTTGGTTTGGTTTGGTTTGGTTGTTTGTTTGTTTGTTTGTTTGTTTGTTTGTTTGTTATTTTTAATATTGCGTATAAAAAGCGAATATGCGAAATGAATATGTTCAAGAAGATAGGAAGGAAGTTAGTCTTTACACTTAGCTCACAGTCACGTTCAAAATCTGCAGAGGTACTCACAGACTGGACAAGTCAGATTGCCATTGTGTTACTTCAAACGAAATGTCAGCTTTTGCCAAAGAAAGGGACAGATTTTCCCTTCAGGATTTTTTTATTACTTTTTTTATTATTGAGTCTCCGTATAACGACATGTATTCTTAAAAGGAAGTGTGGAGTTCCATCCCATTATTTTCGTGTCACTGATGGCCTAGTCTGGTACGATATGACATCCTCTATGAAAATCTAGCACATATTGATTTACAATTAGTTTATTAAACTCTGATGTAAATTAACGAATTATAATTAAATATGTCATCTCAGTACAGTTTCAAGATCCATATAGTAAGCCTGCCCACAAAATTAGGAATGCCTGCTGCAGTGATTTAGAACAGGCTATGTAAAAACGCAGACTTAGGATGTTTAATTATGGGTGCGCATGGCATTTCCAGAACAATGACAATACTAAAGAAAATATTCTGTGAACCCCTGCATAGGTTTCTTGTTCTCAGTGCTAATACCTAAGAAGATTTTGGAGAACACGTGTTATGGCATAAGGTGGTATTTTGTGTGACGGCGTATTATCAAAACCCACGACCACAGGTCAATCTCAATTTGACTGGTGCCAAAATTGCTGGCCTTTCGAAATCCGTGGCTGTAGGTCACCCTTCAAACAAGCACGTGGTTTTAAGGATGCAGACAATAGAGACTATTTTGTCAAAATACAAAAATAGGAATCTATACTTATGTGCTTTGACCGGCGATAATGAGTGTCAGGAGAGCTTGGGAGAGGTAGGCATTGTGTTCGTAAAGGGCTGGGACCCTAGGGAGCTTAATGAAGTCATTCCTAAAGCTTTTCGTGGTCTACAATTACAGTACTACCACCTTAAAACTAAGGTTGTTAATAAAACCTAGTTCAGCTTTGTCCTGTTTTGCATGAGTCGTGTCTTTGAAGGGGAATGTCGAAATCAAACTGCCCAGAATTTCATTGTGTACAGGTGTCACGTGCTTTTCCTCCACACATGTACAACGAAAACAATCACAAACAGGATTTTGTTGCAAATCACAAGACCGAGATAGTACCTACCAGATGGCACACGCATGATCCCAAATAAAATAAAAAATGTAGGTTGTGTGCCTCAAGGTTAAAGGCCCGTTCAATCTCAAACGAACTTTGCATTAAAAGTCTTTTTGTGTGATAAAAAGTACAGACAATACTTTGTGGGAAATTAAAACTGCCGCTAAGGACAATACTGCAGTGATATGCATGTATCTACAAGTGGCTTAGACCTTCATGAACCCGAACAGGCTGCAGGCGCTGATGCTGGTCTAGGCCTCTTGCTTACCGCGACATATAAGTCTGTGCTTTACTTCTATTGTTGAGTAATTAAATGTTATGTACTTAGAATATGCTAGCGAAACTCAGATACTCAGATAAAAATCAGATACAAGTTGTTTTTTAAAAAGAAAGGCAAAGCCATTATGGCTCACGAGTATGACCTATTTGCATACGTGTGACCTTCGAGACAATAAGTAAAGGGTTGGCTTCTGCACCAGCAAAATCCATGTTTTCTGAAAATGTAAGCATTTTTCACACATCTGTCAACCACCCCCACCCCACCCCACCCCACCCCCCCCCCCGCCCCACCCCACCCCCACCCATGCCCACCGTGACCCTTGACCTTTCCGACGAGTCGACTAAATTAGTATGCATAGGGAGGTCTTATCATCAGCTACCTTTGTGCCAAATTTGATTGAATAATTTGCAAAAATGTTTCATAATACCTGCAATTCTATCAAACATTTGCATTTTACACACACTTGCCGGCCTCTTGTGACCCTTGACTTTTTCGAGGGGTCATCCAAATTAGTATTCATAGATAGGTCTTACCATCAGGTATCTCTGTACCAAATTTGGGTTTGAAGTTGTGAATAGTATTTGAGAAAAAAACATCTTTTGTCAAAATATGACTACTTTTTACCTATTTCCTGAGCTCTTGTGACCCTTGACCTTTCCGGGAGATCAACCAAATTAGTATGCATAGGTCTTACCATCAGGTATCTTTGTACCAAGTTTTGGGTTTGAAGTTTTTAATAGTATTTGAGAACAAAATAAATTATGTCAAAATATAGCTATTTGGGCCTATTTCCTGATCCCCTTTGACCTTGACCTTGTGAGAGGTCACTCAAATTGGTATGTTTAGAAAGGCCTTGCCACAAAGTATCCTTCGGCCAAGTTTGAAAGACTGTGGCTTGAATAGTCTCCGAAAAACTGCCAACGTTAAAGTTTACCACGGACGACGGCGGACGGCGGACGGACGACGGATGGACGACCACTGGCCCAGAACATAGCCTCAGTTTGCTTCGCACGTGAGCAAAAAAAAAACAGGAGAAAGAAACAGCAAAAAGAATGTGAACCGTCAAACATTCGCAGCAATTAGGCCAGAAAGTAAAAGACACTAACTTTTCTTACTTACTTTCTTACTTACTAGCTTACATGCTTACTTGCTTGCTTACTTCCTTACTGTCCTGTCGCCTTTTTTGTTTTCTTAGTACACAGCAGACTGTAGATCCACTCATGACGACTGTGTCATGGACAAATACGCTGACGACACGGCACTGACAGGACAGATTACGAATGAGGACGACAGACACTATCGACAAGAGATCGACGACTTTGTCGAGTGGTGCGATAGAAACTATCTTGAATTACATGTTTGCAAAACAAGAGAGATTATCATAGATTTCAGGAAAAACAAACATCATCCCGATCCTGGTGTCATCAAGGGAACAGAAGGTGAGCGTGTAGAGTCCTACAAGTATTTAGGTGTTCTTTTTGACAACGCGCTCAACTGGAAACAAAACACAGAGGCTATTGTGAGAAAAGCGCATACCCGTCTTTACTGTTTGAGAAAACTCAGATCATTTAATGTAAGCACTCAGCTTTTACAGATGTTTTACTGCTCCAGTAATGTATTGTTAGCGATCTAACTTTTGGACTGACGTGCTGGGGTTGACATTTATGTAAAAGAGAACAAGATCGTCTTAACAAAGTAATCAGGAAAGCCGGCGGGGTGATTGGTAGAGCACAAGATACTTTGGACACACTGTACAACATACGGATTACGAACAAACTGGCTGACATTCTTGATGACAAAACACATACTTAGATATGAATTTGACAGCAGACGTATCGGACGAAGTGGCAGACTTCGAGTACCCAAAAGTAGTAGCCTACATCACGTTATGCCGACTCTTTTGTCCCTCAGGCTGTTACCCTTTTCAACAGTAATATCAGTAGATAGTGTTGTCAACATTCTTTAGTTGTTTTGTAATAGCCCATTCAGTAGTTCACTGCAATATTGCTGACACCAGAAGCACAGGGGGCATAAACCATAAGTGTTTCTGATGCCAAGAGTGTTACAAAGGTAACAGTACATCTGTTACAGTTCATCTCTTTAACTGAGAGTTATAGGTTATTTAATTAATTGAATGAGTGAATAATGATGCCATGTGTTGTATGGGCAGACGGTGAATATCCCCATGAGGGATTAATAAAGTTTTGTATTGTATTGTATTGTATTGTATTGTATTGTATTGTATTGTATTGTATTGTATTGTATTGTATTGTATTGTATTGTAAGTTTTGAATTAACTGGCATAGTAAACGTCACTGACCATCTGCTCTCTTGGCCTTTTCGCTTGATCACAGTGTAGGCCGTCTCGAGAACCAGGAAAATGTTTGTTGTCAGCAGAATGTAGAGACTCTTCTCTTTACGCAGGTAGGCCACTGCGAACACCACCAGACATGAGTGTGCCAGCAGCACGAAGCGAACGAGAATCGCTTTCAGCACTTTGAAACGGCAGCGGCACACCAACAACGAACGTTCTGGGGATGCAGTCTCCAGCTCCATGTCAAGGCCTTATGGAATTATCATAATATGAATAAATCATCTTGCGTTTGCAAACACCGGTAATGTCAACATTAACGGTAGCTGCATTTCAAAGGAGGTTAAATCTGTCCAAACGAGAATAACTTTAGCACTTGACTGTGAACCGCCGTCGCACATGGACAACATGCGTTCTGAGGATGCAGTCATTTTTAATTTTTAAAAATCAATGCCATGAACTTACAAATGTTTACCTACCCCAAATTTTCTCCTGCTTGGAACTAACTCTTCTCCGCAGTTTGTTTTTGAAATTTTGAGCTTTTTGGCACGTTTCGACAAAGCCAGATATTGTCCAAATTTGAGAGTCCTCGAAGCCACAACTTAAAACTTTCTTAAAGTGCGTAATGTTCATTACGCACTTTCAGTTCTTCATCTGTTGTTTCACGTCATTAAGCACCATGGTCATTTCTTGTTTCGCTTCATTACGTACTTTGAGTTCTTCATCTATTGTTTCACGCCACACCTTCAGCTGCTTCTTCCCATGACGAAAAGATAAGTTGCAAATTCGTGTAGGGCCTACTTGTTTGTATGTCTGTTTTGAACAAGATGGGACCCAGCTCAAAGTTGTTCCTGTTTTCAAGCTTATCCTTCTGATCCATCTTCGTATATTCTAACCCACCCTCTGGTCCACACACACTGGCACACAGAAATAAAGACGGACACACGCCTGTGTGGGCTGGCGTAGCGATAGCTATTCTGAGGAAGAATAATAGCACGAGCAGCGAAATGATGTCACTTCAAGCGTCACGTCATGGCATCGTTGTTCCCACGACGCCCTGTTCATAGTGACGACTAGATGTTATACGTCACTCATCGTAGTACTAACATTTTACGTATTTAGAGGATCAAACTTGGCAATTTTCTGCCTGATTTCTATACCTAGAAGTCAATTGTAAATAATAATACAAGTATTCAAATACAGCCTTTAACCCTTTCGCTGTTGGTAGCGCTTTTGGTCGCGGTGATTCCTAAAGCGCTACCAACAGCCAAAGGGTTAAACAAAATAGGGGAGCTGGGTAGCTCAGTTGGCAGAGCGTTCGACTCTCGTCCGAAAGGTCGTGGGTTGGAACACAGCTGGGATCCAAATTTGTACAGACCTCTTTCTGGTGCCCCGTCTTCGAAATCACCTTCATGGTGGACAAGAGACGTTAAGCCCTAAACGGTCAGCGTTTTTCAAACAAACAAAAACAAAAAAACAGATCCATTCACGAAATAACATCACTGGTGCCTTATCTTCAATGAACCCGCACCTCTTTTGTCAACTATCATAGTCAAATTTATTTCAAGCAATGTGTGTATCAGGATGAAAAGGATTAATAGAGTAGGCCTTCGATGGTCGCAGATCATCTTAACTAATGCACACTGACAGTTAAGGGGTTAGGGATTCGGGTTTATGACTTATCTGTGCATGTGGAAAACAGAGATTAGATTATTTCTGACCTTACGAAAAAAATAAATCATTCATGCTCAGTTCGACCGACAAAATGCGAGCATTTTACCGGTCTAATTAAACATGAGTGATTTTTTTTGCATAACGGGAGGTTAGACATACTTTAGTAAACCACGATACGATGGGCGCTCGATATGTGTTTTCACTTCATATCACGCTGAGACCAGCCCCATTTCAAAGTCTACCGTAATTTCAGTACGGTAGAAAAAAAAACAGGTATTTTGAGAAAATCGGCAACTCGTGGCTTGCAAAAGTCGACCGGTTTCTAGCGTTTCAGGTGAATTTGAGCGTGACACGTCGCATTCTGGGGGCCACAAAGAAGCCGGGTTTCAGAGTAAGCATGTAAATTGTCATCAGTTGCTGTACTTGAGGCTCGACTTCCCGCCTTTGAAGTGAAAGATGACTGGAGGTTGTTTCCGTTTGCAGATAACCGATGTTTAAGTTTGCTGGCTTTAGCGTTTCATTTGTGACGCGGTGGACAAAAATTGATCTGATTAGCAATGAAATGGACGGATTGACTGCAAATTGGCCCGTTTCGGAAGTTTTTGGTGTGCACTTTTGATTTGTAGCGACGACATTTACCGTACGATTTGCCAACGCTTGCGGACGATCTTTTTGTTAACATCGGACACGTGACACCGGTTGAAACGTTAGAAACCCGGAATTCGCACACACAATTCACAGAGATATAAAGCAGACAGATTTATCAGCTTTTATCATATGTTTTATTAATGTTTTATTTACTGGAAACGCACAAAAAGCAATACACTGAAGCCCTATTCAGTGCGCACAGCACGCCTTCCAGAGAAAGGTAACTGATTTTTCTATCTTCTCATTAATACCGCGCACAGACCGCGCAGGAGGGTGGAGGACGCGTGCCTTACCCTTCTTGACGCGGTCTGTCGCCACCTGGACACACCTGGCAACCAGACGCGCATTCTTTCATGGACGTCAGTAGCGCATTTAATACTATTGCGCCATTTCTGTTGCTGCAGCGACTACTGGAGCTTGAGGTGCACACCAATCTCGTTCTGTGGATTAAGGCGTTCCTGTGCGACCAGCCACAGCGGGTGGGTCTGAGGGTCTCCGAAACAAGTGCTGGGCCATGTGAGTCTTCTAGATCCCTTGTCTCGACGGCCGGCTCGCCTGACAGAATGGTTCCATCTACTGATGAAATGATTCTGTCGGGGGAGCTGGTGCTGAGCACAGGCGCGCCACAACTGACAGAAATGAGGAATACGTTGACAGTGACGATGTAACTGATTGGTTGGAGAATGGAATTGCTTAATAAATCTCTTGACGTATGACTCAGTCAGTATGACGTATGGACAGTGATTGGTGTATCTGTATGATGTCCACAGTCCCAGTAAGCAAAGGCCCACGGCAGTGCGCTGGTCCAATGCGGCCGACGTGGGCCCGAAGGCATATTACTACTGGGGGTAGGCCTATGTAATACGGTTTCTTTGAGTGCCGAATATCGCGCGCTATATAACAGCTAGACTCATGACATGGTTATCAACGTGGCATTGTCGCTCAATTGGTTATCTCCAGTGTCTGTTCACAGATAAAGCGGTAACAAGCGCCTTAAATTCTGCGTGCTGTCAGAACCAAGGCGCAGAAAGACAAAGAGAAGCTGTGACAGCTCTTGGCGAGTGATGTCGCCTCGGGGTAGTGCCCAGCGACACAGTATGAGAACCAGCAACACCGTCTGCTCGACCACCAGCACCAACCGGTGAATATCGCTCTCCAGCTGAAAGCGGAAAGAATGAAATAACTGACTGCCGACTAACTGTCAGTCAATGAATAAATCGAACAATTCAATTGTCAAGCAATCAAGCAATCGATACAATGACAATCAATCAATACCGGCCAGTGTCATCAGTCAAACAGCCAATCAATCAAAACAGTTTCAATCAATTAACCAATCGATCAGTCAATACAATGTCAATCAAAGAGAAATAAATAATCGCAGTATACTTCTGTATCGGGTGTTGACTGAGTATTGTCCTTTTCGTTTTCCTCAAATTGTTCCATCCGATATAACTCGATGAGCAAGATGGGTGGCACGACAGGGCATGTACAGGCGAGAAAACAAGGACAAAACCTGGAACGAAAAAAATCAATCCATCAATCAATCGATCGATCGATCAATCAATCAATCAACCTATTCATCCATCTAGCCATCCATGCATCCATCCTTCAATCACACACACTTATGTACGCACATCCACAAATACATAAGCCTTCAGTGTACTACATAAGAACGCATTTTCTTAATGCATTACATCCTGAGGTTGGTTCTTTTTAATTTATTTTATAATTTGCTTCTTGTCCTATGAAAGCTATATTAAATATTACAGATTAGGAGACAGATCAACCATTTTAGTTCAAGTGTGGTGCAGAATAGCTTGGCGCCTTAGGCACCAAGCTATTCTGGCACCACCCTTGAACTATCATACTGGTCAAATTAATTTCATGCAGTAGTGTATCAATATGAAAAAGGTTAAAACTAAGGTTGTGAATTAAACGTAGTTCAGCTTTGCCCTGCTTTGCGTAAGTCGTGTGTTTGAAGGCTATCGTCGAAATTAAAACTGCCCAAAATTTGATTGTGTACAGTGTCACTGGCGTGCTTTTTCTCCACGCAACAACAACGGGGAGAAAAATCACAAACAGGAGTTTGTTAAAAATCACACGGCCGAGAAAGCACCTCTCAGAGGATACACGCATGATCAACAAAATAAACGTAGACTGTGTGCTTCAAGGTAAAAACCAATCCAGACCAAAAAGGTGACTGCCAAGCTATTTCAAACAAACTTTGCAGTAAAAAGTCTTTCTGTGCGATAAAAGGTGCAAACAATACTGTGTGGAAACTAAATCTGCCACTAAAGGACAGTCCTGCAGTGAAATGCGTCTATCTACAAGTGGCATAGACCTTCATGAGCCTTCACAGGCTGCGGGGGCTCATACTGGTCTAGACCTCTTGCTTAAAGCATGTACGTCTGTGTATATGAGACGAATGTGATCATCGTGATTTAGGTTATTCTATTACGATGCAAAAGTGTCAGCCGGGGCAAGGCGAACGCTACCCAGCTGCAAGAGACATAAACTCTCATGAGCCCCCGCATATGCGGGGGCTTGTGAGGATTTATGTCTCTTGTTAATCCTATATTCTTCGTGTTTATTTTCGTCCATTTACATCTGTGTTCTTGACGCGAAAATCGGTCAATGTTTCAGGCGTTTCAGACGGGCAATTCGTGACTACTTGTACCGAAGGCCTAAATCAAGATTCGGAAATACAGAACACAATTCGAACCTTTCTTTTTTTTTTCGTTTGGCCGTTCTGGTGAAATGGAAAGTTTCTGCGGTCCTATGGGTCAATTTCAGACGAAGAAGATTATAGGATATCGTAAAAACGGCGACAACAAAAAATTAGTGTGATCAGTAAAATCAGCTTAAAGTACCATTACGCATAGTGACATATTTACTCTATGATAGTCTGTTTTCATTTTAAACGATATACCTTTAATTAATTTAGACTTCTTAGATTAACAGGCGTGTGTGTTGTGTCGGTGTGTGTGGGAAATGAGCGTGGGTGTGTGAATGGGTACGCATTGGGTTGTGAGATTAGTTGTTCAGTTTTAAAGTTTTGACAGTGTGTGTAGAGCATTGAATTGTGTGATAGAGTCGACTGAGATGTTTGTAATTGTAACGACACCAACACACATTCCTATGCTTTATGTCTTAAGGCAAATGGCAATACACAGTATTATTATTATTATTATTATTATTATTATTATTATTATTATTATTATTAATCTGAGACACATTTCAGCACCATTTGTGTTTGTTATGCCTTGTCGACACACCTAATGAACTTTAACAGTAGTTTGGGCACGCAGCAAAGGCACACACGTAAACGCACTTATTTATTCTGCGCTGCCTTTAGCGTATAATCTATTTTTAGCTGTTTCTCGTACTGAAAGCGTTGTATTTCTAGAACGAAGTGGAGTCATTTGTCAGATTACTTGACATAAAGACCACGTGTGGTGAACTGAATTGCCCTGTGTCTAAATGAACCGTAGCATTTCGTAACCGTGTGTTATAGAAGTGTAACTTTGAACAGTTACGGCGGTAGTGGGCCTTTAAGAAATGTGTAGATCACTCGGAGGGAAAATCGTATAGAAAGTGAATGTTTCAATGTTTCATTTGCAATTTTCTGTAGAAGCGTCATTGAGAGAAATCATTCAGATATTCGGTTAACTGTCTTACTTCTAATGATGAGTAATGAAATGGGTCTGAAACTTAGAATATGTTAGACCGACACTCACAAATGAGTATCGTCAGGAAACTGGGATAAAGAGAAAGACAAGTATGCCATGGGGTTTGATGAAAGTTTGTAACATTGACATTGTGTGAAACACTAAGGAGACATAATTTTTTTTTAAGTCCAAAGACTGGGAAAAAAAGCATGGCGACACACGAAACACAAGCAGCAAGTAAGAAGGAAACGGGCTCTAACTTTTCTTTCTTACTTACTAACTTACATTGGGAGCATCTTACATCTGCTTACTTCTTGATATGTACACTAACTGGCATCATGAACGCCACTGACCATTTCCTCTCTCGGCCTTTTCGCTTGATCACAGTGTAGGCGGTCTCGAGAACCAGGAAAATGTTTGTGGTGATCAGAATGTAGAAACTCTTCTCTTTACGCAAGTACACCGCCAGGCATGAGTGTGCCAGCAGCACGAAGCGAATGGGCTTTAGTCCATAAGCTAGGAAGTTCTACCGTGCACCCCCTCCCCCCCGCCCCCCAGTACTCAATAAGATGGGTTTCAAAGTGTTCCTTAGTATGTCCTGAGATGTTTAAGCCATGTTTCCCGACAATACTTAGGAACACACCAGAGATATAGCCGATGGCGCAAGGGTACCCCCATTCACGCTCTTCGAAGGTGCTAAAATGAGGTTGAGAAACATTTTCCTCTAAATAAATCAGAATTCATTCCAGAAACCCAAATCAGGCAATATTATGTCATGGCACACCTTCTGCATCCTCTGCAAAAAACAGAATGAAAAAATATTGAATCTCTGGCTTACAGTGAAGGTATTTGTGCACCCAGTAAACGACCATTTCCGCGAAATCACAAAAAAAGACAAAAATAATGTGTCAGATGCCTTCAGACATTTTCTATAGCGCTGACAGTCCATTTTCAGGTTTACATTATTAAAACAGGATGTCACAATTATTATAAACTTGACTATGTGATGCTGTGATTACTGTGAGTGCCACAGTGGTTGATTTTGTATTCCTACCCCCAAGTTTAAAAATACACAAAATTAATTAGAATAAAATTGCTTACGTTATTCCATTTTATTTTGACCTCTCTTTACCTATTAAGTTTGAATAATGTGAGCATAAAGTGCAAGAAAATAAGGAATGTCGGCATCCTTTACGGTATGTTCGTGGTGAATGATAGCTTTTTCCCATTTAAAATTGCCGAATTGGGAAACGTACGTTGTTTCTGATGTCCTCAGACATTTTGTATACAACTGATAGGTCTTTTTTAGGTTTTATTGTTTAGGAAAGAGTACCACAGTTACTCCCAACCTGATTTTATGATGCTGTTATGCATTTAGGGGCCAAAGTGACTGAATCTGCTGCCCTACCCCCATTTTACCTGTACACAAAGGAACGAAAAATGATCATAACAATTGCTCCTCTGATTAAATATGTTTGTTGCCAGTTTTCTTAACAAAATATGCATATTGAGCATAAACATTTGTGATCATTTCATTAATTTCAATGTGACCCATCAATTTAATTGTAATTCTTTTTATTTAAGGCATGCTTAACAGGGGCTGCCGCTGAAGCTTCTATCGTCTGCACATTCAGCACTCTTGTCAAACTCGGGGAAGGTGTACCTCAGGGAGATGTTGTGTCTGATGCTGTTTTTGGTCTACATTAATGACATCAGTACAACAGTACCAAGGTTCGTCTCGAACATCCTCCATGCGGATGACTTTGCAGTGTGGAGCGCAGCAGAACATAAAGAAATAGCGTCCTCCAGAAAACATAAAGAAATAGCATCCTCCAGAATCCAGGATGTTGCCAATAGAGTCAGCAGCTGGACTGAAAGAGGCCACTCAAACTGAGCTAGACCATTCTTTCAATCAGACGGAAGAGGTCACCTGAAAACTGGAGACCTTCGAGTACCAAAGACAGACAGGCCAACTTTACTGGCAACAAATAAATTACTGGATTCACGTGGAGGCCTCATATTGAAGCCATGGAAGCTAGAGCTGCAAAAAAAAAAAAAAAAAAAAAAAAAGTCTCTGATGAAGAAACTGGTGGGGACCACATTGGCGCAAATTACAGCATCCTGGCACAAGCAAACACCTGCTCGGTCAGACCAGTTGTGCGGTACCAAGATACATCGACAACATGAAACTGCCTGCAAAACCCAAAAAGCCAGGCTTGACAAGATGCAGAACATGGGTCATTCTCATGATGCAGTGACATTCTTAGAGCCATCTGGAGCACCCCAATTTAGGAAATGGAGGACATTGGAGCCACTGGAATGCAGAACAGCACACACGATGAAGAAACTTACTAAACACCGACAGCATGGGAGACTACAGGAGCAGATCAAGAACCGTCAGAAATGTCCAAATCTGAACCGCCCAAATCTGAACCGCCAACTGAAGGTCCTGCAAAGGGCTAACACTGACGTCCTGGAACCAAGCCCAAAGATGTGTGAACAGCTCCCTTCAGATACCTGGACATCTCGAAAGGGCCTTCAAGACAGCATAAACAATGTTCCAGGACTCTTTGCCAAAGGTCGCGGCACTGCACAAAGCCATCTTGCTGGAGGTTGTGCACAAGCGCTACCCTCACAGCAGCTGTGATACCACATAAGATGCCGTGCGGAATGAAGGAAGTGGTGTGTACATCTGTTGTGCAGACCACACTACTACCTCCCTCTCCTTACCAGCTGGTGGCAGCAGCTCCAACTATCGTACAGATCTGCAGGTGCTCAACACAGCAGCAGAGCACTAGCTAGGGAAAGGCAGCAGCTTGATCCACTGATCTCACCAGGAAGCTTCAAGATAGACTGGATGCCCTGTCCACAAAATAGTGCTGCAGTGGATTCCAGTGCATTCTGGACTAGCTGGGAATGGAGACACTACAACAACAAAGTGATTGGCAACAGCATAATGGCGGCTGCAGCCTGTGGGCAGATGACATCAACAAGCTGAACAGGGAGAGCCAGGCAACCATCTTTCATCTATGCACTGCTTACTCTGGACTGGGTCCGTACAGAAAAGCAGGAACGTTTCACAAACCCAAAATGAAGCCTGAAGGTTTACACACTTTAATCAGATCACTCTGTATCAGCAATTATTTGAAGCTTCGTGCCTAATGCATGAAGAGATACCAAAATAAAAGAACGCTTAGCGAATGGCGGACTTCGGTAGAAGCGTAAACAACCAATCAGAATGTTCGGCAGAAAGGCCATGCAGTCACTTTATGATCAGAGCTAAATATAGATCACTTGCAACAAGCGTCAGCATGATCGTTCGCAATGGAATAGTCACAAATTGGGGGAGAAAAAAAAAGAAGTAGACAAAAGTCTGCCAGCACGTTGTAATTTTGTACAAACTTTCACAGACTTTAAGGAAAAGGACTGAAATTGACAGACTTTCCAGGGCCCAGAAAAAGCCTTGTCATTTTTTAACAACTTTCACAAATGTTCACAGACCGTAAGGACCCTACTGGACTCACCTCGTGAGATTGGGTCATGCGGAAACAGCCCTATGCGAATATGGCGTACAAAATCAGTCTCCTTAGCATATTCTCCAAACATGTCCATACACAAAAGCAGTGTGCTGGCAGTTCTGACCAGAAGACACGCCCCTATACACCAAACTCTGAAAACATGCTGCCTAGCTCTTGACAGCTCACTTATTGGCAGCCAGAACAATATAAGATTTAAAGACGGCCATACAAAATTGAACGTTGCAGAAGGTGTGGAAACTAAGTATTTTTTATAACATTGTTTTGGCTATTAGGAACCATGAAACTTTATTACGCATTCATATTTACACATTTCTAGATGAAAATAAATGAAAGGAAAAGGGGAGACCTTACTAGACCTGCCTTACGCTAGGTAAAATATCACCTAAAAGACCAGCCAGTTAAAAATAGTTACAATTAAATTGATGGGTTACATTGAAATTAATGAAATGATCACAACTTGTTATGCTCAATATGCATACTTTAAAAAAAAAACTGGCAACAAAAAATATTTAAACAGAGGAGTATGACGTAAGCAATTTTTATGATTATTTTGCGTTACTTTGCGTACTGGTAAAATGGGTGTAGGGCAGCAGATTCAGCCACTGTGGCCCCTAAATGCATCATAGCATCACAAAATCAGGTTGGGAATAACTGTGGTACTCTATCCTAACCAATAAAACCTAACAAAGACCTAGGTTGTATACAAAATTTCTGAGGGCACCGGAAACAACGTACGTTTCCCAATTCGGCAATTTTAAATGGGAAAAAGTTATCATTCACCACGAATGTACCGTAAAGGATGACGACTTAACTTATTTTCTTGCACTTTATGCTCACATTATTGAAACTTAATAGGTAAAAAGAGGTCAAAATAAATGGAATAACTTAAGCATTTTTTTCTAATTAATTTTGTGTATTTTTACAACTTGGGGGTAGGGATACAAAATCAATCACTGTGGCACTCACAGTGATCACAGCATCACCTAGTAAAGTTTATAATAATTGTGACATCCTGTTTTAATGATGTAAACCTGAAAATGGACTGTCAGTGCTATAGAAAATGTCTGAAGGCATCTGACATTATTTTTGTCTTTTTTTTTGCGATTTCGCGGAAATGGTCGTTTAATGGGTGCACAAATACCTTCACTGTGAGCCAGAGATTCAATATTGTTTCATTATGTTTTTTGCAGAGGATGCAGAAGGTGTGCCATGACATAATATTGCCTGATTTGGGCTTCTGGAATGAATTCTGATTTATTTAGAGGAAAATGTTTCTCAACCTCATTTTAGCACCTGCAAAGAGCGTGAATGGGGGTACCCTTGCGCCATCGGCTATATCTCTGGTGTGTTCCTAAGGATTTTCGGGGAACATGGCTTAAACATCTCAGGACATACTAAGGAACACTTTGAAACCCATCTTATTGAGTACTGGGGGGTGGGGGGGGGTGCACGGTAGAACTTCATAGCTTATGGACTACTTTCAGCACTTTGAAACGGCAGCGACACACCAACAACGAACTTTCTGGGGATGCAGTCTCCAGCTCCATGTCAAGGACTTACGGAATTGTTACAATATGCATTAACCTCCTGGGGCCGGTTGCATGAGTGAGCGTAGTCCTGCGCCAGCCACTAAGCAAGGTACTCCGCCATGGCGGAGCATCTTGCTTAATGGCGGGCGCGGCAGAACTAAGCTCACTCATGCAAATGGCCTCTGGTGCTTGCAGCCACCGCCGGGTACTGTAAACTGAAGTACCGGTGGTTGCATGCACAAAGGGGTTAAATCTCCTTGATCGTTTCCTGTAGTTTCTTTCGAAACGAGAATGGCGTTCAGCACTGTGAAACGGCAGCGGCACTTACTGAAATAACGCGTGTTCCGAGGATGGATGTCGGGAGAGCTTTTCTGTCGTCGACGGTGATTTCTGCAGGAATCACCTCAGTCGACAAAACGCGCTACCGGCAGCCACAGGGTTAACCCTTATCATTCGGAATACACCAGTGTGTGCGAAATAAGTTTGACTAACTAAACTAGCTCAAGGGTAGTGCCAGTATAGCTTGGCGCCTCTAGGCGCCAAGCTATTCTGGCACCACCCTTGAACTAAAGCCATTGGTCTATAGCCTTATCTGTAAGTACTATAATGTAGCTTGCATGTGGCAGTGTACAAATTGGAAGCTTTTAGCCTCAGTATGATAGGGGTTAAAGTGTTTTACCCCACCACAGAGTTGTTCTTCTTTTCTCACCTTCTTCTCTGCAGTTTTTGTTTGTTTGTTTGTTTGTTTTTTTTAACGTAAGGCTTTCGACACGTTTCCACTAAGCCAGAAATTGTTTCAAATTTGAGAATCGTCGCAGTGACAAGTTAAATTTGTACACAAACATTGAATTTGCTATTTTTACATGCACAAGCTTTCGGGTCAACAAGCCGCATAATCTCCTATGCCGACCCACAATCGGTGCATATAGGCGTGCAGGTACTAGGCTACAAAAAAAGTGTCGAACTTATTGGACTTGTCCTCGGTTAAACTAAAGGTCTAGCGAAGGCCCGTGCAGTGCAGAGCCTTTTATAGGACCGCTAAGTTCCCATCAACAGTCCCTCTTCTAGAACAACACCATTACCCCCCACCCCCACCCCCACCACCCCCACCCTCCCCCCCCCCACACACACACACACAACACCACTACCACCACCACATCTACGCCCCAACCCTACCCTGACAGTCTGCAAGAGGCAGAGATTCTCATGAATGTATGTCTCTTGCAGGTTGACCCAGATACCCAATGCGCAAAAGGCCATCGGGACGACGTTGGCCCGATGGCCTTTGCGCCCTGGGTAAGTTCTTTTTCATTGCTCTTTTAAATGCTCAGCCTTGTCAAAGCAAAAAAAAAAAAAAAAAAAAACCACGAAAAAACAAACAAACAAAAACTAACAAACAAAAACAGGAGGTCCTGTTTTGTGAAAAGCAAGATTTCCATTTTGTTTCAAAGAAATCTCGCTGTTCACAAAAATGGACTTCCTATCTCTTTCCTTCGCAGGGCACAGCTGTTCCTCAACAGGAGAATGGAGTTTTGATTCCGGGGTGAGCGTTCGACTGTCGAGGTGATTTTGAACATCATTGGGACCTTTTTGTTTTTTGTTTTGTTTTTGTTTGTTTGTTTGTTTTGGATTTTTTAAAATTTCCATCAACGCAAGCCAGGACCTTGTAGATACTATTTTCCACTTGGCACAATACGAGTACTGTGTGCTGATCTATTATTTTAGATCTTACAGGTGGGAGAAGCGAGGTCTACAAGCAGAGATCAGCACGCGCTATTGTATTCGTCGATGCGAAATACATGCATGCATAGATGGCCTCCCAGTGAGCAAATGTCCTCGGGCTCACGACGGCCGCAGAGGGCCCGCGCACGGCTGTGCGCGGGCCCTCTGCGGCCGTCGTGAGCCCGAAGATGTTTTGCTACTGGGGACTGATAGATACTGGACAAAACATAGTACTGGGGTGGGGTTGGGGAGGGGGGATTCAAAATCGTTAAGAATGTCCTTTATACATCTAGTTAGATTTGATGCAATAATTGCACATCAGCAGACTCACCACGGTACTACACCGCCCTACCAATTTTTTTTTTTTTAAACATTTGGCTGTCGGTAGCACAGGAATCGTCGCCTCGACAAAAAAGCTGCTGGCAGCCAAAGGGTTAATTAACCCTAGCTGTCGGTAGAGGTTTTTGTCGCGTTGCTTCCTGTAGGAATCGCCTCGACAAAAACCGCTACGGCCGACAGCTAAAGGGTTAACGAACTATTTGCATTGTAACCCTCTCCCCTCGCGCCTCCGGTCTCCACTTCTATTAGTTTAGTTTTATGATAGTATTGGCCTTGACAGAGTGAAGTTGCATTGTTCTTCGTGAATCAGTTTTAGATCAAGGACATATTGTGTTGGGTAGTCGAAAGAGATTGGCTTGCTTCTTGAAAACAGTAAGCAAGTCAGTACACGCGCACCGGCGAAACAGTGACTGAGCTGCCCCCCTACGGCTACTCCAGGTATCTTCACTGAGCCGTTTTAACAGGCGGCGTTCAGTGCCGATTAAATCTCAACACCACCGCAGTTTCGGGGGCTCATGAGGATCTATACCTCTTGCTGACACCACGTTGAATCCATGTTGCTGGGAAAGCTAGGACATTGATGGTGTTGTATTAACCCATATCATCAGTACTGAGGCTAAAACTGAGCTTCAAATGTGTACACTACCATATGCAAGCTACATTATAGTACTTACAGATAAGGATATAGACCAATGGCTTTAGTTCAAGGGTAGTGCCAGAATAGCTTGGCGACTAGAGGCGCCAGGCTATTCTGGCACTACCCTTGAACTATTTTAGTCAAACTTATTTCACACACTGGTGTATTCCGAATGATCAGGGTTAACAAAGAACTCAGAAACACGATCTTCGTCAGCTGGCACTGAACGGGTTAAAGGAGAAGGGGTTGATACAAATGGTTTTCATTACCTCGGAGCCTATAAAAAAATGTATGGAAACTCACAAAAACAGAAATAAACACAAAACACTAGAAACAAACAAACAACCAAGAAACAATGAGGCGCCAAGCCGCTCAGTGGCACCACCCCTGAACTTTTATGGTCGATGTGTCTCCTTAGTCGAAACGTAGTCTTCAGACGACAACTTTCAAATCTGAATTACGTGCCGGCCTTAATGTTCAATGTCAATTACTGATTGAAATATTTTGAATTTGAATTTTCGGTGCATTCTGACTGTAAATGGGTTTGTTATGTTGAACTGCTTCTTTTGGTTTCTATATAGAGTTGCCTTCACATAAATGGCATTTGTTAATTTGAACTTCCTGTCGGCGGGGACACGGCAAATATCGCCCAAGAACAAGGTGCACAGACCCTCATAAACCCCCGCAACAGCATGGGGGCTCATGTGGGGGCGATACCTCTTGCTGTTCAAATTTTCATCCGCCACCAATCTCAGTCTGGTGGGTTCTTCCGCTTGGGGGCTCACGTTGATCTATACCTCTTGCTGTTCGAATTTCGCCATATGAATCTCAACTTGCTGGGCTCTGGGATGATGGTAGGTGTGCAATGGTCTGCAATGAAAATTCGTGTTAACTCATATCAAGCTGAAACACTTTGCTGTCATTATCGGTGATAAATACATAACGCCGCCATTCAGCACCGACGCACTACACTGAGCAGGACTGAGATGGGTCAACCATAATAATTCAAGGGTTGTACCAGTGGCAAGCCGGGTAGCGCCAGACGCAGCAAAAAGGGTCGGCCGCGGGGCCACTGACTGACAATATTGATCAGTGTCCGAAATATAATATTAGCGAAGGCACAAAAAAAAACTGCGGACCCCCCCCCCTTCCCGGGGGGGGGGGGGGGGGCCGGGTCCGCCGTGCTCCCCTTCCCCCTCCCCCATGCCAATTTTTTTTTTTAAATGTTATATCAAAGTCCTCTTTCTGAAGCGGGGTGGATTCTGCGTCCCCTCGGAACTGCCTGCCCGTATACCAGTGTCCCACGGACGCGTTGCCCAGTGTGCCATGATAACACTGGCGAAACACTGAAAAAAGTGTCAGGAGCAGATCATTACCTCGGGAGGGGCAAATGTTTTGTTTGAGACCGGCTTCAACTGATCTGACACAGAGACCGGGACTCAGTCCCGACCCGCGTTGGGGCAGGGGGGGTGGGGGGATTGAAACTCTAGAAAAGGGACTTTAATCATATAGCATTTAAAGAAATGTTGGCCTGGGGGGGGGAGGGGAGGGGTTCCGGAACCCCCTCCCCTACCCCACCCCCCACCCCCCAACACACACACACACACCCTTCCCGCCTCGCCGCCCCCGCCCGGCCCACACTGAACTGGGCCGTCAGTATGACTATTGGGAACAAAGAAACGCGAAAACTGGTGTACTCAACAACAAACTAAACAAACAAACAAATACTTGAAACAGAAAAACAAACAAGCAATGCTTCGTTCCATGGCTTTGCGTTCTTTTGCCAATGCAAAAATAATTACTGATGTCAGTTGACTTCAGTTCGAAAGCCGCCGTCCGGCCACCCGACTCAGTACTGACAGCGCTGACGGGTCACTGAGTTTGACTGAATCATCTTCTGACTGGAACTGTTCTGCCACTACTGAAACTGAAAGTCAACCAAACTTGCAGTAATGCAGTACAGAGCAAACCCAAGACACATACAATATAACACAAGGCAATATAATTTAAAACAATTACTACTATACAATGCAGAACACAACTGACTAGTCGAAATAACGCATTTCGGTATTTAGTAGAGTATTCCAAAACTCCTCGGTTTCCGAATGGTGTCTAACAAAAGTGTGCTGGGATGCTTTAGCTCGCCGTAAACTGTCGGCTGCAGGCGAACAATGGGGTCGTCAATCGTTTTACGCGTTTTAGCGTTGACGTTAGGGTTGTTTTTCGTATTTGTGGGCACGATAAAGTTGACACCGTCTGTCAACACAGAAATCTACAAAGAAATGGTAAATAGTACGCTTTGCGTAGTGTACTTTCTTATTTTCGCCAAGCTAGTGGCGCCGCGTTTCTAAAATCGCCAGAAAATAGACAATTTAAAGGTCCGTTTCAAAAGCAAGTTTCCGCGATCTGTAGAATCATTATTGTTTTCTGTGAGTTACTTAGTACTTTGCTTGAACTGGTTATCTACATTCTCATGTGTTTTTCTAGTGAACGGTATTTCGCCGATTTCCAATGCCAATTCCCAACCGGCATATAAGGGAGAGAACCATGGGAGCACCTGCTGTAGTGTAATGTTTGCCAAACCACCTTCTCTTTTTTCAGAGGAAAACATTTATCAGGAAATCCAAAGTGTTCCCTCTGGTTAAACAGACAGGATGGAAGCCAAATCCACATACATACAGGAAAGCTGTTGGCACAGCAGAGGTTGTATGTGGAGCTGTACTGGCATTTGTCCCTGGTAAGTGGCGGAGTTTGTGTGGTACGTTGCTCATTTGGTGTTGTCGTAAAAAAATAGTACTACTTAGCTTAAATATAATGTACAGCTTAACCCCCATGTGCATGCAGCCGCTGATACTGGTTGCATCTTGAATATAACTAGTTTTATTTATAATTAGTACCATCAGACATGTAGTCAGGCCCTAGGGGTTAAAATTTTGATCAGTAGCAGAGAGATGCAGCAGGAGGCGACATATTGACAGGGTTCATTCTGAAAATTTACACACATGGGTTTTTGGCCTCAAAGTACAAATCCAATGAGTCATTTCTGAAATGGGATGAGCCAAACGTGTGAGCACCTCAACAATTGCAGAAATATTGAAAAGCGGAGGGGGGTGGGGGGGGGGGGGGGGGGGAGGCAGCAACGGGATTTGGAACAGGATGAGCAAAACATATGAGCACCTCAACAAATGCCGAAATATCGAAAAAGAGGGGGTGTGGGGGGGGGGGGGGGGGGGGGGGTGGGGGGGAACGTGTAACTGTGAGCACCTTCTCCTTCTCACCAACTACCAAAATATCAAAAAGCATGGGGGGGGGGGGGGGGAGTGGGGGGTGGTGGTGGGAGGGCAAGCAAGAGGGAGAAAAAGATGGGTGGGCCTTTATGAACACGTAAAAAGAAGGGCCTATTGCCTACATAAACCTACAGGTCTCGTAGACTCCTCACCTTAATATGTTATAGGGTCATTTTGGGAAAATATGCGTCAATGGCAAAGGGCACGTTTAAAAAATGAACCCTGTATTCAGCAGTAGACTGTTTTCCTCTTTGCAAACAGCACTCTGAAATAAAAATCATTTAAATCCTTATTTGTGCACTGGTTGGTATTTAGTCATGACTATTATTTGACTGAAAATGATTGTAATTGGTTTTGCTTTTGTTCAGGGGCATTAAAAGAGATTTCCAATGTTGCGCTGCTGGGAATTATGCTGAATGACATCTATGCACACTACTCACTAGATGAGGGATTGGAAAAAATGAGTCCTAGTATTGTCTTTGCTCTCCTGCTTACCTGCCGAATCGTCATTTTCCTACAGGTATGCAAACTATGGGTGATCTCATTGGGGGTGCACAAAGATTTTATACATTGTGTCCATCTGCAATTCTTCCTAGTAGGCTGTGTTTGTTTATTGCTCACGTGTGAAGCAAAAGTGAGTATGTTCTGGGCCAGTGGTCGTCCATCCGGCATCTGTGGTAAACTTTAACGTTGGCATTTTTTCAGAGACTATTCTAGCCACAGTCTTCAAACTTGGCCAAAGGATACTTTGAGTGACTTATCACAAAGGTCAAGGTCACAGGGGATCATGAAATAGGTAAAAAAAATAGCTATATTTTGACATTATTTTTTCTCATATACTATTCAAGACTTTAAACACAAACTTGGTACAGAGATACTTGATGGTAAGACCTTTCTATGCATACTAATTTGGTTGATTCCTCAGAAAGGTGAAGGTAAAAAAAATAGCCATATTTTGACAAAAGATATTTTTCTTAAATACTATTCACAATTTGTAAACCAAACTTGGTACAGAGATACCTGATGGTAAGACCTATCTATGCATACTAATTTGGATGAGCCCTCGAAAAGGTCAAGGGTCACAAGAGGTCGGCAAATGTGTGTAAAATGCCAATTTATGATAGAATTGTATTATTATTAACAGTTTTGCAAAATTTCAATCCAATTTGGCACAAAGGTAGCTGATAATGATAAGACCTTCCTATAACTAATTTAATCGACTCATCGTAAAGGTCAAGGGTCATGGGGGTTTGACAGATGTGTGAAAACTGATTAAATTTTCAGAAAACATGGATCTTCCTGGTGCAGAAGCCATCCCTTTACTTATTGTCACAAAGGTTGTAGATCGGTCATTCACGTGAGCCATAAGGGCTTTGCCTTTCTTGTTTTACTCCATGGAATACCAGTGGGAGAGAATTTTCTCATCCCCAACCCCCCCCCCCCCCCCTCTTCCCTACCCCCAACCCCAGCCCCACTTCCCAAGCCCCTAGTAGTACTTGCACTCCAATAGGCATATCTATGCTTAGCAAACATGGAATGACATAGATGGGGAAACTGACCTTTCATGGTGACCCGGAAGTCAAAGCAAAGTTTTTTTTTTACAAACATTACTCATGAATAGAGTTAGTCAGATCCTATGTGTTGACTTAGATTTATCATTAAAATAATTTATTCTAGAAGACAGCAAGACAATCTCTGTGTGTGGCATTCTTTTTTTCCAGCGCTACCTATTGGCCTAGTGACCAGCACATAACCTGTGATATATATATATAATTTACAACATGGGGAAAGCCCACAGCATTCTAGCCTATCCTTCCGTGGGAGGTATGATGCAGTAAGGTCACATGAATTACAGTTTCGCATACCATGTCTGTAGAGAAGGTCTGCATATAGATATTAATCTCTCTTCCTCCTGCACAGCCATCAATCTGATGTTAAACGCCCTGATTCTCTAATAAATTGCTGTCTGACTGGTTGCTTTCTTGTTTATGATGGTATGGGAATTATTACACTGAGCACTAGAGTCAGAATTCTCAAATCGAGAGATGTCCTCTGTAGGACGTGCACTATTTCATGAGATAGTTAAAAGGGTGGTGCTACTTCTAGAGTAGCTTAGCACCTGGAGGCATCAAGTTATTCTGGCCTTTCCCTTGATAAGGTTTATGATCAATGGCGGTCTACCAGGTAACTTCTGTTGTGGTATTTCAAGGCTGAACAGCCATATCTGAACTACATCAAAACATATTTTGAGCGAACACTCTTATGACTGATGAGTGATCAGTGTCATTAACTCATTTGAGACGTGCCACCTACAGATACACGGTGAACCACCGCCTATCTGTAGGCAGCACATCTAGAATGAATTAAGTACCATCTTTTAGATGGCTATAGCCAACTATATGATGGTCTTTAATGACACTTTCTGCCTTTCAAGGCTTCTCTTGAGAGAGCACCTGTCTTGTAAGACCTTTTTTATTTTCGCAAAATCATTACCGACGGCATTACTACTAGGAATACTTCGCTTAGCTTAACAATTTTAGCCCAAAAAAACTCGTGTACATTGCCACAGGGGAGGCAATCCCTAGGGGTGTCGTTACCAGGACACCCAGGGTGGCCTCCCCTCCTCCCTATCTGGTGGCGCGCTCACCGTTTCCTGACAGTCTCTTCGCTTAGCTGCTCAGGACAGGCCGTGTGCACCTCGTGCTTCGGCTGTAGTTAGGTGGATTACTGTTGTGTACTGTGGACTTTGGATTTATGTGTTCGGACTTTTTTGTGGACGTTGGATTATGTGCATTGTGTTGTGATTGGATTACCTACGTGGTCTGTGGATTATGTGGTGTTTGTTTCTGTGGAATTACCTGTTTGGCAATGGCAAGGTAAAGTAGCGGTGACTGCCTCTAACCGTTTTCGACTGGGCAGCGGTGGTGACCGGGCTGTGATGTTTGGGCCGACCGGGAGCGCAGTTCTTCTTTGGAGGTTCCCCGCTTTCACTTGGTTTGGTTGTTTTGTTCTTTTTTGTTCTGTCCTTTGTTACAGTACTCAGGTACGGACATGCACCAAGTGTGGCGCCTTCCAATGGCCGAGCGAGGGCCATGATGTCTGCCTACCCTGCTCGGGCAGCTCCTCCGGCCGGATGTGCCGCGAATGCGGGACTTGGGAGGAAGAAAGTTGGTCACAGCTGTGGGCATTTTACCGGAGGGAGAGACCGGCGCCGATCTCACAGCTGAAGTCGAGGAAGGCGCTACAGCAGGGCAGAAAAGGCAGAATCATACGGAATTGACTAAAAGGGGTCTTCTATCCCCGCCAGTGCCTCAGGAAAACTTCCCCGCCTTCAGCGGATGATTGAGCCTAACATTTCGGATCTGGGCTTGCCCCCCGTCCAAGCCCGGGCACCAGGAGCTCCACCCTGCCTTATAGAGGCCCCGGTATGCTAGACCGCCAATGATGGGGTACACCCCTAGGCACGGGTCAGTATTGGGAGCTCGGTCCCCCTGCAGTAGGAAGACTGGGTGAGATTATCACCCCCCAGGTGAAAGACAGAGAGAGAGCGCCCAAGCGGGGTACCCCCCTCCCCCCTCTGAGAGGAGAGTGCCCGCTAGCCTTAGGCCGGACCAGCGCCGTCACTGGGCCGCGTCTTCAGCGCACCTCTCAGTCAGGGATGGGAATGAGAGTCACAGAGTGAACTCTACACCTCCACTTGAGGGCCAGGATATGAAAGAACGATTGCAGCGAGATTCGTTCCCACGGCAGGAAATGGGAAGACGAGGAAGGAGGCAAAGACAGAATATGGTTGGACCGAAGCTGTCCATAGGAGGACAGATATTCGGTCATTAGTCGCCAGCCGACGGGAGGTACATCCCCGTCACAAGTGAACCACCAGGACACCTCCGCCACGCCATAGGAACATGGAGAGTGACACAGGCTTCAGGGTCCCGAGTCGAAGAGTGGAGCCACAGATGAGATCTAATGCACAGGGCGGATCCCCCATGTCCGAAGCCCTATTGGGAAGAACTAACTCGGTCAGCAGTCGACGAGAGATGGTGCCAACCACACACCCACACTCCACCCTTGGAGATAGAGAGGAACTCACAGTGGCCATGGACCTGCATTACGCGGGGAGGAAGCCTACATGTTCGGTTGGGCGACCGCAGCAGCGGGAGGAGGGGCGCTACAGATACCTATTGCCTGGGAACGCCTTCTTCCTTCTTCGCCTCTCCGACAAGCTCGGGTACGGCGCAGCGTGGAATCTCTCGGTGACACCGAGCATCAGAGGCGCCCGGCAAGAGCGGCCGTTCTTCAGACCAGAGCTTTAAGGGCCGATTCCTCAGGGAAACGACAGCCTCAACACCGGCGCCGGGATCATAGATGGCAGCGGCAGGACGGATTCGCCCTCACTTTCGACACTTGACCTCAGCCTGTTGGATTATGGAACGAGCGTTAACGCATCAACACAGTGGGTCCCGCTATCTTCCGAGTGGGAGCAGCGTCTCGCGGGGCAGGATCCTCGTATGAGACGAGGGATCAAGCGGAAAAACACATCGACAGGCTGGAAATGGAAGCAGTGTACTTCGCGTTCTCGCTGGGAAGCAGCGGCGCACAGGTCAAGATATCCTCACGGTTGGACGAGAGATCAAGCCATCAAACATCTCAACAGGTTGCAGATGAAGCAGGGCGGCTCGCGCTCTCTCCATGGGAAGCAGCGCCTCACGAGTCAGGATCCTCGTATTGGATGACTGATCAGGCGGACAAACACAACAACAGGCTGGAGATGGAAGCAGTGTGCCCCTCATTCTCTCGAGTGGAAGCAGTGGCTCACAAGTCAGGAGATCCTCGTACGTGGACGAGGAATCAAGCCGTCTAACACTTCTAAAGGCTGGAGTGGAAAGCAGTGTGCCCCACATTCTCTCCAAGTGGAAGCAGCGGCTCACAAGTCAGGATATCCTCGTACGTGGACGAGGGATCAAGCCATCTAACACTTCAACAGGCTGGAGGGAAAGCAGTGTGACTCGCGCTCTCTCTCTGGGTGGGAGCAGCGTGTCTTGGGGCAGGAGTATGCGTAATCTCCGACAGCTCGACAGTGGTGGCCTACATCCAGAACCGGAGGTCGAGGAGGCGCTAAGTCTACACCCGGAGAATTGGTTCAGAGTGGCGGTAGACAAAGACACGCCTAGCAGATGGTCGGGGCGCTCCAACACATCACAGATTCGCCGCTCTTTTAAACGAAGCATCTGAGTTCATCGCATCTTTCCGCCGGCCGTCATCGCCCTGAGAGGAAGGCTGCGATGATGACTGACGCATCGAGAGGCCCAGTGCGTCACGTCGCTCCCTTACAGACTTCGGGATCTAGCGGAGGCATTGGGCGACCACTCAGCAAGATGGCGGCGGACAACGGAGATTCTTCTGAAGACTCCCGATGACCAGAGAGGATGAACACCTACTTCCGCCGGCAGTGATGTGGAGTCTCTTCTGGGCGTTACTGTGCTGGTGGTGGATAAGGAGGTGTGGATGCTGTCGGCGGCTCTGCACAGACGACAGACTCAGACGCGCGGAAGCGAGGCTTGGACAGGACTGCGCCCGGGTTTCGCTTCCCCCTAGCGGACATGGGGTTTCATCGAGAGGGTGTAGCCTTCCGTTAGCAAGTGTCTGGAAAACACCTGGGACTTTGCAGCCTCGGTCCGTTGGAGCGGGACACGCACGGAGCTAGTGACAGCCTTTAGGATGGCGTACCACCCCGCAGCCTACTCCTTGGCAGAGATCACCGGCGGCGACGGGATCTGAAGGGACTTGCTTTTGTGACAGGTTCCACGCTCACCCGTCTTTTGGGATAACCCATATCCATCTGGAAGACACTTCCAGTCAGGCACTCTGTGAGCTAAGAGGCACGCCATTCGACGGGCACTCACCCTAGCCCTGATCGACGAACAGTACCCAAAGGAGTCATGGATCCACATCTACACTGATGGATCAGCAACAAATGCCGTTTCCAATGGAGGTGCTGGCATCCTGATCCAGTTCCCAGGGGGACATACAGCCACATCCAGTGTAGCCACCAGCAAACACTGCACAAACTACAAAGCAGAAACCAAAGCACTTATGCAGGCCGCCTCCATGGTTCAGAATTCTACAGACCCATGCTATCAAGTTGTCTTCTTCTCCGATGCCCTTTCAGGCCCTCGAGAATGACAAACTCCCCCAGCTGACCAGAGCTTTGCAGGTCAGACAAACCAGAAGAGTTGTTCTCCAGTGGATACCAGCCCACTGTGGGGTCTCTTGGCTTGACTTCGCGAACGAAGATTTTATAGGAGTTGCCCACGACGTCTGCAGGCTTGTTCGTGGCTGCGGAGGCCAATCCGAGACAGGCAGGTTCGACCGCAGTGGCTGCAGGGGAAGGTATGGCCAGGGTTCTGAGCTGCGGCATCTCTGTTTTTTCTCCTGAGCCGCTTGTCCTTAAGGCTAGCTCTGTGAGAGTCCTCAAAGGAGACAGCTGCCTTGTAAATGGTGGAGCGCCAGGTGTCACGGTCCGCAGCAAGCGAAGACCACTGGTGGTGGTCGATTTGGCAGGCACTAAGTGACTTCTTGAGACAGTCTTTGTATCTCTTCTTTGGTGCCCCTCTGTCACGGTGTTCAGTAGCAAGCTCGCCGAACAGGGTGATCTTTGGTAGGCGATGATCCTCCATCCTGGAGACGTGCCCCGCCCAGCGGAGCTGTGTCCGCAGCAGCAAAGCCTCGATGCTCACAGTTTCAGCCTGTTCAAGGACCTCGACGTTGGTGACATAGTCACTCCAGTGAATGCCCAGGATGGTACGCAGGCAGCGCTGGTGGAAGCGTTCGAGGAGTCGTAGTTGGCTGCGGTAGAGGGCCCAGGACTCGGAACCATACAGCAGGGTGGTGAGGACCACAGCTCTGTACACGCTGATCTTGATGCCTGTTTTCAGCTGTTGATTGTGCCACACCCGCTTGAAAAGTCGCCCGAAAGCGCTGTTCGCTTTTGCCAGCCTGCTGTCAAGCTCCTTGTCCAGCTTGGCGTCCGACGTGATAATGCAGCCAAGGTAAGTAAACTGGTGCACTGACTTTAGTTCAGACTCGCCAATGGTGATGTGAGGAGGGCGATACACTGTCTTGGGTGCCGGCTGATGGAGGACCTCTGTCTTTTTCAGACTGACCTCGAGTCCAAAGAGCTGGGCAGCATCTGCGAAGCAAGACGTGATGCGCTGCAGGGCTCTCTCTGTGTGTGCAACGAGGGCAGCATCATCAGCAAAAAGCAGCTCACGAATCAGTTGGTCTAGGGTTTTCGTGTGGGCCTGCAGTCATCTGAGGTTGAACAGGCTGCCATCGAGACGGTACCTGATGTACACTGCATCGTCATCATCGAGGTCCACTGTGGCCTGCTTCAACATCATGCTAAAAAAGATGGTGAAGAGGGTCGGTGCCAGCACGCAGCCCTGCTTTACGCCGTTGAGAATAGGGAATGGTTCTGAGAGGTCATTGTTGAGTCTGACCTGGCCTTGCTGGTCCTCGTGTAGCTGGACAATCATGTTGAGGAACTTTGGGGGACAGCCAAGCCGCTCCAGGATCTGCCACATGCCTTGCCTGCTCACAGTGTCGAACGCTTTTGTTAGGTCGACAAATGTTACGTACAGCCCTTTGTTCTGTTCGCGGCACTTCTCCTGTAGCTGTCTCAGCACAAAGACCATAACGGTGGTGCTCCTGTTTGCTCTGAAGCCACACTGGCCCTCTGGGAGTTGGTCTTCAGCGATGGCAGGTACCAGCCGATTCAGGAGCAGCCTTGCAAGGATTTTCCCAGCAATGGACAGCAGGGTAATTCCCCGATAGTTGGAACAGTCAGACTTCTCGCCTTTGTTCTTGTACAGGGTGATAACGACTGCATCACGGAGATCTTTTGGTAGTGTTCCTTCCTCCCAGCAGCAGAGAAAGAAGTCATGGAGCTTGTTGTGCAGTGCTGTGCCTCCATGTTTCCAGATCTCTGGCGGTATTCCATCAATGCCTGCTGCTTTGCCACTCTTGAGCTGGTGGATGGCTGTGAGGGTCTCTTCAGCGGTGGGCGGTTCGTCCAATTCAACCTTTACTGGGAGGTGTGGGATTTGTAGGATGACTGCTTCTTGAACAGTGCGCTCAGCGCTGAAGAGGCTCTGAAAGTATTCCGACCAGCGGTTCAAGATGGAGGTATTATCTGTGAGGAGTGCCTGGCCATTCGCGCTTCGCAGGGGACTTTGTACCAGGTGCCTGGGGCCATACACTGCTTTCAGTGCTTCGTAGAAGCCCCTGTATTCACCATTGTCAGCACAAAGCTGGGTCCTCTGTGCAAGTCTGGTCCACCACTCATTCTGGAGATCTCTGAGCTTGCGCTGGAGACTGCTGCAGACGAGGCGGAAGGCAGACTTCTTCACAGGGCAGGAAGGCTGGGCTAGGTGGGCCTGATGGGCGGCTCTTTTTTTTTGCTAGGTGTTCCTGGATCTCTACATCGTTTTCGTCAAACCAGTCTTTGTTCTTCTTTCTGGCGAAACCCAAGACTTCTGCTTCAAGACTTCAGGAAATGAAAGGGCAGACGAGCTTGCGAAAGAAGGAGCCACAAAAGATCAACAAGAAAACAGCATTAGCTATAGTGAGCAAAAGACAATCATCAAGGCATTGATGAGGCTGAGGTCAAACAGAGACGACTACCACACAATGACCAGAGAGCAGCAAGTCGTCCTGATCAGACTGCGTACCGGCCACAACAGACTGAACGCTCACATGAACAGAAAGCTCAAGCACCTGCGCCTGTGGTCAGGAAGACCAAACAGTGGAACATATTCTCCAGAGATGCCCCCTACTGGACGATGAAAGAAAAGAAGTGTGGCCGTCGCCAACTCCACTGCAGACCAAACTCTACGGCAGTCGAGAAGACCTGGAGAAAACGACGTCGTTCATCGCCGGTTCTGGACTGACCGTATAGCCCACTGCGAACGAAAAGAAGAAGAGCTAAGAGGTCTTACAGAGATTGCCTGCTCAGAGCTGACCGTTTTTTATAAAATTTTAGTGCACGAGTGGTAGTTGTATAAAAGGCTTACAACAGTCTCAACCCCACCCTAAAACATTAAGTGTTGCATATCAGCAGATTCAGCATTGAATATACTAGTTATCCATGTAAAATAAACTGAGAAAAAGAAAACAGAAAAAAATTATTTTACTGTAAAAGTGAGTTTATTGCAAAAATGTTCACATACCTTGTGTTCAAATACATTATTTCAATAGAAGGATCCAAAATCACCGCAGCATATATGCCTGTAAAATATACACACTTCTATTTTCTGCCTAATAAAAAAAGGAATGAATGAAATCCATCAAGCGGTTTGAAAACTACACATTTTCTATTGACGCAAGGAATAAAATTGTCACGTTGCCAGCTATCTTGAAACCCAGGAAAATCATCGTTGTCTTCCTCACTATCGCCGAAAATTTGATGAACTAAATCACTCAACTCATCGTAAACTTGTACATCTCGAATCTCCACCAACTCTTCATCTTCCCCTAATATGTTGTCGTCAGGATTCTATCACTCACGTCCTCTCTCTCACCTGGCATCGGCCATCATGCTCGATGTATTCCCTCTAAACACGCGCCGAAAATTAGCGTAAAAAAGGCTTACAACTTCCAGCAAATTCTCGGTCGAACTGGGAAAAGTGCACATATTTCGATGACATTTAGAGCACTAACCTGTGATGTCATGGGAAGTAGGGGTTTACGTGTACACAGAGGGACACAGGGGAACCACCTAAACTACGCGTCGGCGAGTATACCGTCGGAAAGTGAGGCCTACGCGCGGCGGAGTATTCCGATGGAAATGGGTGTGTACGCACGCGGGCGTATACTGATGGATATGGGATAACACAGCGGTGGAAGGCTCCGCGCGAGGACATTCTTCTGTGGGGCCGAATTGGCAGAATAAGGCGACAGCACAGGATACCTTGTCACCTCAGCAGGATTGTCTCCACTCGCTCCAGTCAGCGGTGGTGAGATGGAAGCTTTGGCCACAGCGCAACTTGGTGGAATCCCTGCCTAGAAGGAGACCAGGGAGGTGGACTGAGACCCTGACGCCCGACAGGCTACAGTAGGCCCTGACGGATCCTGGACCCGGAGACTAGGTGAGGTCTAGTGTCGGCTTTGGCGCTCACTAGTAGCTTTGGCCCTGCGCTTGCGACTACTTGGACGGTCGGCCCTCTGGAACCAGATGGCAAAGCATGGGAGGACCCGGACTCTGGCTGACGCAATGCCGCCGCCGCGGATTCCAGGGCATCGGAGGCAAGTCCGACGGGGGACCAGCACCCAGTTTGCTGCCTAGGCAGGGAGTGCCTGACCAATAACAGCGGGATAGCAACGGGGGAACACGCAGGCAGATACATCCGCTGGCTGGAGTTGATGGCGGTGCAGCTGGTGCTTGTCAGATGGAAACAATGGCTTGCGCTACGGAAGGTACGGGTGCGCGCCGGCTACTCGACAATGGCTTACGCTATGGAAGGTACGGGTGCTAGAGGTGCACGGAATTACCGTATACCGGTATTATATCGGTTTGGAAGCCTCTCGATACGGTATACCGGTACGGTCCGGGAAGGGTCGGTATAACGCGAATTGCAATAGAAAACGAAAGTAAACTTTTAAAAAAATAAACCGAAAGTAAACGTTTTTTCCTAGAACAAAGAGGCAGTTCCGTGAAAGTGCGGCAGACAAAGGCACAATGGCTGAAAGCGAGTACACGATTGTGGCAAATGCTAAAGCAAAGGACCCTATATGGAAGCACTTTGGAGTCAGAAAAAGAAAAAATGACGGTTCGATAGTGGAGAATATGGCGGTGTGCTTGACGTGCAATGGCGATGTAAAAACTGCTGGTGGAACCTCCAACATGAACACCCACATCAGGAGACACCATCCACAGTTATTGATTACCACACAGACGGAAACCTCAAGCTCACAGTGTGAGCAGCCCCCAAAGAAACAACAGCGCCAGCAGACCCTTGTGGGAGCTTTTCAGATCCTGGCGAAAAAGGCAAAGTATCCTACAAATTCTCCTCGTGCAAAGGCCATCACAAACCAAATTGCGCTGTTACTCATCAAAGATTTGCGACCTTACAAGTTGGTGGAGAGCAAGCACTTCCGAAGCCTGATTGAAGCACTCGACGACCGTTACCAGGTTCCTTCTCATAACCACTTTTCTGAGCTGGCTATCCCTGAGATGTACAAAAACATGAAAGCCAAGGTGATTGATGATCTTCAGAAAGCCGAACAAGTAAGTTACAGTATGATACTGCATGCATATAAAGTTGTGCATGTTAAAGATTTTTTCTCAATTAGCGGTTCAATGAAGGTGGAGGGGGGGGGGGGGGGGGGGGGGAGGTGGGCTTGCTATATCTGTCGTCTGCAGAATCAGTCAAATAAGTCTGAAATTTTCACTTTGAAAGTCTTGATTATAATTAAATTGCCAGTCTGTCTATAACAAAGTAAGTCCTGTAAAGAAATTACGAGCGTACTAGCACTGAAATTGAAAGGTGATATACTGATAAATCACAACGAGGATGCAAAATAATAGACGTGAATTCCGGTGCAGGTAACTGTGACTACAGATGGATGGACCTCCAGAGCAACAGACTCCTACGTCACTGTCACTGCTGTGTTGGTGGTTGATTGGCAGATGGTGAACTATGTGCTACAAACAAGACCAATGCCTGAGAGCCATACAGGTAATACAGGTCTCTCTCTCTCTCTCTCTCTCTCTCTCTCTCTCTCTCTCTCTCTCTCTCTCTCTCTCTCTCTCTCTCTCTCTCTCTCTCTCTCTCTCTCTCTCTCCGTGTGGTGTGTGTGTGATAAAAGCTGTAAAACAAAAAATCAACATTTAGGAACGATTGTGAGTTTTTTTTTCTCCTTTTGTGTACATTTAAAATAACTAGAATTGATTGATTTTTTATTTCATCTGTTACAGCTGAAAACATCACCAGGGTCATCACGGAAGCAATCAAAGAATGGAAACTGCCGGGTGTGCTGGGTCTCACACTTGTGTCAGACAACGCATCAAACATGGTCAAGGCTGGAAAGCTGCTGCAATGCCATCTGCACTTGGGATGCTTTGCACACACACTCAACCTTGCAGTTCAGAAGGCGCTCAAGGTGGATGGAACCGCAGCCATATTGAGTAGAATCAGGCGGATATCTACCTTCTTTCACAGGAGTCATTTGGCTTCCAACCTTCTCCATGCAAAGGCAGAACTGCTTCAACTGAAGGCAAAAAAGCTGAAGGTTGATGTTTGTACCAGGTGGAACTCCACCCTTGACATGCTGTCACAATTTCTGTACCTGCAGGATGCTGTCGTATTGTGATTCGCTCCAAAGAACTGAGCTATCTCAAAGAGCGTGACATCACGAGTCTGAATGACGAGGAGGCCGCCGCGCTGCACATGAACTTGAAGCTTTTCTGAAACCTCTGAAGGACATGATGACCTTCATGTGCACGGAGGAGATGCCGACTTCGTCTGTGATCATGCCCCTTCTTGAGAGTCTGCTTGGCAAAAAAGGACATCTTTGCCCAAAGCCAGACAACTCCATGTCCGTCCAGCAAATGAAGGCTATCATGGCAGCAGATCTGGAGGGCCGGTATGCAGAACAGAGAGAGATGTTGCAGACGATTTCAGCTTTGGACCCGCGCTTCAAGTCTTTCTCCTACATGGCACCAGAACAACGCGATGGCATCTTCCGCAAACTCACTGACGTCACAGTGAGCTTGCACACAAAACCCAAGACCGTCGAAGCAGTCAAAGCAGATCCTGGAACTTCAGCAGAACCTGGAACTTCAGCCACCCCAAGTCCGCCAGCTTTTGATGAGCATGCCCATGATGTTGAGGTTCTTGAGGAGATCCAAGAAGAGCATTTTGTAAAGACAGAGAGACCCGAGGATGAACGGAAGTACGAGAGCAAAGTAGCGTGCCTGCTTGACTCCCTCCTGGCAGATGTCTTTGTCACACATGTCGAGCCGAGCAAGACCACCTACCAGCAGGGAGCTGAAGAAGTCGAGAAGTATCGAGAGGAGAAATCGATTGGCATGGCGGAGAACCCACTCTTGTGGTGGAAACAGAATGAGTACCGCTTCCCTCTGTTGGCTAGGGTGGCGAGGATTTACCTCGCCATCCCGGCTACGAGTGTGCCCTGTGAGAGGGTGTTTTCGACAGCTGGGGACATTCTGACCAGCCAAAGGGCTACCCTGAACCCAGAGCATGTGGACAAGCTCCTCTTTCTGAAAAAGAACTTGTAAAGTCATGCACTGTTCTTTTCAGAAAGTGGAGACTGTCCTACTGATATGGCTGCCATGCCTAATCGTTTTTGTACAGTTCAATAAAAAAAAATTTAAAAAAAAAAAGCATTAAAAAGTTTCTCTTAGTAGGAGTGTAATTATTTTCATTTTCTGTTGGTTTTTTTTTTTTTTTTTTTTTTTTTGTAATCCATCCAGAAAGTCTACGTCTGTAGGTTTCATTTAAGGATTCAGTGTGGTTTTTTCCCCATAGTATTTGTTTACCTGATTTTGTATTCAAAGTGAACACTGAATAATTAAAGTTTGTTTATAAAAAAAACGATCACTGGTGTGTTTGAGTCTGTCTTTTCTCATTTTGTTTCAACTTCTTCATGCATTCTTGTACGTACAAGTGGCCAGATTGTCATCAAATTACATGGGATCGGGGACGGCGGTATACCGTTGGAAAATATCGGTACTGCCAAAAAATATCGCGGTACGGCCGTCTTCACGGTACACAGCTCTAACGGGTGCACTCCGACTAATCGACAATGGCTTTGCGCTCCGGCTACTAGAGGTCGGGGTTTGTTCGTGTAGCACTTCTGCCAGTCGTGCAGAGATCGGGCCAGCACTTGTCGGACACGGCGCTTCTAAGGTCACCTCAACGTACGCGCAGATTCCCCTTGTGGCAGGGTCAGTGGCAGCGTAAGGAGTGTTACTACACCCGGCTGCCTTCCAACTACTCTACGCGTGTGAGGAGACTCCGAGGATAGGCCGGTTATACTGTAGTGGAACAGGAAGCTGTTTCCTCTGTCGCCTCCAGACCGGATCCACAAGCCTTCAATGGGCTCCTTCAAGGAACGGACTCCTTGCGTAGCCAACCACCTTGCATACATATTCTCCGTTTGGTCTGTTCACCGAAGTTAAGCCGTTGGCGGCGGTTAACCCTTGGTTGGATAACCTCCTGGGGACAACAGGTATGGTGGAAGTCATCTTAACCCTTATCTTGTTCACCAGAGGGTGACATACGTTCGAATACGAATAGTTAAAGGGTAGCGCCGGAGTGGCTTGGCACTGCTAGGCTTCGCGCTAATCCGGGCTAGCCTTCAAGTGAAAGCCTTTGGGCTATTTTCTTATTTTCTATAGTATAACCTGTGTATGGCAGGGCACAAATTGAAGCTGTTAGCCTCATGCTGATATGGGTTATGATGCGGCAGCGCGTTACCTCCCTCAGGACGGGTACTTAGGGGCTCCACAAGCCCAGGGATGGCATGGGAATTAGGACTTTGATGACCGTTCAGCTGGATCACAGTCCTTGGAGACGCGCAGCGAACTCCTGCCTCAGCTCCACGTCCGAGACGATCGCAACCCTGGCAGCAACTGTTTGTACAGACACAGAGCAGTTGGCGCGGCACGCTGGGAGATGGACAGTCAGCACTCGCACCAAGAGGGTTCTCGGGTGCGACAGTGGATGTGATTGCAGCAACTCAAGGAGTCTCTGACAGTACGGATACGAAGGAGAGTGGACAGTACGACAGGCCTCATGTGCAACGGAGCAACTCTCCCAACAGACCGGACTACCCCCATTTTGGCCGAGTTCATCTAGGGGTTCCCAAGCAGATCGGACCCCTCAGCATCATTCGAATTTACCGGGTGGCAGGCACTTATTGACACCTAGCACAGACCAGTGCCGGTACAGACCTCTCGGATCAGATCGAGCACCGTCATCGGCAAGACGGCCGGCTTCCGCTGACAATGCGGGGTGAGACCTAGCAGGAAGACGGCGGCTCGGTACAGCTCTTCACAGACTTTACGTTTCTGGCAAGAATCGCTCCCAGCATCGGCACTCCAAGTATTGTCCATCTGTCCTCTCAGGACAACAGAACAGGATGGGGAATCCCGCTTACAGGACCCCGTCAGGGTGCTTAAAGTTACCTGCGCAGAACTAAGCCACTAATGAATACAAGGGCGCTTGCGCCTATTCCTGCCCTTGGCTCCGGGCAGACGAGACATATCTGCGCAGACGATCTGATCCTGGCTCTGCTGGGTGATACGGGAGGCATACAAAGAGCTCGCCCCTGCACAAACCAAGACCTTTCGTTTCAGGGCACATTAAGTCAGAGCAGTGGCAACGAGCATCGCCTTTGACCGCAACTGCGTGGTCAGCGACATTGTGGCAGCTGTGGGTTGGCGGGCCGAATCTGTCTTCGCCCGCTTCTACCTAGGAGATCTATCTGGCCAGCGCGACAATCTGGCCTTACTGGGGGACAAATCAGCAGCGCAGTACCGCCCCCCTCCAGGCGCCTCTGGCGCAGTAGGTAACACCTAGCTAAAATTGTTGGGAGTGGGCGCGTAGGGTGGGACCCTCAATTTACGCACAGAGGCGATTTGGCGTGGGACAGGTGGCCCAGGAACTGCTGCACCCTCCTCCTATTCGCGATTCTTCCTAGTAGTAATGCCGTCGGTAATGATTTTGAGAAAATAAATAAATTTTTCTCTAAAATGTATTTTTTCGAAAAATACTTACCGACGGCATTACTCAGAGGTCCTTCCCCGCTTGCCGCAGTCGAGCTAAGACTCGGAGACTGTCGGGAAACGGTGAGCACGCCACCGGATAGGGAGCAGGGGAGGCCACCCCGGGTGTCCTGGTAACGACACCCCTAATGATTGCCTCCCCTGTGGTAATGTACACAACGAGTTTTTTGGGCTAAAATTGTTAAGCTAATTGAAGTATTCCTAGTAGTAATGCCGTCGGTAAGTTGTTGTTTTTTTTTAAATACATTTTAGAGAAAAACTTATTTTTCTTGCAAAAAAAGATGGTTGTTCAGAACGGGTCTACTGTAATTATCAGGTTGCATCGTACACAGACAAAAAAATTATCCAAACTGTCTTGTTTTTTGCAGATCCTGGCCGCAGAACCAAAATCTGTGTTTGATAAGAAACAGCGATTAGACACTACACCTATGGATACAGCTAAAGTAGAAGAGAAGAAGGAACAGTGATACTACATTAGATTAGTTAGTAGTAGACACTTGATTTTGTTTATTCAGAGACAGATTAATGTATGTTCTCTTTCTCATATTGTAGTACTAGAGGGTACATTTAAACCAAAGATACTTTAAGTTAAACACATTTATTAATTTATTTACAGGTCTTCAACAGTACATTCTTAGTGAAATATGTAGTAACATATGTTTTCATTGATACTCAGAAATGGTTGATAGCAATAACTGAGATTTTCAGAGGATGACAATTTGTTTTAGGACTCTAAGGCAACTTTTTGTTAACCCTCTTGTGCATGCAGCCACAGGTACTGTTAACAGTACCAGTGGTTTCATGCACAAGGGGGTTAAATAAAACACTATGAACGTATTTCTTGTTCATTTGATGTAATAATTTCTTTGCTTTTTTGGCTAATCCGCTCCAGTATTGTTGTCATTACCTTTACATTTATGAGCTGAACGAGTTGATCTTTCATATTTTGTTCATTGAACAAAAGTTTTCTGAACCTTATGATCTGCTGGACTGACATGCAGCACAGCTGTTATAGATGAAATATTAACTCTCTTGTACGCACAGGCATTGGTACTGTAAAGAGTATCATTGCTTACATGTGCAAGGGGCTTAACTTCACTACTGCCAAGGTAAAATCTCTGAAACAGTAACAGATTGACAGCCAGATAATTCACCCATTTGATGAACATATTCAATTGGGACAGCAAGAGGCATAAATCTACATGAGTTTCTCAGCAACTGAAGACATTTATGAGGGTCTATGCAACTTGCAGATGAGTGGGATTAATTGTTGCCTGGTTGTGAATGGGTTTATAGTTAAGAGCTGAAGATTTGTTAGTGCAGCATAAAATAGTAAAAAGGATGAGAGAAATAGTACTTACTACATTCTTTGTTTTCTGCCATGATTTCTGCTGACCATTGTCAGTACAGCAGCACCTCTTTTGAGCGATCATCCTAATGAGAAATCACTTGTCGTTAAAGACCATTATTTAGGTGGTTGTAGCCACCTTAATGATGGTCTTTAGTGACAGGTGACACTTTTTTCCCCTTAAATATTTCACTTGAGTTTGCACCTGTCTTTTAAGACTACTTTTTTCTAGTAAAAAAAAAGGTGGTTGCTCAGAATAAGTTCTACTGTATTTTACTGGATGTTTAACTAAGTTTAAGAAAAAAATCATCTAAGCTAAGTGTTTTTGCTTAGCATTTTCTCTTGTTCTTACACTTGGCTTTAGTCATTATTTAGCCAGTTAGTGTCATATCCTTGTCATTCATTGTTTTCTCTTTGTGTTTTTCAGCATTATACGTACCTCTCATACACGTCTGTGTCAGTTTTTAACCAAAACTAATATTTGTGTGCCATGAATTTTAAATTACACTTATGACAGTCAGGAATAGTTTAATATTGTTGTGTCTAGGTCTCCTCTGTACATTGCATGCACGGAATCAGGATCAGGAATTTATTTAACGTCTTTTCACACATTGGTGATATTAGACAATGCACGGAATCATGTGAGTTTAAAGTCAATAAATGCGTACAAACAAAATTGAGACACACACTAAAAACGTGATAGGCAGTGGCATGCAGGATGTCTTATCATTACTGTAAATTTGCGGATCTGTATTGTTCTTTAACCCTTTGGCTCCTGATAGTGTATTATATCGCATAGATTCCTGCAGGAATCATCGCAACAAAAAGTGTTACCATCAAAGGGGTAGTGCATAAATTGCTCAGTCATATATGCAAAGGTTTTCTTATCTGAGGCATTACATGTATTTCTGCTGTCGATGTTGGTACAGAAACAATGGTTTACACATATGTAAAATGTTTTCATTTTCTTGGCATGCGTCCGATAGCAGAAGTGAGTATGTACTGGCCAGTGGTCACCCGTCTGCCATCATTCATCATCCATGGTAAACTGTAATGTTGGCATGTTCTCAGAGACTGTTCATCTTCAGCCACAGTCTTCAAACTTAGCTCAAGGATACTTTGTGGCAAGAACATTCTAAACATACCAATTTCAGTGATCTCTCAAAGTTCACAAGGGATCAGGAAATAGGTTTTTAATAAAGCCATATTTTGACATAGTTTTTTTCTCAAATACTATTCACAACTTTAAACCCAAGCTTGGCAGAAAGATGCTTGATGGTAAGACCTTCCTATGCACACTTGATAGTTGTTAGTTTACCCCTTTAAAAGGTCAATGGCCAGAAGAGGTCAGGAAATAGGTTTTTCAAAAGCCATATCCCCCCCCCCCCCCCCACCCCCCATCAAAAAATAATAATAATATAAGTAAATAAATAAAAATTCACAGCTATAAACCTAAACTTGATATGCAAACTAATTTAAATGACCCTCAAAAAGGTCAAGAGTAAGGGTCACAACATTTTTGAAAACAATCAAACTTTTCAATCAAATTTTGTGAAGTAGCAGATGATATGAACTTTCTGATCATACTAATCTGGTTGAGCCTCACAAAGGTCAGGGATGACAGGAGGTTCACAAAGTGTGAAAAATGCATCTATTTTGAGAAAACATAAAATTTGCAGGCACAAAAACCAACCCTCTACATATGTTAGGACACTTCAACATTTGCTCATTTCAGTGACCTGTCAGAAAGGTCAAGGTCACAAAGGTCAGCTCTATTTTATGATCAGTCTGCACATGAGCCTTAAGGACTTTGCAGTTCTTGTTCTGTTAGCAGTCTACTAAATGGTGTATTCCTCACTAAATGTAATCTTTTGCTTTCTTCTCCTTCGCAGTTTAAAGTTTAAGATTTCATTTAGTCTTCTCTGCCTATCCCATTACATAATGTGTTTGCTTATGTATTGCAGTTGTATTATTAAAATGCAGGGTTTGAGGTGGACACTGGGCTTGAATCGTCATACACAACCTGTGTAAAGTTATCAACTTGTGAACATATTGTTTTTTTGTTTTTTTTCTTTCAGTTCTAGTGCAAACATCAAACTTCATATTTACAAGTACAAAAAAGGGCCTTTTGTGCTTAACACATCGTAGATGTACATACAATTTTCATTTCAGGTTAACTAGATTTCTTAAGCCCTTCACATTATCATTTGCTTTAGAAATGAACAGAGGGCGTCATGAGCAGATTGTAGCCGAACCTGTATTACGAAATACTGTGAATAAAGACACTACACACCCCACCCCCGCCACACCCCCACCTTCACCCCCACCACCACGCCACCCTCACCACCACCACCCCACCCCCCTTCCCCTTTGTGCATGCCGGCACACGTACTGCTTACAGCAATGGTGATTGCGTGCTTAGTGACTGCATGCTTAACACTTTGTCTCCCATAGCTAAATGATTCTCTTACTATAGAAGTCACTGAGTTCTGGGAGTCAAAGGTCTAAGGGGATTGAAGCATTTACTTTCTGTATACTGCAACACAGCACTAGGATGTGATAAAATTCATGGTTTGAATTAACTCTTTGCATGTCGTTAACAGTTCTTTTGGTGATGATTCTTGTAGGAATCATGACAAAAAACACAAAGGGTCAAAGTGCTTTGTGAAATGCAGACTGGTACTCTATGTCTGATGTTAGTCTACATGTAGTTGCTATGTAAAGACATATCCATGTACATGTATCCCCTTTTGTGTGTGCTGGTCCATCATTTTGTTTTTTAGGGTTTCAGGCCATAAGGTCTGAAATCACATACATTTATATTTTAGGATGTTTTTGCATATTTGAGATCAAATTTGATTTTAATTTGTAGCCGTGAAGACGTCTGTATGGATATAAATACTCAGAACTTGTTTACTGGAATGGATCTATACACAGTACTTGTGTTGATTGATGTAGATGAATTCCTAGCATAATTCATTCAGATGAATTCGTGGCATATATGTAAAGTATGTATGGGTGATTTATAGAGAATTGCATGATTTTCTATGGAGAGAAATTAGATATATCATGTGAATGATAGTTGTTTTCTTTCTGCAATGCCCTAGCGTTATTGGTCAGACATTTACGCAGGTAACGATGTTGTCTAACCCTTAGGCTGTTGGAATTGGCTTTGTCAAGGTGCTTCCAGCATTAATCCTCTCAACATGAGCCGCTACCTACAGCTGAAGATATAAATGTTTCAGGGTTTAGTCTCATAACAGCTACTACGGTCAAACAGGATCATTTTGTTTTTGACAAAAAAGGTGATTGATGTATTATTGTAGCATAATGGTATTGTACATGTAGTTAACCCATTCAGCCCTGACCGCACTACAGAATGGGATGGATCGACCTGTCGGCGCCAAGCGAATCTGGCACTGCCCTTAAATTATCATGGTCGATCCACCTCCTGCAACAGGTGCATAGGCGTTAGATGATGCCTCCAAAATTTGGGAAATACGTGCACCGGGCTGAATAAGTTAAATCCCCTTGTTCATGCTGTCCCAGAGTGGTATAGAGTACTGGTGGCTGCATGCACAAGAGGGTCATCCTTTGACTGTTGGTAGCAGGAGGGGGGGGGGAGGGGGAGGGGGGTCTATGCGCAAAGGAATCGTCACAACAAAATCTTCTACCAGCAGCCACAGGATTAGTAAATTTTGTTCATTTCTTTTTTTGTTAGAAATCATGTTTTGGCATAATAAACATAAGCTGGGTTCTTTTTGTATTCCAATGCTGCTGGGGGTTGCAGATTTGCACCAAACGATTCTCTTGATATGTTTACACTGTATTATTGTTTAAATGTTTTTACCTTGAGTGTGTGTGTACATTTATGTATGTGTGTTACATTGTACAGTTTTTGTCATGGTGTCACTGGCAAAACCTCGGTCACCTTTATTTCCTACAAACCACTCCAGTTTTAGAGGCCCCTGAACCATACAGAAGAGGTGGGTAAAAAATAGAAAAAACAGGAGCAAAAATGAGAGAGTGAAAAAGAGACCCTGTGAGTAAGGACTAACCCTTTGGTTGTCCATGGCATTTTTTGTTGCAGTGATTCCTGTGGGAGTCATTGCAACAAAATGTGCTACCGACAAAGGGCTAAACATTGTACTAGCTAAACCAGAGTGGGTTACTTTCTAAGCTTCCTAACACTGCCACCTCCCCCAAGTACAGATTATTGTAGAGTATCGATGTAATCAATGTGCAATTTGGTGAACTGCTCATCAGTATTGAAAAATAAGTGAATGTGAGCTCATTCAAGATGTATCACATACGAATACGCCACACAAAAAAAAAAAAATAACTGAGAGCTGATACACCTGCCTGCAAGATGGCACAGATTCTCGTGGAACCCTGCGGCTGCAGGGGCATGTAAAGATCAGTGCCTCTCGCATGACTTTCCTGCTTGAGATTTTTGCCACACATCCATGTGTCACTTCTCAAATGGGTTAACCCCCTTTCACTGCCCAGGGGGAGGGGGGTGGGGGGGGGCGTTCATGAGGGTCAATGCCTCTTGCTTACACCACTTCGTTCCTTGGACGACTGGGGGCTCTTTAGCATTGAATTAACCACGATTTCTGAAACACAATCTGCGTCCACTGGCAGTGAAGGGATTAAACAAGGATGATTAATCAACATAAGCTGCGTTTTAAAAGGATCTCTTTTTTCCAAGTACTTTTCATAAACTGTGGAACTTATTAGGGCATCGGCATTGTATGTACAAGCAAGAAGAAAGGAAGCTAACAGCTCTGATGTAAAATAAAGGAAGCTAACAGCTCTGATGTAAAATGAACATGATGTAAACCTCTGTTTTGAGATTGCAGTATGCTTGTGAATGGTTTTCTGTTGGTCTTTGATTTTAGGCCCATGGACCTAGTTCATAAGGTCCAGAAACACAGACCCAAATAATTGTAGTATGTCAGTTGAAATTTCAGTATGTGGAGTGAATTGTCAGTGTCATAGATCAGTTTGTACTCGTGTCAACTGGTACATATTTAAATTTTATGGGATGTCCAGGATGGTTTTGTGCAGGTAAGTGTTAGTGCTTACACTAAGTGTTAGTGTATGTGTGTTTCCCACATCTTAGAATGTATGGTCTCAGTGTCATTTTGTAGCAAGTGTACATACCGAAAACTAAGTGGTAGACAACTCTTACAATGTTTATTTGAGTTTTAGGTTCAGCAGGACCTGTTTTGAGCGACCACTGATACAGAAATAACATGTTATTAACCCTTATCATCTTGATACACTGCTGCTTGAAATTAATTTGACTATGATAGTTCAAGGGTGGTGCCAGAATAGCTTGGTGCCTGAGGCGCCAAACTATTTTGGCACCATCCTTGAACTAAAATGGTTGATCTGTCTCCTAATCGGTTGATCTATCTCCTAATCTGTAATTAAGCCTTCACTGGACAATAAGCAAATTTTTTTTTTAAATCAGCTTCAGTATGTAATGGGTTAAAGTCCATCATTTAGGTGATGACAGCACCTAAATGATGCCCTTTAGTGACAGGTGACAATTTTGCCAATAAGAGAAAGCACCTGTCTTTCTTGCAACAACAACAAAAAAAGTGGTTGCTCAAACAGTGTCCACTGTTTTAGCTGCATTTTATTTTTGAAGTAGTCTTAGTAACTTATATGATTGCAGTTTGCGCTATTTTCTCTTGTCCTGCAAGAGACAAGCGTGTGACAATTGCGTGTACATATTTTATGAAACTTGTATGATGAAGAGACTACGCTAGAGTGGACATTGTGAATGTGCTTGAAAGTTTGTTTTCCACAAAATGTGACATGAAAAACATGACTGATTGATTAATTGATTGATTGATTGATTGTACTTTGCTGAACAACCCGTGACCTGAAGAACACTCAGATTAGTATGAATAATTGTAATATAATAATATTATAATATAATAATTGTAATAATTATAATAATATCCATTGTCATTGTCATTCATTTCTTTCAAGAGACATTGTCAGGCAAACTGTAGCCATGGGAAGGAAATAAGAGTGCTAAAAAGTATGTATTGTTTGTTGCATTTGCAAATACTTGAGATTATTGTATTTTCTAGTCTTTTGCAACATTGTACATACTCATGAGTTCTCACACTATTAACTGCTTTGATGATGACATTTTTACGAAGACGTTTGTCTCATCATGTGTGCTGATGTAATATTATCGTTTATATAATGTGGATGAGGGTTCACTGGCAAAATTTTAATACTGTTGGGTGACAGTCTTCAATCCTGGAGACTGATTCAGCTTTTTTTAAGAATCTGAATTTTTTAGTTTTGGTTCAGACAGAACACACTCCTTCAACCATGCCTTTCCAGTTTGACGCACTGTCACCCATGAATACTGCATCAACACTACGAGATTAATGTGTTTGCTTTTTTCATGTCAGTAGATGTTAGTACATAGGCTGCAGTAAATGTATTCGCCTTTGCCGTACGCCGCTATAAACTATGACAAGACACCAAGATAAGCCGCTGCGGTGAAAGCAGAGTGGAGCGGTTCCAGATGCAAATGGTCTTGAGGCTGATGTGGGCCCATTTAGACGGTGCACAGCTGTGTTCAGGTCACTTTAACTTATATCGGCCCCAAATACCTTTGCATGCAGGGTATCACTTGCCATCTATTGATTCTTTCATATCCCTCAATTTTGTTTCAATATTTTGAACAATGAGTCTGAAAGGAACACAAAAATACTACCCCTGTGTACACATCCACGGCATGCGGCTAAGGTCATTTTAACACACCTGCTTAATGTAGTCAATGTGTTGCATGACTTTAGACTGTAGCACTTTTGTCTTCACAGTTTCGATTCCATTGTTCTTCGCCGTGTTTTGACAGCATTACACCTTGTGTTACCATTTGTTAGCTGTATTTGAGGGTTGTCCTTTCCTGTCAGGTTTGTGTGAATAAAGTGTTTTGACATGGACCTTAGCGATGTCTGACCTCTGCACATTTTGTCAGGAAGTGTGAAATTTCCTTGGAGACGCGCAACATTTGCAGTGAGCGTTGTTCGCAAAGCTTTGTTATATAATCGGCACCAAAAAAAAGTTTCTTCACAGTGACGAACCAACCGGAAGTCAGTTTGTGAAAATGGATGAAATCCAAACACGCCTTCTTGCCGGGGAGGGGGGGGGGGGGGATACATTTTCAAATATATACGCAACAAACTTTAGATTCGCTAGTTACCGTTCGCCATGAGGAAAATCTGTGTAGCGATGTTTCTGGCAGCCATGTACAATGTTCAAGGGTCATCAGCAGAGCCTCTGCTATCTTATAATACACAATCCAGACCAAAAGGAGACTGCCAGGCGTGTAAAATGCAGAGAAGAACCAACGGAGAAAGAAACACGCTTATAAAAACTTACAACACAATCTCATAATACCCGTCTGCCGGGAAGGTTTACGGAGTGGCAATGATCTAAAATACTCGGCAGAGGTGTAAACTGAATGCCGCTAATTATCGTTTCGGAGCGCCCTTCTTTTATTTTTGTACTCAGCGTAGACAGCCATCGTCAGTTTTATTTCCGTACCAAAAGTTACTTTGTGTACAGACAGCCTTTTTAAGCTTCAAGTTTTCGCGCATTTTCCCCATACGGCAGTATTTCTGATTGTCTATATATCATTCACTCGCGTTGGGACCATACGGCGTTAAGGCGCGTGCCCTGGGCGGTGAGAGAGAGGGGAGCACCGAATGAAAGGAAGGTGCCGTGAACCAACATGGTCTAAGAGAAGGAGACCCCGACACAAAACCCCTAGTCCTCCTAGTAAGGGGGTTGGGCGTGGGGGTAGCTTCCCCACCGTGCAAATAAGGAAATAGCTACAGAAACGCCGACGAATAGACCAACAGCAAATCCTTTCCTGGAGGAGGAAGGTTCTTCTACCACTGAGATTTATGACGTCGTGTGGCGAAAGCCGGAAGTCTTCGGAAGCCACAAGACCGAGCCGCCTCTCTCTATCCAGGGACACAATCATAGGCACATGGAATGTCAAGACCAAATACCAGAGCGGGAAGGCTGCCCAGATAGCAGCAAAAATGCAAAGGAGTACAACCTTACCCTGCTAGGTATCGGTGAAGCCAGATGGACGCAGTCTGGTCAGAAAAGACTGACAAGTGGGGAGATGATTCTGTATTCCGGACATGAAGAGGGGAATGCCCCCATGCTGTCACCAGTGGCACAGAGAGCGCTGATGGACTGGGAGCCTCTTGGGCCAAGAATTATCACAGCAGCCTTTAGAACTAAGAAAAAGATTTAAGCTCAACGTCATCCAGTGTTATGCGCCCACTAATGACAGCGACGAGGAAGCGAAACAAGAGTTCTACGACCGACTCCAGAGTGCTGTGGACAAATGTGCGGCGCGAGACATCGCCATCGTCATGGGCGATTTTAATGCCAAAATAGGGAAGGACAACACCAGATACGCAGAGGTGATGGGGAGACATGGGCTAGGAGTTGAGTGAGAACGGGAAGAGGTTCGTAGACTTTTGGGCTCTAAACAGACTTGTCATTGGAGGCGGCATCTTCCCACACAGAAGAATACACAAGCAACTTGGGTCTCACCCGACCAAACTTCAGAGAACCAAATATACCATATCTGCATTAGCAAGAAATTTAGAAGATCTCTTCAAGATGCTTGAGTGAGGAGGTGAGCGGATGTCGCCTCAGACCACCATCTGGTTACCTTAAGAATAAAGCTCAAGTTAAAGAAACGCCGCACAGAGACAACAAGAAGACAGCACTATAATGAAGGCCTCCTGAGAGACTGGAGTGGGAAAAGAGTTCAAACTGGTGCTGTCCAACAGGTTTCAAGCGCTACAGGAGCTAGTAAATGACGAGGAGGGGGCAACCACAGAGCAGCAGTGGAAGGCAGTTAGAGAGGCGCTGAACTCGACCTGCAAAGACACTGTAGGGTTCAGGAAACACCATCATAAGGAATGGCTGTCAGCACAGACCTTGAGGAAGATAGAAGTGAGGAAGCAGAAGAAAGCAGTTGTCAACAACAGTCGCACGAGAGCAGCCAAAGCAGGGGCACAGGAGGAATACTCGGACGCCAACCGCGAGGTGAAGCGGAGTATCAGGGCAGACAAGAGGGCCTACATAGACAGCCTGGCAGAAGAGGCAGCAGGCAGCAGCTACATGAAACAGCTCTACAACATTACCAGTAGATTGTCGGGCAAGTATGGCCATACAGAAAGACCAGTAAAAGACAAAGAAAAGAAGGCAGGCCTATTGCGGACAGAACAGACCAACTCGACAGATGGGCCGAGTATTTTAAAGAGTTACTGAACAGACCCACCCCACCCGACCCTCCAGACATCCAGCCAGCAGAGACTGACCTACCCATCAGCTTTGACAGACCCAGCCGGGAAGAGATCAGAAGGGCAGTGGCATTTTTGAAAAACGGCAAAGCAGCAGGGCATGAAGGCATCCCAGCGGAGGCTCTGAAAGCAGACCTAGAGACAACAGTAGAGCTGCTGTATCCACTGTTTGGAAAGATCTGGGAGGAAGTGGTGATGCCGGCTGACTGGAAGGAGGGGTACCTAATCAAGCTTCCCAAGAAAGGCGACCTCAGTAAGTGTTCCAACTATAGAGGAATCACCTTGCTGTCAGTACCAGGAAAGGTCTTCAACAGGATCACCCTGTAGAGAATGAAGAGCTCCGTCGACCCCCCAGCTGAGAGACCAGCAAGCAGGATTCAGGAAAAGCCGATCATGTACAGACCAAATCGCCACTCTCCGCATCATCGTGGAACAGTCTCTGGAGTGGAGCTCACCGCTGTACGTCAACTTTGTGGATTACGAGAAAGCATTTGACAGCGTGGACCGAGAGACTTTGTGGAAACTCCTACGACACTACGGTGTACCCACAAAGCTTGTCTGCCTGATCAAGAGCAGCTACGATGGCATGACATGTCGCGGGATCCACAAAGGGTAGTTCACCAGGGAGCTCCAGGTCAGAACCGGCGTCAGGCAACGGTGTTTGCTGTCTCCGTTCCTCTTCTTACTGGCCATAGACTGGGTCATGAAAAGGACCACTTAGCAGAGAAGAAGCGGAATACAGTGGACACCGTGGATACAGCTTGACGACCTCGATTTTTCAGACGACTTGGTTTACTGTCCCACACTCGTCAACCAATGCAGGACAAGACCACGAGGCGTGCTAACATCGCGTCCCAAGTGGGCCTCACCATCCACAAGCAAAAAACGAAGACAATGAGGCTGAATGCAACCAGGGAAGAACCAGTCTTGCTTGCTGGCACCCCGTTGGAGGAAGTGAAGTCCTTCACCTCTCTCGGGAGCATCATCGACAAAAAGGGCGGCACTGATGCAGATGTCAGCGCACGAATCGGTAAAGCAAGAGCAGCCTTTCTCCAGTTGAAAAAAGTGTGGAGTTCCAGAGAGCTGTCACAGCACACCAAAGTCCGGATTTTCAACTCAAACGTAAAAGCAGTTCTCCTATATGGAGCAGATACTTGGAGGTTGACAAAGACCACAGTCAACAGAGTACAGACCTTCAAAAACAGTTGTCTTAAAAGTATCTTGAAAATCCACTGGCCAGAGAAGATCAGCAACATCAGACTCTGAGATAGAACACAGCAGATAACAGCAGAGAATAAAATGGGGCGAAGAAGATGGGGATGGATTGGTCACAGTCTGAGAAAGCCATGGAAGCCCCCAGGGAAAAAGGAAAAAAGGCAGGCCGAGAAACACCTGGCGTCGAGACCTCCAAGCAGACATCAAGAGACTGGGAACCACCTGGAGTAAAATCGAAGGAGAAGTACAGGACAGGAGTCGCTGGAGGTCTCTCGTCGACAGCCTATACCCTGGGAGGGGTGATGGGCGTAAGTAAGCAAGTAAGTAATATATCATTCAGTGCCGAATTAATCGTACACAGACTTGAAGGATGTTTACTGAGCCTGACAAACGGACAGATGCACACAACAGAAACAAGAAAGAGGGAGAGAGAGATAGTTTATTGCCATATGTTTCCATGTACAAAACAATAAATACATTGGAATTTGTCTTGATGTCAGTTACTAAGACTAAAATAACACACACACACACACACACACACACACACACACACACACACACACACACACACACACACACACACACACTAAACTCTAAAATATGATTTTCATGCTAAATACAAAGCAAATACCGGTATCATTATTAAACACGGCAAAGCCATTATGACTCACGTGTATGACCTTTTTGCATATGTGTGACGTTTGGACAATAAGTAAAGGGCTGTCTTCTGCACCAGCAAAATCCATGTTTTCTCAAAATGTAAGCATTTTTTACACATCTGTCCATCCCCCGTGACCTTTGACCTTTGCGACGAGTCGACTAAATTAGTATGCATAGGAAGGTCTTATCATCAGCTACCTTTGTGTCAAATTTGATTGAAAAATTTACAAAAATGTTTATAATACCTACCATTTTATCAAACATTTGCCGGCCTCTTGTGACTCTTGACCTTTCCAAAGGGGTCATCCAAATTAGTATGCATAGATAGGAATTTCCATCAGGTATCTCTGTACCAAATTTGGGTTTTAAGTTATGAGTAGTATTTGAGCAAAAACATCTTTCGTCCAAATATGGCTATTTTGGGCGTATTTCCTTAGCTCTGGTGACCTTTGACATTTCCAAGGGATCAACCAAATTAGTATGCATATAAAGGCCTTACCATCAGGTATCTGTACCAAGTTTGGGTTTGAAGTTGCGAATAGTACTTGAGAAAAAAACATCTTTTGTCAAAATATGGCTATTTTGGGCCTATTTCCTGAGGTCTTGTAACCCTCGACCTTTCCTAGGGATTAACCATAGATAGGTCTTACCATTTGAGGAAAAAAAAAATCTTTTGTCAAAATATGGCTATTTGAGACTTATTTCCTGAGGTCTTGTGACCCTTGACCTTTCCGAGGGATCAACCAAATTAGTATGCGTAGATAGGTCTTACCATTTGAGAGAAAAAAACATCTTTTTTTCAAAATATTATGGCTATTTTGGACCTATTTCCTGAGGTCTTGTGACCCTTGACCTTTCCGAGGGATTAATCAAAATTAGTATGCATAGAAAGGTCTTATCATCAGGTATTGTACCAAGTTTGGATTTGAAGTTGTGAATAGTATTTGAGAAAAAAAAAATGTCAAAATATAGCTATTTTTGACCTATTTCCTAATCCCCTGTGACCTTGACCTTTGCGAGAGGTCTCTATAATTGGTATATTTAGAAAGTTCTTGCCACAAAGTATCCTTGGGCCAAGTTTGAAGACTGTGGCTTAAATAGTCTCCGAGAAAATGCCAACGTTAAAGTTTACCACGGACGACGGACGATGGACGACCACTGGCCCAAAACACAGACTCACTTTCGCTTCGCACAAGAGCCAAAAACGCTGAAAAGCAAACAGTACAGAAATGTAAACAGGTACGGTAACTAGCAAATCTACTCAGCAGTTTTCTGCTGGTTCTTGACCACATGGTGATGCTTTTTTTCTGGCCTGGGATCGGTGCATTTCAGATGGTGAAACGTTTTATTTAGAATTACAGGATGAAGTTTTATGCGAAACGCCTCTCTTACAAACTGTCCTGTTAGAAAATAAACATTAACAGCAAAGAGTAAGAGAAACAAAATAAATCAAAATATAAAGAAATAAACTGGAAAAAAACATACAAAAGCAATGCAAATAATGCACACACATCATATCAATAACAGTGAATAATATATATATTATTCACTGTTGTTGATGTGATGTGTGCGCATTCTTTGCATTGCTTTTGTATTATTTGTTTTTTCTCAGTTTATTTCTTCATAATAAAAAAAATAATAAAAAACAACACTTTTTGTAGTCTTTCAGGTAGTAAGTTACTGTAACAAGATGTTATATAAACGAGTTTTGAAGGTTCTAGTGTCAGAAATGGATTTAATTTCGGGTGGTAGTTCGTTCCAGGCTTTGGCACCTGAGAGCGAAAGGTTGGTTTTATATAATTATATCGAATCTGGCCCATGGTAGCTGTAACAAACTGTTCCTCGTCTTTTGTCTTTGACTATCTTAGAATAACATACGAAGGTAAGATGGCGTTTTATGGTTAAGAATTGTATGCATAAGTATGCATCGATTAAATGTGAGCTGCTTGTTTAGGTTTAGCAGTCGGATGGTTCTAAACTTTTCGTCCGTGGGAGGGGGACCAGGTACAGTTAACTTTTTACTTTCGGCGATACAATGAGTGAAGTTTCTTTAAATGTATCTTCCTGCACCCATCCCAGATAGTGGAGCAGTAATCACAGTGTGTCTTAATATGGGCATGGAGACAGAGTCTTCTAATGTCAGTGTTAACTATTTGACTTAGTTTTGATAGCAGGAATAGATTTTTAGATATTCTTTGCATGTGTTTTCGATTGGTTCCCAGCTTAGCTGGTTATCTACTGTGACTCCAAGCAAACGGTATTTTGTTGTTGTTGTTGTTGTTGTTGTTGTTTTAAACTTGATCAGGGGGCTCAGAGTCCAGGTATAATGTTAAGGGCAGGAGACCACGTTGATGTTTTTGACATGAAGTTATCAACATACTCTTTGTCTTTTGGACACTAATTATGATTTGATTATTTTGGCACCAGCTTGAAATCTCATCAAGACTTTGCTGGAAAACTTCGTTTATTTTTGGCACTTTGCTGTTTAATGTACATATGTAATGGTAGTGTCATCAGCAAATAAGTCACATGTTGCGTCGTGGTGTGAGATAGAGAATGGCAAATCATTGATAAATATGTTGAATAGCAATGGGGCCAACATTTACCCCTGAGGAATACCACACGTTACTAAACCTTTACTCGAATAATTACCATTAAGCGAAAACTTTCTTTCTTCTGTCACTTTGATAGGATGATATCAGATTACGGTATTGAAATCGATGTGATACATCAGTAGTTTTTTTTAATAAGATAGAGTGGTTGACTAAATCAAAGGCTTTTTTTAAGTCAAGAAAAACTGCACCTGATAACTGAGAATTATTAATGGCTGCAAGCCATTTATCAATGATATGTGTAAGGGCAGTTTGGCAAGATTGTTCCCACGAAAACCAGACTGAGTAGACAGTTCTGATCTAAAAAGTTTTGCAGATGTGTATGGTTTTGTTTTTCAATAGGTTTTGAGATAGTTGGTAGAATGGTCTATATTCATTCAGTGAGTTTAAGTTTTTGCTTTTGGGGAGGGGAATAACCTTGGCTATTTTTAACTCATCAGGGTAAATATTTCTTTGAATAGAAAGATTGTAAATGAACGTTAGAGACGTATCTAAGTAGGGCAGAGTTATTTTAAGAATTTCTCAACTGATGCCATCTGAACAACATGACCTCTTTTTCATATTAGATATATATTTACCCACGTCAAAAACAGTCATTGGGGGGAGTGAGAAAACACAACCAGCAGTTCTGTTACTGTGAAGTCCTAGTTGCTCAGAACATTGGTGTTCCACAGGATCATTTATATTATTGCGTGCTGTAGTCTCAGATATGCTAAGAAAGTGGCTATTGAATGTATCTGCAGTGAGCTCAGGTGCAATGTTCATGTCTCTGTGATCATAGTGTGATCTTTAGTAAAGGTCTTGATAACTTGCCAAGCAGAGTGCATGTCCTTGCGCCTGCAATGATCTGTTCAGCATGTTGTCTTTTTAAGCACTCGTCTGACTAAAGATTTGACAAAATTTCTTTGCTTTTTATAGTCAACAATTTTTTTCTTAAGTGTATTTCTGAGTTGCATGGCTGCTTTTTGTCTACCGTATTTAAACAAGATGAGGATTTGATCCCAAAGTCTACCGTATTGTTTGGAGCTCAGATTCGTTTATTTTTTAGGAACATTCAAAGTTGTTCATATTTTTAGGCTTATAGTGCTGATCCATTTCCCTCCTCTCTAAGCCAACCTCTGATGAACACACACGTTGGTGCACACAAATAAAGACGGACACATGGTGCTTTCCGCCTTTAGTACGCTCTGTGGGCTGGTGTATCGACAGGAATCCATCTGATACTCTAACTCTTTCCCATTGGAATACTTCCGGTTTAGTGTTAGCCCTAACAAACCCTTAGCCATCAAAACGCTTACATTATAGCGTTATGCTCGTGCCGTTTAGTATTCTAGGGTTGCGTTGTTAAAAATTTAGTGTGTGGATGTGTGTGTGTGTCTATGTGTATGAATGTACGTTAGCGGCAGAAGGCATCAGTGAATGCGAATGTATGCATTGACGTGCATGTGTGTCGACGTAAGTTTTGTGCTATGTGTTTTGTGCATGTGTATTTCCGTCCTTTTTTTTTTTTTTTTTTTTTTTTTTTTTTTTTTTTTTTTTTTTTTTTTTTTACGTTATTCTAAATTTTCTCCATACAGGATGATTTTCACACCTAGGGCATACAGGTCACAATTGACCAAACCGTACCCGACAGCCGAGACAAACTGCTGGCTTATGTAAATACCGTATACGAAACATCATGCGATTATTAATGAGAAGATTGTTGTTGTTTTTTCGTAAAAAAAAATGTTCATTTGTTTTAAGATTAACCCATATAATTCGTGAAAATTAATCTCAAAAACGTGAGAAAAAATTTTTTTAAATATTTAATTATCACTCAAAACGTTCTAGAGGTACAATGCTGGTTAACGAACTCATTCAAAATGTCCCTTTTATCTAGCTATACGCAAAATATCTAGTACAAATTTTTAAAAATACGGACTCCAGTGTGGATCAGCCGGTTTTTGTGAAACGTCATTTTCTCGCCAATGAGCTTCTTAAGTCATTTCGCTGCTCGTGCTATTAATCCGCTTCTTTAGAAGATCTATGCTATGCCAGACCACACAGCTTACGAATGGCGGCAATCGCCGTGTGCTCGTCTTTATTTATGTGTGCCAGTGTGTGTGGATCAGAGGGTGGAGAGTAGTAGATGGATTCCTGTGGCTACACCAGTCCACAGTGCGGACTAATGGCGGGACTGAAGTGTCCGTCTTTTGTGTGCGCCCGGACGTGTGTGTTGATCAGAGGTTGGCTTAGAGAGGAGGCCGGAAAATGGATCAGCATGATAAGCCTAAACATATAAACAACTCTGAATGTTCCTAGATGAGATAAACAAATCTGAGCTCCAAACAATACGGTAGACTTTGGGATGAAATCCTCATTTTATTTTTCACCAGTTAGCCATTCAGAGATTTATGATGTTTGACACGTTTTGTTCGCACTGGGGCATGTTTATCAGGAACACCGCACAAAAATGCACTTTTCAAAAAAATGTCAAGGGAGACCACTCTACATTCGAGAAAGAACGCATGCGCGTTTCAGAAAGGCGTTCTATCCAAAATTCTGAAGAAGGAAATAGGCTTTATTATAGATCAAAAAGTTGCTAATCAAGGTTTCGGCCTCAAACCTCGCGCCTACAAGGAAAATGCTGCTTGCATTGCTGAGATCAACATGGCTGCAGGGTATGTAGCGTGCTAGTTACCCTAATCTCCGTTCTCAGCATAACAGTCAAACGTTTTCGTTCGGTCATTTGTTTTTCAACCTAGTTAAGGAATTTATTATGTTGTGTTACAAGTAACAATCTCAGCTTAACACGACGAAACGGTTTGCCATCTAATACTTCAAGATCGCTTTTTTAAATATTTTGTGAGACAAACAGCAATTCGCATTGTTTTCATTGTTTTTCTCACTCCACCCACCCTCTCCCCACCGCACATTCACATGCACGCCGGTGTGCAAATAGGGGTGGTGTTATGGTGGTGTATGTGGTTCTGTGAACAGCCAAGCACGGAAGCTACACATTGGTTTTGTTTTAACGTGTGAATAACCTGTTCTTTTAGAATGTTTGATAAACTGTCACAATTGATATCTTTTTTCTTTCTTTTAGATGACTCAACCACAAAAGCACTCCAAATCGGTGCTCTCTCTAAGGAGGAGAGACGGGTAAGCGTGAAAACGGAACGAAGGAAATTTGATATTTTTCTTCTTTGGTTTAACTCCAACATTTACAGCACCAAGAAATTATACAAGCATTATAAGAACATCCGTTTAACACTTTGAACAGTGATTAGTACAGCCTTTGTATGTGTGTGTGTGTGCGCGCGCACGCGCATGTATGCACACACACACACACACACACACACACACACACACACACACACACACACACACAAACACATACAAGATACTGTATGTGCAGGCACTTTTAAAGCTAGACCCAGACGATCAGGATTGCAGACATGCAGCATCTGTCGAAATACAGCGAATATGGCGAGGATACCAGTTGAGGTAAGTCTTCATGTTTACAACAAATTCCTGTTTTAATGCACTCTTCAAATGTGTTTCTGTAGATAAATGCATTATCTGTAAAATGGGTGATTAAAACGAAAACTGATCAACAATAACAGAAGCAACCAGATCAACTAACTATACAATGCATCACTATAACTGCTTGCGAGTAAAATAGTCGACACAAAAACGCGTAAACGAGAACAAACGAGGATGATAAAATGTGTGTTTTTTTAAACTAAGAACAATCGCCGATTGTGGCGCTGTTGCTGTTGTTGCCTTCCTGGGCTGAACACTCAAAGTGAGCCAACTGGGCGAGAGGATTGCGTGTATGGCTGCTTTTTCTTACCTCACTGTGTAAGTGGCTGATTGATTAATTCCGGGTTTACTGAACGTCCATGGCACCGAAGTGATAATTGAACGGCCCTGACGGGCGGGTTATGGGGGACAGGGTGGCCACACTCTGACTTATAAGGATTTTAGCTGCGTGATTAGCTGCGTTGAATTACCCCACCATAGTCTTGGCGGCCACACTCCGAGTTCGGATGATTTTTTCAAACATAAGTGATTCCAAAAAATGAAAGAAGTTATGTTGGAAACCTGCCGTGGCTGAAGACAATCCCCACTAAACATTGCTATAACAAGTTCTAGCCTCGGTTGTGTTGACTGAAGTGAGCTGATGACGGCAACCGGCCGTTGCCTGAGGCAGACCCATTGGTTTACTTACACCACTGAGACTTACACTGCAGTAGAGCGCCCCCAACCCACCCCAAACACACACACACACACACACACATACACACACACACACACACACACACACACACACACACACACACACACACACACACACACACACACACACACAAACACACACAAAGGGCGGAAAGGAAAATTAATATTCGTGTATAATATTCCAATGTACATGTATAATTTTATGTGTCGTGTACAGTTCAGTTCTGATCTAATTGTTAACTACAGTATAGTACAGTACAGAGTATTTGTACTGCACATTAGTAAATTTCTAATTCTATTTCCACAGTGTAGATGGATGTGTTTAACCCTTTGACTGTCGGTAGCGAGTTTCGTCGCGATGATTTCTACAGAAATCAGCGCGACTAAACTGAATCGCTGCCGACAGCCAAAGGCTTAACTCCTTCTGAACCCGACGCACGTAGTTCCCAAATTTTGGAGGTGTCATCTAACGACCATGCGCCTGTTGCAGGAGATGGGTCGACCATGATAATTCAAGGGTAGTGCCAGATTAGCTTGGCGCCGACAGGCGCCAAACTAATCTGTCACTACCCTTGAATTATCATGGTCGACCCATCTCCTGCTGTAGTGCGTCAGGGCTGAATGGGTTAACTCATTCTACCCCAGACACACCACAGCAGGATAAGGATCCACCATGATAGTTCATGGGCGCCAAGCTATTCTGGCATCAGCCTTGAACTATCATGGTGGATCTGTGTCCTGCACTGCAATGCAGTCTTGAGAGGACAGGGGCAAAATTTAAGTATTTTGGTGTTGGGGTAGAATGAGTTAAAGTAATACTGTTGGCAGGTCGGGCTTTGATTGCTAAAATTCAACCGTACGGGTTCTCACTTAACCTTCTACCCTTCTTGTCATAATTCGCGTGAGCAAGCACATGTAAATAGAGGTTTGCTGCTGCCGCTTGTGCACAAGGGGGCAGAAGGTACACCTTTGTTACAGGTGCCTGTTCACGTGGATTGTGAATTGAAGGGTACACAAGTCTTAGTTGAAAACCCCCGCCGTGAGATGGCATTAGTTGCCTGCTCGGTATTGAACCCAAACAACTAACTTAGTCAGTTGAAAACCCATTAAATAGGCAAATTTTAGCTAACAAAGCCTGGCCTGGAGCAGATCGTTTTAACGCCTTGCCGGCTTTTTTTTTTTTTTTTTTTTTTTTTAATAAACAGGAAACATCTTGAAAGAGTTTTTGTAGATTTTGCTGCATCACAAGGCGTTAAAGGCACTACTAAAAAGGTCAGATCGAATTCTTACAAGTTTGTCTGGTGCACACACACACACACACACACACACACACACACACACGCACGCACACACACACACACACACACACACACACACACACACACACACACACACACACACACACTCACACACACACACACACACTCACACATACACACACACACACACACACACACACACACACACACACACACACACACACACAAACAAATGTGTTCGATGAATTTCATACATACGTAAAGTGCACAAAATACATATTATATGTCTCTTGGTCTATGCTTCTGGGGCCAGGGTCAGTTGCGCGAGTGAGCTTAGTCACGCCAGCCACTAAGCAAGGTGCTCCGCTCAGGCGGAGCACCTTGCATAGTGGCCGCTGAAATAGGAATGCAGCTGACCCGTGGAACTTAGGGCATGGAGCCGCAAGGTCCAAAGGCACAGACCAGCACACAATGTTATGGTTCATTTCGGTGAGAGTAATTTCTTTTCCCAACCGGGTTCCGTAAAGAGGTTGTTGTTGGTGATACCGTTCATAAATCTTTTTAAATATGTTATGTTTCTACGATTTTCCACATTTTAGTATGGTGGGGTCTACTACCTAAGTAAAACATTAAGATAAGTTATGACAAGAACTGACAGGAACATAGCAGTCAGAGGAAGGTACGGGAAGCTGTATGCCAGTGTCTCTTGGCTTGACTTCGCGAACGAAGATTTTATAGGAGTTGCCCACGACGTCTGCAGGCTTGTTCGTGGCTGCGGAGGCCAATCCGAGACAGGCAGGTTCGACCGCAGTGGCTGCAGGGGAAGGTATGGCCGGGGTTCTGAGCTGCGGCATCTCTGTTTTTTCTCCTGAGCCGCTTGTCCTTAAGGCTAGCTCTGTGAGAGTCCTCAAAGGAGACAGCTGCCTTGTAAATGGTGGAGCGCCAGGTGTCACGGTCCGCAGCAAGCGAAGACCACTGGTGGTGGTCGATTTGGCAGGCACTAAGTGACTTCTTGAGACAGTCTTTGTATCTCTTCTTTGGTGCCCCTCTGTCACGGTGTCCAGTAGCAAGCTCGCCGAACAGGGTGATCTTTGGTAGGCGATGATCCTCCATCCTGGAGACATGCCCCGCCCAGCGGAGCTGTGTCCGCAACAGCAAAGCCTCGATGCTCACAGTTTCAGCCTGTTCAAGGACCTCGACGTTGGTGACATAGTCACTCCAGTGAATGCCCAGGATGGTACGCAGGCAGCGCTGGTGGAAGCGTTATGCCAGTGTAACGCACGAGAATGACCCGTCAAGCCAGAGTGAAGACAGGTCAGTTTCGCGTACCCTAGGTCATTCTTATTTTTGGATCACGTGCAAAGCAAAAGTGAGTCTATGTTCTGGGCCAGTGGTCGTCCGTCCGTTGTCCGTCTGCTGTCCATCGGCTGTCGTGCGTCATCCGTGGTAAACTTTAACGTTGGCATTTTCTCGGAGACTATTCAAGCCACAGTCTTCAAACTTGGCCCAAGGATACTTTGTGGCAAGATCTTTCTAAACATACCAATGTGAGTGACCTCTCACAAAGGTCAAAGTAACAGGGGATCAGGAAATAGGTCAAAAATAGCTATATTTTGACATAATTTATTTTTTCTCAAATACTATTTACAACTTCAGACCCAAACTTGGTACAAAGATACCTGATGGTAAGACCTTTCTACACATACTTAATTTGCTTGATCCCTTGAAAAGGTCGAGGGTCACAAGAGCTCAGGAAATAAGTCAAAATTAGCCGAATTTTGACAAAAAGATTATTTTTTTTAAAAATACTATTCACAACTTCAAACCCAAACTTGCTACAGAGATACCTGATGATACGACCTATCTATGCATGCTAATTTGGATGAGTCCTCGGAAAGGTCAAGGGTCACAAGAGCTCAGGAAATAGGTCCAAAATAGCCATATTTTGACAAAAGATGTTTTTTTTTTCTCAAATACTATTCACAACTTCAAACCCAACTTGCTACAGAGATACCTGATGGTAAGACCTATCTATGCATACTAATTTGGATGACCCCTCAGAAAGGGCAAGAGTCACGAGAGGCCAGCAAATGTGTGTAAAATGCCAATTTTTTTTATAAAATTGTAGGTATTATCAACATTTTTGCAAATTTTTAAATCAAATTTGGCACAAAGGTAGCTGATGATAAGACCTTATATTTAGAACTTGGAACAAGGCTCACAATCATTGGCCCAGAGTTAACAACATTTCTAAACACTAAGGCTCCTTCATCATCAGTGTATACATAAGGACTAATAAATTCAAACTTTATGTCCCAGTCAATTGTGGGTGGTGGTATAGGCACAGGTGAAACTACCCACTTATTACCCACATGTATTAAGTTGTAGGGCACATTATTTACAAGAGTATGCGGAAGCGGAACAGTAACATCACACAGCTGACCCAGTTTAGGAATTGTTCTTTCTGTGCCGTCCTTCATGCCATCGATTACTTTCCGTTTGTACATACCAAAAGAATCAAGTTCAAAACCATACGCTTCGCCCACCTCTCCCTCCTCAAAATCCTGGATGTCAGCCAAATCTTTCAACTCTGTTACCGGACACGCAACTGGTATGATTCTCGGCTTTGGACCAAAACTCATTTTTTATAAACAACAAAAAAATTATTTAACTTCCAACACAACACTAAAATCATGCATCACAACTGGTTTGTCATCTTGATTAGTTACAGATATACACAGTGATTCAAAGAAACTGGAACCTAATTGCTTAAACTGCACATTAGGAAATCTAACAGCCACACTTTCACAATAGGGTGCAGTTCCAGTTGGTAAGCATCTCAACAAAGTTGAAGACTTTCCATTGTGTACATTTTCAGTCGTGTTCAGTTCTTTCAAATAAACATTTAATACTGTGTGTACTGACAAATGAACAGGATATCTTCCAGTTATTTTTTCTTTTCTTGGTCATAGTAGTCGACGCCCGTCTGATGGTCTTAACCAATCTTCATCTGGAAAATAAATATTAATACCCAAAAACCCAAGTAATTTTACAAGACTTAATGTTAATGAATACTCAGTACCTTTTGGAAATTCCAATGTAACAAGTAAGTTAGCCGGATTTAAAGTTGTTTTAAATTTAAATTCATTTTGAAACCATTCAGCTAAAGTACAAAAGTCATAATACCCAGCTCGTAAAATATTAGCTCCCTCAGGACTAACAAGCTTAGTTCCAGCTACATGAGCTACATAATAACTTTTATCATCTGTTACATTAAACCACTTTACAGTGTAAAACATTTCATGGATAGCTACAGCCTTGCTACCATCACGATTATCAATCCCATTAGTTAACCACACTGGTTTGCTTGTGTCAAGATTTGTTAAGGTAATAAACATTTTTATTATCTCATTAAAAAAAACAACAATGGAATTTAAATCACCAACAAGCGTAAGCACAAACGCATTTCAATTTAATGTGGATGCCAAGTACAATGTCGCACCTACTTATGAATAGAAAATAATTCAACTAAATCAGCTCAATATAGCTGTGTCTAAACAAGATCTATTCCAAGTGAAAGTACCCAACCCCTTTGATCATTACCTAAACCCTCCAATAACAGATGATGCAATGGCAAGAAAGTGGTCTTCAAGCCCACTACAGATGCTCCAAAGCCAACTTAACTTTGCTATACTATGTTCAACTACAGGCTGTGATGTTTCTTTTACAGACCATTTGAATCACTCAAACAAACTAATAAGGTCTGTGTATCGTTTCCACATGTATCACCAGCTTAGAAGAATACTGTCAGAACTGCATACCCCACTGCCCACTGAATCCAGTTTCAACAGGTATAACAACCCCATGGATATGAAAGCGTTTGAATGGATTTGTAATGAATTTAACATCAGTACCAGGTATGGCTTCACACAAAAACTTGATGATCACAACGGCATGGGTACATTGTATTACGCTATGAGTCACAGACAATACCCACAAGATTACTACCCCGGTTACACGTCATTCTCATCAAAATCACAAGTCTGGTTAGGATCAATAGAACAGAAACAGTCTAATGCCTGGACCACATTTGTCGTAGACAGGAGTGATGGGTTTACTCAAGTGGGAGTCGAGCGCTTAAATGAGTCTGTCAGAACATATGTGTGGTGTTTACTAGGAGCACAATCATTAACAAAATCAAACATTTTAAATGGGAGTGGCAAATTCGAAGCACAAAAACAGTTTCTTGCTAATCTAGAAGATTCAATTAATTCAGTGGTTGATCTCCCATCAAGCATACAGCGCTACCAAGACGTTCTTAGATATGCCAGATCAAAAGTTGACTTTGTAGTTGGCATAGGGTTATACATGTTGCCGTCTGACCTTCAACTCCAAATGGGGACAATAACAAATTATAATAATGAAATCATTGTTGCTGGTCGTGATCAAAAATTAGGACTCAACCAATCTGTAAACTTGGGGGCAACAACCACACGTCTACAGTCATTAATGCCTGTACAGACAGTATCAGCCCCGGCCCCGACACCGGCACCCATACAACCAGTACAGTCAACCCCGGATCCAACACCATCACCAAACACACATGAGTCAGAGAGAACTGCATTGGTAATAGGCCTTACTGGATTAGGAATATTACTTCTTTATTTGTTTCATTAAATACCCAGTTATTAATCCTCCTACTGTAACCAAAAAGACCCATACATGCTCCGCCATAAACCCAACTACCTTTGCCGCTGTACTGATAAGCCAACTGACAACTGGCCTATTTTGCCAGGCAAAGCATCCATCGCTTTTACAGCCAATTTCTTAAGCAAGTCTGATATGTGAGACAACTGTTTCTTTACCCACGACTGTAAATCTTTTGGGTCAGTTGGGGCTGGTGGTGCTGGACCACTACCACCACCACCACCAGAGACAGCCAATACAACAGTACTGATAATAAATCCAAGAGCAGTAATTAAACTCACAATAGTAATACCCTGTTCTCTAAAAAGTGTTTAAGTCTTTCAGCCAATGTTGTGTCTTCGTGAAGTATTTTCTGAGTAGTTTCTCTAATCCTGTTGACCTGTGTTTTCAGTTTTTCTCTTCCAACACTAATTGCTTCTAACCTTCCTGATCTTTCTATCTGCAAATCATTTAATCTGTGTTGTATTCTTTCTTTTATTTCTGTGTCAAGATTCCCATTGTCTGCGGTAGCCAGTTTCTCTTTTTCTCTTTCTATATGTTTATCAAGCTCACCTAGTTTGGCTACATTATTTACCATCTCACCTCTTATTGACTGCAGTGATTTATCTAACCCTATAATCTTTCTCATTGACAAAGGCGGATCATCTATTGTTTTCATTACTTCATTTATTTGTCCTTCAGTAAATGAGGTTTCTTGTCTTACTGTGTTTGCTATTTCTGGCAGGCTTGTTACTAAGAAGTACCCAACGGAGAAAGAAACACGCTTAGAAAAGACGGGTACAACACAATTTATTAATATTTCGGGTAAATACCCTTAGTCAAAATAGACAAACAAACAGAGCACGGCTGTGCAGAACGCTGGATTTTCCACTCTTTAGTTTAGCCAGCCAAATGCTTGCTGCAGCCGACTCCAGCAGCGCGCAGGCTTATGTAGGTCACAGTCTGATATCAGCTATTCCTTCTCTAATCTCTGTAACGGACTGCTGATGTGTGGTGGTTATGCCTGTGTTTAATGTTCTCTATCTCCTCTCCCAAGATTTTCTACATAGAACCGTTTGACACACTTGTGTACTGTTTTGTGCTGGTTCCTGTGTTGGTGGTATTATTCCAGTTACGTTTTTTTTCAGAGTGCAATCCGAGGATAAAGACAGGTACCGTGTTTGTGTGTGACTAAACATGGCTGGTAAATTATCTGAGCCTCACAGTACCGAGTTGGTTTGAACATTCATTCTCTGTTCTGGTGTTAATATAAAGGAACCAGTGTGATGTGCTTAAGACCTGTTGTGTTAGTGGTTATGAATTTACTGTGTAAACCCAAGTGTACTGCATAAACACTGCTGGGATCAGCATGTTTGTGTTGATCGTCTTGATGGACCTAACGGATTACCAGCTTACCAGCTTCACAGCAGTGGAGTGCTTTCTGACGCTAGTGTTGCTCTAGCAGGAAAGAAACAAGAATTCTAGTAAGTGATAACAGTTGAGGCTAGAATGCTGCGTAGATACATCAACTTTTCATCCCACAGAAAACTTAGATGCACAACAGATTGAGCTTGAAAGTTAGTGCTTTTTTGTGTCAGTGCATGTTCATTGTATTGCAAATCTGAAATGTAACTGCTCTTGAAGGTGTACTGGTAGTAATCAGCATGGGCATGTTTAGTATGAAAAGAAAGCAAATTTTATCAGCTACAAATCTGCACTCATGTGATAATGACATTCTTGCGAAAAAAAAAGCATTTTGTGAATGTTCAGTTACTAACACTTTTCAGCGTTTCCGCTGCCGAGCGCCGGAATGCGGCTGTCGGCACGTACACATAGCGTAGCGTAATGAAAGAGCACTCCTCTCTAGGACCATGAACAGCTCTGTCACTCTGCCTGAAGAGGCGCGCGCTAATGACTAGCCCGGCCTTGCCACAGATGGCTTATCTTGCACTCAGTGGCCCCCGGCCGCTCCTAACTAAAAGTGTGGTTCTGCACAGCCGTGAGAGAGATTAGCCGCTACTTATCTTCATTGGCAGAAGGAATGTGGCAAATATTAATAAATTGTGTTGCACCCATCTTTTCTAAGCATGTTTCTTTCTCCGTTGGGTACTTCTTTGCATATTACACGCTTGGCAGTCACCTTTTTGGTCTAGGCTTGTTACTGCTGCCATTTCAATATCTTGCCCTGTCGGCAACCTTGTTTGCGTGTCGTGAAGAGTGCTAACAAGTTGAGGCGCAAGCTGTGGTACAGGAGACCCTCCAATTCCAAGTTGACGCAAGGCACCAACACCACCTTCACCTTTGATTGTACTTAAAGCCCTAAATTTACCAGGGTCTCTTTTGTTAGTCAATTGTACTTTTCCTTTGTCAACAGTATTTAAATATAAATGACCTTTGCCATCAAGTTCAAACTGATTAGGGTCAATGTTGTCTGGGCGATCATGAACACTGTCATAAAATGAGTTCACTTTGGTTTCTAAAAGTTTGTGGCGTAAACTAAAAGTATTTCTTGTACCAGTCATATCTGACATATGTCATATCTGTTGTATTACCAAAATCATACATGTCATCCATTTCAATATCTTCATGATTAAATCCTCCCGTGGCCATTGTTTTTATTAATTTAATATTTTTGTTTTTTGCATAATAAAATGACATCATCTTATGGATCAAAGTTAGACCCATACAGAAAACTACGTGAGCCTCTTGGTGTTAAGGGCATTAGGCAATCAATCGTCATCACAAATAATCCAAGTACCATAGACCAGAACCAAACACTTACAGTCAAGTTTCCAAACCTAGGTTCCAGTGACGTTATTGTTCCTGGCACTGCAAGCCTTGCTTTTAATATCGAACTATCATCAGACGCAGATGTGAACAGAACACTAGTTAACAATCTAGGCAGAGCAGTTATAAGAACTATTAAAGTAAAACTTGAAGGACAGGAAGTGTTTAGTCTTGACGATGCGGATGTGTTTTACTGTTACAAAGATCTTTAGCTCACAAGAGAAAAACGAGAAGACCGTATTTACCAAGGCATACAGTCAGATAACATTACCAAACTTCAAATCGATGTCGGTGACAAAACAACTACTGCAGCCAAGGACGTTATAATGGCCGAAACATTTGGAACCAGGTTTTACATTCCACTTGAGTTTGAAATCCTCACAGCACATTTACCTTATTATCAAGGAGCACTGAATGACCGTCTGAGTTTTGAACTAACTTTCAATGACTACTCTAAAGTTATAAAATCATCTGATCTCAATGCGACATATATGATCTCTAACATTTCCTTGGAATATGAAATTGTCACACATACTGAATTAGCTAGACTCATACAAAATCAATACCAGTCAAGACTTCCAATTTATTATGACAGGGTGATTAGACATAGTTTAATGCATAAAGACAAAAGTGACCCGATGTGGAACATAAACTTGAACACACCTGCCAGGTCACTGACAGGCATACTCATGTTGTTTGTTGAACCAGCGTGCCCATACAAAAGGGATTCAGAAAAATTCCATAATCCAAAGATTACACATTTGTCTTGTACAATCGAAGGCCGTCCAAATCAGGTGTACGCTTCTGGAATGCTGCCATACCAGCACTACGATGAGATCACAAAGTATTTTGGGGGCGGAAGACTTAGAGATAAACCGGCAAACATTGCGTGTAAAGATTTACATCTGTATGACGTAAAAATCGGACAATACCTTACAAATAAGTATGCACTTTGGTTAGACCTGCGTAGTACAGACGATGACTACCTACACGGGTGAGGTCAAACTGTTGAAAACAGTAGTGACGGAATTACAATTCAGATGCAAAAAAAGGTTGAAAAAGCCGAAGCCATAAACATATATTTGTATCTGATTTATGATGCACAACTGAACATACAAGAGTGCAGACTAAGTGGTCATGTGTATTAAAATTATATTCTGTATTAAAATGAACTTGATGACACTCGACCCACACTGTGGTTTATTTTGTGGTGCCACCAGGTGTGGTAAAACTGAATTTGTACTTAATCTATTACAAACAAGATACATACATCATTTCGAAAACATTGTGATATTTGGTCCTACTATCAAACACAACAAAGCTTATCACAACTGTTTATTCATTTGGACTGATAGCAACATTTACTTAGCTGACCCTGAGAAAAAACTGAATGACTACCTACAATATTTTTACAAGCAATTTGAACGACAGCCAACCCTGTTTATAGTTGTAAAGAAAACAAACACTTTAGCAGAACTTGCCTTCAGTGGCAGACACGCAAATGTCAGTGTATGGATTCTCACTCAAAAATATAATGCTGTACTAAAAGATTTTCGTGAACAGTTAAAGTTTATCTGTTTGTTTTACTGTAAGGATCGTGACAGCTTTGAAGACTGTCTCAGAGAAAATGATGTCATACCAAATAAGCATGAACGAGACAATGTAAAAAACAAACTGAAATCAACTAAGCATCTAAAGCTTATTTTAAAAGACAGATCAGCCAACTTGGTATGGGTTAGTAAATTAATTTATACATTTGTTTGTCCAATAAAAATGACAGATGGACAAACCCACACAGTTGATGTTACAGACTGCTTCAAAGATGTTAAGTGTTTTTATGACTTAAAAACATGCGTGTTTGAACCCAGCTTTAAACTCTCAACACCACCAATGAAGATATACATGACATATAATGTTACTTTGGAATATTCTGATGGTACACCACGTTATGATTACGAGACTGTTGATCTTAAGACAAATGCTTTTAAAATTTATGATGCTAACCGCTTGCGCTGTAACTGGTTTGAGGCACTGTGTAAAGACATATTTGATCAACTAAGAAAACTACATTGTTATATTGAAAGTGTTACATTCAATAAAGTGATATTATACCTGCAGGACATGACTTCAAGACACACACCAGGGAAGTGGTTGATTTGTTTTGGTGACTAAACTAAATTTGTTTATTGTAGCTACAGCTAATAAAGTGGTATTACATAAAGTGATTTTTTTTCCATTTATTATTTTGTCGGACAAATAAAAATGACGGACAATGCTCAAAGCCCATCAGGCTCATCTGGCTTAAGAAACGTGTTTCACACAACAGACTTGCCTATATCTAATAATAACAATGTCTATGAATCGATAGAAAACTCTTTTTCTGTCATACATCCTGAATCTTTACACTGCCTGTAAGAAGATTATCTTGTATGACTTCAAAATCTACTTTCAAACAAATTAAGATCAGATTTGGTAATCGTTTAATAATGTCATACACTTCACAGAAAGATGACACGCCACTCACATCGCTTACGCCTGTCTATTCAGCCCCATCCGCTCCGCCTCCAGAGTATTATTGAGAAGAAAAAACATTTTGTTGCCCTTGTATCTTGACAAATCTGTCTCAGTGTCTTGTGACTGGAGTCAAGTTCTTGTAAAAACTTATAAAAACTTATAGTAAGTAATTATTAAGTTCTTATGACAACTAACTTAAAGGTTACCTCTGGAGGTTTTTAAATGTTAGTTGCAACTTGTTAATAAGTATGAAGTTTTACTTGGCACCACTTGGTCAGGTGCTTGTTTAGGTGTTCACAGAAACAATAGTTATAGAGAGAGATAATAAGAGATTCCCAAAGTATCAAAATCAATAATGCCGCATCGATCATGTTCGCCATTTTTTAAAAATCAGCAGGGTTGATTCGGTAATGATGGAGAGTTGATGGCGGGTCAATGAGTTTATTATCAATAATGGCGAGATTTATAGATCGATGCAGCATTATTGATTTTTGATTCTTTGTATTCTCTTATTATCTCTCTCTGCGGATGATAAAATGAGCTTGAGAAACATTTTCCTCTAAATAAATCTGAATTCATTCCAGAAGCCAAAATCAGGCAATATAATGTTAAGGCACACCTTCTGCATACTCTGCAAAAAAACAGAATGAAAAAATATTGAATCTGTGGCTCACAGAGAATGTATTTGTGCACCCAGTAAATGGCCATTCCGCAAAATCGCAACAACAAAAAAACAAAAATAATGTGTCAGATGCCTTCAGACATTTTCTATAGCACTGGCAGTCCATTTTCAGGCTTACATCATTAAAACAGGATGTCACAATTATTATAAACTTGACTAGGTGATGTTGTGATCACTATGAGTGCCACATTGGTTGATTTTCCATCCCTACCCCCAAGTTGTAAAAATACACAAAATTAATTAGAAAAAATTACTAAAGTTATCCTATTTCATTTTGACCTCTCTTTTCCTATTAAGTTTCAATAATGTGAGCATAAAGTGCAAGAAAATGAGGAAAGTCGGCATCCTTTACGATATGTTTGTGTTGATTTATAGCTTTTTCCCATTTAAAATTGCCAAATTTGGAAATTATGTTGTCTCCGATGCCCTCAGAAATTTTGTTTACAACTGATAGGTCCTTTTTAGATTTTAATGGTTAGGATAGAGTATCACAGTTACTTCCAACCTGATTTTATGATGCTGTGATTCATTTAGGGGCCACAGTGGCTGAATCTGCTTCCCTACCCCCATTTTACCAGTATGCAAAGGAACACAAAATGATCATAAAAACTGCTTATGTCATACTCCTCTGTTTAAATATTTTTGTTGGCAGTTTTCTTAACAAAGTATGCACATTGAGCATAAAATTTGTGATCATTTCATTAATTTTAATATGAGTCATCAATATAATTGTAATTAATTAAAATAATAATTATGGTATTTATAACGCACTTATCTTATAATAATTATAACTCTAAGTGTGCACTCACAATTCGCGCACGCATGTGCATGCTTTAGACAATGACTCATGTACCACAAATACATTACGACAGTCAGCTTGTGGTGGGGAGTGTGGTGATATAGTGAAAGAGGTGAGTTTTGAGGGCGGACTGGAAGGAGGAGAGAGAGTGTTTCTGACAAAGAGAGAGTGGGAGACAGAAACACTCTCTCTCTCCTCCTTCCAGTCCGCCCTCAAAACTCACCTCTTTCACTATATCACACACTCCCCACCACAAGCTGACTGTCGTAATGTATTTGTGGTACGTGAGTCATTGTCTAAAGCATGCGCATGCGTGCGCGAATTGTGAGTGCACACTTAGAGTTATAATTATTATAAGATCTCTCTCTCTCTTGGCTTGACTTCGCGAACGAAGATTTTATAGGAGTTGACCACGACGTCTGCAGGCTTGTTCGTGGCTGCGGAGGCCAATCCGAGACAGGCAGGTTCGACCGCAGTGGCTGCAGGGGAAGGTATGGCCAGGGTTCTGAGCTGCGGCATCTCTGTTTTTTCTCCTGAGCCGCTTGTCCTTGAGGCTAGCTCTGTGAGAGTCCTCAAAGGAGACAGCTGTCTTGTAAATGGTGGAGCGCCAGGTGTCACGGTCCGCAGCAAGCGAAGACCACTGGTCTGGGCGAGGCTTTGCTGCTGCGGACACAGCTCCGCTGGGCGGGGCATGTTTCCAGGATGGAGGATCATCGCCTACCAAAGATCACACTGTTCGGCGAGCTTGCTACTGGACACCGTGACAGAGGGGCACCAAAGAAGAGATACAAAGACTGTCTCAAGAAGTCACTTAGTGCCTGCCAAATCGACCGCCACCAGTGGTCTTCGCTTGCTGCGGACCGTGACACCTGGCGCTCCACCATTTACAAGACAGCTGTCTCCTTTGAGGACTCTCAAGGACAAGCGGCTCAGGAGAAAAAACAGAGATGCCGCAGCTCAGAACCCTGGCCATACCTTCCCCTGCAGCCACTGCGGTCGAACCTGCCTGTCTCGGATTGGCCTCCGCAGCCACGAACAAGCCTGCAGACGTCGTGGTCAACTCCTATAAAATCTTCGTTCGCGAAGTCAAGCCAAGAGAGAGAGAGATCTTATAATAATTATAACTCTAAGTGTGCACTCACAATTCGCGCACGCATGCGCATGCTTTAGACAATGACTCACGTACCACAAATACATTACGACAGTCAGCTTGTGGTGGGGAGTGTGGTGATATAGTGAAAGAGGTGAGTTTTGAGGGCGGACTGGAAGGAGGAGAGAGAGTGTTTCTGACAAAGAGAGAGTGGGAGAGTGTTCCAGGTGGATGGGCCGTAGATGGAGAAAGAGTGGGGGCCGAAAGTGCTGAGTTTGGTGCGGGGGATGTGGAGGAGGAGAGGGTCAGAGGCAGAGCGGAGGGAGCGGGAAGGAGTGTAGGGGTGAAGTAAGTTGGAGAGATAGGTAGGAGTGTAGTTGTTTAGGGATTTGTAGCAGAGTGACAGAATCTTGTATTGGATGTGTTGGGGGATGGGGAGCCAGTGAAGGAGTTTGAGCAGGGGAGTGATGTGGTCGGATTTCTTTCTGAGGACGAGGTGGGCAGCATTGTTCTGGACGTACTGGAGAGTGAAAGTGGTAGAGTGAGGGAGGTCGGAAAGGAGAGAGTTGCAATAGTCGATGCGAGATAGGATGAGAGAGACAGCAAGTTTGGTTGCAGCTTCGGTGGTGAGGTATTTTCTGATCTGACTGATGCGACGGAGGTGGAAATAGCATGGCTGGGCCATGGCAGATTCATTTTTATTAAAGCATAACAAGGGGGAAACGTCTGTAAACAACTTCCTCTTTAATAGAACAGCAAGACTGAAGTAAACGGCACATTCAGCAGTCTTGTCAAACTCAGGGAAGGTGTACCTCAGGAAGGTGATGTGTCTGATGCTGTTCTTGGTCTACATTAATGACATCAGCACAGTACAGCAGTACCAAGGTTCGTCTCGAACATCCTCCATGAGGATGACTTTGCAGTGTGGAGCAACAGCTGGACTGAAAGATGGCCACTCAAACTGAGCTAGACCATCTCTTTCAATCAGATGGAAGAGGTCACCTTGAAAACTGGAGACCTTCCAGTACCAAAGACAGACAACAAATTAATTACTGGGTTCACATGGAGGCCTCACATCGAAGCCATGGAAGCTAGAGTTGCAGGAAAAAAAGTCTCTGATGAAGAAACTGGTGCGGACCACATTGACACAAATTACAGCATCCTGGCGCAAGCAAACACTAGTTCGGTCAGACCAGTAGTGGGGTACCAAGATACTTCCACAACATGAAGCACACCCTGCAAAACCAAAAATGCCAGGCTTGACAAGATCCAGAACATGGGTCATTCTCATGATGCAGTGACATTGTTAGAGCTATCTGGAGTATTTTCTTAACATTGTTTTGGCTGTTAGGAACCATGAAACTTTATTACGCATATTCATATTTACACCTTTCTAGATGAAAATAAATGAGAAGAAAAGACCATATTAGACCCGCCTTACACTAGGTAAGATATCTCCAAAAAGACCAGCTAGTTTCACTCATTCAGTCTATCATTTTTGCCTTTTTTCTCCACTAAACAAACAGCAAACAATTTGATTGGTCACATTTTGATCAGAATACAGTCCAATGTTCCACATATTTTACGGACACGACACCTCCCTGAGATACATCTTCCCTGAGTTTGACTAGACTGCTGAGTGTGCCGTCGACTTCAATCTTCAATCATGCAATTTTGTTGAAGAGGAAGTTTTTTGGACATCGGTACATCATGCAGATGGTATAAGTTTTAGCAGCAGCCCCATTTACAGACTCCCACCCCCCACCCCCCACCCCCTTATGTTCTTATTCCAAAAAAGTTGCAATTAAATGATCACAAATTTTTATACTCAATATGCATACTTTGTTAAGAAAACTGGAAACAAAAATATTTAAACAGAGGAGTAAGACGTAAGCAATTGTTTTGATCATTTTGCGTTCCTTTGCGTACTGGTAAAATGGAGGTAGGGCAGCAGATTCAGCCACTGTGGACCCTAAATGCATCACAGCATCATAAAATCAGGCTGGGAGTAAACGTGGTACTCTATCTAACCAATAACACCTTTATAAAAAAAAACTGTCAGTTGTATACAAAATTTCTGAGGGCATCTGAAACTTTTTTCTTTTTTTTCAATTTCGCGGAAATGGCCATTTACTGGGTGCACAAATACCTTCACTGTGAGCCACAGATTAAATATTTTTTCATTCTGTTTTTGCAGAGGACGCAGAAGGTATGCCTTAACAAATAATTGTCTGATTTGGGCTTCTGTAATAAATTCTGATTTATTTAGAGGAAAATGTTTCTCAAGCTCACTTTAGGATCCACAAAGAGTGTGAATTGGGGTACCCTTGCGCCATCGGCTATATCTCTGGTGTGTTCTTAAGGATTTTAGGGGAACATGGCTTAAACATCTCAGGACATACTAAGGTACACTTTGAACCCCTGAAACCCATCTTATTGAGTATTGTGGTCGGGGGGGGGGGGAGGGGGGACGGTAGTCTGGCACTGGCTTATGGAGTATAGGTACGTATTTCCCCCAGCTCAAAAAGGTCTACTTTAATGGAGACTGGTTTATACACTGCTCAGTTATGAATATCTTTTCGAGTAATTCTCTTCGACTTTAGAGTAAACACGGCAGAATTTAATGGATGCAACCCACACTGAGCAGCTAAGTGGCACCGGCCGCACAAAATCATGCTACAATGTATTGACCATTGACTAGAGGGGTGACGTAATACGACAACGTAATACTAAAACATATACAAAACACAGCTCGTCACATATATATAAACTAGATTCAAGCGATGATGAAACAGTAATGAGAAGGAAAAAGAAACCATTTAAACCATGTTTTTCTAGAGTTGCATTTTTGTTTCTCAAATTTTGACCCTCTCAGCGAGGGCTTCTAAATATATATATATATATATATATATATATATATATATATATATATATATATATATATATATATATATATATATATATATATATATATATATATATATATATATATATATATATATATATATATATATATATACTTTTAACAAAGGCGTCGTGCAAAGCCCAAAATGCACTCAATCAGATTAGCTCCAAGGGACGTAAAATTCCTTCTCTCCCACTATATAAGCTATGTCTTTAGGCTGCAAGGATTCTATGTAAATGTATTACTCCTCAGTCTTCAGGCTGCAAGGATTCTAAGTAAATGTATTTGTCATCAGTCAGAAACATTCTTTGGTCATGAAAAGGATAAATGTAAATGTTTTGGCAAGTCTTTGCGAAGGGCCAAAGTGAGGTAATTTTTTTAAAGCTGGTCACTTCAGTCCAATCAACTGCCTCTGGCATCACTTTGTGTGCTTATGAACATCTTTTTTTGCACTTTATACTAACTCGTACGCAAATGTGTCATTGATTCTTTACAGGTGGGAGGCTTTACCTTGGAGGTCAAGTACCACATATACATAAGGCGTGCTCTTATGGAAGGTGTTCCGCATTGGATGATCTTGAAGTAAGTATTACTTGATTCATTTCAACATATAGAGACATTTTCTCTTTCATTCTTTTGATGCAGTTTGGTACTAAGTGGTTTGTGTGTTCCTGGATTTCACTGCTGCATTTGGGTCCAAGACAGGGACAATTGACAAAAGGAGTATTCTGGATACAGGCGTTCTGGCGACTTTTGAAGTCGTGAAGTGTCTTTTAAAAAAATCTTTTGTAAACGTGTACTGGAAGTGGCTTAATTTATGTGGAAATGTATCTAGATTCCACCCTGTTTATGTTCCACTACCACTAGGGAAGGCCCTTTACCACGGCAGGCCCTTTACTACTGCAGGCCTTTTACAGTGACAGACCCTTTACCTAGTCTCTCACCTTACTTTACCCACCCCAAACCCACAACCACACCATGCAGCAAAACTGGCAGAGCGTGTGTGTATTTAACCCATAACGTCCTAAAAGACTACGACAGGATGTGGATCAACCATGATATTTCATGGTTGGTGTCAGAATAGCTTGGCGCCTCTAGGCACCAAGCTATTATGAGACCAACATTGAAATATCATGGTCAGTCTATCTCCTGAACTGTGATATAGTCCTTAGAGGACATCTACAGAAATTTGATAATTTTGTCCTCAGTGCGTAAGGAGTTGAGGTGGGTGGGGGTTGGTTTGGGATATTGTTTACATAAAGGGCTTGCAGCAATAAAGGGCCTGCTGAAAGCCTTTTAGTGTCTTGGGGTATGGGGGAGGGGTACATAGACACGGTGGAACATAGAGCTCTCCTGTGGTGGAACCTAGACATGGTGGAACATAGAGCCCTGCTGTGGTGGAACGTTGACACGGTGGAATATAAACATAGACACCGTGGAACATAGAGCTCTCCTGTGGTGGAACCTAGACACGGTGGAACATAGAGCACTGCTGTGGTGGAACATAAACATAGACACGATGGAGCATAGAGCCCTCGTGTGGTGGAACATAGACACGGTGGAGCATAGTGCCCTCCTGTGGTGGAACATGGACATGGTGGAAAACAGACACAGTGGAACATAAAGATGGTTCCATTTAGGTCACTTTATATACAGTTTTGGAACAGTTAAATATTGTTGTGAAGGGACCAGTTAGTCAGTGTATGTTAATTGCGGTACAATTTTGTACCGATTGTGTGCCGACATCACTTCCGGTGCAGTTTTGGAACAGCTATTTTCCCTGTCAGGCTGCTGTGCCCCAAATGTTTCCATCACCCTAAATGATGGCAACTGTGAACTGTGGTTGGATGATTCATTTGAACAGCTGAAAGAACTCCTCCTGTGAAAATGAAAATGAAAAGTTGAACCGACCTATTGACACATACAGATAAGTGTAAAAGGTGTAGTAGATCCAAATACCTTTTTATATTCTCACATTTAGTTCTTTCTTTCACAGTGGGAATCACTATGACGTGAGAAGTGAGGGTTGCTTGGTGGGGGTGGGGGGGGGGGTGTAGCACAGTCCTTTTTCCATGAACTTCATTGGTACAGTTTAAGAGATATTCCATGGAGGGAATGTTCTTTCTTTCAGAATCTAATAGTACATAATGGGAGGCATAGATGTTTGGCAGCCAGTGCTTTAATTATGTTGGTTTTTGTTTAAAGAAATATGTGGTTTTTAGTGTAACGCACGCAGACTTGTCCCCAGTCATACGCACAGACTCTCGCACAACAGACTCATACACCGCCACTGACTCAGACGGGCGCATTCATGCGGTAAAAACTCAACACACGGGCTCCCTTTCTAACGGAACTTTTATACACAATAAATAGAGCAAACACTTAAAAAGATTATCAACTATTCACACTACACCTTCCCCACTACATCCAAACAACACATACACATACACAATATCACTGCCAGGCTAGGTATTAGTTTCTCACAGTCTCCAACCTGTTTGGTGTTCTCGCCTGGTTACTGTCAGTCCTTTCACGTCTAGGTGTGCAAGTCCTTTCTCGTATGCTCCTCGAGTCGTCCTGTCTCTCGCATCGTGGACGTCCTCGTTTCTCGTACTGTATCTTCGCTGTGACCTAAGTGTCTTGGCACCGGCCGCTCACTCCCCGAGTGAAGAACTGGAGATATGACCTCGCGTTAGGTCCTGGTGACTGACGTCTCGGCGTTCGTCTCTCTCTCTCTCTCTCTCTCTCTCTCTCTCTCTCTCTCTCTCTCTCTCTCTCTCTCTCTCTCTCTCTCTCTCTCTCTCTCTCTCTCTCTCTCTCTCTCTCTCTCTCTCTCTCTCTCTCTCTCTCTCTCTCTCTCTCCAACAAGCACTCTAAACAACAACAAGGACCCAAATCGTAACACTTGCTAAACACACACACATATTGGATAACATGAGAAACATTATGTAACCTGGCTGATACAAATAACTCACACGTTCATTCACACACACACGTGCTTCACAACCCGAACTATCCACGCAACACCCCCATAACTGTCACCACCCGGAAACAGACTATAACCTAACACTCTCGCCATACACTATTCTCTACACTGGAAAAGACTATGCTTAACCAACCACGTACTACCTTCATAGCGACTTAGACATACACACCTCACATTCCTTTAATTATCCATCTCGGTAAATAACTGTATACGAAAAACACCGGTTACCTCACTGAATTCCAAACCAACATAACTGAACCAAACAACTCTATACAACTGAATTAACTCCTACTAATGCATACTATCCTTAACGCAAGTAACCATCAATAATACATATATAGAAACATACGTGAATTCTAGGTTTCAGAGTCTTGGAATACGGGCTAAGGTATCTCACACACGTCTGTACCCTCTGACAATAAAGCCCGCACTAATGTTTCTACAGCTCTGCCAGACTGAGCTTTCGCCTACAACTCACTAAAACTCCCCGTATTAACCATGTCTTAAAGATTTCACGTGGATCTCGTGCCACACGGACTATCGGCACAAAACAAACCGTTGACAACTACTGTACCGTATTTACCCTACTGTGTGAACACTATGCATGAGCATAGAGTTTCATCACATTTAGCTCATGTACGAAGCAAAAGTGAGTGTGTATTCTGGGCCAGAAGTCGTCCGTCCGTCGTCTGTCCACCATCGTCTGTGGTAATCTTTAACGTTGGCATTATCTCAGCGACTATTCAAGCCACAGTCTTCAAACTTTGTGGCAAGACTTTACTAAACATACCAATTTCAGTGTCCTCTCTTAAGGGTCAAGGTCACAGGGAATGAGGAAATATGTCAAAATTATCAATGTTGAGACAAATATGTATTTTTTTTTTTTTTTTTTTTTGGGGGGGGGGGGTTCACGTGCGAAGCAAAAGTGAGTCTATGTTCGGGGCCAGTGGCCGTCCGTCCGTTGTCTGTCTGCCATCATCAGTCCGCCGTCGACAATGGTAAACTTTAACGTTGGCATTTTCTCGGAGACTATTCAAGCTACAGTCTTCAAACTTGGCCCAAGGATACTGTGTGGCAAGACCTTTCTAAACACACTAATTTCAGCGACCTCTCACAAAGGTCAAGGTCACAGGGGATCAGGAAATATATCAAAAATAGATCTAGAGTTGTGAATAGTATTTGAGAAAAAAATAAACTATATCCCAAAATACTATTCACAACTTCAAACCCAAACTTGATACAAAGATACCTCACGTCTCTCTCTCTCTCTCTCTCTCTCTATCTCTATCCCCCCCCCCCCCCCTTATTTTTTGAGTTACCCTTGAAGACAGTTTCACTACTACCTACTCTCCACTTATACCTATATTCTCTTACTGATTTTGATTATTTGCTTTGTTTTCATGACTTATTACTTGTTGTGTACCGTGCTAAATGCTGGGGTTTTTTTCCCGGGGTCCTCCCGTTTTTCCCCGAGGTAGTCCTCAACTTGAAGGTAATATAAAGTTTGCCTTCGGGTTGGCGTTTAGCAGGCTTTGTGTATTAGACACTCAGCCTACTTCGTGCCCAACGGTACTCCCCGCTCGTTCTCTCTCTCTTTCTCTCTCTCCGTCTCGCTCTCTTTCTCTCTCTCTCTCTCTCTCTCTCTCTCTCTCTCTCTCTCTCTCTCTCTCTCTCTCTCTCTCTCTCTCTCTCTCTCTCTCTCTCTCTCTCCCTCCCTCTCTCTCTCTTTCTCTGGCTTCATCTACACGCCTTTTCTTTCACTCGCTCCTGCACGTACTTGCACACACTCTTGTCTCTCGTGTTCAGGTTCTTTCCGAGTCTCTCTATTACGATTTTTCGTTGACGTCATTTTTACTTTTTGCGCACTTTTGTTCTTCCTTTTCTTTTCTTTTACGTCACCTCCTTCAGTTGCCACATTCCTTCTGCCATTGAAGATAAGTAGCGGCTAATCTCTCTGTTTGTTTGTTTGTCTATTTTGACAAAGGGCATTTACCCGAAATATTAATAAATTGTGTTGTACCCGTCATTTCTAAGCGTGTTTCTTCTCCTTTGGGTACTTCTTTTTAAAGATACCTCACGGTAAGACCTTTCAATGCATACTAATTTGGTTGATCCCTCGGAAAGGTCAAGGGTCACAAGAGCTCAAGAAATAGGTCGATAATCGCCATATTTTGACAAAAGTTCTTTTTTTTTCTCAAATACTATTCACAACTTCAAACCCAACTTGCTACAGAGATACCTGATGGTAAGACCTATCTTTTTTGGCATCCTGTCTCGGAAGACAATGGAGTATATGCGCTTGCTGGGTCAGTCACTGGAGTGACCTCTCCAGGGCGCAAGCCTGGGCGAAGTGTATGGAGATCCTGAGGTGCCCAGTCGTCAAGATCCCCCTCTCGGCCTCGCTGATGTATCCAAAGGAATGCAAAGCAGTACGTTTGGCACCAGTTTGGCTGCAGGAGCTGCCAGAACAGTGCGTGAATACAGGCAGCTGTCTGCCTTCGGGGCTCCACTCCTGATTTGAAGGGTTTACTCCCCCACTTCTCGGGGAAGTGGCGCAGTGGTTAAGGCGTCTGCCTCCAATGCCAAAGGTGCGAGGTTCGATACCGGGTTCCGGCGTTGGATTTTTCTCCTCTGGTAAGTGTCACCGTCTGGGCAGTGGGCAGATGTTCACATCTGCACGGGACATAGACGACCCCGGCCCCCACGAGTCCCCTGCTGCCTTGCAGGCTTGGCCGCTTGGCTGCGGAAAGGCTAAGGGAGGAAACCCCTGAAATCAAAGCCCCCGTGTCTCCGGGGAAGGCTTTTGAGCCAAAGACTAAGACAAGGACAGTCTGATATAAAACCTACGACCCGAGGACCTCGATGCCACCGTCCCAGCTTGCTAGGCCATGGCAAACGAACCAAGGGTTTAAAGGGTGGGGCCAGTACTGCGCACACTGCACTCCACCAAAAAGCTCCACCGCGCAGGCTTTAGGAAACGCCCACGGACTATGACACTGAACTTTCCAAGTCCTGTAGCGATGGGCAAGGGGCAAAACGGCAGGTGAAAGATGTCACTGGAAGCCGCAGTCTCAAACCTGCATGCAGGCGGTTCAGGATATTGGTCGCCTGATGTTGACCTGGGGATGACAACGTCACTCGGCACACCCTGAACGACCAAGCAGCCTTCTCTAGGGACAGCACTGCTTGCTCCACATGGAGAGGGGCCTAGAAAAGGTGGCCTAACCAAAGCTTATCCCCTCGTAACCCAGTTGGCTAGCCGCGGTCAACGGGCATCTTCTCATGCGGTCAGAAAACAAGAAAAAACAATGGATCCACTCTCATGACGACCACGACCGGACTCAACGTAGCATGCTGGAACATCCGAACCATGCTCGACACAGCAGACAGCGGACGCCCTGAACGTCGCTCCGCCCTCATTGCCCATGAATTGCGGAGGTTAAACATCGACATCGCCGCGCTCAGCGAAGTACGCCTCCCGGACGAAGGCAGCCTCCAAGAACTTGGCGCTGGCTACACCCTCTACTGGTCAGGCAGGCCTGCATCAGAAAGACGGCTCTCAGGCGTGGGCTTCATGGTGAAGACCCACATTGCGACTAAGTTGGAAAACCTACCAACGGGTCACTCCGACCGCATCATGTCCATGCGCCTCCCACTGAGACACCAGCAATACGTCACCCTTCTCAGTGTGTACTCCCCAACCCTCCTGGCAGAGCCTGCAGAAAAAGACAAGTTCTACTCTGACCTGCGCAGCCTCCTGCAGAGCACCCCTGCAGACGACAAAGTCATCATCCTTGGCAACTTCAACGCCAGAGTGGGCCAAGACTCTGAAGCTTGGAAAGGAGTCCTCGGCAAGCATGGCGTTGGGAACTGCAATGACAATGGTCGCCTACTGTTGGAGCTCTGTGCAGAGCAGCAACTTGTCATCACCAACACTACTTTCCAGCAAAAGGACAGTCGAAAGACCACCTGGATGCATCCTCGCTCCAAGCACTGGCACCTTATCGACTATGTCCTAGTGCGTCAGAGGGACCGCAGTGACGTCCTCCTCACCAGAGTGATGCCCAGCGCAGAGTGCCACACTGACCACCGCCTTGTTCGCTACAAACTCAGGCTCCGCCTCAAGCTGAAACCCAAGAAATGGGGCCCCCCAAAGAAAAAGCTTGATGTTGCCAGCCTTCAGCGTGACGACAAGAAAGCTGCCCTTCAGGCCGATTTACAGCGCATGCTCAAAGACACAGTTGATCCAGCAGACTCCTCCCCTGAAACACTCTGGGAACAACTGAAAACTGCTATTGTAAAATCTTCTGTGGAAGTCTTGGGCTTTGCTAGAAAGAGGAACAAAGACTGGTTTGACGAAAACGACGTAGAGATCCAGGAACTTCTAGCAAAAAAAAGAGCCGCCCACCAGGCCCACCTAGCCCAGCCTTCCTGCCCTGTGAAGAAGTCTGCCTTCCGCCTCATCTGCAGCAGTCTCCAGCTCAAGCTTAGAGAGCTCCAGAACGAGTGGTGGTCCAGACTCGCACAGAGGACCCAGCTCTGCGCTGACAACGGTGACTACAGGGGCTTCTACGAAGCACTGAAAGCAGTGTATGGCCCTAGGCAACTGGTACAAAGTCCCCTGCGAAGCGCTGATGGACAGGCACTCCTCACAGATAATACCTCCATCTTGAACCGCTGGTCGGAATACTTTCAGGACCTCTTCGGCGCTGAGCGCACTGTTCAAGAAACAGTCATCCTCCAAATCCCACACCTTCCACTAAAGGTTGAATTGGACGAACCGCCCACCGCCGAAGAGACCCTCACAGCCATCCACCAGCTCAAGAGTGGCAAAGCAGCAGGTATTGACGGAATCCCGCCAGAGATCTGGAAACATGGAGGCCCAGCACTGCACAACAAGCTCCACGACCTCTTTCTCTGCTGCTGGGAAAAAGGAACACTACCAAAGGATCTCCGTGATGCAGTCATCATCACCCTGTACAAGAACAAAGGAGAGAAGTCTGCCTGCTCTAATTATCGTGGAATTACCCTGCTGTCCATTGCCGGGAAAATTCTCGCAAGGTTGCTCCTGAATCGGCTGGTACCTGCCATCGCTGAAGACCACCTCCCAGAGGGCCAGTGTGGCTTCAGAGCCAACAGGAGTACCACCGACATGGTCTTTGTGCTGAGACAGCTTCAGGAGAAGTGCCGCGAGCAGAACAAAGGGCTGTACGTAACGTTTGTTGACCTAACAAAAGCGTTTGACACTGTGAGCAGGCAAGGTATGTGGCAGATCCTGGAGCGACTAGGCTGTCCCCCAAAGTTCCTCAACATGATCGTCCAGCTCCACGAGGACCAGCAAGGCCAGGTCAGACTAAACAGTGACCTCTCAGAACCATTCCCCATTCGCAACGGCGTGAAGCAAGGCTGCGTGCTGGCACCGACCCTCTTCACCATCTTCTTCAGCATGATGTTGAAGCAGGCCACAGTGGACCTCGACGATGACGACGCAGTGTACATCAGGTATCGTCTCGATGGCAGCCTGTTCAACCTCAGACGACTGCAGGCCCACACGAAAACCCTAGACCAACTGATTCGTGAGCTGCTCTTTGCTGATGACGCTGCCCTCGTTGCACACACAGAGAGAGCCTTGCAGCGCATTACGTCCTGCTTCGCAGATGCCGCCCAGCTCTTTGGACTTGAGGTCAGTCTGAAAAAGACAGAGGTCCTTCATCAGCCGGCACCCAAGGAAGAGCATCGCCCTCCCCACATCACCATCGGCGAGTCCGAACTGAAGTCTGTACACCAGTTTACCTACCTTGGCTGCATCATCACGTCAGACGCCAAGCTAGACAAGGAGCTGGACAACAGGCTGGCAAAAGCGAACAGTGCTTTCGGGCGACTATTCAAGCGGGTGTGGCACAATCAACAGCTGAAAAAAGGCACCAAGATCAGCGTGTACAGAGCTGTCGTCCTCACCACCCTGCTGTACGGTTCCGAGTCCTGGGCCCTCTACCGCAGACAACTACGACTCCTCGAACGCTTTCACCAGCGCTGCCTGCGTACCATCCTCAGCATTCACTGGAGTGACTATGTCACCAACGTCGAGGTCCTTGAACAGGCGGAAACTGTGAGCATCGAGGCTTTGCTGCTGCGGACACAGCTTCGCTGGGCGGGGCACGTCTCCAGGATGGAGGATCATCGCCTACCCAAGATCACTCTGTTCGGCGAGCTCGCCACTGGACACCGAGACAGAGGGGCACCAAAGAAGAGATACAAAGACGGTCTCAAGAAGTCACTTAGTGCCTGCCAAATCGACCACCGCCAATGGTCTTCGCTTGCTGCGGACCGTGACACCTGGCGCTCCACCATTCAGAAGGCAGCCGTCTCCTTTGAGGACTCTCGCAGAGCTAACCTTAAAGACAAGCGGCTCAGAAGAAAAAACAGAGCTGTCGTAACTCAGAACCCTGACCAGACCTTCCCCTGCAGCCACTGCGGTCGAACCTGCCTGTCCCGGATTGGCCTCCGCAGCCACGAAAATGCCTGCAGACGACGTGGGCAAGCCCTATAGAATCTTCGTTCGCGAAGTCAAGCCAGAAGAAGACTCCCCCACATTTGGCCGTTGGATCCAACCTGATCTCCTCCGTCCTCTAGCCGTTGGCTGTCAGAAACAGCTCATCCGCCTAGTGGTGCAATGTGAACACCACCCCCTCACGTGGTTTAGCCCACCAGCTGAGGTGGTTTGCCAGGGTGTGGCGCTTGGAGCCAGCACGTGAGAGATTAAGGAGATGGATGAGGACCAGTGATGCCCGTCCGTCCTATGTAGGACGCAGCTGCCGAACAGCAAATCTATGCATACTAATTTGGATGACCCTTCAGAAAGGTCAAGGGTCAGAAGAGTTCAGGAAATAGGTTAAAAAAAATAGTCATATTTTGACAAGAAATGTTTTATCTCAATTACTATTCACAACTCCAAACCCAAACTTGCTACAGAGATACCTGATGGTAAGACCTATCTATGCATACTAATTTGGATGACCCCTCGAAAAGGTCAAGGGTCACAAGAGCTCAGGAAATAGGTCAAAAATAGCCATATTTTGACGAGAAATGTTTTTTCTCATTTACTATTCACAACTGACTTCAAACCCAAACTTGCTACAGAGATATAGATACTTGATGATAGGACCTGTTTATGCATACTAATTTGGATGACCCCTCGGAAAAGGTCAAGGGTCACAAGAGGTCGACAAATGTGTATAAAATGCCAATAATTGTAGTTATTATCAACATTTTTGCAAACTTTTAAATTAAATTTAGCACAAAGGAAGCTGATGATAAAACCTATGTATCCTAATTTAGTTGACTCATCGCAAAGTTCAAGGGTCACGGGGGTTTCACAAATGTGTGAAAACTGATTAAATTTTGAGAAAACATGGATTTTGTTAGCGCAGAAGACATCTCTTTACTTATTGTAAGAAATGTGTGGATCGGTCATACACGTGAGCCATAAGGGCTTTGCCTTTCTTGTTTCAATACTGTTCACAACTTCAAACCGAAACTTGGTACAAAGATACCTAATGGTAAGATCTTCCTATGCATTCTAATTTGGTTGATCCCTCGGAAAGGTCATGGGTCACAAGAAGTTGGCAGATGTGTGTACAAATCCAATTATTGATAGAATTGTAGCGTTTGTCAACATTTTTGTAAAGTTTTCAATCAATTTTGGCTCAAAGGTAGCTAATGCTAAGCCTTCATATGCATAATAATTTAGTTGACCCATCACAAAAGTCAAGGGTCATGGGATGATCCAAAACTAGGTTTTAAAAAGCCATATTTTGACCCCAAAAAAAGTTTTTCTTAAATGCTATTTTCAACTTCAAACCCAAACTTAGTACAGAGATACCTGATGGTAAGACCTAGCTATGCATACTAATTTGGTTGATCCTTCGGAAAGGTCAAGGGTCACAAAAGTTCGGTAAATGTGTGTGAAAAAGACATTTTTTGTTAGAATTGTAGTTTTTATCAAAGTTTTTGCAGATTTTGCAATCAAATTTGTAGTGAAGTTTGCTGATGGCAAGACATTTCTATGCATACAATTTAGTCGACTTATCGCAAAGGTCAAGGGGTCATGGGGGTTTGACAGATGTGTGCAATATGCTTAAATTTGGAGGAAACATGGATTTTGGTGGTGCTGAAGCCAGCCCTTTACTTATTGTCACAAAGGTCGCACATATGTGCATCGGTCATACACGTGAGCCATAAGGGCTTTGCCTTTCTTGTTTTTTTAATCTCTGTGTTAGGTTTTAATTCGCACTATGTTTTACAGCTGTATTTTTCGTTGTTCAGGTTTAATGAATACTGTGCCAAGCACATTCAGCTTTGGTGGCTGAGGAAGCACCCAAAACGTTACGTCAGGTTTAGGTACAGAAAGGCCAAGGATGATCCTCTTGTTCAGAAAAAAGCAGCCACGGTTATTCAGCGTGCTTTTCGTAAACATGTGGTGAGTTAAAATCGCTTTATATCACTTTATATCACCAGAGTTTAATCTCTTCCAGACAGTCACAAAAGAGACTAACAATGGTCTGGCAAAATACAGTCACGTCTTGAAAAGGGCCTATGGCCTTCAACCCAAGCGTAATTGTTTATTGCCAGCGGCATATCGCATGCACATATACGACAAACACACTTCTCGAACATGTGATTGTTGCAGTACATTTAAACAGGAAGTTACCTTTCAGCCTGTTACTGGAAAAAAAACTAAATGAACTGAATGAGTGCATGATGACTCAAGAGCCTCATGGCTTGACTTCGCGAACGAAGATTCTATAGGGCTTGCCCACGTCGTCTGCAGGCATTTTCGTGACTGCGGAGGCCAATCCGGGACAGGCAGGTTCGACCGCAGTGGCTGCAGGGGAAGGTCTGGTCAGGGTTCTGAGTTACGACAACTCTGTTTTTTTCTCCTGAGCCGCTTGTCCTTGAGGTTAGCTCTGCGAGAGTCCTCAAATGAGACGGCTGCCTTGTGAATGGTGGAGCGCCAGGTGTCCCGGTCCGCAGCAAGCGAAGACCACTGGCGGTGGTCGATTTGGCAGGCACTAAGTGACTTCTTGAGACCGTCTGTGTGCCCCTCTGTCTCGGTGTCCAGTGGCGAGCTCGCCGAACAGAGTGATCTTGGGTAGGCGATGATCCTCCATCCTGGAGACGTGCCCCGCCCAGCGAAGCTGTGTCCGCAGCAGCAAAGCCTCGATGCTCAAAGTTTCCGCCTGTTCAAGGACCTCGACGTTGGTGACATAGTCACTCCAGTGAATGCTGAGGATGGTACGCAGGCAGCGCTGGTGAAAGCGTTCAAGGAGTCGTAGTTGGCTGCGGTAGAGGGCCCAGGACTCGGAACCGTACAGCACGGTGGTGAGGACGACAGCTCTGTAAACGCTGATCTTGGTGCCTTTTTTCAGCTGTTGATTGTGCCACACCCGCTTGAAAGCACTGTTCGCTTTTGCCAGCCTGTTGTCCAGCTCCTTGTCCAGCTTGGCGTCTGACGTGATGATGCAGCCGAGGTAGGTAAACTGGTGTACAGACTTCAGTTCGGACTCGCCGATGGTGATGTGGGGAGGGCGATGCTCTTCCTTGGGTGCTGGCTGATGAAGGACCTCTGTCTTTTTCAGACTGACCTCAAGTCCAAAGAGCTGGGCGGCATCTGCGAAGCAGGACGTAATGCGCTGCAAGGCTCTCTCTGTGTGTGCAACGAGGGCAGCGTCATCAGCAAAGAGCAGCTCACGAATCAGTTGGTCTAGGGTTTTCGTGTGGGCCTGCAGTCGTCTGAGGTTGAACAGGCTGCCATCGAGACGATACCTGATGTACACTGCGTCGTCATCGTCGAGGTCCACTGTGGCCTGCTTCAACATCATGCTGAAGAAGATGGTGAAGAGGGTCGGTGCCAGCACGCAGCCTTGCTTCACGCCGTTGCGAATGGGGAATGGTTCTGAGATGTCACTGTTTAGTCTGACCTGGCCTTGCTGGTCCTCGTGGAGCTGGACTCAAGAGCACTTAAACGCGATCTGATCTGTGGCATGCTTCGCCGATACAAAATTCACCGACACAGCGGGTCATCAGTGTTGCTAAGACTTTGTTTACCCTTCTTTTCACAATCCATGTGCATATGCACACGTACCAGAGGTTTCAGTTGACGTTTGAGTGTAAGGGAATGAGATTTCCTATGTACTGAAGAAGAACAGAAAGTCTTTCATTTTATGACATTGAAACTTTAGTGAGTTACGTTAGCCATTTTGTACAGCATTATTGTGAAGATACTAAGAACATTTATAAAAGTGATATTGTGAAATGTTAACCCTCTGCTGCTTGAGTAGGTGGCTTTAAATCATGGGAAAACCAGTTCACTTCCACTGCCGTACAACATGTCACGTAAGCAACTCACAGTGCGACCCATCCAAGGAACACGGATACAGAATATGTCAACGAAAGGCAAAGGTTCTCACGAGCCCTGCTCAGTACAGCAGGAGCTCATGACCCAGTGCGCAAAAGGCGATCGGGTCGACGTCGGCCGCCGTTGGCCCGCGCACGGCTGTGCGCGGACCAACGGCGGCTGATGTAGGCCCGATGGCCTTTTGCGAATTAGGGAGTGTCTGTGTTACTTGCACAAGAAGTCCAGTGCAAAAAAGGTGACCGCCAGGCGTGTCAAATGCAGAGAAGAATCCGACGAAAGAAAGAGACAGGCTTAGAAAGACAGTTACAACACAATTGTGTTGTAACTGTCGTTTTTAAGCATACGGGCCCGATGATAGTAGCTTTGACTAATTCTAATCCACTGCGCTACCGCGTGCGCGCAAGCGCTGCTAAGCTCAAGACAGAATACAAGGGAGGAAACGAAATCACATAAAGCGGCGAAGCACTGTGATTCCAGAGCAGTTTTCAACCCTCAAAGCAACCATCCGCCTAAAACCTCGTACTGAACAGACTCGGTAGATATTTTGCCACAAATCTATACCAACCTTGTCCTGCGCTCAAAACTGATAGTTTAGTATCAAGGCTTTTTGCACAAGTTCAAGTATCGTTCATAGCAGACATAGTCAGGGCTTTAGATGCGGCCCGCGGAAATACGCCGCATGCGCATTTTTCATTGGTTTATGTAAATTAGCATATCCAATGAAATTAAAACCAGAGTGCGTCTTACCGTGTCGACATGAACATGTGACCCGGGCTGCACGCAGCAGTCGCTTTAGTAGTCCAAGAGCTAGACCGTCCTACCGTGCACCACCCCCCCCCCCCCCCCCCGCCCCCCTCCCCCCAGTACTCAATAAGATGAGTTTCAAAGTGTACCTTAGTATGTCAATTCTTTTTTTGTGTGTTAAAGCATAAACAGGTGGAAACGTCTGTAAACAGGGGCTGCCGCTGAAGAACTTCCTCTTTAATAGAACAGAAAGACTGAAGTAAACGGCACATTCAGCAGTCTTGTCAAAGTCAGGGAAGGTGTACCTCAGGGAGGTGATGTGTCTGATGCTGTTCTTGGTCTGTGTAGACATTAATGACATCAGTACAATACAGTAGTACCAAGGTTGGTCTCGAACATCCTCCATGCGGATGACTTTGCAGTGTGTAGCGCAGCAGAACATACTGAAATAGCATCCTGCAGAATCCAAGATGCTGCCAATAGAGTCAGCAGCTGGACTGAAAGATGGCCACTCAAACTGAGCTAGACCATCTCTTTCAATCAGATGGAAGAGGTCACCTTGAAAACTGGAGACCTTCCAGTACCAAAGACAGACAGGCCAACTTTACTGGCAACAAATAAATTCCTGGATTCACGTGGAGGACTCAAATCGAAGCCATGGAAGCTAGAGTTGCGGGGGAAAAGTCTCTGATGAAGAAACTGGTTAGGACCACATTGGCGCAAATTACAGCATCCTGGCGCAAGCAAACACTAGTTCGGTCAGACCAGTAGTGGGGTACCAAGATACTTCGACAACATGAAACATACCCTGCAAAACCAAAAATGCCAGGCTTGACAAGATGCAGTACATGGGTCATTTTCATGATGCAGTGACATTCTTAGCCATCGGTACTCATGCTTCCAACTCCAGACGGTAGAAGCTTTAGCAGCAGCCCCTGTTTAAGACTCCCCCGCCCCCCTCCCCCAACCCCCTTCCTTATGTTCTTAATCCAAAATAGTTACAATTAAATTGATGGGTCACATTGAAATTAATGAAATGATCACACAATTTTATACTCAATATGCATACTTTGTTAAGAAAACTGGAAACAAACATATTTAAACAGATGATGTAAGCCAAATTTTTGGATCATTTTGCGTTCCTTTGCATACTGGTAAAATGGAGGTAGGGCAGCAGATCCAGCCACTATGGACCCTAAATGCATCACAGCATCATAAAATCGGGTTGGGAGTAACGTGTGGTACTCTATCCTAACCAATAACACCTAATGAAAGACCTATCAGTTGTATACTCCTCCCCGCTCCCTCCGCTCCGCCTCCGACCCTCTCCGCCTCCTCATCCCCCGCACCAAACTCAGCACTTTCGGCCCCCGCTCCTTCTCGGTATACGGTCCATCCATCTGGAACACTCTCCCACTCTCTCTCCGTCAGAAACACTCGCTCTCCTCCTTCCAGTCCGCCCTCAAAACTCACCTCTTTCAACAGTTCTAGCACTATATCACCACACTCCCCACCCCAAGCTGACCGTCGTAATGTATTTTCACTATTTGTGTTACGTGAGTCATTGTCTAAAGCGTGCGCATGCGTGTGCGAGTTGTGAGTGCGCGCTTAGAGTTATAATTATTATAAGATAAGCGCATTATAAATACCATAATTATTATTATTTATTATTATTATACAAAAATTTTCAGGGCATCAGAAACTTTTTTTTTTTTTTTCGATTTCACGGAAATGGCCATTTATTGGGTGCACAAATACCTTCACTGTGTGCCACAGATTCAATATTTTTTCATTCTGTTTTTGCAGAGGACGCAGAAGGTGTGGTGTGCCTTAACATAATATTGCTGATTTGAGCTCCTGTAATAAATTCTGATTTATTTAGAGGAAAATCTTTATCAAGATCACTTTAGGATCCGCGAAGAGTGCCATCGGCTATATCTCTGGTGTATTCCTAAGGATTTTATTGGAACATGGTTTAAACATCTCAGGACATACTAAGGTACACTTTGAAACCCATTTTATTGAGTATTGTGTGTGGGGGGGGGGGGAGCGGGGAAGGGGGGGGGGGTCGTACACGGTAGCCAAGACTGGCTTATGGAGTATAGGTACGTATTTCCCCCAGCCCAAAAAGGTCTACTTTAATGGAGTCTGATTTGAACACTGCTCAGTTGTCAATATCTTTTTGAGTAATCCTCTTTGACTTAGAGTAAACACGGCAGAAAACAATAAATGCACTCGAGTGCATAGAGACCTCTTTCACGGCACTCTACTAAAGGGTTTAACGTTCAACTCTAGATGTTGAGAAAGAGGTCCGGGATACTTCCGGCCACATCTAGAATTTCGCGCGTGCGGAGAGATATATAATAGGAGATTACTAAGAATCAAATTTCAATAAGGCCGCACCCATCTATAAATCTCGCCTTTATTGATAATAAAATCTATGACCCGCCATGACCTCTCTACTATTGCCGAATCAACCCTGTTAATTTGAGAAAAAAAAAAACGGCGACCATGATTAGTGCGGCCTTATTGAAATTTGATACATTAGTAATCTCCTATTATATATCTCTATAACTATTGTCTCTGTCAACACCTAATGACCTTAATAATTAACTAATTAAAGCCCTTAACGTCTACACTGCCGTTTCTCTCAAATCAAACCAAAACCTAATAGTGCACTCTGTAATAAACTAATGACATTTTACACACACCCCTGTCAGAGTCGATTTCTGAGGAACACTATTTTCTCAAGTAGAACTTTATACTTATTAACAAGTTACAACTAACTTTTAGGAACCTGCAAAGGTAACCTTTAAGTTACTTATCATAAGAACTTATTAATTACTTATCATAAGAACTTATTAATTTCTTACTGTAAGTTCTTATAAGTTCTTACAACAACTTGGCTTAAGTCACAACTTACTCGGTCAGATTTGTTAAGATACAAGGACAATAAAAAAACTTTTTTTTTCTCAATAATACTCTGGTGGTGGTGCTGATGGGGCTAAACAATCAGGCACAAGTGGTGTAAATGACGTGTCATCTCTCTGCGAAGCATATGACAAAAATATTGATTGATTACCAAATCTGATTTTTATTTGCTTAAAAGATTGTGTAGTTTTTCTGTGGTTTCCTGACTCTGATGTGTTTTCCCATCTCTAAAAAACTAGCTTTTAGTTCTTCAACATTTACAGGAGATTGACTACGCATTTTATTTTGTATTTCAGACTTCTGTTTCTTGTAATTATTTAAATCATCCTGGACTCGCTTAAATTCTTCGTCATCAATAAAATTATCATTTAATGCCTTACGGATAATAAGTTTCATACTGCTCAGCTTTGCCAAAGCGAACGTACTCAATGCTTCATGTTTCTGTAATTTCGTGTGAAACCTCTTGTTTATGGCCTGCAAACCAAAGCATGCCAGGCATGTAGCAACGCTAACACCCTCAACTGCAATTCCTATTAAACTTCCAATTCCTGTGGCAAACAAAACAATACCCCCCACAGAACAACCAGCTGAAACTGCACCAACAGCCATAGAAGTGTTTTGAACAGAATTGAAAATGGTCTTATACCGTCTCTTACATCTGGAGTACCTTGCCTCTTCACTTTCCAAATCTTTAATTGCTTCTGTAATATTCATTAAACGAAATGCGTCTGCCTGTAATGTTTTATCTGATGCAATTGGTACAGCTGTCGCATGTGGATCAGGCGCAAGCGTTGTTTTAGTCGTCACAATTGATTCAGTCGGCTCAAGCGTCGAAAGTATGGGATAGAATTTTGGCATTTTTTTTTTAATGACATTTTTTTTTTTAATTTATTTAATCAGTGATTACATTTTGCAACTCATCAAGAGTATATAATTTGCTAGCATAATAAAATGAAACAAGATCAATGTGTTCAAGGTTTATGTAACTTAGTCAAACAGAAGTTGTTTTGTCGACAACCACCTTGACAGCGAGAATACTGCTCGAAACATTAATAACATCTACATTTTTTGTAATAGCAATAAAGACCTTTGTTGATTCTGATACTGTTTCATCCCATGTAAGTTTTATTCCCTGTGCAATATTTGCCTCTTTCACAGAAGCTATAGATCTCAAGATAATTTCAAATACTATTGTCGCTTCTCTAGCCACGACTAAGCTTGCTGGCATAAACACAACAGAAGTATCTGATCTTCCCTTTCTAGTTGTAAGAAGATACCGTCGTTTCTCATAATTTTCAACTTTCAGTTTATCTCTGCTATTGTTGTCTGGGGCAAAACTTGGAACAAGACTTGCAATCAGCGGCCCAGAATTAACAACCTTCCTAAACACTAAGGCGCCTTCGTCATCAGTGTATACATAAGGACTAATAAATTCAATATTTATGTCCCAGTCAATTACGGGTGCTGGTGCCGGCACAGGTGAAACAACCCACTTATTACCCACATGTATTAAGTTGTAGGGCACATTATTTACTGGAACTGGTACAGTAACATCACGCAGCTGACCAAGTTTAGGAATCTGTCTTTCACCATCTTTCATGTCAACAATTACTTTTTGCTTGTACATACCAGTCGAATCAAGTTCAAAACCATATATTTCTCCAAGTTCCCCTTCCTTCTCAAAATCCTGTACGTCTGCCAAATCTTTCAACTCTGTTACTGTACATGCAACTGGTATGATTCTCGGCTTTGGACCAGCACTCATTTTTATAAACAAAAATAAAATTATTTAATTTCCAACACAACACTAAAATCATGCATTACAACTGGTTTGTTATCCTGATTAGTTACAGATATACACAGTGACTCAAAGAAACTAGAACCTAATTTCTTAAACTGCAAATTAGGAAATCTAACAACCACACTTTCACAATAGGGAGCAGTTCCAGCTGGCACACATCTCAACAAAGTTGAAGGCTTTTCATTGTGTACATTCTCAGTCGTGTTTAGTTCTTTTAAATACACCTTAAATACTGTGTGTACTGACAAATTGACAGGGCGTTTTCCAGTTATTTTAAGTTTTTTGTCTTCATTGTTATAATGCCAAACATAAATTCATCTAAATCATCTGATCTCCACCAATCTTCATCAATATAAAATCCAAGTAAATATGCAAATCTATCTGAGATCCTTAACCAATTTTCTGTCAGAAATTCTAATGTAACAAGTAGGTTAGCTGGATTTAAAGTTGCTTTAATTTTAAAATTACTTTGAAACCATTCAGCTATAGTACAAAAGTCATAATACCCAGGCGGTAAAGCTTCAGTCTTACCACCAAAAATTACTTTATTATATATTCATCTTCTATATTGAACCACTTTACAGTGTAAAACATTTCATGGATAGCTATAGCCTTGCTACCATCATGATTATCAATCCCATTAGTTAACCACACTGGTTTGCTTGTGTCAAGATTTGTTAAGGTAATAAACATTTTTATTATCTCATAAAAAAGAAGGATGGAATTTAAATCACCAACAAGTGTTACTACAAACGCATTTCAATTTAATGTGGATGCTAAATACAATGTTGCACCAACTTATGAACAGAAAATAATTCAACTAAATCAGCTTGATATAGCTGTGTCGGACGCAAGCGTATAAGATCTATTCCAAGTCAAAGTACCAAATCCCTTTGATCATTACCTAAACCCTCCAATAACAGACGATGCTACTGCAAGAAAGTGGTCTTCAAGTCCACTACAGATGTTTCAAAACCAACTTAACTTTGCCATACTATGTTCAACTACAGGCTGTGGTGTTTCATTTACAGACCACTTAAATCACTCAAACAAACTCATTAGATCTGTCTACCGTTTCCACACATATTACCAGCTTAGACGTATACTGTCAGAACTGCATACTCCACTACCCACTGAATCCAGTTTCAACAGGTTTAACAACCCCATGAATATGAAAGCGTTTGAACGGATTTGTAATGAATTTAACATCAGTACAAAGTATGACTTTACACAAAAACTTGATGATCACAAAGGCATGGGAACATTGTATTATGCTATGAGTCACAGACAATACCCACAAGATTATTACCCTGGATATACTTCATTCTCATCAAAATCACAAGTCTGGTTAGGATCAATAGAACAGAAACAGTCTAATGCGTGGACCACATTTATTTTAGACAAGAGTGACGGGTTTACTCAAGCAGGAGTTGAGCGCGTAAATGAGTCTATCAGAACATATGTCTGGTGTTTACTAGGAGCACAATCATTAACAAAATCAAATATTTTAAACGGGAGTGGCAAATTTGAAGCACAAAAACAATTTCTTGCTAATCTTGAAGATTCAATTAATTCAGTGGTTGATCTCCCATCTAGCATACAGCGCTACCAAGACGTTCTAAGATATGCGAGATCAAAAGTTGACTTTGTAGTAGGCATCGGGTTATACATTTTGCCATCTGATCTTCAACTCCAAATGGGGACAATAACAAATTATAATAATGAAATAGTTGTTGCAGGTGTTAGTCAAAAACTCGGTCTTAATCAATCTGTAAACTTAGGAGCAACAACCACACATGTACAGTCATTAAAACCATTACAGACGGTAACACCCCCGGCCCCAGCCCCGGCCCCAACACCGGCACCTATAGCCCTTTCCCATTTGTAATAAGGAAGTTAAGCACGAGTATCCTCCCTTTGCTACACCGAGTTCCGGCAAGATGGAAGCAGACATAGAACGCATGAACGTGAAACAATTAAAAGATTTTCTTCGAAAACATGGACAACTTGTCAGTGGAAAAAAAGAAGAATTAGTGCGCAGAGCAAGAGGCACATTTCTGCTGCGAAAAGATGGTGAGGATGCTGTCGATGATGCTGTGGAAAGAAATGATGCAGGTCAGTAAACAGTTGACTCCACTGACCACTGCCATATGATATATTATAAATATTTCATATTTGTCAGCATGTGCTTCTTGTGCTTTGGACTCTATTTATAAATTACATTATTGTCATGTGTGTGTGTGTGTGTGTAAAATTTGATCTGCGAGTTAGTAGTTTTGTAATATAAGTAAAATCAATTATCCCTGATTTCTTATATAAATAAAGTATTCTACATGGCATAAAGTACATGAAATTGTTAATATTAAAAAAAATTCATAAACTTTATTAAAAAAAATCAATGTCTGTTTACTTGAGTACCTATGCATTTTTGTAGCGCTATCAAACGTACTTCGAGCAGTCCCCTTTATTATTATTTAATTTAATTATTTTTTTTTAACAAAATGCTGAGTGCTAACTACTAGCATCTATTTCATTGTCATAGTCAGAGTTCCTTTCAAATAATGAGTATGAAGTTAAAAATGATGTAACATGAGATGACATGATTTTTAAAAAAATGTATACAAAATGTGAAACAGTGCCAGAACTACAGAACTATCAGTCTGATAAGTCACCCTAGCAAAGTAATGCTTAGAATCATTCTCAACCGCCTCAAAACTTTCGCCGAGGAACTGCTGGCAGAAGAACAGGCTGGCTTCAGAGTTGGAAGAAGCACTGTAGAGCAGATTTTCAACTGCCGCGTCCTGATCGAGAAACATCTGCAGCATCAGCGCGAACTCTACCACAACTTCATTGATTTCAGGAAAGCATTTGATCGCATCTGGCACGACGGACTCTGGCAAGTCATGAGATCGTTCAACATAGAGGAGGGACTGATCCAAATGATAGAAGCGCTTTACAAGAACGCCTGCAGCGCGGTTCTACTTAACAATCAGTCAGGCGAGTTCTTCAGGACGACGATCGGTGTCCGTCAAGGATGCCTGCTCTCTCCTGTCCTTTTCAACATATTCCTGGAGAAGATCATGCAGGAAACCCTCCACGACCACCATACTTCAATCTCTATTGGTGGCAGATCCCTGTGCAATCTTCGATTCGCAGACGACATTGACCTCATGGCAGGCAGCAATAGTGAGCTCCAAAACCTGACAGACAAACTTTCAAGTAGCGCAGGGTCTTATGGCATGGAGATCAGTACGGATAAAAGCAAAGTGATGATCAACACCACAAGCGACAGCAGCAGCAACATTCACATGAATGGCCAAAAGCTAGAAGAGGTCAATAGCTTCAAGTACTTGGGAGCCACCCTATCCAAAGACGGTAGTTGCATAGCAGAGATCCGTATCAGGATAGGTACAGCAACATCCGCAATGGCCAGGCTGGACAGGATATGGCGAAGTAACTCCATCAGCTTCACCATCAAGTACAGGCTTTACAAGTCCCTCATAGTGTCTATTCTACTCTACGGCTGTGAGACTTGGACACTGCTTGCAGACTCAGAAAAGAAAATCCAGGCCTTTGAGAACAAGTGCCTGAGGAAGTTGCTCCGCATCTCGTACCGCGAGCACAAGACCAACGAATATGTACGGAGCATCGTCACTTCCCTGGTGGGCCCACATGAACCCCTTCTGGCAACCGTGAAACGGCGCAAGTTTGCTTGGTTTGGCCACGTGACCCGACACAACACCTTGTCCAAGACTATCCTCCAAGGCACTCTCGAAGGAAGTCGTCGGCGAGGTCGTCAGAGAAAGAGTTGGGTCGCAAACATAAAAGAATGGACCGAACTCGAGATGTCAGACTTGCTTGCCACCGCCCAAAATAGAACTCAGTGGAGAGCACTGTCTGTTGCTGCTGCCTTTCAGTCCCCCCAACGCCCAGTTCGGGCAAGGGACTGATGATGATGATGATGATGATACAAAATGTATACACAGACACTTTTAGCACAGAGTACAATGACATTTGTTGGGTCCTCATTTTAGGTTTTTTAGCTCTCAGTCTCAGGGATCAGTTCACTTTAAAATTATCCACTCAAGTGTATCTGCATGTATTGTTCTTGTAAAATTTAGTAATATCTGCAAAAAAAAAACAACAATAAAACGTTAATGTGTTTGTTTTAATATAGTGAATTTTTGTTTTCGTCTATAAACTTATGGGATGGTTGGTTGGCATCAAGGTCGGACCCAGGGAAGTCCTGTTGCCCAGAACACCCCCCCTCCCACCCCTACCCAGCTGACCATATACCTCTTTCTATGATTATATATACCCCCCTCTCCACTTATGATGTTTTTTTGCTTTTAGAACTCATCAATAAATTACTAATACTCCCAGAATGTGCCAGATCACACAAATTTAAATCTAGGTTTCAACAATTTTCCATCTCCCCCCCCCCCCCCCCCCCCATGACAAAAGTCTGGCTATGCCACTGCATCCTTATCCATACAATTTACTATGAAATTATTGTATGTCAGCAGATAGTGACATGAAAGTCTTCAGCCTGAAGGGTTGGTGCATCCCAGAAGCTGTTGCTTTTTCAGACTGGCCTGACATCACCGATAAAGAGCTGTACAATTTTATGGTGTACAAGTGCCACAAATCTGTGGATATGCAGAGAAAAAATGCACGGAGGCAGCTGAAAGCCCATGTGTTTTACGATGATCGTCATGTTCACTATACTAAAAAAAACCACATAGTCCTTTGCGTGTAGTAAAAATCGTAGTATTTAGAAGGTTAACCAGTGAATGGAATAGTCCAAAGACTGACCTGCAGCAACTTTCAACGCGAAAGTCCAGCAGATGTCTGTGTGTATATACCTAAGAGCAGTTTCACATTACAAGAGCTCTAGGTGTGACATCAGCAGTTTTATTTTACACTGATCACCAACTTTATCAAACTGCTACTGTTTGTGTATTTTTTGAGACAAATAAAACCCAAACTGTATTCATCCAGGTTCAAATGTGTGTGTGTGTGTGTGTGTGTGTGTGTGTGTGTGTGTGTGTGTGTGTGTGTGTGTGTGTGTGTGTGTGTGTGTGTGTGTGTGTGTGTGTGTGTGTGATGATTTGCAAAACATGCGTTACAGTAACAGTAATAACACTGAATGTATTGCACCAAGTGACAATTTTAAAAAACAAGCACAAGGAATATTTACAGATAAATTGCTATAAAATAAAACAAATATAAATTAAAAAAACACTTGCACTAGTTGCACACAAATTATACCTGAAAACAAATGGACATGCAGACACTTCAACTGCCACCCCTCCCCCCTCCCCCCCCCCCTTATCCCCACACTTGCTGAAACCTCATTCACTTGGTGGAGAGATTAAACCTTTCACAACACGCTCGCAATCGTCAACAGAAATCTATGTGTATGCCTGCTGGAAGAGAAATGTTTTGAGTGCAGTTTTGAAAGATGAAAAGGTAGGACAGTGACCACAGTCATGTTACCACTGTGCATAAAGTCTTGTAATTCTTAAAGAAAATGCATCACTAAGTCATTTAACAGACTGAGAATCATGTCACACAACTCTTCCGTCAATAATTTTTCCTCGGTGGTTATGGCAAATAACACAGTAATGTTTTCCACCTCCACATACTTTTGCCGATCTAGCCTTTAATGCTGACGCCATTGTCGAAACAGCAGCCAGAACTCAGTGAGCGTTCTCCTACGCTAAAGAGCAGCGAAAGATAACCCCTACTTCATGAGAAGTGAGACTGTCCTATACAACCAGTACAATCAGCCCCGGATCCAACACCAACCCCTGACACACATGAGTCAGAGAGAACAGCATTGGTAATAGGCCTTACTGGATTAGGGATATTACTTCTTTATCTGTTTCATTAAATAACCCACCATCAACCCTCCTACTGTAACCAAAAAGACCCACACATGTTCTGCCATAAACCCAACTACCTTTGCTGCAGTACTAATCATCCAACTGACAACTGTGTCTATAATACCAGGCAAAGCGTCCATTGCTTTCAGAGCCAATTTCTTAAGAGTGTCTGATATGTGAGACAGTTGTTTCTTTACCCATGACTGTAAATCTTTTGGGTCTGTTGGAGGTGCTGGTGGTGCTGGCGGTGCTGGACCCCCACCACCGCTTGCGCCACCAACCCCGGAGACAGCTAACACAACAGTACTGATAATAAACCCAAGAGCTGTAATTAAACTAGCGATTGTGATACCCTGTTCTCTGAAAAGTGTTTTCAATCTCTCAGCCAGAGTAGTGTCTTCGTGAAGTATTTTCTGAATAGTTTCTCTAATCCTGTTGACTTGTGTTTTCAGTTTTTTCCTCCCAATACTAATCATTTCTAACCGCCCTGATCTTTCTATCTGCAAATCATTTAATCTGTGTTGTATTCTTTCTTTCATTTCTGTGTCAAGATTCCCATTGTCTGCGGTAGCCAGTTTCTCTTTTTCACGTTCTATGTGTTTATCAAGCTCACCTAGTTTGGCAACATTGTTTACCATCTCACCTCTTATTGTCTGTAATGATTTATCCAAGCCAATTATCTCTCTCATTGACAAAGGTGGGTCTTCTATTGTTTTCATAGCATCATTTATTTGTCCTTCAGTAAATGAAGTTTCTTGTATTACTGTGTGTGCTATTTCTGGCAGGCTTGTTACTGGTGCCATTTCAATTTCTTGCCCTGTTGGCAACTTTGTTTGTGTGTCATGGAGGGCACTAACAAGACGCGGCGTGACAGGAGACCCACCAATACCAAGTTGACGCAAGGCGCCAACACCACCTTCATTTTTGATTGTACTTAAAGTCCTAAACTTACCAGGGTCTTTTTTATTAGTCAATAGTACTTTTCCTTTGTCAACAGTATTTAAATATAAATGACCTTTGCCATCAAGTTCAAACTGATTAGGATCTATGTTGTCTGGGCGGCCACCAACATGATCATAAAACGAGTTCACTTTGGTTTCTAAAAGTTCATGACGTAAAATGTAAGTATTTCTTATACCAGTCATTCCAGTCATATCTGACATATCTGTTGTATTACCAAAATCATACATGTCATCCATTTCAAAATCTTCATGACCAAATCCTTCCGCTGCCATTGTTTTATTAATTTATTATTTTTTATTGTGCATAATAAAAATGACACAGTCTTACGGATCAAAGTTAGACCCATACAGAAAACTACGTGAGCCTCTTGGTGTTAAGGGCATTAGACAATCAATCGTCATCACAAACAATCCAAGTACCGTAGACCAGAATCAAACACTTCCAGTCAAGTTTCCAAACCTAGGCCCCAGTGACGTTATTGTTCCTGGCACTGCACGCCTAACGTTTAATATTGAACTAACATCAGACACAGATGTAAACAGAACACTAGATAACAATCTTGGTAGAGCAATTGTTAGAACTATTAAAGTAAAACTTGAAGGACAGGAAGTGTTTAGTCTTGATGATGCTGATGTGTTTTACTGTTACAAAGATCTTTGGCTCACAAGAGAAGAACGAGAAGACCGTATTTACCAAGGCATACAGTCAGATAATGTTGGTAAACTTCGAATCGATGCCGGAGATAAAACAACTACAGTAGCCAAAGACGTTATAATGGCCGAAACATATGGAACCAGATTTTACATTCCACTTGAGTTTGAAATCCTAACAGCACATTTGCCTTATTACCAAGGAGCACTGAATGACCGTCTGAGTTTTGAACTAACTTTCAATGACTACTCCAAAATTATTAAATCATCTGATCCCAATGCAACATATAAGATCTCTAACATTTCTTTGGAATATGAAATTGTCACACATGATTATTTAGCTACTCTCATTCAAAATCAGTACAAGACAAAACTGCCGATTTATTATGACAGGGTGATTAGACATAGTTTAATACCCAAAGACAAGAGCGACCCAATGTGGAACATAAACTTGAACACACCTGCCAGGTCACTGAAAGGTATACACATGTTGTTTGTTGAACCCGCGGCTCCATACAAAAGAGATTCAAAAAAATTCTACAATCCAAAGATTACACATTTGTCTTGTACAATCGAAGGCCATCCTAATCAAGTGTACGCTTCAGGTTTGTTACCTTATCAACACTACGATGAGATCACAAAGTATTTTGCGGGTGGAAGGATTAGAGATAAACCTGCAAACATTGCGTGCAAAGATTTACATCTGTATGACGTAAGGATTGGTCAATACCTTACAAATAAGTATGCTCTTTGGCTAGACCTTCGTAGTACAGATGATGATTATCTTCATGGGTCAGGTCGAAAGGTTGAGAACGGCAGTGGTGGGATTACAATTCAGATACAAAAAAAGGTTGAATCCGCTGCAGCCATAAATATATATTTGTACCTGATATATTACGCACAACTGAGCATAGAAGAGAGCAGACTAAAGGGTGTCATGTATTAAATTATATTGTGTATTAAAATGAACCGGAGCTTAATGACACTCGACCTACACTGTGGATTGTTTTGTGGTGCCACAGGGTGTGGTAAAACTGAATTTGTTCTTAACCTATTACAAACAAGATACATCCATCATTTTGAAAACATTGTAATATTTTGTCCTACTATTAAACACAACAAAGCTTATCACAACTGTTTATTCATTTGGACTGACAGCAACATTTACTTAGTCGACCCTGAGAAAAAAATGAATGACTACCTACAATATTTTTACAAGCAATTTGAAGGACAGCCAACTTTGTTTATTGTTGATGACTGTTCTGCAGAGAAAGACATTGTCAAAAAGAGAAACACATTAGCAGAACTTGCTTTCAGTGGCAGACATGCAAATGTAAGTGTATGGATTCTCACTCAGAAATATATTGCTGTACTGAAAGATTTTTGAGAACAGTTAAAGTTTATCTGTTTGTTTTACTGTAAGGATCGTGACAGCTTTGAAGACTGTCTCAGAGAGAACGACGTCATCCCAAATAAGCATGAACGAGATGATGTGAAAAATAAACTGAAATCAACTAAGCATCTAAAACTGATTTTAAAGACAGATCAGCCCACAGGGTATGGGTTAGTAAATTAATTTATACATTTGTTTGTCCAATAAAAAATGACAGACGGACAAACCCAAGTGTTTAATGTTACAGAATGCTTCAAAGATGTTGAGCGCTTTACTGTCTTAAAATCACGTGTGTTTGAACCCAGCTTTAAACTCTCAACACCGACAATAAGAATATACATGTCATATAATGTTACTTTGGAATATTCAGATGGATTACCACGTTATGATTATGAGACTGTTGATCTTCAGACAAATGCTTTTAAAGTTTATAATGCTAACAGTGGCCACTTGCGTTGGTTTGAGGTACTGTGTAAAGACATATTTGATCAATTAAGAAAACTACATTGTTACATTGAAAGTGTTACATTCAATAAAGTGATATTACACCTGCAGGACAAGACTTCAAGGCAAACACCAGGGAAGTGGTTGACTTGTTTATCATAACTACAGATAATACAGTATTACATATGGTGTGTCATTGGTAATATTTTTTTCATTTATTATTTTGTCAGTCAAATAAAAATGACGGACAAAGCTCAAAGCCCATCAGGCTTATCAGGCTTAAGAAACGTGTTTCACACAACAAACTTGCCTATATCCAATACTAATAATGTCTATGAATCAATAGAAAACTCTTTTTCTGTCATACAAGATAATCTTGTTACAGGCAGTGTAAAGATTCAGATTGTTGCTAAAATAGAATTTACTAGAGTAGACGGTGAAGTGATTGTATCATATATATCAACAAGACAACACACAGTTAACACAAGAAGGGAATTAGAAAACGTGTTTAGAGACAGACTATTACCTGACTTCCTCCAAGCAATTGACAGTGTGAAAATGAAGGGGTCTGGTTGGCACGAAGGACATGTACATGAACTACAACTAAAGCAGTCAAGGTATCATCCTATATTAGGTAAATCATGGTTGCCACTGCCAACAGAGGTTGCAAACAAAAATGCTGTTGTTAACATACAGAACAATGACAACCATTGTTTCATGTGGTGTGTGCTTGCTAAACTACACTTTGTAAAATCAAAACCTGAACGTGTATCTAACTACTTTAAATTTGTAAATGAACTCAACTTCAGTGGCATTGAGTTCCCTGTTGAAATAGAGGACATAGACTTGTTTGAAAAACTAAATCCTAGTATATCTGTAAATGTGTTTGTGTGGGATAATGAATCTGTTGACAAGTTACAACCCATTAGAGTATCACCACTTGCTCCAACATATGGACAGTCAGAAGATAAACATGTTGACATGTTATTAATTGGCCCTGCCGGTGATGACAATAACTTCCACTACACAATTATCAGAAATATGTCACGTCTAATTCATGGGCATACAACAAAACACAATGGCAAACAAGAAGTGTGTAAGAAATGTTTACAAAGATTTTCTTCTATTTCAGTAGCGCACAAACATGTTTTACACTGCAGGTCGGCTGATGACATTCAAACTGTACTTAAGTATCCAGATCCTGGTAGTCAAGTATATTTTAAGAACTATGGGAATCAACAAAAGCTGCCGTTTGTAGTGTATGCTGATTTTGAATCACTGGTTGTTCCGTATGAAGGTCCTGTTCCAGAGTCATTACCAAAGACTATAAAGTTGAGTGACCAAGTGGTGTGTTCTTTCGGATACATTATTGTTAGGTCAGACGGACAGCATTCAGAACCTGTTGTCTACAGGGGAGAAAATGCAGCATGTTTGTTTTTAACAGAAATGAGACATCTCTATAGTCAGGTAGTACAGTATCTCACAACATGTCAGATGCCTTTGGTGATGACAGAAGAAAACAAACTGAAATTTGATACAGCTGTGAAGTGTTGGATTTGTGAACAACCCCTCCAGGGTGATAAAGTTCGTGACCATGATCACATAACTGGACGTTACAGAGGTGCTGCACATAACAATTGTAACTTGTTATTAAAAACAGATCCTAAGACATATAAGTTACCAATCTTTTTTCACAATCTTAAAGGATATGATTCACACATTATCATGCAGGCTGTGGATGAGTCTTATAAAAACATTAATTGTATTGCCCAGACAACTGAGAAATACTTGACCTTTAGGTTAGACAAATTAGCATTTTATGACTCCATGCAACATTTGTCTTTAGGTCTTGCTAGTTTGGCAGATGGACTGACTGAGTATCCAATAACAAGTAAATATTTTGAGCCAGACTTGATTAAGAAAGGTGTGTATCCGTACGAGTACATTGATCATTGGGTTGTGTTTGAGGAAACAAGACTACCACCAAAAGAGAAATTTTATTCCACACTTAATGGAAAAGGCATTTCTGACTCTGATTACCAGCACGCACTTGATGCGTGGGATAAACTAGGGTGTCAGACTATTGGTGACTATCATGACCAGTACTTGAAAGCTGACGTTTGTTTGCTAGCAGACGTATTTGAAAGTTACCGTGAGAAGGGTTTGTTACACTACAGTCTTGACCCTGCTTGTTACATAACTAGTCCTGGCATGACATGGGATGCATTTTTGAAATCCAGCAAGATATTTATAGACCTGTTGTCTGATCGTACGATGGGTGAAATGGTGGAACATGGATTGAGGGGAGGCATTAGTATTGCAGCAAATAATTATGCCAGAGCTAATAATAAATATCTGGACCACCATGGTGACCTTGGCTATGACCCCTCAAGGCCATCTAATTATATCCTGTACTTAGATTCGAACAATTTGTATGGGTTCACAATGTGTGAGTTATTACCCTTGAAAAACTTCTGTCTGCATGATTTGTCACAGTATGATGTAACACAGTCAGGGTTAACAAACTATATTATGAATCTTGACCAAAATGACGCGAAGGGTTGGATCTTTGAAGTAGACCTGGAGTACCCACACCATCTACACGATTACCATAATGATTATCCATTAGCTGTTGAGAAAATGAGTATGACAGGGAAAAAAGAAGACACTAAACTTGTGCCAAATTTGAATGACAAATTCAATTACGTTTGTCACTATCGCTTGTTACAGTTTTACATCAGACATGGGTTAGTACTAAAGAAAGTTCACAGAGGAATTCAATTTGATCAGAGTGCTTTCATGAAAGATTACATAATGAAGAACACAACATTGCGTGCAAGGGACGGCAACACTGCATTTGACAAAGACTTCTTTAAGCTTATGAACAATGCCTGTTTTGGAAAGACTATGGAAAATCCTCATCACCGCAAAGATGTGAGACTTGTCACAACTGAATCGGGTGCAATTAAACTTACAGGTAAGCCACAGTACACGGGGTACAAAGAGTTTCATTCATCATTGTATGCAGTGTCACTCAAAAAAAAGATTGTCAAACTGGACAAGCCAGTATTCATTGGTATGGCAATTCTTGAGTTGTCAATATTGTTGATGCTTTAATTTTATTATGATTACTTTAAACCGAAGTATCCTGAGTGTCGTCTGCTATACACTGACACTGACTCTATGATCATTGATGTGTGTACTGAAGACTTTTATGAAGACATGAAAACAGAACTACACATGTATGACACGTCTGACTACCCTAAGGATCATCCACTGTTTAGCACACAAAATAAGAAAGTGCCTGGTAAGTTTAAGGATGAACTGAATGGTGTGCCAATAGTTGAGTACGTTGGACTGAGATCAAAAATGTATTCTATACTGCATCAGAAAGGTAGTCAGTCGGAAGCCAAAGGAATAAAAAAAAACAGCAATAAAAAATAAAGACATTCGACATGAACATTACAAGCAAGTATTAGATGGGGCATTAATGCCTGATTATCCAAACAAGTCACTGAGATCAAACAAACATAATCTTGAAATGATTCAAACACATAAGAAGTCACTTGCAGTTGGGGACACGAAACGTGTGTTTTATAGTAAGGAAAAAGCTTATGCGCCTGCACATTACAGACTCAAGTTATCTGAAGAAATAGTCGATGAACTGGTTGATGAATTAATTGATGAGTTAGTTACTGAAATGAGTAATGGTGTCTGGGGGAATAATCTGTAATTCTTCTCTGACAAATGCCCTTTGGGGTGCAGGGTCGTACAGGTAATATATTGTTGCGTCAGGACCGGGGACTATTTTTTTATATTGTGTACAGATGTTGACCAGATGGGGTCTGTTGCTCTGCGCTTTACGTCGTTCTCGGCCTCCCCTGGTTGATATAAATATCTCACCTGTTTAGTAAATAAACTTGTGTCAGGTGCTGGGGTTGGTCCTGTTTTTGGCTCTGTAATTGATTTCAATTTAATAGCATCAACAGGCTTTACATGACCTTCATTGTTCATTGCTTTTATCACATGTGGTAATCTCTTTACCCACTCAGTGTTCCGGGTGTCATGCATGAGTTCCTTAGAATACTGGTAACTGAAAAGTCTCTCTGATAACTGTTTGTTAAAGTTCTCAACAATTGCCTGTGATCTGTGAACACCTGGAATACCGCGTCTAACCAGTACACCATGCTTCGCAAATAACTGATTAACTGCGCCTTTGAATTCTGATCCGTCATCAACTTGAACAAGTCTGGGGTATCTTAAAGGACCTCGACTATATATTTTTGTTAATGCTGTAGCAACTGTGGTAGCAGTCTTGTCAGATATGGGTTCAGCATCCTTGTACCTTGAAGCAATGTCTACGACAGTCAGTGCGTACTTGTATCGTTTCTTTCTTATTGTATCATGGGGTAGGAACAGAAGGTCCATTTGATGCGTGTCATTCGGTGTAGTGTTTTCAAAATGAGGTCTAGATATTTTTCTTGGAGCAGGGAGGTATATCTGCCAAATTGCCTGTCTTTGTAACCATTGTTTGATTTGATTGAGTGATACATCTCCGCCCACAGCGGCATATAATTTTTCTATTGCAGTGTTTCCTTTCCAGTAGCCAATTGGGGAGTAATATATTTTTGATAGTTTATTTTCGGCTGTCATTTTTTCTAGCAATGAAAACTCCTGTAAAATAAACTAATGTCATTCCCACTAGAACAAAGATTATTTCTCCATTTCTTTGTTCTGGACTGGGTTGATAGTAGTCACTTAGTTTTGGTTTTGGGATAGACATGTCATAATCTGTGACGAGATAGTATTCACGAATTGCGTCGTCTGTATTTGAAAACGTATGTTGTGCATGACCTTCAAGCCTCAATCTTTCATTGATGAAATCAAGTTTCTCAATTCTATTCTTTTCATATTCTTGTTGCGCTTGAGCAATTTTTTCTGATGCTTCATTGTGATGCTTCGTTTCTTCTGCAGATTCCTCTCTACCCATTTTTGAAAAGAGGTAGTTTGATCCACTAAATGCCAATGCATTAACAACTGCCCCACCAATCATAATAGCTATTGTTGCCATATTTTTATTTACATAAAAACATTTTCAGGAATAATTCCTTGCTTAACGAGAAAGTCTTTCGTAGCAATTGACGCTGTGACAACTACAATTAGCTTAGCGCTGTCTTCGATATCTAATCTACTCAAGTCTGCTGATTTCATTTTGAGTAGATTTTTTCCTAGCATAGAATAAGCTACTGCTAGTCCACTTATCACGGCAGAGTGATAGACAAGGTTCATTATGTTCTTTGTGTCGCTCATTTTCTTAGGCAATAAAAATTAAAATAATATTTTTATTTACTCCATATAAAATGGGTCAACGGCTTTGGATGTTACTGGTAATGTGGCGACTTCTGGTTTTGTTTTTGGAGTGTCTGATTTTTGGGACACTGTACGAGTCTGTGGTTTGTATTTTTTGTATAATTGATAACCTACATAACCAAATCCGACAACAAATCTGGCAACTATATATTTTGTTGTGTGAGGTTCGGGGTCAGGGTTAGACTGGGTTGTTTGTCTCTCACTTTGATGAGGGAGTGACGGTATTGACACAGGTCCTGATGGTGCTGACGGTCCTGACGGTGGATCAGTTACATGAGTCTTTTCTGTTTGTGCTTGAAGCTGTAATTATTTTTGCCTGCTCCATTCAGCCACTCTTTTTCCAGCCTCAACCCTGCCTGGCCTTTTAGCCTTAGTCACAGTTTGAACCTGCGTCAAGACCGGACTGGGGTTCAGTTGTGGAGTCGTCTGGGTTTCGTCCATTTTCTTCTGCAGTAAAATTTATTTTGGAGAAATCAATATGACTCCCAGTAACAAGCAAGGTTACCACAGGTGCAAGGTAATTGCCAAACTTGTAAAACATGATGCATGCTAATTTACCAATTGAACTTGAAACAATAGGATTGCTTTCAAGTTCGTGTGATAGGCTGTCACTATCCACAGGTAGAAAGTGACTCACCGCTTTTGTGTATAGGCATACAAGAGATCGACTCAAATCACGAGTCATTAGTGAAGCGATGTGGTTTTCATATTTAGAATGAAGCTTGATTAGCTCGCCAGCGGTGAGAGATTCATATCCTCTGTCATGTATTGTTTTCCGAGATAAGCCTTTGACTTCCCCGAAACAACTACAGACAAAAGACGCTGTTTTTTAGAGTCTAAGTCTGTGTTTTCTACAGCATTGATATCATTTAGAAGAAGTAATTCATCTTGGTTCATTTATATTGTAATTAAATTTTTTTATATAAAATCAAAATTGCAGGTAATTTTGAAATTTGTTATCAAGCAAAATCATGTTTTTCTAAAAAGTACATTAATAGTAACTTCATACGTTTACACTACTCAACTATGTAGTCAATAGTTTTTGAGTTTGCCCCAGACAAGACTTGTCTGTTCTTTAAGAGCTGTTATCATCTCTGTCATATGCATCTAGCTCCACTGTTAGAATACAATTAAGAAAAAAAGTTTTTTTTTTTTTTTTGTTGCCCTTGTATCTTAGTAAAAAAGACTTAGTATACGTGACTAGAGTCCAAGGATGGGCAAACTACTTTTAAAAAGTAGTCCGCTACACTACAGTTACATTTGTAAAAAATAGTAGTTCGCTACTTTACAATTACATTTTGAAGAAATGTAGTTCGCTACTTTTACGCTACTTTAAAAAAAGTAGCTAACTACTTTTCAAACTACTTTTTAAAAATCTGTAATCACAACTGGGACTGATAAGTATTTTGAAGTTCAAGTAAATAATCAAGTTTAAAGTCAAAAATAGCCTTTTTTTAAATATACAATATCTTTAGTATTATTTCAAATTATTATAATCATAGCTATCAATACTTAGGCCTACCTATTTTTTCATCATTATGATTATATTTATTATTATTATCATTATTTTTCTTTTGATTTTCCCCACTTTGTTTTGTTCATAAATTTGTAACATACCTAGGCGTAGCAAATATCATTTTTATTCCCACTTACCCCCTCCAAGACCATCCATATTCAAATTGGTCTAAACGTTTTATCACAATGTCAGAACGTCAGTGTTCAAAAAGACTAAGCTAAGTAAAATAAATAAATGAAAAAAAAATGAAGTATGCCAGGCATTGCCAACATCATGCATTTATTCTAGGCTTTTCTGTAATATAAATTAATTCCGAAGCTTTGTGTTCTGTTCGGTATCAAAAAGTACAGTGATCGAAGGGCATGAGTGATGATTCACCTGTTGTGTTCCCAGCCATTCTAATACTAGTAATAGATGACAATAGATCGGCATTCATTCGGACAACTCCCCTACTAAATTTAAAACCGATTTATATGGGGAAAGCCGCCATTATGTTTTATAGGCTATATATCCTGTTCAGCACTCTAAACAAGAAAATGGAATTCTTTCCGTAAATGAAAATAAATTAATATAGCTTTTGTCATCCCATGTGAATGCCGATAGAATAAAACCGGACGCATTTCGCAATGTAAGAAAATCAAAATAGGAAAACTCAAAAAGTCAACAAACCTTGAGATGAAGCCTAGCATGTTCTTACTTAAACGAACTTTAGTTCGCTAACTCTGACGAACTAGAGTTCACGATCTTGGACGAACCAGGTTGGTTCTTAATTGGATGATCTAAAGATACGGCGAATCTAGTTCGAAGTAGTTCACGAACCTTGGCAAACCATAGTTCGCTGTCGGAAAAGGTTCGCACAATGTGTTGAGCAAAGCAAGGCGAACCTTTTCTCTGATTGGTCAAAATTTTTACCCTCTTCTGCGTTGGAGATAAGAAGACAGTCACTGACACAAACAATTATGCCCAACGGCGATATTTCACTCGTGCGAAGAACAAGACCTATTTTTATTGATTTGTGGGAGGCGCGGCGCTGTTTGTGGGGTCGTTACTGCAAGGAGTACAAAAACAAACATCGTTCAAATCGCGAAGCGGCAGCCATTTTGAACACCTTCGCAGACAGTAAGTACGCCGAATCAAGCACTTCAGTTAAGAAAGAGAACCATGGCAAACCTGGTTTGCTGAAGTTCGCCTAGGTTCGTTCAACCTCAATTAAGAAACAAACCAAAAGATTGCCGATCTTCTCCGATCTAGGTTTGCCGATCAAAAGTTCATCCAATTAAGAACAGCTCTAAGATTGGATGCTGTCGTCTTCTACTCGCTGAATACTCTTTGCATCCGCACTTGCATTTAAATATAAATGCATTGTCCTTTTCTTTGAGATGAAAAGATTCTAGATACGGTTCAAACAAAGTGGGAAGTTTCTCCATCTTCTGCGGTCAAAACTTTGTGCGTTCTGTGCTTGATTTGAACAACAAAGACTGAGATGACTGGCGCGCGCTTTTGAAAGTCACGTGGCTTGCTATTGCTATCAGCCAATCACAATCATGCATCCGTTCGCTGAGCGAGTGATCAATCTCGCGCGAAACAGCAATTTCGCCACTCGCTTCGTCTTGGCTGAAAGGGATGGGCAAGTCACATGGCAAGGAAAGTAGCGTAGCGAAAGATACATTTTCGCTACTTCGCTACTGACAAATTAGTAGTTCGCTGCTTTACAACTACTTTTTAAAAATATGTAGTTTGGATCGTTACAAACTACTCCAAATAGTAGCGAAACTACAAAATGTAGTCGCTACTCTCGCTACTTGCCCATCCTTGCTAGAGTCAAGTTGTTATTAATAACTTATAAGTAATTAGGAGAAGTAATTAATAAGTTGTTATGGCAAGTAACTAATAAGATCTTCTTAGGAAACTGAGAAGTTTTGATGTCAGTTCCAGGGTTTTAGAATCTGTTTATAGAAGCCTGATCGAAAGCATACTGACGTTTAACATCACTGCTTGGTATGGCAATCTCAGTATGAAAAACAGGGGCAGACTGTCACGTATCGTCAGAACAGCTGAGAAGATCATTGGCCTAGGACAGTACCCAGTAGATGATCTGTACCATAGAGCTGTCCGAAGGATAGCTGCTAGCATTGTCAATGATCCTAGTCACCCACTCTCTGATCAGTTTCAAATGCTACCATCAGGCAGACATTTCAACATGCCACTTGCCAAAAGGAATGTTTTTAAGAAGTCTTTTATTCCAACTGCTGTCTCGATTTTGAACTCTCGTTTATAACGCCGCGATAAGTATGATCTACTTAACATTACCTCCCATCTTGTGACAGATTGCTTGTGATAGATTGCTGCAATGATAATTTTTCATGATATGCTTTTGCAGCGTTTGTTAATGTCTTATATTGTTGTTTCATGACGAGCCGAAAGGCAAATTTCTGTCGTGCCTGGACTCAAACAGACAATAAAGTTGTATTGTATTGTATTGTATTGTATTGTATTGTATTGTATCTTATAAGGTAAGTGAGACCACTTGATAGTTTCTTATCCAGCTGTTTTTCAGTGCCTGTTTAGTGTAGAGTTTAACCACCAGTTGATTTTCTAATTCCTCAGAAACCAGTCATGAGTACATTAAGCCCACTTGTACAAATCCCCCTCCTTTCAAATCATGGTGTCCCCATGTTGATCTTTGACACAACTTAGCGATTTGAAAGGCTGTAGCTATGAAAGGCCTTTGACGGCTGAGAGCTTTTCAAAAGCACAGTCCCGTTGCGGCTCGTGTCTGAATTGAAAAGAGAGAAATGTGTCCCCTCTATTCAATAGCGGTGTGCGGCGTTCAACTGTGACATCATCTGGCAGATCACGTTAAAGGTGAATTACACTTACATGAGTGTCTGTAAGTGTCCGTATGTGTGTGTGTGTGTGTGTGTGTGTGTGTGTTTGTTTGGTTTGTGTGTGTGTGTGTGTGTGTGTGTTTGTTTGGTTTGTGTGTGCATGTGTGTGTGTGTGTGTGTATATACGTGTTTGTGTATGCATGTATGTGTGTGTTTATTCATGTGTTCGTGTGTGTGTTCATGTGTGTGTTCGTGTCTGTGTTCGTGTGTGTGTGTGTGTGTGTGTGTGTGTGTGTGTGTGTGTGTGTGTGTGCTCGTGCATGTGTGTGTGTGTCTGTGTGTACGCTACAGACACTGCAGTACGCAGAAAACCGAGACACCTCACAGAACCTGTTCTACGAGTCTTCGTGTTGGAGCGCTAAAAAAAGAAATTTCACATTCTGAAAAGTCAGAAAACTTTTTCAAGCTCAGATAAAACCGGATAAGATCTTATAACGTATTCACGGTATTTCAATTTTATCCGGCTGAGTGGTTATGACGTCAGCTGTCATACCGGTTATCTGTTGGCTGTATGTGTGTGTTTTTTTGTGTCTGTGTTAGTGTATATTATGTGTTTGTGTATCTGTGTGTGTGTGTATATGTGTGCGTTTGTGTGTGTGTATTTATGTGTTTGTGTGTGTGTACGTGTATGTTTATTCATGTGTTTGTGTGTGTGTGTGTGTATGTGTGTGTCAGTGCGTGTGTGTGTGTCAGTGCGTGCGTGTGTGTGTGTGTGTGTGTGTGTGTGTGTGTGTGTGTGTGTGTGTGTGTGTGCGTATGCGTATGCAACATGGTGTAATGCTCAGAAATTTAACTCACAGTCCTGTTTAAGTGAATAACGCAGTCAATATGGCTTTATCATAACAAGCCATTATGCTTGAGAAAGGCTTTTGTCCACGCATGTACTGATTCAAAGAGCCGTGTACTTGTTTGCACTCATGTATTCAAGTCACAACGACCCAACCATAATTGAAACCTCTCTGCTTGTTTTGTGAATGTGTGTTTACGTTAGTATGTACGTACGTGCGTGCGTGTGTGTGTGTGTGTGTGTGTGTGTGTGTGTGTGTGTGTGTGTGTCAGTGTGTGTACGTGTGTGTTTGCTTGTGTGTGTGTGCATACGTGTGTGTGCATACGTGTTTGTGTATATGTGTGTGTGTGTGTCTGAGTTACTTGCGACGGCAGTTCCAAAGGACCAGTACATTTTGTGTAAAAAGGGGTTGCATTGCATAGCCGTTAGAAATGACAGCAGTCAAATAATATTAAACAAGTCTCATTAGCTACTCGCTACGAGAGAGCTAACAAAAAAGTTGACTAATACTTGTAAACAAAGGTTAGGCCTAGAGTCCGAGACTTTTGAGGATCTGACCTGTGTCCACTTATAAAAATCTAGGCTCGTGAGAATCATATTCTATGTAAAACCTCATATACTCGGTACAAGGCAGCCGGATACTGGAGGGTTTTATTCTGTAATCGAATTATACTTCCTGGTTCAGTGTGTATGGTAGCTATGGGTTCAGAGCTGCAATGGCCATGGCCATGGTCGCGAGTTTTTTTAATTAACAGTGTATGATTAGGTGTTGACAGAGACAATAGTTATAGAGATATATAATAGGAGATTACTAATGTATCAAATTTCAATAAGGCCGCACTAATCATGGTCGCCGTTTTTTTTTTTTTTCAAATTAACAGGGTTGATTCGGCAATAGTAGAGAGGTCATGGCGGGTCATAGATTTTATTATCAATAAAGGCGAGATTTATAGATGGGTGCGGCCTTATTGAAATTTGATTCTTAGTAATCTCCTATTATATATCTCTTGCGGTCCGTTTCCACCCTTGTATTCCGTTATGAGCATAGTAGGCGCTGGCGCGCACGCGGTGGCGCGGTGGATTTGCATTAGTCAAAGCTACTATCATCGGGCCCATATGTTTTAAAGCATGTTTTGTTTTTTTTTTTTTGGGGGGGGGTTTCTTCGGTGAGTAGATGGATTGGTCTTTTTTGTGTCCCAGCTGTGAAGGTGGGTACGTCATGACAAGATCTTGAGGAACACTCTTTAAATGGAAATCACTCGGTGCTTGATAGCAGATTAGTCCAATTAACCCCATGGCTGCATTTCGAAGCATCACCTAGTGACTGTGTACCAGATGCAGGAGATGGATTGACCCTGGTAATTCAAAGGTAGTGCCAGATTAGTTAAGTGCCAAACTAATCTGGCACTACCCTTGAATTATGTGGGTCGATCCATCTCCTGTCAGTTGTAGTGCGTCAGGGCTAGATGGATTAAAATGAATTGAAAACAAATACTGCTGGGGTTGAGTCCGAAAAGAAGGAGTTCAAATTTTCAGAAAAAGCAGAGAGCACTACTTTCCAGAGTGTAGATCTGTCCTCGTGGTAACTACTTGGCTGTCGGTAGCGCTTTTTTGTCGCAATAGTTCATGCAGGAATCATCACGATGAAAGGTGCTCCCGATAGCCAAATGCTTAACTCATTCAGCCCCGACGTGCCACAGCAAGACATGGCCGGATTGAGCATGATAGTTCAAGGGTGGTGCCAGAACAGCTTGGCGCCCATAGGCGCCAAGCTATTCTGGCACCACCCTTGAACTATCATGCTCGATCTGTCATATTAATTGCAATGCAATCCTCGGAGGTCAACTCCCAAATGTGGGTATGTTGTACCTGGGACACCATGGGCTTAAGATCCGTCTTCTCTTGAAGATGAATGTACGATCTAGGACGTATTTGTGTTTCCTGAAGAGGCAATGAGATCCCCCTAAAGACACAGCAAAAATAATACAAAACAGTCATTTAACATCCTTGGCTCACTTTTGCTTTAGGATCAGGAGGTATTTAAGTATTACCGTGGCCTGCTGTCTTTCCACAACCAAGGGGAACCGTCCATACTGCTCCGGTGCGTCAATCCTGTGGAGGCCAACATGCTGGATTCAGCCTCCGGCACTAGAGTCCGCCTTCGACTCGCAGGGGTAAATTTTGTTTTGGGGTTCGGTGGAAATCACTGGCACCGAGGGAGTTATGCCCAATGCGCAAAAGGCCGCCGTTGGCCCGCGCACGGCCGTGCTCGGGGCCAACGGCGGCCGACGTCGGCCCCATGGCTTTTGCGCGCTGGGTGTCTCTCATCCAGGGATTTAGGGGTGGTAGTCATTTGCGCTGAGTGGGTTATTGATATGGCGTCTTAATAAGTTCTTTTTGCCAAGCACTAAATAGAATTAAACCAGTTCATGGCTCGTGCAAGACTGTGCTAACAGCCGCAAGGACTCGAAAACATTTTTTTTGTTGGCTGTTGGTAGCGCTTTTTGTCGCGATGCTTCCTGCAGGAATCATCGCGACATAAAGTGCTACGACAGCCAAAGGGTTTAATGTGTACTGATGTGTAATTTGGACTTTGCGGAAGTGATAAAGTCGCAGACTGGCGCAGATGAAATGTTTTCATTTTATTATATGTGCACTAGTGTTCTGCTGTCTTGTTTACAGTATTCTTTCCCGCCAAATGTGTACTATAAGATCTTCACCCACCGGCCTATTCAGGACTTGTGTGCCAATAGTCCCAAGGATTACGTGCGGGAAGAAGCCAAGAAAAGACTGGAAATACGACAACACTGCACCAATATCGCACTGCCTGATGAAGGAGGTTAGCAAATAGCCATGGACCTTTCGGCCATATTTTAACAGGATCGGGCGGGACGTGCCAGACAGAAGCACCAAACTTGCTGAGGTACTTAGGTAATGCTCTTTCATTTTAGAAGGGATGCCCTCACGTCTGAGCTTCTGGGTGACATTTTTAAGTCTCTTCTATTTATAGAAGAAACCTTATTGGATGGGACGCGGTGGAGCGGATTCAATAGCATGCCCATGATGGGCGAGCAGGCCTCAAACTCTGAAAATGAATTAACGTTACATCATGTCTGACTACGCTAACCTGTATGTGTGTGTGTGTGTGTGTCTGTGTGTGTGTGTGTGTGTGTGTGTGTGCGTGTGTGTGTGTGTGAGAGAGAGAGAGAGAGAGAGAGAGAGAGAGAGACTGAATATATCCGCTGTTTCTGTACTTAGTAAAGGCTTGAAGAGGGCCTCAGAGGATATTGACATTTGAGTGCTCATTGCATAGAAATGGTCACTTTTGAGAAAGTTGGTTGACCCGCATTACATTCCGTAATTACTTTTTAATTAACGCTGAACAGGTAACTAAGACCATTTCACAGCAGGAATGATAAGCTGGCCAGCCAGAATAAAGAGAGTTATTATTTCAGCTTGGCCATTTATGGTCCCTACACCAGAGTGTGTATAGTGTGTGCATTCAAGACTGCAAATCTGCATCGATGACTCTTATGGTGTGGTGAATGATACCATATTACTCTCACAAAGCATGACATAATTTGTGCCTTGCTAGCCTCCTTTGCACTTGACCTACATGAAGTGGAAGATATGTAACTATCAAAACACAGTATCAATCCATTGCTACAAATTTGTTATTATATGTAGTAAAGTAATCGTTTGAGAATATCAAAACAAGAATATAGTATCGCACAAAATTTGCATTTTTTTTTTGCACAAACATTAGCCTTTTGTTACCTTAACCCATTTAGCCCCAACACTCTACAGCAGGAAATTGATTGACCATGATAATTTAAGGGTAGTGCCAGATTAGCTTGGCGCCAGAAGGCGCCAAGCTAATCTGGCACTACCCTTGAATTATCATGGTCAATCCACCTCCTGCAACTGGTACATAGTCGTTAAGTAACACTTCTAAAATGTGGGAAATAAACCCGTGGGGCTAAAAGGGTTAACATTCATCCAAGTTGATTAAAGTAGGTATTTCCAGATAGGTCATCCTATGGGCAATAACACTGCCAAGTTGAAAGGCTCTATGTTTGATAGTTAGAGCAAGGTGCGACCATAACGTTACCATCGAAAAATAGAAAATGTCACGTGACGCAACCTAGACGGCCTACACTATGCATGGGCACCCCTTCCAGAATAAAAGAGTATGACCTGATGAAGTATCTGAGAAAGTGTGGTTCTTTTGCCCAGTGTGTCCCGATCAGCTTGCATAGGCACCTAGCTACAAATCAGTTAATGAATCAAGCAAGCTGGTCGGCATGCAACAATCAGTCAGTCAATCAATTATTTGACAGCCATCAATTTAATCAGTTGGTTTGTCTATCCGTCCAACCATCCATCCATCTATTTTAACCGTCATCCTACCAATCCAACCGAACCACCCGTTCATCTCACTAAATGTGTCCAGTGCTGTCACAGTAGTACTTCATCACAGAACTATGGCGTCGCAGGTTTTGATTGGAAGGAAAATGGTGTTTGTGGAGGAAGTGTTGACTAGAATCTGTTTTGAGTGACCACCCTTATGAGAGATCACCTTTTGTTACAGACCAGATGGCTGTAGCTACCTAAATGCTAATCTTTAACTCATTCAGCCCAGCGCACGTATTTCCCAAATGTTGGAGGCGTCATCAAACGAATATACTACACCTGTTGCAGGAGATGGATGTCCATGATAATTCAAGGGTAGTGCCAGATTAGCTTGGCGCCGACAGGCGCCAAGCTAATCTGGCACTACCCTTGAATTATCATGGTCGACCCATCTCCTGCTGTAGTGTGTCAGGGCTGAATGAGTTAATGACATAACACATTTTGCCCTTTGAGGCTTTTAGTGTTGAGAGTGCACCAGCCCTTTAAGGCCAGTGCTTCTTGCAGAAAAGGTGGTTGTTCAGAGCAGGCTTTCTGTATATGGCTATTCAGTTTTTACTGTCGCAGACACTGAGAAACTTCACTGGTATCGACGTATTGAGAACAATGGGTGGCGACCAGTTAACGAATACCTGATGCGGAACATACACAAGAACGCTGTCACGAAAGACACGAACGTCAAAGCATACCATTTCCATCATAGCAAGGTGTGTGCGTGTGTGTGTGCGTGTGCGTGTGTGTGTGTGTGTGTCAGTGTGTGTGTGTGTCAGTGTGTGTACATGCATAGGACTTGGTCGAGAAACGATACACAACTGTATAACAATGTGCAGTGTTGCCGATCTCTTCAGTATATATTGTTGACCTAAACATACAGTATTCATTTTAACATTGATCCCCCAGTTTGAGGAAGGATGTAAGTGGATTCCATCTTCGCTAGCTCATGAAGATCTGATCTGCCGCTACAAAGTGAAATGGGTCAACTTTGATAGTTCAAGAGCGTTGCCAGAATAGCGTGGCGCCTCTAGCCCTTTGTTGGTAGTGCGGGTTTTTTTTTTCGTGATGATTCCTGTAGTTTCACCACTCAGTTTCAAATTAGTACATTTGTGGCACGTCTCGAAAGAGTTAATAATTCATCCTTTGGCTATCTGTAGCGATTTTTGTCGAGAGGATTCTGCATAAATCTTCTCGACAAAAAGCACTACCGCTGCCAAAGGATTAACACCTGATAACACTGACTTGATCAAGCTTTATATTTGCCCACAATCGTTTTTGGCTCACGTGCGAAGCAAAATCGAATCTATGTTCTGCGCCAGTGGTCGGCCGTCCGCCATCGTCTATGGTAAACTTTAAGGTTGGCATTTTCTCGGAGAATATTCTAGCCACAAGTTTCAAACTTGGCCCTAGGATACTTTGTGGCAAAACCTTTCCAAACATATCAAATTCAATGACCTTTCTTAAAGATCAAGGTCACAGGGGGGAAAATCAGTCAACATTAGCCATAGTTTAAATTAAGTTGATTTTTCTAAAAAGTTATTTTCAACTTCAACTTGGAACAGAGGTACCTGATGGTAAGACCTCAGAGGTACCTGATGGATACTGGTTTGGATTGTAGAATCAGGCGTGTTTGTGTGTATGTTGCGTGTGCTGTGTGGCAGACGACAGTCTCACAGAGAGCAAAGACACGAGGCGGTGTTTGCCATGTTCGTCAAGCTTTATATAGATGAACCAAATCGGAACAAACCAAATGTAGACATTCACATATTATGGGGATTACTCCACATCCCCCTTTCTAAGCCGAAATGGACATTTCCAATCTAAAACCTTTTAACGAAATGTAACTATTAAAATGGACAATTCCAAATCTGAAACATTTGAACTAATTATAACCATCAAACAAAATAAAAGAAACTAAAAGAACCTATGGCTGCGCCATGAAAAATGAATCAAGTTATTTATAACAAACATAAGATGAAATGCTGTGGGGAACGCAGAGGGGCCTAACCCTCACAGATCGAGTCTATCGGGGGCTCTGCTAATGCGGCTAGACCGCCGAAGCGGAGGAGCTGGGGAAGGAGCAGGGTCGATAGCACTGTGGGGAGCGACAGGGGGTACGACAGCGCCTTTAGGGCTCACAGGCACTTCGTCGGGTGTAGCGCGAGGCTGCTCGGGCTCCTTGAGGTTTGTAGTTTCAGCTTTCTCTAGTGGTGCACGCAGAAAGTCGTGGTGATTCAAGGTTCTGGGTGGTGGCAAATGCATGGGGACACCTTGGGGAGTCAGGTGGCGACGATTTCGTCTCAGTGTTCCCCACTGCGTGCGGACTTCATAAGAACGGTTACCGACTTTGCGAACAATGACTCCAGAGTCTTGGCGTTGAGGTCCTACCCATACAGCCTGGCCAGGTTTCAATTCTCGCTGGGCTCTTGCTCTGTGTCTTCTGTCAAAGTTCTTTTTCATCATCCTTTTCCGTTCCATCTCCTTTTCTTGAAAGAAATGTTGACTTTGAGGTTCCTGCTGCGACAGATTAGCAGGCACAACGGTCCTGATTTTACGTCCCATCAACAACTCTGCTGGGCTTTTCCCATGCTGCAATGGAGTCGCTCGGTACATCAACATGGCTTTGTAGGGGTCCTTCGTCTTCTTGAGAAGATTTTTGACGGTTTGGACACCCCTTTCAGCCTCTCCGTTTGATTGTGGGTTATGAGGACTGCTTGTGACGTGCCTGAATTCATATTCTTCTGCGAAGTCTTTGAATTGTCTGCAGGAGAACTGGGGTCCGTTGTCGGACACTACTTTCTCGGGTATTCCATGTCTAGCAAAGAAACCCTTCATGTGATTTATCACTATCTGCGAAGTTGTGGAATTCAAAACGCAAATCTCGATGAACTTGGAGTAATAGTCCATGACTAACAGGTAGTGTTTCCCATCTAGTTCAAAGAGATCTGTGCCAACAGTTTGCCAAGGGTACTCTGGGACTGGGGACGGTTGAAGGGGATCGGGAGGAACTTTTCTCTCCTTCGTGCAGACAGGGCAGTTATTGACCAGTTTCTCTATCTGCACAGAGAGCCCTGGCCACCACACGCTTTCGCGAGCCAATGCACGGGTCTTGACAACGCCTTGATGACCCGTATGAAGCCTTCCAAGAATGTCTTGCTTCAAGGCTTCAGGGATGATGAGTCTTGAACCATGTAAGAGAAGGTCATTTTGAAGACTGATGTCGGCTCGAGCAGACCAGTATGACTTCAATGCTGGGTCCTCTGGACACTTGTCAGGCCAGCCATGCTGACAGTATCTGATGATCTTTTGACAAAGCTCATCACTTTGTTGTTTCTGGCTGATTTCGTTTAAGCGAGGCTCAGTGCAGGGTAAGCTGCTGACGACCTGATGCACCATCGCATTCGCCTCTTCTTCCAACTGTTTGTCTTCCAGATCTGGCAACTGTGAAGGTGCTCTCGATAGAGCATCTGCAGTGGTAAGGTTCTTTCCCCTTGTATACTCTATCTGATAGGCATATCGCATGAGCTTCATTCTGAACCTCTGGATTCGGGGAGATAACTCGTCCAAGTTTCTTGTCTTCAGGAGGGCAAGGAGCGGCTTATGGTCAGTTTCAATCGTCAGGTCCTTGAGTCCAAGGATGTAGGGTGCGAACTTTTCGCACGCCCATGTGACCGCCAGTGCTTCTTTCTCCACTTGAGCATACCGCTGCTCAGTTGCTGTGAGTGCCCTTGAGATATAGAAGACAGGTTTTGTCGTCCCGTCCTCTTGTTGTTGTAAAAGGACCGCTCCGAGTCCAAATGAAGAGGAGTCCGCTGACAACTTTGTCTTCTTGTTAGGGTGATAGTGGGCAAGGACTGGTGCTGAACTCAGTTGCTCCTTGATTTTCTGGAACGCTTGTTCGTGCATGCTGTTCCAGGTCCACTCGGTGTCCTTCTTGAGAAGCTCTCTCAGAGCCTTGCTGATCTCTGCTAGGTTAGATCCTGCAAACTTGGACACATGGTTGAGCATCCCTAACAGACGCCGTAACTCACTCACGTTGGTTGGTCTAGGGAAGTTGACGATCGCTTGAAGCTTGTCAGGGTCGATGTGTACTCCTTTGCTGGAGATTATGTGTCCCAAGAACTTCACCGATTCCTTTGAGAATTCACACTTTTCTGCATTCAGCGTAAGGCCCGTCTCCTTCAGCTTGTTAAGCACTTTTCTGACGGCCTGATCATGCTCCTTCTGGGTCGTCCCATACACCAGGATGTCGTCCATGTCACACACTACGCCCGAAGTGTCTGAGAGCAGCTGTGACATCATCCTCTGGAATATCTCAGGCCCGGAACTGATGCCGAAGAGGAGCCTTGTGTAGCGAAACCTCCCAAAGGGTGTGATGAATGTTGTGAGTTCTTGGGATGCTGGGTCTAGCGGGATCTGGTGAAACCCCTGGTTACAATCAAGCTTTGTGAAGACTGTGGCTCCCGCAAGTTTGGCTAGTAGCTCATCCGTGGACGGCAGAGGGAAATTCTCTCTTTTCACAGCTTCATTGAGCTTAGTGAAATCAACGCAAAGTCTTATCTTCCCTGAAGATTTTGGAACAACCACGATTGGGGCGCACCAATCCGTGGGCTTAGTGACAGACCGAATCACTCCCATCTCTTGGAGATTCTGGAGCTCTTCTTTGACTTTGTTTTGCAGAGGAAGTGCCAACCTTCTTGGCGTTGCAACAGCAAATGGGTGAGCGTCATCTTTCAAATGTACCCGGTAGGAGTTTTCAACCTTTCCCAATTTCCCAAAAAGCTCAGGAAATTCTGCACGACAACTGTCTGTGCTAACCTCACAGACTCGAACAAGAAGCTGTAGGCTTGAAATGGCTGGTCGACCAAGCAAAGGTTCTCCCAGACTCTGAATGACGTAAATGTCATCTGTTGTTGATCTTCCTTGGTACTGCAGTTTAGCTGAAAACACGCCCTTGACTGCAATGCTTTCTCGGCTGGCACCATACAGTTTTCTGTCTGTTTGTCTGAGTCTGATACCCTCGGGCAACTTGCTTTCTGGAATGACTGTCACGTCCGCCCCTGTGTCCATTTTGAAGGTTGTTTCTTGACCATTCATTTTTACTTTCACCTCCAGGGGTCGCATGTGACCTCGCTTATTATCATTCCCAGAAAAGGCTGTTCTTCAACTTCCTGGACGATGCGTGTTCTACAACAATTTGCATAATGACCAATTTTGGAGCATCGCAGGCATTTTGCTTTCTGCGCTGGACACACAGCTCTTCCATGTGGTCTTCCCCCACATCGAGTGCAGTTCTGTCTTCTCTCAGAAGCAACACCTGCTTGACCTGAAGGTGAGTGTAGGTCTTTTGTAGGAGTAGAATTTGTCTGTTTCAGCCTGTTTACAGAGCTTTCAGTAGCACCTGCCATGGACTTGACTTGCATCTGTGAAGCTTCATATGCCCGGCAAATTTGGACAGCTTTCTTCAGATCCAGTTCTTTTTCCTCAAGCAGCTTCTGTCTTACGTGGTCGTCTTTTATACCGATCACCACTCTGTCTCGTATCATTCTCTCCTCTTGGTCTCCAAATTTGCAATTCTTCGCCTGTTTTCTCAAAGTGGCAACGTACCCGTCAATGGTTTCTTCATCTTCTTGTCGTCTGCTATGGAATTTGAACGATTCGTACACCTCATGGGTGGCGCCAATACAAAACTCTTCAAATTTCTTGATAACGGTTTCAATGTCTGTGTTGTCTTCGAGAGGTCCGAACGGTAGCCCTTCATATATTTCTTGTGCCTCTTCGCCCACACAGGCAAGGAAAACTGCGCATTGATACGACTTTTCTTCTTTATTTAGTCTGCTGGCGATGGAGTAATTTTTCCATTGTCGATGGAATCTTCTCCAGCTCTGCTCAGCATCTCCCTGCAAATCTAGCTTGGAAGGGACAGGGATAGAACTTGTGAAATGCTTGGGGACCTGCTGAGGGTGTTCATCTTCATCAGACATGACTGCTAAATGGGAACTTTGAAACTGCTACTTACTACCTAAGATGCGGTTTCAATAATGATAACTCTTGACTAAAAGGATACTACTACAACAATTACAGCATATGTGTCAAAACAAACCACAACCATCAATGTCATGCAAAAACAGATTCAGAAGTGCATCAAGAACTAATGTATGTGGTCAAAATATTTCAAATTCAAAACACAGTTCAATAGTCACAAAACATGTAAAAGATGCAACATAATTGTCTGTATTACTGCAGTAACACCTTGAATGTTTGTTGTTGTTGTTATGTTTGTAGTAGATGATAGTTTATGTTACTTGTATACCGCACAGAAGTAAAATATTTGCTGGCAATTGAATTTACAAGTTCAATCCCGTTTTGTGGGCAAGCATCAAAGTTCCATGATCAGCTGGTGCGTCCGAAATCGTCCTCGATAAACAGGTTACACTGTCCGAGGGTCGATAGCACCGCCGTACAAGCTGCAGCTCCAACAACGATGAGACGATCTCTGCAGTCCCCAAAACGAACAAAACGTCTTTCTGTCTTTCTTTCTCTATGGTTGGTGTCGTCCCTTCACTACAATCACGCTACAGCGTTCGATAAGGAAGTAGTCGTGTCTTCTGAGATGCCGCAACGTTCGTCGTTATGTGTCCGAGGACGGGAAAACAAATGTAACAATCGATGCGAAAAGTCTTTCCCGTCGAACTTTTCCCGTGTGACGATCTGTTGATGCTCCAGAGTAAAAGACTTACTTCTGCCAAGTCTGACACCATGTAGAATCAGGCGTGTTTGGGTGTATGTTGCGTGTGCTGTGTGGCAGACGACAGTCTCACAGAGAGCAAAGACACGAGGCGGTGTTTGCCATGTTCGTCAAGCTTTATATAGATGAACCAAATCGGAACAAACCAAATGTAGACATTCACATATGGGGATTACTCCACATGGATGACCTCTCAAAAAACGTCAAAGGCCACAAGAGGTCAGCAAATGTGTAAATACTGACAATAGTTAAGTAGATTTTTTTTCACCAGCATTTTTGCAAACTTTTCAATCAAACTTGGCACAAAGGTAGCTGATGATGAGACCTTACTATGCAAACTAAATTAGTTGGCCTTTGCAAAGGTCACGGAGGGCTGACATATTTGGGAAAATGCACAGATTTTGAGAAACCGTGGATTTTGCTTGTACAGTGACTTACGTAACGACATTTGATCACTTGCTTATTTCACTGACCTATTGGAAAGGGCAAGGTCACAAAGGTCAGACTAATTATCTGGATTCGTCGTGAACACGAGCCATAAAGTCTTTGCTGTTCTTGCTTCTCCTTCTTCTCCACTGATAAGGTTGTTTTGGGGGGTTCTTTTTAAAAAATGTTTGTTTTGTTGTGGGGGGTTTTAGGAGGGGGGAGGGGGGTCATGCTCGAACAAAAAGTATTTAGCAGTAACGGTTGTTTTTTTTACTACAGCTCGTTCGGATACAGGATGTCGAGAAGAAAAAGAGAGCAAAAAAAATCAAATGGTTAAAGAAAATGTAAGTATTCGATAGACAAGCACCATTTTTTTTAGCATTCACGTTTATGAGAGATGACCTGTCATTAAATACCATCAGGTTTTTTTGTTTGTTTTTTTTTTCTGTTATTTCTTCGTATTGTGCAAGCTTGAAGTTCGCCTTTTTGGCCTGAATATATTTGTCAGCGATGAACCACAGAAACGTGGGCGGCGAACCCAGCATTATAAACTACCAGTTTACTACTGCCACTAAACCCAGTGACAAGCTCTGCTTCACCCAAGAAGATAGAGAAAAATCGAAGGCATCCGTTGCGTTATGTAACTCAATACTACGGTCTCTTCGCGTGAACTCAAAACAAGTTCACAAGTTTGTGCTGGACGTGCGAGGGTTCACACAAGGAAAAGTTTAGTGTTTTGTCATATGCGTACCAGTCGCTTGAAAAGATATCTTCTGCTGTAGGTATCAGGAAGGAATGCTGCGAGCTCGCACGGAGAATGACTTGGCGGCCCAGGTGATTAAAGGGGCCGCGGCTGAGGTAGTGGCGACAGCCGACACCATTGGGGATGATGCTGTTTTTGACTGGGAGGTCGACAGGCTGCTTCAGTGGACCACAGCTCTCGACTTTGAGGAGTAAGAAAATTTCCAGTGTTCGACAAAAACGGTGGACTAAAAGCCCGGACAAACATGTAATAATAATAATAATAATAATAATAATGTACGTTTATATAGCGCTTTACCTCAAAATAAATGATGCTTTAAGTACTTTACAAGATAAAAAGTCACAGAACAAAAGTACAAGAAAGAAAACGCTACAATAATTCGTTACAAAAACTAAAGCGACACATATCAAAAGCACACATTCACACATACACACACAACGTTACAAGAACAGTTACTGCCAAAGATTGCTAACGCACTGAAAATGCATCTAACTATACGCATGAGAAAACAGATATGTCTTAAACAGTGATTTGAAAGCAGACAGAGTTGAAGCATATCTGAATTGGGCTGGAAGGTCGTTCCAGGTGACTGGACCGAAATAAGAAAAGGCACGCTGGCCCTGGCTAGGAACCGGCCCTGAAAATACGCGTGTCTGAGTGCTGAACTAAGGGATCTTGAAGACGTGTAAATATGAATTAGTCGGACAAATATGTCATCGATATTCTATGTTTTCCGGACTTTTCGTCGACTGCCGGTTTTCGTCCAAAAATGTTAAGGTTGACCTAATTTTTATTTGCACTAATCGTCTGTTCATTTTCACGATGTATGTCAGTGTGCAGTATTGATCTCAGCCGTCTGCTCACCAGTGAGTGAACAGAAGATGTCAATACTGCACATGTGACGTGATGTACACCACGAAAGCATGACGCATCGGTGAGTATTGCTGTGTGTAAGTGGAAAGGGTTGGAAGCAGCAGTGCCACTGTAGTAAAACGTCTTCGGGCACACGACGGCCGCAGTGGGCCCGCGCACAGCCGTGCGCAGGCCCACTGCGGCCGTCATGTGCCCGTGGACCATTGCTTAATGTGTGGCAGTTGGTAGAAGTGTGTTTATGTGAAGGGTTTAGGTTGGGTGGATGTACCATCGGAGCCGTTAATTTGTGGCGTAACGTAGAGAGTATGGTGGTGTCCCAAAGTGTTTTACGGGAAGGAAATGGGGTCAGTCCAACTTTTTTATCAGTACATTTGACCATGTGGGGGCTTGGGGTGCAGAGCCGGTTCGGGATGAGAGTGCCATACCTCTGGGACCACCACTGAGTCTATCAGCGTGTGCATGTGTATGTCTGCGCGCGTCGTTGGTGTTTCTTTGCAGGTACTATCACACATGGAGGGGCTTGGGGTCGAGTGATCGATCTGATGGCAAGACAGGTAGGTTTGCCTGCATGTGTGCTTTCTTGCCAGTGTGCCTGTGTGTGTGTGTGTGAGGGGGGGGGGGGTGTGACTTTGATTTTGATTTTAAAATAACTACAGTTGGAGTAAACTGTATGCACTCTGGACTACTTTGTACCAGATGTATGTACATGTAATGCATTGATCTGTTTCAGATACAAGAAAAATGATAGCTGATAAAAATCAACTGGCCAATTATTTATCTAAATGACTAAGCGGATTTTCACTTTGTGAATACACACATACCCAGGCTTTGTAAGGAAATATTTACTGAACGAATGTTTTTATATGCTATGTATTTATGCTGATGCATCTTTGATCAGGGTCAGGATTTTATTTAACGTCTTTTCACACATTGGTGATATTAGACCACAAAAAAAATCAACAAAAAAACACACAACTTGTTAATATCAAAGAATAGCAATAACTGACATCCAAACCCACACAAATTACTTATTGTAATAGTTTACCCACCGGACTATGAATTATGATATTAACTATTTGAATTGCAATATTACTATGTAAGATGTCATACATATTTTCTGCTAATTTTTCAACTGTTGTGTTATTTTGTGTCAACAGATTCGTTGTAATAGGACGTTCACAGATTATATGTTTAAAAGCACTCGCATTTGATGTCTCTTGAGAATTTTGTTTTCCAAGAATTTAGTCTTAACTTGTATATCAACGAAGCTGTTTTTCTTGAACAAGGGAGAACATGATAAGTATATTTCATATCATCTTTGTGAGAAAAAAAAAACTGTTTAGCACAGAGTATATTTCATATATTTTCTCTATTCTCCCTTTTTTGCTTGCCTATCACAAAATTTCATTCCAATAAATTCCGCAGTGTGAGGGTATCCAAAGAAAATATATCCCTATTCCAATGGACATAATATAGCTTATAATATGTTTTATTTCATATACTAAGTCTTTTCTTGTTTTACAATCCTAGCTTTTTAGACTATAATTATAGGACAGATTTAGAATCGACACTAATCAAAATGTTAAATATATTCAGACGTAAATATAGAAAGTCTTTTACCGAGATAAAGATATTTCTTCACTTTGAGATCCAGAATAACAAAGCCTGCACCACAGTCTGATGCATCTTTGAAGTGTAGCGGTTATTGGTATTTTGATAAATGTTTTAGGATACTTATCTTTAACCCATTGGCTGTCGGTAGCGGGTTTTTTTCGCGATGATTCCTGCAGGAATCATCACGACAAAACCCGCTGCCTACAGCAGACGGTCAATAGTGAAGCACTGAGTGGTTATATTACGACAAGTTATTACATCACTGTTTGAGAATGTCGTTTTTAATAATTATGCTCTGATAGAAAATAAAGCTGCTTTACTGTAAATTGTTATTTTATTTTGTACTGTCCCTCTCTATTCTCAGAAATAAATCTTTAAATATACTTGAATCAGATGCATTTGTTTGTTTTGTTTTGTTTATACAATGTGTGTGTTGTATGTATATATGTATGTTTGTTTGTTTGTTCGTTTATGCAATGTGTGTGTATGTATGTATGTATATATATATATATATATATATATGTGTGTGTGTGTATATATATATATATATATATATATATATATATATATTATATATATATATATATATATATATATATATATTTTTTTTTTTTTTTTTTTTTTTTTTTTTTTTTTCTCCCTACGTCACACGACCATCTCTTTAACGCAAACTGTGCCACATGACTGAGCTAAAGAAAACGTGTAGCGACAGATGGCGGACTTTTTGTAGCCCTCTTTCTGACGCGTCTTGGATGCCAGTTCTCTAAAAGGTCACCAAAAGAAGTAGTTGCTAATTTTTCAACTGTTATGTTATTTTGTGTCAACAGATTCGTTGTAATAGGACGTTCACAGATTATATGTTTAAAAGAGATGGGTCTTAAGCACTCGCATTTGATGTCTTTTGAGAATTTTGTTTTCCATAATTTGGTTTAAAAAAAAAACCTGTTTAACACAGAGTACATTTCATGTAGAGATAATTGCATATTATTACAAACTGCTGAGTTTTCTCTATTCTTTCTTTTTTGCTTGTCTATCACAAAATTTCATTCCAATAAATTCCGCAGTGTGAGGGTATCCAAAGAAAATATATCCCTATTCCAATGGACATAATACAGCTTATAATATGTTTTATTTCATATACTAAGTCTTTTCTTGTTTTACAATCCCAGCTTTTTAGACTATAATTATAGGACAGATTTAGAATCGACACTAATCAAAATGTTAAATATATTCAGACGTAAATATAGAAAGTCTTTTACCGAGATAAAGAGATTTCTTCACTTTGAGATCCAGAATAACAAAGCCTGCACCACAGTCTGATGCGTCTTTGAAGTGTAGCGGTTATTGGTATTTTGATAAATGTTTTAGGATACTTATCTTTAACCCATTGGCTGTCGGTAGCGGGTTTTTTTCGCGATGATTCCTGCAGGAATCATCACGACAAAACCCGCTGCCTACAGCAGACGGTCAATAGTGAAGCACTGAGTGGTTATATTACAACAAGTTATTACATCACTGTTTGAGAAGTCGTTTTTAATAATTATGCTTTGATAGAAAATAAAGCTGTTTTACTGTAAATTGTTATTTTATTTTGTACTGTCCCTCTCTATTCTCAGAAATAAATCTTTAAATATACTTGAATCAGATGCATTTGTTTGTCTGTTTGTTTGGTTGTTTGTTTGTTTGTTTTGTTTTGTTTATACGATGTGTGTGTTGTATGTATATAATATGTATGTTTGTTTGTTTGTTCGTTTATGCAATGTGTGTGTGTGTATGTATGTATGTATATATATATGTGTGTGTGTGTGTGTATATCTCCCTACGTCACACGACCAATCTCTTTTACGCAAACTGTGCCACATGATTGAGCTAAAAAAAACTTGTAGCGACAAATGGTGGACTTTTTGTAGCCCTCTTTCTGACGCGTCTTGGATGCCAGTTCTGTAAAAGGTCACCAAAAGAAGTAGTTGCTAATTTTTCAACTTTTATGTTATTTTGTGTCAGCAGATTCGTTGTAATAGGACGTTCACAGATTATATGTTTAAAAGAGATGGGTCTTAAGCACTCGCATTTGATGTCTTTTGAGAATTTTGTTTTCCAAGAATTTAGTCTTAACTTGTATATCAACGAAGCTGTTTTTCTTGAACAAGGGGGAACATGATGAGTATATTTCATATCATCTTTGTAAAAAAAACTGTTTAACGCAGAGTACATTTCATGTAGAGATAATTGCATATTATTACAATCTGCTGAGTTTTCTCTATTCTTTCTTTTTTGCTTGTCTATCACAAAATTTCATTCCAATAAATTCCGCAGTGTGAGGGTATCCACCTCGCGCTGGGACCATACGGCGTTGAGGCGCGTCCCCTGGGTGGTGGATAGGGGGTCCCTCGTGAGAGGGGTGCACCAAATGAAATAAGGTGCCGTGAACCAACATGGTCTAAGGGAAGGTGACCCCGACAGAAAACCCCTGGTCCTCCTAGTAAGGGGGTTGGGCGTGGGGGTAGCTTCCCCACCCTGCAAAAAAGGAAATAGCTACAAAAACGCCGACGAAAAGACTAACAGTAATTCCTTTCCTGGAGGAGGAAGGTTCTTCTACTAGAAGACTTATGACGTCCTGTGGTGAAAGCCGGAAGTCTTCGGAAGCCACAGGACCGAGCCGCCTCTCTCTATCCAGGGATACAACCATGGGCACATGGAACGTCAAGACCATGTACCAGAGCGGCAAGGCCGCCCAGATAGCAGCGGAAATGCAAAAGTACAACCTTTCCCTGCTAGGCATCAGTGAAGCCAGATGGACGCAGTCTGGCCAGAAAAGGCTGTTAAGTGGGGAGATGGTTCTGTATTCAGGTCATGAAGAGGAGAATGCCCCCCATACAGAAGGAGTAGCACTCATGCTGTCACCAGTGGCACAGAGAGCGCTGATGGGCTGGGAACCTCTTGGGCCAAGAATTATAACAGCAGCCTTTAGAACCAAGAAAAAGCTCAAGCTGAACGTCATCCAGTGTTATGCGCCCACCAATGACAGTGACGAGGAAGAGAAACAAGAGTTCTACGACCGACTCCAGAGTGCCGTGGACAAATGTGCGGAGCGAGACATCACCATCGTCATGGGCGATTTTAATGCCAAAATAGGGGAGGACAACACCGGATACGAAGAGGTGATGGGGAGACAGGGACTAGGCTCGGAGATGAGTGAGAACGGGGAGAGGTTTGTAGACTTTTGTGCTCTAAACCGACTTGTCATTGGAGGCAGCATCTTCCCACACAGAAGAATACACAAAGCAACTTGGGTCTCACCTGACCATACAACAGAGAACCAAATAGACCATATCTGCATTAGCAAGAAATTTAGAAGATCCCTTCAAGATGTTTGAGTGAGGAGGGGAGCAGATGTCGCCTCAGACCACCATCTGCTTACCTTAAGAATGAAGTTCAAGCTAAAGAAAAGCCGCACAGAGACAACAAGAAGACAGCGCTATAATGTAGGCCTCTTGAGAGAAACTGGAGTTAGAGAAGAGTTCAAACTGGTGCTGTCCAACCGGTTTCAAGCGCTACAGGAGCTAGTAAATGAAGAGGAGGCGGTCACCACAGAGCAGCAGTGGAAGGCAGTTAGAGAGGCGCTGAACTCAACCTGCAAAGACACTGTAGGGTTCAGGAAACACCACCACAAGGACTGGCTGTCGGCACAGACCTTGAAGAAGATAGAAGCGAGGAAGCAGAAGAAAGCAGCGGTCAACAACAGTCGCACGAGAGCAGCCAAAGTAAGGGCACAGGGGGAATACTCGGAAGCCAGCCGCGAGGTGAAGAGGAGTATCAGGGCAGACAAGAGGGCCTACACAGACAGCCTGGCAGCAGAGGCAGAAAAGGCAGCAGGCAGCGGCAACATGAAACAGCTCTACGACATTACCAGAAGATTGTCGGGTAAGTATGGCCATACAGAAAGACCAGTAAAAGACAAAGAAGGCAAGCCTATTGCAGACAGAGCAGACCAACTCGACAGATGGGCCGAGTATTTTGAAGAGTTACTGAACAGACCTAGCCCCCCCCACCCCCCCCCCCCCCCCCCCCCGACATCCAGCCGGCAGAGACCGACCTACCCATCAGCTATGACAGACCCAGCCGGGAAGAGATCAGAAAAGCAGTGGCATTTTTGAAGAATGGCAAAGCAGCAGGGCCAGATGGCATCCCAGCGGAGTCTCTGAAAGCAGACCTAGAGACAACAGTTGAGATGCTGTACCCACTGTTTGGAAAGATCTGGGAAGAGGAGGTGATGCCAGCTGACTGGAAGGAGGGGTACCTAATCAAGCTTCCCAAGAAAGGCGACCTCAGCAAGTGTTCCAACTACAGAGGAATCACCTTGCTGTCAGTACCAGGAAAGGTCTTCAACAGGATCATCCTAGAGAGAATGAAGAGCTCCGTTGACCCCCAGCTGAGAGACCAGCAAGCAGGATTCAGGAAGAACCGATCATGTACAGACCAGATCGCCACTCTCCGCATCATCGTGGAACAGTCTCTGGAGTGGAGCTCCCCGCTGTACGTCAACTTTGTGGATTATGAGAAAGCATTTGACAGCGTGGACCGAGAGACTCTGTGGAAACTCCTACGACACTACGGTGTACCCACAAAGCTCGTCCGCCTGATCAAGAGCAGCTATGATGGCATGACATGTCGCGTGATCCACGAAGGGCAGTTCACCAGAGAGCTCCAGGTCAGAACTGGTGTCAGGCAGGGGTGTCTGCTGTCTCCGTTCCTCTTCCTACTGGCCATAGACTGGGTCATGAAGATGACCACAGAGCACAGACGAAGTGGAATACAGTGGACACTGTGGATACAGCTTGACGACCTCGATTTTGCAGACGACTTGGCATTACTGTCCCACACTCATCAACAAATGCAGGACAAGACCACGAGGCTTGCTGACATCTTGTCCCAAGTGGGCCTCACCATTCACAAACAGAAAACAAAGACAATGAGGCTGAACGCAACCAGGGAAGAACCAGTCTTGCTTGCTGGCACCCCGTTGGAGGAGGTGGAGTCCTTCACCTATCTCGGGAGCATCATAGACAAAAAAGGCGGCACTGATGCAGATGTCAGAGCACGAATCGGTAAAGCCAGAGCAGCCTTTCTCCAGTTGAAAAAAAGTGTGGAGTTCCAGAGAGCTGTCACAACACACCAAAGTCCGGATTTTCAACTCCAATGTAAAAGCAGTTCTCCTATATGGAGCAGAGACATGGAGATTGACAAAAACCACAGTCAACAGAGTACAGACCTTCATGAACAGTTGCCTTAGAAGAATTTTGAAAATCCACTGGCCAGAGAAGATCAGCAACGTCAGACTCTGGGAGAGAACAGAGCAGATAACAGCAGAGAATGAAATTGGGCGAAGAAGATGGGGATGGATCGGTCACAGTTTGAGAAAGCCAGCTTCCAGTATCACTAGGCAGGCATTGTCATGGAACCCCCAGGGAAAGAGGAAAAGAGGTAGGCCGAGAAACTCCTGGCGTCGAGACCTCCAAGCAGACATCAAGAGACTGGGAACCACCTGGAGTAGAATCGAAGGAGAAGCACAGGACAGGAGTTGCTGGAGGTCTCTCGTCGACGGCCTATACCCGGGTAGGGGTGACAGGCGTAAGTAAGTAAGTAAGTGAGGGTATCCAAAGAAAATATATCCCTATTCCAATGGACATAATACAGCTTATAATATATTTTATTTCATATACTAAGTCTTTTCTTGTTTTACGATCCCAGCTTTTTAGACTATAATTATAGGACAGATTTAGAATCGACACTAATCAAAATGTTAAATATATTCAGACGTAAATATAGAAAGTCTTTTACCGAGATAAAAGGATTTCTTCACTTTTGAGATCCAGAATAACAAAGCCTGCACCATCGTCTGATGCATCTTTGAAGTGTAGCGGTTATTCGTATTTTGATAAATGTTGTTCGAAACAACAGGCACACTAATGGAGACGGCAACGTCATGAAAGATTTTAAAATACGTCATAAGTCTATTATGTATAAATATATATTCCTTTTACATCAGTCATGTCTGGCGCGATCCAGATCGGAAGATGTCTTCTTGATTTCTTTTACGAAAATAGTGGAGGAATGAAAACAAATACGTTATTGGTAGCAGGGGCTTGCTGCACGGACCCTTGTAGGCCTTCGGGAGTTCAAAGAACCATTGTACCCCTCAGGCTTTCGGGGTACAATGGTTCCTTGGACCTCCCGAAGGCCTACAAGGGTCCGTGTAGCAAACCCCTGCGACCAATAACTTATACTATTCAATACGAAGAAAGAATCCATTTCAACCACGTAGTATTGGAGTTGCGCTTTTATTTTCTCTTTCACAACTGAATTTTCGCCCTCTCAGCGAGAGCTTCATCAGGGGAATGCCCAGGTGATGGAAACTAAAATCTAATATTCTAAATTAACGTAATACTTTTACATATATGAGTCACGAGCATGGACATGCAATGTGCGTAAAAAGTGTCTCAATGAAATATTTATAATAATATCATCATCATTAACATCATCATCATAGTCAGAAATTTCACACGTGCAGTTAAGAAATATCTAAATTCAGTCTCCGAAATAGTCTCTCTAAATATTTCTCTCTCTCCCAACGTGGATGAAGATTATGATGATGTTTAAAGTTTTTATTAACAAGAAAACAGAAAAAATAACATTTGGATTATCAGATTTTTTTGTGGTCAATGTCACACTTTTGGTACACAGCTTTACAGAGTGACCCATACCAAAGACAGTACATTATATATATATAATGTATTGTCTTTGCCCAAACTACTGAGAGAGAGAACTCGCATGCGGCTTTTCCAGACCATGTGTTACAAGGCTGTCTCAGTTCATGTGTGGTGATACGGGTTGTGCGTTCTCCACCTCACCCTTGACAGTATCGTTGCAATCCACACATCAATGATTGCATAATATACCGTCTTTGCACTCATCGATCACTACTGACTTAGGTGGGGTACAGTAAGAGCGACCTGTCTGTGCCAAGGCATCACTTAGAAGAGAAAGCAATATTTGTCGATTCTGAAGTTTAAGAAAAAAAATCGCAACACTGAATAAATTAAATCATTTATGCCAGACCTCCGGTTCGTGGAGTGCACACGGCAATAGTCTAGCCAAATCATGCCACATTTCATTACGTGTAGATACGTGTAGAGTTGCGTACTGCTGATACGAAAATCCGTAACGGTTGTTAACGGTATTTTATGTTTTTAATGTCGTACCGGTATTTTCATTCGGCATGTCTGCAACCGTAAATCCCCTCTTGGCTTGACTTCGCGAACGAAGATTTTATAGGAGTTGCCCACGACGTCTGCAGGCTTGTTCGTGGCTGCGGAGGCCAATCCGAGACAGGCAGGTTCGACCGCAGTGGCTGCAGGGGAAGGTATGGCCAGGGTTCTGAGCTGCGGCATCTCTGTTTTTTCTCCTGAGCCGCTTGTCCTTAAGGCTAGCTCTGTGAGAGTCCTCAAAGGAGACAGCTGCCTTGTAAATGGTGGAGCGCCAGGTGTCACGGTCCGCAGCAAGCGAAGACCACTGGTGGTGGTCGATTTGGCAGGCACTAAGTGACTTCTTGAGACAGTCTTTGTATCTCTTCTTTGGTGCCCCTCTGTCACGGTGTCCAGTAGCAAGCTCGCCGAACAGGGTGATCTTTGGTAGGCGATGATCCTCCATCCTGGAGACATGCCCCGCCCAGCGGAGCTGTGCCCGCAGCAGCAAAGCCTCGATGCTCACAGTTTCAGCCTGTTCAAGGACCTCGACGTTGGTGACACAGTCACTCCAGTGAATGCCCAGGATGGTACGCAGGCAGCGCTGGTGGAAGCGTTCGAGGAGTCGTAGTTGGCTGCGGTAGAGGGCCCAAGACTCGGAACCATACAGCAGGGTGGTGAGGACCACAGCTCTGTACACGCTGATCTTGGTGCCTGTTTTCAGCTGTTGATTGTGCCACACCCGCTTGAAAAGTCGCCCGAAAGCGCTGTCCGCTTTTGCCAGCCTGCTGTCAAGCTCCTTGTCCAGCTTGGCGTCCGACGTGATAATGCAGCCAAGGTAAGTAAACTGGTGCACTGACTTTAGTTCAGACTCGCCAATGGTGATGTGAGGAGGGCGATACACTGTCTTGGGTGCCGGCTGATGGAGGACCTCTGTCTTTTTCAGACTGACCTCGAGTCCAAAGAGCTGGGCAGCATCTGCGAAGCAAGACGTGATGCGCTGCAGGGCTCTCTCTGTGTGTGCAACGAGGGCAGCATCATCAGCAAAAAGCAGCTCACGAATCAGTTGGTCTAGGGTTTTCGTGTGGGCCTGCAGTCGTCTAAGGTTGAACAGGCTGCCATCGAGACGATACCTGATGTACACTGCATCGTCATCATCGAGGTCCACTGTGGCCTGCTTCAACATCATGCTAAAAAAGATGGTGAAGAGGGTCGGTGCCAGCACGCAGCCCTGCTTTACGCCGTTGAGAATAGGGAATGGTTCTGAGAGATCATTGTTGAGTCTGACCTGGCCTTGCTGGTCCTCGTGTAGCTGGACAATCATGTTGAGGAACTTTGGGGGACAGCCAAGTCGCTCCAGGATCTGCCACATGCCTTGCCTGCTCACAGTGTCGAACGCTTTTGTTAGGTCGACAAATGTTACGTACAGCCCTTTGTTCTGCTCGCGGCACTTCTCCTGTAGCTGTCTCAGCACAAAGACCATATCGGTGGTGCTCCTGTTTGCTCTGAAGCCACACTGGCCCTCTGGGAGTTGGTCTTCAGCGATGGCAGGTACCAGCCGATTCAGGAGTAGCCTTGCAAGGATTTTCCCAGCAATGGACAGCAGGGTAATTCCCCGATAGTTGGAACAGTCAGACTTCTCGCCTTTGTTCTTGTACAGGGTGATAACGACTGCATCACGGAGATCTTTTGGTAGTGTTCCTTCCTCCCAGCAGCAGAGAAAGAGGTCATGGAGCTTGTTGTGCAGTGCTGTGCCTCCATGTTTCCAGATCTCTGGCGGTATTCCATCAATGCCTGCTGCTTTGCCACTCTTGAGCTGGTGGATGGCTGTGAGGGTCTCTTCAGCGGTGGGCGGTTCGTCCAATTCAACCTTTACTGGGAGGTGTGGGATTTGTAGGACGACTGCTTCTTGAACAGTGCGCTCAGCGCTGAAGAGGCTCTGAAAGTATTCCGACCAGCGGTTCAAGATGGAAGTATTATCTGTGAGGAGTGCCTGGCCATTCGCGCTTCGCAGGGGACTTTGTACCAGGTGCCTGGGGCCATACACTGCTTTCAGTGCTTCGTAGAAGCCCCTGTAGTCACCATTGTCAGCACAAAGCTGGGTCCTCTGTGCAAGTCTGGTCCACCACTCATTCTGGAGATCTCTGAGCTTGCGCTGGAGACTGCTGCAGACGAGGCGGAAGGCAGATTTCTTCACAGGGCAGGAAGGCTGGGCTAGGTGGGCCTGATGGGCGGCTCTTTTTTTTTTGCTAGGTGTTCCTGGATCTCTACATCGTTTTCGTCAAACCAGTCTTTGTTCTTCTTTCTGGCGAAACCCAAGACTTCTGCAGAGGATTTTGCAATAGCAGTTTTCAGTTGTTCCCAAAGTGTTTCAGGGGAGGAGTCTACTGGGTCCGCTGTGTCTTTGAGCTTGCGCTGTAAATCTGTCTGAAAGGCAGCTTTCACATCGTCACGCTGAAGGCTGGCAACGTCAAGCTTTTTCTTGGGGGGCCCCCATTTCTTGGGTTTTGGCTTGAAGTGGAGCCTGAGTTTGCAGCGGACAAGGCGGTGGTCAGTGTGGCACTCTGCGCTGGGCATCACTCTGGTGAGGAGGACGTCACTGCGGTCCCTCTGACGCACTAGGACATAGTCGATAAGGTGCCAGTGTTTGGAGCGAGGATGCATCCAGGTGGTCTTTCGACTGTCCTTTTGCTGAAAAGTAGTGTTGGTGATGACCAGTTGCTGCTCCGCACAGAACTCCAACAGTAGGCGGCCATTGTCATTGCAGTTCCCCACGCCATGCTTGCCGAGGACTCCTTTCCAGGCTTCAGAGTCCTGGCCCACTCTGGCGTTGAAGTCGCCAAGGATGATGACTTTGTCGTCTGCAGGGGTACTCTGTAGGAGGCTGCGCAGGTCAGTGTAAAACTTGTCCTTTTCAGCAGGCTCTGCCAGGAGGGTTGGGGAGTACACACTGAGAAGGGTGACGTGCTGCTGGTGTCTCAGTGGGAGGCGCATGGACATGATGCGGTCTGAGTGGCCCGTTGGTAGGTTTTCCAGCTTAGTCGCAATGGATGTCTTGACCATGAAACCCACGCCTGAAAGCCGTCTTTCTGATGCAGGCCTGCCTGACCAGTAGAGGGTGTACCCAGCACCAAGTTCTTGGAGGCTGCCTTTGTCCGGAAGGCGTACTTCGCTGAGCGCGGCGATGTCGATGTTTAACCTCCGCAATTCATGGGCAATGAGGGCGGAGCGACGTTCAGGGCGTCCGCTGTCTGCTTTGTCGAGCATGGTTCGGACGTTCCAGCATGCTACGTTGAGTCCGGTCGTGGTCGTCATGAGAGTGGATCCGTTATTCTTTCTTGTTTTTTGACCGCAGGAGAAGATGCCCGTTGACCGCGGCTAGCCAACTGGGGTTGCGAGGGGACGAGCTTTGGTTAGGCCACCTTTTCTAGGCCCCTCTCCGTGTGGAGCAAGCAGTGCTGTCCCTAGAGAAGGCTGCTTGGTCGTTCAGGGTGTGCCGAGTGATGTTGTCATCCCCAGGTCAACATCAGGCGACCAATATCCTGAACCGCCTGCATGCAGGTTTGAGACTGCGGCTTCCAGTGACATCTTTCACCTGCCGTTTCGCCCCTCGCCCGTCGCTACAGGACTTGGAATGGTCAGTGTCATGGTCCGTGGACGTTTCCTAAAGCCTGCGCGGTGGAGCTTTTTGGTGGAGTGCAGTGTGCGCAGTACTGGCCCCACCCTTTAAACCCTTGGTTCATCTGCCATGGCCTAGCAAGCTGGGACGATGGCATCGAGGTCCTCGGGTCGTAGGTTTTATATCAGACTGTCCTTGTCCTAGTCTCTGGCTCAAAAGCCTTCCCCGGAGACACGGGGGCTTTGATGTCAGGGGTTTCCTCCCTTAGCCTTTCCGCAGCCAAGCGGCCAGGCCTGCAAGGCAGCAGGCGACTCGTGGAGGGCGGGGTCGTCTATGTCCCGTGCAGATGTGAACATCTGCCCACTGCCCACCTGCAACCGTAAATATCACTGTTACATACCACGCAACCACAAACATGAGCCACACGACTGACTCTCTAGTCTCTCTCTCTCTCTCTCTCTCTCTCTCTCTCTCTCTCTCTCACACACACACACACACACACACACATACACACACACACGCGCGCACACATACACACACACACTGACACACACACACACACACACACACACACACACACACACACACACACACACACACACACACACCCGCCAGGCACACACACACACGGCCGCCCTGCATACGCCGGCCGCGCGCACGCGAGTAGTGCCGGCTGAAGGGTCACAGTGGTGCATGACTTCAGTGTCATGCGGCCAGTCCGGCAGTTCAGTAGTGCCGCCAACACTGATGAACTTAATGGTTGGTCTATTTCCCGCGATTTCTGCACGTATCACGGCAGAGACTGACGACTTCAGTCAGTGGAAGCGCGCTGAACAAAAGCGGCACACTTCAGTCCGTAACAGCCGCGGCGTACGCTACTGAGTTACCTTCGGCCCCGATCGTTCTTCTAGCCGGCTACTTTGTGTGTGTGCAGTGTGTGCCAGCCATGTGTGCGTGTGTGTGTGTGTGTGTGTGTGTGTGTGTGTGTGTGTGTGTGTGTGTGTGTGTGTGTGTGTGTGTGTGTCAGTGTGCGTTTGTGCGTGCGTGTGTGTGCGTGCGTGCGCCGTGTGTGAACAGTTCAGTGTACCCGCCGGGCTGACCGGCACCGCCGCGGATCCGGCCGTGTACTGACGGGCCGGCCATCCCAACGGGCCGGGTACTGCAGCCGTCCGGCCGCCATCAGTGCGAGATATTCATTGGTACAGTCTACTGAGATGTTGTTTTTGTGCGCCGGGTTTTGCCGGTGTGTGTGTGTTAAAATGAGAAAAGAACGTCTGCCTGATAAATGCGCAATACTACATGATTCCAACGGTCGGCCACTGGCACTAGAAGTGGATCGGAGACTAGCAGCCGATTTTGGCGTGGTGTTGTAGTTTGGCGTAGGTTTTTCCCTCCTCCTTTCTCATCCGGGCCCGGGACCGGCAACGGTGGAGTTCGCAATACTACATTTTTACTGATATCAAGTGTATGATTCAAGTTAATATCAAGTCATGCCGGGGCCGTGTGACAAGTACTGAGTTAAACAATCCATCAGTACTGATTGTCTTGAAGTACTTGTGACTGACTTAGTACACACAAAGACAATACATTATTGTCTTTGGTACACAGTTATAATTATTGTAATTGACAGACATGTGAAACATTGCCCAAATGTGTATATTCGTTGGTTATTAAAACCCACGCAGAAAAATGCGATGTACAAATGTCAACATCAAGGGAGCTTACTCATCGGTCGACAACAAGCACCCATGCGCGTAGGCTGGCCGCCATCATTGTTGGAGGTAGCAACGGAGCAGACGCTACTGGCGAACAGCTGCATTTCTTTTGTTGTTTCTATCCGGTGGATAGTAGGAACTACGAAACACTGCAGAGAACAATCAAGAGATCCTAACCCACGAACATATTGTCAGCGAGTACCAGAACTGAAGTGAGCTGCTTGCATGTGCTTTTTACTCTCTAGACCTAATTCATTCATGTTGGATTACCATGCAGGTTTCAGGAATTCGACACAAGTAACCAAAGAAAACATGTTATCACCAATGGTCTACTTTCTGGGTTTTCTTGAAAGGATTCACCTTGACGCGAAATACGTCACATGCTGACCACGGTCTAAATAGCTGCCATAACTATTTCGTGCCGTTCACGTTGCCACTCCCATTACATTGTAAACATTGAATAGTGATTGTGCTTGTTTAATTGCAAAATAAGGCTTACCATCTGTAAGTCAAGTTGTTTGTCATTCAAACTGACAGCCATCCATCTGCCAGTCACTGTGATGATTCGCTGTTAATTGGCAGCGCATTTTACAAAGATTTTACAACAGACGTATTTGTTTTATTTCCATCAAATGCTTTGTTTGATGATCGGCGAGAGGGGGGTACAGAGATGTTATGTCAGCTTGGATATTTCAGATCCTTGACCTTAATCCAATTCAAGTAGATAAAAGCACAATTAGTAGCATTTATGCACAGATTACGTTGTAAATGTATTCAGGTGTAAAAATGTGGTACATTAAAATTGTGTAGTGTTTGGGAGTACTGTTCATGCATTGACACATTCAAGGGGCCCCATATCAATAAACTGCAGACGACTTTTCACAGCTATTGATGTGGGGGACCTTAAATGAGTTAAGAAACTGTACAAGGATGATTTCTGTGTTTTGGTGTGTATACAATAAACAGGTGTGTTAACCCTTTTCATCCTGGTACTCCCATTGCTTGAAATAAATTTGTCTATGAGAATTCAAGGGTAGTGCCAGAATAGCTTGCTGCCTCTAGCGCCAAGCTATTCTGGCAACACTCTTGAATGAAAAGGCTTGATCTATCTCCTAATCTATAATGTACCCTTCATAGGACAATAAGCAATTTTTATTTTTTAAATCAACCTCAGGATGTAATTGTGATAATTACTATGATGGAAACTGTTTACTTCACTCTCCACAGAGACACACATTTGGCAGGATCTTAGAACTGGACCTTGATCACCATGACAGATGTGAGGTTTTTTTTTAATCTTTTGTTATTAACCTCTTCATTTGTATGCTCATCTGTGATTTTGGTCCTTACAGCATAGAGCCATAATGTCAACAGTCATACACACTGTACCAGCACATGTTTCAAGAATTAAAAGAGTGCCTGCCAGTAATTCACTGCCACTGCCAGTGATCATGAATTGCACACCTGAGTAACTGCACTGTGACCTACATTCATGGGAAGAACGCAGATGTCATTTGGACAGAATTAAGTATAACAAGATGAGGATTTCATCCCAAAGTCTACTGTATTGTTTCTAGCTCACGTGTGTTTTTCTTTTCGGAACATTCCGAGTTGTTAATATTTTTAAGCTTATCCTTCTGATCCATTTCCCTCCTCTCTAAACCAACCTCTGATCAACACACATGCTGGCGCACACAAATTATAAAGATGGACACACAGCGCTTCCCGCGGTTAGTACACTCTGTGGGCTGGAGTAGTGACAGGAATTCTGAAGAAGAAGAATAGCACCAGCAGCAAAATGACGTCGCTATAAGCTTCACGTCATGGCATCGCTGGTCTCACGATGCCGTGTGCACTGTGACGAATTTGATGCTTCATGTCACTCATCCGAAAGGCACGCAGCTTCTTCCAGAGCTGGCTGTTTTGTTCCACACAGCCTCTTCCAGGGCTGACTGATGGAGGTAGACCATCAAAAGTCGATGATGTCGTCATTGTGCATGACTTCTATTTGTGGGTGCGGGTGTGGCTGGCCAAGCCAATCCAATCCTGGAGCCACACCTGCAAGGGCAACAGGGACACTGAAACGTAGCTGTGGGGAGAGTCGATGCAGTCTTTCTGCGAGCTCTGGTGCTGCTGATCTTTTCGTGCCGATTGTGGTCAAAGAGCGTGCAGGCTTTCTTGGTTGCGGCACACCAGCCAGATCTGTCTTGCGCTTGTGCTTCAAGTTCCTTTACTGGGAAGACACAGTACTTGAGGCTGACTTTTATGCCATTTTTGAAGCGTTTCTTTGGCCGTCCTTGCTTCCTGTGGCCTTTTGAGAGTGCGCCATACAGGAGTTGGCATGGCATGCGAGAATCATCCATGTGTATGACATGACCTGGCCAGTGAAGTTGTGTGTTTAAGATCAGGGCTTCAACACTCACTAAGCCAGCATTGTCCAGGACTTTCAGTTTTGTCACCTTGTCTTGCCATTTGATGCCCATGAGTGAGCACAGGGATCTCATGTGGAAACGTTCAAGCTGCTTGAGGTGCTTTCTGTACAGTGTCCATGACTCACAGCGATAGAGGAGACTGGGGAGGACCACTGCCTTGTAGTGGGAGTAAATAGTGGTAAATAGTGGTGCAAAAACTTGCAAAAAATGATTTAATTATTATTCAAACGGTTGAAGAGGTACAATGCTGGATTAAAAACTCATTTAATATCTCCCTTTAATCTCCGCGCCCACCCCCCCCCCCCTCCCCCACGGCTATGGCAAACACAAACGGCAGAATGGCACACACAAACACAGACAGCAGACACATGGCGCTTCCTACTGGTTATACGTTCTGTGGGCGGGCACAGCCATTTTGAAGAATAAGGTGGAATGCCCCATGCCCACAAAGCCAAAGCCTCTTCTGTATGAGCTTGCATGCATATTCCACCTTTTCCACAATATTTTCGCAAATATCACACAAAAATGGAGAGACTGTTTTCCTTAATGAAGGAGAATGTTGCACCAGCTAATACACATGTAAAACACTGACGTTCTGGTGATTTGCGTCAATTAGGTACATTGTATAAAACACTGACATGTTTGGTGCTTTTACGTCACCGCCACTGTTTGATTCTTCTGATAAAATCAAGGAGTCTTACTTTTGACATTTTTTCTGCATTGAACTTTTGTTTTCTAAAATGTTGAAGAGGTACAAAGCTGGCTAACAAACTTATCCAATGTTTTTCTACAAACTAGCCATATCCAAACTTTCAAGGGCATATAATCAAAATTGCGGATTCTAATCTGGGTCAACCGACTTTCTGTAAACGGTGTTTTATGTCTTCAATGAGACATTCAATTACAATATGCTCAGAGGCTGTTTTAGCCACACCTTGAATAAAGTATTTCGCCAAGCTTGTGCATACAGATATATCGGAGATTCTCGTGTTTACATACACACACACATATGCACATACAGCGCTTCGCTCAACAGCAAGGTTAGAGTGGCTAGACGTGACGTCATTTTTATCTTGTTACTTCTTTGCCAGACCATGAACCCCGCCTGCCTGTTATATCCATTGCATTCTACGGAACGTGCTTCGACCAGCCCCATCCTAAAGTCTACCATATTTTCAATATGGTAGACAAAAAATAGGACTAACAATATACATAAAAATCCTCATGAGCCCCTGCAACTGTGGGAGCTCATGAGGGTTTATGTTGCCTGCAGCGGGATTGCGTTCCATACCTTGCCCTGACAGTGAAGGGGTTGAAAAACTGTGCAATACCTGTGTTAGTACAATCATCAGAGACAGATTGCAGTAATTTAAGGGTTATGCCTGATTAGCTTTGCACCTGTAGTTTTACTGCATTCAGTATGATTCACTGGCTAGCTGCTTTGCATTTTCTGTTGTGGCTTTTTTCTTTTCCTTTTCCTTTTTTTTCCCCTCCATTCTCTTCAGACAGCATACAAGTGTTAATACAGCACACTTTGGATGTAATGAACACCATTGGGACCCACGCATTTTTGTTCCTATAGCCAAAGTTTTTTAGAAACGAAGTCAATCACATAGAGAAAATGTGTTTGGGACCTCTGCAAAAGCGTTATATTATTATGTTATATCCGACCTTGCTATAAGCAAAGTGGGCTGTATGTTCTTTTCAGAAATCCAGAGCCCGCCTTATGCTGGATGCAGCTTATAATTCATACATACAGAGGTCCATGAAAGCAGGTTTGCAGTCTGCAGACATTTTGTCGTAAGTGGACTGCGCCTAATCTTGACAACAAAATCCGTCTCTCTGTCACTGTCCCTCTATTTCTCTCCCTCTGTCTCTTCATTGAGTGTTTGTTATGAAACATGGTTAGATCACAGTGTAAGTATCATTTCACCATGCATATCTCCTCAATTTGATGTAATGGTAATGCTTAGTATGTTTTACTATGTTTTAAACGGCAAGTTTGAAAACTGGTCCTGTTACCAATAACTTCTACCGTTGGAAAATAAAGGTTCATTACTATAACTGCTGTAAATGGCGGTTTAATCCAAGTCACAAATGGCGGTCTAACCCAGTAAAAATGAACATTTTAATTCTTTTCTTTCAACACTGCACAGACAGTCATTATGTTATAGAGTTGCTTCCATGTTTAATGGCCGCATAAATGTAAGGCGAGTACTGTATGTGCTTATCGGTACAGACATTCCAGGCCTCATGTGTATTAACCCTCTTAACACCCCGGCCGCATTTCCAAACTTTTGGAGGTGTCTAACGACAGTGTACCACTTGTAGGAGATGGATTGATCATGATAAATCAAGGGTAGTGCCAGATGAGCTTGGCGCCTACAACCCTTTAATTATCAGGATCAATCCATCTCCTGCTGCAGGGTCCCAGATCAAAATGGGTTAATTTTCATGATTGGTCAAGCAGTAAACAATCGTTGCTATTTTTTTTTTTTATTCCACCAAATAGCACGCCATTGGATTTTTGCTTTAACTAAGAAGTGAAAGAAAATTAAAGATGTCAATTGTCAGTTTTCAGTTCCTCTTAATCAGGTTGAAGGGTAATCGATTAACCTGCAGGGTGAAGAGGAACCGCAGACTGATATGAGACTGAGATAGTGACTATGGAGGCGTTTGAAATAGCCAGTGAAAAAATATATTTGCAGGTGTGTTCATCTTTCCTTCCTTCATCTTAATCGTTCATGTTCTCTATGTGCTTAGAAGTCTACATGTACTTATTAATTCCATTTTGCATTGACCAATTTGTAATAGTGTATGCCCTCTGTGTTTTTTTTTTTATGAAAGTCTAGAAGTGACACTGATATTTTATTTGGTTCTTGTGCTGATGGGATAGAGTTCATTGGTTTCACTCATAAATGTGCATTGGCATCCAGTGTACTTGTACCCAACTATTCATGTACACAGTGTACAGTGGAGTCCGCTTAACACAAATTTCTGGGGACATAGAAAATTAGTTTGTGTAAAACGTATTACTAGCTCCAACACTGCACGTGGTTACGGAGCTGTTTCATCAGATGGATTATTGTTTTCCTGATGAATTGTACATTAAATTCACAAGCTGTACGCATGTGGTCTATTGTTGTCCAGTTGAGATGAGAGTAAGCAGGTAAAGTATGATACTGTGCACTTTTGACCACGAGGGCAGGGCACAGTCACATGCACATCTCCCACATACTCTCTTGTTTTAGACTATGAACAACTTTTAGTCTAAATCGGTTAACACAAAATACGTTTTACACAAACTAATATTCTATCTCCTCAGAAATTCGTGTTAAGCGGACTCCACTGTAGTTACTTAACCCTTTGACTAGCGGTTTGTGTCATGACGATTCCTGCAGGAATCATCGTGGCAAGATCAAAGCTCTACAGACAGCCAAAGGGTTAATTCCTATAATTTTGTTTTTTTGTTTTTTTAATGAGTGATTGATGAGGCCATGTGTTGTATGGGCAGACAGTGAATTTCCCCGTGAGGGATTAATAAAGTATTATTGTATTGTATTGTATTGTATCTCACTAGTCAAGTGTTTTGCACCCACATTGTTCAAGTGATCAAGGGATTCTTAGAGCAACTGAATTTATTCATGTAAACAGTCACCTGTGTTTCACCCGCCATAGTTTGTTGGTAATAATTTAACTCTCCTGAGACTTTATGATTCTTGGACACCACCCTGGTTGCCAATAACCCTGGAAATAAATTGCTGGGTGCAGATACGTTGGATTCAAATGCACTGGGTACATTTAGATTTATAAGTGATACCACCAAAACCTACCACTTCAGCATTAATTTGCAATCATCTTACTTTGGTTCTGCGTTTACAAAGGCTTTTGAAGGAATTACGCTCTTACAGACAAATAAGAGACCTGATCAGATTGCTTCGTATAGTGTTTTTAATGGTACTTCAGCGTTTTTGTTTGCCAGTTTTGTTTGATTTTTGGAAGGTGTTACTTGTCTTCCAGTTTTGAAGATTACTGTGCTCGCGTCATCCAGTGCTGGTGGCTGAAGTTTCACCCAAGGGCCGCATTGCAGAGAGGACAGGTTCAGAAGAAACACAGTGACGCTCAAGTCAGGAGAAATGCTGCTGTCTCTATTCAGCGGGCATGGCGCAGGCATATTGTGAGTAATAATTGGTTTTTATAGCAGCTGAAAATTTTATAAGAGCAAGTGTATTTTGGTATGCAATTTAGGTTTAACCCTTCTAGCACCATGGGCACATTTCCCAAATTTTGGAAGTGTTACTTATGTACCACTTGCAGGAGGTGGATTGACCATAATAATTCAAGGGTAGTGCCAAGTTAATCTGGCACGACCCTTAAATTGTCATGGTCAATCAATCTCCTGCTGTATGGTGTTAGCACTAAAGGATTAATATTGTTTCCACGGATGGTTGCGAGTGTTTGTAGGAATGTATGTGGCTGAGTGACATTTTTAAAGGAATATATACACTTTTTTGTGTCACTGTTTATCGTTGCAAGTACGCTAATAAAATACAATATTCTTTCAATCCAAATGGGTTAAAAGTTGACCTTAGACAGTCCACTGTACAGGAAACAATAGACAACAATTCATCAATTTCCATGAACGTGTCAAATGCACGTGAAACATCGTCAGTTTTTGTGAAAAGCTGTGCATTATTGGCAAGCGTACCAAAAGCAGGCAGGTGGAAACACGCGGTAAAGTCGTGCTAAAGGGGTCAGTCGTGAACACTGAGCACTTTTGCTTCACTACAAATACCGGCACAGTAGGGGTATAATTGTCACTTTCCTAACCATGCCACCATGACGAAGCCTAACGCCAGTAGATCAAGGCCGGGCGCTAGCATGGCTGCAGGATGGAATTTCCGGTCGAGAAGTTGGGAGTAGTCTTGCGGTGTCCCATTCAGTGGTCCTGAGGCTGCTGGCACGATTCCAAGAAACTGGAAGGGCAGAACAACGACCCTGCTCAGGACGCCCGTGCTGCACCAGCAGAAGAGAGGACAGATACCTCTGTGTGGCGGCTCTGCGCGACCAAACTGTCATGTCAACCACTCTGCGACGTCAACTGATGAAAGCTGCAAACGTTAACGTCAGCAGAAGCAGTCTGCCAACGTCTGTGCGAAAATTGGCCTGGCTTCATGAAGAGCAGCAGTGAAAGTACCCTTCACTGCAGCTCATCGCAGAGCCCGGGTTGCCTGGTGTCGTCAACATGTGAGGTGGAACAGACTCCAGTGGACTCAGGTTCTGTTTACTGATGAGTCACAGTTCACTGTGTCCTTCAACGACGGCAGGGTGAGGGTCTGGAGACGCTAGGGCGAGCCATTCACGGATGGATGCATCCAAGAGGTGGATCCGACGGAGGAGGCTCAGTCATGGTCTGGGCAGGCTTCAGCAGGGAAGGCTGGACCTCCTTCCACGTCATCCGAGGCACCCTGAGTGCGTTATCGGGACGAGATTGTGCAGCCCCTCATCCAGCCAGCTGTCCAAGCCATGGGCGACAATGCTGTTCTGCAGGACGACACCGCTCGACCTCATCGCGCTCGTGTGGTGGATGAGTACCTTGAGCAATGGGGCATCATGAGGATGGAGTGGCCAGCTCGTTTACCTGATCTGGCTCTCATCGAGCACCTCTGGGACGTGCTGGGGCAACATGTAGTCAGCAACCACCCCCCACCTCAAGGCATCCCCTCAGCTGACTCAGTTCCTGCATCACAAGTGGGAAGCGATCTTCAACATGTTTTCCGAACCCTGGTGAACTCCATGCGTCAACGCTGCATTGAATGCTTGGCTGCAAACGGTGGGTACACTCACTACTGACTGGACCAGTCTTGTGTGACTTTTCAAATGAGGGGTGGGTGAACATTCTAACATACTGCTGTTGTTACAATTGCTTGATTTGCTCAAAACTTAAATGAAATTGTTACTGAATAAATTAGCAAAGTACTGACTCCAAGTATTGTTACATTATATGTGTGGTGTTGTCGGTGTGTCTGTGATAAAAAGTGGCCCTTAAGTTTTGACCATTAGTGTGTATATATATATATATATATATATATATATATATATATATATATATATATATATATATATATATATATATATATATATATATATATATATATATGCATATTTCTTTTGTATGATGTGATAAACCTGTGAAACAATTTTCCACCTTTGTGGGCAATAAAGTATATTTTATCTTGACTGTCAATGTCTGCCAGCACTTCGGTGCAATATTCAGTGCCAAACTGAGCTCATTCAGTCCCCTTTGAGCACTGCATCATTTGAACACATGAACACATCTGGACAAATTGGTCCCAAGACTGAGAAAGCTTTTGCTGGCAGCCTGTGTTCATAGTCTTGGGACCAAGTTGTTCTCATGCATTTATGTTGGTCTGTGACTTTGAACCTTGCAGCTTGAAAACATCGGGTTCAAAATTATGCAGCATCACACATTTTCTGTTGTTTATAACTGTATCATCATTTTTTTCTTTGTAGGATATCCAGGTGTACCGATATTACCGTGACCTGATCAACTTCAAGACCCGTGGAGACCCATCAGTCATGTTGCGCTGCATCAACCCTCAAGAAGCCAAGCTCCTCGATGCTGCCTCGGGTACCGCTGTCCGCTTCAGACTTGCGGGGGTATGTTTCCGTTTCTCAAGAAACTGTTTCTCAGGGTTCATCACACATGAAATGGGTCACAATAGAACCTGTTTAGAGCAACCATTGTTTTTGCAAGATAAAGCTTTAAAGGTGCTCGCAAGAGAAGTCTTGAAGGGCAAAAAGTGTCATCTGTAGTTAACCCATATCATACTGAGGCTAAAAGCTTCAAATTTGTACACTGCTGTATGCAAGCTGCATTATAACACTTACAGATAAGGATATAGGCCAATGGCTTTAGTTTAAGGGTGGTGCCAGAATAGCTTGGCGCCTACAGGTGCCAAGCTATTCTGGCACTACCCTTGAACAATTTTAGTCAAACTTATTTCACACACTGGTGTATTCCGAATGATAAGGATTAAGGACCATCATTCGAGTGGCTGCAGCCACCCGAATGATGGTCTTTAATTACAGATGATCTTACGTAAGGGTGGTCACTCAAAACAGGTTGCTCTCCATCAGTATGAGGTCACCTTGCTGATTAGAATTTGAAATTTTAAGACAAATTTGTAAACGTATTATGTGACTTATTGTTTGTGTTCATTTATGCTTGGCTATTTATTCTTAAACTTACCAACAGCATTATTATAATTATGAATATCTACCTAGCTTTATGAGTGATTTTCCACCAGCACAGCTGTGTGTAACTTATTGAACTTCAATGTTCTTTGTTTTGCCATGGACAGGACCGGTTCCCACCCAACATTTACTACAAGATCTTCACACATCGCCCCATTCAAGACTTGTGTGCCAACAGTCCCAAGGATTACACACGTGCACAGGCAAAGCAGCCCACAGTGAGACACAAACACAACAACATCTCTAAACCAATTGACAAAGAAGGTGAGTCAGTCAGAATGGGAGGATTCTGGTGGTGAAATAATAGTGCTGGATGATTAGCTTAGTGCATTGAGGCCTATAACATCAAGTAATAATGATGATAATAAGTATATAATAATAATGAGAACTTATTGTTGCACCCAACCTCAGACGAGCTCAAAGTGTTTTACAAGAAGCACACAACATAACATTTAACCCATATCATACTGAGGCTAAAAGCTTCAAATTTGTACACTGCCACATTATAGTACTTACAGAGGGATATAGACCAATGGCTTTAGTTCAAGGGTAGTGCCAAAATAGCTTGGCGCCTAGAGGCGCCAAGCTATTCTGGCACTACCCTTAAACTTTTTTAGTCAAACTTATTTTGCACACTGAGAATCTGGGCAGGTTGTCCTAGGAAGAGTATGAAAAATTCATGAGACGCTACATATCAAGCATGGAGTTCAAGGGTGGAGCCAGAATAGCATGGCACCCAAAGGGGCCAAGGCATTCTGGCACCACCTATTAACTGTCATGTTTGTCTTTGCCAGAGTACTCTGGCCACACCCTTCAACTATCATGACTGATCCATATCTTATTGCTATGTGCAGGGCAGATCAAGTTGATTAAGCTAAAGTGGCTGGTGTGTTTTGGTTTGTTTTGGTGTTTTTTTTGGAGGGGGAGGGGTATGAACAGAAGCATGGGTATCGTTTCATGGTGAGTCAGCAAGCTATCTCGACTCCACCCGTGTCTATAATAGTTCATCCATGTCTTGTATTCTGCCAGAGGGAATGAGTTAACCATTTGGTTGTCAGTGCTTTGTCACCGTGATTCCTGCAGGGATCAAGACATTCTGCATCCAGATACTCTTTTACTCTTTACGCCACATATTTGAATTCAGCACATCTAGATTGTGTTAAGCACCCATGTGTTTTTGTTTTTTTCAGATGAACAGCAACATTGGTACCGTCGGATTGAGAATAATGGCTGGCGCCTGGTCTCCGATCGTTTGATTCATCACATCATGAACGACCCCATCACTTGGGAGAGCTCTAAGAAGGAATACAAGTTCAGTCATAGCAAGGTATGTCATATTTGTTGACAGTATGATAGTATATGATTTCTGCCTGTGTGTGTGTGTGTGTGTGTGTGTGTGTGTGTGTGTGTGTGTGTGTGTGTGTGTGTGTGTGTGTGTGTGTGATGCATGGTTGGAAGATTTAACGATATAACGATTTAACGATTTAACAAATTAAATTTTTCGTTAAAGAAAATTTAACGCGTTAATGTTTTTAAAAAGTTATAGAAAATTCAACGAATTAAAAAATAAAAGTAACGATTATCGATTTCTTTCGTTAAAAATTTCGTTACTTCAGTTCGTTTTCCGCCACAAACAACAGGTGCCTATGCGCAAAGCCGGTTTGAGACCCAGTTGCAGCCGTTTGAGGTGGTTTGGAGAATCTATGCCTCTGGGTGAAAAACTTAACGGATCCCCTTTGCTTGAGTAGATCACGAGCGTAGATTAACCCAGGAAGAGGCATAGATCCTAACGACCCCCCTGCAGTTGCGGGGGCTCATGAGGATCTATGCCTCTTTCAGTTGGGTGGTTTTCGTTTCAGGAGTGAGAAGGCAGATGGCACTCGTACAGCAAAGATTGGACAGGTGAAAAACTTAACGGATCCCCTTTGCTTGAGAAAATCACGAGCATAGATTATCCCAGCAAGAGGCATAGATCCTCACAAGCCCCCACAGTTACGGGGGCTCATGAGGATCTATGGCTCTTTCAGTTGGGTGGTTTTCGTTTCAGGAGTAAAAAAGCAGATGGTACAGCAACGATTGGACAGGTGAAAAACTTAAGGGATCCACTTTGCTTGAGCGAAACATGAGCGCAGATTATCCCAGCAAGAGGCATAGATCCTCATGAGCCCCCGCAGTTGCGATGGCTCATGAGGATTTATGCCTCTTGCAGTTGGGTGGGTTTCGTTTCAGGAGTGAGAAGGCAGATGGTACAGCAATGATTGGACAGCACAGGTAAAAACCTGAACAGGTGCATGCATACATTTTTAATAGTAGCAGGCATAGATTGTCATTAACCCACCAACCCCCTGCGCCCCCCCCCCCCCACCCCCCCCCCCCCCTGACCCAAGACTGCTGGGATTCTTGAGGATCTATGGCTCTTGCAGATGAGTGGATTTGTCAGCAGTGCGAAATAAGATCAAACAAGCCTGAATTGTTCCATTTTTAGCCGCATGACATTTTCTTGTGCTGTGCAGTTTTCCGAGGTTTTTTTCTTTCTTTTTCTTCCCCCTTCTCATAACTACTGCATGTATCTGGCCAGATAGTGTTTTAGATAGTGGGTAGAGAAGGAAATCTGGTGGCGTGTCACTTTTCAACTGCATGCCACTTTTTTTTGTCTGAGCTGAGCAATAAATGATCATTCATGTATTTAACGCAAATTTATTTCATTAAAAAGAAAAATTAAAGACGACTGCAGGCCCACACGAAAACCCTAGACCAACTGATTCATGAGCTGCTCTTTGCTGATGACGCTGCCCTTGTTGCACACACAGAGAGAGCCTTGCAACGCATTACGTCCTGCTTCGCAGATGCCGCCCAGCTCTTTGGACTTGAGGTCAGTCTGAAAAAGACAGAGGTCCTTCATCAGCCGGCACCCAAGGAAGAGCATCACCCTCCCCACATCACCATCGGCGAGTCCGAACTGAAGTCTGTACACCAGTTTACCTACCTTGGCTGCATCATCACGTCAGACGCCAAGCTGGACAAGGAGCTGGACAACAGGCTGACAAAAGCGAACAGTGCTTTCGGGCGACTATTCAAGCGGGTGTGGCACAATCAACAGCTGAAAAAAGGCACCAAGATCAGCATGTACAGAGCTGTTGTCCTCACCACCCTGCTGTACGGTTCCGAGTCCTGGGCCCTCTACCGCAGCCAACTACGACTCCTCGAACGCTTTCACCAGCGCTGCCTGCGTACCATCCTCAGCATTCACTGGAGTGACTATGTCACCAACGTCGAGGTCCTTGAACAGGCGGAAACTGTGAGCATCGAGGCTTTGCTGCTGCGGACACAGCTTCGCTGGGTGGGGCACGTCTCCAGGATGGAGGATCATCGCCTACCCAAGATCACTCTGTTCGGTGAGCTCGCCACTCAACACCGAGATAGAGAAGAAAGAAGAGATACAAAGACGGTCTCAAGAAGTCACTTAGTGCCTGCCAAATCGACCACCACCAGTGGTCTTCGCTTGCTGCGGACCGTGACACCTGGCGCTCCACCATTCACAAGGCAGCCGTCTCCTTTGAGGACTCTCGCAGAGCTAACCTTAAGGACAAGCGGCTCAGAAGAAAAAACAGAGTTGTCGTAACTCAGAACCCTGACCAGACCTTCCCTTGCAGCCACTGCGGTCGAACCTGCCTGTCCCGGATTGGCCTCCGCAGCCACGAAAATGCCTGCAGATGATGTGGGCAAGCCCTATAGAATCTTCGTTCGCGAAGTCAAGCCAAGAGAGAGCCACTTTTTTTTGTCTGAGCTGAGCAATAAATGATCATTCATGTATTTAACGCAAATTTATTTCATTAAAAAGAAAAATTAAAGAAAATTTATTTCTTTAATTTTCAAAAAAAAGTAAAGAAAATTTATTTCTTTAACCTTTTACCAGAATTAAAGAAATGTTATTTCATTAAAGAAAAAAAGTAATGACTATCAACCCTGGTGTCATGATTACTTTGTTAATGAAAGTTACCAGGCCAAGTTCGACTGGTACTTTCCACTGAGCCAGTGGATTAGTGACTGAGTACAGATGTTTTATGATTGCTCTTTTGGTCGGATTCTCTCAGCAACATCCACACCAAATTTATTAAAAAACTTAAACTCACAGGTATACCTCCTTCGCGTGGCAGAGCCATTGTGAGGTACTGTTCAGTATGTGCTATTGATTGCTGAATCGTCTGGAAGCAGAGAAGCAGGGGTGTCATTTCACCATAAACTGCCATCGCAAGTGAAATGTCACGTCAGCATGGTGCCACAATATGCTTATTTAGCTAGATGCAGGGGTGACATTTCGTTATTGACTGCCATCAGGGAGAGTGGATGGTGAAATGCCACTTCTTCACAGTGCAACTGTGTGTTTATATGGTTAGATGCAGGGCAGCTGTATTTAGTTACACAGTTGTTAAAGCAGCTGGTAATATCAAGATCCTATTTATTAGTCATGGTGATTTTTGTCAATGTAGTGTCTTTTATTAACCCTCTTAACCCCATGGCCACATTTCCAAACTTTTGGAGGCATTGTCTAATGACTATGTGCCAGTCGTAGGATCCCGTGGCCAAAAGGGTTAATGTAACGAGTAAGTGTTTGATGGATAGCTGGTAAAGATCGGTGGCCTAGACATTGCATCAGGCGGATGTTGAACAATTGTCATTGAAATGTATGTTTGTTGTACAGTTGTGTATTCAGAGAATAAAGTCTTGAAGATGTGTGAATATTCATGGAAAATGATGAATATGTTCTGTCAAGAGACGGCCACTAATACTTTGAAGAAGAAAGCAAACATGAACAGTAAATATATTTATAGTGTCGGAGAGTTCATGTGTGTATATGTGCATCCTCTTTGTTCAAGCACAGATGTAATGGAAGGACTTTTGGAATTTTGTGCATCTGTGAATATCTTACCAATCTTGTTCATTTTGTGGCACTTTTCCAGCACAAAAATATATTGCTTGGCCTGTGTGAAAATATTAAAAATGAGTTATCAACAGCCTTTCTTCTGCCAGAGTCTTTGCTCAATGGTTTACTTTTTTTTTTTAATGTGTTAACAGCTCAAACGCAGACAAGATGTGGATAAGGAGAAGAAAACCAAAAAGATTGAATGGATGAAGAAAATGTAAGTGTGCATCGATTTTTGTGTGTACATATATGGATTAACCCCTTGACTGCCAAAAAAATGTGAACACCACTCATTTGCAAGAAATATAGAACCTCATGAGCCCCTGCAGTTGTGGGAGCTCATGAGGATCTATGCCTAATGCCGACACTTTGAATCCATGTTCCTGTGATGGCTGGGGGTCTTTTGCATTGAATCAACAAACTTGAAGAAAAACGTGTACATCAGCTGACAGTGAAGGGGTTAAATAAATTTGACACAAATCAGTTTCATTTTGTACATTGGTGCTTTAGCTGTCAGTAGCGCTTTTTGTTGGCTTACGTGCGAAGCAAAAGTGAGTCTATGTTCTGGGCCAGTGTTCATCCGTCTGACGTCCATCTGCCGTCGTCAACTTTAACATTGGCATTTCTCGGAGACTATTCAAGCTACAGTCTTCAAACTTGGCCCAAGGATACTTTGTGGCAAGACCTTTCTAAACATACTAATTTAAGTGACCTCTCACAAAGGTCAAGGTCACAGGGGATCATGAAATATATCAAAAATAGCTATTTTGGGACATAATTTATTTTTTCTCAAATACTATTCACAACTTCAAACCCAAACCTGCTACAGAGATACCTGATGGTAAGACCTTTCTAAGCATACTAATGTGGTTGATCCCTCGAAAATATCAAGGGTCACAAAATCTCAAGAAATAGCTTCAAAATCGCCTTATTTTGACAAAAGATTTTTTTTTTTCAATTACTATTCACAACTTCAAACCCAAACTTGCTACAGACATACCTGATGGTAAGTCCTATCTAAGCATACTAATTTGGATGACCCCTCGGAAAGGTCAAGGGTCCGTGGGGCAGTGGTTAAGGCGCCTGCCACCAATGCCAAAGGTGCGAGGTTCGATACCAGGTTCCGGCGTCGGAATTTTCTCCTCTGGTAAGTGTCACCGTTAATTCGGGCGGTCCGTGGGGGGTTCTTTCTCCGGGTACTCCGGTTCTTCCGTCCCCCACCCACCCCCCCCCCCCACCCCCCACACTTTGGTACCGGTTGCAGGCCACTTTACAAATTTTAAATACAAGCAATCAAAAATCTCTGTAACTTCAGTAGCTGAACTGGCCCTTCGTCTGTCTTGTACTGTGTTTGTCTTAAATGGCATAAATCCGTGTCTGTTATGTGAGTGTGCGTGTTGGGTTTCAGTTCGCGGCGCTTAGAGTCGATTTGCCCAAAAATTGAGAAAAAGTGCCAATATAATAACGGTATTATTATTATTATTATTATTATCACAAGAGCTCAGGAAATAGGTAAAAAATAGCTATATTTTGACAAGAAATTTGTTTCTCAATTACTATCTCACAGACAGGAAATAGGTAAAAAAGAAAATAGCCTTATTTTGACAAGAAATGTTTTTTCTCAAGTACTATTCACAACTCCAAACCCAAACTTGCTGCAGAGATACCTGATGGTAAGACCTATCTATGCATACTAATTTGGATGACCCCTCAGAAAGGTCAAGGGTCACAAGAGCTCAGGAAATAGGTAAAAAAAATAGCTATATTTTGACAAGAAATTTTTTTCTCAATTACTATCTCACAGACAGAACTTTCAAACCACCAGATCCAAAGTCTGCAGAATGATCTCCGACTCAAACGTAAACACCTTCAAAACAAAATCCTGGAATCCACTTCTTCCAAAACCCTCTACGCTACCATGAACACACTCCTAGGCACTTCTAAAGACTCTCCTCTCCCCAACACACACAGCAAAGAAGAACTCCCGTCCGCCTTTTCCACCTATTTTTCTGACAAAATCCAAACTCTGCGCAACCACGGCTGTTCAGTTCTTCTACAAACCAACACATTTAGTTGGGGAGTGCCGCACTATCTTATCAGGTGGTGAGGTGACCTAGTTACAGTGCATTCCGATGGGCATCTGGTACCACCTTCTTTACGCTTACTATTTTATGTGGGCAGAGTGCCAAATTACAAGTAAGTGTTTTTCTTTTCCTGGATAGAAGAAACTACCAAGTGAATAGGAAAAAGCACTGTCAAGGGAGAGAAGTGTGCATGATAGACCAATGATCATAGATCTATTTTGGTCCAAGCACACACACAAAAAAAAATAGGAAAGAGGGGGTGCGCTAAGTAAGTGACTGGAAGCAATGCATATGGAAGCCTCCCTCCCTCCCCCCCCCCCCCCCCCCCCCCCGAAGGGGGGCATATCACATATCCCACTGTTCCAGCCCCTTGGTGCATGGAAATTTAAATCTAGGTCCCACAAGTGGGGGTCCAGATATTAAGCCGGTGTGGACAGCTGTTTCCGGTCTTGGCGACCTCTTCAGCACACCATCGGCAATACTGAAGGAATACCTGCAAAGAAGACCACATTTTACTGTGGTTTCTGCAGGGGCATACATTCCATGCCTCCACCTAGAGCCAAATCTCCATGCACCCTAAGAGATAACCTCCTTCGGGGGGGCTTCCATATGCATTGCTTCCAGTCACTTACTTAGCGCACCCCCTCTTTCCTATCTTTTTTTTTTTGTGTGTGCTTGGACCAAAGTAGATCCATGATCATTGGTCTATCATGCACACTTCTCTCCCTTGACAGTGCTTTTTCCTACTCACTTGGTAGTTTCTTCTAAATTACAAGCACTGGCAGTCAACCCTTTCGGTCTAGTTTTTTTTCCTGGATAGATTTACCTGTGATTTGTTATAGAAAGTTTTATAGACCAGCATATGAGTGTATTTTGCAGACATTTAAAATGGAGTCTGACACACAACATTCCTATTCAAACCACATGGCACGATTGAGTAGTTTGTGCAGGATTTGTGCAGAGCGAGTAAAAAGGCAAAAGAAAGACAGACTTAAACACTTTAAACTGTGTGTTGATTATGTAGACGATCTTTCTGCTTTTCATGGTATTGATGTATGTAAAGATGAAGAAGACAAACATCTGAAAGGAATGTGTAGAAAGTGTTATTTGAAACTCGTATCATGCAAACGTGCACACTCATCTACCATAACAACCACTGTCAGTCATGCTGCAGAGGATATTCAAAAGAAAGTGTTATTTGAAACTCGTATCATGCAAACGTGCACACTCATCTACCATAACAACCACTGTCAGTCATGCTGCAGAGGATATTCAAAGATCCACTTACATCTGGACAAAATTTGACCCCACAATGTCAGAAAGTGAATGCAGCGCATGTAATCATTTTGAGTTACAATGTAAAGGTGGCCCGCCAAAGAAATCAAAAGTGGGTGCACCAAAACGAAATGTGTCTGAAATTTCTGCCGAGGCGGCTCAGTTTGATTGCAGCATTATAGCTGATGACCAGACAGGTCCGTCGACATCAACGCCAGCAAAACAACAGAAAATAGCTGACGTATTGCCTCAGGTGTCTCCAGTCATAATATTCAAAACACCCCCAAAACCCGCAGTCAGAGACATCGCCACATCACCATTTCATCAGCAGAAACAACTGAGACAACCTCATCACATCCAGACACCTCTGACCTGTGTCGAAGAAGTCTATCTTATCCAGCTGGCTAAAGCAAAAATGCAAGAATCCGATGACAAAATGACCATCAAATGCAAGACAGGAGGTCAGCCCGTTGTACTGAAAAAGATTCCACAGCCAAGAAAATCATCAGGGGTAGCAAATTCCCCTCTGAGGAAAAAACGATCAGGAATACTTCACAAAATGAGGCAAAATGTTTCTGGAGGAAATGCTGACGATTCTTTCACACAACAGAGTTCGGAGCTTAAAATTAAAATGAAAGAAGCCAGAGAACAAATCCTGAAAGCGGCAGGTTGTCACCAAGCATCTTTGACCAGCCTACAAGGATCCGCCTTGCGAACCCAAACAGGACTAAGCTGGTCTCAGTACCGCACTCAGAACAGATTTCTGAAAACAGTTGGAGTCCAATTTGAGAGTGAAAGAAAGGAACGTCAAGAGCAGAAAACGGCCATGTTTGGAGAAGTAGAAACCAAACAAATAAATCTTGTTTTCGTCAATGAAGAAACACGAGAAGAAAAGCTGACGACAGTTGTAAAGATTAAATATGTTCTGAACTTGGTCACAAATCTTTTGGATGGATACGACAAAGCAAGAAAGTTGACCTGGCATGACAACACCATCCCTGAAAATGAGGTGTGGGTGAAATTGGGCGGGGACCATGGCGGCAGATCATTCAAACTAACACTACAGATTGCAAACATTAGAAACCCAAACTCAAAGAATAGCACATGTCTTCTACTCACCGTCGATTGCAAAGACAGTCCTGGTAACCTCCGCAGACTGTTAAAGCCGTACAAAGACCAGCTCAAGACGTTGCAGACAATGACATGGAGAAACAAGAAGATTCGTCTTTTCCTGTATGGCGACTATGATTTTCTTTTAAAACTGTACTGGATTTCGGGCGCACGGAGCACCCATCCATGCCTTTACTGTCAAGCGTCTAAAGCAGAGATTCAAGCTCCACCCCAGTTCCTTGAAGGAAACATCCCAAAGTGAAGCGTCGCTAACATCAGGAGTGACAACAGAAAATACAGGCGTTCAAAAAATAAAGTCACTAAACTGCATAACAACACAATTCAACGACCGATTATTGATATTGAGCTTGACTATGTTGCGCCGCCGTATCTGCACATACTGCTTGGAATCACACAAAAAACATCACGATTTGCTGGAAAATGACTGTCATTCTTTAGATAAAATAATTGGCAAGTCGCTAGCTGAAAGTGACAGTGTCAGAGATAAAACAGCAGACTGCAGCCCGGCATTCGACGATTACGTCCAACAGATCAAACAAATTGAAAACGAAGAAACAGAAAAGCGAGATCAAACCCAACTTGTATTTCTCTATAATGAACCAGTCAGCGACAATGAAACACCACTAGCTGAATTGCAGGCTAGATACAGTGAACTCCAGGATGAAATATTTGCAAAAGAAGACAAAATCGAAGAGAGGAAATCTAAACTCCACTTGCCGCTCTTGTCAGGACCTGTAACATGCCACTTGGATGCCGTGCTGCGGGAGAGTAAAATATGTAAACAAGCTTATCATGGTCGCTCATTTATTGGCAATCATTGCCACAAGTACATGCAAGCAGATACCATCAGCCTTCTGTCTGAGAGCGTTGTTAGCAAAACAGCAGATCTTGTTGGTGAATCTAATATCAAAAGGAGAGCCACAGAGATAAGCCGCAAGTTCAAAACTCTTAAACACCCTGTACTCAAACATACATGCCAGTATTTCCCATTCACGACCTGTGAAGGAAGAAGACATCGACATTCTTGACAGAGACATCAAGCAAATACATGTCATTTTACTGCAGAGAGTTTGTACGCATGCGAATCACTCCTAAACAACATCTCTTGGAACATCATTGTCTGCCATTCATTCGTAAATACAGTTTTGGACTTCCACTGCATGGTGAGCAAGGAGGGGAAGAAACACACGCAGTCATCAATCGACTCAAGCGAAGAGCATGGGGGATGAAAAATGAAGAAGAAAAAATTTGTGTCATGATGACAGAACACATGTCAAAAGTTTCACCAATCTTCAAAGGTCTTGTAGAGCCACCGGTACCAAATACACACAGAACAAAAAGGTCTCTCTGTGAAATAAACTGTCTTGAGACTGATACATTTTTGCCAGAACTGTTCTGTGTTCATCTGATTTATGCCTAGTCAAAATAGCCATTTGATCACCATTAAGAGTGTTTATTATTTTCACTGTGGGTGTCCCATCCGACTGATTTGTAAGATTTAGTAAAGTGGATTGCGCTTCCGATTTTGTTTTTAATTTAGTAGAATGCTATAGACAAATCACCTATACAAAGTGTGCAACTGACACTGCCGCTAACCCTGTATATGAACTTTGAATTATTGGGAACATTTTCACTTCCTCCGAAATCAACTACGTGTGGAGATTACGTTGACCCAAGAACTTTCCGTCTGTATGACACTGGATTACCGCTGACGCATCATCCCATTTCAGGACCCACTGAGGTAAATCTATCTGACATTTTGAGTAGTGCATAGCGTAGTGGCTGAATACGAAGATCACTAGCCTGAACCATTGTTTTCGCAAAAGTACTTTGCATGAGTTAGAACAGTTGAAAGACGTGTCATTTGCAACAGATTTGCATTGTCTTCACGGTAACTGCGCGCCGGTTGCCTGTCTTCTAGTCCGTTGCATGCATTGCTCATCTTCATTTTACTATGCATGTCTAGTGTCTACAGAAAGCTCATTTTCTTAGCTTTTAAGTGTATGTCATAAATACAACAAACGTTCAGTACAGCTTAAACAACATGCCGTAAATGACCGGCGCCATTAAAATGTATCCCGTGCGGTACACAGCGCTGAGTGTGTACACACATAGCGTGCTTGAGTAAAACAGTGACAAGAATAGCGCGACTATAGTTGCACAGCCGTAACAGATTGCGCTCAGCTCTGCGCTGTCAGCGGGCGGTATTCAAGGAGCTTACACGCTGCGTGGCTCCTTATCTTACAGTGCCGCACGCGCGTGCGCCTCAAAACTAAATGGGAGGCCTTGAACAGCTGTGCAACACACTCAATACTTTACCTTCTCTGCCTTGACCTCCCGACCACCCCCTTTTCCGGCACTCCCCTCTCGTTCTTCCGCCCTGTCTCTCAGGACGAAGTTCTCAAGACCATAAAGTCTGTGCCTTTCAAAACCTGCGAACTAGACCCTCTCCCAGCTTCTCTCTACCGGGACAGCCTTCCAAAACTTTTGCCTTGCATTACCGACATCATCAACACATCTCTAGACTTCACCCCTACACTCCTTCCCGCTCCCTCCACTCCGCCTCCGACCCTCTCCGCCTCCACATCCCCCGCACCAAACTCAGCACCTTCGGCCCCCACTCCTTCTCCGTCTATGGTCCATCCACCTGGAACACTCTCCCACTCTCTCCCGTCAGAAACACTCTCTCGCCTCCTTCCAGTCCGCCCTCAAAACTCACCTCTTTAAACAGTTCTAACACTATAACATCACCACACTCCCCACCCCAGCCTGACTGTCGTAATGTATTTGTGGTACGTGAGTCATTGTCAAAAGCATGCGCATGTGTGCGCAAGTCTTGAGTGCGCTCTTAGAGAGTTATAATTATTATAAGATAAGTGCACTATAAATACCGTAATTATTATTATTATAACTTCAAACCCAAACCTGGCTCAGAGATATCTGATGGTAAGATCTATCTATGCATACTAATCTGGATGACCCATTGGAAAAGGTCAAGTGTCGCAAGAGGTCGACAAATGTATACTAATTTAGTCAACTCATTGCAAAGGTCAAGGGCCACGTGGGTTTGATAGATGTGTGAAAACTGATTAAATTTTGAAAAAAAAAATGGATCTTACTGGTGCAGAAGCCATCTCTTTACTTATTGTCACCAAGGTCACACATGTAGATCGGTCATACACGTGAGCCATTAGGGCTTTGCCTTTCTTGTTTGTTAACATAAATTACTCCATTATTACCAACATTCGTATTCAACATCAAACTTTTGTTATATCCAAAGTTACATGTACAAAATTATGTCAGATAAAATGTAAACCTTTTTTAACTCTATCAGGTACAAGGAGGGTATGTTGCATGCTCGTGCGGACGATAAAGAAACTGTACAGTTGATCCAAGGTGCAGCTGCAGGAATGATCGCCACAGTTGATAAACAGGGACCCGATGCCCTAGAAGACTGGGAGGTGGATGAATTACTGGACTGGACTACCTCCCTTAACTTTGAGGAGTGAGTACATCTTAACTCCTTCGTGCTTACAACTACCAGTACTGTGTACAGAAAGGGGTTTGAGTGTGAGCACCTTTGGTACAGGATTATGCCACGGTGCTGTCCCCTGTCGGCTGCCTGCAGTGAGATGGCCTTAGTCATCTGCTTGGAATTAAACCCTAATATTGCATGTAGCAGTGTTTGCCTCACTTTCTTGGTTTGTGAGTATTATAACTAATTTACTTTTGGGCTGCCTGAGGTCTACTGCCATGGTGTTGTCACTTTCAGTGACTTTCCCACCTTTGTTTGATGGCTGCACATGTGCACCTGCTGAGGGATGGGGATCAGTTCTAGGCAGCAAGCTGCTCTGGCACTATCCTTAAACCATCATGGCCAGCGTGGTGCCTTAGTAGTTATCTCTTGGCTTGACTTCGCGAACAAAGATTTTTATAGGAGTTGCCCACGACGTCTGCAGGCTTGTTCGTGGCTGCGGAGGCCAATCCGGGACAGGCAGGTTCGACCGCAGTGGCTGCAGGGGGAGGTATGGCCAGGGTTCCGAGTTGCGGCATCTCTGTTTTTTTCTCCTGAGCCGCTTGTCCTTAAGGCTAGCTCTGCGAGAGTCCTCAAAGGAGACAGCTGCCTTGTAAATGGTGGAGCGCCAGGTGTCACGGTCCACAGCAAGCGAAGACCACTGGTGGTGGTCGATTTGGCAGGCACTAAGTGACTTCTTGAGACAGTCTTTGTATCTCTTCTTTGGTGCCCATGTCACGGTGTCCAGTAGCAAGCTCGCCGAACAGGGTGATCTTTGGTAGGCGATGATCCTCCATCCTGGAGACATGCCCCGCCCAGCGGAGCTGTGTCCGCAGCAGCAAAGCCTCGATGCTCATAGCTTCAGCCTGTTCAAGGACCTCGACGTTGGTGACATAGTCACTCCAGTGAATGCCCAGGATGGTGCGCAGGCAGCGCTGGTGGAAGCGTTCGAGGAGTCGTAGTTGGCTGCGGTAGAGGGCCCAGGACTCGGAACCATACAGCAGGGTGGTGAGGACCACAGCTCTGTACACGCTGATCTTGGTGCCTGTTTTCAGCTGTTGTTTGTGCCACACGCGCTTGAAAAGTCGCCCGAAAGCGCTGTTCGCTTTTGCCAGCCTGCTGTCAAGCTCCTTGTCCAGCTTGGCGTCCGACGTGATAATGCAGCCAAGGTAAGTAAACTGGTGCACTGACTTTAGTTCAGACTCGCCAATGGTGATGTGAGGAGGACGATACACTGTCTTGGGTGCTGGCTGATGGAGGACCTCTGTCTTTTTCAGACTGACCTCGAGTCCAAAGAGCTGGGCAGCGTCTGCGAAGCAGGACGTGATGTGCTGCAGGGCTCTCTCTGTGTGTGCAACGAGGGCAGCGTCATCAGCAAAAAGCAGCTCACGAATCAGTTGGTCTAGGGTTTTCGTGTGGGCCTGCAGTCGTCTGAGGTTGAACAGGCTGCCATCGAGACGATACCTGATGTACACTGCATCGTCATCATCGAGGTCCACTGTGGCCTGCTTCAACATCATGCTAAAAAAGATGGTGAAGAGGGTCGGTGCCAGCACGCAGCCCTGCTTTACGCCGTTGAGAATAGGGAATGGTTCTGAGAGGTCATTGTTGAGTCTGACCTGGCCTTGCTGGTCCTCGTGTAGCTGGACAATCATGCTGAGGAACTTTGGGGGACAGCCAAGTCGCTCCAGGATCTGCCACATGCCTTGCCTGCTCACAGTGTCGAACGCTTTTGTTAGGTCGACAAACGTTACGTACAGCCCTTTGTTCTGCTCGCGGCACTTCTCCTGAAGCTGTCTCAGCACAAAGACCATATCGGTGGTGCTCCTGTTTGCTCTGAAGCCACACTGGCCCTCTGGGAGGTGGTCTTCAGCGATGGCAGGTACCAGCCGATTCAGGAGCAGCCTTGCAAGAATTTTCCCAGCAATGGACAGCAGGGTAATTCCACGATAGTTGGAACAGTCAGACTTCTCGCCTTTGTTCTTGTACAGGGTGATAACGACAGCATCACGGAGATTCCTTGGTAGTGTTCCTTCCTCCCAGCAGCAGAGAAAGAGGTCATGGAGCTTGTTGTGCAGTGCTGTGCCTCCATGTTTCCAGATCTCTGGCGGTATTCCATCAATGCCTGCTGCTTTGCCACTCTTGAGCTGGTGGATGGCTGTGAGGGTCTCTTCAGCGGTGGGCGGTTCGTCCAATTCAACCTTTACTGGGAGTTGTGGGATTTGTAGGACGACTGCTTCTTGAACAGTGCGCTCAGCGCTGAAGAGGCTCTGAAAGTACTCCGACCAGCGGTTCAAGATGGAGGTATTATCTGTGAGGAGTGCCTGGCCATTCGCGCTTCGCAGGGGACTTTGTACCAGGTGCCTGGGGCCATACACTCTTTCAGTGCTTCGTAGAAGCCCCTGTAGTCACCATTGTCAGCGCAAAGCTGGGTCCTCTGTGCAAGTCTGGTCCACCACTCATTCTGGAGATCTCTGAGCTTGCGCTGGAGACTGCTTCAGACGAGGCGGAAGGCAGACTTCTTCACAGGGCAGGAAGGCTGGGCTAGGTGGGCCTGATGGGCGGCTCTTTTTTTTTGCTAGGTGTTCCTGGATCTCTACATCGTTTTCGTCAAACCAGTCTTTATTCTTCTTTCTAGCGAAACCCAAGACTTCTGCAGAGGATTTTGCAATAGCAGTTTTCAGTTGTTCCCAGAGTGTTTCAGGGGAGGAGTCTGCTGGGTCCGCTGTGTCTTTGAGCCTGCGCTGTAAATCTGTCTGAAAAGCAGCTTTCATGTCGTCACGCTGAAGGCTGGCAACATCAAGCTTTTTCTTGGGGGGCCCCCATTTCTTGGGTTTTGGCTTGACGTGGAGCCTGAGTTTGCAGCGGACAAGGCGGTGGTCAGTGTGGCACTCTGCGCTGGGCATCACTCTGGTGAGGAGGACGTCACTGCGGTCCCTCTGACGCACTAGAACATAGTCGATAAGGTGCCAGTGTTTGGAGCGAGGATGCATCCAGGTGGTCTTTCGACTGTCCTTTTGCTGAAAAGTAGTGTTGGTGACGACCAGTTGCTGCTCTGCACAGAACTCCAACAGTAGGCGGCCATTGTCATTGCAGTTCCCGACGCCATGCTTGCCGAGGACTCCTTTCCAGGCTTCAGAGTCCTGGCCCACTCTGGCGTTGAAGTCGCCAAGGATGATGACTTTGTCGTCTGCAGGGGTGCTCTGTATGAGGCAGCGCAGGTCAGTGTAAAACTTGTCCTTTTCAGCAGGCTCTGCCAGGAGGGTTGGGGAGTACACACTGAGAAGGGTGACGTGTTGCTGGTGTCTCAGTGGGAGGCGCATGGACATGATGCGGTCTGAGTGACCCGTTGGTAGGTTTTCCAGCTTAGTTGCAATGGAGGTCTTGACCATGAAACCCACGCCTGAGAGCCGTCTTTCTGATTCAGGCCTGCCTGACCAGTAGAGGGTGTACCCAGCGCCAAGTTCTTGGAGGCTGCCTTTGTCCGGAAGGCGTACTTTACTGAGCGCGGCGATGTCGATGTTTAACCTCCGCAATTCATGGGCAATGAGGGCGGAGCAACATTCAGGGCATCCGCTGTCTGCTTTGTCGAGCATGGTTCGGATGTTCCAGCATGCTACGTCGAGTCCGGTCGTGGTCGTCATGAGAGTGGATCCGTTATTCTTTCTTGTTTTTTGACCGCAGGAGAAGATGCCCGTTGACCGCGGCTAGCCAACTGGGGTTGCGAGGGGACGAGCTTTGGTTAGGCCACCTTTTCTAGGCCCCTCTCCGTGTGGAGCAAGCAGTGCTGTCCCTAGAGAAGGCTGCTTGGTCGTTCAAGGTGTGCCGAGTGATGTTGTCATCCCCAGGTCAACATTAGGCGACCAATATCCTGAACCGCCTGCATGCAGGTTTGAGACTGCGGCTTCCAGTGACATCTTTCACCTGCCGTTTCGCCCCTCGCCCGTCGCTACAGGACTTGGAATGGTCAGTGTCATGGTCCGTGGACGTTTCCTAAAGCCTGCGCGGTGGAGCTTTTTGGTGGGGTGCAGTGTGCGCAGTACTGGCCCGACCCTTTAAACCCTTGGTTCGTCTGCCATGGCTTAGCAAGCTGGGACGATGGCATCGAGGTCCTCGGGTCGTAGGTTTTATATCAGACTGTCCTTGTCCTAGTCTCTGGCTCAAAAGCCTTCCCCGGAGACACGGGGGCTTTGATGTCAGGGGTTTCCTCCCTTAGCCTTTCCGCAGCCAAGCGGCCAGGCCTGCAAGGCAGCAGGGGACTCGTGGAGGGCGGGGTCGTCTATGTCCCGTGCAGATGTGAACATCTGCCCACTGCCCTCGTAGTTATCTAACCCATATCATACTGAGGCTAAAAGCTTTAAATTTGTGCACTGCCATATGCAAGCTACATTATGGTACTTACAGATAAGGATATAGACCAATGGCTTTAGTTCAAAGGTGGTGCCAGAATAGCTTGGCGCCTATAGGCGCCAAGCTATTCTGGCACTACCCTTGAACTATTTTAGTCAAAGTTATTTCACACACTGGTGTATTCCGAATGATAAAGGTTCATCCTTTGGCTGTCCATAGCATTTTTTGTGAAGGCGATTCCTACAGGACTGAAAGCGCTACTGTCAGATGGTTAGTGTAAATGAGTTAACCCCAGATTTTCGAGTTGTCACCTAACAACTATGTACTAGTTGCAGTAGATGGATTGGCCATGATATTTCAGGGGTAATGCAAGCTGATCTGGCACTACCCTTGAATTATCATGGTCGAACCTTTTCCTGCTGTAGTGCGTCAGGGCTAAATGGTTAATTTGAAGTTTGCAGTCTTTTATTCATTTATTGCAACAAATATCATTTGATATTTATCTGATTTCAGGTATTTCAGTACTTGGCAGGGTCTTGCGACCAGTGCTCCCTCCAACAATAAAGCAGGTTTGTGCATTTTTGAACCAATCTGGAACTAGTGTATCATTGTGCCCAAGGTGCAAAATACCCACATTTTGGAATTATCCTGAGGACTGCATTACAATTCAGGAGACAGATCGACCATGATAGTTCAAAGGTGGTGGCAGAATAGCTTGCCCCTATAGGCACCAAGCTATTCTGCCTCCAACCTTGAACTATCATGGTCGAGCCATATCTTGCTGTGGTGCATCATGGGCAGAATGAGTTATGGCTGATACATCAACTGCAGTGTTTCAAGAGTGAAAGTAATGTTAATAACAGCTGATTTCATAGATAGTTTTTAGTTCATGGTGAAAGCGAGATGTTTGCTGTTTAGATGTTGAACTTGTCTGATATACCAAGTACAGTTAATTTTTGGACTCTGTTAGTGTGTTGATTTGAGACTTTGGGCTTGAACAGTTGTAGCCATAAGGTCCAAAATCACAGACTAAAAGTCACATTTGAGTTGAGTGTGTAGTCTCTGAGCTGAAGTCTTTACACCTATTATAATTATTGTATCCTCTTCTATCTTTGTCTTGCAGAGAAATCCTTGAGTATCATGACGAGCAACATCGACCCTTACGAGCTGACAGTATCCACTTCGCCATCAAGGTTCCAGTCTACGCGCCAGTCTCGCCACACACCTGGCACAGTACCCCCAGGCAGTGGTTCCATCCATATTCGCATGTAGACTGTTAGTGTTTGGAATTGCTGGAAAGGTTTGATGGAGTGGGAGAAGCTGAAGACCAGTATAGCACTCACATGGACAAAGAGCAATGGTGTCATTGTAGACTTTGCATCTTGACATTGTTATGAGCGCCAATCTGTACACACAAGGCACATCACAAACCTATTGTGTGCACAGTGTTGCACAAATACAGGTCAGCTTCAGTATATCATGGCACTCAAGAGTCAGACCGCATTATTCGTGATTGTGTTATTGCGGTGCTGAATTTACATGGATTTGTGAAGAACAACTACTTGGTAAGGAAAAGGTCACTGGGCTGACATCAGCCTCAGCTGGCCCACACATGGACCAGATAAGGCTGATTTTGGCCCGAGGACCTTCTGATCAACGCGCATCCCTGTGGGAGACAGAACCCTGTGCATGCTATATCCGATACTGCGGTATAATGACCGGTAACACTGTTATGATGCAAAGTCTACACTGATATATTGGTATTATTGGACAAGACTGTTTTTTGTGTGGCTTTAATCATGGATTTATGCACCTGTCTGCATGGATATTTCCATGCGCATTACTTTTGGACCAGACTTTTTTTAAACTGATGACAGTGTTTTATATTATCATTTACCAATTTGGAGAATATTTACAACTTGCTGATAATGGGGTTTGTATCTACAATGTGTGATAATTTAAGACTTATGGTATCTTTTTTTTATAAAATCCGCCCTTGTGTGTGTGTTTGTGAGAGAGAAAGGAGAGACTAAATTTTGTTAATGGATGACAGTTGTGTGTGTGGATCTGTACAAAATCAATTACACATGCATTGATTGATATTGTGTTTCTGTGTTAATTGTTTGTGTATCAGTTTGTATGCATGTGTGTGCAGTACGTCTGTGTAATTTGAAGTATAACAAGATGGGATGATCCATAACCCACAAAGTCCCTTCTATATGAGAGCTGACCTCGCTGTCAATGGTCTCTACCTTTTGTCTTTGACCTGATTCTGATGTTGAATTATCTCCTATTGAAAAAGTCTCGCAGATCTGCCAATGCGTCGGTGAGTTCTATAAGCGGCGCAGGACATACGCATCATTGATTTGTCAAACGTCATTTGTCATGACGCAAGTTTTAGTTTTTGCGTAATTTTATATTTTACGTGATATGAGTTTCACTTTTGCTTCACAGGCTTGAGAAAATGGTGACAAAACTAGAACTTCACAGTACAATTTCAGTCTTGTTATAATTTGTGTGAAAGCAGGTTGACTTTACCTAGCTACATGATATACTAAGTACACGGGTCACCTGCATGCTCTTCTGAAAGCGCGTTGACGTGCGTGTTAGTGCGTGCATGCGTGCGCTCCAAACATCTCCAAGAGGCATAGATTCTCATGCGCCTGGAGGTGCATGAGGATCTATTCCTCTGGAGATGCACGCATGTTCGTGAGAGAGAGAGAAAGAGCCATGCGCGCAAGAGAGAATGACGTCATATTTAGAGTATTATGTCGGTGTCTGCGTGGTGATCGAGTTGCCTCTTTTATGTCACTGCCACTGTCTGAATTTCTCTAGAAGTCAAGGTTTTTTAGTGTTTTAATTCTTTTCTGGAAAGAATTAAATATTACTAAAGAAGTTGAAAGGATACAAAGCTGGCTAACGAACTCATCCAATGTCTTTCTCCAAACTAGCTATATGCAAAAGTTCAAGTAAATATGACAAAAATTATGGACTCTAATCTGGGTCAACCGACTCCTTATAAACGGTTGTTTATGTCTTCAATGAGACATTCAATTACAATATGCTCCGAGGCTCTCTTAGCCACCCACTTAAAAAAGTATTTTGCCAAATTTCAAGCTTGTGTGTACAGAAATATCGGAGATTCTCTTGTTTACATACATATGCACACACAAGCATATGGCGGCTTCGCGCCAAATGTACATTCAGCAGCGAGGTTAGCGTAAATAGACATGACATAATTTTTATCTTGTTACTTCAATTGTTAGAGGTTTAGCCTGCCCGCCTTTGACATCATGGACATGCTATTAAATTCGCCCCACCGCGACCCGTCCTAAAAAGTCCCTTCTATAAAAAGAAGAGACTTAAAAAGCAATAATGTACTTGCATATCAATGTTTCATAAATAGATGACACAATTTTTGGGTCACTGCGATAGCAAAAGTGAGTCCATTTACCAAAGGCCATACTAAAGACCAGCAGCAACATGAGTATGTGACATCAAACTTTACAAATTATGTGCAGGTATTGACACAATGTACATGACATCATTTAGGGTATGAGGGAAATGTATCACAAGTGTAATACTTGTGAAGCATAGTAAACTCGGTGTAATACAAATTCTTAAATTTTCTTGCTTGTTTTGACTTCTCACACTCATTAAAATCTCGTAACTCATTTTCACTAGGAAATCGTAATAAAACCTTATAAAATAGCATTTAGTAATATGCACATTTATCTATGTGTGAATATCAGGAAATACATTTTTCTCTAAAATGTATTTTTTCGAAAAATACTTCCCGATGACATTACTGTTAGGAGGCAACAAGGGGCGCTATAAACTAGGCAGTACCTTGGGTAGCCTCCCTTCCATCCTCATCCGGGCACACACCAATTGGAATCGCCATTCTGTTTTGGAGCGAACCAGCGGCAGTGGGGCAGGCGGGAGGGTCATCCAAGTAATGTCATCGTTGAGTATTTTTCGAAAAAATACATTTTAGAGAAAAATTCATTTGTTTCCTCAAAACACATTACCGATGACATTACTGTTAGGAAGAATAGGGAAGAGGAGGTGGGTGCCACTTAGAATGCCCCTAACCCCTGGGTAATATCGAGACCCACCCTCCCTGGTACAACCTCCTGATAATTTTAGCTAAGATGCCTGCGGCACCTGGGGTGCCGGGAGGGAGTGTTGTGCCGCGTAATGTCTCCCACCAGCGATAGGTTCTCACGCTGGCTGGAGAGGTCCCTCGGGTAGAATCGGGCGAAGGTCGACTCTGATCGCCAGCCCACCACCGCCACAAAGTCTTGACTGCACAGTTGCAGTCGAATGCGAGCTTGTGGCCATGGCTTCTGACCTCCTGTGCCCTGATGTTCATGCATTTGGCTGTATCAGGGGCAAGGTCCTGGTAGGCGGAGCGTATCACCCATCGATTGATTGATTGTACATTGCTTAACGTCCCGACAGCAACAAGGCTTTCTCAGGACGTGCCTGCACTGCTTGTGAAAAAAAATAAACAGAACATTGAATGTATGTCACCAGCCGGTCAAATACATTACATAAACCTAACACATGGGGCCTAAATAAAGCTAAGACCATTTAGCAACACACATCCAATATCAAGAGCTACAGGCAGTGCAGACAGTAGGGAAAGTTTTAAAAAGGCAAATACAGGTGAATGGACAAAGGGTAGACAGAAACACATGCCCCAGAATAGAGAGAAAAACCCACCCTGTGGGGCTGACCAGGGTGACCCTGGGAACTAAAAAATACCTAACCCCACCCAAGTCCCCCAGGGCAGACCCGGGTGGGGAGCACACAGTAGGGAGAGTTTTAAAAAGGCAAATACAGGTGAATGGACAAAGGGTAGACAGAAACACATGCCCCAGAATAGAGAGAAAAACCCACCCTGTGGGGCTGACCAGGGTGACCCTGGGAACTAAAAAATACCTAACCCCACCCAAGTCCCCCAGGGCAGACCCGGGTGGGGGGTATCACCCATCGAAGCCAGGAGATCGACTGTGCTCGCCATTTCACGGCCGCCATATCTGTGACCGCGCAGTTGCGTTTGAGCGCTAGGCTCGCGGTCCTGGCTCTGACCTCATGCGTCCTGAAGTTCATTCTTTTGTCTGCATCAGGGGAGAGATCTTGGTAGGCGGAGTGTATCCCCCATCGGAGCCAGGAGGATATCAGGGCTGAGATGACATTTCTTCCTGGGGACAGAGGGAGGAAAAAGGTGCGTCCCCTGCGTAGCAGCTTGGTCTGCCGCAGGAACACACGTAAGGCTCTAACCTGGTCCTGTTGTCTGGATTCTCGTGTAGGGCCTGCACCCCACAAGGGCTGGACGATGACCATCTGCGGGGCAGCCAATGGATAACGGGTCTTGGCTGGGAAGCCGGGTCGAACAGCAGTTGCCCAGAACTGTCCGTTCAGAACTGTAGGCATGATGGACGTGCCGAAGAGGCGTGTAGCTCGCTGACCCTGGCCGCCGCAGCGAGAGCCATTAGGCAGCGTGTCTTCCGCGCCACGTCCGGTGACCGCGCCAACAGAAGTGGTTCCAAGCGGCTAGCGTGAGCCACGTCAGCACCCAGGGTAGGTCCCATCACAGTACTAGTGAGCGGAGGGGCGGACGTCTTAGACCGAAGCGCGCCATAAGGTCAGTCAGGTCCTTGCAGTTGCCAGGGTCGGGCCGTCCCAAATGCCGGTATGTATCAGCGATCAACTCTAGGTAGCTGCAAATGGCTTGGCACCAGAAGCTGGTTGATAAAGAGCCAGAGGAAGAACTCTGCCAGCTGGGAACCGTCCGATCTGTGGTAGAGAGTCCATCAGTCGCCCTTCGTCCCACCAGTCGCACAGGACTCGCCACTGTCCCTCGGTAAACTCACCTGGTCAAGGGTCTGCAGGCTGTAGCGATAGCTTCCACCGCTGTAAGTGAGACGCCCGAGCTTGCCGCACAAAACTCCAGGTGTGGAGTAGAAGTCGCTCGAGGCACGGGTGGAACAGGGCCTGCCGCGGCTGCTTGAGCATCGTGCGCGGGGTGGGTAGCCGCAGCGGGGGGCTGCGGCGAGTTCAGGTCAGTAGTCCAAGACCTGGTCCAGCCGAAGGGCGCCACCAAGAACAGGACTACATTCAAATCTTTGAGCTTGAGCAGGAGCTTGGGGACGAGAACCGTCGGCAGATAGGTGTACACAATGAGGCCGTCCCAAGGAATGGAGAGCGCATCAACCGCCCCGGCTAGTGGATCTGGCAGAGGTTGATCCTGGGGGTCTCCCAATGGGTGCAGATCATCCGAAGATGTCCGGCCGGAGGGTCCACATGGTGTGTAGAAGCTGACCGCGTCGCGAGAGGGAATCGGCTAGTACATAGCGATGGCCCGGGATGTCTGGCTCGGAGAGAAATGCCGGAACAGCTGGTAGAGAAGGATGCCGAGTTGCGGGGAGAGCGTCTCGCCCTACTTCTGGATGTAGGCGACCACCGTGGGGTTGTCCAAAGGGACGAGCCACTCCAGGTGACGTAAACGTCCCACGCGCTGAGTGTTTGCCAGACCGCCTTCAGTTCTAACCAGTTGATGTGCTGGACCGCGAGGTCTGGGGGCCAAGTGATGGAGGCCGCTACGAACATCGGTAGAAGGTGAGCGCCCCCACTGTAGAGACTTGTATCGACACACAGGGACAGCTGGGGAGGAGGCGAGTAGAGCCATCCCGGCTCCGCCCAACGAAGGAGATGAGGAAGGAGCATCGGTAGAACCGGCACAGGAGCCTCGCAGTCGCCCGTCAATGGTTGCCAGTGCAGGAGAAGCTGAAGCGGGTGGTAGTAGAGACAGGCAAGGGGGAGTAAGTCTGCTGCCACCCTCATCAGGCCCAGAAGCTGAAGTCCCACTCTGGTGGAGACCGTCACCATCCGAGGTCAGGTTCGCCCACTCCTGGAGCGTGGCTCCGGTAGCTTCACCTCGTTGAGCTCGGTGCGAAACCATCCCCAGATGAATGAAGTGGCGAGATGGCACAAGGTCGGATGTGCCCACGGTGAGCAGGAAGCTCTGTCGAGCAGATCTAGCAGCGCATCTCGATCCGCCGCCAACCTGGCCTCCGACTGGTTCTGCAAGAGAAGACCTGGTCCAAATAGTTCCACGTAGAGCTCGAGGACGTCTGTCTGGCCCTGGCAACGACGGCGTCCAAGAAGCGGGTGAACCCTAGGGGCTGAGGCCGAGGCCGATGGGTAGAACGCGAACTGGTAGACCACTGAAGGCGAAGCGCAGGTAATGTCCTGAGGTGGGACGTGGAGATAAACATCCGACAGGTCTAGGCTGATGGCAAAGTCCATAAGCTGCACAGCGGCCCGAGGCGCTCGGGCAATCTCCATGCGAAAAAGTGGGGAGAAGATAAACTTGTGTAGGACGGACAGGTCGAAGACGGGACTCCACTTGCCACCCGGCTTGGAAGCCACGAACAGGCGGTTTTAGAAGGCTGGGGAGTCGTGTCGCGTTGCCACCTCCGCGGCGACCTTCCGAAGCAAAGCAGCAACCTCGTCGCGTAGGCGAGAGATGCTTCTCTGCACAACAGGTCTGTAGTACTCGCCACTCTTCCCCGTATCCGTACCGTCAGTGACTCCTGAGTCATTGCAACGCATCCACTGTCGCACCCGAGAAGCCTCTTGGTGCGAGTGTTGACTGTCCATCTCCCAGCGTGCCGCGCCAGCCGCTCTGTGACTGTACAGCAGTTGCTGCCAGTGTTGCGATCGTCCACGGAGCTGAGGCAGGGTTCGCCAGCGTCTCCAAAGACAGTGATCCAGCGGCCCAGTCATCAAAGTCCTACTCACCATGACATCCCTGAGCATGTGGAGTGCCTAGGTACCCGTCCTGTGGGGGGGGGGGGGGGGGAGGGGGGTGGAGCGCGCCGCCGCATCTTAACCCATATCAGCCTGAGGCTAACAGCTTCAATCTGTGCCCTGTCATACACAGGTTACTATAGAAAAGAAAAAAAACGCCCAAGGCCTTAACGAAAGGCTAGGCCAGATTAGCGTGAAGCCTAGTGGCGTCAAGCCACTCCAGCGCTACCCTTTAACTCATATTATTCGAACGTATGTCACTCCCTGGTGGACAAGATAAGGGTTAAGATGACTTCCACCATACCTGTTGTTCCCAGGCGGTTATCCAACCAAGGAATAACCATGCCCCAACGGCTTAGCTTCGGTGAACAGGCCAACCAGGGCCATGCAAAGGTGGTTGTCTACACCAGGAGTCCGTTCCTCGAAGGAGCCCATCCACGGCCCAGGCCCAGAGTAAGCTGCTTCCTGTTCCACTAGAAGAGGACCGGCCGATCATCGGAGACTCCTCACATACGTAGAGAAGTTGGAAGGCAGCCGGGTGTAGTAACATTCTTAGCGCTGCCGCTGACAAGCACTAGCTGCACCGCCATCAACTCCAACCAGCGGATGTATCTGCCTGTGTGTTCACTCGTTGCTATCCCGCTGGTATCAGTCAGGCACTCTCTGCCTAGGTGGCAAAATGAGTGCTGGTCCCCCGCCTGGCAACGTTGGAGATGTCGTCGCGAAGCAACGCCGAACCAGAGCCCTCCAGGGCCCGACTGAGGTCATCTTCCTCCACCACTCTGACTGGAGCGCGGTGGGAATCGTCTCTTCTCTTTCACTGGAAGCGTCGCTAAAGCGTCCCATCGAGTCACTGTCGTGCTGGGAGGGGGTGTCATCCCTGAGAACGGAGGCGTAAGGAGTGAGCCGATAGCGAGTCCTGTGCAGAAGGCTGCGCCAAACTGAGCTGCGATGTGACGACCGGGGACGGCTGCGTCGGGGAGAGCGTGGTAGCCGAGAGTGGGAACTCCGCCTGGAATGGCGTCGAATCATGGTAGGCGAACGGTTGCATCGACGGCACGAACTGCGCCACGGCGAACTTGGCAAGGATCCACGTGGCGGCTGACGGAAGCCGCACCCCCCGTGACGGAAGGCCTAGGGTGTTGGGGGGCAACCGGTCCCTGGTAGCAGTCTGCGAGCGTGGAGGCCTGTCAAGGGTCGTGAATGAGGCGACGCTCTGACGACCGTCTGGCACTTCTTTATCGTCAAAAACTAGCTGAACGGGAGATCCGTCGCTGCATGCCCGTCACGTCTATTAGCATCTGTGCCGAGGGGGCAGCTACAAGCTTAGTAAGTAAACAATTACTGACCTCTGTATCAGACGGCTTGCGCTTTTGCTTGGCTTGACTCACGGGCGTAGACGCGTGGCGGTCCATCGGATGTTGTTGGTCAGACCCGGTGGTATTCAGCGAGCTGACGAACCCTGTAGACGTCTGGTGTTCGCCAAGTTCGGTGTACTGTTTTACCAGCGAGCTGATGAACACTGTTGTCGGAGTACTGTTATCCTCGATTCCTCTCTTTCCATGACCAGCTTCGTCTCCGCCATGGCCCAGGCATGCTACTTCCACCTCCGCCGCATCAGTCAGATCAGAAAATACCTCGCTTCCAAAGCTGCCACCAAACTTGCTGTCTCTCTCATCCTATCTCGCATTGACTACTGCAACTCTCTCCTTTCTGGCCTCCCTCACTCCACCACTTTCACTCTCCAGCGCGTCCAGAACAATGCTGCCCGCCTCATCCTCGGAAAGAAAAAATCCGACCACATCACTCCCCTGCTCAAACTCCATCACTGGCTTCCCATCCCCCAACGCATCCAATACAAGATTCTGTCTCTCTGCTACAAATCCCTGAACAACTGCGCTCCCGCCTATCTCTCATACTTACTTCACCCCTACACTCCTCCTCGCTCCGCCTCCGACCCTCTCCGTCTCCACATCCCCCGCAGCAAACTCAGCACTTTCGGCCCCCGCTCCTTCTCAGTATATGGTCCATCCACCTGGAACACTCTCCCACTCTCTCCGTCAGAAACACTCTCTCTCCTCCTTCCAGTCTGCCCTCAAAACTCACCTCTTTCAACAGTTCTAGCACTATACCACCCTAAGCAGACTGTCCTAATGTATTTCACTATTTGTGGTACGTGAGTCGTTGTCTAAAGCGTGCGCGAGTTGTGAGTGCGCGCTTAGAGTTATAATTATTATAAGATAAGCGCATTATAAATACCGTAATTATTATTTATTATTATTAGTACTATGTTGGCCAGGCTCGGTGTCTCATAACTGCAGCGAGCTGATGAACCCTCCGGCTGTAGCCCTAGGCTCTGGATCCGCACGTGCGTCCCGATTCGTGAGTGTCCGATGTGTCTCCTCCACTGAAGCGGTCGGGGAGGCAGCAGGCGTCCGCTCTCAGGCTGGGGTCGGTCGTTCCCTCCGATAGAAACGCCAAGCTGCGACCACTGCTCCTCCCGTCCGGGGGTGCAGGCGCCGCACAGGTGAGTGGAGGCCCAGGCCAAGCACGGTAAGCAGACATCCTTTGAGTCACTCGGCCACTGGAAGTCCCCACATCTCGTGCAGGTGCGGACTTGTCCACTGCAAAACGTAAACAGTCACCGGCGAGCGAGCATGGCTCCCCGAGGCCACGCACCAATGCGATCGCGTGTACAAGTTTCAAAAACGAATCCGCTACACGACCAGTGCTGACGCCCGGCGCTTTCCACCCCCCTTGAGCGCCAGTCGTGGGCACTAACTGAGGTTATACATAGTCATGGCAGAGAGGCGGGCGAGGCAGCGCTGTAGGGACCAACATGAAGTAGAGTCACCCATGCCGACCGGTCGCTCGTCGGTAAACCAAGTCTCTGGAACAGTACAAGTCCACTGAACACAGAAACTCCGTCACTAGTGAGCCGTGAGCCCAAACGAACAATAACCGAGAGGGGGCACAGAGCACGACGTAAGAGCTCAAGCCATAAGTCCCAACCAGTCACACTATACGAAGTCCAGCCGCAGAGAGTAGGCACACAACCTTCCACGGCTAAGCTAAGAAACAGAATGGCAATTCCGGTGGGCGTGTGCCCGAATGAGGATGGAAGGGAGGCTACCCAGGGTACTGCCTAGCTTATAGCGCCCCTTGTTGCCTCCTAACAGTAATGTCATCGGTAATGTGTTTTGAGGAAACAAATGCAGTGTGTGCAATTTCTTGCTATTAAATGGAACACATAACTTCTTCATGTCAAGATGCAATATTGCCAAGGGAGACATTTCCATATTTATTCCGTACTTGAGACCACAAAATTACCATTTGCCATACTGATACATTTATGGTCTTCAACAATAACACATCAGTTAATCAATCTTACCTAACCCTTCGGCTGTTGGTAACACTTTTTGATGCAACAATTTCGGCAGGAATCATCGCAACAGAAAGTGCTAACAACAACCAAAGGGCTACAGCTAAGAATGCATTGATTTCAACACTGAAAAAAGACAAACATTTACGTAGTAATAAATATGAACTCTGCATGCACTATATAATTCCACACAAGGACAGGTTAGCGTAGGGAGTAAACAAATACTATCATGGTTTATGACACAAGAAACTCAACAAAACACTTTCTATTCCGAACCTACCTTTCTTTCTTCTCCGTTTCCTGATTATTTTATTAGTAAGCAAAAGGTTCTCAGGCCAACATCAATTACTATTGGCACAACTGCACATGGTCTAACAACTGCGTGTCAGCCTGAGGCCTTTAGTCGGTGGGTTACATGCTTGGCAGTCATCCTGTTCTGGACCGAGTCCAAGTCGGTAACATACAATGGCCTCTGCTACACTTATGTACAAGTCTGCCACACTAGATAGTTACATTTAATTAAACTGTCAAGTGGCCTATATAAACCCACGCAGTCTAGATGAGTCATTTGAATCCAAGCTGTTGACATGAAAGCATAGGCCCTGCTCTGTGGCTACACCAAAAGTGCACTTTCGGGACCAGACCCTTTAACCCCTTTGCTGCCAGTGAACACAGACTAAATTCAACATCATAGATCCCAACCGTGATAGGGACACGGGTAAGATGTGGTCTCAGCAAGAGGCATAGTTCCTCATGGGCCCCCGCAACTGCAGGGACTCATGAGAATCTATACTTCTTACAGTTGAGTAATGTTCAGTTTTTCTCAGCAATAAAGGGGTTTATGATGAAGCATTTAATGTTGATCAATTACTCACATTCAGTGTACAAGATAACAAAGGATAAATAACAGCTCATTTTTCTCTAAAATGTATTTTTTCGAAAAATACTTACCAATGCCATTACTACAATGGAACAACCTATAGCTTACATAATTTTAGCCCAAAACTTACGATGCGACCTAGCACCCAAGGTAGCCCCCCCTTCCCACCCCATATGGGTAACAGCGAGAGCAGCCAAACCAGTTTTCTTCATTTAGCCGACTAGCGGCGAGCGGGGCAGGTGGGAGGGCCGTCCGAGTAATAGCATCGGTAAGTATTTTTCAAAAAAATACATTTTAGAGAAAAATTCATTTGTTTCCTCAGAAACATTACTGATGCCATTACTACAATGGAAGAATTGCGAAAAGGAGGCGGGCGCCGCGTAACCCAGTAACCGACCAAGCTAGCACGACCCGTCCTCCCCGGCGCAAGCTCCCAGTAATTTTAGCTTAAGGATTACCTACAGCACCAAAGGTGCCGGGTGGGAGAGTTGCGCCGCCGCGATGTCCCCCACCAGGGCCAGACTATCTCGCTGGCCAGCCAGGTTTCTGAGGTAGAACCGGGTGAAGGTCGACTCGGTCCGCCAGCCTACGGCAGCCACAATGTCTTGGACAGCACAGTTGCGGTCGAAGGCGACTCTGGCAGCCATGGCTCTGACCTCATGGGCCCTGATGTGTAGTCGCTTGGCAGCGTCGGGGCAGAGGTCCTGGTAGGCGGAACGTATCACCCATCTTAGCCAGTAAGCGATCGTCTGGGCTGAGATGTCTTGTCTACCTGGGGACAGAGGGAGAAAGAGGCGGGTGCGTCCCCGGCGGAGCGGCTTGGTTCGGCGTAGGTACACGCCTAAGGCTCTCACCGGGTCCTGCTGTCTGACCTCCCTGTTGGGGCTGACTGTCTTCTGCGGTCACACAGTGATCAACTGGGGGGCTGTCAACGGGGACTGTGTCTTGGCCAAGAAAGCCAGGTCCATCAGTAGCTGCACGGAGCCATCCGACCTGAACTGCAGGCAGGCGGGGTGCGCAGAGAGCGCGTGCAGCTCGCTCACTGTGGAGGCCGTGGCAAGGGCGAGAAGAAAGCAGGTCTTCCGCATCACGTCGGACAGGCTGGCTAGGAGAAGCGGCTCGAAATGCTTGAGAGTTCAGCCAGGTGAGTACCCAGGGCAGATCCCAGCGTGGGATCAGGGAGCGGAGGGCAGGCCGTTGTATTCCAAAGTGAGCCATAAGGTCAGCGAGATCTTTACACTTGCCGGGTACTGCTCGGCCCAAGTGACGGTAAGTGTCTGCAATCATGGCAAGGTAGCCCCTGATGGTGATCGGTGCCAAGTGCTGTTCGGTGAAACGCCAGAGGAAGAACTCGGCTAGTTGGGGGGAGGTCAGATCGGTAGGGGAGAGGTGACGGAGGTCGCACCAGGCTCCAAGGACTCCCCATTTTCCCGAGGTAGACTCACAGGGTCGAGGGTCTGCAGCCTGCAGTGATAGCTGTCACTGCCTCACTCGAGAAGCTTCTAGTGGCGAGGGCGCGCCACACAATCTCCAAGCATGGAGAAGGGGCTACTCGGGGCACGGGTGGTAAAGCGCCTGGCGTGGTTGCTTGAGCATCGTGCGAGGGGTGGGTAGCCGCAGCGGAGGGTCCGTGGCGAGGTTGAGGAGGTCGGTGGTCCAAGACGTGGCCCAGCAGAACGTCGCCATCAGCAACAGGGTCGTGCTGCATCCCTTGAGATTGAGAAAGACCTTGGGGACCAGGACGGTGGGAGGGTAGGCATAAGCGCAACGGCCGTCCCAGGGGATGGAGAGCGCGTCGACCGCCCAGGCTAGGGGGTCCGGAATGGGCGAGATGAAGAGGGGAAGTAGGCGGTTCCCCCTCGTCGCGAAGGTCGATAAGCGGGGTCTCCCACCTGGCGCAGATCATCCGAAAGATGTCCGGGCGAAGCGCCCATTCAGTAAGGAGTAGCTGACCGCGTCTGAGAGGGAGTCCACAAGGACAGTCAGGCGGCCCGGGATATCTCACTCGGAGGGAGATGCCACGATCCACACACCAACAGAAAAGCCGGTAAAGAAGAATGCAGAGGGAAGGGGAGCGAGTCCCGCCCTGCTTCTGTAGGTAGGACACTATCGTGGAGTTGTCGGAAAGGACGAGCAGCTCCTGGCGTCCGAGAGTCGTTTCCCACGCGAGTAGGGCTTGCCAACCGCCTGTAGCTCCAACCAGTTGATGTGCCTGACCGCGAAGTCCGGTGGCCAGCTGCCGGAAGCCGTGGCGAAGGTCGGCAGCAGGTGTACGCCCCAGCCGGAGCGGCTGGCGTCAACGCAAAGGGATAACCGGGGGGTGGAGTAAGGAGTGGGACTCCGGTCGCGAGCCAGACGGGCTCCGCCCAGCGGAGGAGGTACGGAAGGAGCAAGGGAAGGACCGGAATGGGAGCCTCGACGTTGCCAGTCGAGGGTCACCAGTGAAGAAGCAGATGGAGCTGAAGCGGGCGCGAGTAGAGACGGCCAAGAGGAAGGAGATCCGCAGCCGCACTCATCAAGCCCAAGAGCTGTAACCAGACTCTGGCGGGGACTGCCTCCTCCTGCGACAGCAGACGAGCCAGGTTCGCCAACTTCTGAATTCGCGGTTCCGGGAGTCGCACCAGGTTGAGGTCGGTAAGGAACTCCATGCCGAGGTGGACGAGGTGGCGGGACGGGGCAAGGTTCAGTTGAAAACTCACTTTTTCCAGCTTGCTTTTCCTCTGTCGTAGATCCGTGGTCCTGTTGTATTTATTTGTAATGTTTCATATCGTCTGTCATGTTTGACTGCGTGTGTTAGCGCAATGAGTTTTTGCCACAAAAAGATTTTGCGCTATACAAGAACCATTCATTATTATTATTATTATGAAGCCCAGGCTGTCGAGGAGGGCCAGTAACACGTCTCGGTCCATCGCCAGGGCCTCTCCTTGAAGGGGGCCTGTCTGAGTCGGTCCAAATGGGCAGAAATCCATACGGGGCCACGCTGCAGCGTTGAAAGCCAGAGGTCCTTGGTCACGTCCGTCACCGCCTGCAAGGTAGGATGGAAGAGGAGTGGATCGCTGAAGGGGCCTGTCGCAGCTGACACCGTAAGTCCTGCGGAGGGTCGGGCAGATGGAAGGATGGCATGAAGGGAGCGAGGCAAGCTGCCTTGAAGCGGCGACGGCCAAGGCGAGGATGTCCCAAAAAGGCGGCGAGACCGACGAAGTGAGGCCAACTCCATTCGAGAGAAGACAGCTTGCGTGGCCCAGACGAGAAACCAGCACAGGCGTTGAGGAAGAGGGTCACTGTCCAAAAGGGATGCAGAGGCGCAAAGTCCACCTGCCTGTAGCTGCGCCGGCGGGTCCCCCAACGGGAGGGCGAAGCGAAGCTCTGCGAGCGCGGACGAACCACGTCCACTGCGGGATAGGCGACGAAGGTGTCTACGGCGAGCGCGTGGGAGGCCAAACGGCTAAGGAGCGCAGAATAAGAATCCCCTGAGGGGGGTCTCATCCACAGGCGGTGTGGGAGGACGAAGCAGAGGGAGCAAGGCGGCGTGAGTCACCGCGAGGCGAAGCGAGTCTGGGGAGAGCGTCTGCGAAGGCGCGAGCGTGAGTGGCGCGTCCGGAAGGGCAAGGTCCACGTTTCTGGAAGAGGCTGAAGCGGGCAAAGACGCTGGGGGTCCGGGAAAGAGGAGCCGCAAGGCTGCTGGCAGGAGTCCGCAGTCCGAGAAGCGACGCGTCGGGAAGGGCTCCTTCGTGCGAGTGAGCGGCCAAGGTCCAGACAGCTGTGTCCAGTCTGTGGCGTTCCAGGGGCCGTAGCTGTTGCGGGCCGCAAGACGATGCCGAAGGTCCGGCATCAGGGTGGCACGTGGTTACTTCCTGCGTGTGAGGTTTGTGTTCCGCAAGGCGGGGCGAGCTAGCTCGCTGCGGGCCAGGCTCGAGCGAGCTGGTGCGCAAGGGGGGACTGCGTCCCCCAACGTCAGGGCTTGGCAGCCGTTGTTTTCCGCAAGGCGGGACGAGCGAACTCACTGCGGACCAGACTCGAGCGAGTTTGTGCGCAAGGGGGGAATACGTCCCCCAACGTCAGGGCGTGATAGCCGTTGTTTTCCGCAAAGCGGGGCGAGTGGACTCGCTGCAGACCAGACTCGAGCGAGTGGGTGCGCAAGGGGGGGATCCTTCGTAAGCCGTCCCCCAACAGCGGTGCAGGTGCATCTTGGTCAGTCCAGGCCGAGGTATGCGCGAGGCTGCGGGATGGCGTAGGTCGTTTGCCGCTAGCAGCTCCAGGCCGTGACCAGGCTCCTCTACACAGGGCGCGCAGACATCACGGGGGCGGCCGGAGGCAGAATCGGAGCAGGAGAGGCACCACATGCGTATCACTCGGCCACTGAAAAGCGCCCCCACGGGAGCAGGAGCGAATTTGCCACTGCAACATATAGGTGAAAACACAGGCGACCGGCCATGGCAGAAGGGCGATGAGGCGGGCGCAACCACCATTTCCTTAAATCATCCAAGCAACAGACCAGTATCTCAAGATATCAAGCATAGCGCGGTGCCGAGCCAGGGCCTCTGGGGTAAAGGCGCGGTACATTCCCACTGCGCCACTCTGCTTCACCAGGTTTCCCTTAAGGATCTTCCCACTGCGAATCTAACCCGGTCCGTACGCGTTCAGTCCGAGTGACATACGGTCAGACGAAGGCGCCTAAGGAATTCGCTATGACAAACGGAAATGCCAAGTGAAGCCGCCGCCCGGCGCCAAAGGAGCCAGTCGCTGGCCCACACCGGGACCTGGGTCTGACGCGAGTCAGTCTGCATGCTCTATGCTTGGACTACAGCACCTATAAAAAAAACACTATGCGTAAACGAAACTCCAAGCGAAGCCGCCGACTGGCGCCAAGGCGCCGGTCGCTGGCCACACGGAGCCCCGGTGCTGACGAGCTTCAATCTGCGTGAAATACGTTAGGACCATAGCACCCATAAAATTCGCCATGTGCAAGCAAAAAATTCCAAGAGTGAAGCCGCCACATGGTGCCAAAGGCGCGGGGCGCTGGCAAACACCGAGACCTTACCTGGCCATCTTGCAGCAGGGGGGGGGGGGGGGGGGGGGGGGGGGGGGGAGACCTGACACGAAGAAGAAGGGGGGCCCCCGTGGCTGAGGGCCGCATATGACCGGGAAGAGGCCGCGTCCACGACGAAAGTCCCAGCAGTCCAAACCAGCGAAAGCGTCCAGGGCCGCCAAAGACGAAGCACACCGAACGCCAGGGGATGGCTCCGAGCCAGGCACAACACATGCCGCAAAGGTCACAAGTGCCGGAACACGTGGTGTAGCACAGGGCCCCACGTGGGGCTAAGAACCTGGCTCCACGGTCAGGCTTGTCCGGGAACCAAGTCTCGTTTTGTCGAAGTCAGGCGCAGAAGCGCAAAGTCAATAGAAAGGTACACAAGGAAACAGTCCAAGTTCCAAGGCAAGGCGAAAGCACAGCCAGGAACAAAGTCCAAGTAGCAGAAATTTCCACAAGTGTAGAACCATACACAGCCATAGGCACGCTGCAGAGGGCTAAAGCACGTCTACACGTTGCAAGCTAAAGGAGAAAACTGGTTTGGCTGCTCTCGCAGTTACCCGTATGGGGTGGGAAGGGAGGCTACCTTAGGTGCTAGGTCGCGGCACCCCTAGGTGGCCTCCCCTGGCCCTATAGGTACACATCGTAAGTTTTGGGCTAAAATTATGTAAGCTATAGGTTGTTCCATTGTAGTAATGGCATCGGTAATGTTTTTGAGGAAACAAACTATGTACATTCTACAATACACAGTTTACACATGTGCTTCTATTATGTGATTGTGACATGAGCCATTAACCCTTTGGCTATTGGTAGTGATGGCTCCTGCAAGAGTCATCATGACTAAAAGTGCTACCGACAGCCACAGGGTCAAAGCATAGTCGTTGTGACATAGTGCAATAAAGTCCAAAGCCACACACCAGCATAAATCCACAAGTATTTACAAAGATAACCTTGGCAAGAAAATTTGTGAAGCATGTCTCCTATCCATCGAAAGCCCACTCAGGTAGGGTACATCACAAACATTCACACAAACCTGCATTACAAAAATAATGCCCAAAATATGCTTCACATTCATCACTGAAGACTACAAAATTTCATGATTGTATAACTGTTAGCAGAGGAAAATAATGTTGAGGAAAGATGACTAAGAGGAAAACCTACCAACAAGTATTCAAGTATCATCATCTTAACCCATATCATACTGAGGCTAAAAGCTTCAAATTTGTACACTGCCATATGCAAGCTACAATATAGTACTTACAGATAAGACCAAGAGCTTTAGTTCAAGGGTAGTGCCAGAATAGCTTGGCGCCTAAAGGCATCAAGCTATTCTGGCACTACCCTTGAACTATTTTAGTCAAATTTATTTCACACAATGGTGTATTCCGAATGATAAGGGTTAAAAGATGACATCAGAATAGGGTGCATATAGAATAAACTTCTTTGTAATATTTCATTTGAGTAGCTGTCCAATACATAAAAAGTTAAACCACACACACCAAAAGGTGCTGGTCAGCCTAAGTATTGTGTGTGCGCCAGTATCTTATACGATGCACACAGGTCTCCAGCTCCGATGGGGATGCCCAGTGAACAAAAAATCTCCTGGCCAAGGTCAGCCTTAGCTGGTCCACACACAGTCATGCGCACGCCAGCTAAAAATGGCATTGGCTAGAAGACTTTTCTTCTTCACACATCAATGTCAATTCGCCATTACAATAATGAAATCACAAACAACGCAGCCTGATGTCATAGCTCCCAAATACTATGATATACTGAGGCTGACCTGTAGTTTGAAAGATATGAGCATGATTGTGCTAATGCTTGCAAGATAAAAACTTGTGCTTGATACTGTACCATACACCTAAACTGGTTGAGCCTGTGCATTGTTGGCCTGAATAAAACACTGAGATCTTCACATTTTTTTGAGGAATACATTATATCAATATATGACAGAACATTGACACAAAACTGAACAAAGTTTCAAAATCATTCAAATTGAGACGAACGCTCCTACCAGTACCATGCATGCAGTAGAATCCCTGATGAAAAGCAATGTACCTGACAGTAGAGTACTCATAACACATGTTGTACACACATCACACTCATAATTTACACATACACAATCTGGATACACGTTGATTTGTGACAAGAAAATACAGTCACAAGTGCTTTTGCATAGTTTCTTTCTATGAGCTTTCTGTTACACACACATACACACACAGTCTTAGTTCATTATGAGGTGTACCAAAGGGTACAAGTGTTCATCAGACTCAATTGAACACCGATGACAACACACAGCAGCATGTTTTTGATTGGTGCACACGTGTACATGTAAGTGTCGGATCAATGTAAAAGTTTATGTATAAGTATAACCCACACTAGTAACAGTGACACTATGATTATAAATAATGCAAGTAAACAGAGCCCCTCGTGCATGTAGCCCACGGTACTGTAAACTGTACCACTTACCGCGTGCACTAAGGGATAATATTGCAGATCATGTAGACAGTTGTATGTCTGAGTGTTGCATCACAGCATGCATATTCAGGCAGAGCACTGTCTGCTTTATATTCCGCAGCAAGTAAAATGTCCACCAGAGCGTACAGTAACACGCATGCTCTCATGTTAAGCTCTTCTGCTTTGGCAGTTTCATACTGAGACAAGTTATTTACAGCTTTTCATTATATTCAGACACTGTTTTTCATAGTTTGCATAAACATTATGCATAAAGCAAAAATACAGTAGACACAAAGAAGAGATCTGGCGATATTGCACTGCTACTTGAACTTTGCTTGGACAGTTCCAAAAAAGCAGACATCAACAAGAAAATCAAAAATCTCATGGCTCACGAGCATGACCATTCCGCACAAATTTCCTGACCTGTGACTGGCATAATTCCAACAACAAAGGCATCCACAAAATTCTGATACCTTCAGAAGAAATGACCTGAATAGATGCAAAGCAAGTGACAATAATATGTGACATGCATCGCTTCAGGGGCAAAGGTGGGAGATGGATCACTCAAAGGTGTTCCCTGATTGACTTGGCACTTCTTTAGGAAATGTAGCACTACCCCTTAGACGTAGACATGCCATACTGTTTTACCTTTTGTCTGTCAGTAGCACTTTTGTCGTGATGATTCCTGTAGGAATCATCGTGACAAAAGGGCTACCAACAGCCAAAGGGTTAGAAATATAATAATCCAGTCAGACCATACCAGAAAAGTGCTCTGCATAAAGAGTTGGGTAACATTTTTGGAACTGTTTGAGTCGCTGTTTCTTCTCTTTCAAGGGCACCTTTGTGTCATCAAGCACACTGTTCATGAGGGAGATGAGTGAATCCTGGGTACAGTCCCTGGCTTGCCGTTGATACTCTTCTCTTGACACGCGTTGGCTAAAGGCAGAGTCTGCAACAGAGACTGGTTTCAGTCCAAATAAAAGGGTGGGAAAAAAAATAGAGTTTTAGACCGTCAGGTGCACCACCCATGGGCGTGCCACTTATTTCACAAAACTTCTTTCATGTTTCATAGAACTTATCATGAGTAGTTTGGAAACAGAATGAGAAACATTTACTCATTTAGACCTGATAAACTACAGCAGAAGATGGATCAACAATGATAATTCAAGGGTAGTGCCAGACTAGCTTGGTGCCATCAGGCACGAAGCGAATCCGGCATTAACCTTAAATTATCATGGTCGATTCATCCCCTGCTAAGGGTACATTGTTGTTTGGTGACAGCTCCAAAAGTTGGGAAATGAGGCTGTCAGATTAAATGGGTTACCGGGTAAGCTTTGAAACTTTTAAATGACATACCTACTCAGGAATAGCCTCAAGCTATCACAGCCCAAAATGAAAATTATAATGTCATGCTAAGAGCTCACCATGTCTAAAGTTAATCCCTACATATCATTGCTATATAAATTATCAGTTCCTGAAGGGCTACTGAGAAACCGTACACCTCGGTACATACCCATATCAGGCAGATTCTGGCCAGTCTTCAGCTGGTACAGCTTCAGAGAGACCTTTTCACAGATACTACGAGGCACTGTGAACATTTTGTGCATGTTCTGCATCATAAACTGCACCAGGATCGAGCCAAGGTTGGGCGCCAACAGCTTGTGTCTGAAGATAGCATCGGAGAAAGCTCGCAGTACAATCACCTCATTTGAATCCTGCAATACACAATACAATGACAAATTAAAAGATAATTCAAGCTGGAATGACCTGTCATAACAATAAGCACATAAACAAATGCAAGAAGAGAAGCTACACTTAACACTGAAACCCATACACGGCACTTGTGTAACTCGTAGCTACCTTTATACAATAGCAAAAACATCTATAATCCATCCAATTTTTTTTCCTATGAGTAGCTTAGTCACATATGTACAATTTCTGAGGAGATGGCCTCATCATACAGAGATGACTAAAACACACACTTTAACACATTGATGGTAAAAATTCCCATATTTTAGAGATGTCCTCAAAAGACTACTTCAAACCTGTTCAAGAGCGTGAACGCTCATGAGAGTTCAAGGGCGGTGCCAGAATAGCTTGGCATCTCATGCGGCAAGCTATTCTGGCACCATCCTTGAATTATAATGGTTGATCTGTATATTATTGGGAAGTGTCAGAGCTCTGCGGTTCAATTGGAATATACAGGTACTACAACAAAACAGCAGCTTACACTGTGGTCTAGCACAAGTGAGTTGTCCAGGGAGATGGCCACCATGAACTTTAGTAGTCTGTGCAGCTCTTCTTTCACAGCTAGCGGCAGCAGAAGCATGTCAAGACGTAATGACTCTAGTGCCTGTCGTTCATGATGCTGCAACATCAAATTCAGGATGGCCATATGTAGGTCAAAGAACCGCCCAGGCAGAATGGTGTCCCCCAGAGACGTGTAATGTTTCCGCAAAATCTCGAATGCTTGACGTTTAGCATTGCTATCATCTATGTGTAAAGCATGATCTGCCAGCAAAGAAGCACCTGTAACAAAACAAAGAAACAACATGAACAGGAATCAAATTTGTGCAGAATGTCTTTGATTCACAACACTATGTAACATTACTTACTTACTTACTTACGCCTGTCACCCCTACCCGGGTATAGGCCGTCGACGAGAGACCTCCAGCAACTCCTGTCCTGTGCTTCTCCTTCGATTCTACTCCAGGTGGTTCCCAGTCTCTTGATGTCTGCTTGGAGGTCTCGACGCCAGGAGTTTCTCGGCCTACCTCTTTTCCTCTTTCCCTGGGGGTTCCATGACAATGCCTGCCTAGTGATACTGGAAGCTGGCTTTCTCAGACTGTGACCGATCCATCCCCATCTTCTTCGCCCAATTTCATTCTCTGCTGTTATCTGCTCTGTTCTCTCCCAGAGTCTGACGTTGCTGATCTTCTCTGGCCAGTGGATTTTCAAAATTCTTCTAAGGCAACTGTTCATGAAGGTCTGTTGACTGTGGTTTTTGTCAATCTCCAAGTCTCTGCTCCATATAGGAGAACTGCTTTTACATTGGAGTTGAAAATCCGGACTTTGGTGTGTTGTGACAGCTCTCTGGAACGCCACACTTTTTTCAACTGGAGAAAGGCTGCTCTGGCTTTACCGATTCGTGCTCTGACATCTGCATCAGTGCCGCCTTTTTTGTCTATGATGCTCCCGAGATAGGTGAAGGACTCCACCTCCTCCAACGGGGTGCCAGCAAGCAAGACTGGTTCTTCCCTGGTTGCGTTCAGCCTCATTGTCTTTGTTTTCTGTTTGTGAATGGTGAGGCCCACTTGGGACGAGATGTCAGCAAGCCTCGTGGTCTTGTCCTGCATTTGTTGATGAGTGTGGGACAGTAATGCCAAGTCGTCTGCAAAATCGAGGTCGTCAAGCTGTGTCCACAGTGTCCACTGTATTCCACTTCGTCTGTGCTCTGTGGTCATCTTCATGACCCAGTCTATGGCCAGTAGGAAGAGGAACGGAGACAGCAGACACCCCTGCCTGACACCAGTTCTGACCTGGAGCTCCCTGGTGAACTGCCCTTCTTGGATCACGCAGCATGTCATGCCATCGTAGCTGCTCTTGATCAGGCGGACGAGCTTTGTGGGTACACCGTAGTGTCGTAGGAGTTTCCACAGAGTCTCTCGGTCCACACTGTCAAATGCTTTCTCGTAATCCACAAAGTTGACGTACAGCGGGGAGCTCCACTCCAGAGACTGTTCCACGATGATGCGGAGAGTGGCGATCTGGTCTGTACATGATCGGTTCTTCCTGAATCCTGCTTGCTGGTCTCTCAGCTGGGGGTCAACAGAGCTCTTCATTCTCTCCAGGATGATCCTGTTGAAGACCTTTCCTGGTACTGACAGCAAGGTGATTCCTCTGTAGTTGGAACACTTGCTGAGGTCGCCTTTTTTGGGAAGCTTGGTTAGGTACCCCTCCTTCCAGTCAGCCGGCATCACCTCCTCTTCCCAGATCTTTCCAAACAGTGGGTACAGCATCTCCACTGTTGTCTCTAGGTCTGCTTTCAGAGACTCCGCTGGGATGCCATCTGGCCCTGCTGCTTTGCCGTTCTTCAAAAATGCCACTGCTCTTCTGATCTCTTCCTGGCTGGGTCTGTCACAGCTGATGGGTAGGTCGGTCTCTGCCGGCTGGATGTCTGGGGGGTCGGGTGGGCTAGGTCTGTTCAGTAACTCTTCAAAATAGTCGGCCCATCTGTCGAGTTGGTCTGCTCTGTCTGCAATAGGCTTGCCTTCTTTGTCTTTTACTGGTCTTTTTGTATGGCCATACTTGCCTGACAATCTTTTGGTAATGTCGTAGAGCTGTTTCATGTTGCCGCTGCCTGCTGCCTTTTCTGCCTCTGCTGCCAGGCTGTCTGTGTAGGCCCTCTTGTCTGCCCTGATACTCCTCTTCACCTTGCGGTTGGCTTCCGAGTATTCCCCCTGTGCCCTTACTTTGGCTGCTCTCGTGCGACTGTTGTTGACAACTGCTTTCTTCTGCTTCCTCACTTCTATGTTCTTCAAGGTCTGTGCCAACAGCCAGTCCTTGTGATGGTGTTTCCTGAACCCTACAGTGTCTTTGCAGGTTGAGTTCAGCGCCTCTCTAACTGCCTTCCACTGCTGCTCTGTGGTGACCGCCTCCTCTTCATTTACTAGCTCCTGTAGCGCTTGAAAACAGTTGGACAGCACCAGTTTGAACTCTTCTCTAACTCCAGTTTCTCTCAGGAGGCCTACATTATAGCGCTGTCTTCTTGTTGTCTCTGTGCGGCTTTTCTTTAGCTTGAGCTTCATTCTTAAGGTAAGCAGATGGTGGTCGGAGGTGACATCTGCTCCCCTCCTCACTAGAACTATGTAACATGATGATTCAAAACAATGCGGTGTGTCTCATCTTGAAGAAACGAAGAGAGACCACGTTACGGCTCTACTGAAGCAGCTGCACTGATTGCCCGTAAAATTCCGCTGCCAGTACAAAATTGCAATTTTCACCTATCGGCATTTTGACGGATCTCTCCCGCCGTACCTTTCTGCCAAGCTGTCTGTTTATCAGCCATCATGCACCCTCCGTTCCTCTAGTGTAAAACTTTTTAAAATCCCAAAGCTTAACATGAAAACTGTCGGGGAGCGTTCTTTCACTTTTTCAGCAGCAAGTGTGTGGAACTCACTGCCAACTGATATGCGGAATCTGCCCACATTGTCACAGTTCAATAATCACTTAAAGACTTTTCTTTTCTGTCAGGCATTTAACACTTATCTCATCTTTAGCTAACTATTGACTGCCTTTTATTCTGATCCTAGAGGAAGTGAATGTAAGGTGTTGGGAAGAGATGGGGTGGTTTAAAGTGGTGTATAATTGTGCGTGTGTCTGAGAGAGAGGGTGTGCTGTTGTGCATGCGCAGTGAGTCCAGTGTTTTCCTGGAGAACAGCGCTATACAAGAACTATGTATTATTATTATTATTTAACATCAATGCCCTCAGTCAATGCATGTTGCTCACAACCTCCTTTGTTTCCCAAGGGGGTTCACTCATGTCTATTTGAAGACAGCATATTTAAAAGGCAGGGATGTCTCAGGGGTATGATCTCAGCGTGGATCAGTTATGGCAGTTATCACTGTGGCCAATGTGTGTGTGGTGAGGGCCAAAGTTGAGACATCTATCAAATAAACCAAGCAGGACCTGCTTCTATCAAATAAACCAAGCAGGAAAGATCCACTGGACAAGATCTTATCAAAGGAGGCTTTGGATTCCCAACACACCATCCTGTTCAGACTGAGCATTCTTTAAAACATTTCTTGCACGGCTTGTTTGCTATGGCGCACTCAAGCTCTGGTGAGCACCACATGCAATAGTGCGTGAAGAAGGGGTTAAATCATTAACCCATCTAAACCCACAGCTGCTTTTCCCAAATTTTAAAGGTGCACCCTAACAACTATGTACAAGTTGCAGGAGATGGATCAACCATGATAATTCATGGGTAGTGCCAGATTAGCTTGGCACCATCAGGCGGCAAGCTAATCTAGCACTAGCCTTGAATTATCATGGTTGATCCATCTCCAGCTGAATTGCAGAGCTAAATGGGTTAACCCTCGTGTACATGCAGCTAGTTGCCATAGGTACTGTTTATAGTATTGGTAACAGCATGCACAGAGGTTAACCCATTTAGGCCTAATGCCCTGCAGCAGGAGATGGATTGATCATGATAATTCAACGGTAGTGCCAGATGAGCCTGGCACCTTTAGGCGCTAAGCTCATCTGGCATTACCCTTGAATTATCATGGTCAATCCATCTCCTGCAAATGGTACATGATCATTAGATAACACTCACATGCAGATGTTAAAAACTTGCTTACCTTTAGGCAGACACTCAATGCAAGCTATGGCTCTTTGAATCACACCATCGTCATTCTCCTCCCCAAGCCCTACTCTGTCCAGATTAAACACGCTCTGGGTAAGCGGCAGGTGCCAGTTCTTGGCAACGATGTTGGAGATGATGAGGTTATGCTGCTGCTGCTGCCGCTTACTGGGTTTGTCTGGTGCCAGGATGCCATCCAGGAAGACCAAATCGATCATGGTGGTCAGCTGGGCCAGAGCCACCTCACGCCACGTCTCCTCCACCACTGTGTGCGGAAAGAAAGCAAACACTGTTTTGGGCAGTTTGTTAACTCATTCGAGACGTGCCGCATCCGGATCCGGAAACGGTACGTCTGGAATGAGTTAACCCATTCAGCCCTGACACACTTCAACAAGGTATGGGTCAGCCACGATAGTTTTAACCTTTTGTCTGTCGGTAACGCTTTCTGTCATGATGATTCCTGCAGGACTCATCGCAACAAAAAACTGCTACCAACAGCCAAAGGAATGACGTTTGTGCCAGCGCAGCTTGGTGCCTCTTTCAGTAGACAGATCAGCTATTTTAGTTCAAAGGTGATGCCAGAACAGCTTGGTGGCAAGCTGCTCTAGCACCACCTACAAAGCGAATTACTCCAGGCAGTAAAGGGTTAATACGTGTAGTTTGCAGTATTTTTTTTATATACATTTTTGCAGTAAGTCTTACAATAATGCTGGATAAAAAGACTAACCTTAACTCTTTCGAGACGTGTCGCATCCGGATTCGCGGCGTTACGCAGCGAATCCGGTTGCGGCACATCTTGAAAGAGTTCATTCTAAAGTTTGACCGTCGTAAAATTAAAGACTTTTCTGCTCTTCATCTCCTTTGTACACAGGAGAGTTATACGCAGTTGTTATATGTACCTACTCACATGCATGGCAAGACAACATTGATAACGCATATATCAAATTTTAGCAACCAAAGCCTGCCATGGAGCAGATCGCTTTTGAACTAGTGCATGTATCATGGTTGATCTGTCCTCCGACCTGTAGTCTTCTGGGCACAATCTGGAAAATGTTTACCCCAGGCCTCAATGTGTTAAGATGCCAAGAGATGAGAAATAACATATATCTTGACACAAGGAATCTCTCAAAAATGGCTAGAAAAAATCTTATGGACAATTTTGGGGACAAGAGTTTCAGCACCTCGACCAGTGTTATCGGCAGCATTAATTTGTTTCTCTTTTCTTCTTACCCTCCAATCTTCACTGCAAAAATTTTATGTCCAGCAGAAATTACTATTAAATTTTAAAGTCTTAAGTGTTAACCCTTTGGCTGTTGGTAGCACTTTTTGTGGCAATGATTCCTGCAGGAATCATCATGACAAAATGTATTTTTCTCTAAAATGTATTTTTTCGAAAAATACTTAACGATGACATTACTATTAGGAAGGTACACTTAGCTTACCAATTTCAGCCTAAGAATCCGTTCTGTACATACACAACCAGGGAGGCGACTCTAGGGCGCCATAACCAGATACCCTGAGTAGTCTCCCATCCCTCCCTATCCGGTCATGTGCCCAGTGGTATCATGCTAGTCTGACACTTAGCTTACTGGCGGCAAGTGGGGCAGGCGGGAGGGTCCTCTGAGTAATGTCATCAGTAAGTATTTTTAGAAAAATGAATTTGTTTTATCAAAACACATTACGGATGGTATTACAACTATGAATGGTTTCTTAGCTAGTCTAATTTTAGCCCCAAAATTGTTGTGTACGGGTACGGTCATGATGGCAGGAGAGGGGCGCCATAGCCTAGGTGGAAGCCGGGTAGCCTCCCTTCCGGATCAAACACGCATGCACTCAGCGCTTACTACTTCAGTCAGTTTTTTTGCTAGTCCAAGATAGGTTGTGTAGGTCAGTGGCTCTTCGTTCGGACTGTTCTTCTTCGGTGGAACTTGTGTTCGGGTTCCCTCTTGTGAGCCTTGGGGCTTGGACGCTTTCGTGCGGTTACAGGCCTGGCTGTAGGAAGAATTTTTAAGAAGGAAGCCATTTCTCGGGCGTTTAAGCGCCTTGTGAACTTTACTCACTGGTGGGCCAGTCAGCTTAGTGCCTGCCTCGACCGGTGCCCTCTTGCTTCGCCCTCGGCTAGCCTCATGGACTTCGGTAGATTTTGCTCGCTACCTGTGCCTTGCAGTGCTCTTCCTTCTTCGCCAACCGGTTGTGACTGTCGTCGCTGGGGGCTACGCTGTTCAGACCGGGAACTGACGGAAATTGGTTCTTCGACGCCATTTTCGTGGGACGGCGCCCGGCCTTCTCTGGTGGTCTCGTCCTTTCGTGTCTCTTCTCCCTAATTATGGCAAGGTAAAATCTCGGTCACTGCTTCCGTCCGGCGCTCAGGGGAAGGGTAGAGCACCGTGCGTCAGCATACGCCGTGAACTTTCGTCGTATCGTTTAACCGCGGTTTGTATTGCGTGCCCGCGGGGGCACGTTCGCTCGCTTTTCATTATAACGCTATGTTTTGCAGTTGGCAAGTCCGTACCTGTACTAGATGTGGACAGTTCCAATGGCCAAGTGACGGACATGAAGTTTGCCTTCCCTGTTCCGCCTGTACTTCCTCCAATCCGTGCCTGGTCTGCACCCCCTGGCTGGAAGAGCAGTGGACCCAGCTATGGAGCTTTTACTGCCGTGAACAGCCGACACCAGAACGGAATAGGGGTTGCAACACCGGTGAGTCCCATAGTGGTTATTACCGGAAGACAGTACAGTCAACGCCGCAGCTTAGGCCGCGAGCCCGGTGGCCACCGGCCGGTCGCAGTTCCTCAAGCTCCGAAAGCTAAGCATTGAGACAAACCCCCTTCTCGGCACAAGGTTTCCCCGCTGGTATCCCCCACAGACCTAACTAGTGGTTGTTCCCAGCCGACAGAACAGTCAACGCCGCGACTTCGGTCGCGAGCCCGTTCTTCTACGCCGGCAGCTCCCACAGAATTGAACAGTGGCCTCTGCCCGGTTTCGCCGTCTTCGGCGCCACGAGTTATCGTTCAGGAACAGGCTTCAGCACCGGTACCTGTCTCAGCACTGGAGGTAACTGCTTCCAAGTTGGTGGATCCTCCGCCTCTGCGCACGCCTAACGCAAGAGATCAGCGCTCCAGACAGGTCCTTCGCACACCTTGGTCGGAAGAGAAGACGCGCCGGACGCTCCCCCACTCTTCAACTTACGGTACACAAGAGGCTGCGTTACATCGAGAAGTCCCTACCCGGTCTCGTTCTGATCGCCGCCACTCTTCTCACCGCCAATCGCGCTCGCGAGGGACAGGTCACCGCACCGACGGTCTACGTCCCGCTCTTCGCGTGCTAGCCAGCCCTCTCGGACGTCTTACAGGTACAACACGCCTTCGGTTGGTCGTCGGTCCAGGTCGCGCCCCCTGAACTTGGATTTATCCTTGGTTACAGCGCGCCCGTCTTCTCCTCTGCGCTCTGGACGTTCATCTTCCATGGTGAGAGGCCACTCTCGACGACGCTCCCGTTCTAGGAGTTACCGCTCCCGCCGCAGGTCCCCTCCCAAGGCCTCGACGTCTTCCCGACCCGTGGCGGTTCCTGGCTGCTCCCTCCTTCCTCATTTAGGATCCCCCCCATGCACCTTGCGCGTAGAGGATGACGCCCTCAGCCTGGCCCCTGAGGACTCGGTTTCGGCCCTGCTGTGTGAGACAGCCCATCACGTTCTAGTCCTGCTCTCCCTGACTTGACGGTTGGGATCAGAATCAACAGCCTTCGGCGGGTGGACACAGGTTGGAGACCCTCCGCACCCTGGATGAAGCGGCTCGTATCATCTCGTCGTGCCTCCTGGCGGAAGACTGCCTGCCCTCCCCACCGCTGAAGAAGGCCGCGATCAGACAGCGCATCTCATCCGCAATGCTCTAGCTTCGGCGGGACTCCTCGACCTCCTGATGCAAGCTATCGTCCGTCGCGTGGAAGAGGCTTGGCATCCGTCCATTACGCCGCTGCTGGGAGACTTACTCGCTCTAGCCGTCTCCAGTAACCGCGCTGCCTACCACACCTGTGTCAACGCCATGGCCGCAGCCTCTAACTGTGACCTCATGCGTCGGGATGCCCTTCTCCGCGCCTGCCCGCTCCCTGAGGACCTGAGACTTCAACTTTGGCAATCCCCCCCCTTGGCGGAGAACTACTTGTAGTTCCTACGTGGCTGGCGGTTAAAGAAGCGAATAAGGACTCCTGGCCCAGCCGACCTGCTCCACCCTCCTTTCAGTCTACCCGCAGGACGCTGGGTCGCGCCCTGCGTGTGTCCAGACCCACCACCCATCCCTACACCATAGGTGGACGCCTCCTCCCCAGACCTCTGGCCTTCCCCCACGCCCGTCAAATCCCAGGATCCGCCTCCGCGCCCGCTACCAGGACCTGGACCAAGCCCGGCCGTCGCCCCTAGCGGGCCACTGACTGTCTCTCCACTCGGCCCCCGCCGACCGCTTCGGGGTCGCCTGTCGGCGGGAGGCTCACACAGCACAGCACCGCGTGGAGCTCGCTGATACAGGACGACCCTTGGATTCTCGCAACCATCTCAGAAGGACTCCTGATCTCTTTTCGTTCTCCACCCCCTCTGCGACGTTCTCCGATGTGGACCTTGGTCCCTACAGACCAGCTCAAAGCGGACGCCCTGCGCACCAAGGTAGCTGCCTTACTTCGGAAGGTGGCCAAAGAGGTGGTGTTTCGACACGACTCCCCAGCCTTCTACAGTCGGCTCTTCGTTGTGCCCAAGCCGGGCGGCAAGTGGCGTCCTGTTATCGACCTGTCGGCACTCAACAATTTTATCGTAGCTCCACACTTCCGCATGGAGACAGCTCAGGCCCTTTGTCCCGCGGTGCAAGCCATGGACTTCGCAGTCAGCCTGGACCTCTCAGATGCGTACCTTCACGTCCCCATGCACGCAGCCTCCAGACGGTATCTACGCTTTGCGTTCGAAGGTGTGGTCTATCAGTTCCGCATGCTTCCCTTCGGCCTCAACCTCAGCCCTTGGGTCTTCACTCGCATCATGGACGCCGTGGTGGCCAGAGCCCGTTGAACGTCCACGAGCCCCATATCCAACTACCTGGACGACATGCTGTTGAAGAATCAGGCCGAGTCCGCCTTGGAAGAAGACCGAGAGGCCATGCTTCAGCTCCTCGAGACGCTGGGCTTCCTGGTCAACTTCGGCAAGTCCGACCTCGTTCCGTCGCGCCGATTCGTACACCTAGGCATGGAGTTCTGCACCGACCTCAAACATCGTCCGGCTGCCGGAACCCCGCATCCAGAAGTTGGCGAATCTAGGTCAGCAGGTGTCCCAGTCGACTACGATCCCTGCCAGGCAGTGGCTTCAGCTCTTGGGTCTGATGAGTGCCGCAGCAGATCTGATCCCTTTGGGGCGTCTCTACTCCCGTCCGCTGCAGTTGCATCTTCTCCTGCACTGGCGGCCTCCGACCTCCGACCTCGAAGTTCCGGTTCCAATCCCTATTATGCTCCGCCCTCACCTGCTGCGCTGGGCAGATACCACCTGGCTCACGATGGGAGTGCCGCTGTTCTCGCCACCCCCCACCCTCTCCCTCTGCGTCGATGCGAGCCTCTCCGGTTGGGGCTCGCGCCAGTAAAAGCTCCAAAGCTGTGACCACAACTCCTCCGGCCAAGTGGCGCAGACATCGCAAGTGCGGTCGGAGGCGCAGCTGGAACAAGGGAGGCACACTTGGTGGCGATTGCTCGGCCACTGAAAGTCGCCGCATTTTAAGCAGGTGCGAACTTGGCAGCTCAACACACATCAAAGGTGAGAGGCAACCGGATGCGGGGACCCCATGGCCCCGCACACGAATACGATCGAAACGCGCGAAACGAGGGAAAAAAAGAAATTCCATGGCCGAAGCCGGCACCCGGCCCCGGGGCGAGACACAGGCAAAGACCGAGGCCTTACCTTTCCATGTCAGCAGGGCAGGGGGAAGTACACTCCACCAACCCACCGCGGGAGCCGGTCGGGAGACTCCAGGCACCCCAACCCCGCCCAGGTCAGTCACAAGTCCCAGCAGGAAGAAATCACCAACAAACACCGTCTCTGGTAACTGAGCGCCCCCGAAAACAAGCACAAAGTCCAAGGAACACAGTAGTCCAAGGCGACCGGGTCAAGGAACCGGTCGCAGCGTACACAGTCAAAGTCCCATAGGCTAGAACATGTGCGTTAGCTGTAAGCTAAGTAGAACGACTGGTTGTCACACCACGTGGCACGTGACCAGATGGGCACGGGAGACTACTCACGATCCTGGTTAGGGATCCCTAAGTGCCTCCCAGGTTGTGTGGGAGCACAACAGGTCCTTAGGCTAAAATTATGTAAGCTAGTAGACACTTCCAGTAATGTCATCGGTAATGTTTTGGAGGAAACAAAATACAATTTAGAGAAAAATACATTTGTTTCCTCCAAAACATTACCGATGACATTACTATTAAGAAGAATAGCGAAGAGGAGGAGGGTGCCGCCCACAACTTTTACCCCCAGTAATCGGGTTAGCCAGACCCACCCTCCACCGGGGCAACCTCCCGACAATTTCAGCTAAGCTTTACGTATGGCGCCCAAGGCGCCGGGAGAGAGTGTTGCGCCGCGGCGATGTCCCCCACCAGGGCCAGGTTCCATCGTTGGCCCGAGAGGTCCCTGAGGGAGAACCTGGCGAAGGTCGACTCTGCCCGCCAGCCCACGGCCGCCACAATGTCCTTGACAGCACAGTTGCGGTCGAAGGCGACGCTCGTGGCCATGGCTCTAACCTCGTGTGCCCTGATCTTCAACCTCTTAGCTCTCTCCGGGGAGAGGTCCTGGTAGGCAGACCGGATGACCCAACATAGCCAGAAGAATATTGTCTGGGCCGAAATGTCAGGTCTGCCCAGGGTCAAAGGCAGAAGAGGTGGGACCATCCCTTCCGGATGGGATCGGATCGGTGCAGGTACACGCGCAAGGCCTGCACAGGATCTTGCTGTCTGGTCTAACGGGGGAGTGCCAACCCTTTCAGCGGCCGAATGGTGAGCACCTGAGGCGCGGTTAAGGGGGACCTGTTCTTGGCCAGGAAGGACGGGTCAGTTAGGAGCTGCACAGAGCCATCCATTCTGAACTGTAGGCAGGCGGGGCGAGCCAAGAGCGCGTGCAGCTCGCTCACCCGGGAAGCAGTGGCGAGGGCCAGGAGGAAGCACATCTTCTGGGTCACGTCTGCGAATCGCGCCAAGGGGAGCAGTCCGAATTCAGCCACGTCAGCACCAGTGTAGGGTAGGTAAAGCGTGGTACCAATGAGCAGGGAAGAGGCCACTGGAGGCCGAAGTGGGCCATAAGGTTGGCGAGGTCCTTGCAGGCGCCGGGGTTCGGGAGGCCCAAGTGGCGATGTGTCAGCTGTCATGGCCAGGTAACCCCTGATGGTGATTGGCGCCAAGTTCTGTTCAACGAAGAGCCAGAGAAGAACTCGGCCAGCTGGGGGGTAGTTAGGTCTGCGGGGGAGAGGTGTTGGTCGACGCACCAGGGCCGTAGGACTCGCCACTTTCCGTCATAGACGCATCTGGTCAAAAAAGGTCTGTGAGCTGTAGCGATAGCCTCCACCGCTGCACTCGAAAAACCTCTAGCGGCGAGGGCGTGCCACACAATCACCAGGCATGTAGGAGAAGATGCTCTGGGCATGGGTGGTACAGCCTCTGTTGAGGTTGCTTGAGCATCGTGCGCGGGGTGGGGAGCCGCAGAGGGGGACCCGTGGCGAGGCTCAGGAGGTCGGTGGTCCAAGACTTGGTCCAGCAGAATGAGGCCACCACCAACAACACTGCGTTGCAACCCTTGAGCTTGAGCAGAACCTTGGGGACCAGCACTGTCGGCGGATAGGCATACGCGTTGAGGCCCTCCCAGGATATGGAGAGCAGGTCGACTGCCCAGGCGAGGGGGTCCGGAATGGGGAAGACAAAGAGGGGGAGCTGTCGATTCCATCTCGTCACAAAGAGGTCGATCATGAGTGTCTCCCACTGCGTGCAGATCATTCAAAGATATCCGGGCGGAGTGCCCACTCGGTGTGGAGTAGTAGGCCACGCCGAGAGAGGGAGTCGGCGAGGACATTCAGGTGGCCCAGGGATGTGTCGCGCTCGGAGAGAGATGCCACGATATTCGCACCACCGGAGGACCCAATATAGGAGGATGCAGAGGGAGGGGAAATGGGTCCTGCCCTGCTTCTGGATGTAGGAGACCACCATGGAGTTGTCAGAAAGGACAAAGAGATCCTGGTGTCGGAGGCGTGTCTCCCAATGATGAGGACTCATCAAAACGCCTCCAGCTCCAACCAGTTGATGTGCCTGACCGTGAGGTCTGGGGGCCAGCGGCCAGATGCCGTGAGGAACGACGGTAGCAAGTGCGCGCCCCATCCGGCGAGACTCCATACAGAGAGACAGATAGGGGAGGAGAGGGGTACTCCTGATGCAAGCCACACGGGATCCGCCCAGCGTAGAAGGTGAGGCCGGAGCATCGGGACAACTGGCACCGGGGTCGCCTGAGGACGGACGCCAGTGGAGAAGCAGATGCAACTGAAGTGGGCGGGAGTACAGCCTGCCGAGTGGTAAGAGATATGCCGCCGCGCTTATCAGGCCCAGGAGCTGTAGCCAAACTTGAGACGCCTCTGGGCTAAGGTCGCCAACTTCTGGACCCAAGGCTCCAGAAGTCTCACCTTGTTGAGGTTGGTGAGAAACTCCATGCCCTGGTGTACAAACTGGCGGGAGGGCGCGAGGTCTGACTTGCCGAAGTTGACCAGGAAGCTGAGCTGAGTTAGTAGATCGAACAGCGCATCTCGGTCCTTCTCCAAGGTGGACTCGGACTGGTTCCGCAGGAGAAGATCGTCAAGTAGTTCGAGGTATGGCTCGAGGACGCCTGTCTGGCCTTGATGACGGCGTCCATGATGCGAGTGAACACCCACGGGCTGAGGTTGAGGCCGAAAGGCAGCGCCCGAAACTGGTAGACCAAGCCGCCAAAGGAAAAGCGCAGGTAACGTCGAGAGGCGGGGTGCATGGGGACGTGCAGGTATGTGTCCGACAAGTCCAGGCTGACGGTGAAGTCCATTGGCTGTACCACCGCCCTCAAAGCTCTGGCCATCTCCATGCGGAACGTAGGCGCGGAAATGTACTAGTTCAGCGCCGAGAGGACGATGACGGGGCGCCACTTGCCGCCCGGGCTTGGGTACCACGAAGAGATGGCTGTAAAAGGCTGGAGAGTCGTGTTGCATGACCACCTCCGTGGCGGCCTTCTGCAGCAGGGCAGCGATCTTGCCGCGAAGAGTGTCGGCCTTGAGTTGATCGGATGGGACAGCGGTCCAACAGGGGGAGAGCACCGCAGCGGCGAAGGAGACTGAAAGGAGATCAGGAGTCCCTCAGAGATGGTGGAGAGAACCCAAGGGTCGTCTGGCAGCAGCGATCGCCACACGTCGCTGTGGAGAGCGAGCCTCCTGCCGACCCTGAAGCGGTCGGCACGGGGTGAGGCCAGGCAGTCAGAGAACCCTCCGTGCTCAGGGCGTCGGGCGGGCTTGGGCCAGGAGGGGGCGGGGGTCGGGAAGGAGTGGGAGCGGCCAGAGGCTGGGGTCCACAGGGGAAGACGGCCACGTCCTGAGGGAGGGCGCGCAGAGGGTCTGACAATCTGCAGGGCTCGACCCACGGCCTTGCGGGCTGCCTGAAAGTGGGTGGGGGGTGCCAAGTAGGACCGAAGAGCAGCGTGCCGCCGAGCGGGACCTGACGGAGCTGCTTCTTTACCTCGGAGGGGAGGTTGTGGCAGGACTTGACGCATCACGACGCATCAGGTCGCAGTTGGAGGCGGCGGCCATGGCATTGGCGGAGGCATGATACGCCGCCTGGTTGGTAGCAACCACTAGAGCGAGGATGTCACCCAAACGCAGTGAGATAGACAGGTGCCATGCGTCCTCGATGCACTGGACGACAGCTTGAGTGACCAGCTCCAAGAAACCTGCACAGGCCAGGGCGTTGCAGATGAGAATCGCTGTCTTGTCCACACCACGGGGAAGGTGACCCTGTGAAGAGCGAAAGCTGCCCGCTTGCACTTGCGTTGCAGTATCCACCGCTGGGAGGGGGCAGGAGAAGGCCTGCGAGTGACCAGCGTACCAGCGTTGGCAGAAGGAGATGTCCAGGTCCACCGGCCACTTGGAGTCGAAGAAGAAGCCAGCATCGCCAAAGAAGCCCAGCTGCAGGTGCGCGGAAAACACCTCACCAAGGTCCTGGAAGCCTGGGGGCTGGGAAAGGGACTTGAACCTCTTGGTCTACAGGGAGACATCCACAAAGGCCAACGCCTTCCTCTCGAGCGGGGTGGACAGAGGGCAGGCCTTGGGAGGAACTAGGAAGATAGGAAGCGATCAGCCACGCCGCCTCGTCCAGGGACCGCAGAGTCTCCTTCCTAGGTGCCAGGAGGGCTACAGGGCCAAGACGGAGTCCTCCGGTAACAGACTGAGGGCTTCGTCATCATCGGGGGACACGGATGAACGGCGAGGGGGCCGAGATCCATCAAGAGCGGGAAAAAGGGCCAGGGGAAAACGCCTATCGACCTTCCGGGAGGAGGCCTGGGGGCCAAGAGCCTCACTAGCGTCGTCACGAGCTCGAGCTGGGTGGGGAACGACTCACCTGGGATCTCTTCCAAGGGGAGGGGACAGCAACTGCAGAGGAGGAGACCCGCGGAGATCAACGCAACGAGACCGCGCTCCAATGAGAAGACCGGCGTTCACGTGGGGAGCAACTTCATCAGCGGGAGCAAGCCAGCCGGGTCCTGGAGGGCAAGCCCCTATGAGGGGAGAAACAATGAGAGCACTTCGGCGCCTGGGGCAACGAGCTTCGGGGAGAAGCAAGCCGGGACGAGCGATGAGTCAGTCGAGCCCTCGAGGAATGCGAAGTGGCCGGACAAAGGGGTGGACGTGGTGTATGGCCGAGGACTGCGTTGGCCATCGCGTCTAACCTTCCGGTCTTGTGGCGCCGAGGAGTAAGCTGTCTGCGAGCGAGAGGCCCGGTCCCGCAGGCGCATGCTTGGTCAGGCATCGGAAGGTAGCCCTTGGTCCGTGGCACCGTCCTTCCGAATAACCACATCAGTGCCCGAAGCACGTTGGGCCGCAAGGCGGGGTGAGCAAAGTCGCTGTGCGCCAGGCTCAGAGGAGCGGGCGCACCAAGTTCCAGTAGCCGTGCCCGGCTTAGGATGCTTGTCACTCACTGCGGTGCGGGGCAATCGAATCGCTTTCAAGTCGGTTCCGAGGAGCGGGCGGGCCGATTCCGAATGACCGCGTCGGAGCCTGAGAGATCTCTGGCTGCAAGGCGGGGCGAACAAAGTTGCTGTGGGCTGGGCTCCAGGGAGCGGGCACACATAGGGGAGCGGGCAGGCCAGGTCCGAGAGGGCACAGCCAGGCCAGTGGAGGACGCCGTCCGGGGACCTAAAGAACGTGCCCGGGCCCCGACGGGTAGCCGGGTGCGCCTGGTCCCTTCTCCTGGCAAGATGAGGGGTGCGGTATTGGGTGGGTGGTCTCAGGATGGCGTAGGACGTTCGCACCGATAGAACCCCAGAGCTACAACCATTGTTCTTCCACCCAGGGGGCGCACGTGTTGCAGGTGTGTCTGGAGGCACAGCCAGAACAGGGGAGGCATACCGCATGCATGTCACTCAGCCATTGGAAGTCCCCATACTGAGTGCAGGTGCGTACTTGGCAACTGCAACACATAGCAAACGTGACAGGCGACCGGGCGTGGCTCCCCGAGGCCACGCAAAACAAGCTCACATGCGTACGAATCACGTATCTGATGAAGACAAAAGTCCACGGCCGGTGCCACCGCCCGGCCCACCCAGTGCCAGTCGAGGGCAACAACCGAGGCCTTACCTTGCCATGGCCGCGAGAAACCTATCACGAAGGTCGTCAGAAATCCAACAGGCCATAGAGGAGGAAGCCCCAGCAAGGCACCACAATAATCCAAGCAGAAGCACAAACCCCCACCACGTAATCCAAAGAAACGAAGGTAATCCAATGGAAATCCAAGGCACAACCGGTTACAACCGTACACAGCCGTAAGTCCAGTAGGCTTGAACACAACCGTTCCCGGTAAACTAAGCGAACAGACTGGCCTGATACAACTGGGCACGTGACCGGAGGAGACTACTCAGGGTACCTGGTTACGGCGCCCTAGAGTCGCCTCCCTGGTTGTGTATGTACACAACGGATTCTTAGGCTGCAATTGGTAAGCTATGTGTACCTTCCTAATAGTAATGTCATTGGTAATGTTTTTGAGGAAATAAAAGCACTGACAGCCAAAGGGTTAACAAGCACAGGAAACATAAAAACAGGCATAGATGTAACCCCAGATGGCTGCTAAAATCGGAGGGGGCTGATCCCCAGCAGCCAGACTTTTGTAAACAACTGCAGATGCATGGGTTCAGGATGAGCCCTTGCAGCAGTTTACAAGAATCAAATCATGAAAAGTTATTCCTATAACAAATGGAATCACAAAGGCAGTGATGCATCTTGGCATCTGCAATCAATTGTCAGGCTAAAATGTCTGACTGGAACAGCAGAAGGCAGTCAAAAGTTCTCATGGAGTTTTAAAGAAGCCCTTAAGTGTCCAATCAATGTTGCGACTCTCATCCTCCAATGTGTCAGACAGTCATGTAGCTTCATGCCAAGTGATTTGTAGTCTAATTCTACTAACTCCACCATCTAACCATGATAACATTGTGGCTATGTATGACAACATTTTATTATAGAATGACCTATTGAAATTCTGAAAGCAGACAAATGTCCAAGTCATATGACCTATCTGACTGCTTTTCAAGCTGCATCCCTGCAAAGCATTGCAAGGCCATATCACACACTTGCCTTCTTTAGAGAGGCTGTTTGACTGGTCACCCATGTTGGAATCGAGATCAGAGAAAGAAGGCAGAGAACTGGAGCTGGAGCGAGACACAACACTGCATCTGTCATCCTCTCGTCCACACAGGGACGCTTCCCCAGCCAATGCTTCAAGAGGCAAACTATACCTGAAACAAGATTAGCATAAGTGAACCCATTTCACCAACTTTTAGAGGTGTCACCAAACAACTATTTATCAGTTGCAGTAGACAGATCAACCATAATTCAAGGGTTCACTTGGCTTCCTGATGGCGCAAAGCCAATCTGGCCCTACCCTTGAACTATCATGGTCGATCCATCTTGTACTGTAGTGCTTTGGGGCCAAATGTGTTGTGCACGTAGCTTCTAGTACCATAAACGGTACCAGCGACTGCATGCACATGGGGGTATCGTTAAGCTTTCTATTTTGTACACAGGATTACATTTTTAGACTTTCAAATGAAAACAAACTTTAATAAAAGATGACCATTGAAGCATGCTTGATGGTAAAGTCAGTAACAAGGTCATGGAACATGAAGTGTTTGATTGTTTAACCCTTTGGCTGTAAGAAGAGCATTTGGTCGAGGCAATTCCTGCCCGAATCACCTCAAACACAATACTGTCAAGCATAGGTTTCACTTTAAAGTTTAATAACTTTAACAAGATACATGATCTATATGCTGACCTTCTAGTACAAGGAAAACTCTTCAGTGCTTGAAGATTTACCTTGTTCAGCTGAACAATTTTCATTTTCTTACCGTTGATACTCTGTGTAGTGTTGATTATCATTTTCAACACACAAAGAATCATCATCTGAATCATCTGGTGGAGCCATGTTTTCAGGATGTCCTGGGTCCTCAACAAAGCAGTATAGTTTCCCACCACTGTCTTCAAATGAGTGCTTCAAGCTGTCATTGTTCCGTGATTTCACAGGTTGAAAGATTTTCTTGGACATCAGCATCTGGCAAACCTGTGTAAGTGTAAAAAGCAGAGAGAAAGGGATTTGTAACTGAATATCAATGCTGGAATTAGCAAGAAATGATAAATTAAAAAAATTAATCAAAAATGAAAGGAAGCCCTACTCCCTGCCCAAACTCATACTTTGAGTTAAAAGCATAAAATTATTTTTAAATTCACCTTAACAGCTTTCTCTCGGGTAAGGTCTGTTGAAAATGTTTCCTTGTCGCTAAGCAGATAATGCAAGATGACATCAACAGCATCTGTGCCAGTGAAGCAGTTGTCATAGTGTCGCATCTTATGTCGCCGCCGTTTCAGTTCCACCCGGCTTTTCAAGTGGGCAACAAGCTCATTCCAAATCTGTGTCGCTCGAAATGGACCTGGAAAATGCAGTTTTTCAGACTGAATTTGTAGTACATGTACTAGCAGGCAGAAAAAAAAGTGATCGGATGATCGTGTACTGTCTCTGTGGAAAGAAGGTAATCAGGTGATGGTTAAAGTGTACTGTCTCTGAACCTATAGCTGCTACTCCACCCCACCCCCCTCCCATTCACACAATAATGATCAAACTTTCATCGCTGGCCATTACCTGAAGAAGAACACAGACAGTACACTATCCAAAAAATGTCATTGATATTTTGTGTCTAGCGGATGTGCCTTTACAATTAAAGTAAAACGATCAATGCGTGCTGCGCTGATTCAATTACAATTTAACAAAGTAGTGCATCATGTATCCAACGACACATGTAAACTCAGGTGAACAAGAAATGTACACAAGTAAACACAGTTAATTGTCCTTTTATTTATCCAAAACCAAAGAATACACAAAGAGAACCCCTACCAATATTGCTTTTTGATTCTCTGAGAGGAATCGTCTTCTCAAAATGAAACGCATGTGGTGAAGAAAATGATGAAGATTCTGAAGATGCCATGTTTACGCGTTTGAAAATCGCTCGCTTTGAACCATTCTTCTGCTTTGAGCCATGTAAGAATTTCAAACAATTATAGATTATAATTAGTAGGCAGTGAAACGTATTAATTTTTTTAGTGTAGCGCGCGTTAGAGGTTCTATGGTATCTCCCATAAAACAGGAATATTGAATATTAAGTCTATATTGTTACTCTGTTATTCTAAAATGGATCATGCACATCAATAGAAAAGAAAGATAACCTACTTTTGTTATCGTACTTTGCACGGAAGTAGGCGGTCTATCAGCTGCTCTAGTAACTAACGGAAAAAAAAAAAAGATAATATATATATATATATGTTTGGGTTGGTGGCTTTTAAATTTTGTTGCGGTAGGTTATCGTCTGTCGATGTTTGTGACTGCCTGTCGACGGACAGGAATACCTCAGCGTGGTATGTAAACGATGTTTCACCAACCTGATGAATCCCCGTTGATGGACGATGATGGTGTGGAGGAGGCCCATGATGACAATGCTTGCAGCATAAACTCTATAGAAAAACCTCGTTCTTACACACATCCACTGGATGTAGACTCGTCGGACTTAATCGTCCCCGGTGGCAACACACTGACTGATGCCGTTGGGGACGTATACACCATCAGCAGAGATGGCCTGGTGAATTTGACTCCGCAAGAAAGCGGAGAGGCGGCCCCCAGGCATGCTTCAGCTGGGAGTATGGATAATGAGACATTGACGTCTTCTGATGCCACGCTAGAATCTTACAGCCAGTTCGTTGGACTTGGTAACTGCGGATGACAACATGGGCAATGTGGAATAAGCAAGCACACAACAGCCCAGCAGATATATATATATATATATATATATATATATATATATATATATATATATATATATATTATATATATATATATATATATATATATATATACTTAAAATGTGAAGAAAAGATCCACAAACACCACGTAATTTAGAAGGAGTTACACTTTTAATCTATGCACAAATTTTCGCCCTCTCAGCGATGGCTTCTTCAGGGGAATGCCCAGGTAACTAGGTAACAAAACATAATTTACATGTGAGAATGCAGAGCGTCAATATAGATACAGAATTCTAAATTATCATAATACTTTTACATATATAGACTAAGGTACAACAGCACGTGCACATGTTCATGATATTAGTGCGTCATTACTGATGACATGAAACTTTTATGAAACACTAGTATTGACACGCAGTGTGCGGAGGAAGAAATGACGCAATGAAATATCTATAATAATGTCATCAACAATGACACCATCATCATTAGTAGAATTTTCAAACGTGCAGTCAAGAAAAATCTAAAAATCACACACGCAATTACAATGTTCGTATTATGCTTACTGTATAGTCAGAATTAAAATGCACGTGCATAAATTCAAGTACGTCATTCCTGTCAGTCCGGAAGACAGCAATAGTTAATGACTCATGTGCATGACGTACTAAGTAGAAAATGCATCAAAAATATAACACATTACTATTTTTACTGCTACGTACATCATCATCGTCATCAATATCGGTAACATACTCAGAACTCACAAACAAACAAAACTGACAAAAACATCAAATGTCGTAAAAACGCTCATGCAAATCATGAGGGGGGGGGGGGGGGGGGGGGGGTGGCGTGTACCAACTCCTGAAATCAACCCTTTAAAAACTGCCGGAGAGTGGCAGCTCTTTGGTGGTAAGTAGGAGTGGCAGTGCTTAGAAAACACGTCTGTAATGATCCGTCCATCCTGCAGTTCTAGTTTGACATCTAGATACTCTGCAGTTTTTAAAGGGTTGATTTCAGGAGTTGGTACACGTCTTCGGATAATTTGCAGTGATGATGACACTCTTTTGATTAGACTCAACGAGTATGCCAAATATTTTTCTATGGCTGGTTGGAATTTCGACTATGTCCTCAAAGAAATCAATTATGGAGCTAACAAAAGCAGAGTTGATATTCTTAACAAACCACGGCAGAAGAAAGGTAAAAAAACTGGCCTGGGTGACGACTTATGATCCTCGCCTCCCGTCTAAATCAGCAATTCTTCGGAATAATATCTCCATTCTCTATTCTAATCCAGAGAATGAAGATATTTTCCCCAGGAATATGATCATTTCAGCTGACAGGCGCCGTAAAACTTAGGCGAACTGTATAAACCCACAGTCCCCAGGCGCTTTGTCCAACATGGTCCTCATCCCAGGCCTGGATTTTACCCTTGCTCGGCCAAGCGTTGTGATACATGTGCACACGCCATCAAAGTCCAAGAGTTTAAATCTCCATGGGATGGACGATGGTGGCATATACAGCAGAACTTGACGTGTACAACACAAAATGTTGTGTATGTTATCCAGTGCTCGTGTCATACAACCGCCATGTACATTGGGTCTACATGTAATCTTAAGCTGCGTTGGGCAAATCACAAAAGTGACATCAACAACAAGAAGTGCTCTCAGTGTTCACTTGTTCAACATGTCGTTAGCACCCACATCCAGTAGATCGGACGGTACTGTTTCTAAAAATCTTTCCTATTGAACAAGTGAAAGACGAGAGTGAACTGATCTCTCGTGAAACGTGGTGGCAGGCCAATGTTGTTGGCCTGAACTCGCGCAAAGATCTAGCTACCATGCTGAGGCTAAGAAGGCGGCAATATATAATTGTAATTAATCACTGACCATGAGAGAAAGAGAGGGAGAGAGAGTGGAGAGAGAGGATGAGAGAGAGAATCTGGGGAGAGAGAGAGTGGAGAGAGAGGATGAGAGAGAGAATCTGGAGAGAGAGAATGAGAGAGAGTGGAGAGAGGATGAGAGAGAATCTGGGAAGAGAGAGAGAAAAAGAGAGAGAGGATGAGAGAGAATCTGGGGAGAGAGAGAAGGAGAGAGGGAGAGAGAGAAAGGGGGAGAGAGAGAGACAATGACAATGATCCTTTATTTGACAACAGTAAAAGTTTTGGTAGTAACAACCATTTTTCGAACTTGCCGTTGCTAATCTACTGATTACAGAGTTACTATCGCACTAGAGACAGAGAGAGAGAGAATGAGAGAGAGAGAGTGGAGAGAGAAAGGATGAGAGAGAATCTGGGGAGAGAGAGAGAGTGAGGGGGATAGATTTCCCTTTTTCTGCCTCACTGACCTTGGCGAAACTTTGTTTTCATATTTCCATCGCATGTTTGTATATGATTTTCTAAGCCTTCAGTTTTCTTGGAAATGCATGTGTGCAAGTTCTATGTGTGACGTTAATGTTGTTGATGACGTAATAGTATATTTGTATAATATAGATACCTTGCTAACATTGCATGACCATGTTAATAATACATGGTTTTCTTATGTCATCAGCAGTGGCGTATTACGAACTTGCGCACGTGCTGTTTACTGCAACCTAGAAGTTGGTGTTTTATAAATGTGTGTGTGGGTGTGCGAAAGAGAGAGAGAGAGAGAGAGAGATTCGTGACTAGTTGAACTTAAAAAATCTATGCTCCCCCCCCCCCCCCCCCCCCCCCCCCCCCCCCCCCATGATTTGCATGAGCGTTTTTACAACATTTGATGTTTTTGTCAGTTTTGTTTGTGTGTGAGTTCTGAGTATGTTACCGATATTGATGACGATGATGATGTACGTAACAGTAAAAATAGTGATGTGTTATATTTTTGATGCATTTTCTACTTAGTACGTCATGCACATGAGTCATTAACTATTGCTGTCTTCCGGACTGACAGGAATAACGTACTTGAATTTATGCACGTGTATTTTAATTCGGACTATACAGTAAGCATAATACGAACATTGTAATTGTGTGTGTGATTTTTAGATTTTTCTTGACTGCACGTTTGAAAATTCTACTAATGATGATGGTGTCATTGTTGATGATGACGTTATTATTATAGATATTTCATTGCGACATTTCTTCCTCCGCACACTGCGTGTCAATACTAGTGTTTCATAAAAGTTTCATGTCATCAGTAATGACGCACTAATATCATGAACTTGTGCACGTGCTTTTGTACCTTAGTCTATATATGTAAAAGTATTACGATAATTTAGAATTTGAAAGTGCATTCTGTATCTATTTTGACGCACTACATTCTCACACGTAAATCATGTTTTGTTACCTAGTTACCTGTAACCTGGGCATTCCCCTGAAGAAGCCCTCGCTGAGAGGGCGAAAATTTGTGCATAGATTAAAAGTGTAACTCCTTCTAAACTACGTGGTGTTTGTGGATCCTTTCTTCACATTTTAAATATTTCACTGCTGCTTGGATCCATATTTGGAGTGTGTGGTGCCAGCTTTCTTGGACTGGTTTTATTTATTCATATATATATATATATATATATATATATATATATATATATATATATATATATATATATATATATATATATATATATATATATATATATATATATATAAAACTACTCCGCGAGTATGTGACAACACACGATTGCGGATTTACTAGTGACGCCGATGTTTTGTTATCTTCTATGTGAGCAAATAAAATTGTGCTTGTGTGTACAAGTACGAGAGGGCCCGAGAAAGAGCGACGCATGTTGTTGTGCGTTGCTGCCATGTTCTTGTCTTAAACGGATAAGATGGGGGGGGGGGGGGGGGGCGGGGGGGTGGCGAAGTAAAGAGGGCATGGCACTGACACGAACCAGGGTCAATATCCTGTCACTGTCCAAATAATTACCGAGTGGTGGCAAAATGCGTTGCACTTTTCCGGTCTATGTGTAACCATTTTCTTTTTGTCCTTGGCTAAGCACGCGTGTGTGTAGCATGGAATCTTTACAACTGACTTCACGATTTCATTTGTGGCCGGCATATAGAAACGGACAAGTTATGCACTTAGTAGTAACTGGCATCCACTATTTCGTTTTGATGCTGTGATTTTTTGACTGGCTGTGGAATTCATAGATTTCCTGAAGAATATAAGTGAATGTTCTGGATAAATATAGATCAGCCTAGGCCTATCCAAAATTACAAATATATAAGACACGCGCGTCAGCGCATGTACTGACGCGCTAGATTCTCATAAGCTCCCGCAGTCGGCTGCAGGGGCACATGAGTCGGAATGTCAGTCCACGGGCCTACAAGTCAATCTCAGCGCCGTTATACAACAAACTGTATGGTGTACGAGTGCTGATATGGATTCAAGTTGGAGGCCTGTGGTACTGACACGCGTGTTTGCGCACGTACACCCTAAATTCTCATGAGTCCCTTCCATGTGAAGAGACACGCGAGAGTTTCTGCCAACTTTAGTTACATGTCAGTGGAGACAGTGGACACGGTCGGGTAGATAGTGCAGCCGGTCTTTCACTTTTTACAAACCGCCATACAAGCTGGCGAACCGTTAGCACAACCAACTGGAAGAAACATGATTCTTGAATTTTCGTTTATTTTGTGGTTTACATTTTTAATGCTTCGTACGAATTAAAACAGTCGCCCATGGACAAAGGTATTGGCGGTGTCTTCTCCATCTTGATGGGATCAACTGTAAGAACTGAATTCACGCGAGAGAAAGCGTCGTACGATATTCCGCGAGAATCCTGGAAGATTTCACCCGTGCCATCCAAATAGCCTAATATCTGCTTGGACGGCGCCGTCCAAATAGCCACTTCCATGTAATAAAGTGAACCTTTTGGCTCTGAGTAGTGTGTTTGGTAGAGGTGATAGCTGCAGGAATTACCTCGGCCAAACGCACTACCAACAGCCTAAGGGCTAAAAAGTTGTTCGTGTAAATCAGTAAACTTAGGTTTATAATTTATGCATAAACATACTTTCAGAAAAGGAAAGGAAAGTACAGAAAAATGCAATCATTACTAATTTTGAGCGATTAAATATGCTGCCTAATTTGGCAGACTTGATTTGTGGGCCGCAGTGTTCTTTTTTTTTTTAAATTTAACTGATAGTCCGAACTTGCATGCAAAATGCTGACACCAGGTATAACCTTATAACCCTACTTCCACCATAAATGTTTAGAGAGACACTTCTGCAACAGATGGTTACAGAACACTACTTGACTATGACAGATAAATAAGTTTGGCAGATGTGCTGAAAGTTTTTGTTATACCTCACTATACTTCCTTTTCTTTTTTCTTTCAGATGAGACTTCTCTGGTTCAAGCAGTTGTGTTTATTGAAGATGCATTCAAGGTATTAATGATTACATCATTACATGTGGAGGAACAGGAACCAAAAATATATATTCTTAGCTTTTTTAAAATACTTTTTTAGCTCTTACACGGAGACTGATTTTTTTTCGCAAATGTGAGAGGAATATATTTTCTTAACCTTTATCATTTGGAATACAACAGTGTGAAAAATAAGTTTGACTAAAATAGTTCAAGGGTAGTGCCAGAATAGCTTGGCGCCTCTAGGCGCCAAGCTATTTTGGCACTACCCTTAAACTAAAGCCATTGGTCTATAACCTTATCTGTCAGTACTATAATGTAGCTTGCATATGGCAGTGTACAAATTTGAAGTTTTTAGCTTCAGTATGATATGGGTTAGAGGGTAGAGTTTCACTTAATTTAATTATCAGCATTTTTCCAAATTTGTCAATAATATTTAAATATTAGTAGCTGATGATGAGATCATCCTATTCATACTATTAGTATTACTACTTTGGTTGACCCTTTTGAAAAGGTCAAGGGTCATTTGAAGTTGACATATATGTGGAAAATGCATTAATTTTGAGAAAAATGGATTCTGTGGGCACAAATGCAAACCCTTCACATATATTGAGACACTTGAACGCTTGCCTATTTTAATGACATGGTGGAAGTGTCGAGGTCACAAAGGTCAGATTAATTATGTGGATTGGTTATGCACGTGTGCCTTTCAGGCTTTGCCATTCCTGTTTTCTGCTTTCAGGGATCAACTAATTTTTGATGGACTTTAACCCTTATCATTTGGAATAATACACCAGTGTGTGAAATAAGTTTGACTAAAATGGTTCAAGGGTAGTGCCAGAATAACTTGGCGCCTGTAGGCGCCAAGCTATTCTGGCACCATCCTTGAACTAAAGCCATTGGTCTATATCTTTATCTGTAAGTACTATAATGTAGCTTGCATGGAAGTGTACAAATGTGAAGCTTTCAGCCTCAGTATGATAAGTGTTTGTAACTAAATAAAATGACTATGCTTCATGATCGGTGCTTTTGTGTGCAATTTTCAGTATCGATCAATCCACCACAAGGTTGATGAATCATGCCTGCGTCTCTACCGCCACTACCACTCCACTTCTGTTCACTTGTGAGAACTTTTTTCCTTGTAATATTATCTTTCTAATATTAACCCTTATCATTCGGAATACACCATTGTGTGAAATAAGTTTGACTAAAATAGTTCAAGGGTAGAGCCAGAATAGCTTGGCGCCTCTGGGCACCAAGCTCTTCTGGCACTACCCTTGAACTAAAGCCATTGGTCTATATCCTTATCTGTAAGTACTATTTAATGTAGCTTGCATATGGCAGTGTACAAATTTGAAGCTTTTAGTCTCCGTATGATATGGGTTAATGGCCAGCTCTTTGCATGTGTATCGCAGTAAGTGCGCGATGTATGTGAATTTAATAACTAGCATTCACACCATTTTAATCATCAGTTCCTTTATTTTGTTTGTTTCAGTTTTCGTTATGTGGTCATTTTTACTCTCCACGTCCTGGCATTTTTTGAGTACCCATCTTCGCTGACTTGGACATCTGATATCCGCACTCGCGGTGACCGTGTGGTGATACCATGCTGGTTAATGGAGTCTATTGAACTCATGTGCCTCTTTCTGCTGATGGCTGACAATGTTATCCATGTAAGTGGTGTCATTATGTTAGAATATTTACATAGTTTTTGACAGATTTAACCTTTTGGCTGTTGGTAGTGTTTTTTGTCACCATGATTCCTGCAAGGAATCATCACAACAGAAAACACTACCAGCTGCCCAAGGGTCAGTCATCCCAACAGCAAGGAATATATCAAACATGAATTTTTCTCTAAAATGTATTTTTTTTTTTAAATACTTACCGATGCCATTACTACAATGGAACAACCTATAGCTTGCGTAATTTTAGCCCAAGAACTTACGATGTGTACCTTTAGAGCCAGGGGAGGCCACCAGGGGTGCCGTGACCTGGTACCCGGGTAGCCTCCCTTCCCACCCCATATACGGGTACTGCCAGCGCAGCCAAGCCAAACCAGTTCTTTCGTTTAGGTGGCGAGCGGGGCAGGTGGGAGGGCCATCTGAGTAATGGCATCGGTAAGTATTTTTCGAAAAAATACACTTTAGAGAAAAATTCATTTGTTTCCTCAAAAACATTATCGATGCCATTACTACAATGGAGAATAGCGAAGAGGAGGAGGGTGCCGCATAACTCCGTGACTGACCGAGCTAGCAAGACCCGTCCTCCCCGGTGCAAGCTCCCGGTAATTTTAGCTAAAGGATTACCTACGGAACCACCCACTCGAAGCTGCAGGCAGGCAGGGCGCGCTGACAGCGCGTGTAGCTCGCTAACTCGGGCCACAGTGGCAAGGGCCAACAGGAATTTTAAAAGGGTCCCTTGGGAACTATAAACCGACGGTCAGCCAGATCATGTCTTCAGTCGCAGGTGATTTTGTAAGTTTTTGGCAACCAATCTTGACGAAAGGCAATAACTCTGGCTGATGCCAATCAGACGGCTCAGCAGTTCTTGATTCTTCACTATTGTTTGTATCCCGAAAATCCAGCAAAGGACGTTAACAACTCAGTTTTATTTTAGTGCTTCCCAGGGACGTGTTGGCCATATTTTTCTTGTGTCCTTTACATCTATAACACATAAGGGCTGCATAAATGTGTGTAGTTAGCCAATTAGATCTTTAAGATGAAATTATCAATTTTTGTAGATGTCCTTTGAGGTCTAGATCACAGTTCTGGAGAGAGATCGACAATGATAGTTCAAGGGTGGTGTCAGAATAGCTTGGCGCCTACAGGCGCCAAGCTATTCTGACATCACCCTTGAACTGTCATCGTCAATCCACGTACTGTCATAGCACGTCAGGGTTTTATGGGTAATTAGAAACCCAGGATCAATCTCTTTAACTGAAAAGCAATCCTCAGAAGACAGCTTCCAAATGTTGGAATTCCAACCACAGGGCTCAGTGTGACAGTTGCATAACTTGTAGTAACCCTTTGGCTGTCGATAGCGGCTTTTGTTGCACAGATTCCTGCAGGAATTGTCACAACAACAAAAACTTTACCGACAGCCCAAGAGTTAACTGCTGCCATATGCAAATATTATACCAGTTGAATACAAACTGCTGCTCAACGTAAGTACGTGTACATGATTTTAATGGTTTATATTGGCAACTTGCAGTGTCATCTGCTGGGCCGATATTACTTTGTGCGACACAAGTGGGACATGGGAGCAGTCGTGCTTCTGTTCATCTCTGTGGTTGACTGGGCTGTGTCGGCCAGCATGGGGTGTCGAGAGGTATGGATCTGTTCCAAGCAAATCATTGTGTACTGTTGGACGTGAAGATTGGACTTGGACAGTTTCTCTGTGTGACTTATTTTGGTTGTAAATTTATGTATTTTGTGTAAGAAACCTTGAGGGGTAGTAGGGAAAGACAACATTTTTAGATGAGAAGAAAAAACCCACAGCTTATGGGATCCTATATCCATCATCAGGTGGAATTCACCTTTTTACGTCTCTTCTCATCTGATATAACTTTGTTTTCCTACTAAAGTTCAATATTCCTTTGATTTATGTATTTTGTTTTCATATCGTTTGTATTCTTCTGTGTGTGTGTGTGTGTGTGTGTGTCCCAAGTATTTTCTGCATTACTATCACTGCTTGGTTTGCATTTACTATAACATTGACCTCTCAGTCTGTTTTTTCAGGGAAGACTTTTGTGAAACTTATTATTGTGTTTATTTATTTACTTGTGCAGGTTATCAGATTCAGAAGAATCCTTCGGCCCTATTTCATTGTTCAAAACTCGTCACTGATGAAGAAAATTGTCAACTGCCTGCGTATGAGCCTTCCAGAGGTGTTCAGGTTGGTACTATCTCAGATAAAGTGTAGTAGTTTTGAGAACAAATTGGAAGATGCATGTATTTTTGTGCGTGTATGTGGGATATTTTTTAAAGGATATCAACATTATTATGAAAAACAAATCAGACTTAAATATGCCATAAACAGCACAGTTTCCTTGTTAGAAATTGTCATGTTTGGTATGTGTGCACTGATATGCTGCATTAGTTTTGCACATTTTTGTCAAGGTGATTTCTGCAGGAAACACCCCAACAAGACATGCTACTGACAGCCAAAGAGTTAGTTCACTGTGTATGCGGACAGGGCTTTTACATGTACAGTTTGTGTTTTGTTACAGTGTTCTGTTGATGTTGGGTATGCATCTGTACATCTTCACCTTGTTTGGTATGCTGCTGTTCCCCACACCAAAGGTATGCTTCCTTTTTGTATCCTTTTCACTGCCACTGGATGCAGATTGTACGTTTTTTTAAATCATTGGGCACATTTACATCTGGAGTGAGCGCTGGGTACTTACTCTGCGCAGAGCGCACATCGTCACATTTATATTACAGTTCTGGAATCCATGCTGACCATCCACGCAGAAGACTTTACAAAATTGAAGGAATGCAATATGATTGGGACCAATAAGCATGCGTTTGTTTTGCAGACGGATAAAATAAAGAGATGTAGAGGCAGAAACAGGTTACTACAACTGATTATCTTGCAAAATGGACAAAGGAGGAAAGCATTTGCTTTACAGAATCTTCAGATAAATTCAATGTCGGTGATCACAAGCTGTCACACAAAGTGGTTTCAACAAGGAGGATAGATCGATCCTCATGAGCCCCTGAGGCTGCAGGGCTCATGAGGCTCTGTACCTCTTGTATTTTGGTGGTGTTCAGTTTATCTCAGCAGTCAAGGGGTTAACTCTTTCGAGATGTGCCACATCCGGATTCGCGGATTTATGCCGCAAATCCAGATGCGGCACGTCTCGAAAGAGTTAATGGTTGAAAGGTAATGCTGTACTCGTGTCATGGGTTTGCTGCTGTATGGCTGACACCTGCCATAGATATGAGTGAAAAAGTAAATCTGATTCTGCTTTGAAACAACATTGAGACATGTTTATTTCCTCAAAAACATTACCGATGACATGACTGATAGGGAAGTGTCTACTTACTCACAATTTTAGCCTAGGAACCCGTTGTGCCCCTGCACCAACCGGGAGGCACTCGGGGAACCCACAGAGGGGCCGAGAGTGATCTCCCATGACTGCCCATCCGGTTCCGAGTCATGAGATGATTACTCAGTTTAGTCTACTTAGCTCGTCTAGTGCAGACGTGTTTTGCTAGCCTCCGGCCTCGCTTACTTTCGACCGGTTTGGAACCCGTCTTGTCCTGTTTGGGACCTGCTTCGCTTGCGGACTCTTGCCGTGTGCTGCTACCTTCAGCTGCTTCTTCTTCTGCCTCTGCTGCCTTCTCGCCTCTTCGGTTGACCTCCTTTCCCGCCTTCGGCGCTGTTGTGGTATGGAGGTGTTGTCCCCCGCCCCTGTGGCTGCGGAGAGGTAAGGTAGTTGATTGGCCTTCGGCCGGCCTCCAAGCGGGTCGCCGGTCGTGAGCACTTCTCAGCCTTTGTTTGTCTAACCTGGCGCCGTGCTTTGTTTCTCGGCTTGGCCCTTGGGGCCTACGCCGTGTCGCTTAATACCGAGCGCGGGCGCGTAAACTGTCTTTGGTTTTCATGCAGAGATTGACCAATGAAACATGTGTTGTGCAAGATGGCTTTCCGTCTTTTGTTGCGGTTACGTTGGGTAGCTGGGTGCTGGCGGAGCGTTGCTGCGCTCCGGACTCTTAGCTTGCCGGCCTCGTGCCTGGGCGCTTGCACCTTGGGGGGGGGGGGGGGGGGGGGGGGGGGTGAATTCTGTGTTCACTTTGGGTATGTTGACTTTGTCACCTTAGTTCCCCCTTTCCCCTTGTTGGGCGCGGCCACGTGCTCTCGCTTGTACGCTTGTTTGTTTGTGTGTTGCAGTTGCCAAGTGCGAACCTGCACCCTCTGCGGCGACTTCCAGTGGCCAACGGACAACCACGCTGTATGCCTCCCTTGCTCTGGCTGTGCCTCGGGCCGCTCTTGTGACCTCTGCTCCACGTGGCCAGAACTGAAGTGGTCGCAGCTTTGGAGATTTTACAGGCGGGACCGGCCGTTACCTGTGAGTAACCCTCCCGTCCGAGCGTCCCCCAGTGTGTCAGGAGCAGGGACCAAGCTTGTCCGTACGGACCCCATGGATAGGTCGCCGCTTAGGACGCGTACACCCAGCACTGTTCGGACAACTGACCCTGCCTTGCAGACCCCAAGTGCCGTCCTCCCTGAGCTCGGCCCAAGGGGACGCGACCATCGCCGCCCCTTGTCTGCGGTCAGTTCTCGCTCGTCTCTCACGCCCGCGCACTCCTACGAATAAAATAATAATAATTACGGTATTTATAATGCGCTTATCTTATAATAATTATAACTCTAAGCGCACACTCACAACTCGCGCACGCATGCGCACGCTTTAGACAATGACTCACGTACCACAAACAGTGAAATACATTACGACGGTCAGCTTGGGGTGGGGAGTGCGGTGATATAGTGCTAAAACTGTTGAAAGAGGTGAGTTTTGAGGGCGGACTGGAAGGAGGAGAGAGAGTGTTTCTGACGGAGAGAGAGTGGGAGAGTGTTCCAGATGGATGGACCGTAGACGGAGAAGGAGCGGGGACCGAAAGTGTTAAGTTTGGTGCGAGGGATGTGGAGGCGGAGAGGGTCGGAGGCAGAGCGGAGGGAGCGGGAAGGTGTGTAGGGGTGAAGTAAGTTGGAGAGATAGGCAGGAGCGCAGTTGTTCAGGGATTTGTAGCAGAGAGACAGAACTTTGTATTGGATGCGTTGGGGGATGGGGAGCCAGTGAAGGAGTTTGAGCAGGGGTGTGATGTGGTCGGATTTTTTCTTTCTGAGGACGAGGCGGGCAGCATTGTTCTGGACGCGTTGGAGAGTGAAGATGGTGGATTGAGGGAGACCGGAAAGGAGAGAGTTGCAATAGTCGATGCGAGATAAGATGAGAGAGACAGCAAGTTTGGTGGCAGCTTCGGTAGTGAGGTATTTTCTGATCTGACTGATGCGGCGAAGGTGGAAATAGCATGCCTGGGTCGTGGCGGAGACGAAGTTGGTCATGGACAGAGAGGAATCGAGGATGACGCCGAGGTTCAAGTTACCGGCAGGGAGCCCGCCTTTTAGCGCCTGGCTCTCAGAGACGAAGTGCTACGTGACCAAGGACTCACGACTCTAGGGCTTCTCCCTATTCGCCGCGATCTCGCTCGCCGTGAGACTCTCGTCGTCGGCATCATCATTCTCGTCGGGCACCCACCAGCCCCCCTCACCTGGTTGCGGCTTTGCCGCGATCTTCTTCGCGCTACCGGCGGTCTTCACCCCATCGCTCTTCGCGTCGGCCGTCTTTTTCCCCTAGGCGTCGCTCCGCACGGAGCCCTCGCCGGGAGGGTCACCCTCTTTTCCGTCCTCGTAGTCGCTCTCCCTACTCCTCCCGGCTGGACGCCTCTCGGGGACCTCTCCGTTCTCGCCACAGCAGTCCGCTTGCCGCTCCCCCTCCTCCCCGGGACGAGGACGCCTTGAGTTTGCTGGCTGAGGATTCTGCTTCGGCCCTGCTAGGCCCAGGTAGCCGTTCCCCCGCCTCCCGCTCGTCCCTTTCGGACGTCTCGGACTCTTCTCCGCTGCCTTCTTCTTCTCGCGCGGCTACGTTGCTCGCCTTGGATGAAGCCGCCCGCATCGTTTCCGCCTCCCTCCCAGTCGACGCTTGCCCTCCGTCTCCCCCCCTCAAGCGCAAGGTATCGGCCTTCGTCGATGCTGGTCGGCAGACGAAGAAGTTTAAGTCTCTTCCTCAGCCTCCTGGTTTCAGCGACATGCGGGACGCCTTCTCCGCGCACCTCCTCGCTGCCCCTAGGGAACATCAGTTTTTCGGCGACCGCAGATGGCCCCCCCGGCCTCGACATCACCTTCCGGCAGGAGTGGTACTCTGGACATTCCCAGTCCTTTGTCTGCGCTCTTCCTCCAGTGGATCCGGCGGCTGTTCTTCAGGCTGGCGGCTCTTCACTTCTGAAACGCGCCATTCCTCGAGGTTTGGATGCTACAGCGGCCCTGGTTCGTAACACCCTTGCTTGTTCGGGCTTCCTCGAGCTTGTCACCCGAGCGGCGGTACAGCGGATAGAGGAAGCTTGGCATCCTTCCATCACTCCCCTGTTAGGAGATCTTCTCGCCCTCGCGGAGGTAGCTAATCGTGCAGCTTATCACTCATCTGTCAACGCCATGGCGGCTTCCTCCAATTGTGACCTCATGCGTCGAGATGCTGTCCTGCGGGCTTGCCGGGGTTTGCCTTCGGACCTGCAGAACCAGTTGCGTCGTGCCCCCCTAGGTGGATCACTTCTGTTTGGCGATACCTGGTCTTCGGTTAAGATCGCGAACTCGGATCGGTGGCCTTCCAAATCTGCGCCTTCTCGCTTTCGCTCCTCCTGCAAGGCCGCGGGTCGCGCCCTGCGGGGCTCCGGGCTTCCTGCGTCCTCAGACCCCCTCCCTTCTCATAACCCCCGCCGCCGCCCTGCCTTTGGTCGACCCGGTCAGGTTAGCTCCTTTGCCCCCGCCCGGTCCCGACATGCCCGTCGCCCTGGGCGCGGGCGGGCTCACTGACTCCCTAGCTCCGCCCCCGCCGACCGTCTTGGGTCCTCCAGTCGGCGGGAGGCTTGCCCGATTCAGCGAAGAGTGGTTTTCGCTGTTCCCAGACGACCCCTGGATCAGGACCACCGTCTCCGACGGCCTTCGGATTTCGTTTCGCTCTCCTCCTCCGCTGCGCCGGTCCCCTCTGTGGACCGCCATGCCCTCCGACCCGTTAAAGTCCAGCGCTCTGCGTTCCGAGGTCTCCGCTCTTCTGCAGAAGTGTGCCACGGAGGTGGTTGTGCGTCACGGCTCCCCGGCCTTCGACAGTCGCCTCTTCCTGGTGCCCAAGCCGGGTGGCAGGTGGCGCCCGATCATCGATCTTTCCAAGCTGAACTCCTTCATTTCGGCTCCTCACTTCCGCATGGAAACCGCTCGGTCCCTCAGGGCCTCGGTGCAGCCAAGGGACTTCGCCGTGAGCTTGGATCTGTCGGATGCGTATTTACATGTTCCCATTCACCCTGCCTCCAGGAAGTACCTGCGCTTCGCCTTCGACGAAGCAGTCTACCAGTTCCGGGCCCTTCCGTTTGGTCTCAACCTCAGCCCTTGGGTATTCTCTCGCCTGATGGACGCGGTAGTGGCCAAGGCTCGTCAGTCATCATCCAGCCCTACTTCCAATTACCTCGACGACCTCCTCCTACGAAACCAATCGGCGACCGTTCTTTCAGCGGACAGAGACGCCTTGATCCGGCTGTTAGCGCGACTAGGTTTTCTCCTCAACAGAGGGAAATTGGATCTCTCGCCCAGTCGCCGATTCGTCCACCTAGGCATAGACTTCGCTACCGATCTGAACTTGGTTCGTCTTTCAGAACAGCGGATTCAGAGGTTAGCCTCCTTGACCGCCGACCTTTGCCGGCTAGACGCAGCACCTGCCAGGACTTGGCTACAGCTTCTCGGAACGATGAACGCCGCTGCAGATCTCCTGCCCCTGGGGCGTCTCTACTATCGGCCCATACAGTTGCACCTCCTTCACTGGCGCCCGTTTTCCGCCGACTTGGCAGCCTCGGTACCGGTCACTGCGCTTCTTCGTCCCCATCTGCTGCGCTGGATGGATCCGGCGTGGCTGGCTTCGGGAGTTCCCCTCGCGTCTCCCCCTCCTCGCCTATCCCTGTGTGTCGACACGAGCCTCTCAGGGTGGGGTGCCCACCTGTTTCCGGACTTCCGAACGACGTCGGGAGCCTGGCCGCCAGAGATGTCTGCCCGTCACATCAACTGGTTGGAGCTTCAGGCTGTTTGGCAAGCCCTCATCACTTGGGAATCGAGTCTGCTGCACCAGGAGCTTTTGGTCCTTTCCGACAACGCGACGGTGGTGGCGTACCTTCAGAAGCAAGGCGGCACACACTCTCCCGACTTGTGCATGCTCACCTAGCGGCTGATGCTTTGGTGCCAGACCCGCGGCATCTTCCTTCGAGCGAGACACATTCCGGGTCACCTGAACGTCCTCGCCGACTCGCTCTCGCGTCGTGGTCAGATGTTACACACGGAATGGACTCTTCGCCAGGACCTTTTCCAGATGATCTGCGCCCACTGGGAGACTCATCAGATCGATCTGTTTGCCACGAGGTGGAACCATCAGCTTCCCCTCTTTGTCTCCCCGGTCCCGGATCCCCTGGCCTGGGCTGTCGACGCTCTCTCCATCCCCTGGGACAGTTTGATCGCCTACGCCTTTCCCCCGACGGTCCTTGTCCCCAAAGTCCTCCTCAAACTCCGGGGATCCAACGCCGTTGTTCTCCTGGTCGCCCCGTTTTCCTGGAACCGCTCTTGGACCACCGACCTCCTCAGCCTCGCCACGGGCCCTCCTTTGCGCTTACCGACGCCCCGGACGATGCTCAAACAGCCTCGACAGGCCCTTTTCCACCCATGCCCGGAGCGTCTCCTCCTTCACGCCTGGAGGTTGTGCGGCGTGCCCTCACCGCTAGAGGCTTCTCGAGTGCAGCAGTGGAGGCGATCTCTTCGGCCCGCAGACCCTCAACGCAACGCGTCTACGAGGGAAAGTGGCGAGTGCTGTGCGCCTGGTGTGAGGACCTCCGTCTCGACCCCACTGGTTTGACTCACCCCCAGCTCGCGGACTTCTTCCTCTGGCTCTTTGGAGACCAGGGTCTCGCCCCTATCACCATCAGAGGATACCTTTCCATGATTGCCGACACTTATCGACACCTTGGACGTCCGGACCCCGGCGCCTGTAAGGACATCGCCGACCTTATGTCGCACTTCGGCTTGCGACGTCCGGTACTCCGCTCTCTCGTCCCGCGCTGGGACCTTCCCTGGGTCCTGACGTGGCTGAACTCATCCAGATTCGAACCACTGCCCATGGCCCGCCTTCAGGACGTGACTTGTAAGACCTGCTTCCTTTTGGCCCTTGCCACAGCGGCCCGAGTCAGCGAGCTGCACGCGCTCTTGGCGCGCCCTACCTGCCTGCAATTTCGTGCGGATGGCTCCGTGCACCTTCTCCCAGATCCCTCCTTCCTTGTCAAGACCAGGTCTCCACTGACGGCGCCACAAGTGATCACACTGTGACCGCTGCGGGGAATGGACTTCCCTCGAGAGACCAGGCAACAAGACCCTGTGCGCGCCTTGCGCGTCTATCTACGCAGAACCAAAGCCGTCCGTCGAGGACGCTCACGCCTCTTCCTGCCTCTTAGGCCCGGCAGACATGACTTTTCGGCCCAGACAATCTCTTCCTGGCTACGCTGGGTCATTCGGTCCGCCTACCAGGACCTCTCCCCACAGGGAGCAAAGAGGCTTCAGATACGCGCGCACGAGGTACGTGCCATGGCCACGAGTCTTGCCTTCGACCGGAACTGTGCTGTTAAAGACATTGTGGCGGCAGTAGGCTGGCGAGCGGAATCTACCTTCGCCCGCTTCTACCTCCGGGATCTGGCAGGCCAGCGAGACAACCTCGCTCTGGTGGGGGACATCACGGCAGCGCAACACTCCCTCCCGGTGCCACAGGCGCCGTAGGTACGCTACTTAGCTAAAATTGTCGGGAGTTTGCGACTGGGAGGATGGCTCTGCAGGCCCCCTGGGTTATTTTGCGGGCAGCGGCACCCTCCTCCTGCTCGTAATTCTCCCTATCAGTCATGTCATCGGTAATGTTTTTGAGGAAATAAATGCATTTTTCTCTAAAAGGTATTTTTTCGAAAAATACTTACCGATGACATGACTCGGAGGACCCTCCCTCCTGCCCCGCTTGCCGCTGGTAAGCTAAGTATCCTAAACTGAGTAATCATCACATGACTCGGAACCGGATGGGCAGTCACGGGAAATCACTCTCAGCCCCTCTGTGGGTTCCCCGAGTGCCTCCCGGTTGGTGCAGGGGCACAACGGGTTCCTAGGCTAAAATTGTGAGTAAGTAGACACTTCCCTATCAGTCATGTCATCGGTAAGTATTTTTCGAAAAAATACCTTTTAGAGAAAAATGCATTGTTTCTTCAAAAACATTACCGATGACATGACCTTATGGGAGGTGTCTACTACTTACGCAATTCTAGCCTAAGAACCCGTTGTGTTACCACACAACCCGGGAGGCACTCGGGGAACCCCGAGGGGGCCGAGAGTTATCTCCCGATACTCCCCATCCGGGACAGAGTACCCATAGTCCGTCAGTCAGTCTACTTAGGCTTACGCTGTTCAGACGTGTTTGCTCTAGCCTACGGACTTGGGATTTCGACCGGTTCGCCGGTCGTCGACGGCCTTGGTTCTTCGCTTGACTTCTTCTTCATCCGTCCTCCCTGTGCCTTGCGTGGCTCTGGTGTCCCCTCTTCGTTGGCAGCTGCCCGCTTGGCTGCTTGTATGCCTGGGCTGTGCTGTGCGCTTCGCTGTGACTTCGCCGCGCGTGCCTTGGTTGAGGTTTTTCTCCCCCCTTCCCCGGTCCCGCTCCGGGAAAAGGTAAGGTAGTTGGGTTGGCCCTCGGCCGGTCCCCGCGCTGGGCACTGGTTGAGCGGGCACGAAGGCGGTCTTCTTCGGCGCTGTTGCTTTGCGCCAAGATTCTTGGCTTTTACTTGGCGGGCCCCGCGCCCGTTCCCCCTCTCCTTCCGTGTTGGTGTGGCATTATTATTTCACAGGGTCAAAATCTCCCTTTCTCAAAAGAGAGGGCATTTACGCGTGAGGAAAGGAATGAGACGTTTTAATCTGGAACGGTCATTCTTAAACGGCTCAGATCCACAGGTGGTCAGCTTCGTTTTCCAAGATGGCGTCTAGCGATGCAGAGCACCTTTTCCTCGCGGTTAAAACCTTTAATGGAATGGGAGTGGTGTGAAAGATCGGTGAAAGTTAAGTCTAACCATATTTCTGGCGCTTACCTACTCACTTGTTTCTTACCTACTCATTTGTACCTTGTGGGGTTCAGGGAATGTGTTATGCTCCAGCCATTCCTTGACGCATTACGTTGGTGAGTGGGGCGAGAGCCGACGCTTACTTCGGTACTGTGTCGGTCACGTAAGGCCTGTTGTTTTGCGTAATGCAGACCTGTTTACCATACACGGGGGCTTATTAGGTACACAATTTGGCTGGTGGGTGAACATACTTGTGCACTTTTATACTTGGCATCACATGTTTCAGTTCTTGGATGTCATGTGTTATGCCCTCTTGAGCGCAGGGCCACTGGTCGCCACGCCTTGCTGCCGTTTGTTAAGGTTCAAGATGACCTTTTTGTGGCTGTAATAGACGAAAATCATTAAAAAAAAAAAAAAAAAAAAAAAAAAAAAACCTAAGTCTTGCCACCACAGGTGCCGCTCACATTCATGCATGCGCTCGTTCCGCAAGTTACAGGAACAGAGCTACAAAATGGACATTGATTTCAGACGGGTGTAGCCCGTCGCCAAGGCAGCTAAGGGCCGGCGCCAGTGACCTCATCCCAACCCGAACCTACCTGACGGAAACAGAGTGCTAAGACAGCCCTATGTCTCCTGAACACTTTAGTATATGCTCTTTGGTTAAATTCCTCCTTGCCTAAGGCTTGTGCATGTAAATACAAATTACGGTCGAAAGGAGATTAATGGCCTATATAGGCAACATAAAACTACGATCAAAGCTGCACCTGGAGGCCCGTCGCTATAGTACAGCGCCGGTGTTCAGCGGAGGGCACCACTCCGACAAAGGTTACTGTGCCTGCCGCTTGCTTCAGGCCTATACTTGTCATGACATGCTTGAGTTGTTGTGCATGATGTGTTGCGAAGGTTAACCTTACCAGGGCAGGGTCCCTCAGGCCCACGCCCGCGTGCCTTCGGTTTTTATATGTTGCAGTGGCCTCTGGACCTGCACACTACATGGAGGATTCCAGTGACCGTCGGACTCACACAAGGTCTGTCTACCATGTGCCGGATGTACCTCCGAACGTTGGTGTGACGTCTGCTCCACATGACCTGAACGGCGCTGGGCGCTACTTGGGGCTTCCTTTGGCGAGTTCGCCCGGCACCTGTGACTGGTTCCAGACCTGCTGAAATACCGACTGCTGTTCCCGGTACTACGATCGCTCGAGTTCCGACGAGATGATGGAGAGATCACCATGCCGGACGCGTCAGTATAGTGTGCAGAGTGGGTTGATCGATGCGGTGGTTCCCAGGAGGGAACGCACCAGGACCAAACATTGTGGCAGACAGAAAGCCCGCATCGACACGGAGCTCGGTGCGGAGGGACGTGCGCTAATCCGTCCTGATCCTATGCCGATCCCCGCTCGTCTCCTAGAAAGCCCGCTGGCTCCTACGCGGAGTCTCCTCACTGGCAGCGAGCCCACCTCGCCATAGAGCTCGGTTCGCGGAGACATTCTCGCACGCATGCATCGTCTCGGCACAAATGGAATCCGCTGGGCGCACAGTACGGAACCCACACACCGCTCAAGGTCAGCGGGGAAGCCGTCCAGGCAGCCGATGACGAGGCGCAGGTTATCGCGCTCGGAGCGGGTATGCTGGCACCGCCCTCGCTCCCTGGAGGGGGCTCCACCAGGACAGCGCTGCTCGTCGGGAGACACACTGAGCCGGCTGCTAGTGGTTACAGAGTCCTGTTGGTGACAGCCGGCTAGACAGAGGTTCCAGTCTCCGTTTCTTACCGCTCGATTCCTTGACGATCTTGTGGAGAGATCACCACGCCGGTTGCAACGTTCCAGTACGCGGAGTGGGTTGATCGATGCGGTCGTTCCTAGGAGGGAACGCACCAAGAACAAACCTTATGACAGACAGAAAACCAGCACCGGCACGGAGCTCGGTACCGAGGGACGTGCGCCAATCCGTCCTTGATCCAATGCCGATTCCCGCTCGTCTCCTAGAAAGCCCGCTGGCTCCTACGCGGAGTCTCCTCGCCGGCAGCGAGCCCACCTCGCCATAGAGCTCGGTTCGCGGAGACATTCACGCACGCGTACACTTTCACGGCACGATTTGGAATCCTCTCGGCAACTTGGATCTCCTCTCTCGAACTCCTACACGCGAGGAGGGACCGCTCCGCTCCATGGGATGCTCGTCCGCTACGGTTCGCCATCGTTGGAGTCACTCTTCTAACACTCTACGTCTACACTCCGCTCTCTCTCCACTGCGGGCGTGCTTAGGAGTTGCCGTTCTTCACGTCGCTCCAGGGATCCTGTCCCGTCTCGCTCGTCGGTCCCCTTCGCGTCCGGCTGCCGTTCGTCCCTTTCCTCTCCCCTCACTCAGCCATTTCCCCTTCTTCGTGCTCCGTCCCAGGGCGCCTGGCTGCAGTCGCTCCATTTCTGGACGCTCGACCCCCTCCGGTGGATCCTCGGGGAGGACGCTGTCGTTACTTCGCCTAGCACAGACCTGTTTACCTACACTTGGGGGTTTAAGTACACATATTTGCTTGGGTTACACTTACATGTACACTTTTCTACACAATTATACACTATATACACCTTTGGAGATCTGACTACTCACTAGCTTGTGACCTTTTACACGTGAGATCCAAATTACCCTTAGTCAGTTGGAAGGGTTTTGACTTCACACGGGGGGTAAACAGGTCTGCGAGCGCTTCGGCTTCTGTCTCCACTGGTGCCCTCTCGGATACAGCTCGGAGTTGGCCGCGGCTGCCGCACTTCGTGACAGGCGCTTCGGCTACCCTACGCTTCTTCTCTCGGTTCCCGGAGCTTCTTGCTTCGCCCTCCTTGGAGTGGTCAGCTGTTGGCTTCCCTCGGCAGGACCGGGTCTCGGGAGGTCTCAGGAGTTTGCCTGCCCCTACCGGCTGCGGATCCGCTCTTGACTCTTCTTGGACTAGATGACCTCTCTCGTCCGTAACAACCTACACTGCGTGGGATCGGGGAGCTCCTTACCCTGCTCTTCGTTCTCCAGTGGACGGCTCCTGGCCCCTGGCAGGTCGTCTGGCCGCGGAAGGACCCCCTGTGCTGACGACTCGGCTGACCCAGGTTCTTCGGAGTTCCTGGACTTCACTTCGGGGAGCAGATCGTAGGAGGCTGCTAGGACCTTGGTTTCGCTTACGCTGGTGCCAGATGGCGATGGGATGCGGTCCGCGCAGGTGGTCCTCGGCTCCGCCTCCAGATCTTGGGCTGCGCCTTCTTCCGGAGCTGCCGACCCTTGACTCCAGTTTCCCGTGCACTCGGCCTCCACAACGTTCCTCGGTTCCCCTGCGAAGGAGGAGTCACCGCGGATGGAGGCTCCGCTCCTGTTTCGGTTTTCCGTTGGATTCACCGGGGGTCCTTAACCTACCCATGGACACTGTGGAACCAAAGCGCAGCGCCGTCTCCCGGGTGCCTAACCTACTCGACATCCCCATTGGGCGCACAGGGGTACGCCGGAGTTTGGACAGGTGGTACTGCTGCGGTGGTGCTCGCGGTGGAAGGGCCTAGCCACTGCTCAGAAGTCGGCTCTACCCTCCGTCGGTCGTCTCGCAGCCCGGCGGCTATAGCTACGCCCCCTACTTCCGTGGTTCTTCTCGAGGTCCAGCCTAGCCTCCGGACCTCGCGGACAAGAGCGTGAATGGCTTGGATCTGACACGGACTAGGTCTGCTCGTGGGAGGTCTGAGCCAGCCTTTTCCCCGATGGAACCAGTTGCTTCACTCGGAATGCACGAGGATACCTTCGGAGGATCGGCACGCTGGCGAGATGGCTTAGTGGACCTGTTCGCCGCTAGGTGGGATCTCTGGCTTTCCCCGCGCCTTCGTGGGGTATAGCCCTCCTGGACGAGATGCCAACGCTCTGACCTAGCCTGGGAAGGATCCTCCTCTCGTCCTGTTGGTCACCCCTTTCCCTGGTACCGGTCCTGAACCTCTTTCCCCTCAGCTCGCCACGGACCCCCCGCCACTGCTTCCCGCATTCTACTAGGTCCGCATGCAGCCGCGATGGTCACTGTTCCGCCTTGCTGGAGCGCCTACCCCTGCACCTTGGCGGTTTGCGACAGACCCTCAACGCTGGAGTCTTCGCATGGGCAGCAGTCGAAGCCTCGCTATGGCCGCCTCCCCAACTTGACGCCTCTACGATGAAGTTGGTGAGGCATTGTGCTCTTGGACGGCGTCCGTCACCTCTCCCCTACCGACCCTGCTGACCCCAGCTGGTAGACTTATCCCCAGGAGACTAGGCAGGATAGCCTGAGCTTGCCTCACGTATACCTACGACGACATAGCCGTCCGGGCGGACGCGCACGCTTCTTGGCCGTGCCCGGCAGCTCTGAAGCTACAGGGCAGTCGATCTTCCTGTCTACGCTCAGTCATACGATCCAAAGTCCAGGATCCCTCCCTCAGGGAGCTTAGAGGCTAATTACGTCCAATCAGCTACGTGCAGGGCCTTGAACGCCACAGCCGTCAGGAACTGGGCTGCCCTCATCGTGGCTACTGGAGGGCGGGCGCGCAGGTGCTCTTGTTCGCAGAGTTCTGTCAGCCTAGCGAGGTTACGCACTCTGGTGGGGGACCGCCCGGGGGGGCACTCCTCCCTCCTGGCGCTTCAGCGCCGTCGCTTACACCTACCTAGAGTCGTCGGGAGTTTGCGGTTGGGAGGACGGCCCTTGGGGCCTTAGGTGTGCTAGAGCGCGGCACCCTCCTCCTTTTCGCCATTCTCCCATAAGGTCATGTCATCGGTAATGTTTTTGAAGAAACAAATGCATTTTTCTTTAAAAGGTATTTTTTCGAAAAATACTTACCGATGACATGACTCGGACGACCCTCCCACCTGCCCCGCTTGCCGCCGGTAAGCTAAGTATCCTGACTGACGGACTATGGGTACTCTGTCCCGGATGGGGAGTATCGGGAGATAACTCTCGGCCCCCTCGGGGTTCCCCGAGTGCCTCCCGGGTTGTGTGGTAACACAACGAGCTCTTAGGCTAGAATTGCGTAAGTAGTAGACACCTCCCATAAGGTCATGTCATCGGTAAGTATTTTTCGAAAAAATACCTTTTAAAGAAAAATGCATTTTTGTGGTGTTTAAAATTTTAATAAAGTACATGAATGCATTTCGTTATGTAATTCTTCTACCGAATGTTTAGATCAGTAAGAAACATAGATTTTCATGGGCCCTGGTACTGTGGTACGCACCAGGCAAGTGAAAATCTGTGCCAGTTACTAACTTTACAAGTGAACCCTTTGGCTGTTTATAGCGCTTTTTGGCTCACATGCGAAGCAAAAGTGAGTATGTTTTGGGCCAGTGGTCGTCCGTCCGTCATCCATGGTAAACATTAACATTGGCATTTTCTCTGAGACTATTCAAGCCACATTCTTCAAACGTGGCCCAGTGATACTTTGTGGTAAGACCTTTCTAAACATACCAATTTGAGTGACCTCTCACAAAGGTCAAGGTCACAGGGGATCAGGAAATAGGTCAAAAATAGCTATATTTTGACATAATTTATTTTTTCTCAAATACTATTCACAACTTTAAACCCAAACTTGGTACAAGGATACCTGAAGGTAAGCCCTTTCTATACGTGCTAATTTGGTTGATCCCTCAGAAAGGTCAAGGGTCACAAGAGCTCAGGAAATAGGTGAAAAATGGCCATATTTTGACAAAAGATGTTTTTTTCTCAAATACAATTCACAACTTCAAACCCAAACTTGGTACAGAGATACCTGATGGTAAGACCTATCTATGCATACTAAATTGGATGACCCTTCTGAAAGGTCAAGGGTCACAAGGTCTCAGGAAATAGGTCCGAAACAGCCATATTTTGAGATTTTTTTTCTCAAATACTATTCACAACTTTAAACCCAAACTTGCAACAGAGATACCTGATGGGAAGACCTTTCTATGCACACTAATTTGGTTGATCCCTTGGAAAGGTCAAGGGTCACGAGAGCTCAGGCAATAGGTCTAAAATAGCCATATTTTGATAAAAGATGTTTTTTTCTCAAATACTATTCACAACTTCAAACCCAAATTTGGTACAGAGATACCTGATGGTAAGATCTGTCTATGCATACTAATTTGGATGACCCCTTGGAAAGGTCAAGGGTCACAAGAGGCTGGCAAATGTGTAAAAATGCTGATTTTTGATAAAATTTAGGTATTCCCAAATTTTTGCACATTTTTCAACCAAATTTGGTACAAAGATATCTGATGATAAGACCTCCCTACGCATACTAATTTAGTCAACTCATCAGAAAGGTCAGGGGCCACGGAGGGTTGACAGATGTTGAAAAATGCTTACATTTTCAGAAAGCATGGATTTTGCTGCTGCAGAAGCCAGCTCTTGTCACAAAGGTCACACATATGTAAATCGGTCATACATGTGAGCCATAATGGCTTTGCCTTTCTTGTTTCAACATGATTCCTGCAGACATCATCGCAGAAAAAGTGGTGTCGATGGCCAAAGGGTTAACATGTTTGTTTCTCGAACAAGTCCGGGAGTATATGCCTATATATACGTGTAATTGCATTTCCCTTCATTTCAGGCCCTACCAGGTCAACCCAACAGAACATTTTATGTGCCCAGAGGAGACGTCAATGTTACTGCAATGCCTGTTGTGAGTGAAGTTTGAAAACTTCTCCTTATTGTGTGTAGGTATGCAAATATATATGTATGTAGCCACTCCATAAAATTTCTCCTTCTTTGACACATGTATTGATATATTGTATAACAAGCAAATTAATATTCATGAGCTTGCTCGATATGCTTTCCTTCCCATAATCCCTTGCAGACCAGAAAGACTCAATCTTGATGCTTGCCTGTTTGCAATGCAAAAACGCTAAATATGCATATACTGTCACATTAGCAAGCTCCTTATCCTCACTAGTAATGAAATACTTCTTAGTGTCTACGCACGCTCGAAATTACTTTCCCATACACACATAAACAGAGAATAGACAAACACACAAATAGAACACACAAATCGAATGACCATACTATTGAGATTGACAACACTGATGTCCGCTAGTGATAGTGACAACCTTAGAAAAGGTCTAAATAAACAAACCTGCTGGCATTTGTTTCCTCAAAACACATTACTGATGACATTACAGTATGGAATGGTTCTTAGCTAGACTAATTTTAGCCCAAAATTGTTGTGTACGAATATGGCAGTGTTGGCAGGTGAGGGGCGCCATAGCCTAGGCGGTAACCCGAGTAGCCTCCCTTCCATCCCATCTGGGCATGCGCCCAGCGGAAGCTCACCAATCAGTTTCTTAGCTAGGCAGTGGAAGGTTGTGTACGTCGGTGTCTCTAGCTTCGGACTGTGTAAAGTTATAGAAACGGTCGTAGTGTTTCGTTGGAGATGTTACCCTACGCTGTGCTTTGTGTTAGGCTTGGACGCTTTCCTGTGGGAAAATCCTCGTCGGTGTTTGTGACTTAGTCCTGACGAGACGACGACGTCTTGTGAACTGTGCTCACGCGCTCGAGGCCAGTCTGGCCGTAGCTTTTTCACACTTCGTGTGTCCGGAGCTTCTTCTTCAGGAATAAGGAGAAGAGTACTAAAAAAAAGAGAGAGATTCTCCTGCTACCCTCAGAGTGCCTGTGTTCGGCTTGGACGCTGCCTGTGTTTCGCGGTGCTGTGCCCAGCTTCAGGAACCGGTCAGGCCTGTGATGTCTGCGTGGTCTCCGCTCATGGACCGTGGACTGGGTCAAGTCTGCCTTCACCGCCATAGCTGTTGCGCTTCTCCGCGGTGCGCCAGTTGGTCTTTGACCTGTGTGGGTTGCCCTGCTTCTCCATTATCAAGGTAAAACCTTGGTTATTGCTTACGACCGGCGCTCACAGGAGGGGGTAGAGCGCCAGGTGTTGGCATACGCCATACACTTAACTTCGTTTGTACGCGTCGTCGTGCGGATTCGTATTGCGGGCCTGTGTGGCGCACTCACTCGCATTTCTTTGTGCACTATGTTGCAGTTGGCAAAGCCGCACCTGCTCATGATGTGGACAGTTCCCATGGCCTGGTGACGAGACATGCTATTTGCCTTTCCTGTTCCGGCTGTGCCTCAACTCACCCGTGCCTGGTCTGCGCCCCTGGCTGGAAGAACAGTGGACCCAGCTAGGGAGCTTCTACCACCGACTTCAGCCGACGCCAGCACGGGTAAGGGGTCCAACACCAGTAAACCACACAGACCCGACGAGTGGCCCTTACCAGGTTGTAGAGCCTTCAACGCTGCGGCTTAGGCCGCAAGCCCGAGCTCTAGCGCCAGCAGCCACCACAGTCCCGTCGAATGGTCTCTGCCCGGTCGCGGAACATCGAGCGCCAAGAGCTAGGCCTCAAGACAAAGCCCCAACACTAGTAGCCACCACAGTCCCACCAAGTGGTCTCTACCCAGTTGTGCCACCTGTTCGGCGCGAGATGAGACTCGAGAGCGAGCTGCAGCACCGGTGACCGTCACAGACCCGACGAGTGCTGCTTACCAGGCTGTGGAGACTCGCCCGCCACGCGATGCTTCAGTACCTGCCGCATCCTCAGCCAAGGCAAGCGGCCAGCGCAGGCACAGGGATTTGGCGCCCCGCTCCAGGTTAGTGTTCGGGGACCATGACCGGACAAGTCTGCTGGCCTGACACACTCCTGCTCCCCGGTAGGAAGTAGGAGACAGCACGGGCGCGCAACGAGACGACATGCCCCGTCTACCCCCCGGCACGGCCAAGCCTTGCTCTATGGGACGAACCAAGTGGACTCCCGTAGCTCGACGACGTTCGCTCTCAAGGGACAGGTGGACTCGGAGGCAAGCCGGCGCTCTCGAGCGACCTCCAGGTATGACCCCGGCACCCACTGATCATCTTCCCACGGCGCGTCCTTCTGAGACCGCCCTCCAGGCCGACGTCCGCTGCAACCTGGGATATACGCCAGCACATACAAGATAAGACGGGACGAGAATGCTGGACCATGCGGCGCTTGCGTTACTTAGGCCGCAGGACGGGGGACTATGCCTAGCACATCGGCCGGTGCCCACCAACTCGAAGTACTGACAGGCCCACTATGTGGATGGCCCGCGATGTGCAGGCCCTCCAATCCTCGACTCTAGTCCAGCACAGACTTTCGGCGCCCCGCTCATAGGCAGTGACAGGGGACCACGAGTGGACAAGACTGCTGGACTAGTGTGCTCCCGCTCCTCGGGGAAGGGTATGCGACGAGTCGGGATCTCGTTGAGATTGCTTGAAGCTTCGACGTCCCACTCCAAGTTCAAGTAATATTATTGGTTATCTCCGCGGGTGACTAAGGCTGTCTCGCGGCGGAGGGTCAGTGAAAGGAGTTCATGACCGGACAAAACTGCTCGGCTTGTGTGCGCCCGCTCGCCAGGTTAATTAGGGATGAGCTGGGTTCCCATTGATTTTGCACGCCCCGTCTACCCTTAGGACAGTGTGGACGGACCACAGAGTGGTAGAAGAAGCAAGCGGACGTCCGTTCCTCTACGGCTGCCGCGCTTGCGGGACAGACCGCCGCTACTGCAGACTGGGTCATGCACTCGGATCCCACCTGTCACTCTAGGCCTGCCGTCGGGACTAGACTTTGGCCGACTGATCCTGCGACAGTCTAACAGAAGTGTTCCGCCTCAAGCCCGTTACAAGTTCCATCGCTCCGGGCGAGACTACTGGAGCAGCAGCGGCCGCTCGCCTGACGCTCACGGACAGGTCGTCTAGGTCTTCACGGGCTATGCTGTATGCCTTCCGGCCCAGCACAGAGGTACGGCGTCCAACCCAGGGATGGTGCCTTACTCTGGACAGGATGAGACTGCAGGCCGTGGGCGTGCGCGCGGCGCCTAGACTTCTCCGAGCGTGGCCTTGGCCTCGACTCGCCACTCCGCCTCCGGTGCGGCTTCCAACCACTAGCAGGGTTTTTGTGGCGTGTACACATTGTAAACGCTTACAGCTGGAAGGTAAGTTAAGCGCTGTAAGCTGATGATCCATTTTATTCCTTAGTAGCTTCAGTGACAACACAGGGTACCTGCCGGTGCCCCAGGACGTTAGCTCGGTTATCTACGGCTCCAGGTCATGGTGCGTCTGCCTGCGGAGACGGCACTTGCCTACGCGTGACTGGACCTCTATCGTTCCGAGCTTCGATGATCGGGGACTCCCTCCTCTAGCCGTGGTTACGAGCTTCCTGGCTTGCTGGTCTTCTCCTACCCCGCTGCGTACCACTCCTGGGTCGATGCCTTGCCGGCTACCACTTCGTGTAAACGGGGACTTAAGGATGCCCCCGGCACTTTGACATCCCGACTTGGGTAGTGGCTACGATAGTCGACGCGCGCACCACGCTGTACAAGTTCGTCATCGACCCATCCTTCGGCGGGGAGACCGCCCGAGACTTCGCCTCACAGTGCAGACTTGGACTGGGTCTTCAGCCTTGACTCGGCGATTTCCTGGATGATACGGAGCCGGTCGTTGACCTCCTCGGACTTGACATCCCGACCTGGGTAGCGGCTACGACAGTCGACGCGCGCACCACGCTGTACAAGTTCGTCATCGACCCATCCTTCGGCGGGGAGACCGCCCGAGACTTCGCCTCGCAGTGCAGACTTGGACTGGGTCTTCAGCCTGGACTCGGCGGCTTCCTAGATGATACGGAGCCGGTCGGTGACCTCGGACTCCTTTGCGTTCTGGTCGTCCCCAGATATAGAAGAGAACACCGTCTCCAGCCGTTCCCTCCGCTTTACCTTCGATGGTGTGACCTGCCAGGGTCGCACACTTCCTGCGGTGGCTTCGCAGCCTCTGGGGGTTCTACCGTGGCTGTACTCTGTTGCAGACAGGACCAATCAGACGTCTTCATGCTCCACATCGACATCCGTAGATGTTCCCCTCTCGCCTAACCGGTCAGAGTCCTCCTTGGAAAAGGATCGAGATGCACTTGGGATCCCCTCGGCGGGCATGGTTCCTGGTCTACGTGGGCAAGTTCAACCTCTCGCCTTCGCGCCGCTCCTCTACCTGCGGATGGAACCTCTCACTGACCTCCCGAAGGGCAGCATCCAAAGCGGCGAACACAGCACTTGGCGAACCCAGCGCGGCAGTTGTCTCTAGAGCAGGCGTTCTCCGCCAGATGACTTCGGCTGCGGGGATTGGTGTGTACCACAGCGGACCTTCTTCCCCTCGGATGTCTCTACTGCCCCCGCCTCGGCGGCTCCTGCTTCGCCCTGGGCGACCCTTGACAGGCGACCTCAAGTCTCAGGTTCCAGTGCGACTGTTGCTACGCCCTCACCGTCTTCTCGGGCAGATCCAGACTGGCGCGCGACGGGAGTTCCCCTTCCTCCCCTACTCCCACGATGTCCCACGCGTCAACATAAGCCTCGCCACCGGGAGCGCTCCCCTGTTACCGAGATCCTACCCTGCCTCCGACGGATGGCCTCCGGACTTCCTTGTCCAGCTTCAGGGGTCACATTCCCGATGCCAGGAGCTTCTCGTTCCCTCCGACAGCACCACGGTGGTCGACTACTTCAGAAGCAAGACGGGGCACGCTTCCTCTCCCAGTATTTCTTCCGCTGCCACGGGCTCCGTTTGTGCGAAGATCGTGACGTCGCTTTCGAGCAAGAGCCTTCCAGGGGCGTCTGCATGACCGGCCGACTCCATCGCGTGTCACGGCCAACTTCTCCGCACACAGTGGACGGGCCATACAGACATCGTTCAGGTGATCTGCGAAGCGGACACTTCCCCATGATCGCGCCAAGGTGGAATCGACAGCTTCCCCGCTTCATCTCGCTGATTCCAGACTCGCTGACCTGGGCAGTCGACGCTCTCTCCATCCCATGGGATGGCCTGGTTGCCTACCCGCTGACGATGCTCGTTCCCAAAGTCCTACTCAAGCACAGAGGGTTCAAAGCGACCCTGTTCCTGGTGGCCCCGTTCTTATGGACCAAGTCGTGGACCACCGACCTCTTGAGCCTCGCCATGGCTCCACCCCGGCGGCTTCCCACCCCACGCACAATGCTCAAGCAATCACAGCAGGCGCTGTACCACCTGTGCCCCGAACGGCTTCCCCTTCCCGCCCGGAGTTGTGCAGTAAGCCCTCGCCACTAGACACTTCTCAGGTGCGGCCGTGGAAGCTATCGCTACAGCTCGTAGAATCTCGAACAGACGAGGCTACAAAGGGGAGTGGCGAGTCCTGTGTGACTGGTGTGATGGCATGCGCCTCTCCCCCACGGATTGACGGTTCCTCAGCTGGCGGACTTCTTCATCTGGCTGTTCACCTACCAGCATTCAGTGCCGATCACCTTTGCGGCTACCTGGCCATGGTCGCTGATGCATACCGACACTTGGGACGACCTGATCCTGGTAACTGCAAAGACCTCGCCGACCTGATGGCCCACTTCGGTCTACAACGTCCCGCCCTTCGCTCCCTGGTGCCGCGATGGGACCTGCCTTGGGTCCTTACTTGGCTCAACTCTGACCGCTTCGAACCGATCCAGTTGGCGAGGCTACCGGACATGACACGGAAGACCTGCTTCTTACTGGCCCTCGCGTCTGCTTCCAGTGTCAGCGAGCTGCACACCCAGTACGGGTAAGGGGTCCAACACCGGTAAGCCCCACAGACCCGATGAGTGGCCCTTACCAGGTTGTAGAACCTTCAATGCAGCGGCTTAGGCCGCGAGCTCTGGCGCCGGCAGCCACCACAGTCCCGTCGAGTGGTCTCTGCCCAGTCGCGGAACCTTGAACGCCGCGAAAAGAAAAAGACTATCAGCACGCCCCCGCTTGTTTGCAGCTCCGGACGTTCGGCTTAGTTCAACTGCTGCCCAACCCGGCCTTCTTGCCAAGACCCAATCTCCTTGGCTGAGAGACCCAGGTGCCACCCGTGGGTCCAGACAACAGGACCCGGTGAGGGCTTTACGCCTGTATCTGCGCCGGACCAAGCCACTCCGCAGCAGTCACACCCGCCTTTCCTCCCTCTGACCCCAGGTAGAATGACATCTCAGCCCAGACGATATCCTCCTGGCTCTGATGGGTGATACGCTCTGCCTACCAAGATCTCTCCCCTGATGCAGCCAAACGAATGAACTTTAGGGCGCACGAGGTCAGAGCCTCGGCCGCAAGCCTTGCATTCGACCACAACTGTGCTGTCTAAGACATTGTGGCGGCCGTAGGATGGCGAGCACAGTTTACCTCGCCTGCTTCTACCTGAGGGACCTGTCCAGCCAGCGCCAGAACCTTCACTGGTGGGAGACATTGTGGCGGCGCAACACTCCCTCCCGGCGCCCTGGGCGCCGTAGGTATCTTAGCTAAAATTATCGGGAGATTGCTTTGGGAGGGCGGTCCTAGTGAGTATTTGGGGGTTAGGGACATTATAGCGGCACCCACTTCCTCTTCGGGATTCTTCCTTACTGTAATGTCATTGGTAATGTGTTTTGAGGAAACAAATGTATTTTTCTTTAAAATGTATTTTTTCGAAAAATACTTACCGATGACATTACCCGAAGGACCCTCCCACCTGCCCCGCTTGCCGCTGGTCCACTAAGAAACAGACTGGTGAGCTTCCGCTGGGCGCATGCCTGGATGGGATGGAATGGAGGCTGCTCGGGTACCACCTAGGCTATGGCGCCCCTCACCTGCCAACACTGCCATATTCGTACACAACAATTTTGGGCTAAAATTAGTCTAACTAAGAACCATTCCATACTATAATGTCATCGTTAAGTATTTTTCGAAAAAATACATTTTAAAGAAAAATACATTTTCTGCCATTATCTATGTTCTAATTACAAGTAGACTTCACTCAACAACACACATGATTATATAAAGCACTGATGTCTACATAGTTAAAAGAAATCTCCGCGCTGAGTCAGTCAACAGTCCAATACGTGACACACAGCAGGGTCACCATTTGGACAGAGACAAACACACATCGGGTGTATCACACCCAGGTTCATAAATAGACATAGTTATTAATGTCTGTGATCTCACCTACGGCAGCTCATCCACCTGTTTTCTCCAACATCGGAGGCGTGCGAGAGGGAATTTGCGTGATGAAACATGTTCAGCAGTGTCAGATTTGCTGGGTTCTGTATGTTTGAAGCATACAGTTGGTGTTGGATGGTAAAGTTCCCTTCAGCCTATGTGCATGTAAACTTTAAGTCATGTCACCTCCCTTGCAACATTTCAGAAAGATCTGACGTGAACTCCAAACTATTTGGACCCTAGATTGTGACGTTAAAGAGTTTTGTGGTGACGTGAAATGTTCTAGTACATGTACACAGTGTCAGTATCAGTGGTGCTGAAGGGGTATGTTTCAGTATGTTTTAGCGCAAATCTATAAAAAGTGAAATTATCCAGCGAAAGCCTGAATGAACCTGGGCGTAAATCTACCCAGTGTGAATGTGTGCTGTCACCATTCCATTGAGATATTTTTTATTTGAGTAAATTCAAGCCTTTGTCCATTTATGCTGGGTGGAATCATGCTGTGGATTCACGCTGAGTTTAGTTAGTTCTAAAAATAAATGAAAAATCAGAGGAACACATTTGCACTGTCTAGATGTACGCCTGGGTGGATTTGCGCTGAGTACATTTTGGTTAGTACTGTCAAGCTGGGAAGTTTTATGTCTACCATATAGCGAAATTGACCACTTCAGCACCAATGGCGGTAATCGGAAGGACTCCGGTAAAGTTTTGTTTTGGACTGGGTACATACATTATATTGAGCAACATTTTGCTTGATATAGTGCCGATAAACAGACAGATGTGATTACTTGACCCGATCAAAATGTCCTCGTTGTACCGACTCGGACATTTTGATTTGGGTCTCGTAATCACATCTGCCTGTTATCTGCACTATATGAAGCAAAATGCTGCTCAATATAATATAATGTACAGGATTTTGAGTATGCTTTTGCAGGTGAACTTTGATGTTTGTCGAATTTTTTTGCTCCTGTTTCTCTCTGCTTTGTTTTGTTTTGTTTGTTTTTGTGCATGTGGCAAGACCTTTTAAAACATATCAATTTGAGTGACCTCTCTTAAAGGTCAAGGTCACAGGATGAGAAAATAGGTCAAAATTAGCAATATTTGGACAAAATTGATTCCTTTTCAAATACTATTCACAACTTTAAACCCAAACTTGGTACACAGATACCTGATGGTAAAACCTTCCTATGCATACTATTTTGGTTGATCCCTCAGAAAGGTCAAAGATCACAAGAGATCAGGAAATAGGTGAAAAATAGCTATATTTTGACAAAAGATATTTTTTCTCAAGTACTATTCACAACTTCAAACCCAAACTTGGTACAAAGATAACTGATGATAAGACCTATCTAGGCTATGCATACTAATTTTGATGACCACTCAGTAAAGTCAAGGGTCCCAAGAGGTTGGCAAATGTGTGTAAAATGCCAATGTTTGGATAGAATTTTATTTTTTGTCAACATTTAAAAACAAAAACGTTTTCAATCAAATTTGACTCAAAGGTAGCTGATGATAAGACCTTCCAACACATACTAATTTATTTGACCCATTACAGAGGTCAAGGGTCATGAGATGACCCAAAAGTACTTTTCAGAAAGCAATATTTTGACCCACCAAAAATTTTTTATTTTCAACTTCAAACCCAAACTTGGTACAGAGAGACCTGATTGTAGGACCTGTCTATGCATAATAACTTGGATAACCCCTTGGAAAGGTCAAAGGTCACAAGAGGTCGGTAAATGTCTGAAAAATGACAATTTTTGTTAGAATTATAGTTTTTATCAAAGTTTTTGCAAACTTTTCAATCCAATTTGTCGTGAAGTTTGCTTCATTTTCAATTAAAGACATTTCATCAACTCATCGCAAAGGTCATGGATTTCGCTGGTGCTGAAGCCAACCCTTTATACTTCTTGTCACAAAGGTCACACATATGTGCATTGGTCATACACGTGAGCCATAAGGGCTTTGCCTTTCTTGTTTGCGATTTGTTTTGGGTGTGATTTTGTTGTTGTTGTTTTATGTTAACCACTGGTTATTCATGGCAATCTTTCTGCCTGCCTTAGTGTTTATTTGAATTGATGCAGCACCCTAACACCATTAGTATACATTTTCCAGAAATGGCACAGTCTGTTTTTGTGCAATATTGCACTTTGAGTGCATGATGTTGTTTTATTTAGCTTTTTTGAGCATTCTCGATAATGAAGAAATATTTCCCTTTGATCCTACAGGAGAGTGCTGAGGGCAATCAATATTTTGCTTCCTTGCTGGACTCCTTCATGAGTTTACTGGTCCTGCTGACTACTGCCAACAACCCTGATGGTACATACAACTTGTTTGGCATTCACACACAGAGCACAGACACACACACACACACACACACACACACACACACACACTTGACTAGTGTGCCAAAGAGCAGCAGTCCCCAAAAGCGCACCCATCAAGCACACATGCATGCAAGTTACATGTGTGCTTGTATGGTCTGCTGCTTTTTGGTACAGACAAATCTGTCAGCTTAACCACCTGTACAGTGATGCATTTCATAAATGTGACAGCGCTACCTTTGATCAATTGTCTGCAGCTGTATACATATTTTTTAAAGTTGCTTTGTGACCCCTTGACTGATACGCTCATCTGCTAGAGGCATGACATTTATGTCTCTTGTTTGCCGTATTTTGTATCCATCTTTGTTGGAACTGGTGTGCTTCTGTTTTGAATTTACAATTGTTTTTGTTTGGTTTTTAAAGTGCATGACTATATTATGCGACCTGTGTGAAGATCATCATATATTCCCCTAATACAGACTGTGCTCTTTGTTTCCTCAAAACACATTACTGATGATATTACTATTGGAAATGTGTCTAAGCTAGACGAATTTTAGCCAAAAATTGTTGTGTACATGGTAGGGAAGGTAACAAAAGGTGATATAGCCTATGCCGTGACCCGAGTAACCTCCCCTTCCTCCCATCCGGGCACGCGCCCACCGGATGCTTACCAGTCTGTTTCTTCGCTAGACAGTGGAATGTTGTGTACATGGATAGCTCTCCTTCATAGGGAAGAAACTAGTGTTGGTGGCTTCGACTTTCAAAGTTGGAAGTGCTAGCAGCTGTGTGGGGACACTTGCTCTGGTTTTTTCTCGTCAGTTCTGCAGATTCTTACGCCTGACGAGCCTTGTAATGACTTGGTGAGCTGTGCTCACAAACCGCAGCTTGCGGCTGTGTATGGTGTGGACCGGTCGTCGTGTGTCCTAAACTTTTCGCTTCGGTGGTGCTAGCCCTTTGTGCCTTGTGCTATGCTGGGACGCTTTGCCTGCGGATTCCTCATTGGTGTTCGTGTTGTACTTCACCGGACGAGCCTGTGGCGACGTTAGGAACTGATGCCATGGACTTGGACTAGCTGGCGGCGGACTGGGTTCTCCTCCGGCTGTCCTGGCTGGGCTTCGCCGAGGGACGGTGGTGGTCTTCACACCTTGTTGGTTTGCCGTGTTCGCCTTTTTATGTCAAGGTAAAACCTTGGTTATTGCTCTCGGCCGGCGCTCAGGGGATGGGGAAGAGCGTCGGGCATTGGCATGCGCCGTATGCTTGGTTTCGTTTCATTTTATACGCACGGATACTTGTTGCGGACCTGTAGGGGTCACACTCGCTTGCTTTTTTGTGCACTATGTGTTGCAGTATGCAGTTCCACACCTGCACGCGTTGTGGGCAGTTTCAGTGGCCGAGTGATGAGCATGCCGTCGGCCTACCCTGCTCCGGCTGTGCTTCCACGCACCCGTGCCTGGTCTGCGCCATCTGGCGGGAGGTGCTATGGTCCCAGCTATGGAGCTTCTACCAGCGCGAACGGCCAACTCCTGTACGAGACCGAGCTCCAGCATCGGTGACTGCCACAGACCCAATGAGTAGTAGCTCACCGGTTGTGGAGCCGCGAGGGGCTAAGGATAGACGTGAGCGGCCAGCGTCAGCCCCAGTAACAACTCCAGCATCGGTGGCTGCCACAGACCCGACGAGTGGTATGTCACCGATTGTGGAGCCTCGAGCAGCGCAGGTTCTGATGCGGGAATGGACATCGACCCAAGAACGCACTCCAGCATCGTGGCCGGCCACAGACCCGACGAGTGGTCCGGCACTGGTTGTGGAGCCTCAAGCAAAGCGGGATGGACTGACATGTGATTGGCCTCTACTGTCCCTAGAACGCACTCCAGCATCGTTGACTGCCACAGACCCAACGAGTGGTAGGTCATCGGTTGTGGAGCCTCAAGCAGCACGGGATAGACTGATGCATGGATGGACGACATCAGCCCGAGAACGAACTCCAGCATCCGTGACTGCCACAGACTCGACGAGTGGTGCTTCACCGGTTGTGGAGCCGCGAGTGTCTTGGGATGGACTGACACGTGAATGGTCGCCACCTTCTCGAGAATGGACTCCAGCATCGGTGACGGCCACAGTCCCAACAAGTGGTTTTTCACCAGTTGTGGAGCCTCGAGCAGCACGGGATAGACTGATGCGTGACAGACGACATCAGCCCGAGAACGAACTCCAGCATCGGTGACGGCCACAGACCCGACGAGTGGTTTTTCACCGGTTGTGGAGCCTCGAGTGACATGGGATGGAATGACACGTGAGCGACCGCCACCATCCCGGGAATGAACTCCAGCATCGGGGACGGCCACAGACCCGATTAGTGGTTTTCGCCGGTTGTGGAGCCTCAAGTGACGCGGTATGGACTGACATGTGAACGACCGCCACCATCCCGAGAACGAAATCCAGCATCGGTGACTGCCACAGACCTGCCTAGCGGTTTTTCACCGGTTGTGGAGACTCAGCGGCACAGGATAGACTGATGCTTGATGACCGACATCAGCCCAAGAACGGACTCCAGCACCGGGGACTGCCACAGACCCAGCGAGTGGTTTTTCACCAGTTGTGGAGCCTCGAATGGCACGGATTAGGCCAGCTTCTGCCTCTATCCTTTGACACAAGTCCAGCCGGAGGTTGGCGCCCCTCTCCAAGGTTAGGGACAGGGGACCACGACCGGACAAGAATGCTGGACTGACAAGCGCCCGCTCGTGGGATAGAAGAATGCTGGTCTAGACGGGATCGCGCGAGATGACACGCCCCATCTACCCTCCGGAGACGCCATTCGCCGCACCCCGGGGGATACCCCTGCATGGATAGACTATGACGTCCCACCCGTGGTGAGTGATGAGTTCCTCGGCGGGACGAGGATGCTGGTCCGTGCGGCGCTCGGGTGACATACGCCGCAGGATGAGGACTACTCCTAGGACTTCGGCTGGCACGTGCCAACTCGTAGGTACTGAGAGCACCCGCTCGTCGGTTAGAAGGATTCTGGACGAGACGGGAACACCCATCTCCCCTCCGGTGCAGCATGGCTAAGGATTGGCTGGACCATGTGGCGCTCTCGTGGGAGTATGGCACTCCGAGCCCCGTCCAGCTCAGTCCTTACGTGCTTGGTCTTAGGGCTTTGACAGGGGACCACTTATAGTCTGCTGACCTAGTGTGCTCCCGCTCGTCGGGATTGGTAAGTGACGAGTCGGGATCACGACGAGTTTCCTTGAAGCTTCAGCGTCTTGCTCCAAAGGCAGTAACTTAGTTTAGTGGTTGATTGGGGGTTAACGCCGACAGTTGACTAAGGCCGTCTCAGGGCGGAGGTTCAATGTAAGGCATTCACAACCAGACAAGACTGTTGGGCTTGCGTACACCCGTCCGTTGGTTAGAAGTTAACGGACGAGCCGGGTTCACATCGTTTTCGCACTCCCCTTCTACTCAGATCGATACGGATGGACCTTGGGTGTTGACGTACAAGCGGCTGCCGTTCCGCGACCGCGCTCGCGGGACAGGCCACCGCTGCCACAGACTGCTTACTGTGCCTTGGATGCGCCCGTCCCTGGGCTTGCATCGGGACAAGAGTACGGCCAACCTAACCTGCCACAGGCCAACAGAGTTTCTGCCTCCAGCCCAGTGCAAGTACCATCGCCCCGGCCAAGACTATGGGTCATGGTGCAGTGTGCACCTGACTCTCACGGGACAGGTTGTCTCGGGCTGCACGGGTTACGACGCAAGCCTTCCAGCCCAACACAGTGGTACAGTTCCGCCCCAGGGATGATGCCTTCCCTGGACGGGATGAGCCTGCGGGGTTTGCACGCCCGCATGGTGCTTAGAGGCTTTGAGCATAGCCTTAGCGTCGGCCGCCGAGGCAGCTAGTAGGGTTTGCGTGTACACATGTCACGGGGTTATTCAAGGGTGTATACTTGGTAGAGCGTTACAGCTGGAAGATACGTTAGTGCTGTGGTTTAGTGATCCGCCTTATTCTCTTAGTAGCTTCGCCTGTGGAGACGGCGCTTGGCTACGCTTGATTGAGCCTCTTCCGGGCTTCGTTCCGCACATCGAGGATCGGAGGCTTCCTGCCCACCCCGCGGTTAGGAGTTCTGGCGGTCCGGTTACCTCCTTCTACGCCGCATTCCACTACTGGGTCACCGCCTTGCCGGCTACCACTTCGTGTGCACGGGTGCTTCGGGTTACCCCCTGCGCTGCAGCCTCGACCTCCTGACCGTCGGCGTGGTCTTCCAGTGTTGCGCACTTCCCGTCGGCTCTTGTGCAGCCTTTGAGGGTTCTACCACTTCTGGACGCTGTAGTGGACTGGGCCTGTTGGACGTCTTCATACAGCCACGTCGACGTCCCTCGACGATCAGCAGTTGTGGAACCGGTCGGAGACATCCTGGGAGAAGAATTCAAATTCTGCGCGTCAACAGACAGCCCGTCTCCAGATGTTTCCTCCGGTTTGCCTTCGGCGGTGTGATTTACCAGTGTCGCGCGCTCCATTCGGTGTCAGTCGCTGCCTCTGGGGTTTCAACCGTAGCGGTTCATCTTAGTGGACAGGACCAGTTGGACGTCTTCGTGCTCCACTTCAACTTCCCTAGTCGATCTTCTCGTGCGATACCGGTCGGGGTCCTCGTTGGAGAAGGATCGAGATGCACTTCTGGATTCCTTGACAGGCTCGGCTTCCTGGTATACGTGGGCAAGTCCGACTTCACGTCGTAGCGCCGCTTGGCTTAGGGATGGAATCACGCATCGACCTCACAAAAGATGACTTCCGGAGTGGCAGATTCAGCGGTTCGCGAATCCAGCGCAGCGAGTGTTTCAAGAGCAGGCATCCTACGCCAGACGATGACTTCAGCTTCAGGATCTGGTGGGTACTGCAGCGGACCTTCGTCCCCTACGATGCCTCTACTGCCACCCCCCCCCCCCCTCCCCCCCCCCCCCGCTTCAGCTGCTCCCGCTTCTCCACGGACGACCCTCATCGGACGACCTCGAGTCTCTGGTTCGGGTGCGGCCATTGCTCCGTCCTCACCTTTTTCGCTGGGCGGATCCCGTCTTCCTTGCGACGGGAGATTCTTCTTCTCACCTTCACCCCAGATGTCCCTGGCGCCGTCGCAAGTCACGCCACCGTGGGTGCTCACCTGCTACAGAGATTCTGCTCAGCCTTCGGCGGATGTGCTCCGGACCTCGTGGCCCAGCATCGGATGTCACGTCAGCGACGTCGGCAGCTTCTCATCTTCTCCGACAGCGCCACAGTCATTGACTACGTTAGAAGCAGGGCGGGACGCATTTCCTCTCCCTTCCTTCCTCCTCTGCTAGTGGCTCCGTTGGTGCGCAGTAGAGACGTCACTATCCGAGAAAGAGTCTTCACGGGACTTCCGCATGACTTGCCGACTCCATTGCGCGTTGCGGCCAGCAGCTCTGCTCCGAGTGGACACGCCGTCCGGACATCTTCGGATGATCAGCGCGGCTGTGAATTCCCTATGATCATGCCAACTTGGTACCGACAGCTTCCTTGCTGCATCCTCCACCGTTCCATTGCCGCTAGCCTCAGTGGTCGACGCTCTCTACCTCTCTTGGGACGGCCTCGTCGCCTCGCCGTACCTCCTATGGTGCTAACTCCAAGCTCCGGCTCAGCTAAGATGGCAACGCGGTCTTGTTCTGGGTGGACACTTCCTGCGGAAGGTGCTCGTGGATCGCCGGCCTCTGACCCGCGCCATGAAACCACGCACGTTGATTACAAGTCCCGAGAACTCTCGTCACACAGCTCAGAGGGCTCAACACAGTCCTGTTCCTGGTGGCCCGTTCTGCTGGACAAAGTCGCGGACCTCCGACCCTGTGAACCTCGCCTCGGCTCCCCCGCTGCGGCTTCCCACACCACGCACGATGCTCAAGCAACCGCGACAGGCGCTGTCCCACCCTTGCCCAACCAACTCCTCCTCCACCACGCCTGGAGATGGTGCGGCGAGCCCTCGTGGCTAGAGGCTTCTCAGGTGCAGCAGTGGAGGCCATCGTTACAGCTCGCAGATCCTCGACCAGACGGGTCTACGAAGGGAAGTGGCGAGTCCTGTGCCATGGGTTTGACGACAAACTACTCTACCCCACGCATTTGACGGTGTCCCCCAGCTGGCGAAGTTTTTCCTCTGGCTGTTCACCGACCAGCATTCAGTGCCAATCACCGTTCGGGGCTACCTGGCTATGACCGCTGACACATACTGGCATTGGGGTCGATCCGACCTTGGCGACTGCAGGACCTCGCTGATCTTATGGCCTCCTTCGGGCTACATCGGTCCACCCTTCGCTCGTTTGTGCCATGATGGGACCTGCCCGGGGTGCTGACCTGGCTCAACTCTGCCTGCTTCAACCCTTTCCAGTTGGCGCAGTTGCCAGACGTGACGGGGAAGACTTCCTTCCTACTGGCCCTCACCTCTGCCTCCAGGGTCAACGAGCTGCACACCCTTTCAGCACAGCCCGCATACTTGCAGTTCCGGACGGACGGCTCTGTTCAACGGCTTCCCGATCTGATGTTTCGCGCCAAGGCCCGATCTCCTTTGGCTGCCCCTCAAGTGGTCTCCTTTCCTCCTTACGAGTCCAGGCTCTTCCCGAGAGTCAAGCAGGACCCGGTGAGGGCTTTACGCGTTTTACCTGTGCCAGAACAAGCCGCTACGCAGGGGACGCACCCGCCTTCTCCTCCCTCTGTCCCCAGGTAGACATGACATCTCGGCCCAGACGATATCGTCCTGGCTCCGTTGGGTGATACGCTCCCCTACCAGGATCTCCCCTGATGCAGCCAAATGAATGAACATCAAGGCGCACAAAGCCTTAGCCATGACCGCTAGACTAACGGTCGACTGCAACTGCGCGGTCACAGATATCGTGGCGGCCAGGGGATGGCAAGCGCAGTCGACCTTTGCCCGATTCTACCTGAGGGACCTCTCCAGCCAGCACCAGAACCTTTGCTGATGGGAGACGTCACGGCAGAGCAACACTCCCTCCCGGCGACCCAGGCGCTGTTGGTAATCTTCGCTAAAATTATTGGGAGGTTGCTTGGGAGGGTGGGCCTCATTGGCAAGTAACTAAGGGTTAGGGGCGTTATAGCGGCACCCACCTCCTCTCCGTCATTCTTCCTAATAGTAATATTAGTCCATAAGCTAGGAAGATCTACCGTGCACCCCCCCCCCCCACCCAGTACTCAATAAGATGGGTTTCAAAGTGTTCCTTAGTATGTCCTGAGATGTTTAAGCCATGTTCCCCGAAAATCCTTAGGAACACACCAGAGATATAGCCGATGGCGCAAGGGTACCCCCATTCACGCTCTTCGCAGGTGCTAAAATGAGGTTGAGAAACATTTTCCTCTAAATAAATCAGAATTCATTCCAGAAGCCCAAATCAGGTAATATTATGTCAAGGCACACCTTCTGCATATTCTGCAAAAAACAGAATGAAAAAATATTGAATCTCTGTCTCACAGTGACGGTATTTGTGCATCCAGTAAACGACCATTTCCGTGAAATCGCAAAAAAAGACAAAAATAATGTGTCAGATGCCTTCAGACATTTTCTATAGCACTGACAGTCCATTTGTAGGTTTACATCATTAAAACAGGATGTCACAATTATTATAAACTTGACTAGGTGATGCTGTGATCACTGTGGTTGATTTTGTATCCCTACCCCCAAGTTGTAAAAATACACAAAATTAATTAGAAAAAATTGCTCAAGTTATCCCATTTTATTTTGACCTCTCTTTACCTATTGAGTTTCAATAATGTGAGCATAAAGTGCAAGAAAATAAGGAAAGTCGGCATCCTTTACGGTATGTTCGTGGTGAATGATAGCTTTTTACCATTTAAAATTGCTGAATTGGGAAACGTACATTGTTTCTGATGCCCTCAGAAATTTTGTATACAACTGATAGGTCTTTTTTAGGTTTTATTGTTTAGGATAGAGTACCACAGTTACTCCCAACCTGATTTTATGATACTGTGATGCATTTAGGGGCCACAGTGGCTGAATCTGCTGCCCTACCCCCATTTTACCTGTACGCAAAGGAACGAAAAATGATCATAACAATTGCTCCTCTGATTAAATATTTTTGTTGCCAGTTTTCTTAACAAAATATGTATATTGAGCATAAACATTTGTGATCATTTCATTAATTTCAATGTGACCCATCGATTTAATTGTAATTCTTTTTATTTAAGGCATGCTTAACAGGGGCTGCCGCTGAAGCTTCTATCGTCTGCACATTCAGCACTCTTGTCAAACTCGGGGAAGGTGTACCTCAGGGAGATGTGTCTGATGCTGTTTTTGGTCTACATTAATGACATCAGTACAACAGTACCAAGGTTCGTCTTGAACATCCTCCATGCAGATGACTGCAGTGTGGAGCGCAGCAGAACATAAAGAAATAGCATCCTCCAGAATCCAGGATGCTGCCAATAGAGTCAGCAGCTGGACTGAAAGAGGCCACTCAAACTGAGCTAGACCATCTCTTTCAATCAGACGGAAGAGGTCACCTCAAAACTGGAGACCTTCCAGTACCAAAGACAGACAGGCCAACTTTACTGGCAACAAATAAATTACTGGATTCACGTGGAGGCATAAAGAAATAGCATCCTCCAGAACATAAAGAAATAGCATCCTCCAGAATCCAGGATGCTGACTATAGAGTCAGCAGCTGGACTGAAAGAGGCCACTCAAACTGAGCTAGACCATCTCTTTCAATCAGATGGAAGAGGTCACCTCAAAACTGGAGATCTTCCAGTACCAAAGACAGACAGGCCAACTTTACTGGCAACAAATAAATTACTGGATTCACGTGGAGACCTCACATTGAAACCATGGAAGCTAGAGCTGCAAAAAAGAAAGAGAGTCTCTGATGAAGAACTGGTGGGGACCACATTGGCGCAAATTACAGCATCCTGGCACAAGCAAACACCTGCTTGGTCAGACCAGTTGTGCGGTACCAAGATACATCGACAACATGAAACACTGCCTGAAACCCAAAAAGCCAGGCTTGACAAGATGCAGAACATGGGTCATTCTCATGATGCAGTGACATTCTTAGAGCCATCTGGAGCACCCCAATTTAGGAAATGGAGGACATTGGAGCCACTGGAATGCAGAACAGCACACACGATGAAGAGACTTACTAAACACCGACAGCATGGGAGACTACAGGAGCAGACCAAGAACCGTCAGAAATGCCCAATCTGAACTGCCAACTGAAGGTCCTGCAAAGGGCTAACACTGACGTCCTGGAACCAAGCCCAAAGATGTGTGAACAGCTCCCTTCAGATATCTGGACATCTCGAAAGAGCCTTCAAGACAACATAATGTTCCAGGACTCTTTGCCAAAGGTCGCGGCACTGCACACAGCCATCTTGCTGGAGGTTGTGCACAAGCGCTGCCACGGCTGTACAGAAAGGCTGATTTCTCACTCTTTAGTTTGGGCCGCAGCCTGCTGCTGTGGTGTGCGGTAGCCTCTCCCCCCAGCGAGCAGGTTATCTAGGTCACTGGCTCGCAGCAAAAATTCCTTCTCTATTCTGTGTAACGGACTACTCACGAGTGGTGTGTAATGCCTGTGTTTAATGTTCTCTATCTCCTCTTCACAAGTTTTCTACATAAAACCGTTTAACACACTTGTGCACAAATTCCTGCTGGTTCCTGTGTTGGTGGTATTATTCAGGGGACGCTTTTTTTAAGAGTGCAATCCGAGGATAAAGACAGGTACTGTGTTTGTGTGTGACTGAATAATAAGTTATCCGTGCCTCGCACAGTACTGTGCATGCAGGTCTGAACATTCATTCTCTATGGAATACTGTTGTGTATAGTGTAATCCCGGTGCTATGATGCTCTGCTTATAGCCTTCAGTATTCTCTGTGATACTGTTTAGTAGTATCCAACTGTAACTGTTAATTAAGGAACCAGTGTGATACGCTTCGGACCCATTACAGTTGTATTCGTGTTCATATAAAGGCCCAGTGTGATGTGCTTCAGAGAAGTTATTTGTGTTAGTGTTAATGTAAAGGAACCAGTGTGGGCGGTATGCTTAAGACCTGTTACTTGTGTTAGTGTTTATGATTTATTGTGTAAACCCAAAAGTAAGGCATAAAGTAAGGCTGGCGTCAGCATGTTTGTGTTGATCATCTTGATGGACCTAACGGATTACCAGCTTACCGGCTTCTCAGCAGTGGAGTGCTTTCTGACGCTATTGTTGCTCTAGCAGGAATGGCCCCGGAAATCTAGTAAGTGACAACAGTAGAGGCTAGAATGCTGCGTAGATACATCAACTTTTCATCCCACAGAAAAGGGACATGCACAACAGATTGAGCTTCAAAGTTAACGCTTTATTTTGTCAGTGCATGTTCGTTGTATTGCAAATATGAAATGTAACTGCTCTTCAAGGTGTGCTGGTAGTAAGCAGCATGGGCATGTTTAGTATGAAAAGAAAGCAAATTTTATCAGCTACAAATTTACACTTATGTTATAATGACATTCTTGAGACAAAAACGCATTTTGTGATGAATGTTCAGTTACTAACACTGGCCAGCGTTTCCGCTGCAGTGCGCCGGTATGCTGCTGTCGGCACGTAGACATAGTGTAGGGTATTGGAAGAGCACTCCTTTCTAGGACCATGAATGGCTCTGTCACTCTGCCTGAAGAGGCGCGCGCTAATGACTAATTGCCCCTACGCCCGGCCGTGCCACAGATGGCTTATCTTGCACTCAGTGGCCCCCGGTCCTCTCCTAACTAAAAGTGTGGTTCTGCACAGCCGTGCTACCCTCACAGCAGCTGTGATACCTCACAAGATGCCGTGTTGAATGAAGGAAGTGGCGTGTACATCTGTTGTGCAGACCGCACTACTACCTCCCTCTCCTTACCAGCTATCAGCAGCAGCTCCAACTATCGTACAGATCTGCAGGTGCTCAACACAGCAGCAGAGCACTAGCTAGGGAAAGGCAGCAGCTTGATCCACTGATCTCACCAGGAAGCTTCAAGATAGACTGGATGCCCTGTCCACAAAATAGTGCTGCAGTGGATTCCAGTGCATTCTGGACTAGCTGGGAATGGAGACACTACAACAACAAAGTGATTGGCAAAAGCAGAATGGCGGCTGCAGCCCGTGGGCAGATGACATCAACAAGCTGAACAGGGAGAGTCAGGCCACCATCTTTCATCTACACACTGATTACTCTGGACTGGGTCCATCCAGAAAAGCAGGAACGTTTCACAAACCCAAACTGAAGCCTGAAGCTTTACACACTTTAATCAGATCACTCTGTATCAGCAATTATTTGAAGCTTCCGTGCCTAATGCGTGAAGAGATACCAAAATAAAAGAACGCTTAGTGAATGGCGGACTTCGGTAGAAGCGTAAACAACCAATCAGAATGTTTGCCTTGCAGTCACTTTATGATCAGAGCTAAATATAGATCACTTGCAACAAGCGTCAGTATGATCGTTTGCAATGGGAATAGTCACAAATTGAGGGAGAAAAAAAAAAGAAGTAGACAAAAGTTTGCCAGTACGTTGTCATTTTTTACAAACTTTCACAGATTTTAAGGAAAAGGACTGAAATTGACAGACTTTCCAGGGCCCTCAAAAAGCCTTGCCATTTGTTTTTTCAAAATACATTACCGATGGCATTACTATCTGGGAATACACTCTATTGCCTATAGATTTCAGCAAAAGTTGTGTGTAGCACACAACTGGGGAGGAGACATCGGGGATCCAAGCACTATGACCCCGGGTGGCCTCCCCTTACTACCCTATCCCGGCGAGCACAGGGCGACCTCGTCAGTTTCACTCATAGCTCGACCGGGGACGGTCGAGTTTTTGCCTTTCTCCGTTCAACGGGTTTCAGTGGTTTTTGACTGTGGGCTTGATTTGGAGTCTTCGATTCAGCCCTGGACTCACTACTTTCGTGGCTTTTCCTTTTGACAATTGGACTCATTGTGAACTGTGCGCCGACCGGTTTTTACCGGCTCTGACTTTGTGAGTTCACCCTTGGCTTGGCCTTGGGGTTCGACGACGCACGTGACTTGTGCCCTGCTGTTTTGTGCACGGTTGACTTTCTTCGCCGGCGTAGTTGGCTTAGGGCCTTATGGCTTCTTCTGTGTCGAAGACTTGCCGCCTTGCGGGGACTTCCAGTGGCCGGATGATGCACACGACTCTTGCTTGCCGTGTTCGGGCGGTGCTTCGGACGGAACGTGTGATGGTTGCGCCGCTTGGACGGAAGACCAGTGTTCGCGCAGGTGGGACTTCTACAGGCGTGACCGGGCCCCTCGCCCGCTTCTGTCTCCCCGGGATCCTCCACGGGTGGACGTACTTCCCTCGGCGCTTCGGGCTCCTCTCCGCTCCGTCGTTCGGGCTGTCCGGCCCACAGGTAAGTCCCCTTCTTGTACTGTTACCTCGCAGGTTCTCCCTCCCCTCTCCGAGTCTTCGGAGCAGGGTAGGCGAGTTTCGGAGTCACGCTCCCCACGCTCTGCTTTGTTAGCGCGTGGCTTGAGCCCCATTTTGTTTCCCACCCCCCGCTCTGCTTCGGGCGAGCGGTCTGGGAGAGATGAGCGTTCGTCGGCCACCCCCGGCTCTAGGTCTCCGGAGCGGGGGCGGGTGACGGAACGCAAGCATAAGAAAGAGAGTAAACGTGATAAGAAATGCTCTCGCTCACGCACCGAGGCTTCGGAACGTGACTCGAGACCGTTAGTAATGCTGCCTCCCCGCTCTGTATTTTCCGAACGGGCTCGGCATGCTTAGCTTTCTTCCCCCCCGCCCCCGCCCGCCCCGTCTCGCCTGGGCGGGCCCGGGGTGGGGTTGACTCTCGCCCCCCACGCTCCGAAGCGTCGGAGCGGGGGTCGCGTGCACATAAATTGTCCCCTCCCCGCTTCGCTTCGCCTGAGCGGGCTTGGCGTGACCTTAGACTGTCCCCCCCCCCCCCCCCCCCCCCCCCCCCCCCGTCTCGTATCGATCAGACGGGCCCGGTGTGACTTGGACCCTCGCCCCCCTCGCTCCGAGGCTTCGGAGCTGGGGCAGCGGGCTCATAAATCGTCCCCTCCCCGCTCCGCCTTTCCTGAGCGGGCTTGGCGTGACCCTAGACTGTTCCCCCCCCCCCCCCCCCCCCCCCCACCCCCCCCCCCCGCCTCGTATCGACCAGGTGGGCCCGGTGTGACATCATCACGCGTCCTCCACGGTCCGAAACATCGGACGGGGGGCCGCGTGCCCGGTATTCGTCCCCTCCCCGCTCCGCCTTTCCTGAGCGGGCTAGGAGAGACACTTTGCGGTCCCCCCCCCCCCCCCCCCCGCACCGGTTCTCCCGGGCGGGCCAGGGGTGACCAGGCCACTTCCTCGGTATTCCGATCGCGGATTTGTCACTCATGTCGGCTTCCGCGTGCGGATCCCGACTTCGAGGTGGACCGTCGCTTTGCCACGGTCCCTCCGTCGCCGCGGCGCCCCTCTTTGCGTGCGTCGCGGGCGGCTGCGTCTACCTCGCGCGCGGCGGTGCGGCGCTCTCGTAGCCGCTCGCCCCTTTCGTCTTTACCGCGAGAATATCAGTTTTTGGAACCGGACGTCCTCAGCCTTCATCCGACGGACTCGGCCTCGGCGATCTTCTTGCAGGACTCGGCGGCTGGTTCTCCTTCCCGCCTTTCCGCTGTCTTGTCGGCCTCCGCCTCGTCAGACGTTGCCGGCCCATCGCTCGGATCACAGACGGTCCACGCTCTGGGTGAGGCTTCAAGGCTTATCGCCAAGTCTCTACCGCCCGACTTCTGTCCGCCTTCGCCTCCTCCGTAGAGACAGGCTTCGGCCATGGTCGACGCGCAGAGGCAAGTCAAGCGCCGCAAGTCCCTCCCGCAGCCAGCCGGCTTCCGGGACCTCACCGATGCTTCTCCGCCCAGCTGCGTAACGACGCTTTCGGCGACACGGGATACTTTACCGCCGCTCGTTCGCCGGTGGGAATCAACTTAAGCTTCCGCCAGGCCTGGTACGCTGGACACTCCCAAGCCTTCACCATACCTCTTCCAGCGGTGGATGCGGCGGCCTTAGTACAGGCGGGCGGCCGCAGGCTCGTCCAGAACTCGTGGCCTCGGCCTCTTGACAGGATCGCCTCCTTAGCGCGGAACTCGCTGGCGTGCTCGGGTTTTGGAACTGGCTACCCAGGCAGCCCTACAGTGCCTACAGGATACGTGGGACCTGGAGGTTCAGTCCCCGCTTCGTGACGTGCAGTCCATCCTGATAGCGGCCAACCGGGCCGCCTACCATTCTTCCGCCAACGCCATGGCAGCAGCTGCCAATTGCGACCTCTGGAGGAGGGATACCCTTCTGCGCCTCTGCTCGGACCTTCCCTTGTCAGTGAAGACCCAGCTCCGTCAAGCCCCCTTAGGTGGTCCTCAGCGGTTCGGCGACACTTGGCACACCGTTAAGGAATCTTCCAAGGACTTGTGGCCCAAGCCTGCATCTAACCCAGCCTCGACCTGCTTTCGCGCCCCCCGCCCGGCCGGGGGTCGTGCCCGGCGGTCTTTCAGGCCCTCCGTTCCTACAGTCGGATCTTCACGAGGTCGGGCCCGTCCATTCCAGGCTACTCAGGCCGGCCCCGCCCCTCGCCCTGCTTGGCCCCGCGGTGCCCGTAGATCGGGCCGCGGTCGGGCTCATTGACTCGCCCCCGCCTCCGCCCCCGCCCTCAGTACTCGGGTCTCCCGTCGGCGGGCGGCTGTCGCTCTTCAACGATCTTGGAGATCGCTGTTCCCGGACGACCCCTGGATTCTTTCCACCGTTACCGCAGGCCTGCAACTGTCGTTCCTGTCGCCTCCGCCTCTTCGCAGATCACCCATGTGGACCCAGGAACCGCTCGACGGCACACAGGCGGACGCTCTGCGCGGGGAAGTGGCGACCCTCCTCACCAAGCGGCGACAGAGGTGGTTTCGTGGCAGGACTCTCCGGCGTTCTACAGCCGACTCTTCTAGTTCCCAAACCAGGCGGCAAGTGGCGTCCAGTTATCGACTTACAGCGCTAAACAAGTTTATCAAATCAGCGCTAAACAAGTTCATTTTGGCCCTCGCTTCAGGATGGAGACGGCCAGGACACTCCGTGCGGCCCTCCGGCCGATGGACTTTGCGATCAGCCTCGATCTGTCAGACGCCTATCTGCACGTCCCGATTCATCCGTCGTTCGCCGGTACCTTCGGTTTGACTTGGGGGGGATCATCTACCAGTTCTGCGCCCTTCCTTTCGGCCTCAACATCAGTCCTTGGGTATTTACAAGACTGCTCGACGCCGTGATAGCCTACTTCCGTCAGCGCTCCTTGAGCCCGGCCTCCAATTACTTGGACGACCTTCTACTGCGCAACTTGGTTTCCGCAGCCCTCCAGACGGACAGGGATGCCCTGCTTTCCCTTCTGCGTCGTCTAGGTTCCTACTCAATTTGGGGAAATCCGATCTTCTCCCTCTCGACGGTTTCTACTTCGGGGGATGGATTTCCTGACCGACCTCAACCTTGTCCGCCTGCCTCTGGCCAGGCGACAGAAGATCGTCGACTTAGCGACTTCGATGGGGATGGGATCCTCCTTCACCGCCAGGGTCTGGCTTCAACTCCTGGGCCTCCTCAGTGCGGCTGCGGACCTGCTTCCCTTGGGCAGACTTATGCTCGGCCTCTCCAGCTACATCTCCTTCCTCACTGGCGACCCTCGGGCGCTCTGTTGGATCTAGTACCAGTCACTCCTCTGGCTCGTCCTCACCTCGAGAGGTGGGCGGACCTCGCTTGGCTGGCTTCGGGGGTGCCCCTACACTCCCCGCCGCCTCGGTGGTCTCTCTGTACAGTTGCGAGCCAGGCCGGCTGGGGCGCGCACCTGTTACCGGATTTCTCTCGGCCTCGGGCGTTGGCTTCGGGAGCTGTTAGGGAATCACATCAACGGGCTGGAGCTGAAGGCAGTTGGGTTGGCATTCGACGTTTGGCAGGAGACCTTGGCCACTCAGGAAGTCCTCGTGCTCTCCGACAACTCGACGGTGGTGGCTTACATACAGAATCAGGGGGGCACTCACTCGCCCCCCCCCCCTTTGCATTCTTCTGTACCACCTTCTCCTCGGGGGCAGGGATCGAGACATTGCCCTACGAGCCCGCCACATCCCTGGCCACCTCAACGTGATTGCGGACGCCCTGTCTCGTCGCAGACAGTTGCTCCACACGGAGTGGTCCCTACGCCCGGATATTTTTCGCCTGATCTGCTCTCACTGGGAAACGCCGCTAGTGGATCTGTTTGCCACCAGATGGAACAACCAGCTCCCGGTCTACGTCTCTCCAGTCCCGGATCCACTCGCTTGGGCAGTGGACGCGCTCGCCATTCCTTGGGTCGGCCTGATTGCTTACGCCTACCCCCCGTCAGTCCTCGTTCCGAAGGTACTGCGGAAGCTTCTGGGATGCTCGGCGGTCCTCCTGCTGGTGGCCCCCTTCAACTGGACCAAGAGCTGGACCACGGACCTCCTCGCGCTTGCGACGGACCCTCCCCTGGGGCTTCCTACCCCTCCCACGATGCTCAAGCAGCCCCGTCAGCTTTTCCTTCCGTGCCCCGAACGCCTCCGCCTACACGCTAGGAGGTTGTACGGCACGCCCTCGCCGCTAGAGGTTTCTCGGATGCTGCAGTGGCGGCTCCAGTATCACTAGGCAGGCATTGTCATGGGAACCCCCAGGGAAAGAGAAAAAGAGGTAGGCCGAGAAACTCCTGGCGTCGAGACCTCCAAGCAGACATCAAGAGACTGGGAACCACCTGGAGTAGAATCGAAGGAGAAGCACAGGACAGGAGTTGCTGGAGGTCTCTCGTCGACGGCCTATACCCGGGTAGGGGTGACAGGCGTAAGTAAGTAAAGTAAGCAGTGGCGGCACTTGCAGCAGCCCGCAGGCTCTCTACAAGGAAGGTGTACGAAGGCAAGTGGAGGGTCTTTCAGACCTGGTGCACCTCCCTTGGGCTCCCTCCCACTAACCTAGCCTCCCACCAACTGGCGGAGTTCTTCCTGTGGCTCTTCGACGACCGGGGCTTAGGCCCGGTCACCATCAAGGGCTACGGCGCTATGATCGCGGACACCTACCGTCACCTGTGTCTTCCGGACCCAGGCGCCTGCAAGGATCTGTCGGATTACTGGCTCACTTTGAACTCCGACGTCCGGTTTCACGTTCCCTAGTACCCCGGTGGGATCTTGCCTGGGTACTGACGTGGTTGAATACGGACCGGTTGAGCCCCTCCCCTTGGCTCGGTTCTCAGACTTGACCCGAAAAACCTGTTTCCTTCTGGCTCTCGCTACAGCGTCCCGAGTCAGCGAGCGTCACGCGCTCTCGATGCTCCCAGCCTGTTTGCAGTTCGTTCCGACGGCTCTGCGCAGCTGCTCCCCGATCCGTCCTTCCTGGCCAAGAACCGCCGCCCCGCGGCGGCTCCTCAGGTGCTAACGATACGGCCCCTCCGTGGAGCGGACCTCTCCCCTGGATCGCGGCAACAGGACCCAGTGCGGGCGCTAAAGATTTACCTGCGCCGCTCTAAGCCGCAGCGCCGGTGGCGCTCGCGCCTCGTCTTACCTTGTCCGCGGGCAGACACGACATCTCGGCCCAGACCGTGTCATCCTGGCTGCGGTGGGTGATTAGGTCAGCCTACCAAGACCTCTCCCCATGCGGCGCTGAGCCTTTACAAATCCGGGCGCATGAAGTTGGAGCAGTAGCCACCAGTCTAGCCCGGGACCGCAACTGCTCGGTCAAAGATATTGTGACAGCGGGTGGCTGGCGCTCAGACTCCACTTTCGCACGCTTCTACCTTAGAGACCTATCCGGCCAACGTGACTCCCTGGCACGGGTGGGCGACATCTCCGCGGCCCAGCACTCCCTCCGAGCGCCGCTGGCGTCTTAGGCACATCATAGCTGAAATCGTCGGGAGTTCTCTCTCGATGGGGCCGGCGGAGTGGTTGGGTTATGGTTAGATACGGCACCCTCCGCCTGTTCGCCATTCTCCCAGATAGTAATGCCATCGGTAATGTATTTTGAAAAAACAAATGAATTTTTTTTTTCTAAAATGTATTTTTTTGAAAAATACTTACCGATGGCATTACTCGGATGGCCCTCCCACCTGCCCCGCTTGCCTCTGGTGGCTATGTGTGAAACTGACGAGGTCGCCCTGTGCTCGCCGGGATAGGGTAGTAAGGGGAGGCCACCCAGGGTCATAGTGCTTGGATCCCCGGTGTCTCCTCCCCAGTTGTGTGCTACACACAACTTTTGCTGAAATCTATAGGCAATAGAGTGTATTCCCAGATAGTAATGCCATCGGTAAGTATTTTTCAAAAAAATACATTTTAGAAAAAAAAATTCATTTTTTTACAACTTTCACAAATGTTCACAGACCGTAAGGACCCCGCTGAACTCACCTCGTGAGACTGGGTCATGTGGAAACAGCCCTATGCGAATTTGGTGTAGAAAATCGGTCTCCTTAGCACATTCTCCAAACATGTCCATACAGAGAAGCGGTCTGCTGGCAGTTCTGACCAGAAGACACGCCCCTATACACCAAACTCTGAAAACATGCTGCCTAGCTCTTGACAGCTCACTTATTGGCAGCCAGAACAATATAAGATTTAAAGACGGCCATAAAAAAGATTGAACGTTGCAGAAGGTGGAAGTGGAGATCTCGTGGTCGACATGTGGAAACTAAGTATTTTTGATAACATTGTTTTGGCTATTAGGAACCATGAAACTTTATTACGCATATTCATATTTACACATTTCTAAATAAAAATAAATGAAAGGAAAAGGGGAGACCTTACTAGACCCGCCTTACGCTAGGTAAAATATCACCTAAAAGACCAGCCAGTTAAAAATAGTTACAATTAAATTGATGGGTTACATTGAAATTAATGAAATGATCACAGCTTTTTATGCTCAGTATGCATACTTTAAAAAAAAAAAAACAACTGGCAACAAAAAATATTTAAACAGAGGACTATTACGTAAGCAATTTTTATGATTATTTTGCGTTACTTTGCGTACTGGTAAAATGGGGGTAGGGCAGCAGATTCAGCCACTGTGGCCCCTAAATGCATCATAGCATCACAAAATCAGGTTGGGAGTAACTGTGGTACTCTATCCTAACCAATAAAACCTAACAAAGACCTATCGGTAGTATACAAAATTTCTGAGGGCACCGGAAACAACGTACGTTTCCCAATTTGGCAATTTTAAATGGGAAAAAGCTATCATTCACCACGAATGTACCGTAAAGGATGCCGACTTTCCTTATTTTCTTGCACTTTATGCTCACATTATTGAAACTTAGTAGGTAAAGAAAGGTCAAAATGAAATGGAATAACTTTAGAAATTTTTTCTAATTAATTTTGTGTATTTTTACAACTTGGAGGTAGGGATACAAAATCAACCACTGTGGCACTCACAGTGATCACAGCATCACCTAGTCAAGTTTATAATAATTGTAACATCCTGTTTTAATAATGTAAGCCTGAAAATGGACTGCCAGCACTATAGAAAATGTCTGAAGGCATCTGACACATTATTTTTGTCGATTTTTGCGATTTCGCGGAAACGGTCGTTTGCTGGGTCCACAAATACCTTCACTGTGAGCCAGAGATTCAATATTTTTTCATTCTGTTTTTTGCAGAGGCTGCAGAACGTGTGCCTTAACATAATATTGCCTGATTTGGGCTTCTGGAATGAATTCTGATTTATTTAGAGGAAAATGTTTCTCAACCTCATTTTAGCACCTGCGAAGAGCGTGAATGGGGGTACCCTTGCGCCATCGGCTATATCTCTGGTGTGTTCCTAAGGATTTTCGGGGAACATGGCTTAAACATCTCAGGACATACTAAGGAACACTTTGAAATCCATCTTATTGAGTACTGGGGGGGGGGGGGTGCACGGTAGACCTTCCTAGCTTGTGGACTATATCATTGGTAATGTGTTTTGAGGAAACAAATTAATTTTTCTCTAAAATGTATTTTTTCGAAAAATACTTACCGATGATATTACTATTAGGAAATGTGTCTAAGCTAGACTAATTTTAGCCAAAAATTTTTGTGTACATGGTAGGGGAGGTAACAAGGGGCGCTATAGCCTAGGCCGTGACCTGAGTAGCCTCCCCTTCATCCCATCCGGGCACGCGCCCACCGGATGCTTACCAGTCTGTTTCTGAGCGGAACAGCGGCAAGCGGGGCAGGTGGGAGGGTCATCCGAGTAATATCATCGGTAAGTATTTTTCGAAAAAATACATTTTAGAGAAAAATTAATTTTTCATTATTATTGTGTTGTTCATTTTTTTTGTTCATTATGTAAATTTTTTTCTTTCATTTTTTTTTTATGATAACATTGTAAAATGTATCACACCTGCTTGGTACTTATCTTTTTTGTCTCCAGTGACCATGCCAGCATACAGCCGAAACAGGCTTTTTGCAGTGTTCTTCATCATCTTTCTCATCATAGGTGAGAGTTGTATCTCAATCCACTCTCAGATGACCGTAGTTGCCTTTTAACCCTTATCATTCGGAATCATGTGTGAAATTAGTTTGACTAAAATAGTTTAAGGGTGGTGCCAGAACAGATTGGTGCCTCTAGGCGCCAAGCTATTCTGACACCACCCTTGAACTAAAGCCATTGGTCTATATCCTTATCTGTATGTATTATAATGTAGCTTGCATATGGCAGTGTACAAATTTGAAACGTTTAGCCTCAGTATGATATGGGTTAATAGCTCAGTTTATCTCAGATGTAGACAATAAATTGGAACAATAAATTTATGTTTCAAAAGTGTATACAGTAATAGTTGTACATTGCTTAATGTCCTGACAGCAACAAGACTTTCTCAGGATGTGCCTGCACTGCTTGTTAAAAAAAAAAAAAAACTAAACAGAATATTCAACGTATGTTGCCAGCCGGTCTAATACGCTAAATAAACCTAAGACCATTTAGCAACACACATTTAATATCAAGAGCTGCAGGCAGCGCAGACAGTAGGGAGACTTTAAAGAAGGAAAATACAGGTGAATGGGCAAGGGTAGACAGAAACACACACCCCAAAATAGAGGGAAAAACTCACCCTGTGGGTCTGACCAGGGTGACTCTGGGAAATAAAAAGTAGTTAACCCCACCCAAGTCCCCCAGGGCAGGCGCGGGTGGGAGAAAAGTGTATGACTTCCTAAATTTGAGGATTAAATGAGACCAATCTCTGCGAGTACTAATTTACTTGAGCCCTCGCAGCTGCAGGAGCTTATGAAAATAATACCTCTTGCTCACGAGCAAGAAGGATTGTTTGTTGTGAGTCCCTGCGGCTTGCAAGGGCTTGGGCAAATCTGTACTTCTTGCAGATGGAAAGAGCTAGTACATGTGCAGGTTGCTGATAAATGTGTTCAATCTTCTCACCACAGGTCTATATTGCTTTATGAACATGCTGACAGCTGTCATCTACAACCAGTTCCGAGGCTACTTTCTGGTCAGTTGCTCTCCTCGCATGTATTTATGTGCTGTTTATTTTTTTGTTTCCTCAAAATCCTTACCGATGGCATTACTAATAGGAAGGTACACTTAGCGTAGTGATTTCAGCCTAAGTATCCGTTGTGTATAGCAATGGAACTGGGAGGCGACTCCAGGGAGCCGTTACCCAAAAGACTCCCTGAGTGGCTTCCCCTCCCTCCCCATGAGGCCACCAGTCTCACGCTTAGCTCCATAGCGAACGGATGTACCGGTTTCAGCCTTGGATTTACCACATGCTTGCCTTCTTGTTTGGACTCCTTACCTGTGACTGCTTGTGGGGACTTGCCTTTCTTCCGGGCCCCCCCCCCCTCCCCCCTGTCCGGCGCTATCTCCTCCGGCGGCAGGGGTCTCATCCGGCCCGCCCCGCAGGCACCGGAGGGTGGATGAACGCATACAGCACCTGCAAAGGCGCCTTACCCCGTCCCCTGACGTTGGTCTAGATCGGCGAGCGACCTCGCGTCGTCCCTCCCTGAGCCGCTGCCTGCTCTCCAGAGACCGACGCCCCGGCTCCGTGCGTTCTTGCCATCATAGCCGCCTCAACTCACCTCAGCGGCTCACCACGTGGCGGAGTCCTCGGTCAGACTCCTGGAGGCCTCGCAAGCGTTCTCGTTCCCGGCGACCGAAGTCTGAGGTGAGCGCTAGTTTTATGCCTATGGCCCGCGCGCCTGTGCGTCCGGCACAACGCGCCGAGCCCCACTCGCAGGGTTCTGCGTCTCGGCTCCCGCCTATGGGCCCTCCCGCCATCCGTGCGCTTGGCACTGACCCTCCCTCCTCGCCCAGTTGGTCGGACTGGGGGGATGCAGAGGATGTACTCAGCCTGCATCCGGAGGACTCGGACTCGGCCTCGGCGCTCCTCTTACGGGAGCTTTGGTCCCCTGTCTCGGATCGCACCCCTCGCCCACTCTCCCCGGGGGGCGCATTCCCTTGCCCCAGTTGGCAGTCCCCACTCCTCCGCCCTTAGCTCATCTCCCCCCGTCGGTCCCCACCCAGGTCTGCCCTGGGGGACTTGGGTGGGGTTAACTACTTTTTAGTTCCCAGGGTCACCCTGGTCAGCCCCACAGGGTGGGTTTTTCCCTCTATTCTGGGGCATGTGTTCCTGTCTACCCTTGGGCCATTCACCTGTATTTTCCTTTTTTTAAACTTTCCCTGGTGGTGTCTGGAGTATTTAAGGAGGGGGTTTCACCTATAATGGGGGGACAAGTCACCTCGCGAAGGTTAGAGAGTAGTCCATCAGTTTAGGTCCCCACTTTGACACTCAACTCTCACTTGTGGCTCCACGTAGCTGCAGCATGCGCAGCGGCCACACCATGGGCAACAGCTTCGACTGGCTGGCTAAACCAAATGAGGGAAAACCGGGGGTCTCAAACCCTTGGTGAGGCAGGACTTGCTCATCCTAGCATGCAAAGTCTGTCACCGGCCGACTGGGCGGAGGAAACTCAATCAAGGGTTCAACGGCCAAGAGGGCAGGTCAGCAGTACACTGTGGAGTGCATAGGGCATGTCAGAGCACAGAAGAAGACGTGGCCATCCACTGCAGCCAAGGAAACTACCAGTTGTAACTTCTCATCGTGCCACTGGACTATGTTTTCTGCGGCCGAGAGGGTGGGGTTGCTCCAGCGCAACAGCTTCTCCACCAAAATCTCCTTCACGCACAGGTTTTGTGCATGGATCTTCACTTTCACCAAATCTGCTACTAACTTCATCTTCTCTTTTTCTTCTGCCTCCTCCAGAAGTCCTGCGGCGATGGGGAACGGGCAGATAGAGCTTACTACTGGGAGTCACAGCTCCGAACCTGCACCTATGCGGTCTGTGGACTAGTGGTCGCTCTTTCCTGTACCAGGGGCAGCAGGGAAGTTCGGCAGCATCCCAGGCGACTGAGCAGCCCTCTTCAGGACAGCACTGCTCACCCTAGTAAGGGAGGGAACTAGAAAAGGTTTTCCAAACATTGCCTGCCCTACATAAACCGGTCAGCTTACCGCGGCTGGCGGTTTAACCCTTTTATGCGGTCAAAAAGAAAAACAAAAAAAGAAACTTATTCTCGGTACGTGGAACATACGAACCCTGTTGGACAGAGATTAGATGATGAGTCCACACAGAAGGACAGCCCTCATCGCCAGGGAGCTGGCAAGATATAAAATCGACATTGCGGCTCTTAGCGAAACCAGATTTGCTGACGAAGGCTTGATCTGTGAACCTGAGGGTGGGTACACCTTTTCCTGGAAGGGCAAAGCTGAAAATGAGGACAGGATACACGGAGTTGGCTTCACCATCCACACCACGCTCCTCCGACACCTACCTTCTCCTCCCACTGGCATCAGTCAACGATTGATGAAGCTCCGTTTACCCATCTCCCACACCCGACATGTCACTATCATCAGTGCCTATGCTCCGACACTAACCAACGCCGATGACGACAAGAAGGCATTCTATGAGAGCCTCAACTCCCTCCTGAAGTCCACTCCTGCAAGTGACAAACTCCTTGTGCTTGGTGACTTCAATGCTCGTGTTGGGCACGAATGTGAATGCTAGGAAGGAGTGATGGGCCCACACGGACTGGGCAAGATGAACAGCAATGGCCTGCTGCTGCTGACATTGTGCACTGACAATGCACTCGCCATCACCAACACCCTCTTCAGGCTGGCTAGTAAGTACAAGACAACATGGATGCATCCCAGGTCCAAGCAGTGACATCTCATAGACTATGTCATTGTCCACCAGCGAGATACTCGTGATGTCAGAATCACCAGAGCCATGAGAGGAGCCGAGTGCTGGACCGACCATCAGGTGGTGCGGTCTGTCCTCAACCTGCACATTGCACCAGCACACAGGAAGAGGCCGAAGCTCACCTGACCTTTATTCAACCTGGCCAAGCTGAAGTGCCCGGACGTCAAGGAAAACTTCCAGTCCCACCTTGATGACCTGCTAACTGCCCATGGACCGTTGACTGGCAACCAAACTGAAATGTGGAACCAGTTTAAGGGGATGGTGACGAAGTCTGCGAAAGACGTGCTTGGACCCAAGCAGAGAGTACACCAGGATTGGTTTGATGAGAACAGTGAAGAGATCAACAAGCTACTGGAGCAAAAGCGCAGTGCCTTCATCGAGTGGCAGAACGACATCAACTCCTTGTCCAAGAAAGACCGCTTCAAACACCTCCAGAGAAAAGCCCAGAGAGAGCTCCGCAACATGCAGGACACCTGGTGGGACGGCAAAGCAAAAGAACTTGAACACTTTGCTGAATCCAGCAACTCCAAGGAGTTTTTCAGCGCTATGAAAGGTGTCTCCGGCCCTGCAACCCCTCTCTTTTCCGCCGATGGCTTCACCTTGCTAAAGGACAATGGCAGGATCACTGAGCGCTGGACAGAATACTTCTTAAATCTGCTGAACCTGCCTTCCGCTGTCGATCCCGGGGCCCTGGACATGATTCCCCAGAATCCGCCACTGGATGACCTTGACCTCCCACCAACCCTGGACGAGGTCAAGAAAGCGATCAACCAGACTAGCTCCGGCAAGGCTGCAGGCATGGATGGCATCCCCGCAGAGCTCTTCAAGGCAGCTGGACCTGAGACCCTTGATGCCTTCCTCAACATTCTGACATGCATCTGGGCAGAAGAGAACATGCCACAGGAATTTAGAGATGCTACAGTCGTCTCACTGTTCAAGAACAAGGGCAGCAAAGCAGACTGTGCCAATTACCAAGGGATCTCACTCTTGTCCATTGCTGGCAAGATCCTTGTGAGAGTCATCCTCAACCGCCTGATCAGCTCTGTATCTGAGGAAGCACTCCCAGAGACTCGGTGTGGCTTCAGACCTGGCCACAGCACAGTCGACATGGTCTTCTCTGTGAGACAGGTCCAGGAGAAATGCATTGAGCAGCACATGGACCTCTACGCTGTCTTCATAGATTTGACCAAAGCATTCGACACCGTGAACAGAGAAGCGCTTTGGGTCATCCTCACAAAGCTCAGCTGCCCCAGGAAGTTCACCAACATCATCAGCCTCTTCCATGATGGAATGGTAGGAGTTGTCCAGTCAAATGGCAACACATCTGCACCCTTCGACATTTCCAACGGTGTGAAACAAGGTTGTGTTCTTGCCCTCGTGATGTTCAACCTGTTCTTCATGTGTGTCCTGACCCATCCTCGTGCTGGGACCATATGGCGTTGAGGCGCGTCCCCTGGGTGGTGGATAGGGGGTCCCTCGTGAGAGGGGTGCACCGAATGAAATAAGGTGCCGTGAACCAACATGGTCTAAGGGAAGGTGACCCCGACAGAAAACCCCTGGTCCTCCTAGTAAGGGGGTTGGGCGTGGGGGTAGCTTCCCCACCCTGCAAAAAAGGAAATAGCTACAAAAACGCCGACGAAAAGGAGGAAGGCTCTTCTACCAGAAGACTTATGACGTCCTGTGGTGAAAGCCGGAAGTCTTCGGAAGCCACAGGACCGAGCCGCCTCTCTCTATCCAGGGACACAACCATGGGCACATGGAACATCAAGACCATGTACCAGAGCGGCAAGGCCGCCCAGATAGCAGCGGAAATGCAAAAGTACAACCTTTCCCTGCTAGGTATCAGTGAAGCCAGATGGACACAGTCTGGCCAGAAAAGTGGGGAGATGATTCTGTATTCAGGTCATGAACAGGAGAATGCCCCCCATACAGAAGGAGTAGCATTCATGCTGTCACCAGTGGCTCAGAGAGCGCTGATGGGCTGGGAACCTCTTGGGCCAAGAATTATCACAGCAGCCTTTAGAACCAAGAAAAAGATCAAGCTGAACGTCATCCAGTGTTATGCGCCCACTAATGACAGTGACGAGGAAGAGAAACAAGAGTTCTACGACCGACTCCAGAGTGCCGTGGACAAATGTGCAGAGCGAGACATCACCATCGTCATGGGCGATTTTAATGCCAAAATAGGGGAGGACAACACCGGATACGAAGAGGTGATGGGGAGACAGGGACTAGGCTCGGAGATGAGTGAGAACGGGGAGAGGTTTGTAGAATTTTGTGCTCTAAACCGACTTGTCATTGGAGGCAGCATCTTCCCACACAGAAGAATACACAAAGCAACTTGGGTCTCACCTGACCATACAACAGAGAACCAAATAGACCATATCTGCATTAGCAAGAAATTTAGAAGATCCCTTCAAGATGTTCGAGTGAGGAGGGGAGCAGATGTCGCCTCAGACCACCATCTGCTTACCTTAAAAATGAAGCTCAAGCTAAAGAAAAGCCGCACAGAGACAACAAGAAGACAGCGCTATAATGTAGGCCTCCTGAGAGAAACTGGAGTTAGAGAAGAGTTCAAACTGGTGCTGTCCAACCGGTTTCAAGCGCTACAGGAGCTAGTAAATGAAGAGGAGGCGGTCACCACAGAGCAGCAGTGGAAGGCAGTTAGAGAGGCGCTGAACTCAACCTGCAAAGACACTGTAGGGTTCAGGAAACACCATCACAAGGACTGGCTGTCGGCACAGACCTTGAAGAAGATAGAAGTGAGGAAGCAGAAGAAAGCAGTTGTCAACAACAGTCGCACGAGAGCAGCCAAAGTAAGGGCACAGGAGGAATACTCGGAAGCCAACCGCGAGGTGAAGAGGAGTATCAGGGCAGACAAGAGGGCCTACACAGACAGCCTAGCAGCAGAGGCAGAAAAGGCAGCAGGCAGCGGCAACATGAAACAGCTCTACGACATTACCAGAAGATTGTCGGGCAAGTATGGCCATACAGAAAGACCAGTAAAAGACAAAGAAGGCAAGCCTATTGCCGACAGAGCAGACCAACTCGACAGATGGGTCGAGTATTTTGAAGAGCTACTGAACAGACCTAGCCCACCCGACCCCCCAGACATCCAGCCGGCAGAGACCGACCTACCCATCAGATGTGACAGACCCAGCCGGGAAGAGATCAGAAGAGCAGTGGCATTTTTGAAGAACGGCAAAGCAGCAGGGCCAGATGGCATCCCAGCGGAGTCTCTGAAAGCAGACCTAGAGACAACAGTGGAGATGCTGTACCCACTGTTTGGAAAGATCTGGGAAGAGGAGGTGATGCCGGCTGACTGGAAGGAGGGGTACCTAATCAAGCTTCCCAAGAAAGGCGACCTCAGCAAGTGTTCCCAACTACAGAGGAATCACCTTGCTGTCAGTACCAGGAAAGGTCTTCAACAGGATCATCCTGGAGAGAATGAAGAGCTCCGTTGACCCCCAGCTGAGAGACCAGCAAGCAGGATTCAGGAAAAACCGATCATGTACAGACCAGATCGCCGCTCTCCGCATCATCGTGTGGAACAGTCTCTGGAGTGGAGCTCCCCGCTGTACGTCAACTTTGTGGATTATGAGAAAGCATTTGACAGCGTGGACCGAGAGACTCTGTGGAAACTCCTACGACACTACGGTGTACCCACAAAGCTCGTCCGCCTGATCAAGAGCAGATACGATGGCATGACATGTCGCGTGATCCACGAAGGGCAGTTCACCAGGGAGCTCCAGGTCAGAACTGGTGTCAGGCAGGGGTGTCTGCTGTCTCCGTTCCTCTTCCATAGACTGGGTCATCAAGATGACCACAGAGCACAGACGAAGTGGAATACAGTGGACACTGTGGACACAGCTTGACGACCTCGATTTTGCAGACGACTTGGCATTACTGTCCCACACTCATCAACAAATGCAGGACAAGACCACGAGGCTTGCTGACCTCGTCCCAAGTGGGCCTCACCATTCACAAACAGAAAACAAAGACAATGAGGCTGAATGCAACCAGGGAAGAACCAGTCTTGCTTGCTAGCACCCCGTTGGAGGAGGTGGAGTCCTTCACCTATCTCGGGAGCATCATAGACAAAAAGGCGGCACTGATGCAGATGTCAGAGCACGAATCGGTAAAGCCAGAGCAGCCTTTCTCCAGTTGAAAAAAGTGTGGAGTTCCAGAGAGCTGTCACAACACACCAAAGTCCGGATTTTCAACTCCAATGTAAAAGCAGTTCTCCTATATGGAGCGGAGACTTGGAGATTGACAAAAACCACAGTCAACAGAGTACAGACCTTCATGAACAGTTGCCTTAGAAGAATTTTGAAAATCCACTGGCCAGAGAAGATCAGCAACATCAGACTCTGGGAGAGAACAGAGCAGATAACAGCAGAGAATGAAATTGGGCGAAGAAGATGGGGATGGATCGGTCACAGTCTGAGAAAGCCCGCTTCCAGTATCACTAGGCAGGCATTGTCATGGAACCCCCAGGGAAAGAGGAAAAGAGGTAGGCCGAGAAACTCCTGGCGTCGAGACCTCCAAGCAGACATCAAGAGACTGGGAACCACCTGGAGTAGAATCGAAGGAGAAGCACAGGACAGGAGTTGCTGGAGGTCTCTCGTCGACGGCCTATACCCGGGTAGGGGTGACAGGCGTAAGTAAGTAAGTCCTGACCCATGCAGTACGCGACCTTGAGAAGGGAGTGTACCTGAAGTACAGACTAGATGGCTCTCTCTTTGACCTTCGTCGACTGAACGCCAGGACCAAGACCATTGAGAGACTGATCCTTTAGGCGCTGTTTGCCAATGACTGTGCGCTGATGGCGCACACAGAGTCTGACCTCCAGACCATCGTCAACAGGTTCTCGGAAGCCTCTCGACTGTTTGGCCTCACTATCAGTCTCAGCAAGACCGAGGTCCTGCACCAACCAGCCCCAGGCACAAGAGCCCCCCCCCACCCAAAGTGTACATCGAAGGCACCGAGCTGAAGACTGTCGACCAGTTCAGGTACCTTGGGAGCATCATCTCTTCTGACGGTACTATCGACAAGGAAATTGCAGCTCGCATCAGCAAAGCCAGCCAAGCCCTGGGTCGCCTGCGCACTCATGTGTTGAATAACAACAACGTCAAGCTCTCCACCAAGATCAAAGTCTACAAGGCAGTAGTTCTCCCCAGCCTCCTCTACGGCTGTGAGTCATGGACGCTGTACAAGCAGCTTGAACATTTCCACATGAGATCCCTGCGCTCACTCATGGGCATCAAATGGCAAGACAAGGTGACAAACCTGGAAGTCCTGGACAATGCTGGCTTAGTGAGTGTTGAAGCCTTGATCTTAAAGACACAACTCCGCTGGACAGGTTATGTCATACACATGGATGATTCTCGCATGCCACGCCAACTCCTGTATGGTGCACTCTCAAAAGGCCACAGGAAGCAAGTACGGCCAAAAAACACTTTAAAGACTGCATAAGAGACAGCCTCAAGCACTGCATCTTCCCGGTAAAGGAACTTGAAGCTCAAGCGCCAGACAGATCCGGCTGGCGTGCCACCACCAGGAAAGCCTGCATGCTCTTTGAACACAATCGGCGTGAATGGATCACCAGTGCCAGAGCTCACAGAAAGACAGCGTCAACTCTCCCCACAGCTACATTCCAGTGCCCCCATTGCCCTGGTGGTGGCACGCCAGCCTGTGGTTCCAGGATTGGCTTAGCCAGCCACACCCGCACCCATAAATAGAAGTCATGCACAATGACGACATCATCGGTTTCGATGGTCTGCCCATTACTGTCTGCGCTGACTGTAGCTCTTGATATTGGATGTGTGTTGCTAAATGGTCTTAGCTTTATTTAGGCCCCATGTCATAGGGTTATTTAACGTATTGGACCAGCTGGCGACATAATTCAATATTCTGTTTAGTTTGTTTTTTTTCACAAGCAGTGCAGGCACGTCCTGAGAAAGTCTTGTTGCTGTCGGGACATTAAGCAATGTACAATCAATCCCCCCGTCGGCCCCTACGCCTCGGGCATGGAGACTTGGAGGGCCCTGGATGAGGCAGCGCGCGTGATTCAGCCTCTCTGCCTCCGGACTTGTGCCCATCGCCGCCCCTCATGCAGAAAGCTGCTGCCTCCGTAGACGCGTTGCAACAGTCCATGCGTTTTAAGTCCCTCACGCAGCCCACTGGATTTTGGGACTTCACAGACGCATTTAACGCGCATCTCCAGCAGGGCAAGTTATCCGATGGGGGATTCTTCTCCGACGTGGATATGAAGTTTCGGCAGCCCTGGTACATGGGACACTCGCAGTCCTTCCTATGCCCCCTCCCACCTGTGGACCCCGCGGTGGAGGTGCAGGTCGGGAGGGAAGGCCGCTGTGGGCAGGAGTATTCCCCAGGGCCTGGAGAAGACCGCGACCCTCGTCCGAAATTCACTGGCCTGTTTGGGGTTTTCAGAACTGGCGACCCAAACGGTGGTGTGGTGGGTGGAGGACTTCTGGGAGTCGCCGGACACCCCGGATCCTTTGCGCGACTTAAACTGCTGGGCGGTGATGGCAGTCTACCATGCCTCTACTAACGCACTCGCCGCCGTGGGCAACTGTGACTTGATGCGGTGGGAAGGCGTCTTGCGGAGGTGTACGGGGTTGCCCGCCTCGGTGAAGGGACAACTTCGACAGGCCCCCCCTTGGGCGGGCCCTCCTCTTCGGCCCAACCTGGCAATCAGCGAAGGACTCGGCCAAGGACCTTTGGCCTAGCGTCCCTCTCGTGGACTCCGCAAAGCTGTGGGTCGACCTCTGCGGAGCCTCAGACCTTCCCCTTGACCTGCCTCCCAAAGCTTCCCCGGGCCGGGGGAAGCAGATTTTCCTAGTCGTGCGTGCGCCTTTCCGGCCCCGGCCCCCTCCTGGCCTTGTGGCACTAGGTGGCGTGGGTGGGGACGGGCCCAGTGACTCCTGTCCGCTTCCGCCCCTGCTGACCCCGTCGGAGCCCCCGGTCAGCGGGCAGCTTGTCCTGCACAACGACGAGTGGTGGTCGCTGTTCCCAGACGACCCGTGGGTGCTCTCCACCATCTTGGATGGGGTACGGATTTCCTTTCGCCACTCCCCACCGCCCCCCCCCCCCCCCCCCCCCTTTCCGGCGCTCCCCAGTTTGGACGCGCGCGCCAGCCGACCCTTGGGGTGGAGATTGCTTCCCTGCTCCAGAAGGCCACCACGGAGGTGGTCTCTCATCACAACTCGCCGGCCTTCTAAAGCTGCCTCCTTTTGGTCCCAAGCCTGGCGGCCGTTGGTGCCCCGTCATTGACTTGTCCGCCCTAAACAAGTTCATTTCGGCCCCCTTGTTTCACATTTAGGCCGCGCAGGCAGTGAGGTCAGCGGTTCGCCCCATGGACTTTGCCATCAGTCTCGATCTCGCAGATGCATACCTGCACGTCCCCATTTCCCCGTCGTCTCGGCACTTCCTGCACTTCGCCTTTTGTGGGGTGGTATACCAGTTTCGAGCTCTCCCCTTCGGCCTCAACCTCAGCCCCTGGATCTTCACGCGGATCATGGATGTGGTTGTGGCCTGGCAGTCTTCGTCCAGCCCGACTTCCAACTATCTGGACGACCTGCTGCTCCGGAACCAGGATGCTCCTTCCCTGGAGGCGGATCGGGACACCCTTCTGGCTCTCCTACAGCGGGTGGGGTTTGTGGTCAATCTCGGGAAATCGGACCTCTCCCCTTCTTGTACCTTCGTACACCTGGGAATGGAATTCCTGCCCGACCGCAACAGCGTGCAGAAACTGACGGCGGTGGCTCACCAAGTGTCCCTCGCGGAGGTGTGCCTGGCCACGACCTGGCTGCAATTGCTGGGTCTGATCAGTGCGGCCGCCTATCTCCTGCCCCTCGGCCGACTCTACTCGCAGCTGATCCAGTTGCATCTTCAGCTCCATTGGCGTCGGTCCTCAGGCGATCTCGCAGCTCCAGTGCCTGTTTCTCCCTTGGTCCGGTCTCGCCTCTAGCGGTGGATGAACCCGGCTTGGCTTGGGTCGGGAGTTCCCCTCTCCTCTCCCCCTCCACGGCTCTTGCTCTGCACGGACGCGAGTTGGTTCGGTTGGGGGGCGCACCTCCTTCCAGATTTCAAGGAATTCTCATGCTTGTGGCTGCAGGCCTTCCAGGACAGATACAGCAACTGGCTAGAGATGAAGGCTGTCTGGCTGGCACTGAGTCGTTGGGAGTCAGGCCTCTGCCGCCACGAGATTTTGATCCTCTCAGACAACTCCACGGTCATGTCTTACATTCAGAAACAGGGGGAGACCCGCTCGCTGACACTCTATATGCTCCTGTACCAGTTGTTTCTGTGGTGCCAGGATCGCGACATCTTGCTCCGAGCGCGTCACATCCCCAGTCACTGAGTGGGCCCTCCGACCAGAGATCTTCCAGATGATCGGCAAGCGATGAGAGACCCCGATGGTCGACCTTTTCGTGACGCGGTGGAACTCACAACTTCCCCTCTTCGTCTCCCCGGTCTCGGACCTCCGCTGTCGATCTCGTGGGAAGGTCTCATAATAATAATAATACCGTTATTATATAGGCTTATGCGTACCCCCCAGCGGTACTCATTCCCAAGGCCCTGCTGAAACTCAGGGGCTCCAACACGGTCTTCTTCCTCATGGCCCCTTTCAGGTGGTGCTGCAGCTGGATGACCGACCTTTTGAACCACGCCACGGACTCCGCACTGCGGATACCCTCGCCACGAACCATGCTGAAGCAGCCCCGGCAGAACCTCTTTCATCTGTGCCCGGAGAGGCTCCACTTACACGCCTGGCGGTTGTGCAGGCAGCCCTCACCACAAGAGGTTTCTCGCGTTAGGCAGCAGAGGCAATTGCTACTGCCTGCAGAGCATCCACCCGGCGAGTATACAAGGGAAAGTGGAGAGTCCTGCAGTCCTGGTATCAGTCCCGGGGCCTTGCCCCCGCGGCTCTGACGATGCCCCAGTTGGCCGAATTCTTCCTCTGGCTTTTTGGGGAGCAGCACTTGGCCCCCATTACCATCCGGGGGTATCTCTCCATGATCGCCAATACCTACTGCCATTTGGGCCATCCGGACCCTGGGGCTTGCAAAAATCTTGCGGGCCTCATGGCCCACTTCGAGCTGCAGCGCCCGGTCCAGTGCTTACTGATCCCGCGCTGGGACCAGGCATGGGTCCTAATGTGGCTAAATTCAGGCTGGTTTGAGCCATTGCTCTTGCCACAATGGTGGACATCACCAGAAAGACCTGCTTCCTCCTCGCCCTTGCGTCGGCGGCCCCGGTCAGCGAGCTGCACGCACTCTCGGTGGATCCAGCCTGCCTACAGTTCAGAGCTGATGGTTCCGTCTAGGTCCTGACGAACCCGGCCTTTCTGGCCAAGAATAGACTTCCCTTGGCCAGAGCCCAGGTCATTAACCTCCGGCCACTCAAGGGGTCTGCACGTTCGTCTGCTCAGATATTTAGAGGCGTCGGGACCAGAGTGACAGGATGCATACCTGGGTGGGACCGGTCTTGCTTTTTTACCACGGTGAGAGACATCGTGGCGGCCATTGGGTGGCGGAAGAGTTCCACCTTCACCCGCTTTTTTATTCAGGGACCTCTCGGGCCAGCGAGAGAACCTGTCTCTTGTGGGCGATGTCTCGGCGGCGCAGCACTCCCCCCCCCCCCCCCCCCTTCCCCCCGGCGTCTCTGGCGCCCTAGGTAACACTTAGTTGAAATCGTCCAGAGTTTGCGCCCTGGGCATGGTACTAAGCAGGTTACAAGGCTGGGGTATGGTGGGTGGCACCCTCCTCCTTTTCGTTATTCTTCCTATTAGTAATGCCATCGGTAAGGATTTTGAGGAAACAAATGAAGTTTTCTCTAATATGTATTTTTTCGAAAAATGCCAATGGCATTACTCGAAGGGCCCTCCCACCAGCACCGCTTGCCACAAGCTCTATTCACTTAGCGTGAGACTGGTGTATTGGCTCACATAGCCTCATGGGGAGGGAAGGGAGGCTACTCAGGGAGTCTTTTGGGTAATGGCTCCCTGGAGTTGCCTCCCCGGTTCCATTGCTATACACAACGGATACTTAGGCTGAAACCGCTATGCTAAGAGTACCTTCCTATTAGTAATGCCATTGGTAAGTATTTGTTTTCTCAAAACACATTACCGATGGTATTACTTAAAGGAAATGGTTTCTTAGCTAGTCTAATTTTAGCCCAAAATTGTTGTGTACGAGTATGGTCATGATGGCAGGTGAGGGGCGCCATAGCCTAGACGGAAACCCGGGTAGCCTCCCTTCCGGTTCAACCACGCATGCGCCACACCACTCATACGCCAGTCAGTTTTCTTTGCTAGTCTCAGAAGGTTGTGTACGGGACTCGCTCTGTTCGTTAGGACTCTATCTTCGTTAGGAAAGTCTAGACAGAAGGAAGCTTGTTCAAGGTGGGAAACCGGGCTTGAGGTTTCCGTCGGTCTTCGGACTTAGAAACTTGTTCCTAGTGAACGTTACTTGTGAATTTCACCCGTCGGCGCCATCTTATCCTACCGGGCGCGGCGACGCCAGGTTGAACTGTACTCACGCCTAGTGCCGCTCGGGCCCTAGTGCGTGCTACTCGTGTGTGCCAAGCTTCTTCTGCGCTCTTCAGCCTGCTCTGAGTGCCTGCTGTTGCGGAGACTTCGTTTCGACGCCTTCACTGACACCAGTGGCTTCGCCCGGCATCAGCGTTACGTGGTCGCCGTCCGACGACGGGCCGTGTCTGCGTGCTAGCCTTTCTGGTGGGTCTTCGACCGGGTTGGTGCCTCACTTCTTCGGATGGCAAGGTAATATCTCTGCCTTGGCCTACGTCAGGCGCTCAAGGGTAGTGGTGGAGCGCCGGGCGTAGGCTTACACGGTACGCTTCGTTCGTTCACGCGGATTCGGTGCGGGCCCACGGGGGCACGCTCGCTCGCATTTCATTGTACATTATGTTTTGCAGTTGGCAAGTCCGAACATGCACTCGATGTGGGCAATTCCAGTGGCCGAGTGACGAACATCTGGTTTGCCTGCCCTGTTCCGGTTGTACCTCCACGCGTCCGTGCTCGGTCTGCGCCCCATGGATGGAGGAACAATGGACCCAGCTGTGGAGTTTCTACGGCCGCAAGAAACCTACGCAAGCACGGAAGAACGATCCCACACCGGTACGCGCCACAGTCCAGTTGAGTGGCCCTGACCGAGTGTCTGAGCAGACGAACCAGCGGCTTCGGTCGCGTGCACGTGCTCTAGTACTGGCAGCCACCACAGTCCAGTCGAGTGGTCTCTGTACGGTCAAGGATCCTAGAGCGCCTCGGGCTAGGCCTCTAAACAAGACTCCGGTAGCCACCACAGTCCAGTCGAGTGGTCTCTACCCGGTAGCAACGCCTCTGCAGGCAACTGATAAGGAACTGATACAGGCTCCTACACCCGCTCTGGTTGCGGGCCTGACTAATACGGATCTCCAGGTAGCTGACAAGCTCTCGCCACAGATTCGTCCTGCTGCTTCCGCTACCCTGTTCTCCGCTAGGGACCAGCGCGGAACGCCAGCGCCCCGCCCAGCTCCTTCCGTCCGGGCGTCAAGTTCCGACAAGTCTTCTCGCCGGACGCGCTCCCGCTCTCGGGTACGAAGTAGTCGCCTCCGCTCTGCTGCGGTGCGAGTTACTCCCCGTCTTCAGTCCGAGCGAACCTCAGCTGTTAGACTTCGTTCACGCTCGAGCGACAGGTCTACTCGCCCGAGGACCGATTACTACCGGTCGGAATCCAGCCGACATTCGCGGACACAGTACAGGCATGACTCTGCTTTGCGTTCAGCTTCGCGCCATTTCAGACGTTCCCGGTCCCCGCATCGCCGCCCCCGTTCCCGTTCACGCTCCTCTCGGCGGAGTGCCGCTCGTCGCACGCGACACCGTCGTAGGTCAGGAGTTCGGGCTTCCCGCTCAGCGTCGAGTGCTTCACGGGACCATTCATCTAGCAGACACTGGCGGCGCCACGCACCAGTGAGAAGATCTCCTCCACCAGCTACGACCGTTACCCGCCCCAGTGACGGGAGTCTTCCTCCTCGTTTGGGAGTGGACCCGATTCCCCACTCAGTTCCGGCAGAAGAGGACACCCTTAGTCTGAACCCCGAGGAATCGATGTCGGCACTACTACAGGTGGCCAGCCCCGCCCCGTCCAATCCCTCGGGTGGTGACGAGGAATTCCCGCCGGCTGCCATTGGACATAGGTTAGAGACACTGCGGGCCCTTGATGAAGCGGCACGGCTTATCGCGGCTTGCCTCCCTGCAGAAGACTGCCCTCCCTCTCCAGTTCTTAAAAGGAAAGCGTCCGCCTTTGTGGACGCAGAACGACAGGCCAAGCGATTCAAGTCTCTCCCCCAGCCGCCGGGTTTCCGGGAGTTACGTGATGCGTTTTCTGCTCATCTTGCGCAAGGGGCTTGCGGTACAGGATTCTTCTCAGACTCCAAGTGGCCGACAGGTATAGACATCGCCTTCCGGCAGTCATGGTATGCGGGCCATACACAACACTTTTCCTGCCCTCTACCGACAGCGGACCCCGCGGCAGTGGCGTTCTCTGGGACTTCCTTACGTCAGTCTCTCCTCCCCGGGGTAGAACAGACCGCGACACTCATTAGGAACACCCTGGCAGCAGCGGGATTTCTAGATTTGGTCACGCAAGCCATCGTCCGACGTGTAGAGGACTCCTGGCATCCGTCAATTTCGCCTCTGCTGGGAGACCTGCTCGCCCTAGCAGTTTCGGGGAACCGCGCTGTATATCATGTCGCTGTCAACTCCATGGCAGCCGCCTCTAACTGCGACTTACTGCGTCGAGATGCGATTCTCCGTTCCTGTCCCATTCCGCTGGATGTGAAGACTCAGCTTCGGCAGGCGCCCCTCGGCGGTGACTTACTGTTCGGCCCCACCTGGCTCGCTGTAAAGGAAGCTAACAAGGACGCCTGGCCCAACCGCCCAGCTCCAACTTCCTTTCGACCAACCCGCAAGGCTCCGGGTCGCCCCCTGCGGACTGCTAGACCCACCGCCCGGCCGTTCACCAGAGGTGGTCGCCTACCCCCCAGAGCTCCAGCCTTTCCTCGCGCCCGCCCTTTCCCCAGTACCGAGCCTCCCCCATCCCTCCCTGCCCGCACCTGGCCCAGACCTGCCCGGCGCCCCGGGCGGGGCCGGGCGCACTGACTTTCTCCCCCTCCGGCCCCCGCCGACCTCGTCCGGAGTTCCGGTCGGCGGGAGGCTGGCGCTTCACAGCGAAGCCTGGCGCTCGCTGTTTCCGGACGACCCGTGGATTCTCTCTACCATTACTCAGGGACTACTGATCTCCTTCCGGTCCCCACCTCCCGTGCGCCGGAGCCCGGTGTGGACTACAGTTCCTTCAGACCAGCTCAGAGCCGAAGCTCTCCGCGGCGAAGTTTCCTCCCTGCTTCAGAAGTCCGCCACGGAGGTGGTGGTCCGGCACGACTCCCCAGCCTTCTACAGTCGGCTCTTTGTGGTGCCCAAGCCGGGCGGAAAGTGGCGCCCCATCATAGACCTCTCTGCGCTGAACAAGTTCATCGTCGCTCCGGCCTTCCGCATGGAGACTGCGCGGGCCCTTCGCTCAGCGGTACAGCCGATGGACTTTGCGGTCAGCCTGGACCTCTCAGATGCTTACCTGCATGTACCCATGCATCCTGCTTCCAGACGGTACCTACGCTTTGCCTTCGAGGGGGTCGTCTATCAGTTCCGCGCGCTCCCCTTCGGCCTCAACCTCAGCCCCTGGGTCTTCACTCGCCTCATGGACGCAGTGGTAGCCAGAGCCCGTCGAAGTTCCACGAGCCCGACGTCGAACTACTTGGACGACCTACTTTTGAGGAACCAGGACGAGCGCTCCCTGAGGGAAGACCGAGATGCTCTGCTTCAACTTCTCGAGAACCTGGGCTTCCTGGTCAACCTTGGCAAGTCCGACCTCATTCCCGCACGCCATTTTATTCACCTCGGTATGGAGTTCCTCACCGACCACAATACCGTCAGACTGCCGGAGAAGCGCATCCAGAAGTTGGCGACTCTAGCTCGGCAGGTGTCCCAGTTGACGACGCTTCCAGCCAGGCAGTGGCTTCAGCTGTTAGGTCTGATCAGCGCTGCGGCGGACCTGCTACCGCTAGGACGTCTCTACTCCCGCCCTCTGCAACTGCATCTCCTCCTTCACTGGCGACCGGCGTCGTCCGACCTCGAGGCCCCGATTCCAGTACCTGCCATGCTCCGTCCCCACCTGCTGCGTTGGGCGGATCCTTCCTGGCTCGCGACGGGAGTGCCGCTGTCCTCACCGCCGCCCACTCTCTCGCTCTGCGTCGACGCAAGCCTCGCAGGTTGGGGAGCTCACCTCCTTCCGTCGTTCGAGACTGCCTCCGGCCTGTGGCCTCTGGAATCGCTGTCCAAACACATCAACTGGTTAGAACTGAAGGCAGTATGGCAAGCTCTCCTGGCCTGGGAGCACCGCATCCGACATCAGGAACTGTTGGTTCTCTCGGACAACTCCACGGTCGTCTCGTACATCCAGAAGCAAGGCGGGACCCGCTCTCCATCCCTTTGCATACTACTCTACCAGGTGCTCCGCTGGTGCGAGGATCGGGACATCTCTCTTCGCGCACGTCACATTCCGGGTCATCTGAATGTGCTGGCCGACTCCCTCTCCCGACGCGGTCAACTGCTCCATACAGAGTGGGCGCTGCGACCCGACATCTTTCGACTGATCGCCGTCACCTGGGAGGCTCCCATGATCGACCTCTTCGCCACGAGGTGGAATCGACAGCTTCCCCTCTTCGTTTCACCCATTCCAGACCCTCTGGCCTGGGCAGTCGACGCTCTATCCATCTCTTGGGACGGCCTGGTCGCCTACGCCTACCCGCCCACCGTACTAGTCCCCAAGGTCCTACTCAAGCTCAGAGGGTGCAACACGATCCTGTTCCTGGTGGCGCCATTTTGCTGGACCAAGTCATGGACAACCGACCTCCTGAACCTTGCCACGGCTCCCCCGCTACCGCTCCCCACACCGCGGACGATGCTCAAGCAACCACAGCAGCAGCTGTTCCACCCGTGCCCCGAGCGTCTCCTCCTCCACGCCTGGAGGTTGTCCGGCAAGCCCTCGCAGCTAGAGGCTTCTCAGGTGCGGCAGTGGATGCGATCGCTACAGCTCGTCGAGTCTCGACCAGACGAGTCTACGAAGGCAAGTGGAGAGTCCTCTGCGCCTGGTGTGACGACAGACACCTTCACCCCATCGGCTTGACAACTCCCCAGTTGGCGGATTTCTTCGTCTGGCTGTTCAGCGACCAGCAGTTAGCACCGATCACCATCCGGGGCTACCTGGCCATGATTGCCGACACGTACAGACACTTGGGACTGCCCGACCCGGGTTCCTGCAAAGACCTAGCCGACCTGATGGCCCACTTCGGTCTACAACGCCCTGCCCGCCGATCCCTGGTGCCACGATGGGACCTGTCCTGGGTACTCACTTGGCTCAACTCGCCCCGTTTCGAACCGATCCAGTTGGCGCGGTTGCCGGACGTGACTCGGAAGACCTGCTTCCTTTTGGCCCTCGCGTCAGCCTCCAGAGTCAGCGAACTGCACGCACTTTCAGCACGCCCCGCCTGCTTACAGTTTCGGGCTGATGGCTCGGTTCAGCTGCTTCCTGACCCGGCCTTCCTAGCCAAGACCAGATCGCCTTTGACGGCCCCTCAACTGGTCACCATTCAACCATTACGAGACCCAAGCTCCACCCGGGAGTCCAGACAACAGGACCCGGTGCGAGCCTTACGTGTGTACCTGCGCCGGACCAAGCCGATACGCAGGGAACGCACCCGCCTTTTCCTTCCTCTGTCCCCAGGTAGAAACGACATCTCGGCCCAAACGATATCCTCTTGGCTCCGGTGGGTGATACGATCAGCCTACCAGGAGCTTGCCCCGGATACAGCCAAACGCATGAGCATCAGGGCACACGAGATCAGAGCCATGGCCACGAGCCTAGCATTCGACCGGAACTGTGCGGTCAAAGACATTGTGGCGGCCGTGGGCTGGCGAGCGGAGACCACCTTCGCACGCTTCTACCTGAGGGACCTCTCCAGCCAGCGCCAGAACCTATCGCTGGTGGGGGACATCGTGGCGGCGCAACACTCCCTCCCGGCGCCCTAGGCGCCGTAAGTATCTTTGCTAAAATTAGAGGGAGGTTGCGGGAGGGTGGCCGACTCGAGCGGCCAGGATGGCAGGGGATGGGGTCGCTATAGCGGCACCCGCCTCCTCCTCGGGATTCTTCCTTTAAGTAATACCATCGGTAATGTGTTTTGAGAAAACAAATGTATTTTTCATTAAAATGTATTTTTTTGAAAAATACTTACCGATGGTATTACTCGAAGGTCCCTCCCACCTGCCCCGCTTGCCGCTGACTCGCTAAGAAAACTGACTGGCGTATGAGTGGTGTGGCGCATGCGTGGTTGAACCGGAAGGGAGGCTACCCGGGTTTCCGTCTAGGCTATGGCGCCCCTCACCTGCCATCATGACCATACTCGTACACAACAATTTTGGGCTAAAATTAGACTAGCTAAGAAACCATTTCCTTTAAGTAATACCATCGGTAAGTATTTTTCAAAAAAATACATTTTAATGAAAAATACATTTTTCGAAAAAATACGTTTTAGAGAAAAATTCATTTTTTATGTTTATATCAGAATTTGCAGGCCAAAGGACATGTTTGCTAGCAGACGAAGAAACATCTGATTGTGTTACAGCAGGTCCGGCCATTTATGTATTACACATTCATTTTCTCTATGTACCACAAGCAAGTCACAGCATGGGAATTAGTGTACTGTAGAGCCTGTTTTGTGCACCCACCTTTTTTTCTGATAGAGAAAAAGTGGTCTTAATAGACAAGGGCTCTCTGAACCCTTATCATCCTGATACACACATTGCTTGAAATGAATTTGTCTGATAGTTCAAGGGTGGTGCCAGAATAGCCTGAAGCACCAAGCTATTCTGGCACCACCCAAGAACTCAAATGGTTGATCTGTCTCCTAGTCTGTAATCTAGCCTTCATAGGACAATAAGCAAATTTGTAATAATCAGCCTCAGGATGTAATGGGTTAATGGGATTCTCGAAGGGCAAGAAAAGTCACCTGTCATTAAAGGCCTTCATTTAGGTGCCTACAGCCAAATGAAATGATGGTGTTTAATGACAGATGATGTCTCATAAGGGTGGTCACTCAAAACAGGTTCTGCTGATCATTGTACCCTCGCCTTCACAGAATGATATCCATCCCCCCCAAAAAAAAAAACCACAGATCCACAAAAATGGGCAGCAAGAGGCACCAGACAGGAGGTTCTGTGCCACTTTCAGTTGAGATTGTTCTCTTGTTCTCAGCATCAAAAGTGCTGAAGCTGAAGGTTTTTTTCCGTGACGTGCCTGAGCCACTGTAAGCACATGGCTAATCAGACGTTATTATGTGCGTACTTTGGTGCTGAAGTAACACCTTTGGCTGTCGGTAGCACTTTTCGCCGTGATGATTCCTGCAGGAATCATCACAACAAAAAGCCAATAGTGACAACCAAAGGGTTACGGTAAGAATGCACATAAAATCGTGCGCATTTTAATAGTTTGGTACATGAATATTTTACATGTGCTGGCAGAGCTCCATGCAGAGCAGTCTAAATCGAAGGCGTCTGGGAGTACGAGCAGCATTTGAAGTTCTCCGCAGGAAAAAGAGGACCTTTAGGCAGTCTGCTGTCAGGTACTTTACTACTTATTCTGCTTGGTATCATTATTACTACATTGGTGACATGATTTCCAGTCTGTGTTGATAACATGCATTTTAATTAGCGCCAAGTCCCCATTTCCTAAATTTTGAAGGTGTCACCTAACGGCTATGTACCTGTTGCAGGAGACGTACAGACCATGATTTGTTTTTTCAAAATACATTACCGATGGCATTACTATCTGGGAATACACTCTATTGCCTATAGATTTCAGCAAAAATTGTGTGTAGCACACAACTGGGGAGGAGACACCGGGGATCCAAGCACTATGACCCCGGGTGGCCTCCCCTTACTACCCTATCCCAGCGAGCACAGGGCGACCTTGTCAGTTTCACTCATAGCTCGACCGGGGACGGTCGAGTTTTTGCCTTTCTCCGTTCTACGGGTTTCAGTGGTTTTTGACTGTGGGCTTGGTTGGAGTCTTCGATTCAGCCCTGGACTCACTACATTCGTGGTTTTTCCTTTGACAATTGGACTCATTGTGACCTGTGCGCCGACCGGTTTTACCGGCTCTGACTTTGTGAGTTCACCCTTGGCTTGGCCTTGGGGTTCGACGACGCACGTGACTTGTGCCCTGCTGTTTTGTGCACGGTTGACTTTCTTCGCCGGCGTAGTCGGTTTAGGGCCTTATGGCTTCTTCTGTGTCGAAGACTTGCCGCCGTGCGGGGACTTCCAGTGGCCGGATGATGCACACGACTCTTGCTTGCCGTGTTCGGGCTGTGCTTCGGACGGAACGTGTGACGGTGGCGCCGCTTGGACGGAAGACCGGTGTTCGCGCAGGTGGGACTTCTTCCGGCGTGACCGGTCCCCTCGCCCGCTTCTGTCTCCCCGGGATCCTCCACGGGTGGACGTACTTCCCTCGGCGCATCGGGCTTTTCGGCCCACAGGTAAGTCCCCTTCTTGTACCGTTACCTCGCAGGTTCTCCCTCCCCTCTCCGAGTCTTCGGAGCAGGGTAGGCGAGTTTCGGAGTCACGCTCCCCACGCTCTGCTTCGTTAGCGCGTGGCTTGAGCCCATTTTGGTTCCCACCCCCCGCTCTGCTTCGGGCGAGCGGTCTGGGAGAGATGAGCGTTCGTCGGCCACCCCCGGCTCTAGGTCTCCGGAGCGGGGACGGGTGATGGAACGCAAGCATAAGAAAGAGAGTAAACGTGATAAGAAATGCTCTCGCTCACGCACCGAGGCTTCGGAACGTGACTCGAGACCGTTAGTAATGCTGCCTCCCCGCTCTGTATTTTCCGAACGGGCACGGCATGCTTCGCTTTCTTCCCCCCCCCCCCGCCCGCCCCGTCTCGCCTGGGCGGGCCCGGGGTGTGGTTGACTCTCGCCCCCCACGCTCCGAGGAGTCGGAGCGGGGGTCGCGTGCACATAATTGTCCCCTCCCCGCTTCGCTTCGCCTGAGCGGGCTTGGCGTGACCGTAGACTGTCCCCCCCCCCCCCCCCACCCCCCCCGTCTCGTATCGACCGGACGGGCCCGGTGTGACTTGGACCCTCGCCCCCCCCCCCCCCCCCCTCGCTCCGAGGCTTCGGAGCTGGGGCAGCGGGCTCATAAATCGTCCCCTCCCCGCTCCGCCTTTCCTGAGCGGGCTTGGCGCGACCCTAGACTGTCCCCCCCCCACCCCCCCCCCCCCCGCCTCGTATCGACCAGGCGGGCCCGGTGTGACATCGCGCGTCCTCCACGGTCCGAAACATCGGATGGGGGGCCGCGTGCCCGGTATTTGTCCCCTCCCCGCTCCGCCTTTCCTGAGCGGGCTAGGTGAGACTCTTGGCGGTCCCCACCCCCCCCCCCCCCCTCGCACCGCTTCTCCCGGGCGGGCCAGGGGTGACCAGGCCACTTCCTCGGTATTCCGATCGCGGTTTGTCGCTCACGTCGGCTGCCGCGTGCGGATCCCGACTTCGAGGTGGACCGTCGCTTTGCCACGGTCCCTCCGTCGCCGCGGCGCGCCTCTTTGCGTGCGTCGCGGGCGGCTGCGTCTACCTCGCGCGCGGCGGTGCAGCGCTCTCGTAGCCGCTCGCCCCTTTCGTCTTTGCCGCGAGAAGATCAGTTTTGGAACCGGACGTCCTCAGCCTTCATCCGTCGGACTCGGCCTCGGCGATCTTCTTGCAGGACTCGGTGGCTGGTTCTCCTTCCCGCCTTTTCCGCTGTCTCGTCGGCCTCCGCCTCGTCAGACGTTGCCGGCCCTTCGCTCGGATCACAGACGGTCCACGCTCTGGGTGAGGCTTCAAGGCTTATCGCCAAGTCCCTACCGCCCGACGTCTGTCCGCCTTCGCCTCCTCCGAAGAGACAGGCTTTAGCCATGGTCGACGCGCAGAGGCAAGTCCAGCGCCGCAAGTCCCTCCCGCAAGCCGGCTTCCGGGACCTCACCGATGCTTCTCCGCCCAGCTGCGTAACGACGCTTTCGGCGACACGGGATACTTTACCGCCGCTCGATCGCCGGTGGGAATCAACTTAAGCTTCCGCCAGGCCTGGTACGCTGGACACTCCCAAGCCTTCGCCATACCTTTTCCAGCGGTGGATGCGGCGGCCTTACTACAGGCGGGCGGCCGCAGGCTCGTCCAGAACTCGTGGCCTTGGCCTCTCGACAGGATCGCCTCCTTAGCGCGGAATTCGCTGGCGTGCTCGGGTTTTGGAACTGGCTACCCAGGCAGCCCTACAGTGCCTACAGGATACGTGGGACCTGGAGGCTCAGTCCCCGCTTCGTGACGTGCAGTCCATCCTGATAGCGGCCAACCGGTCCGCCTACCATTCTTCCGCCACCGCCAGGGCAGCAGCTGCCAATTGCGACCTCTGGAGGAGGGATACCTTTTTGCGCCTCTGCTCGGACCTTCCCTTGTCAGTGAAGACCCAGCTCCGTCAAGCCCCCTTAGGTGGTCCTCAGCTGTTCGGCGACACTTGGCACACCGTTAAGGAATCTTCCAAGGACTTGTGGCCCAAGCCTGCATCTAACCCAGCCTCGACCCGCTTTCGCGCCCCCCGCACGGCCGGGGGTCGTGCCCAGCGGTCTTTCAGGCCCTCCTTCCTACAGTCGGATCTTCACGAGGTCGGGCCCGTCCATTCCAGGCTACTCAGGCCGGCCCCGCCCCTCGCCCTGCTTGGCCCCGCGGTGCCCGTAGATCGGGCCGCGGTCGGGCTCATTGACTCGCCCCCGCCCTCAGTAATCGGGCCTCCCGTCGGCGGGCGGCTGTCGCTCTTCAGCGATCTTGGAGATCGCTGTTCCCGGACGACCCCTGGATTCTTTCCACCGTTACCGCAGGCCTGCAACTTTCGTTCCTGTCGCCTCCGCCTCTTCGCAGATCACCCATGTGGACCCAGGAACCGCTCGACGGCACACAGGCGGACGCTCTGCGCGGGGAAGTGGCGACCCTCCTCACCAAAGCGGCGACAGAGGTGGTTTCGCGGCAGGACTCTCCGGCGTTCTACAGCCGACTCTTCTAGTTCCCAAACCAGGCGGCAAGTGGCGTCCAGTTATCGACGTATCAGCTTGGCCCCTCGCTTCAGGATGGAGACGGCCAGGACACTCCGTGCGGCCCTCCGGCCGATGGACTTTGCGATCAGCCTCGATCTGTCAGACGCCAATCGGCACGTCCCGATTCATCCGTCGTTTCGCCGGCACCTTCGGTTTGACTTGGGGGGATCGTCTACCAGTTCTGCGCCCTTCCTTTCGGCCTCAACATCAGTCCGTGGGTGTTTACAAGACTGCTCGACGCCGTGATAGCCTACTTCCGTCAGCGCTCCTTGAGCCCGGCCTCCAATTACTTGGACGACCTTCTACTGCGCAACTTGGTTTCCGCAGCCCTCCAGACGGACAGGGATGCCCTGCTTTCCCTTCTGCGTCGTCTAGGTTTCCTACTCAATTGGGGAAATCCGATCTTCTCCCTCTCGACGGTTTCTACATCGGGGGATGGAATTCCTGACCGACCTCAACCTTGTCCGCCTGCCTCTGGCCAGGCGACAGAAGATCGTCGACTTAGCGACTTCGATGGGGATGGGATCCTCCTTCACCGCCAGGGTCTGGCTTCAACTCCTGGGCCTCCTCAGTGTGGCTGCGGACCTGCTTCCCTTGGGGCAGACTTTATGGTCGGCCTCTCCAGCTACGTCTCCTTCTTCACTGGCGACCCTTGGGCGCTCTGTTGGATCTAGTACCTGTCACGCCTCTGGCTCGTCCTCACCTTGAGAGGTGGGCGGACCTCGCTTGGCTTGGCTGGCTTCGGGGGTGCCCTACACTCCCCGCCGCCTCGGTGGTCTCTCTGTACAGAGGCGAGCCAGGCCGGCTGGGGCGCACACCTGTTACCGGATTTCTCTCGGCCTCGGGCGTTGGCTTCGGGAGCTGTTAGGGAATCACGTCAACTGGCTGGAGCTGAAGGCAGTTGGGTTGGCATTCGACGTTTGGCAGGAGACCTTGGCCAATCAGGAAGTCCTCGCGCTCTCCGACAACTCGACGGTGGTGGCTTACATACAGAATCAGGGTGGCACTCACTCGCCCTCCCTTTGCATTCTTCTGTACCACCTTCTCCTCTGGTGCAGGGATCGAGGCATTGCCCTACGAGCCCGCCACATCCCTGGCCACCTCAACGTGATGGCGGACGCCCTGTCTCGTCGCGGACAGTTGCTCCACACGGAGCGGTCCCTACGCCCGGATATTTTTCGCCTGCTCTGCTCTCACTGGGAAACGCCGCTAGTGGATCTGTTTGCCACCAGATGAAACAGCCAGCTCCCGGTCTACGTCTCGCCAGTCCTGGATCCACTCGCTTGGGCAGTGGACGCGCTCCCCATTCCTTGGGTCGGCCTGATTGCTTATGCCTACCCCCCGTCAGTCCTCGTTCCGAAGGTACTGCGGAAGCTTCTGGGATGCTCGGCGGTCCTCCTGCTGGTGGCCCCCTTCAACTGGACCAAGAGCTGGACCACGGACCTCCTCGCGCTTGCGACGGACCCTCCTCTGGAGCTTCCTACCCCTCCCACGATGCTCAAGCAGCCCCGTCAGCGGCTTTTCCATCCGTGCCTCGAACGCCTCCGCCTACACGCTTGGAGGTATTCCGGCACGCCCGCGCCGCTAGAGGTTCTCGGATGCGGCAGTGGCGGCAATTGCAGCAGCCCGCAGACTCTCTACAAGGAAGGTGTACGAAGGCAAGTGGAGGGTCTTTCAGACCTGGTGCACCTCCCATGGGCTCCCTCCCACTAACCTAGCCTCCCACCAACTGGCGGAGTTCTTCCTGTGGCTCTTCGACGACCGGGGCTTAGCCCCGGTCGCCATCAAGGGCTACCGCGCTATGATCGCGGACATCTACCGTCACCTGTGTCTTCCGGACCCAGGCGCCTGCAAGGATCTGTCGAATTTCTGGCTCACTTTGAACTCCGACGTCCGGTTTCACGTTCCCTAGTACCCTGGCGGGATCTTGCCTGGGTACTGACGTGGTTGAATACGGACCGGTTTGAGCCCCTCCCCTTGGCTCGGTTCTCAGACTTGACCCGGAAAACCTGTTTCCTTCTGGCTCTCGTTACAGCGTCCCGAGTCAGCGAGCTTCACGCGCTCTCGATGCTCCCAGCCTGTTTGCGGTTTCGTTCCGACGGCTCTGCGCAGAGGCTCTCCGATCCGTTCCTTCCTGGCCAAGAACCGCCGCCCGCGGCGGCTCCTCAGGTGCTAACGATACGGCCCCTCCGTGGAGCGGACCTCTCCCCTGGATCGCGGCAACAGGACCCAGTGCGGGCGCTAATGATTTACCTGCGCCGCTCTCAGCCGCAGCGCCGGGGGCGCTCGCGCCTCTTCTTACCTTGTCCGCGGGCAGACGCCACATCTCGGCCCAGATCGTGTCATCCTGGCTGCGGTGGGTGATTAGGTCAGACTACCTAGACCTCTCCCCACGCGGCGCTGAGCCTTTACAAATCCGGGCGCATGAAGTGAGAGCAGTAGCCGCCAGTCTAGCCCTGGACCGCAACTGCTCGGTCAAAGATATTGTGGCAGCGGGTGGCTGGCGCTCAGACTCCACTTTCGCACGCTTCTACCTTAAGAGACCTATCCGGCCGACGTGACTCCCTGGCACGGGTGGGCGACATCTCCGCGGCCCAGCACTCCCTCCGAGCGCTGCTGGCGTCTTAGGCACATCATAGCTGAAATCGTCGGGGGTTCTCTCTCGATGGGGCCGGCGGAGTGGTTGGGTTATGGTTAGATACGGCACCCTCCGCCTGTTCGCCATTCTCCCAGATAGTAATGCCATCGGTAATGTATTTTGAAAAAACAAATAAATTTTTTTTCTAAAATGTATTTTTTTGAAAAATACTTACCGATGGCATTACTCGGATGGCCCTCCCGCCTGCCCCGCTTGCCTCTTGTGGCTATGTGTGAAACTGACGAGGTCGCCCTGTGCTCGCCGGGATAGGGTAGTAAGGGGAGGCCACCCGGGGTCATAGTGCTTGGATCCCCGGTGTCTCCTCCCCAGTTGTGTGCTACACACAATTTTTGCTGAAATCTATAGGCAATAGAGTGTATTCCCAGATAGTAATGCCATCGGTAAGTATTTTTCAAAAAAATACATTTTAGAAAAAAAATTCATATTTCAAGGGTAGTGCCAGAGTAGCTTGGCGCCTTCAGGCACCAAGCTACTCTGGCACTACCCTTGAATTATCATGGTCCGTCCATCTCAGGCTGTGGGGTGTCGAGGCTAAATGGGTTAACCTGAAAGTGAAATTAAAATTTTGTGAAGTGAAATTAAAATTTTTATTACCTGTTTGAAACTGTACATGTGATCATATTTAGCTATGACAAACTACAACACTTTTGGGATCACGTTTGTTCAAGGCTAATGAGCTTGGCACCCAAGGCTCCAAATTAGGCTTTACCCATGAACTATTATGGTCAAACGGTCATCGTCCGCTAGTATACAGTGTGCCGCCTGACTGTGAATCTCAGCAGTAGGTTTGAACGTATTTGGGTTGCATTGGTAATGGCTTGTAAGTTTGCATTTGGCATTTTAGTTATTATTTAGTATGTCATGATGCTTTTTGTTGTCCCTGTTTACAATAATAAGAAAAACTTTGAGATGGGTGCGGCAAAGCACATTCCATAGCAACCGTGCCTATGCTGATGATGTCAGGGAAACCTGGCATAATGCTGTAGGAAGTACATGTAGTCTGAAATGATGTAATGTCATGTCATGTCATGGTATGCAAGCCTATAGAACATACATTTGGCATGAAGCACCATGTGCGTGTGAGGCATAACACAGTGAGTTCCCATGTTTTCTCACTTGTTCATGCATACATATATCACACTCATAAAATGTAATCTCATTCCGTTTTTTCCCTAGAGGAATGTAATAAAAAGGTACAGCTTCGGGATGATGTTTCCATTTTGTTTCTAGTGGCCTGTTTTTGTCTTTTTCACCAGCAATGGAGTTGGAGGCTTTGTAGTGAGGGCCATGGTTGAGAAAGCCAGCATTCCAACACCTATCAAGAATGCTTTGAAGGAGGTAGGTGTTCGGGTATTAATCCTTTTAACCACTTTGTGCATGCAGCCATTTTTACTATGTACAGTACCAGTGCCTGCTTACACACATTGTTTTAAGTGTGATCATTCTGTATGACATTTCAAACAATTTATATCTAATTTCAACTGAATTTACCACAGACAGTATTTTTGCTGTTGACTTTCTTCTTCTATTGTAGAAACTGGACAGTCACCCAGAGCTGGTGTTCTCATCCAAGGACTTCCAGCATCTGTTCAAGACACTGGACATGGAGATCAAGCCGCCTAGGGTGTGTATCACAGTGTCCACAGCGGAAGGAAAGAGCTCTGTGCACTTAACCTCTTCACTACCAGTGATGACGACTTGCATGTCTGAAACCACTGCACACAGAGCCACACTTGTGTGAAGGGCACAGATTTAAATGGGACCAAAAACAAAAAAACATAAATAACAGAACTAACAAGAAACATAATTCCTCATGAGCCCCATGACAGCAGGGCTCATGAGGGTTTGTGTCTCATGCAGCTGGGTAGAATTTGCCATGCTCTGGCAGAAAAGGGGTTAACCCACTATATCCTGAGGCTGATCTTGTTGTCCTATGAAGACTACATTACAGATTAGGAGATAGATCAACTGTGTTAGTTCAAGGGTGGTGCCAGAATAGCTTGGCGCCTCGGGCGCCAAGCTATTCTGGCACCACCCTTGAACTTTCATAGTCAGATTTATTTTAAGCAATGGGTTTATCATAATTAAAAGGGTTAAAGTACCAATACGCATAAATCTGAAGACACGTTTCTGCACCATTTGTGTTTGTTATGTCTTGTCGACACTTAATGAACTTTAACAGCAGTTTGGACAGGCAGCAACAGCACATGCGTAATCACACTTATTTATTCTGTGCAACCATTAGCGTTTCAAACTATTTTTAGCTGTTTCTCATACTGACAGCACTGTATTTATAGAATGGAGTGGAGTCATTGTCAGGTTACTTGATATTTAAGACGACGTGTGCTGAACTGGATTCTCCTGTGTCTCAATGAACCATAACTAGACCTGTGTGTAGCATTTCGTAACTGTTTGTTACAGAAGTGTATCTTTGAACAGTTACGGCGGTAGTGGGCCTTTAAACACATTCAGCTTTAGTATATATCACAGTGGGAAATGGACCCAGCTGTGATACAAGACAGGTGCCAGAATTATTCTAACGCCACCTTTTAATTTTCATGGCAAAGCTTTCAAACTGGGAAGTTTGACTGAGGGCTCAATGTGTTAACCCATAATCATACTGGGGCTAAACGCTTCACATTTGTACACTGCCATATGCAAGCTACATTATAGTACTTAAGATAAGATATAGACCAATGGCTTTAGTTCAAGGACAGAGTACAGACCTTCATGAACAGTTGCCTTAGAAAAATTTTGAAAATCCACTGGCCAGAGAAGATCAGCAACGTCAGACTCTGGGAGAGAACAGAACAGATAACAGCAGAGAATGAAATTGGGCGAAGAAGATGGGGATGGATCGGTCACAGTCTGAAAAAGCCAGCTTCCAGTATCACTAGGCAGGCATTGTCATGGAACCCCCAGGGAAAGAGGAAAAGAGGCAGGCCGAGAAACTCCTGGCATCGAGACCTCCAAGCAGACATCAAGAGACTGGGAACCACCTGGAGTAGAATCGAAGGAGAAGCACAGGACAGGAGTTGCTGGAGGTCTCTCGTCGACGGCCTATACCCGGGTAGGGGTGACAGGCGTAAGTAAGTAAGTTTAGTTCAAGGGTGGTGCCAGAATAGCTTGGCGCCTAGAGGCGCCAAGCTATTCTGGCACTACCCTTGAACTATTTTAGTCAAACTTATTTCACACACTGGTGCATTTCAAATGATAAGAGCTAATGGTGCTAAATAATTAGTAACCAATCTGATTTCTGAAGTTTACATTCAGGAGACATTTTACCAGTTTGTTGTGAGGTTTATATTTTCATGCCATTCATGGACATTTGTTTTTCACAGGCTGTGGAGGTGAGATGGTTTCAGCGTCCGTGGCTGAGGCGTATACAGAAAGCAGTTGTGCACAAGTATTTTTCTTACCTGGGCATCTTTGTGGCTTTCTGCAATGTTGTTGTGATCTCTGTGAGTACAGTTACTGCTCTGTGGCTTTATGTTTTTATGTTTTGTTTGTGATATCTTCGTTGGTTAACTAACTGATGGCACCAATCTAATTATGGCACTACACTTGAATTATCAAGATCGATCCATCTCCTACAACTGGTAAATAGTCATTCGTTACTCCAAACTTGGTCAAATGTGGCCTCGGGGTTAAATGGGTTAAACAGCCTCTGCATGCAGCCACTGGTACTGTAAACAATACCAGTAGCTGCATGCACAAGAGGGTTAAGGAGTATAGATTTATGTAGGTATGCCTCAAGAGGTAAGTCTTCAAGAGTAGAAAATTCAGCACTTATAAAAATTAACTCCTTCACTGCCACCCCCACCCGGGTCTGCCCTGGGGGACTTGGTTGGGGTTAACTACTTCTTAGTTCCCAGGGTCACCCTGGTCAGCCCCACAGGGTGGGTTTTCCCCTCTATTCTGGGGCATGTGTTTCTGTCTACCCTTGGTCCATTCACGTGTATTTTCCTTTTTTAAACTCTCCCTACTGTCTGCGCTGTCTGTAGCTCTTGACATTGGATGTGTGTTGCTAAATGGTCTTAGGTTTATTTAGCGTATTAGATAGGCTGGCAACATATATTCAATATTCTGTTTAGCTTTTTGTTCACAAGCAGTGCAGGCACATCCTGAGAAAGTCTTGTTGCTGTCAGGACGTTAAGCAATACGCAACCAACCAACCAGCCTGCACTGCCACCAGACGCAGATTGTGTTTTTGAAATCGTAAATTCAACGTCAAAGTTCCCATCTTTCAAAGAAACGTGGATACAAAGTGATTGCAGCAAGAGGTATAGAGTCTCGTGAGGATTTATAAACCATGCAGTTTGATAGTGTTGGGTTTTTCTTGACAGTGAATGGATTAACTAACTCTTATCACTCTGATACACGCATTGCTTGAAATAAAATGTGACTGCTAGTTCAAGGGTGGTGCCAGAATAGCTTGGCACCTCAGGCGCCAAGTTATTCTGGCACCACCCTTGAACTGAAACAGTTGATCTATCTCCTAATCTGTAATGTAGCCTTCATAGGACGGTCAGCAAATTTTGCAAAATCAGCCTCAGGAGGCAATGGGTTAATAGATTTCCGTCTGCTTTTCAGGTGGAGCTTGCAATCAAGCTTGAAGAAACATTTGATGACAACAATTCAGATCTCAGGGTTAGTGTTGCATTTTGTCACCTGGAGGCGCATATGTGTGTGTGTGTGCGTGTGTGTGTTTGTTTTCTCAATACTCTTACCGATGGCATTACTAATAGGAAGGTATGCTTAGCTTACCAATTTCAGCCCAAAAACCGTTGTGTACAGCACACAACCAGGGAGGCGACTCTAGGGAGTTGTTACCAAGAAACCCTGAGTTGCCTCCCCTACATCCCTATCCGGTCACGTGTTTGGCAGTTTCCCGCCAGTCTTTATGCTTAGATCACCAAGACCGGTTGTGTTCAGCCTGCTTCGCTTCAACTGTGTAAGGTGGGATTACCATTGGATTTTATGTGATGAACTTTGTGTGGTGCTTGGTGTGGTGCTCAGTGGATTACCTTGGGTTTTACCTTGGGATTACTTGGTGGTTGGTCACTGGTGGGATTACCTGGCTCGGGTCATGACAAGGTAAAGCTTCGGTGAATGCCTCTGCCGGCGAATTCCTTTTGGCGGCATTGACCGAGTACTCTGTACGCGACCGGGCGTGAGCACGTGCCCTCGCGCCCGCACGGCGGCTTTTTGTCTGCTTTCTATTACAGTACTCACGTGATGACCTGCAACAGGTGCGGTGAATTCCAGTGGCCCAGTAACCCCCACGATGTGTGCATGCCCTGCTCGGGTTGCTCCGCCGGGCAGACGTGTAGTACCTGCGCTACAGGGGTCGAGGAACGGTGGTCGCTGCTGTGGGCTTTCTACCAGAGGGAAGGGCGGCCCGGTGCAAGGAGCCATCCACCCCCGCCGCGACCTTCGCCGTTCCAGGGCCACAGAAACATGCCACATCAGACTTCGTGGGCCTGTCGTCGCCTCGGGCCCGCTGAACCCTCCCCCCCCCCCCCCCCCCCCCCCTGTCAATTACAGACACCAGGAGCCCTACCCCACGGAATGCTGGGTGAGGACGATGCGCCCCCTCCCCCCCCCCCCCCGCCAAGTACACAGGCACCAGAGACCCTACCCCCACCCTTTGGTGGGCGAAATGCCAGCCCACCCACGACGGGAAATACACCCCAGGCGGGTCCAGGCAGCGGGTACTCGATCCCCACGCTCAGAGAGCCATCAGCCGGCCAGTCTTCAGCCTGACAATTGCCGAGAGCGAGTGCCCGGATCCCGAGACCGCCACTCGGAAGAGGGGAAAACTGTCAGCCACCGATAGGAGGAGCTGCCCTATTTCCAAGCTTCTGGCACTTCAGACAGGAAGGAGCCTGTCGGCCACCGGCGGGACGTCCTTCCCCGTCGAACCCAGGCCGCCGTCCTTTCGCGCGAACAGGAGTCTCGTCATGGTGACATCCTCCGACACCAGGATCGTTGGAGTACCTCTCATTCCTGCTCCGCCTCCCCGAGGTGTAGGAAGGACTCTACTCCATCATCAGCTCGGTGCCATTCCCCCACGGCGACTTCTCGGAGCAGCCCATCGGCACGTCGCTCTTCCTCTCGGGCTTGGCGCCCTCAGCGTCGGGGCCTCGTGGTGAGCAGCAGGTCTTCAGACTCGACGGAGTCTTCCCGCGTCCCTGTCCCAGCCCCCCCTCCCCCTCCCCCTCTCCCCCCCTTCCCCCTCTCTCCCTTCCCTCTCCCCCCCCCCCCCCCCCCCCCCCCCCCCCCATCGGGCCTCTACGCTTCGTGGGAGCATGCGCTTTCGGTCGCCACGCTTCATTCGTTGCACGGGGACCCTCGCTCCCCTCCGCTGTTCGCAGGGGACGACAACGAGACCCTCAGCCTCCACCTGGAGGACTCGGTGTCTGCCATAGGGCTGGTGGACACCCGCTCGGCATCCCCTAGTGGGCAGTCTTCCCTGTTGGCTTCGTCAGTCTTCTCAGACTCTCCGCTCCCTGAACGAGGTCTCCCGGCTCATCGCGTCCTTCCTCCCCCCCCCCCTCCACCCCCCGGGCTCCTGCCCTCCCTCAACCTCCCTGAAAAAGAAGGCCGCGCCGTTGGTGGACGCGCCGCAGCAGTCCAAGCGCTTCAAGTCCCTCCCGCAGCCACCGGCGTTTCGGGACCTCGCGCAGTCGTTTTCTGCACACTTCCTAGAGGACAGCTTCGGTGCTTCTTTTCCGATGCCAGGTGGCTGGCGGGGATGGACATCAGCTTCTGCCAACAGTGGTATGCAGGTCACTCCTGGACGTTCTCCTGTCCCCTGCCAGCTCTAGACAGGCGGCGCTGTTGCAGACACGGGCCCCCCGGAGCCGGCGGCCACGGATCCCCCATGGTTTAGAGAAGACGGCGATGCTGGTCCGGAACTCCTTGGCGTGTGCAGGCTTCCTCAAGATGGTGACGCAGTCTGTGGTCAGATGCCTTTAGGACATCTGGGACCTCTCAGCCTTGACTCGCGACATACACTCGGTGCTAGTGGCGGCGAATGGAGCGGCGGTTTGCTCCTCGGTCATGGCCATGGCCATGGCGGCTGCTGCCAGCTGCAACCTGGTGAGGCGGGACGCCTTGCTGGGACTCTGTGCCTCGCTCCCAGCTTCAGGCAAGACGCAGCTCCGCCAGGCGCCGTTGGGAAGACCTCTGCTGTTCGGACCGACCTGGCAGACTGTCAAGGAGGCGTCAAAGGACCTCTGACCCAGGACTGCCGTCTCCTCTGCTGCCCGTTTTCAGTCGGCCCGCAGGGCCATGGGTCGTGCCCTGCGGTCCTTCAGACCCCCCTCCACCCATCTTCCCAGAGGCCGTAGCACTTCCCACTCCACTCCTGTGCGCACGTGCGCATTCCCCGCCCCCACCCGTCCCTGGGCCAGGGCTGCCTGGAGGCTCGGGCGTGGCCAGGCCCGATGGCCAGTCGCCCGTCCCCCCGCCGACTCCTGTAGGGGTTCCGGTCGGGGGGGAGGCTAGCCCACCACAGTGGCACATGCTGTTTCAGGACGACCCTTGGATTCTCCCTACCATCTTGGAGGGCCTGCGAATCTCTTTCCAGTCCCCCCCCCCCCCCCCCTCGTTGCAACACCCCCCCCCCCCCCCCCCCTTGTGGACTCTGGTGCCGGGAGATTGCTGCAAGGCGGAAGCTCTGCCCGGGAAGGAGGCCAGGGAGGTCATCTCGCATCCAGACTCCCCAGCCTTCTACAGCTGCCTCTTCCTTGTCCCCAAGCCCGGCGGCAAGTGGCGCCCGGTCATAGACCTCTCGGCGCTAAACAAGTACATTTCGGCCCCTTGCTTCCGGATAGAGACAGCCAGAGCCTTGTGGGCGGTGGTACAACCCAGGGACTTCGCTGTGAGCTTCGTCCTCGCGGACGCCTACCTCCACATACCCGTGCACCCGGCTTCTCGTCTGTATCTTCACTTCACCTTCCGTGGGGTGGTATACCAGTTTCGGGCTCTGCTCTTCGGACTTGACCTCAGCCCGTGGGTGCTAACCAGGATTATTGATGGGGTCGTCTCCAGGTTCCGACAGACGGCCTAGAGTCCGGCTTCCAACTACCTGGATGGTCTGCTTCTTCGGAACCAGATTGCGGCGGCCCTAGACGAGGACAGATGCCCTACTGACCCTGCTCCGCCTGCATGGATTCCTGGTCAATGGAGGCAAGTCCGATCTCATGCCATCGCGCAGGTTTATTCACCTAGGTATGGAGTCCCTGACCAACCTCAACCGGGTGCGGCTCCCCGAGAGTGGATTCAGAAGATAGAGGAACTGGCGCGCCAAGGGTCTCGTGCGGAGTCTGTACCGGCCAGGGTCTGGCTCCAGCTGCTAGGTCCCCTGAGCGCAGCGGCCAACCTCCTGCCTCTTGGCAGGCTCTACTCTCACCCGATCCAGCTGCTTTGCTCCTTCACTGGCGCCCGTGTCGCCTTTGGTCAGGCCTCTTCTCCAGCGGTGGACGTACAGGTCCTGGTTGACGTCGGGAGTTCCACTCTCCTCCCCACCGCCCCAGCTCTCTATCTGCACGGACATGAGCCTCACCGCCTGGGGAGCACCCCGGTTGCCAGAGTTCATCACAACCTTGGGCAGATGGCCGCGGGACCACACAGACTCGTCAACTGGCTGGAGCTGAAGGCTGTGTGGCTAGCACTCATCGCATGGGAGTATTGCCTTGGGCAACGGGAGATCCTGGTGCTCCCAGACAACTCGACAGTGGTGGCCTACATACAGAACCAAGGTGGGAGGTGCTCTCCCACTCTCTGCACCCTACTGTACCAAGTCCTTGTGTGGTGCAGGGATTGAGCGCGGCACATCCCGGGCCACCTGAACGTACTCACGGACTCCCTCTCGCGGCACAGCCAACTTCTCCACATATAGTGGTCCATCCATCCAGACATCTTCCGACTTCTCGGCACGCGCTGAGAGACACCCACGATCGACCTCTTCGCCGCGAGGTGCAACAGGCTGCTCCCGCTCTTTGTCTCCCCCATCCTGGACACGCTCGCCTGGGCAGTGGACATCCTCTCTATCTCCTGGGACAGGCTGCTCGCGTACTCGTTCCCTCCCTCCGTCCTGGTGCCCAAGGTGCTCCAGAAGCTCAGGGGCGGCAACATGATCCTGCTCCTCAGGGCGTCGATCAGCTAGACCAAGAGCTGGACCACCGACCTTCAGAGCCTTGCCATGGACTCTCCACTGAGGCTCCCCACGCCTCGTACGATGCTCAAGCAGCCCCGGCAGCAGCTGTTTCACCCGTGCCCAGAGCGGCTTCTACTACAGGCTTGGACTTTGCCCGGCAGGCCCTCGCCGCAAGAGGCTTTTCGGGTGCAGCGGTGGTAGCAATCACAACAGCTCGCAGGGCCTCTACCCGTAACGTGTCCGTGGGATGGTGGCGGGTCCTTCAGGCCTGGGGCGCAGCTCAGCAGCTCTTCCCCACAGACCTGACTATCCCCGAGCTGACCGAGTTCTTCTGTGGCTATTCTCCCAGCAGAACCTGGCCCCCATCACCATCAGAGGTTACCTGGCGATGATTGTGACACAGATCGACACCTGGGCCGGCCAAACCCGGGTACCGGCAAGGACCTCTCAGGTCTAATGGCGCACATGGATCTTCAACAGACGGTTTCCTGCTCACCGATCCCTCACTGGGACTTGTTATGGGTGCTAACCTGGCTCAACTCGGAGCGGTTCAAACCTCTACCCCTAGCACGGCTCGGAGACCTAACCAGGAAGACCTGCTTCCTTCTCGCCCTCGCCACGGTGTCCAGGGTGAGCGAGATCCACGCCTTCACGGTGCGACTCTCCTGTCTCCAGTTCAGCGCCGAGGGTTCAGCAAAGCTCCTCACCAATCCGACGTTTCTGGCCAAGAACCAGCCCCCAGCGGCCGCACCCCAGGTGTTGACCGTCCTCCCGCTCAAGATGGCGGACCAGTCCCTGTAGTCCCATCTACAGGACCCCGTCCTGACGTTCAAATATACCTGCGCAGAACTATGCCACTCAGACAAGGGCGCTCACGCCTTTTCTTGCCTTTGGTCGGGCAGACGTGACCTCTCGGCACAGATGATCTCACCCTGTAGCCCTGCCCTACCTTTTGGTGAGGGAATTGCTAGTCCGCCCATGACGGGACGTTCTCCCTAGGCGAGTCCAGACATCAGGAGCTCGGTCCCCACGCTCAGGGAGAGAGAAGAGCGGGCGAGGACGATCCACAACCGGGCAGATGAGATCGGAGGAGTGGCTGCGAGCACCGCCTTGACCGCAACTGCACAGGGAGGGACTTTGGGGCAGCCATGGGTTGGCGGTTCCAGTATCACTAGGCAGGCATTGTCATGGAACCCCCAGGGAAAGAGGAAAAGAGGTAGGCCGAGAAACTCCTAGCGTCGAGACCTCCAAGCAGACATCAAGAGACTGGGAACCACCTGGAGTAGAATCGAAGGAGAAGCACAGGACAGGAGTTGCTGGAGGTCTCTCGTCGACGGCCTATACCCAGGTAGGGGTGACAGGCGTAAGTAAGTAAGTAAGTAATGGGTTGGCGGGTGGATCCACCTTTGCCCGCTTCTACTTATGAGACCTATCCGGCCAGCGCAGCAGCCTGGCCCTAGTGGGGAACATCTCAGCAGCACAACACTCTCTCCCGGCACCACAGGCGCCATAGGTCACGCCTAGCTGAAATTGTCGGGAGTGGGCACTTCAGTGGGCCTTGATAGCTTAACGCACAATGGGGTGCGTTGTTCCTGGCAAGGTGAACACTTGGAAGATGCATAGGGGGCGGCACCCTCCTCCTATTCGCTATTCTTCCTATTAATAATGCCATCAGTAAGAGTTTTGAGAAAACAAATGTATTTTTCTCTAAAATGTATTTTTTAGAAAAATACTTACCGATGGCATTACTCAGAGGTCCCTCCCTCCTGCCCCGCTTGCCGCTGTTGAGCTAAGGCAAAGACTGGCGGGAAACTTCCAAGCAGGTGACCGGATAGGGATGCAGGGGAGGCAACTCAGGGTTTCTTGGTAACGACTCCCTAAGGTCGCCTCCCTGGGGTTGTATGCTATACACAACGGTTTTTGGGCTGAAATTGGTAAGCTAAGCGTACCTTCCTATTAGTAATGCCATCGGTAAATATTTTTCGAAAAAATACATTTTAGAGAAAAATACATTTTATTTGCTGGCTTTGTTTCTTGTATAACTGCTGTTGATTTGTTACATTGTTCAGTGCTTCTGCTTCCTTGTCTGGTGTCTGTTTTACATTGTTGATGTTCCAGGTGTGGAAGAGAGAAGTAACATAAAGACAACTTCAATTGATAGAGGATTGTATACACACATCTGGACATAGGCACATTTTTGTGTTTTTTGTTTTTTTTTAGAGGTCCCAACCACACTTTTTATGTAGAAAATACTTCCATTATAGTAAAAAGAATAATGGGCTGGTTCATTGTTATTTTGTTTTTGTTTGTTTGTTCTCTTTTTGTTATATTGTAAAGCTTGTATATTGTAGAAAAAAAACCATGATATTGTTATTATTATATCTAAAGGTTTGTCATTTTTGGCTCACTTGCAATAGCAAAAGTGAGTCTAATGTACTGTGCCAATCATCCTCTGTCAGCATCGTTCGGCTGTAATCCTTGGTAAACTTTAACGTTGGCTTTTCTCAGCGTCTGTTCAAGCCACAATCTTCAAACTTTGTAGCAAGATTATCTAAACATGTCATCTTAAATGACTTCTGAAATTTCAAGGTCACAGGATGTCAAGAAATGTCAAAACTTGTATTTTGACAAAAATTGTTTTCTCAAATACTGTTTTCAACTTAGACCTAAACTTAGTACAGAGATACCTAATGGTAAGAGCTTCATATGCATACTAATTTAGATGACTGCTTGGAAAGGTCAAAGGTCACAAGATGTCAGTAAATGTGTTTAAGCCTGTTATGGATACAATTTCAATTCTTATGAGAGCTTTTGCCAATTTAACCTTGCAGTCAGATCTTGCACAAAGATAGTTGACAATGAGACTTTTCTGTGCTTACTAATTTCGTTGATCCGTTGCAAAGGTCAAGGGTCACAAAAGTTTGCCAGATGTGTGAAAACACATTAATTTTGAGAAAACATGGATTTCATTTACAAAAGCTAGCCCTTTTGTGAAGATGCTAGGACACTTGCTCATTGACTTGTTGGAAGGGTAAAAGATACAAGGTTCAGATTAATTATGTGAATCTGTTATGCACATGAAACCATAAGTGCTTTGCCATTCTTGCTTCCAGTGTGTTATGCCTTTCATGCTTAAAAGAGGGAATTTCATTTATCTTCAGGCTACAAACTTTTTTTTTGTGAACTATTATGTGCTGGAGCAACTGCTGAAGCTTTGGGCCATGGGTTGGAGGCGATTCATCCACTCGAAAGGGAACATATTTGATGCTTTTGTGACAGTGGCACTCGTGGCAAGTATCTGATTTAGGCTCAGATGTTTTCTTGCAGCTTGCATACCGTAATTACCCTAAATATTTGACCACTCCAAATATTCGACCACGGCCCATTTTTCAGAAATTTTCACCAAAGAAACCCTCATAAATATTTGACCACCACCCGAAAATGCCATGTTCTCAAATATTCAACCACCACCCAAACTGTGTTTCAAAAAGGTTAAAAAATCTGATTTCAGAATGATTACTGTAATACAAGTCCATCAACGAATCCTTGCATTCACGCTGCTCGAGCCCTGCAACACACAGTGCTCAGATGTAGCCCCAAACCCATACTACGGTACTGCTTATATTTAAATATAGCCAAGGGTCGACATACATTGTCATGATTTATTGCCAGTGCAGCAGTTCTTGAGATTCTATGCCCGTTGCAAGAGAGACCACCGGTATTGCAGTCATGTCTCATCCTGCCTTTCGCAAAAGACATAGTTCACATGGACCTCTCCAAGCACTTATAAGTTTGTCGGCCTCAGTCCCACTTTACATCATCATATTGACATCCATGTCTGGGTTTACGTCTATGACAAGGCAATGTCGTGTGTAGATTTGGCAGTTGTTGATGGCTTATCGGCTAGTTGGTGGGTGGGGCTATGACTGCCAATCACAAACACACCAGCTGTCCATTATTCAATGTGTAAAATAAATCCGAGCAGTTCTGTGGAACAAAAAGCGCTACTGACAGCCAAATGGTTATGGTAAGAATACACCAGGCTTTCCGCTAGGATTTAAAATTGTCCATTATTGGGACAGACAGCATGACAAAAACTCTGTCCCAGGCACTCAACAGTCCATCACATACTTGAAACACGGCAGAGACAAGTTTTTTTTTCTCAAGATTTGTCCGTCCTGGTGACAGACATCCTTCCATTCTTTCCATCCTTGTCAAAATGTGTCTGTCAAATACAGAGAATACTCTGTCAAGGGAAAGCCTGATACACATAAAATCTACTCTGTCAACGGAAAGCCTGATACACATAAAATCTACTCTGTCAACGGAAAGCCTGATACCCATAAAATCTACTCTGTCAATGGAAAGCCTGATACACATAAAATCTTCTCTGTCAACGGAAAGCCTGATACACATAAAATCTTCTTGTGCATTTTAATAGTTTGGTAAGTGAATATTGTACATATGCTGGCAGAGCTCCATTTCCTGCAGGAATCGCAACAAAAAGTGCTACTGACAGCCAAAGAGTTTAAGCTGTCATGCTGTTTAACTCATTCTAGATGTGTTGCATTCAGAATGTGGCTTTTATGGTGCGTATCCAGATGCAGCATGTCTCGAATGAGTTAAATAGAAAATTACTTCAGACCATCTGTTCTAAATTTTTGTGGATTACCTTTGTATAATCCAGACCCAAAAGATGACTGTCAAGGTGACTGTAAAATGCAATGAAAATCCCAAGGAAGAACGAAACGCGCTTAGAAAAAAACAATTGCAACACAATTTATTGTGTGGAAATTGTCATTTCTAAGCATGTTTCTTTCTTCCTTTGGATTTTCTTGTGTGTTTGTGAAGTAACAGTTCTTCATATTTATAATGATAATAATATTAATGATAAGGAGGATTTATAAGGTGCCTATACATTGTAAAATGCTCTACGCGCCATGTATATCTGTATTTTTATATATATATATATATATATATATATATATATATATATATATATATATATATATATATATATATATATATATATATATATATATATATATATAATTTTTCATTAAATTCTGAGAATGCTGTGCTAATGCCATGGAATTCCAGGCTGGTAAGCTTGCATTGTGTCATCAGGACATCAGCTGTCCTTTTTGTGACTGCATCGCTCACTAGTTCTAGAAAGGAGAGGGTAGTGGAAGAGAAGAGGAATGACAGACCGATCATTTTGAGCCTTCCACTGAACACCTACTAACTTAAAGCAGTAGGGACTACCCCAGGCACCCCACCATCTGCTGGAGAATATCCAGACCTCATCCCCAAGGTGGGGATGCTAGAAAATATTCCCAAACAGATATTGGAACTGAGTAGATTTAAGTGTTTGCCGCCTACAACCGGTTTAAGGTGGCAAAAACTTAAATCTACTCAGCAGGTCCAATATCTGTTTGGGAATATTTTCTAGCATCCCCCCCCCCCCCTTGGGGGGGGGGGGGGGAGGTCTGGATATTCTCCAGCGAATAGCAGGGCGCCTGGGGGTAGTCCCTACTGCTTTATGTTAGTAGGTGTTCAGTGGAAGGCTCAAAATGATAGGTCTGTCATTCCTCTTCTCTACCACTACCCTCTCCTTTCTAGAATTAGTGAGTGATGTAGTCACAAAAAGGACAGCTGATGTCCTGATGACACAATGCAAGCTTACCAGCCTGGAATTTCATGGCATTAGCACAGCATTCTCAGAATTGAATGAAAAATTACGTCCCTTGGAGCTAATCTGATTGAGTGCATTGTTTGGCTTTGGGCGACACCTTTGTTAAAAGTAAAGAATATATATATATATATATATATATATATATATATATATATATATATATATATATATATATATATATATATATATATATATATATATATATATATATATATATATACACACACACACACACGCACACACACACATACAAACAAGAAAGTAATATACAATAAAGTGACAAATAAAAACCGCATGTACACAACACAGTAGAACAGCATTTGATGGAATACATGAACCATGACAGTAAAGATTGGAAAAGATCAGATTTAACCCAGTGAACCCAACGGCCGCATTTCCCAAATTTGGGAAGTGTTACCTAACAACTATGTACTAGTTGCACGAGATGGACTGACCATGATAATTCAAGGGTAGTGCCAGATTAGCTTGGCGCCTAAAGGCGTCAAGCTAATCTGGCACTACCCTTGAATTATCATGGTCAATCCATGTCCAGCTGTAGGGCATCAGGGCTAAATGGGTTAAGACTGGTTTTATGGCTTGTACCCATGTGTCACTGTGATGTAGTTATAATTATGTACATGTTTGTGCTTCTCTTGACATAAATTGCATACTGTATTTTCAGGTCGGACAGCTATACTCTGCCATCAAGTTTGGAGTTCCCTTCTTTTACAAAAAGTGAATATTGCCAGTGTCTTTTTTTTTTTTTTTTTTTTTGGGGGGGGGGGGGCGGGGAAATGGGGGGGGGGGGTTGGACAGAGAGTTACATTTTGTGATCTTTAGTTTAAGCAAATCTATTAATGTGAGAGTATTTGTTCAATAGTTTTTTGTTTTTTTTTTAGCATTTATGTATTTTAACATTGTTATGCTTTTTTCAAGCGGATGGGGTGGACAGTGGTGGTCGTGGGAGGTACAGTCAAATCTGCTATATCAGCCACCTTTATATAGTGGCCACCTGTCTATAGTAGCCACTTAAGGAGGATACATCCCCTTTATATTAACTGTATAATGACCCTTTATAAAACAGCCCACAGTCTATAGTGGACACTTCTGTCCTGTCCTTTAACCCTTATCATTTGGAATACACCAGTGTGTGAAGTAAGTTTGACTAAAATAGTTCAAGGGTGGTGCCAGAATAGCTTGGCGCCTCTAGGCGCCAAGCTATTCTGGCACCACCCTTAAACTAAAGCCTTATCCGTAATTACTATAATATAGCTTGCATATGGCAGTGTACAAATTTGAAGCTTTTAGCCTCAGTGTGAAGGGGTTAAGTGGCTGTTATGTGCAGGACTGTAGTTTGTTGCTTTCTTTGTTGTTTCCTTATTTTATGCTTTCTTTTTCTAATTGTTTATGATTAGTTTGCCTGATTTCAGTCAAGATATGGTCAGCCTAAACACATTGTGGAACGTACTGCGCATCATTAACATACTCATCATGGTGCGACTTTTGCGCATCATCCCCCACATCAAGGTCAGTTGACAAAAACTCATGTAGAACTTTATCACACAGCCCTGTTTGCCTGCAGTGTCAGATGAGATGAATTGACTGTGATGTCCGAATGGTTGAACAGTTTCTTATAAATATCTTAAGACACATGTACTTGTAACAAATGTTATGTTATAAAACATCATGGCACACATCTTTGTAATAGGTGCCATGTTGTAAAAATCCCAGACACTTGTACTTGTATGGAAAGTCGTTTAACCCTTTGGCTGCCAGTAGCGCATTTGGTCGCAGTGATTCCTGCAGGAATCACTGTGACCAAAAGCGCTACTGACAGCCATGGGTTAGCCCTCTTGTGCATACAGCCACCTGTACTGTTTACAATAGTGGCGGCTGCATGCACAAAGGGGTTAACATTAAACTATGTATAAGGATATTGTCCAGCTCCATTGTCTTTATTGCTTGCTCAAGAAGCTTAACATTTGTTGATCTGTATGTGTTTGACTCATTTAACCCATTAAACCCAGAAGTAATTGTACAACAGCATATGAATGGTCAATAATAGTACAAGCACAGTGACCAGAATAGCTTGGCGCCTTTAGGCTCTAAGCTATTTTGGCACAACCTTGAGCTATCATGACTGATGCATTTAGTGCATTGTGATACAGTTAGTCTCGAGACTCGAGTTTTCACTTCTGTGAACCTATAGGGAGCATGAGCATCGCGCTATTCTATGCCTCAGAGCCGGGACGGTTGTCAAATCGCGCATGTTGACAGCCATGGGTGTCTGGTTTTGGGCTCGGTGGTCGCGATTTTATCCCAGGTGCGTAAACATAGCAGCATAGAGGCAACACTAGCCAGCAAGATACATACAGATTCTTATGACCGTGCCTACTCCTAGACGCGTATGAGCATATGTGACTCTTGCAGCTGTCAACGTTTTGCCTGTCTTCTTTTCATCACCAAAACATGATTAAACTACGTAAACATAGCATAAAGGTAATTCAACTCAGAAATACATTTAGCTTCTCACAAGCCCCCGCACTCTGCACGGAACTCATGAAGATCTATGCTACTTGGAGAGTTTTGTTTTTAGTTATAGGCGAACATTGCTAAACAGTGAATGCCATCCGTCTGATGTAAAACCGAGAACATATTTATCCTCGTGAAAGTATGCGGTAACGGTGGAATGAATGTTTCTTGCTAGGTTCATTTGTCTCTGTGCACGTCAGACGGAACAGAGAACCTTCTGCCAGTACCATCTGACGGCAGTTCCACTGAAAACCTTCAAGGCTGGCTCTAGCCTTGTACTGTCCCCAGTCCTCAACCAAATAACTACCCTGTCCAAGCCCATGTCAGTGTATATTTTTAATGTGTAACCTGGCTTTTAAATTTCTGAGTTTTCAGAAGTAAACCCGACCGTATATGTGCCTCAGCAGATCCAAGTATATTACATAGTGAACCTGATGCTGTCTTTACCAAAATGGAAGAGGGGAAAAAAGTGTGTTCCTTTATATGGTCATTGATATATGGTTACTGAAAAACAAAAGAAATGGCTGAAACTCACTGCAAACCTCAATAGTGCATCTCCCTCCCCCACTCTCCCCCACCGGGTCTGCCCTAGGGGACCTTGGTGGGGTTGTCTACTTTTTAGTTCCTAGGGTCACCTTGTCTAACCCCTGCAAGGTGGGTTCTACTCTTTTGGGGGTTTGTATTTCTGTCTTTCTGGTCCATTCATCTGTATTTTTCTTTTGAAATTCTCCCTCCTGTCTGCGCTTCTTGCAGTTCTTTTCTTCATTTAGCGCAGGCACGTCCTGAGAAGGCCTTTGTCGCTTGCGGGACATAAAGCAATCTATACTCACTCACTCACTCCCCTCCCCCACTCAGCCTGGAAATTAAAATTGTGTGAACTGAAAAAGCAAAACTTAGGCACAGATTCTCATGGGTCACAGTCCTGTAACTTGAATGACGGAATCCTGAGGATTTATGCCTTTTCCAATCTGTAGAAAGGGCCACTATCACACTGTACCAGATACACTCACTGATACGCACCTCATGTCTGGAATAAACATAGATCCTCATGGCGCCCACAAATGCGAAAGCTAATGAGAATCATGCCTCTTGTCTGCCTCTATCATTATGCTGGTCTGGGTGTGGAAGAAGCAACGCGAGCTGATTCACTGACTGGCTTCCATAGTGTATTAGACGCGTTGACAGCAATTATAAACAAACCGCTCTGCTGGAAAAAGGGGACAGAAACAGAGAATAGCGTGAGTTCACATTCCAGCGAATCAAAATAATTACAGTGAGTCTCCAGACTCGAGTTTGCACTGCCGTGAACCTGTCGGGAGAATGAGCATCATACTATCACCGGAGAGCCAGGACAGTCCTGGAATTGCGCGTGTTGACAGCCATGGGTGTTTGGTTTTGGGCTCGGTTGTCATGATTTTATCCCGGCTGCGTAAACATAGCAGCATAGAGGCAACACTAGCTAGCAAGATACATACAGAATCTTATGACCGCACCTACTCCTAGATGCTTATGAGCATATGTGACTCTTGCAGCTGTTGACCTTTTGCCTGTGTTCTTTTCATCACCACAACCCGATTAAACTACATAAACATAGCACCATGAAGGTAATTCAACTCAGAAATACATTTAGCTTCTCACAAGCCCCCGCACTCTGCATGGAACTCATGAAGATCTATGCCTCTTGGAGAGTTTGTCTTTGGTTATAGGCGAACATTGCTAAACAGTGAATGCCATCCGTCTGATGTAAAAACAAGAATATGTTTATCCTCGTGAAAGTATGCGGTAACGGTGGAATAAATGTTTCTTAATAGGTTCATTTGTCTCTGTGCACATCAGATGGAACAGAGAACCTTCTGCCGTACTGATGGCAGTTCCTCTGAAAGCCTTCAATGCTAGCCTTGTACTGCCCCCAGCCCTCAACCAAATAACAGCCCTATCCAAGCCCATGTCAGTATATATTTTTAATTTGTAACCTGGCTTTTAAATTTCTGAGTTTTCAGAAGTAAACCGACCCGTATATGTGCCTCAGCAGATTAAAGTATATTCCGTAATGAACCCGACTCTGTGTTTACCAGAACGAAAGAGGGGAAAAAAGTGTGTTCATTTATATGGTCATTGATGTACGGTTACTGAAAAACAACAGAAACGGCTGAAACTCACTACAAACCACAATAGTGCATCTCCCTCCCCCTCCCCCATTCAGCCTGGAAATTAAAACTGTGTGAACTGAAAAAGCAAAACTTAGGCACAGATTCTCATGGGTCATGGTCCTGTAACTTGCATGATGGAATCCTGAGGATCTATGCCTTTTCCCATCTGTAGAAAGGGCCACTATCACACTGTACCAGATACACTCACTGATACGCACCTCATGTCTGGAATAAACATAGATCCTCATGGCGCCCGCAGATGCGAAAGCTAATGAGGATCATTCATCTTGCCTACCTCTGTATATCATTATGCTGGTCTGTGCGTGGAAGAAGCAACGCGAGCTGATTCACTGACTGGCTTCCATAGTGTATTAGACGCGTTGACAGCAATTATAAACAAACCGCTCTGCTGGAAAAAGGGGACAGAAACAGAGAATAGCGTGAGCTCACATTCCATTGAATCAAATTGATTAGGCATTTCAGAGTCTGAGTTAGAATTGTAATAGTCCTGAGAGGATGGCTACCATATTTGCAAATATTATTTCATGGCTTTTGCGTTAAATTCATCAGTTTGGGAGAGAACTCCTTGTTAAACACTCTTGTGCATGCAACCAGCTTACTGTTTAGTGTCAGTGGCTGCATGCACAAAGGGATTAACTCTTTTTTTCTGTTGGTAGCGCGTTTTGTCATGTTGATTCCTGACAAGAAGCGCTACCAACAGGCAGATGATTAATAGAAATGTTCTGTCTTTCAGTCCATGCGAGTGATTGCCAGTGTTCTGATGGACCTCGTGAGCAACATGCGAGCTTTTGGTGGCGTTCTCATTGTAAGGACCTTCTAAAGATACCATTCCAGGGATTTATACATGTACAGATTGTCTAAAAAAATTCTCAGTGGTCCCAACAAGCACAGTTTTGTGTGTCTGTACGAGGCAAAAGACATTGCAGAAGGATTTTTCTTTTCTTGATGGCTCGATGTCCACGGTCGCTGCATGTGCATATTTTCAACAGTTTGTAAAAATAATCATTTACTCCAGTAAGATAGTGTACAGCAGTTCAGTGTATGTATGTAATCTCCTCGTCCCCTGTAACCAATTTTAGTCAATATTTTGATGCATCAGTCCACTTCTGGATAGAATCTTGAAAAGTTTTTGTCACTTTTTGTTTAATTTTTTGCTTTCACTTGCACTTATGAATACTGTGACAAACGATAATGTGAAGCCTTGATAAAGACAAGGATTACAAAACATGGCAGTCCTTTCATTCTGTTAAGAAGTACCCAACGGAGAAAGAAACACGCTTAAAAAAGACAGGTACAACACAATTTATTAATATTTCGGGTAAATACCCTTTGTCAAAATAGACAAACAAACAGAGAGATTAGCCGCTACTTATCTTCATTGGCAGAAGGAATGTGGCAACTGAAGGAGGTGACGTAAAATAAAAGAAAAGGAAGAACAAAAGTGCGGAAAAAGTAAAAATGACGTCAACGAAAAATCGTAATAGAGAGACTCGGAAAGAACCAGAACACGAGAGACAAGAGTGTGTGCAAGGACGTGCAGGAGCGAGCGAAAGAAAAGGCGTGTAGATGAGGCCAGAGAAAGAGAGAGGGAGAGAGAGAGAGAGAGACGGAGAGAGAGAAAGAGAGCGAGACGGAGAGAGAGAAAGAGAGAGAGAACGAACGGGGAGTACCCTTGGGCACGAAGTAGGCTAAGTGTCTAATACACAAAGCCTGCTAAACACCAACCCGAAGGCAAACTTTATATCACCTTCAAGTTGAGGACTACCTCGGGGAAAAACGGGAGGACCCCGGGAAAAAACCCCCAGCATTTAGCACGGTACACAACAAGTAATAAGTCATGAAAACAAAGCAAATAATCAAATTCAGTAAGAGAATATTGGTATAAGTGGAGAGTAGGTAGTTGTGAAACCGTCTTCAAGGGTAACTCAAAAAATAAGGGGGGGGAGGAGGAGAGAGAGACGGGGGCTGGGGGGGGGGGGGAAGAGGAAGGAGGAAGGGGAAGAAGGGAAAAGGAAAAAGCATAAAGAGAGAAAGAGGGCTAGAGAGAAGTGGTAAAGGGGGTAGGGGTGGGGGGGGAGAGAGGTAGGAGAGCGAGGGGGGAAAAAAAAAAAAAAAGGGGTGGGGTGGGGGTGGAAGACAACCAGCCAGAGCCACCAACCCCACCCAACAGGCACCCACCAGCCCACAGAAAAAACACACAGGCACGCAACAAGACGACCACATACATCCCCAAGGGATGCACATGATCGCCTCGCCCCAAAACCGCGTATCAAACCGTGAGCCGGAGACCCGGCGCCCGACAGGGAAGGGCAAGGGATCCAACTAAACGTTCGGCCAGCGCTGAGAAAGTTCCCAAGGGAAATGTACATATCAACCAGCGCCAACCTCACCTAACTGGTTAGTGAGTAGTAAAACAGTGAGGTAAAGTAGCAGACACAAGCAAGGTAAAAAATGTTAATCTTTCATATTCATCCCGAGTGGCGCCACAGTGCCCAGTTTATTAATCAGAAATTTTTCACGGTCTTTCCTGGCCCAGACATTACTGGCTTGCATAAGCCAGAGGCCTTTAACCCGAATGTCCGAGATGGAGTGGTCGGCCTGATTGAAATGTCGTCCGACCGGTCTGTTGTAGTGGTACTTGACAGACTGAAGATGTTCTTTGAAACGGTCGTTGATGGTTCTTTCCGTCTCTCCAACATAGAGTTGGCCGCATTTCACACAGGAGATGACATAAATCACGTTGGTGGTTTGACACGTGAAGTATCTGTCTATGTTGAATTTGTAACGTGGACCATTCACCACGGTGGAAGGGCAAATAAAAGGACACGTCTTGCAATTAGGAACATTGCACGGAGTGGAGCCGGAGGGTCTGGTGGTATGACGAGGCTTGAGAGTAGAGCGAACAAGCATGTCCCGCAAATTAATATCCCTCTTGAAAGCTACCAACGGAGGTTCAGAAAAGATAGCAGCAGATTCTTGACTGGATGACAAAAGACCCCAGTTAGAAAGAAGGATTTTACGCACCGTATTGGTGTGGGGATGGTAGATCATGGTTACGATAGGCCTGTCACTATCAGCGGTAGGTTTAGTCTGCAGTGTACTCGCGCGACTAAGTTTTTGAACCGTTTGGAGAGATAGATAATGATAGTGACAGGCCTATCGTAACCATGATCTACCATCCCCACACCAATACGGTGCGTAAAATCCTTCTTTCTAACTGGGGTCTTTTGTCATCCAGTCAAGAATCTGCTGCTATCTTTTCTGAACCTCCGTTGGTAGCTTTCAAGAGGGATATTAATTTGCGGGACATGCTTGTTCGCTCTACTCTCAAGCCTCGTCATACGATCAGACCCTCCGGCTCCACTCCGTGCAATGTTCCTAATTGCAAGACGTGTCCTTTTATTTGCCCTTCCACCGTGGTGAATGGTCCACGTTACAAATTCAACATAGACAGATACTTCACGTGTCAAACCACCAACGTGATTTATGTCATCTCCTGTGTGAAATGCGGCCAACTCTATGTTGGAGAGACAGTGAGAGAAGGTGATATAAAGTTTGCCTTCGGGTTGGTGTTTAGCAGGCTTTGTGTATTAGACACTCAGCCTACTTCGTGCCCAAGGGTACTCCCCGTTCGTTCTCTCTCTCTTTCTCTCTCTCCGTCTCGCTCTCTTTCTCTCTCTCCGTCGCTCTCTCTCTCTCTCTCTCTCTCTCTCTCTCTCTGCGCCACCGAGGATACACTGTCCAGCCTACTTTTTCACACCTCCACTGGGAATGTGTATTTATTCTATGCATCTGGAACTAAATTCTGGAAGTGCACTGTGTGCATGTGTGCAATAGACATGGATTTCTATTTTTGTGTTGAATTATCCTGAACGATCGTTGTGAGCACTTGAAAAGCTATTTTTGTTCCTCGACGATCGTTAACCTAACCTAACCTTGAGTGCATCACTGCACCAAGTGTGTTTTCGGATTCCTGGAATACTAGTTGTGCGTGTTTTTATTAGTGCTTGCTTGCTTGGAAAAACTCACGTTCCTTCAGGAACAGTACTTTCGAGTTGGTCGGTGATCCTCACAATACCGTTTTTTCCGCGGCATTCGTCTCTGTCCAACATCGGAGTACTGAAACGGGTCTGTTGGGTTTCCTGACTTGACTTTTGTGAGTTCAGTGATTCTTCTGACTTAGCACTGCTTTTTCCAGGTGAGCGTGTAATTTTTATCTAAAAACAAATTTGTCCACAACTGAAAGTTACTTTTGGAATTGAAAACATTGATTCAATGATTGTGTACATTTGCGTCACGCGTTCTTTGAACTAGAGCGGCTGACGCGTCATATGGAACTAGAGTACCAAGCGCGTCACTTGGAACATGAGCGCTGACGTCGATCAATTACCTCCCGCTCGCACCCCACCCGGGTCTGCCCTGGGGGACTTGGGTGGGGTTAGGTACTTTTTAGTTCCCAGGGTCACCCTGGTCAGCCCCACCGGGTGGGTTTTTCTCTCTATTCTGGGGCATGTGTTTCTGTCTACCCGAGGTCCATTCACCTGTATTTGCCTTTTTAAAACTCTCCCTACTGTCTGCACTGCCTGTAGCTCTTGATATTGGATGTGTGTTGCTAAATGGTCTTAGCTTTATTTAGCCCCATGTGTTAGGTTTATTTAACGTATTGGACCGGCTGGCGACATACATTCAATGTTCTGTTTAGTGTTTTTTTTCACAAGCAGTGCAGGCACGTCCTGAGAAAGCCTTGTTGCTGTCGGGACGTTAAGCAATGTACAATCAACCTCCCGCTCGCAAGTGTCTTTCCCTAATAAAAGCTCTATCCCTATCACGCACTGGTATCATGCTGGCATATAACTAATTCCTTGCACTGTGGTGACCTTTCTGCAGTGCACTAACAGCTCCTTGTAAATAAATCCATTGTGTGACTATCTTGTGTGTTCGTGTTAACAAGATGGCGGACTAGATAACTCCAGTGAAGGACACTAAACTAAAGCCATGCCCCCGCACACGAGATCTATCAAAGCCAAATACTCCATTGCCTTGGAAAAAGTTAAGAAAACTAAAGACTGGCATCAGATCACTTTTGATACAAACGGTCTTCACTTGCCAGTGTGGAGGCATGCTTTAAGAGAACGATACCAGTTTGCATACAAACCCCCTGAGCTTTCCTCTACATGGGCTGACCACCAAAAGGACCACGCACAGACGCTCTCCCTCACCCATCCCCTGGCCACTGACCTTCCTCCTGAACTTTTTAAATCAGTGCTTGATCTCTCGCTTGATGGAAATAAGCTATTAAAAATCTCCATCTACTATACCACGGGCACAATTCTAGTCCAGGGGAAGGCGTGTGTGGACTGGGTGCAAGAGGAATTCGGCAAACTGAGGTCAGTCGTGAACCTCCTCCTCCCCAGCTATAGCATGTCTGGTAAACCTACTGATCAACGGGCCCTGCCACCATGCGCCACTATGTGCTCACAGCTCCCTAAAGCTGACGATACTGACACGCTCGGTGTAGGTCTCGAGCAGGTAGCAGGAAGTACTAATATCGACCAGGACCACGACAGCGCCAATGATATGGCTGCCAGTGCAGTTTCAAACAACGCGACTGGCAGTGCCGAGGTTGCTTCAGCCGGCATTGACCGCAGTGGCTGTACCTGTGACGCCACCCCTTCGGTGGCCAGTGACCAGTGTGACAGCCCGGGCGGTTGCCCCCCTCTCGCAGACACCTGTTCTGCCTTGCAACCGTCTACTTCCATGCTCCAAGCTGACACGGCCAAGAAGCTGGCGGAACTCGGCCGTGTTGTTGATGGTCTCGGTGCTGCGATCGGCTCTCAACACGACACAGCCATGTGTGCAGTGTATGACTTACAGAAAGAGGTGCGTGAGCTGGTCCGGATTGAGATTCGTGACATCAAGGCCGAGTTCCACCAGCAGCTTGAACAACTTTGTTGTCGTGTCAAGTCACTGGAGGCTGAAAACAAGAAACTCAAGTCTCAGCTTGGTGACCACAACAAAATGTTTACTTCACTGCGCATCACTTCCCAGCCCTCCAAGAAGCAGATGACAGATGCACATGTGGACGCCACTCTGTTGTCAACCAAGCCTGGCCCATCCCTGACCTCCTCTCAGCCCCGACAGGCCGTTCCCACTGACCAATCTCCGCCTGCCATCAACCTAGCCAAGACTCCCTCCGTTGGTATGGCTTCCCCGTTATCCATTGAAAGCTCAGGTCTCACTCCCTCCACTCCCTCGCCGACCCAGCCAGCGCACAACACTGACCGAACCTCATACCGTGACGTTTTAGTCGCCGCCGTGCCTGTGTCCAATCGCTTTGCTGCCCTCTCTGTTGACGACTGCACAAACGTCCAGGTAAAAAATATAGGCATGGAATCGCTCAGCAACACGTGCCGCCCCAAGCGTGATCAACATCAGGATCACCCTATCCCCGCTGATGTCTTGACCAAAGAGAGGATTTTGCCTGGGGTCACTGCTGTGCTAATAGGTGATTCAATCTTGCGAGAGGTGGGTAGCAAGATTGTATCACCGACTGTACCTATGCAGAAGATATGCGTGCCGGGCATGTCCATTGCTGAATTGATGGCGTGGCTCGACTCACAGCCTCCTGCACCGCACATTGTTTTCGCCGTTCTGCACGTCGGGATCAACACATGCAAACGCCGACAAGTGATCAGTGTGGACACCTGGGCCGCCCTCCTCAAACTGGTAAAAATTAAGTTTCCATGCGCCTCCGTCAAAATGTCGTCTGTTTTGCCTGCTTTTGGTCGACACCCCGCCAACAGCGCCATCATTCCATCCAACAGGAACCTGATGGCGGCGTGTGTTCAGGCGAGGGTTCTGTACATTGACAACGTGCCAGTGTTTCTGTCTCGTGGTGGGGCCCCACGTAAGTTGCTCTACAGACAGAATGATAATTTCCATCCAAGCACCGAGGGGGCCTCGCGACTTGCCTTCAACCTTAGGTCCACAGCTCGTGCATCCCTGCCGTCTATGCGGTCTAGCTCTGCCCACCAGCCTGTGCTGCGGCCAACTATGTGTGACGACCGCCTGCAATACGGACCCCCCATGCCGCCTCTAGGAGGCTTGCACCGTAACGGTCACCTACCCTTAGATTTCAACTGTAAAGTACCCATCCTCCCCACCCCACATTATCCACCCCAGCCACTGACCAATCAGTGTGTTTCCTACCCCGTGGCCCCTTCCCCCAAATTTTCCTGTGATCCTGCCACTTGGAGTGTTGCTTTCCCTGTGCCACCTGTTGCCCCTAGCCATGGCCGGTACGGCTACATCCCCTGTCCAGAGTATCATGGGTGGCACTATGAGACTCTCGTCTGAGTGAATTTCAGTGTGATCCCACACTGTTTGCCTCCCTCGATTCTCATCAGTGGTTCGTCCGGCACAATCAGTGTCGTCTATCGTTCGTCCCTTGACTGAGTGAAGTGACATTCTGAACCCACTCTCGTTGTCTCCCTTGATTCGTTCTGGCGGAGCGACGGAGACAACTTGCGCGGCGTACCATGATGTCTCAATGTCGTATTTATATGTCCACATGGGTTGTCTCCCTCGCTTCTCTACTGTGAATCGACGGAGTCAACCAGTGTGGCGCTCACCTTCCCTCTCATACGGAAAGACAGTCACTCAGTGCAGCACAAACCTTACCTCTCATTAATTATGAAATATGAATCTGACAATCTGGCAAACTGTTTAGTGTCCGACATTGAATATATAGTTTTTTTAATCAAATAGCACTTTGGATTTAATTAGTGACATGAATTTTTTTTTTCTGTGAATGGTGACGATTATTATCTTTCTGCATTTTCTTTTCTTTCAAAAGGGAGGAAATATACTCTTCTTGATATAGCGAAGGAGCCAGTGTGTGTATCGTATATTATACGGTCTCCGATCAGTGACTCATTTATTTCGCTTTTCAGAACGTAACCAACACATTATTTCCCCTATGTGGGATGTGACGCTAAGGAGCCGGTTTAGATATTTGTATATATCGCAGATACGGTATACGTTCAGTGACTCATTCGCCTACAGAACGTAACGACCTATTATTTCCCCTGCGTGGGGTGTGACGTTGTCTGCAGTGAAAGCGATAGACTGAGCTGAGTTTTCAGCACTGTAGTTTCTCCTGGGTTTTGTTTCACTTTGTTAGAGTTCAAAAGTTTTCATTTGTTCTTAATTGACTTTTGTACACATTTTCCCCCCACGTGTTGCTTCATCATGCCTGCCTGTAGCCCACATGTACATCAGTGTTCGCTGACTAAGCATGATTTACAGATAGGGCACCTTAACGTTTATCATTTATACAACAAAGTGCCCGACGCCACTGTTTTACTTTCACAACCCCAACCCTTTCATATATTTGGATTTACTGAGTCTAGACTCAGGGAACATATTAGTAACGCCTCGATCTCCATTCATAACTATGCTGTATTCCGTAGAGATGCATCATCCCCCGGTCATACCGGTATAGCTGTGTACATTCATAACTCTATCCGCCAGTACGTTACCCGCCGCATGGATTTAGAGTCTTGTCACGTTGAAAGTTTATTTCTTGAACTGAAATGTGACAAATCTTCCCCCACACTAATTGGATTTATTTATCGCACCCCTTCAGCCACATTTTCATGGTATGATGATTTTGTCACCATGATGGATAAGGTGCAACAACGTCACAACAAAGATATACACCTTCTAGGCGATTTTAATATTGACCTGCTAAAGACTGGTAATGCGGCGTGGAATTGCACCACCTCATTATTTGGCCTGCAGCAGATGGTTCGGTCTCCCACTAGAGTTTCTTTGTCATCCGCCACATTGATTGACCACATCTATACTACTAATGCACCCGCTGTCACAAACGTCCACGTGCCGAATGTAGCCATTAGCGATCACTTTCCTACTTGTTTTAATCTTTCAGTTAAACGTGATAAACCCCAGCACAAACACCACACTACCATCACATACAGGTCTTACACAAAGTTCAACAAAGATGACTTTCTTCATGACCTCTCAATCACGCCCTTTCACCTTATTTATAACACTAATGATCCCAATGAAGCCCTCTCGCTTTGGTACAAGCTATTTCTTTGGGTCCTCGATAAACATGCCCCACTAAGGACTAAACGCGTTAAACACCCTACCCTTCCGCCTTGGTTGTCAAAGGACATCATTCACGCAATGAAAATAAGAGATGACTTAAAACGACAGAAAAAGTTTGCGGATTTTAAGAAATAACGTAATCTTGTAAAATCCTTAGTTAGAAAAGCACAGAAAACGCTTGCGGAAAAAGTTATCGCAGAGGGTAAAGATACCCGAAGTGTCTGGAATGCAATCAATTTGTTTACAAAGAAGAGGAGTTCCATCAATGCTGCTACCTCTCCAGGCATAACTCCAGACGACTTCAATTCCCACTTTTTAAATATTGCTGAGTCCCTTGTACAGTCTTTTTCCAGTGGCACTGATAGTTACAGTTGTTCTGATAAACTGCGCACACACTGTGAGTCTGCAACAGGTGCGTCATTCTCCATACCTCTTATGACAGTGTTTGAAGTAGGTAAATATATTTCTACTCTAACAAGTAAATCGTGTGGCCTGGATGGAATAAACAACATGGTACTGAAATTGTCCCTTCCATACACAGCTGACACCTTGACATTTATATTCAACCTTTCTATCAAGCAAGGTATTTTTCCAGATGCCATGAAAGATGCTAAAGTTGTCCCCATTCCCAAATGTACAGATCCCAAAAGTCCAAACGATTTCCGTCCTATTTCAGTGTTATCACTATTATCGAAGCCACTAGAAAGACACGTTCATAAGCACCTACTCCAATTCTTGGAGAATCACCGCCTCCTCGTATCTCTTCAGTCTGGTTTTAGACCTAAACACTCATGTCATACTGCCCTCGTTCACATTGTTGACTTTTGGCTCTCATCAATAAACAATTCCAAATTAAATGGTGCAGTTTTTCTGGACCTAACCAAAGCATTTGATTTAGTCGATCACAACATTCTTTTAAAGAAACTTTCAGTATATAAGCTTGATTCGAACTCTATAGCTTTTTTCTCCTCCTACCTCAGTAACCGCCGACAGAAGGTGTACTCAAATGGGCGGTATTCGAAAGAAGGTATAGTGATGCACGGAGTTCCCCAAGGATCTATCCTAGGGCCTCTTTTATTTTCTTTATTCATCAATGATCTACCTCTTTCCATCTCAAATCCTGAGGTTAAATGCGAACTCTTTGCTGACGATTCAACTCTGCATACATCAGACAAACGTGAAACGACGCTAAATTGTATCCTCCAGCAGAGTCTCGATGAAGTGTCAGATTGGTGTGCGCAAAATCGCATGCTAATCAGTACTTCTAAAACCAAAAGCATGTTGATAACAACCCGCCAAAAGCGTCAGCTACATCCTGCCCCTCTGAAACTGTCACTTGGCAATAAACCTATCCAACAAGTATCCAGGCACCGCCTACTGGGAGTTGTAATTGACGACCAGCTGAACTGGTCGCCACATATCGACAGTTTGTGCAAAATCTTGTCCAGGAATGTATTTCTGCTATCTAAACTTAGACATATTCTTAGTACAAAGTGCTGTACATTGTTCTTTCACGCACACATTAAAAGCCACTGTGACTATGCGTCCTCTTTGTGGGACGAATGCAGTGAACTTCATTTTAAAAAACTAAACTCGCTGTATCGTCGTTCAGTTAAGTTAATTATTCCTAACCCTATTTCCACGGCTGAGAAAATAAAATCCCTTGGCCTGCTTACACTGAAGGAACAACTCAAATTTAACAAATGCTTCCTCATGCACAAAATATTTCATTATCAAGCCCCGGAATATCTGCGCATGATATTTAACTTCAGCCCTCGGCATCACCTACATACGAGGAATGACTTGCTTCACTTACCCCGCCCACGGATAGATCTCTACAAGTCAAGCCTTCTATTTTCTGGTAGTTCTGTCTGGAACTCATTGCCATTAAACATTAAATCATTTTGCGATAAAATCCATTTTAAACGTGCATTGCACACTCACTTCCAATCAGCGTGACTTCACAGTTTGCCATATAAAAATAATTCTGCTGATAACACGTAAACGTCAAATTTTTTCTCTTTCTCCTTAAATTTGCTACCTGATCATCTATTGTGTTGTCGGTGTCACTATACGCTATTGATGCTGCTGATTCTATGACACTGTCTTAGATGAGTATAATATTAATGCTGTGCACGCGTTTCGTTCTCTTGCTTTTTGCATCGGAGGCAGTTACATATTCTCCATTGCGTTTTTTTCCCGTAGTTTTTCTTCCTCTTCTTCTTCTTCTTATTATTATTATTATTATTGTTAGTATTTGCATACTCTGTTTATTTTCCTGTTATGTTGTTTGTTTACAGGACAGCTTGTAAGACAGGCATTGAGTTGCCTAATAGCTTTATCCTGAATAAATAAAGATTCATCATCATCTCTCTCTCTCTCTCTCTCTCTCTCTCTCTCTCTCTCTCTCTCTCTCTCTCTCCCTCTCTCTTTCTCTGGCCTCATCTACACGCCTTTTCTTTCGCTCGCTCCTGCACATCCTTGCACACACTCTTCTCTCGTGTTCAGGTTCTTTCCGAGTCTCTCTATTACGATTTTTCGTTGACGTCATTTTTACTTTTTCCGCACTTTTGTTCTTCCTTTTCTTTTATTTTACGTCACCTCCTTCAGTTGCCACATTCCTTCTGCCAATGAAGATAAGTAGCGGCTAATCTCTCTGTTTGTTTGTCTATTTTGACAAAGGGTATTTACCCGAAATATTAATAAATTGTGTTGTACCCGTCTTTTTTAAGCGTGTTTCTTTCTCCGTTGGGTACTTCTTTGCATATTACACGCTTGGCAGTCACCTTTTTGGTCTGGATTGATTTTTCATTCTGTTATTACACATTATACTGCAAGTGGGAGTAAAGTAGGTGACCATTTGACATTGTTTCAGGTCATTTATTATGCCTTTGCCATTCTGGGTATTGAGCTGTTCCATGGGGCCATTGTCTTTGAAAATGTTACCATCAGGTGAGACAGAAATATCTGGCCGTTTTCAGTTTCCATTGTAGAAATTGTTGTTTAATCAGGCATGGTGTATTGTACGTGTGATTAACCCATTTAACCCCAAGGTCACATTTCCCAGATTTTTTAGGTGTCACCTGACTATATGCCAGTATCAGGAGATGGCTCGACTATGATAATTTAAGGGTAGTGCCGGATTAGCTTGGCGCCTGATGGCGCCAAGCTAATCTGGCACTATTCTTTATTTATCATGGTTGAGCCATCTCCTGCTGCAGTGTGTCAGGGCTTAATGGGTTAACTGCCCTTGTGCATATGGCCACTGGTACTGTTCAAGAGTACCTGTGACTACATGCACAAGGGGGTTAGAAGCTGTTCAGTGGGTCCCTGACGTTTGTCACATCCAGTGTTCTCTGTACAATTCATTTACATGTATCTGTGAAGAGTTAATGCAAACATACAGGTCAGCCTCAGGATATATCATGGTACCCAAAAGCCATCAAGTCCAACCACAAAAAAAGAACATGTGCATGTGGTAAGCATAGGGTCCTCAGGCCAACGTCAGCCTTAGCTGGCTAACGCACAACTGTGCGTGGGCCAGCTATGGCTTTCGTTGACCTGAGGACCTTTCACTCACCGGCATCCGTGTGGGAGTCAGAGACCTACGCGCATGCTATCAGATACTGGAACTCATAATACTGAGGTATCAGCTAAGCATCTTGTGAACTGAAAGTTGTTAGCACTCTGCTCTTGTGGGTTCCATGTATTTTCTAACCCCCATTGTGCTTGCAGGTTAACCATGTACTGTAAACAGTACCAGTGGCTGCATTATCAGTGGGATTAAGGAGTACTTGAAATTTTTTGTTTTCTGTCAACAGAAATAATTCGTATGAGTGTGGAACGTACAGACAGCTAAAGTACTGGTCAAACAACTTTGATGATTTCGCTGTAAGTACTCGCATGAAGTTAATAGTTAGCAGTCGTTCCCATTTGGAGTTTATAATATTATAATAAAATTAGCACCTTGAACCCTAAGATCTAACTACCTACAGTCCTCAGAAGACTATGTTGTAGATCAGGAAATCCATTTGGACCGTGATAGTTCAAGGGTGGCGCCAACATAGCTTGGCGCCCAGAGGCAACAAGGTATTCTGGCACCACCCTTAAACTGACATGGTCAGTCCATATCTTCTTGTAGTGTGTGAGATCTGGTTGGGTTAAATTGTAAGCTTCTTAACTCATTCAGGTTGATGCACGTATTTCCCAAATTTTGGAGGCATCATCTAATGACAATGTACCTGTTGCAGGAGGGATCGACCATGATAATTTAAGGGTAGTGCCAGGTTAGCTTGGCGCCGACAGGCGCCAAGCTAATCTGGCACTACCCTTGAATTATCATGGTCGACCCATCTCCTGCTGTAGTGTGTCAGGGCTTAATGGGTTAACCCCTCTGTACAATGCAGCCACCGTTACTGTATTTAGTATCACTGGCTGCGTGCACAAGGGGGTTAATGGAACGTTTCTGAAAATCAGAAGTAGGTCAAAAGTGCACATGTTTTGGCCCCCCAAAAAGTGGATTAAAAACCCAGACAAACGTGCAATATCACAAGTTGGGTTTTAATCCACTGTTTTCATCAAACGTGTAATTTTAACCTACTTCCGATTTCTGAATGTCTGTCCGTCATACAGAAATTCGTGTGTGTGTGTTGTCTGATGGATGGTCGACTGAATTTGAGAGAGTATTTATTGCTGCAAATTTTATACACTCAAACATTTCAATTTCAGGCAGCAATAGTCGTGTTGTGGGATGTGATGGTGGTGAATAATTGGATGGTGTTCTTAGAAGCCTACAGGAGGGCCACATCAGCGTGAGTATGCGTCTCTTTTACTTTTTTTGTCTGCCGTATTAAAAATACGGTAGACTTTGAAATGTGGCTGGCCTCAGCCTGTTCAACACCTAGTACGCGATAACATAGGCGGGCAGGCATCACACTGTAGAAGTGTAGTAACAAGATAAAATTATGTCACATCTAGCAACACTAGCATTGCTGTTGAACACAGATCTGGCGCCCGTATGTGTGTATGTGACAGCGACTAGAGCTTGCGTTTGTGGACAGATAAGCTTTAAACTTCAGGATATTGTCTTTAAAAGAATAATCTCAAGGTAGTTTTCTTATTTTTAATTAGTTTACAGATTTTTCAGAAAATTCATGTTTCACAAAAAAACGGTGGATCCGCATTAGAGTCTGTAAATTTTCTTATTTTTACTATATATTTTGCATATAGCTAGATTAAGATTAAAGGAAGACATTGAATGAGTTCGTTAGCCATCATTGTGCATCTTCAATGTTTTAAATGATAATTAATTTTTGTAAATTGTCGAGCAACGTTTCACTCCCACTATAGAGTCAGCCCTTTAAGAGGCTGCATGGAAGAGACCCTTGCGTGCCTTTCACAACTCAGACAATGACAGTGGCATGAAAGCGCCAAATACGTCAGTGTTATACAGTGTTCCCAAATGACGCAAAGCACGAAAAGTTAGCGTTATCAAAGACAATATATTATACTCTCTTTGGTGTTATACATGTGTATGAGTTGAAGCAATACTCTCCCTTCTTAAATTTGATTTAGGAAGACAGTCTCTATATTTGTTATGATGTCTGTGAACATATTGTGGAAAATGTGGAAAAATGCATGCAGTATAGAAAAGGTTTAGTGAACATGGGTCATCCCATCTTCTTCTTCCGAAAGGCTGTCGCTATTCCAGCCCACAGAATGTGTAACTGGTGCCATGTCTGTCAGTGTTTGTGCTGATCCGGGGATAGGGTGGGTTAGGGTGGAGAGAGATGAATCAGAAGGATAAGCATAAAAAATAGTAACAACTCTGAATGTTCCTAAAGAAAATCGCATGTGCGCTCAAAACAATACTTTGGGATGAAATCCTCATCTTGTTTTGGGGTTTTTTTTTCTTGTTTTTTTTGGGGGGAGGTGGGGGGGAGGGGGGGGGGATACACACCAACACTTGCCCTATGTTCAGTGTTTCTACTGAGGAGTGATTACAAGTGGATGCTCTGAGCTATCTGTGAAACAGGTCTCTTGAACATCTCAATTTCATAATTAACCCATTGGCTGTCAGTAGCACTTTTTATAGCAATTTTTCACACTGGCATCATTGCAACAAGAAGCATATCAACAGCCAAAGGGTTAAATAATTAATGAGATATATAGATGCGATATTTATGATCATTCAAATTGATTGATTTATTCCTTTGTAAGTGGTCAAATTTTCTGCATGAAACAAGCAGTCCAGTCGTATATTTTGGGCCACCTTGTGCCCAGTCAAATACTTACTTACTTACGCCTGTCACCCCTACCCGGGTATAGGCCGTCGATGAGAGACCTCCAGCAACTCCTGTCCTGTGCTTCTCCTTCGATTCTTCTCCAGGTTGTTCCCAGTCTCTTGATGTCTGCTTGGAGGTCTCTACGTCCAGTCAAATGGAGAGTCAATCTTTGTGTGAATGGAGCCAAGAAGATGCGTAGATTCTCATGATCTTCAGCAGTCATGCAAGGGATCATGAGAACCTGTGCTTCTTATGAATGTAATGGCTTACTTACAGGTTGGAGAGCCTTGACGGCTTCTAATAATAATAATAATAATAATAATACCGTTATTATAAAGGCACTTTTTCTCAATTTTTGGGCGAATTGACTCAAAGCGCCGCGAACTGAAACCCAACACGCACACTTACGTAACAGACACGGATTTATGCCATTTAAGACAAACACAGTACAAGACAGACGAAGGGCCAGTTCAGCTACTGAAGTTACAGAGATTTTTGATCGCTTGTATTTGAAATTTGTAAAGTGGCCTGAAACCGGTACCAAAGTGTGGGGGGTGGGGGGTGGGTGGGGGGTGGAAGAACCGGAGTACCCGAAGAAAGAACCCCCGACGGTCCGCCCGGATTAACGGTGACACTTACCAGAGGCGAAAAGTCTGACGCCGGAACCCGGTATCGAACCTCGCACCTTTGGCATTGGTGGCAGGCGCCTTAACCACTGCGCCACGGACCACCCCAGGACGAGAATGATATGCAAGGGCCTGAGGCTGGCAGCTGACACTTCCCACTGCCTTTCTAAGCACCTTCAAAAGCTCCCATCTGGCCGTAGGTTCAAGGCTCCTCTTATTAATACCAAATGCTACAAGGGTAGCTTTGTACCCTCGGCCATCCGTCTTCTAAATGAAGAGTGTGTTGACTAGCATATCCCTCTCTCTCCCTGTTGACGCTGTCGAGGAACTTGCACATCAGATGTTGCAGTGGCATCTTGCAAGTGGCAGACTCACTAACACTGTGGTCATGTAGTGGTGTTGTTTGTTTTCTCAAAATACATTACCGATGGCATTACTATATGGAATACACTCTATAGCCTATCGATTTCAGCCCAGAGTTGTGTCCCCTACACAATTGGGGAGGAGACACCGGGGATCCAGACATAGGGGCCCCGGGTGGCCTCCCCTTACCACCCTATCCGGGCATGCGTAGGGCAAAGCCTGTCAGTTTCACTCTTAGCTCGACCGTGGACGGTTGGGTTTTTGCCTTGCTACGATTTTCGACCCGTGTCTTCTGTTTTTTTTACTACGAACGTTTTGGCATTTTGCCGTTGGATTAGACTTTCTCCTTGGACTCAGTGTGCTTCGTTGGGGTGTTCTACACTTCAATGTTTTACTGTGTGTGGACTTAGCGCCCACCGGTTCCGACCGGGTTTGACTTTCAGTGAACTTCGTCCTTGGCTGCTGCCTTGGGTTTCGGCTTGTGACTTTACTCACGTGACTTTGTGAATCGTGGAGTGAGTTTGGCGCTTGAGTGTGTTCCGCCCTGCGGATGGTGTGCAGCGGACGCTATGGCGGCTTCTGTTTTGAAGTCTTGCCTCCTTTGTGGGGATTTTCAGTGGCCCTCTGATGCCCACGACGCCTGCGTGCCGTGCTCGGGCTGCTCTTCTGACAGATGTGTGACGTGTGTGCCGAGTGGAGTGAGGACCGGTGGTCTCAGACGTGGGATTTCTACAGACGTGACCGTCCTTTCTGGACACGACAGTCTCCCCAGACTTCTCCGCAGGATGGCGTTGCTCCGTCGGCTCCTCGGGCCCCACTTTGATCCGTCGTCCAGGCCGTACGGCCCGCAGGTAAGTCCCCTTCGTTTACCGTAACCGTGCAGGCACTCCCTCTCCGCTCCGAGTCTTACGAGCAGGGCAGGCGAGTATCAGAGTCACGCTCCCCACGCTCCACTTCTTCGGTGCGTGGCTTGAGCTCCTTGAGTCTGCTCCCCCCCCCCCCCTCCCCGCTCCGTATCACCCGAGCGGGCCAGGCGAGCTGAGCGTTCGTCCACGCCCCCCCACTCCGTTTCTCCCGAGCGGGCCCGACGTGATGAGCGCAAACGTAATAAGAAAGAGAAAAAAAGTAGGAAGAGAGGCTCTCCCTCATGCTCCGAGGCGTCGGAGCACGACCCAAGGCCCATAGAGGTGCTGCCCCCCCCCCCCCCCCCCCCCCTTGAATCTTCCGAGCGGGCCCAGCGAACTACGTTTACGTCCCCACCCCCTCCACCCCGTATTGACCAGGCAGGCCCGGTGTGACTTTGACACGCGCCCCCCCACGCTCCGAGGCTTCTGAGCGGGGGTCACGTGCCCAATTTCTGTCCCCTCCCTGCTCCGAATTGCCTGAGCGGGCATGGAGAGACACTTTACTGTCCCCCCCCCCCCTCCACCCCGTATTGACCAGGCGGGCCCGATGTGACTTTGACATGCGTCCCCCACGCTCCGAGGCTTCTGAGCGGAGGCCGCATGCCCAAATTTTGCCCCCTCTGCTCTGCCTGAGCAGACTTGGCGAGACACCTTACTGAACCCCCCCCCCCCCCCCCCGAACGTTCCAGGCGGGTCCAGTGTGACTCAGACACTAACTCACAGGACCAGATCCGCAGCGTCGCTGTTAAGCCCCCTTCCCGCTCACAATCCCCTGAGCAGGCTTGGGGAGCCAGGGTTCCCCTACCACCTCCCCTCTTACGTTCGGAGCGTGGTCCCTGGCACCTGTGATCCCCTCTCCGTCTGTGCGTCGTCCCCGTATCCCCCCCTCCCCTCGCGGTTCTGCGAGTTGGGGGCTTACAGAGCCAAGCTTCACCTTTGGCCGTCGTTCGACCGCGGTCCCTCCTTCCCCGCGACGCCACGCCGGGTGGGCTCCGCCTATCCTTCGCGTGCGCCCTTGCCAGTCACCTTCGGCGGACCTGCGCTCTCGGAGCCGGTCACCCCTCTGTGTGGCTTCGCGTGATAGGCGGTCTAAGGATGTAGACCTGGACGTACTCAGCCTACACCAAGCGGATTCGGCTTCGGCCATCTTCTTGCCGGACTCACCCTCCGGGTCTACTGACCGCCTCTCAGCTGTTTCGTCGGTCTCCTCTTCTAAGGATGTCGGCCCTTCGCTCGGCTCACAGACAGTCCGTGCCTTGGGAGAGGTCTCCCATCTTATCTCAAACTTCCTCCCGCCTGACTTCTGTCCGCCATCATCCCCTCTGAAGAGACAGGCTTCCGCCATGGTTGATGCGCAGAGCCAGGTCAAGCATCGCAGGTCTCTCCCTCAGCCAGCCAGCTTCCGGGATCTTGCCGAAGCCTTCTCCACCCAGCTACACCAGGACACCTTCGGCGACATTGGGTTCTTCTCAGATTCGCGGTGGCCAGCGGGGATTAACATGAGTTTCCGCCAGGCCTGGTACGCTGGACACTCTCAAGCCTTCGCCATCCCTCTTCCATCGGTGGATGCGGCAGCCATCAACCAGGCGGGCGGGCACAGGATAGTCCAGAATGCTTGGTCTCGCCCTCTTGACAGGATCGCTTCCTTAGTTCGGAACTCGCTAGCGTGCTCCGGGTTCCTGGAGTTGGCTACTCAAGCGGTGCAGCATTGCCTGGAGGACACTTGGGACCTGGAAGCCTCGTCCCCGTTCCGCGACGTCCAGTCCATACTGGTATCTGCTAACCGGGCCACCTACCATTCCTCAACCAACGCCATGGTGGCGGCCGCCAACTGTGACCTATGGCGGCGGGATTCCCTCCTGCGACTCTTCACGGATCTCCCCAAGACGGTGAAGACTCAGCTCCGCCAGGCCCCCTTCGGCGGTTCCCATCTGTTTGGGGACACGTAGCAGACAGTTAAGGAAGCTACCAAGGACCTGTGGCCCCATCCTGCCTCCGCCCCCACTTCATCTCGCTTTCGCGCTACCCGCCCAGCCGGGGGTCGTGCCCTGCGGTCTTCCAGGCCCACCTCGCTTCCAGTCAGCGTTTCCCGCGGTAGGGCTCGCCCCCTTCCGGCTCCACAGTCCTTCCCCGCCTCCTGCCCCTCTTGGTCCCACGGCAGCCATCAACCAGGCGGGTGGGCGCAGGATAGTCCAGAATGCTTGGTCTCGCCCTCTTGACAGGATCGCTTCCTTAGTTCGGAACTCGCTAGCGTGCTCCGGGTTCCTGGAGTTGGCTACTCAAGCGGTGCTGCATTGCCTGGAGGACACTTGGGACCTGGAAGCCTCGTCCCCGCTCCACGACGTCCAGTCCATACTGGTATCTGCTAACCGGGCCACCTACCATTCCTCAACCAACGCCATGGTGGCGGCCGCCAACTGTGACCTATGGTGGCGGGATTCCCTCCTGCGACTCTTCATGGATCTCCCCAAGATGGTGAAGACTCAGCTCCGCCAGGCCCCCTTCGGCGGTTCCCATCTGTTTGGGGACATGTGGCAGACAGTTAAGGAAGCTACCAAGGACCTGTGACCCCATCCTGCCTCCGCCCCCACTTCATCTTGCTTTCGCGCTACCTGCCCAGCCGGGGGTCATGCCCGGCGGCCTTCCAGGCCCACCTCGCTTCCAGTCGGCATTTCCCGCGGTAGGCTCACCCTCTTCCGGCTCCACAGTCCTTCCCCGCCTCCCGCCCCTCTTGGTCCCGCGGTGCCCGTAAATCGGGGCGCGGTCAGGCCCGCTGACTTACCCCCCCCCCCTCCACCCCCGTCGACAGTTCTTGGGTCTCCAGTTGGCGGGTGGCTGGCCAACTACAGCGACCATTGGAGATCGCTGTTCCCAGACGACCCCTGGATCATCTTGACTGTTTCCTAAGGCCTTCAGCTTTCATTCCAATCCCCTCCGCCGTTACGCAGGTCACCCTTGTGGACCCAGGCTCCAGTCGACCGATTCCAGGCAGAAGCTCTGCGCAGAGAAGTAACGGCTTTACTCGACAAAGCAGTGACAGAAGTGGTTTCTCGACAAGACTCATCGGCGTTCTACAGCTGCCTCTTTCTCGTTCCCAAGCCAGGGGGCAAGTGGCGGCCAGTCATCGACTTGTCGGCGCTAAACAAGTTCATTTCGGCTCCTCACTTTCGGATGGAGACAGCCAGGATTCTTCGCGCAGCCGTCCGGCCGATGGACATCGCGATCAGGCTCGTTCTGTCAGATGCCTATCTTCACATTCCGATTCATCCGTCGTCTCGCCGGTATCTACGTTTTGCCTTTGGCGGGGTCGTATACCAGTTCCGAGCCCTCCCCTTCGGCCTCAACATCAGTCCTTGGGTTTTCACGAGGCTCCTCGACGCGGTGATGGCCTGCTTCCGCCAGTGATCTCCATGTCCGGCCTCCAACTACCTGGACGACTTGCTGCTGCGCAACCTGATCGCCTCGGCGCTCGAGGACAGAGACGCCCTGCTTTCTCTCCTGCACCGCCTCGGGTTCCTAGTCAATCCGGGCAAGTCGGATCTCAACCCTTCTCGCCAGTTCCTGCACTTGGGGATGGAATTCCTGACCGACCTCAACTTAGTCCACCTGTCTTTGGCGCGGCGGCAGAAGATTGCCAAACTCGCGCATCAAATGGAGGTAGGGGTCTCATTCACAGCCAGGGTCTGGCTTCAACTCCTGGGACTACTCAGCGTGGCAGCAGACTTGTTACCCCTCGGCAGGTTCTATGCCCGCCCGCTGCAGCTACACCTTCTCCTCCACTGGCGTCCCTCATCGGGCGCCCTGACGGATCAGGTTCCGGTGTCTCCGCTGACCCGGCCCCACCTCCAGAGGTGGGCAGACCTCGCGTGGCTAGCGATGGGCGTGCCTCTATACTCCCCTCCGCCCCGGTGGTCTTTCTGCACCGACGCGAGCCAATCCGGCTGGGGCGCTCATCTGTTACCGGACCTTGTCTCGGCCTCAGGCCGTTGGCCCCAGGACCTTGCGGACAAGCACATCAACTGGCTAGAGCTGAAGGCCGTTTGGCTGACCCTCAACTTTTGGCAAGGGACACTGACCAACCAAGAGGTCCTCGTTCTTTCGGACAACTCGACAGTGGTGGCCTACATACAGAACCAGAAGGGCACGCGCTCGCCCTCCCTGTGCATCCTCCTTTACCACCTCCTTCTCTGGTGCAGAGATCGGGGCATTGCTCTTCGAGCCCGCCACATCCCCGGCCACCTAAACGTGGTCGCAGACGCCCTGTCCCGCCGCGGACAGTTGCTCCACACGGAATGGTCCCTGCGCCCAGACATCTTTCGCCTGATCTGCTTGGGAGACACCTCTAGTCAACCTGTTTGCCACCAGATGGAACAACCAGCTTCCGGTGTATGTCTCCCCAGTCCCAGACCCACTCACCTGGGCGGTGGACACGCTCTCCATTCCCTGGGACGGACTGGTCGCGTATGCCTACCCCCCGTCTGTCGTGGTACCGAAGGTCCTGCTGAAACTGCTGGGATGCTCCGTGGTTCTCTTCCTGGTGGCCCTCTTCAATTGGACCAAGAGCTGGACCACGGACTTACTCGCGCTAGCGATGGACCCTCCCCTAGAGCTTCCGGCTCCACCCACGATGTTCAAGCAGCCCCGCCACGCTCTCTTCCACCCATGCCCAGAGCGCCTCCTCCTACATGCCTGGAGGTTGTCCAGCAAGCCCTCGCCGCTAGAGGTTTCTCGGATGCGGCGGTGGCAGCGATTGCAGCAGCCCGCAGACTGTCTACGCAGAAGGTGTATGAAGGCAAGTGGAGGGTCTTTCAGTCCTGGTGCACCGCTCAGCGGCTCCCCCCCCCCCCCCCCCCCCCCCCACGAATCTTCCCCCCCTTAGCTTGACTTCGCGAACGAAGATTTTATAGGAGTTGCCCACGACGTCTGCAGGCTTGTTCGTGGCTGCGGAGGCCAATCCGAGACAGGCAGGTTCGACCGCAGTGGCTGCAGGGGAAGGTATGGCCAGGGTTCTGAGCTGCGGCATCTCTGTTTTTTCTCCTGAGCCGCTTGTCCTTAAGGCTAGCTCTGTGAGAGTCCTCAAAGGAGACAGCTGCCTTGTAAATGGTGGAGCGCCAGGTGTCACGGTCCGCAGCAAGCGAAGACCACTGGTGGTGGTCGATTTGGCAGGCACTAAGTGACTTCTTGAGACAGTCTTTGTATCTCTTCTTTGGTGCCCCTCTGTCACGGTGTCCAGTAGCAAGCTCGCCGAACAGGGTGATCTTTGGTAGGCGATGATCCTCCATCCTGGAGACGTGCCCCGCCCAGCGGAGCTGTGTCCGCAGCAGCAAAGCCTCGATGCTCACAGTTTCAGCCTGTTCAAGGACCTCGACGTTGGTGACATAGTCACTCCAGTGAATGCCCAGGATGGTACGCAGGCAGCGCTGGTGGAAGCGTTCGAGGAGTCGTAGTTGGCTGCGGTAGAGGGCCCAGGACTCGGAACCATACAGCAGGGTGGTGAGGACCACAGCTCTGTACACGCTGATCTTGGTGCCTGTTTTCAGCTGTTGATTGTGCCACACCCGCTTGAAAAGTCGCCCAAAAGCGCTGTTCGCTTTTGCCAGCCTGCTGTCAAGCTCCTTGTCCAGCTTGGCGTCCGACGTGATAATGCAGCCAAGGTAAGTAAACTGGTGCACTGACTTTAGTTCAGACTCGCCAATGGTGATGTGAGGAGGGCGATACACTGTCTTGGGTGCCGGCTGATGGAGGACCTCTGTCTTTTTCAGACTGACCTCGAGTCCAAAGAGCTGGGCAGCATCTGCAAAGCAAGACGTGATGCGCTGCAGGGCTCTCTCTGTGTGTGCAACGAGGGCAGCATCATCAGCAAAAAGCAGCTCACGAATCAGTTGGTCTAGGGTTTTCGTGTGGGCCTGCAGTCGTCTGAGGTTGAACAGGCTGCCATCGAGACGGTACCTGATGTACACTGCATCGTCATCATCGAGGTCCACTGTGGCCTGCTTCAACATCATGCTAAAAAAGATGGTGAAGAGGGTCGGTGCCAGCACGCAGCCCTGCTTTACGCCGTTGAGAATAGGGAATGGTTCTGAGAGGTCATTGTTGAGTCTGACCTGGCCTTGCTGGTCCTCGTGTAGCTGGACAATCATGTTGAGGAACTTTGGGGGACAGCCAAGCCGCTCCAGGATCTGCCACATGCCTTGCCTGCTCACAGTGTCGAACGCTTTTGTTAGGTCGACAAATGTTACGTACAGCCCTTTGTTCTGTTCGCGGCACTTCTCCTGTAGCTGTCTCAGCACAAAGACCATATCGGTGGTGCTCCTGTTTGCTCTGAAGCCACACTGGCCCTCTGGGAGTTGGTCTTCAGCGATGGCAGGTACCAGCCGATTCAGGAGCAGCCTTGCAAGGATTTTCCCAGCAATGGACAGCAGGGTAATTCCCCGATAGTTGGAACAGTCAGACTTCTCGCCTTTGTTCTTGTACAGGGTGATAACGACTGCATCACGGAGATCTTTTGGTAGTGTTCCTTCCTCCCAGCAGCAGAGAAAGAAGTCATGGAGCTTGTTGTGCAGTGCTGTGCCTCCATGTTTCCAGATCTCTGGCGGTATTCCATCAATGCCTGCTGCTTTGCCACTCTTGAGCTGGTGGATGGCTGTGAGGGTCTCTTCAGCGGTGGGCGGTTCGTCCAATTCAACCTTTACTGGGAGGTGTGGGATTTGTAGGATGACTGCTTCTTGAACAGTGCGCTCAGCACTGAAGAGGCTCTGAAAGTATTCCGACCAGCGGTTCAAGATGGAGGTATTATCTGTGAGGAGTGCCTGGCCATTCGCGCTTCGCAGGGGACTTTGTACCAGGTGCCTGGGGCCATACACTGCTTTCAGTGCTTCGTAGAAGCCCCTGTAGTCACCATTGTCAGCACAAAGCTGGGTCCTCTGTGCAAGCCTGGTCCACCACTCATTCTGGAGATCTCTGAGCTTGCGCTGGAGACTGCTGCAGACGAGGCGGAAGGCAGACTTCTTCACAGGGCAGGAAGGCTGGGCTAGGTGGGCCTGATGGGCGGCTCTTTTTTTTGCTAGGTGTTCCTGGATCTCTACATCGTTTTCGTCAAACCAGTCTTTGTTCTTCTTTCTGGCGAAACCCAAGACTTCTGCAGAGGATTTTGCAATAGCAGTTTTCAGTTGTTCCCAAAGTGTTTCAGGGGAGGAGTCTACTGGGTCCGCTGTGTCTTTGAGCCTGCGCTGTAAATCTGTCTGAAAGGCAGCTTTCACATCGTCACGCTGAAGGCTGGCAACATCAAGCTTTTTCTTGGGGGGCCCCCATTTCTTGGGTTTTGGCTTGAAGTGGAGCCTGAGTTTGCAGCGGACAAGGCGGTGGTCAGTGTGGCACTCTGCGCTGGGCATCACTCTGGTGAGGAGGACGTCACTGCGGTCCCTCTGACGCACTAGGACATAGTCGATAAGGTGCCAGTGTTTGGAGCGAGGATGCATCCAGGTGGTCTTTCGACTGTCCTTTTGCTGAAAAGTAGTGTTGGTGATGACCAGTTGCTGCTCCGCACAGAACTCCAACAGTAGGCGGCCATTGTCATTGCAGTTCCCCACGCCATGCTTGCCGAGGACTCCTTTCCAGGCTTCAGAGTCCTGGCCCACTCTGGCGTTGAAGTCACCAAGGATGATGACTTTGTCGTCTGCAGGGGTACTCTGTAGGAGGCTGCGCAGGTCAGTGTAAAACTTGTCCTTTTCAGCAGGCTCTGCCAGGAGGGTTGGGGAGTACACACTGAGAAGGGTGACGTGCTGCTGGTGTCTCAGTGGGAGGCGCATGGACATGATGCGGTCTGAGTGGCCCGTTGGTAGGTTTTCCAGCTTAGTCGCAATGGATGTCTTGACCATGAAACCCACGCCTGAAAGCCGTCTTTCTGATGCAGGCCTGCCTGACCAGTAGAGGGTGTACCCAGCACCAAGTTCTTGGAGGCTGCCTTCGTCCGGAAGGCGTACTTCGCTGAGCGCGGCGATGTCGATGTTTAACCTCCGCAATTCATGGGCAATGAGGGCGGAGCGACGTTCAGGGTGTCCGCTGTCTGCTTTGTCGAGCATGGTTCGGACGTTCCAGCATGCTACGTTAAGTCCGGTCGTGGTCGTCATGAGAGTGGATCCGTTATTCTTTCTTGTTTTTTGACCGCAGGAGAAGATGCCCGTTGACCGCGGCTAGCCAACTGGGGTTGCGAGGGGATGAGCTTTGGTTAGGCCACCTTTTCTAGGCCCCTCTCCGTGTGGAGCAAGCAGTGCTGTCCCTAGAGAAGGCTGCTTGGTCGTTCAGGGTGTGCCGAGTGATGTTGTCATCCCCAGGTCAACATCAGGCGACCAATATCCTGAACCGCCTGCATGCAGGTTTGAGACTGCGGCTTCCAGTGACATCTTTCACCTGCCGTTTCGCCCCTCGCCCGTCGCTACAGGACTTGGAATGGTCAGTGTCATGGTCCGTGGACGTTTCCTAAAGCCTGCGCGGTGGAGCTTTTCGGTGGAGTGCAGTGTGCGCAGTACTGGCCCCACCCTTTAAACCCTTGGTTCATCTGCCATGGCCTAGCAAGCTGGGACGATGGCATTGAGGTCCTCGGGTCGTAGGTTTTATATCAGACTGTCCTTGTCCTAGTCTCTGGCTCAAAAGCCTTCCCCGGAGACACGGGGGCTTTGATGTCAGGGGTTTCCTCCCTTAGCCTTTCCGCAGCCAAGAATCTAACTACCCCCCAACTGGCGGAATTCTTCCTGTGGCTCTTCGACGATCAAGGCTTGGCCCCTGTTACCGTCAAGGGTTATCGCGCCATAATCGCAGACACTTACCGACACCTGGGCCTTCCGGATCCAGGTGCTTGCAAAGACCTGTAGGACCTGTTGGCGCACTTTGAGCTCCGACGTCTGGTCTCCCATTCCCTCTTACTTCGGTGGGACCTCGCCTGGATACTGACGTGGCTAAATACGGACCGCTTCGAACCCCTGCCTTTGGCACGGTTCTCCGACCTGACCCAGAAAACATGTTTCCTTCTGGCTTTCGCCACAGCGTCCTGCGTGAGCAAGTGTCACACGCTCTCGGTACGTCCCGCCTGTCTGCAGTTTCATTCCGATGGCTCTGCGCAGCTACTCACTGACCTGTCCTTTCTGGCCAAGAACCGCCTTCCCTCAGCTGCGCCCCAGATGCTGACCTTACGTCCGCTCAGAGGGATGGACCTTTCCCGTGAGTCGCGTCAACAGGACCCGGTTCGGGCGCTGAGGATTTACCTGCGTCGCTCTAAGCCGCGCCGCCTAGGGCGCTCCCGCCTCTTCCTCCCACTGTCACCAGGCTGGCCCGATATCTCGGCCCAGACAGTGTTGTCCTGGCTTCGGTGGGTGATTAGGTCGGCCTACCAACACCTCTCCCCTGACGGGAATAGACTTTTGCAGATCCGGGCGCATGAAGTGAGAGCAGTAGCCACCAGCGTGGCCCTGGACCGCAACTGCTCGGTTAAGGACATTATTACGGTGGTCGGCTGGCGTGCAGACTCCACCTTCGCCCGCTTTTACCTCCGAGACCTATCCGGCCAGTGTGACTCCCTGGCCTGGGTGGGCAACATCTCCGCGGCCCAGCACTCCCTCCACGCGCCACAGGCGCCTTAGGTGCGTCTTAGCTGAAATCGTTCGGAGTGCTTCTTCGTGGGCCTGCGGGGGGGGGGGGGGGGGGGTTAAGTTCTGGGCTTTAGGGTCGGCACCCTCCTCCTCTTCGCTATTCTTGCATATAGTAATGCCATTGGTAATGTATTTTGAGGAAACAAATGAATTTTTTTTCTAAAATGTATTTTTGGGAAAAATACTTACCAATAGCATTACTCGGACAGCCCTCCCTCCTGCCCCGCTTGCCTCTTTTGGCTAAGTGTGAAACAGCCAGGCTTCGCCCTATGCATGCCCGGATAGGGTGGTTAGGGGAGTCCACCCGGGGCCACGATGTCAGGCTCCCAGGTGTCTCCTCCCCAGTTGTGTAGGGGACACAACTTTGGGCTGAAATCAATAGGCGATAGAGTGTATTCCATATAGTAATGCCATCGGTAAGTATTTTTTACATTTTAGAAAAAAAAATCTTTTTTTTTTCTTTTTCAACATTGTCATAATGTGGCTAACCCCGTACGTGCGCATGTGATCCCAACAAAAAAAAGATTTGTCGTCTAGAATAACACATTAAAGTTTTTTAATTTGAAATTGAATTCTTGACTGATTCTGTATTTTTCTGATTTCTTTCAGGTGGTCTTACCTGTATTTTGTAGCTTGGTGGCTCATCTCTGTCATCATTGTTCTCAACCTCTTCACTGCTCTCATTATGGAGGTAAAAAAAATCCTTACTTCTCACATGAGTTAGCCTTATACATTTAACCCTTTCACAGTTGGTAGTACTTTATATGAAAGCCATCCCGATCCTGTTGTCATCAAGGGAACGGAAGTTGAGCGTGTAGAGTCCTACAAGTATTTAGGTGTTCTTTTTGGCAATGCGCTCAACTGGAAACAAAACACAGAGGCTATTATGAAAAAAGTGCAGCGCATACCCGCTTTACTGTTTGAGAAAACTCAGATCATTTAATGTCAGCGCTCAGCTTTTACAGATGTTTTACTACTCCAGTATTGTTAGCGTTCTAATTTTTGGGCTGACATGCTGGGGTAGAAATTTATGTAAAAGAGATCAAGCTCGTCTAAACAAAGTAATCAGGAAAGCAGGCGGGGTGATTGGTAGAGCACAAGATACTTTGGACACACTGTACAACAGACGTATTACGAACAAACTGGCTGACATTCTTGATGACAAAACGCATCAGTTTAGATATGAATTTGACAGCAAACGTATTGAACGAAGTGGTAGACTTCAAGTACCCAAAAGTAGTACATCATGTTATGCCAAATTTTTTGTCCCTCAGGCTGTTACCCTTTTCAACTGTAATATCAGTAGATAATATCTGTCAACATTCTTTAGTTATTTATTACTATCCCATTCAGTAGTTCACTGCAACATTGCTGACACCAGAAGCACAGGGGGCATAAACCATACGTGTTTCTGATGCCAGGAGTGTTCCAAAGGTAACAGTATGTCTGCTACAGTTCATCTCTTTAACTGAGAGTTGTAAGTTATTTAATTAATTGAATGAGTGAATGATGTCATGTGTTGAATGGGCAGACAGTGAATTTCCCCATGAGGGATTAACTTTTTGACAACGGAATGCACGTGTGTGCCAGGCAAAGCTCCATTGCCAACATGGAGCACACATATGTGCGCTGGCCTCGCTTACCGTTGCCAACGAGGCGCACGCATATGTGTGCTCGAATTCCAGTTTAACTATCAATGCCAGCAGTATGGTCTAAGGGAAGCAACCTACTATAATATTTCAAGCACTCATTTCTGTACTGGTAGAGTGACTTTTCTTGTTTGTATGGGGCTGAAACAAGCGAAATAGATGTAAAGCGACCCCACATGCAGGAAAAAATGGCGCATGCGAGCGGCGATGTATTTCCATGCTGTATAATCCTGTTTGGATTGTGATGTAAAAACTTTTGTTTTCATCCCTTCATCACACGACCAATCTCTTTAGCGCAAACCATACCACGTGACCGGGATACAAAAACCCTAGTAAGTAACTAATGGCCGACTCTTTGTAGCCCTCTTTCTGACGCGTCTTTGATGCCAGTTTTGTTCTAGAAAAGATCACCAAAACGTTCTAATGTACAAAGTTACTTAGTGCTATTTGAAACAACAGGCACGCTTCTGGAGACGGCAGAAAGTTTTAAATTACGTCACAAGTCTATTATGTATAAATGTATTTGTTTCCTCCAAAACATTACCGATGACATGACTACATGGAAGTGTCTACTACTGGGCTCAATTTTAGCCTACTCACCCGTTGTGTGCCCACACAACCCGAGAGGCACTCGGGGAACCCCCAGAGGGGCCAAGAGTTATCTCCCCATACCTGCCTTACCGGATCCGGTCACAAGACCAACCAGTCTTGCTACTTCGCTCGTGCAGAGAAGACGTGTCTAGCTTGCTCTCGCGCTGCCTCGACCGGTCTTCTGCCTGGCCTACGCTCGTTGCCGACTTTGTGTGCTCTGCGCCCTTCTAGCCCTGCCCTGCCTTCTCTCTTCCTGCTTCGTTTGGGCTGCGTTTGGGGGTCTGTCTGCTCGCTGTTGGACGGCGGTTTGGCTGCCCCTTCCTCCCGTCCCCTTCGTTGCAGAGGTAAGGTAGCGGTAGTTCCCCCAGCCGGCCCTCGGGCTGAGAGCCGGCTGCCTGTTGGGGCTTTCCTTCTTAGCTTTGACATTAGTGTTTGTCTTACGTGCCGGCGCCTTCAGCAGCCGTTCTTGCGATTCTCGTCGCGGGACGGCCCCTCTTGCGCCTTAGTGCCTGATTAGCTCTCAGTCGGCTTTGCCGTTTTCACGCCCGTTTTTCTCGTGGGCCTTTGGGGCTCCATTGTTCGTTAGCCCGATTAAAGGCCCTTTAGCCTTCCGAGAGTTTTCACGGTTTCACTGGGAGCCCCTTTGCTCTTAAGCCAAAATGCTTTTGTGCTCCCAGTGTGGCGACTTTCAGTGGCTGACGGACAATCATTCGGTCTGCCTGCCTTGTCGGGCTGCTCCTCGGACCGCAGGTGTAAGGTTTGTGTGATCTGGTCTGAGTTGCTTTGGTTGGACCTCTGGTCCTTCTACCACCGAGAGCGTACTCGGCCGGCTACCGCGCGTCCGGCGCCAGTTGAGACCTTGGCCGCCCCTTGCGGTATTGACCGACCACTCCCGCACGGAACGGAACTCTCGTCGGGGATCGCGTTCGTTGACTGACCAGAGGACCGCCACTGCTGCCACGCCCGCTGACCCTTCCGGAGGGTCTGTTTGCCGGCAGAGCGCCCGTCTCACTGAGCGTGGCCTGCAGCAGTCTGCCATGCGCCGTCCTTCGATGACGAGCCTTCCTCGCCGGTCTCTCCATGACAAGCCCGCTGATCCTTCCGGAGGATCAGGAAGCCGGCATAGTGCCCTGCTCACCGAGTCAGGCCAGGAGAGACGTCAGCACCGTCCTATGCGACGCAGCCGCGACCCCGACGCTCTCCGTTCCTCCACGAGACACGGACGCTCCCGCTCGCCTCACGAACGCCGTCGGGGGGATCCTTCAGCCTGTTGGGATCGCCGCCCTTCTTCCCCTCGGGCGCGTTCGCGCCGTTCGCCACGGCACCGCCGTCGCCGGCCCTCCTCTCCTCGTCGGCACTCCTCGCCGATTGTTTGCCGGACTCGTTCCAGTCCTTGTCCTCGCGTGCTGAAGAGGTCCCGTCCTCGCCGTTCCCGGTTGCCTCCTCGTTCGCCGCCACATTCGTCGCTGCCCTCGCGTCCCTTGCCTTCGCCTGAGGTTCAGCGCAGTCCTTTGACCTCGCTGCGGTCGGTCGTGGTGGCTCGCTCGCCTTCTCGCCGCTCCCTGGAGGACGACACGCTCAGTTTGCTGCCCGAGGACTCCGTCTTGGCTCTGTTGGACGAGGAGGGTCGCTCGCCCTCGCTCGCGGCCCTCGAGGATGCCACCCCCTCGACTCTCCCGTCTTTTTCCCGGGCAGAGACTCTCCTAGCACTGGACGAAGCCGCCAGGATCGTGGCCGCGACGCTGCCGGTGGATGCCTGCCCAACCTCCCCACCCCTGAAGAGGAAGGTCGCCGCCTTCATAGATGCGGAGAGGCAGGTCAAGAGGTTCAAGTCTCTTCCCCAACCGCCCGGCTTTAAGGACCTACGAGACGTCTTCTCGTCGCACCTGCAACTGGCCATGTCGCCGGAGCCGGTCTTCTTTTCCGATCGTCGCTGGCCGGCGGGCTTGGATATGTCCTTTCGGCGGGATTGGTATGCCGGCCACTCCCAGGCCTTCTCCATCCCTCTGCCTACGCTGGACCCCTCTGCCGTGTTGCTAGCTGGCGGCCCGGCTCTGCTTCGTCAGTGCCTGCCGCGGGGCCTGGACAAGACAGCGACCCTGGTCCGGAACACCTTAGCCTGCGCCGGTGTCTTGGAGCTCCTCACGCAAGCCCTTGTCCGTCGCGTGGAGGAATCCTGGCATCCTTCAATCTCTCCTCTCCTAGGAGACTTGTTGGTCCTCTCGGAGACCGCCAACCGCGCCGCCTACCACTCGTCGGTCAACGCTATGGCTGCCTCCGCCAACTGCGACCTGATGCGTCGAGACGCCCTGCTCCTCGCTTGCCGAACGATGCCTCCAGACCTGCGCGCGCAGCTTCGCCGTGCTCCTTTGGGTGGACCCCTGCTGTTCGGCGACACCTGGTACGCCGTTAGAGCCGCCAATCCCGGCCGCTGGCCCAGCAGTGCCTCTCCTCCCCACTGCTTTCCTTCCGCCCGCCAGGCTAGGGGTCGCGCCTCGCGGTCTGTTAGACCCGCTGCCCCCTCGGCCCCCTCTTCGGCCCCTGTGCAGGCCCCCGCCTTTGGCCGGTCCAGACCCCCCAGGTCCCGTGCCCCCGCTTGGACCCGTCCCACCAGGCGACCGGGTCGCGGGCGGGCCGCGTGACGGCCCCCCGACCCTGCCCCCGCCGACCTCCTCGGGGTCTCCGGTCGGCGGGAGGTTAGCCTGTTTCTGCGGAAACTGGCTCGCTCTCTTTTGCGACGACCCCTGGGTCTGCGACACCGTTTCACCTGGCCTTCGGATCGCCTTTCGCAGCCCGCCTCCCTTGCGTCGCTCCCCACTCTGGACCGAGATCCCCAGCGACCCGCTGAAGGCCGCCGCTTTGAGGGGAGAGGTAGCCTCCCTGATGAGGAAAGCCGCCACAGAGGTTGTACGGGTCCCCGACTCACCGGCTTTCTACAGCCGCCTGTTCGTCGTGCCGAAGCCTGGAGGGAGATGGCGTCTGGTCATCGATCTTTCGGCTCTGAACAAGTTTATTTCGGCCCCCTCCTTCTGGATGGAGACTGCCAGAGCCCTGAAAGCCGCGGTCCAGCCTCAAGACTTCGCAGTCAGCCTGGACCTTTCCGATGCGTACCTGCATGTCCCGATGCACCAGGCCTCCAGGAATTTTCCCAGGTTTGCGATCGACGGCGTCATTTACCAGCTCCGGGCGCTGCCGTTCGGACTCAACCTCAGCCCCTGGGTCTTCACCTGGCTGATGGACGCCGTAGTCGCCAAAGTCCGACAGTCCTCCTCCAGTCCGACGTCGAACTACCTCGACGATCTCCTCCTGCGCAACCAATCGGAGACCGTGCTCGCCACGGACAGGGATGTCCTAATGCACCTCCTGGCACACTTGGGCTTCCTAGTAAACGAGGGCAAGTCGGATCTCACTCCCTCCCGCCGGTTTGTGCACCTGGGTATGGAATTTGCTACCGACCTCAACATGGTACGCCTTCCGGCGCCCCGGATCCAGAAGATGGCGAATCTAGCCGGCCAGTTAGCTCGGGAGGATGCAGCCCCCACCAGAGTCTGGCTTCAGTTGCTGGGTTTGTTGAACGCTGCAGCGGATCTTATCCCCCTAGGGCGTCTCTACTCCCGGCCGATTCAACTGCATCTTCTACTCCATTGGCGCCCGTCTTCCGGAGACTTAACGACTTCGGTTCCGGTGTCCCAGATGCTGCGTCCACACCTCCGTCGGTGCACCGACCCCGCGTGGCTAGCGTCGGGAGTTCCCCTGGCCTCTCCCCCACCCCAGACCTCTCTGTGTGTCGATGCCAGCCTCACTGGGTGGGGCGCTCATCTCCTTCCTCGGTTCCTCTTGACATCGGGCCCCTGGCCCTCGGACTTAGCGCACACCCACATCAATTGGTTGGAGATGCAGGCCGTTTGGCAAGCCCTTCAGGTCTGGGAGGATCTCCTCAGACACCAGGAGCTGCTCGTTCTCTCGGACAACACCACGGTGGTCGCTTACATGCAGAAACAAGGTGGCACACACTCCCCAGACCTTTGTATGCTCGTCTACCGGATGATGCGTTGGTGCGAGGACCGGGGCATTACCATTCGAGCCCGACACATTCCCGGACACCTGAATGTCTTGGCCGACTCTCTGTCGCGCCGTGGCCAGCTCTTACACACGGAATGGACCCTTCGGCAGGACATCTTTCGGATGATCTGCGCCAGGTGGGAGACTCCCCAGATTGACTTGTTCGCCACAAGGTGGAACCACCAGCTTCCCCTCTTTGTCTCCCCGATTCCCGACCCCCTTGCTTGGGCTGTCGATGCACTCTCCATTCCCTGGGACGGCCTTGTGGCCTACGCTTACCCCCCCACGGTCCTCGTACCCAAAGTCCTTCTCAAACTTCGGGGCAGTTCGGCGATCCTCCTGTTGGTCGCACCGTTCGCCTGGAACCGCTCCTGGACCACCGACCTACTCAGCCTCACCATGAACCCGCCCCTGCTGCTTCCCACCCTGCGCACCATGCTCAAGCAACCACGACAGCCGCTGTTCCACCCCTGCCCGGAGCGGCTCCTCCTTCACGCCTGGAGGTTGTGCGGCAAGCCCTCGGAGCTAGAGGCTACTCGGGTGCAGCAATGGAGGCGATCGCTGCGGCCCACAGACCTTCGACCATTCGAGTCTACGAGGGAAAGTGGCGAGTCCTGTGTTCCTGGTGCACCGACCAGGGCCGTGCGCCCACGGAACTGACTAATCCTCAGCTGGCGGACTTCTTTCTCTGGCTCTTCCGAGACCAAGGCTTAGCCCTCATCACGGTGCGGGGATACCTGTCCATGATCGCGGACACTTATCGTCACCTTGGACGACCAGACCCGGGCGCTTGCAAAGACCTAGCCAACCTTATGGGACACTTCGGCATCCAGCGCCCTACTCTCCGCTCGCTTATTCCTCGCTGGGACCTACCCTGGGTGCTCACGTGGTTGAATTCCGTCCCGCTTCGAACCCTTACCTTTGGCCCAGTTCGCAGACTTGACCCGCAAGACATGCTTCCTACTGGCACTTGCTACCGCCTCGCGTGTGAGCGAGCTACACGCGCTTTCGGCAAGCCCTTCCTGCTTGCAGTTCCGAACAGACGGGTCCGTCCAACTGCTTACGGACCCGGCCTTCCTTGCCAAGAACAGGTCTCCTCTAACCGCGCCTCAGGTTATCACCATAAGGCCGCTAAGAGACCGGAGACCCGGCAACAGGATCCCGTGCGCGCCCATAAGATTTATCTGCGGCGATCTAAGGCCTTCCGCAGGGGACGTTCGCGCCTCTTCCTACCTCTGAGACCCAGCAGGCACGACATTACAGCCCAGATGATCTCTTCCTGGCTCCGCTGGGTCATACTCCGCCTATCAGGATATCTCTCCACAGGGAGCGAAGAGGCTGCACATTCGCGCACATGAGGTACGAGCCATGGCCACGAGCGTCGCGTTTGATCGAAACTGTGCTGTCAAAGACATCGTGGCAGCTGTGGGCTGGAAGACTGAATCTGTATTTGCCCGCTTCTACCTCCGGGACCTGGCTGGCCAGCGAGAGAATCTCGCACTTGTGGGGGACATCGCCGCGGCGCAACACTCCCTCCCGGCGCCACCGGCGCCGTAGGTAGGCACTTCGCTAAAATTGTCGGGAGTGTGCGACGGGGAGGACGGCGCTGTTTCTCCTAGGGAGTTGTTACGCGGCACCCTCCTCCTCATCGCAATTCTTCCATGTAGTCATGTCATCGGTAATGTTTTTGAGGAAACAAATTCATTTTTCTCTAAAAGGTATTTTTTCGAAAAATACTTACCGATGACATGATTCGGAGGACCCTCCCACCTGCCCCACTTGCCGCTTTCGAGCGAAGTATCAGACTGGTTGGTCTTGTGACCGGATCCGGTAAGGCAGGTATGGGGAGATAACTCTCGGCCCCTCTGGAGGTTCCCCGAGTGCCTCTCGAGTTGTGTGGGCACACAACGGGTGAGTAGGCTAAAATTGAGCCCAGTAGTAGACACTTCCATGTAGTCATGTAAGTATTTTTCGAAAAAATACCTTTTAGAGAAAAATTAATATTCTTTTTGACGTCAGTCATGTCTGGCGTGATCCAGGTCGGAAGATTTCTTCTTGATTTCTTTTACGAAAACATTGGAGGAATGAAAACAGATACGTTATAGGTAGCAAGGGCTTGCTGCACAAACCCTTGTAGGCCTGAGGGAGGTCGAAGGAACCATTGTACCCCTCATGCCTTCGGGGTACAGTGGTTCCTTTGACCTCCTTCAGGCCTACAAGGGTCCGTGTAGCAAACCCCTGTGACCAATAACTTATATTGTTTGTGTGAAGAAACTTTTTGTTTTACCTTTAGTATCTCTGAAATGCCAGGCAAGTGATAATTTTTACACTGTGTGTTTAACTAATACACAAACAGCATGTGTTTTCATAACCCAGTGCAGATCTGACCGTTATTTCCTTTTTTGACTTCTTACTCCATCTTGTTTATACACCTCTAAAGTCTTAACAATACAAAATATTTTCATCAGTATAGTGTCTATGTGTTCATCTTGAATTGCTTTTACCACTGATACCAAATATATTAGGGTTTGATAAGATTTTTACTACAAATAGTGCCAATGAAATGTATCAACATTACTACACTAACAGGGAAGTGAGTCAAAGTCAGGCATACGTTAATGGGGAAAAACCTAGCTGTCAGACTACGGTGGCAAAGTATTATTGTATTGTATTGTATTTATTGTATTGTATTGTATTGTATTGCATTGCATTGCATTGCATTGCATTGTAGTGTATTGTATTGTATTGTATTGTATTGTTTCTCTGTCAACACAATTCCTGCAGAAATGGCCTAGACAAAAAAGTGCTGCCGACACCCAGTTGTGCATGCAGCCAACAGTATTGCATGTACAAAAGGGTTAACCCTTTGGGTATCAGTAACGATTTTGGTCAAGGTGATTCCTGCAATAATCACCTTGACCAAAATTGCTATTGTCATCCAAGGGTTAAAATACTGAGATCTGAGGTTGAAATTCCCCAATTTAGTTGGAGGCCCATAGCTATTCTTGTCTTCACTTGCACAGTCACCTTCACTGAATTATTTCCAAAATCCTGAGACAGATGTAGATCCCACAGTTATGTTGCTGGTTTGCGCATTGAGCGACACAATGCTCAGTGTCAGATTGCATGAACTGTGCAGATGAAAGATTGTACACTTTTTTATTTCTGGGCTTGCTGTCCCCACTTGTACATGTGGTGGCTGCATGCACAGGGGCGTTAACACAAGCAAGGCACCCTGCATCAATAGCTGCAGAAGTGTCATAATATCGTTTCACTGGCAATACTATTTGACACTTTCACAGCTATTGATGCGGGTTCCCTTGAATGAATTAATTGCCATGTTCTGACCCACTGTGCATGAGAGATACTTACTTTTTTTTTGTGTGGTATTGATTCCAGAACTTCATCATGAAATGGGACCGTAGCAATCACATTCATGACGTAGGGGAAAGCCTTGCTCAGCCTGTAGCTTTGAGTTCAGTGCATGACTTGTTCAGGTAAGTGTCAACAAGGTATGATGAAACCCCCACCCCCCCCCCCCCCCCCGAACCCAAAAGAATACTGTTTGTCATGTTTTGTTGCTGCTCATTTACCCATATCATACTGAGGCTAAAAGCTTCAAATTTGTACACTGCCATATGCAAGCATACATTATAGTACTTACAGATAAGGATATAGACCAGTGGCTTCCATTCAAGGGTGGTGCCAGAATAGCTTGGTGCCTAGAGGTGCCAAGCTATTCTGGCACTACCCTTGAACTATTTTAGTCAAACTTATTTCACACACTGGTGTATTCCGAATGATAAGGGCTAAAATATTAGACTTCAGCTGTGTATGTGTGCCTTTCCCCACTATTCATGTGCCAGACCATACTATTAACTCACTCAAGGCACCCCTCATCTATAGCTGCAAAAGTGTTGTAAAGTGTTGCCAGTGGCAACGCTATGTGACACTTTTGCAGCTATTGATGAGTGCCACATGCAGCCACAGGTACTTTTTGACAGTACTGGCAACTGTATGTACAGTCAGTACACCCTCTCCTGGACCCTGCTGAATAAAAGCAGTAACTATGGTTTTCAGCTTGCAGGCGTGGGAATTGTCCGCCTAAAGGCAAATTTCCGCCGAAATGATATTGCTCAGCCACCAAAAAAAAAAATTGTCCGCCCCCAAAAAAAATTGGGGTGCAAAAAGTAACTGAGCCCCGGTCATTATACACTGCGAGGCATTCGTTTAAGTGATATGCCGCCCGCTAGAGTTACGCGTCACCTATTGCGGCTGTAACGCAGTCGTTACTTTACCGTGCAAGCAGGCAATGCAACACTGAATGCACTCTTTTCATGCTCGCTTCCCGTCTTGCCCCCGGACCCCCGTAGTTTCAGACTTTTTTTCACTTTTCTAATTCCCAAGCCTGGCTTGGCTCTGCATGATTCCCAACTACATGATACAGCCTTATGTTTTGCAGAGGGCTGTTGAAGGAACCAGCAGACAATGATCTGCTGAAACAACTCAACTCCCACCGTCATTTAAACCTGGAGAGGTGACAGGAGGATAGCGGCTGCTCCAACAGCCTGCCTCTATTGTCCTCTGTGTGAACTTGTCAGTGATCAGCTGGGGTGTGCATGACTGTTTGCTGAAACCGCTCACCAGGTTTAAGCCAGAAAGTCTCAGCGTACTGTCATACCTTAGAGCTGGTGGGAGATTGACCACTTCAGCATTGACAAGATACATGCAGCAAGAGCTGGTCAACTATGATAGTGCAAAGGTTGTGCCATATTAACCCATTTAACTCCACAGCTGCATTTCCTAAATTTTGGAGGTGTCACAACTGTGTACCAGTTGTGGGGGATGAATCGACCATCATAATGCCAGGGTAGTGACAGATTAGTTTGGTACCATGGTCAATCCATCTCCTACTGTAGGGCATCGGGGCTGAATTGGTTAACTAGCTGCATAGACAAGATACAGCAGGAGATGAATAAACCATAACAGTGCAAGGGTCGACACATATTGGCTGGGCACTAATAGTTCTGTGCCAAGCTAATATTGCACTAGCTCTTCAGTGTCATGGTTCCATCTGCTGTTCTTGGTTGTTGCGTTCAAAGAATACATCCCGAAAGTGGAAGGCCCAGAGCTGATCTCACACTACCCTTGCACTGTCATCCTTGTGTTCCTTCTCTCTGAAAATTTGTTGGTCAGTATTTGAGGATACGCCAAAGATTTTCAGAATTGGAAACCCGCAATTCAAAGCGTGAAGCATGAAGATGAATCGTCCAAGATTGTGACAAAGAGAGCATTTTCGTATGTACACATTGTCCATTAACTCATCTGTGGCCAGCCACATCCGGATGCACGGCATAAGCCGCGCATCTGGATGTGGCTGGCCACGAATGAGTTAATCCCCCTGTGCATGCAGCCACTGGAACTGTAAACATCATCGAAGGCTGCGTGCACAAGGTCAAGTCATTGCAACGAAACATGACCTGGTACTTCAGAACTCAGATATGTATAATGACAAAGAAGCAGACATTGCCTTTTGTAATTTTTAAAGACGTTCCAAAGAGGTGGTGCAATGATATATTTTTGTCTCCGTTGACAGTACCTGTAGCAGCATCCACAGTGGAGTTAAACCCTTTTTTGCTGTTGTACGCATGTTGTGGTTTTGAAATCGTAAATTTAACAACAAATATCCCTATCCGCAGAAGGAACATGGATACAAATTGGTTTCACCATGAGGCACAGGTTCTCATGAGCCTCCGCTACTGCCGGGGGGGGGGGGGGGGGGGGGGGGGGGGGGGGGGGGGGTAGGGGGGGGGGAGGGGGGGGGGGGCACATAGGATGGCATTCAATTATTCTTGGCAGATAACCCATATCACACCGAGGCTAAAAGCTTCAAATTTGTACACTGCCATATGCGAGCTACATTATAGTACTGACAGATAAGGATATAGACCAATGGCTTTAGTTCAAGGGTGGTGCCAGCTATTCTGGCACTACCCTTGAACTATTTTGATCAAACTTATTTCACACACTGGTGTATTTCGAATGATAAGGGTTGGGAATGGTGTGATATGCCATTACCTGAGTCGGGTGCATAACTTGATGTCTTATAAAGACATGGACGTGTGATTGCACTACTGTAAACTTTCTATTAGACTGTGCAAGTTTGTCGTTGTTTTACCCTTTTCATACTGATTCACTACTGCATGAAATTAATTTGACTATGATAGTTCAAGGGTGGTACCAGAATAGCTTGGTGTGTGTGGTGCCAAGCTATTCTAGCACCACCCTTGAGCTAAAATGGCTGATCTGTCTCCTAGTCTGTAATGTAGCCTTCATAGGACAAGCAGCATTTTTTGGCTCACGTGCGAAGCAAAAGTGAGTATGTTCTGGGCCAGTGGTCGTCCGTCCATTTTTAGTCGTCGGTTGAATACTGATTTGGTTGATCCTCAGAAAGGTCAAGAGTCGCAAGATATCAGGAAACAGGTGAAAAATAGCCATTTGTGACCCGCCACCACAAAATGAGTCTTAAGTCACCTTTTGGACATTTTGAGATATTGGTATCAGCAGAAACTAGAAAGAAAATACTTTTTGATGGTGCCAATAACATGTGAATCAGACGATCAGTCACTGAGTTATGGTTTATGGAAACTGGGGACCCCACACATGTACCCGACCACGCCACCCGACAATTTTCAAAATGGGTCTAAAGTCACTTTTTGGACATTTTGAGATATTGATATCAGCAGGAACTAGAAAGAAAACCCTTTTTAATGGTGCCAATAACATGTGAATCAGACGATTGGTCACCGAGTTATGGTTTATAGAAACTGGGGACCCCACACATGTACCCGACCATGCCACCCGACAATTTTCACCGATAGCGGGAAATCGGGTCAGGGACATTACGACTCATTTCGTGGTGGCGGGTCACATTTTTTAAAAAAAGATGTTTTTTCTCAAATACTATTCACAACTTCAAAGCCAAATTTGCTACAAAGATGGTAAGACCTATCTATGCATACTAATTTTGATGACCCCTCGGAAAGGTCAAGGGTCGCAAGAGGTCAAATGTGTAAAATACCAATTTTTGATAGAATTATAGTTTTTATCAACATTTTTGTAAAGTTTTCAATCAAATATGGCTCAAAGGTAGCTTATGATAAGACCTTCATATGCATACTAATTTAGTTGACCCATCACAAAGGTCAAGGGTAATGAGATGATCCAAAAATAGGTTTAACAAAAAAAACATTTTGACAAAATATGTTTTTTCTTAAATTCTGTTTTCAACTTCAGACCTAAACTTGATACAGAGATACCTGATGTTAAGACCTATCTATGCATACTAGTTTGGGTGACCCCTTAGAAAGGTCAAGGGTCACAAGAGGTTGGTAAACGTTTGAAAAATGTCTTTTTTTGTTGTTGTTAGAATTGTAAACTTTTCAATAAAATTTGGTGTGAAGTTTGCTTATGGCAAGACATTTCTATGCATACTAATTTAGTCGACTCATCGCAAAGGTCAAGGGTCATGTGAAAACATGGATTTTGCTGGTGCTGAAGGTAGCCCTTATTGTGTCAAAAAGGTCACACATATGTAATAATAATAATAATAATAAAGGTAATTTGTATAGCGCCTAATCACCAAGGTGCTCTAGGCGCTTTACAATCACAGTAATGAAACACAAAGCAAAATACAAAAACAAACACATACAACAAGAACAACAAACATACATTGATTTACAAGGAGCAGAAAACAGACGCATACACACACGCACACATGATGAGCCGGCAGACAAAATGGTCTTTAAGTATATGCAACAGAAAAGGTGTGTTTTAAGCTTGGATTTAAACATGGTGAGATATGATGAGTGACGCACGATTAAAGCGATCTGCTCCATGGCAGGCTTTGACTGCTGAAATTCACAGATTCAACGGGTTCTCAATGCTGTCTTGCATCAACTAAAACTTTTCTGCCCTTCTTTTCAGGATCCACGTGAGAAGGCACACGTACCGGAAGTGTTCAACTGCCCTTTGTATGTAATTGCGTACAAAGGAGAAGAACAGCACAAAAGTCTTTCATTTTTCGACGTTCAAACTTCATAGTTAAAGTTAGCCCAGTTGTCCAACATTACTTGTAAGCCATACTAAGAACATTTATAAATGACATATTGTGAACCCTTAACACTTTACTGCCTGGAGTAGGTCGCTTTAACCCATTCAGCCCTGATGCACTACAGTAGAAGATGAATCGACCATGATAATTCAAGGGTAGTGCCAGATTAGCTTGGCGCCTATATGTGTGATACGCATGAGCCATAAGGGCTTTGCCTTTCTCGTTTTTAAATGAGCCTCAGGATGTAATGGGTCAAATCAAAAGTTTGTTATAAGCTGAGGAGTGTACAAAGAAAACTGCACATATAACATGCTGTACATTGTTTTACATAAATGTATATAAAATTGTTATGCAGTTGTTCATATGGTTGGCTGTCAGTCATTCATGAAATAATAAGGTGTCTGAAAATGGTATATCAGTTTCACTATGATTGTAGCATATATTGTGCTGTAGTATGTCATCCTTCATGTCTTTGTCTCAGCCACTGTTAGCCAGCCATTGCCGATTTCACATCAGTTTTGAATCTTGTCTAATATTTATGGTCCTTTGTTCCACATAAAAATTTCTATGCTACAAAGGACGACACAACACGCACATAGATTGAAAAAATGCCACATTTAATTTTGTGTTTCTACTTAAAAGAAAAATTTAAAATACTGTTACAACAGCACATTGTCATATGTACCCAAAATGTCATATGCATCCCCAAAAGATGTTACATAAACCAATAGCGAAGAAACATTTAATCATTGCAAATCCCCGGAAAAGGGGGGTACCAATCAAATGTGTGGGAGCTGCCCCCCCCCCTCCCCCACCCCAACGCTGAGCTGAAAAATACTGCTACCCAGCACATTGTCCTATGTATCAAAAAATGTCATATTTATGCAAAAACCCTTCCGTACACTAGGACAGCAAAAAACGATACCTGTAAAAAAAAAAATAGGACAGAGAGGTAGTATGGGATTGGGAGCTGGAAGAAAGTCAAAAAATTTGCTGCCGTTGATCTGTAATGCTTCTAGCTGTCAGAGACAAAGGCGGTAATGAGCCCAGTGTCACTGCGCACCCTTAATACCATAATCATACTGACAGTAGTTTCCTGATTGGTTAGTTTTTATTGCCTTTAGAGGGGGGCCTCCTCACTTGGATCGTCTGCTACTCAATAGACAGCTTTCAAGTGTTACCCTATTTAAATTTAGCAAGTGTCGCCCTTGTATCATAAAATAGATTTATGTTCCTTTCGTTCCACATAAAAATTTCTATGCTACAAAGGACGACACAACATTTATACATTTTTGTGTTTGTAGCGTTGCATGAAAGCTCAATGCTATTCACAAGTAGCATGGGTGGTCTAACTTAAGTGACAGTAACATACTCCTTTTTATAAGTACACTATTGCATAAAATTAATTTGACTATGTCAGTTCAAGGGTGGTCCCAGAATACCTCAGCACCTAAGGTGCCAAGCTATTATGGCATCACCCTTGAACTAAATGGTTGATCTGTCTTCTGATCTGTAATATAGCCTTCATAGGACAAGAAGCATGGGGACGTAGCTTAGTGGATAAGACACTGCGCTGACAGTCGTAAGATCCAGGGTTCAAATCCCCTGGTGGGCAGGAATGGGATGTGGACTTTTCCTCATTCCCATCGAGTCAAATTTACGTACAGACTCGGCTTACGGTTGCCTGTCTCGCCTTCGTGTGCACAGCACACATAATCATCAAGTGCGCACGTTACAAATCCTATTACCACTAATCGAAAAGAGAAGGGCCGGTGAAATGGAAACATGCACCAAAGTTAATAGCCGGGTGGAGGTTTGCACATAAAGTAGTGCTTAGTAGCAGCAGGCTTTCAAAGCTCCAGCTTTCATCCCTACGGCGGCGCTTTGAGCATCTTTAATTAGATGGATATGTGCGCCTTGGAGACACCTACCATACCACACCATACCAAGCAAATTTCAAAAAACAGCCTCAGGATGTAATGGGTTCACAGCCTGGTTGTCAACCACGTATATTGTCTGTGTTCAAGATAGTGATTCAGTTTTTAATGGGGAATCTGATGAGAGAGCCTTACCGGTTGGTAAACTGACCATGGCATCATTTTCAGTTGATAGCAAACACTCAAATACTTCTTGTTGTCCAGGCTGTAAGGTTAAAAAATTTACAACTTTTGGAATCGGCGGCATCTTTTTTTGTTTCTTCAAAAACATTACCGATGACATGACTTTGTGGAAGTGTCTACTACTTACTCAATTCTAGCCTAAGAACCCGTTGTGTTACCACACAACCCGGGAGGCACTCGGGAAACCCCCAGAGGGGCCGAGAGTTGTCTCCCGTTCCTGCCCATCCGGTTCCGAGTCACGTGGTGACCAACCAGTCATGCTACTTAGGCTCACGCTGTTCGGACGTGTTGCTCTAGCCTCCAGACTTGGAAGTTTTTCGACTGGTGCCCGGTCTTCCGAACTCTCGGCTTCCTCTACCTGCGCTTCGACTTCTTCGCCTGTGGCCCCCTCTTCGTTGGCTGCTGCCCTCTCTGGCCTCTTCAATGGTTGACGCTGCGCGGTGTGCTTCGCTGGCTCTTCGCCCCCAGTCGTGCCGTGGGTGTCATGGACGTTTCCTCCCCCGTTCCCGCTCCGGCGGAGAGGTAAGGTAGTTGAGTTGGCCCTCAGCCGGTTCCCGGGTGGGGCACCGGCTGGAGCAGCTTCGAAGACCTTCTTCATCTTCGCTGTAACTTGCGCGTCGTGTTTTGCCTTAGCTTGGGTTGCTTGAGTGGCTCTTGCCTGCCTCGTGTGCCTGTTCTGTTTGGGGAATGTTAATGCGTCCATCGCTTCCTTAGCTTGGCGGGACCCCTTGTGCCCGCGCCCTCACCCCGTTGTTTGGGTAAATGTGGGGACCGGACGCTTGCTTCATGCCTGTGCCTATCGTAACATGCTTGTCCTTCTTGTACATGATGCGTGTATGATGCGTGTATGCTTGCCTTAGCTTGGTGCCATTGCGCGCTTAGGTGTTACTGTGTCAGACGCTAGCCTTATCGCTGTAGCCCGTCATGTGTACTTGCATTGTTGTGTATGAACACCTTAGCTTGGTGGGGCCTCTCGTGCCCACGCCCTCTTGCTTACTGGGATACGTTGATAGGCCTGGTGCTTGCTGACAGGATTGTAGCTCGCTGTTGTGCTTTGTTTTGCGAAGGCCCGCCTTACCAGGACGGGGTCCCATAGACCCTCGCCCGCGTGCCTTCATGTCTCTTATATGTTGCAGTGGCCTGTTGACGACCTGCACGCAATGCGGAGGTTTCCAGTGGCTGTCTCCCCTGCGCCGGATGTGCCTCCGACCACGCTTGTGACATCTGCTCCACCTGGCCTGAGCTGCGCTGGTTGCAGCTGTGGAGTTTCTACAGACGCGAGCGCCCGACACCTGTGTGTGCTTCGAGACCAGTCGAGATGCCATCCACCGTGCCCTGTGCACTGACCGCTCGAGACCGCGACGACCTTTTGGAGAGGACGCCACGCCGGATGCAACAGCCTAGTGCGCGGAGCGGGTCTTTGATCGATGAGGCCGCTTCCAGGAGGAAGCGCGCCTGGACAAAGCCTTCTGACAGGCAGAGAACCCGCCTCACTGAGTCCGGTTCGGAGAGACACGCTTCACGCCATCCCATGTCCACTTCCGATCCCCGCTCATCTCCAAGGAAGCCCGCTGGCCCCTACAGGGAGTCACCTCGCCGGCAGAGAGCCCGCCTCATTGAGTCCGGCTTGGAGAGACATTTTCGCGCGTGTCCGAAGCCCCCAGGCGACACGGAACCCTCCCGCCACTCAAGATCTGCCCGTCGCTCTCGCTCCCCTGCTAGCGAGCGGAGGAAAGACCACTCTTCGCGTCACTCCAGGGATCCTGACCCGCCATGCTCTTCGGTGTCTTCGCGCTCGTCCCGTTCCTTCCCATGACCAGACTCCCGTTCGTCCCGTCCCTCTTCCCCTCACCTCGGATTCGTCGGCCCCGGACACCTAGCCGCAGTCGCTCTCCGCACCCTGGACGCCCTGCCCGCGGCAGTAGGTCCTCGCCTCGACGTCTCGTGCCTCGCTCACCACCCCGTCTCTCTGCTCCCTCCGCCATTGACCGCCGTCATTTGGAGTGCCTCGCCCGGAGCCCCCGGCGGCCGCATTGTTCTCCCGCCCCCCGCCCGCGGGACGATGAGACCCTGAGTCTTCTCGCCGACGACTCCGTTTCCGCGCTTCTCGGAGGACTCAGCCGCTCACCTTCGCCTCGCGATATGTCTTCTGGTTCCTCGGCTCCCCACAAGTTGACCTCTTCCTCGCGGACAGACACCTTGCTGGCCCTCGACGAGGTCGCTCATCTCATCGCCGCCACGCTCCCCGCGGATAACTGCCCTCCGTCGCCCCCGCTCAAGAGGAAGATTTCCGCGTTTGTGGACGCTGGAAGACAGGTCAAGAGGTTCAAGTCCCTACTCCAGCCCCCCGGCTTTTGTGACCTCCGTGATGCCTTCTCAGAGCACCTCCTGTCAGGTGCCCAGGACTCGGATTTCTTCACGGACCATAGGTGGCCTCCCGGACTCGACATCGCCTTTCGGCAGGACTGGTACTCCGGACATTCCCAGGCGTTCCATTGCCCGCTGCCTCCCATGGATCCTCCCGCCGTGGTGCAAGCTGGGGGTGCTACCCTGCTGAGACGCTCCCTTCCTCGCGGTTTGGACAAGACGGCCTCGCCCGTCCGGAACACACTAGCCTGCGCGGGATTCATGGAGTTGCTGACACAAGCGTTTGTCCATCGCATTGAGGACTCCTGGCACCCTTTGACGCCCCTCCTCGGAGACCTGCTCGTCCAACCGCGCGGCGTACCATTCCTCGGTCAACGCTATGGCTGCCGCTTCTAAGTGCGACCTGTTGCGTCGGGATGCCATGTTGCAGTCCTGCCGTGGGCTGCCCCCCGATTTGAGGACTCATCTGTGTCGTGCCCCCTTGGGGGGCCCTCTGCTCTTCGGCGAGACCTGGCAGACCATAAAGGACTCAAACTCGGACCGTTGGTCGCGCAAGACAGTGCTGTAGCGCTTTCCGACCGCCCGCAAGGTCCTGGGTCGCACCCTGCGGACCTCCAGACCCGTCGCCTCGGCCTCCGCTGCCCCCCCCCCCCCCCCTGCCCCCCGCGAGCCCCTCGTCGTCGTCGCCCTGCCTTCGGACGCCTCGGCCCGGTTAGCGCCCCTGCCCCCGCTTGGCCCCGTCCAGCCCGTCGCCCTGGGTGCGGGCGGGCCACCTGACTTTGCCCCGCTTCCGCCTCCGCCGACCGTATTCGGGTCTCCAGTCGGCAGACGGCTCGCGCTGTGCAGCAAGGAGTAGCGCTTGCTGTTCCCAGACGACCCCCTGGATTTTGGACACCGTTACCGAGGGCCTTCGAATCTCTTTCTGCTCCCCGCCACTCCTGCGTTCCGCTCCGTTGTGGACCGAGATTCCGTCAGACGAGCTCAAGGCCTGCGCTCTGCGTGGAGAAGTTGCCGCTCTCTTGCTAAAGGACGCCACAGAGGTGGTGCGTCGCACGGACACCCCTGCGTTTTACAGCCGCCTCTTCATGGTCCCCAAACCAGGCGGCAAGTGGCGTCCTGTCATCGACCTCTCTGCATTGAACGCGTTCATCTCTGCCGCGTCCTTCCGCATGGAGACTGCCCTGGCCCTCCATGCTGCCGTACAGCCCATGGACTACGTGATCAGTCTGGACTTGTCCGATGCTTACCTCCATGTTCCCATGCACCCGACCTCCAGGAGGTACCTTCGCTTCGCCTGCGACGGGGTAGTTTACCAGTTTCGTGCGCTTCCCTTCGGTCTCAACCTCAGCCCATGGGTCTTCACCTGCATCATGGACGCTGTGGTGGCCAAGGCGTGGCAGTCATCGTCCAGCCCGACATCCAACTACCTCGATGATCTCCTCCGGAGGAACCAAGTGGAGGCTTCCCTAGAAGCGGACAGGGATGCACTGATGCGGCTGTTGTCGCGGTTGGGGTTCCTAGTCAACACAGGCAAGTCGGATCTCACTCCCTCGCGTCGCTTCATGCATCTCGGCATGGAGTTCGCCACCGACCTCAACAGGGTGCATTTGCCGGAGCCACCGATCCTGAAGTTGACCGCCCTAGCCGGCCAGGTAGCCCAGCAGGATGCAGCTCCCGCCAGAGTCTGGCTTCAGCTCCTTGGGTTGATCAATGCGGCGGTGGATCTACTCCCCCTCGGTCGTCTCTACGCCCGGCCGCTACAGCTGCACCTCCTGCTTCTCTGGCGTCCCTCCTCAGACAAGCTGACCGCCATGGTACCCGTGTCCCTGCTGATTCGCCCCCATCTCCTGCGTTGGACCAACACGACGTGGCTGGCTTCGGGAGTCCCCCTGACCTCTCCGCCTCCTCATCTCTCCCTTTGTGTCGACACAAGTCGTGCTGGTTGGGGAGCCCACCTGCTACCGCAGTTCCTCACGACGTCCGGTCTCTGGCCCCTGGAGTTCGCGGACAAGCACATCAACTGGTTGGAGCTGCAGGCAGTCTGGCAAGCCCTCGTTGTGTGGGAGGAACAACTCAGGCACCAGCAACTGCTCGTCCTCTCGGACAACGCGACAGTGGTGGCCTACATCCAGAAACAGGGCGGGACGCGCTCACCCGACCTGTGCATGCTCCTCTACCGTCTGATGCGCTGGTGCAAGGACCGCAACCTTTCCCTCAGTGCGCGACACATCCCCGGCCGACTGAATGTATTGGTGGACTCGCTCTCCCGACACGGCCAGTTACATCATACGGAATGGACCTTACGCCCGGATATCTTCTGGATGATCTGCGCCCACTGGGAGACCCCAATGGTCGATCTGTTTGCCACGAATCACCAGCTTCCCCTATTCGACTCCCCGATCCTGGACCCTCTGGCCTGGGCAGTCGATGCCCTTTCCATTCCATGGGATGGACTCATCACTTACGCGTACCCTCCGACAGTCCTCGTTCCCAAAGTCCTCCTCATGCTACGGGGATGCAACACGGTCGTCCTACTGGTCGCCCCATTCTCTTGGAACCAGTCCTGAACCACCGACCTTCTCAGCCTCGCCATGGACCCCCCACTGCTGCTCCCCACGCCCCGCACAATGCTCAAGCAACCGCGACAGTCGCTGTTCCACCCATGCCCGGAGCGCCTACTCCTACATGCCTGGAGGTTGTGCGGCAAGCCCTCGCCGCTAGAGGCTTCTCGAGTGCAGCAGTGGAAGCTATCGCTGCAGCCCGCAAACCCTCGACACGGCGCGTCTACGAGGGAAAATGGCGAGTACTGTGCGCCTGGTGCGACAACCGGCATCTCTCCCCCACCGATTTGACTAACCCCCAGCTCGCTGACTTCTTCCTCTGGCTCTTCGGAGACCAAGGATTGGCCCCGATTACCATCAGAGGCTACTTGTCCATGATTGCCGACACCTACCAGCACCTCGGCCACTCGGACCCTGGCGCCTGCAAAGACCTTGCCGATCTTATGACTCACTTCGGCCTGCAGTGTCCAGTACCCCGTTCGCTCATTCCTCGCTGGGACCTACCCTGGGTACTGACTTGGCTGAACTTGACCCGATTCGAACCACTGCCGCTGGCCCGCCTTGCAGATGTGACTCGCAAGACATGCTTTCTTCTGGCGCTGGCCACCGCGGCCCGAGTTAGTGAGCTACACGCGCGCTCAGCGCATCCAGCCTGCCTGCAGTTTAGAGCGGATCGTTCCGTACAGCTGCTGACGGACCCTGCCTTCATTGCCAAGACCAGGTCTCTTTTGACTGCGCCACAGGTGATCCACCTTACGGCCACTGCGAGGGACGAACTTCCCCCAGGAGACCAGGCACCAAGATCCTGTGCGAGCCCTACGCGTGTACCTGCACCGTACCAAACCGTCCGGAGAGGACGCTCACGCCTCTTTCTGTCATTAAAACCTGGCAGAACTGACATCACAGCCCAGACGATATCTTCCTGGCTACGCTGGGTCATACGCTCCGCCTACATGGACCTCTCCCCGCAGGGAGCGAAGAGGTGCACACGAGGTACGCGCCATGGCCACGAGCGTCACGTTCGACCGGAACTGCGCTGTCAAAGACATCGTGGCTGCTGTGGGCTGGCGGGCAGAATCAACCTTCGCTCGCTTCTACCTCCGGGATCTGGCAGGCCAATGAGACAACCTCGCTCTGGTGGGGGACATCACTGCAGCGCAACACTCTCTCCCGGCGCCACCGGCGCCGTAGGTACGCACCTAGCTAGGTGGTGGGGAGTGGCGGCAGAGAGGAGGGCTCTATTGGCCCTAAGGGGGGGGGGGGGGGGGGATTGGGCGTGGCTCCCTCCTCCTGTTCACTATTCTTCCACAAAGTCATGTCATCGGTAATGTTTTTGAAGAAACAAATTCATTTTTCTCTAAAAGGTATTTTTTCGAAAAATACTTACCGATGACATGACTCGAAGGACCCTCCCACTTGCCCCGCTTGCCGCTGGTGAGCTAAGTATCCTGACTGGTTGGTCACCACGTGACTCGGAACCGGATGGGCAGGAACGGGAGACAACTCTCGGCCCCTCTGGGGGTTCCCCGAGTGCCTCCCGGGTTATGTGGTAACACAATGGGTTCTTAGGCTAGAATTGAGTAAGTAGTAGACACTTCCACAAAGTCATGTCATCGGTAAGTATTTTTCGAAAAAATACCTTTTAGATAAAAATGAATTTTTTTTTATTTAGCTAAAACATCTGTGAACCAAAATGCACCGCAGCTGTGCTGCTGCAGTACTGGTAGAGTAACTTGTGTTTTGTTGCCTGCTGTGCATGTTACTGGTAGTCATGCCACCACTAGAGACACAAGGCAATAGATGTACAGTGAACTTCAGCTCATCTTGCTATATCCAAAGTTTGTAGAGTAATTTGCGGAGAAAAAAATATCCTTTCTTATCACAATGTTATTTGCCTTCATCAAAGATGGAGATTGTTATTTGTTTGTGTGAGTTTATTTCTTATTTTTCTAACAGCAATACAATTTTGTTTGTATTTTGATTAAATGCAATGTAATCTTTTCAGCTCGCAAGGTGACAAAATGCTTTTTTTTTTACCCTTTGCATGTTGGTAGGAGTTTTTGTCGCGATTAATCCCTGTAGGAATCGTGACAAAAATCACGACTGAAGCGCAGAGGGTTAACGTGGGAGATTATTTTATATTTTTTTAAGTAATTGGTGTTACTCACAAGTACATGTGTAATACCAGGGTAACATCTAATATTGAACTGCCTGTATTGTCAGCTTAAGTAAATTTCAAACATAGCAAAGTGCCTTGAGACCCAAACATTTTGTTTTATCCGGTTTGTTATGAGTGACATTAAAATATATAGTGGCCTCTGAAAAATCTGAAAATGCATTGTTACCTAAATCTATGGGTTTGTTTTCTTTAAATCTGACTTTGTTATAAACAAAGTTGATTGTACTTCTGTATGTTATGTACGTCTGTCTTTTCATGATTCACATTGTCACAATGTGTATTGGCATCAGAGATGACTACATGGACATTGTCTTTGGATGTTGGTGTAATGTCAGTAAAGAAACATGCTTAGAAAAGACAGAACACAGTTGTCTTGTAACTGTCTCTTCTAAGCGTGTTTCTTTCTGCATTGGGTTACTCTCTGCATTTTACACACTTGGCCGTCACCTTTTTGGTCTGGATTTTGTTAATATTTAGTCAAAATCTAGCCAGGACATCTGGGAAAACAACCTGCTTTACATTAACTCTTTCGAGACGTGCCGCATCCGGATTCGCGGCTTTGCGCCGCGAATCCGGATGCAGCACGTCTCGAAAGAGTTAAGCTCTTGTGATATCTAACTTTGTTTTGCAAAGTTTACTGTATGCATGGGTTAAATGGGACACAAACTAAACCTAACCCTTTGGGTGTTGGTAGCAGTTTTAGTCATGATGATTCCTGCAGGAATTCAGAGGCTAACACAAACGATGTGATGAAACATGCATTTACTCACACACTAAATACAGTACATTTGCTCAGTGTGATGGGTCAGCAGAGCTACTTAAGTTTTGGAAATTGAAATTGTTTGCATTTGTGAAGGGGCTAGTACCAGTATATCAGTACCAAAGCAGAGAAAGGGGGATAGGGTGGGGAAGAGGTTATGTGTCCAGGAAAAAAACAATAAACGGTGATATATACAAGAAGAGAAAAATCTTTTGCAAGAATAGGGATTGAACCATACACCTCTCACATTCCTGGCAGGTGCTTTACCATTGCACCACTGATGCTGAGTTGGTATACCTCACCCTGTACCTAGGTTAAGTGCACTAGTGGCACCATTACTGAGATATTCACACTTTTCCGGTCGTTTAAAACTGCGCACGCAGGTAGACTTGAACACTCGTAGTGTGGTCTCGTACCTTCTACAGTTCTAGCTATAGGGTATTGCTAAGCACCATGCTGTTTGTCAGCTGCAACATGTGTGGAATTCTCAGACACACTACAAAGAGATATGGATCGACCATGATAGCTGTACTAGTTGTGCTATGATAGTCAAACGTCACGTGATTCTTTCTCCGAGATTTCTCAATACAAGTACAGAGAGCACACGCTCTAAGTCAATCTAGTGCACAGGACTGGTCCGATCAACCAGTCAAGTGCGAAACTCACAACAATGGCGCCGCTAGTGCATTTCACCTAGGCACAGGGCGAGGTATACCAACTCAGCATCAGTGGTGCAATGGTAAAGCACCTGCCAGGAATGTGAGAGGTGCATGGTTCAATCCCTATTCTTGCATAAGATTTTTCTCTTGTAAATATCACTGTTTAGCCATAAATGTAGATCGTCTGTCAGAAGGATGTGTCCACAGTTGTAATTACTGGTGTCATCATGATCATGTTGTCAGATCTGTAACTCCAAGCTCTTATGATATTTTTCATAAGTCTATTATAATGATATAATGTATCATCAGTTTTGTATCAGTGAGTCTTTTACTGTTCTGGGGTCAATTTTGTGGCTTCTTGCTCAGTGATCTGTGTGCAGCATATAATGTATTAAGCAATTCAAAGTTGTCCACATAAACAATTCTTATGGTCTTATAAATGATTTGTAACATATTTTTGGGTACATAATTCTTTAACATGTATTTTCTGTCAGTTGTCTGTGATACCTGCAACTGAAAGATGCTAATGTTGATTAATGATGATGATGACCAGACTCGGTGCACTCACACAGAGACTGTTGTTTGTTGGGATTGAGACTGCTCAAACAGTTTAACACCTGTCCATAGGGTCAAAGGTCAAGCACCCATCCAGCTTGTACCCATTTTCAGTGTCCCATTAATGAAATAACGCTTTTGTTTTTGCTTGTACAAGTATTATGCAGTCAGGTATAGAGTAATATTTTAACTTGTTTTTGCGGGGCTGCCTGTTGTAGGCATGCACATTAAGCAATACTAGTCACATTTATCAACTGAAAAATCACAGGGGTCTGTGAAAAACGGATGACAGAAGCAGATTTTTCTTGTTGTATTGTTACTTGATATTATTATTTTTATTGTTATTTTTCTGTTTTTGATAGTGATTGATAACGATTTATGACGGAGCTTGGTTGTTGCATTTCAACAGAGAAATGTTTGGGATATGTACAACAGAACCTGTTTTGAACAACCATCTTTTTGTAGGAAAGAACGTGGTCTTAACCCATATCATACTGAGGCTAAAAGCTTCAGATTTGTACACTGCTATATGCAAGCTACATTATAGTACTTACAGATAAGGATATAGACAGTGGCTTTAGTTCAAGGGTGGTGCCAGAATAGCTTGGCGCCTAGAGGCGCCAAGCTATTCTGGCACTACCCTTGAACTATTTTAGTCAAAATTATTTCACACACTGGTGTATTCCGAATGATTAGGGTTAAAAGAGAGGTCTTCTCTGAAGAGAAGTCTCTTGAAGGGCAAAAGAGTCACCTGCCATTAAAGACCATCATTTGGGTGGCTACTTTAATGACAGGTGATCTCTCATAAAGGTGGTTATTTGAAAAAGGGTCTGCTGTATCTACAGTCTTCCGTCTCTAGTCCATTGACCTCCTTAACCCATTTAGCACCAACACCCTACAGCAGGAGACTGATTGACCATGATAATTCAAGGGTAGTGCCAGATTAGCTTGGCACCATTAGGCGCCAAGCCAATCTTGCACTACCCTTATTCCTGCAGGAATCATTGGGACAAAAAGCGCTAGTGACAGCCAAAGGGTTGACCCTTTTAGGTTCAACACCCCTACAGCAGGAGATTGACTGACCATGATAATTCAACTTGGCGCCTTCAGGCGCCAAGCTAATCTGGCACTTTCCTTGAATTATCATGGTCAGTCTGCCTCCTGCAACTGGTACATAGTCGTTAAGTAACACTTCCAAAGTTTGGAAATGTACCCCTGGGGCTACAAGGGTTAAAATAGATGTGCATGTCAACTACCTGATTTTATGTACATATGTATAAATGTCTTTGAGAGACATCATGTAACTTGTATTGATGTTTAGCCTATGTTATAATTATGATGGCATTTACAATAAACATTCCATGAGTAAGCAATTCCTTTTGCATGTCACGTGTTAATCTGTACCATTACAAGCACATATTCAAGCAGAGTTATCCTTGAGCTGGCAACATACCCTCCCCATGGAAATTAGCCCAAACTTCCCAGAAGAATACTGAAGAAAAAAAATGTATACAATTATAAATAAGTGAATATAAAAAAGGCACAGGCACAATGTGCTGTATTTCCAAAGGATGCAAGTCTCAGTAATTCTAAGAAATAAAAGTACATGTCACATACGTTTTATATGTACTAAATGTTTGTGCACTGAACAAGAAGTAGGCCTCAGGTGGTATTTTTTCTCTCCATTAGGCACAACTGTAGGTGAGATTGGCCAGGGTCAATCGTGATACCACTGAAACAAACTTAAGCTTATCTGTCACTGTATGTGATACGATAAGATGTTGAGTGACTGCATAATAGGACATGTCAAGTGAGCGAACCATATGGCAACACACATCCTTGTCAAACCGAAGACAATATCTTGTCTAACATAACAGTCATATACTGAGCCCCTTCGTCGCTAGTGATGACAAAGTTCATGTTCGTTTGTTAATTCAAAACAGCAAGCCATCCAAGAAACGTAGGTACTTAGGGGTGGCAGCAAGAGGCATAGATCCTCATGAGCCCCCGCAAATGCGGGGGCTCATGAGAATCTATGTCTCTTGCTGTTGGATCCGGTTCAGTTTTTCTCAGCAGGGAAGGGGTTACCACGGGATCGCTCCCTCGATCTGGGAATGTAAATGGGTCTCTGCAAGCAAGAGGGATTGATTCTCATGAGTCCCTGCTACTGCAGAAGCGCATGTTAATCTATGCCCCTTGCAGGTGAAAGGTACCAGCCTAGGGACTGTCAGCGTGAAGAAAGATACAACACTTTTCAAGCCCCCACCACCCACACTGCGATGTAAGCATCAAATTAATCCTTTGGCTGTCGGTAGCGGTTTTTGTTGTGATGATTCCTGCAGAAATTGTCACGACAAAAAAATGCTACAGACAGCCAAAGGGTTGACACATTAGCTCTGATGCATTATAGCAGAGCTTGTTGGCAGACAACAAGCTCCACGACCTCTTTCTCTGCTGCTGGGAAAAAGGAACACTACCAAAGGATCTCCGTGATGCAGTCATCATCACCCTGTACAAGAACAAAGGAGAGAAGTCTGCCTGCTCTAATTATCGTGGAATTACCCTGCTGTCCATTGCCGGGAAAATTCTCGCAAGGTTGCTCCTGAATCGGCTGGTACCTGCCATCGCTGAAGACCACCTCCCAGAGGGCCAGTGTGGCTTCAGAGCCAACAGGAGTACCACTGACATGGTCTTTGTGCTGAGACAGCTTCAGGAGAAGTGCCGCGAGCAGAACAAAGGGCTGTACGTAACGTTTGTCGACCTAACAAAAGCGTTTGACACTGTGAGCAGGCAAGGTATGTGGCAGATCCTGGAGCGACTAGGTTGTCCCCCAAAGTTCCTCAACATGATCGTCCAGCTCCACGAGGACCAGCAAGGACAGGTCAGACTAAACAGTGACCTCTCAGAACCATTCCCCATTCGCAACAGCGTGAAGCAAGGCTGCGTGCTGGCACCGACTCTCTTCACCATCTTCTTCAGCATGATGTTGAAGCAGGCCACAGTGGACCTCGACGATGACGACGCAGTGTACATCAGGTATCGTCTCGATGGCAGCCTGTTCAACCTCAGACGACTGCAGGCCCACACGAAAACCCTAGACCAACTGATTCGTGAGCTGCTCTTCGCTGATGACGCTGCCCTCGTTGCACACACAGAGAAAGCCTTGCAGCGCATTACGTCCTGCTTCGCAGATGCTGCCCAGCTCTTTGGACTTGAGGTCAGTCTGAAAAAGACAGAGGTCCTTCATCAGCCAGCACCCAAGGAAGAGCATCGCGCTCCCCACATCACCATCGGCGAGTCCGAACTGAAGTCTGTACACCAGTTTACCTACCTTGGCTGCATCATCACGTCAGACGCCAAGCTGGACAAGGAGCTGGACAACAGGCTGGCAAAAGCGAACAGTGCTTTCGGGCGACTATTCAAGCGGGTGTGGCACAATCAACAGCTGAAAAAAGGCACCAAGATTAGCGTGTACAGAGCTGTCGTCCTCACCACCCTGCTGTACGGTTCCGAGTCCTGGGCCCTCTACCGCAGCCAACTACGACTCCTCGAACGCTTTCACCAGCGCTGCCTGCGTACCATCCTCAGCATTCACTGGAGTGACTATGTCACCAACGTCGAGGTCCTTGAACAGGCGGAAACTGTGAGCATCGAGGCTTTGCTGCTGCGGACACAGCTTCGCTGGGCAGGGCACGTCTCCAGGATGGAGGATCATCGCCTACCCAAGATCACTCTGTTCGGCGAGCTCGCCACTGGACACCGAGACAGAGGGGCACCAAAGAAGAGATACAAAGACGGTTTCAAGAAGTCGCTTAGTGCCTGCCAAATCGACCACCGCCAGTGGTCTTCGCTTGCTGCGGACCGAGACACCTGGCGCTCCACCATTCACAAGGCAGCCGTCTCCTTTGAGGACTCTCGCAGAGCTAACCTTAAGGACAAGCGGCTTAGAAGAAAAAACAGAGTTGTCGTAACTCAGAACCCTGACCAGACCTTCCCCTGCAGCCACTGCGGTCGAACCTGCCTGTCCCGGATTGGCCTCCGCAGCCACGAAAATGCCTGCAGACGACGTGGGCAAGCCCTATAGAATCTTCGTTCGCGAAGTCAAGCCAAGAGAAGAGAGATTATAGCAGAAGATGGATCAATCATGATGTTTCGTATCAATTTTAGCCCACTTAATCAAATTTCAAATATAAACGATTTGAATTTCCAAAACTTCTGTAGCTCGCTTTAACTTGCCCTTAGCACCACGTGAATGTTCTGTGTTTATGTACAGTGTGCGAGTGAATGCACATGATTCACATGAGCGTGCTTGTTGGGTTCAGTTCGCGGCGGCGCTTTGAGCCGATTTTCAATTGGGATAAAATGCCTATTTAATGCGCTGATTTATTTATTTATTTTTGTTTCAAGGATAGAGCCAGATTAGCTTTAACGCCCAGCTAATTTGGCACTACCTTTGAATTATCATTGGTTGATCCATCTCCTGCAACTGGTATAGTAGTTAGCTGACAACTCCAATATAAGGGAAATGTGGATGGGCTGTGGGTTAATATCAATCAGAAAAGCATTTCCTACAAGTGGTTTTAAATTTTTGATGTCAGTATGTTGCATCTTCATGACTCTCTTCCTCAGTACACTTTGGGTTGTGTGGTTGAGGAAACCACCGTAGTTCTATCCCCACCTGTGTGCACAGAGATGGGAAGAGAGAGGACAGAGAGGCAAAGTGTGTGGAAGAGGTTACAATGTTCACTCGTGTATTTACATTTTGCAACTTCAAACATTTTCAGATGGGTGAGATATGCACTTCTGCTAGTTCATGTATTGGCCAGACCACATAAATGCTGATAATTATAGTACTGGCAAAACATGCTTGGTAAATACATGTAACAAACACCACTACTGCCTATCGTTTTTGCACCCAAGGGACAACAGCTAGTATATTATGCAAGATGTCTTAAGAATGTTTGAATGCAATTTTTTAAATTGTTTTAAGGGAATCCATCTGGAAGGGGTAACAGCATCTTACTTTATGTTCATTTCTCCAGCCCAAACTACCGCCCCCACCCAGGTCTGCCCTAGGGGACTTGGGTGAGGTTAACTACTTTTTAGTTCCCAGCGTAACCTTGCTGAGCCCGACAAGGTGGGTTTTTCCCTCTATTCTGGGGCATGTGTTTGTGTCTACCCTTGGTCCATTCACCTGTATTTTTTAAATTCTCCCTACTGTCTGTGCTGCCTGTAGCTCTTGATATTGGATGTGTGTTGCTAAATGGGCTTAGGTATATTTAGCGTATTAGACCAGCTGGGATACATTCAATATTGTGTTTAGTTTTTTTTTCACAAGCAGTGCAGGCACATCCTGAGAAAGTCTTGTTGCTGTCGGGATGTTAAGCAACGTACTACCTACCTACCTACCAAACTACCGATGGGCAATTTGGCTGTCGATCAGTTCCCTGTATGGCTATACTTTTTCAATGAAAAATAATAAAACTGAACCTTTTTTTTCCCCAGATGTATGTGGGTATGGGTGTATAATACTGATTGTATGACTGAAGGAGAAATCTGCACTTCAATAAAATATAGCCGTTTCATTGCTTCTAACGCTAAACAAATGGATAATTTTAACTGTATCGTTATCAGCTGTGTGCTTCTGGGCATGTAGACACAGAGCAAAGCTTCCGTCATTATCAACGTTAATCGCTTCTGAAGTTGACATCCTGGAGGAGGCTGAGGCTAAGATTGTAGAGGTTTGGTAAGTACACCACTGCATACAGTCTGTTTGAAGTAGCAGTTGTTATGGAGATAATGCCACGTATTTGCATTTATCTCCTTCGTCGACGTTTCCCCAAAATATCCGCCAAGGCGAGATAGGCCGTTGCCCATGAAGCGGCCAGGTATGATAATGTTTTGGGCCACCCTGCTATCATTTCTGTCTGTGTACACCGCGGCAGCTGCGTTCCGACATATCTGCGGATACACAGATAAGCAGCGTTCGTGCCCCGTATACCGTGTGATAAGTACGCGGTATATCAAGGCTCTGCAAACTGGCACACCTTATCTCATGTTGAAACTGATCTCCACACAAGCAGAACTGTCCAAACTATTGTATGCAAATGCGAAGCCTGCTGCATTACCAATATTGCACAGAATACTAACGATCGGTCGCACGATTCGTTTAGAAACAAAAATCGTCTGCTGGCTGCGGATGCTGGGAGGATTCAGTTTCTGAGAGTTGCCTCCCGTAATCGTAGGTGGCAGAGAGAACATTTTATGATGGCTGTCGACTAGTGGTCAAACCAGCTTCAGTCATGAAGTTTTTGCGTTTTTCCGTGTCAAAACTGTATTACGCACTCTGGCGGTTGAACCCTTTCTTCCACTTCTATTGAAATGGATAGCCAAAAGAGCGACAGCGGTGAGTTGGAAGACCCGCAATCACCAGAAAAAGACAGAGGTTCGACAGCACTTGCAGACGACGTAAACGGGAAAAGTTATGTGGCTGATGGAGCTGTTTCGGATCAGTCGCATACCACAGAGGATCAACGCGAAACTGTGGAGGCAAAGACGACGTTACAGTCCTTCTGCCAGCAGCTTGAACTTCAGGGGTTTGACCCAATGGATTCGCCACCGCCACGACCAGCTTCACGTTTAGACATATACACACAGTTTGCTAACTCCAGCATAGTGTCAGGGAGTGAAAACAGAAACACGCACAGGAAGACAGGGGCTGATATGAGAATTCTAGCATCGTACATGCACTCTTTAAATGAAACAAGAGTTCCAGAGGCTATCCCACCGGCAGAGCTTGATAAGTATCTGTCTTCTTTCTTTCTTGTTGTACGCAAATCAGACGGTAGTGAATATGAACCCTGCAGTTTGAGAGCAATGCTTGCAAGCATTGAACGCTATCTCCGCCAGAAGAACTACCCAGCATCTTTGACAAGAGACAGTGAATTTGCTAACATGAGAAATGTACTGAAACTGAAACAGCAGATGTTACGTTCACTTGGCAAAGGCCAAAAGAGTGTTGCAGAAGTTTCACAGTCGGCTTGCGTACGAGAGGGAAAGATAACCCGATTGTTTCAGTCACATGAGATGGGTCCATACAACCCCAACTCTATAATATTCTCCCTTTGCTTCTTTTTCTGTATGTATCTCAAACTGCGCAAGTCTACAGAACACAAGAAACTTCTCTGGGGTGACATCATGCTGTGCCAGGACTACAACAACAGAGAGTACTTGACATTCTCCCCACAGATGCTGAGTCGAATCCATGCCTCACAACGACTAAATCACAGATTGGCCAATGCCCGAGTATGGGCTGAGCCTGATGTACCAGAGAGAGACCCAGTAGCACTGTACAAATTTTATGCACAAAAACGCCCACCAAATATGAACCAGCCATATGCACCATTCTACCTCGGTCTGAACACACTCAACTGCCCCATGGCAGGCCAGAACTGGTACCGACCAGCAGCCATGGGAATCAACAAACTCAACGAAATGGTACGACAGATCCGTGACCTCACAGGGCTCAAGTCCTCTAATGACACCAGCCCCATTCAGTACTTGGCCCCTAATTCACAAGACTTGTCCATTGGCTCTGAGTTTTCAAATGCCAGTTCTGAGCCATCAAATTCACGAGATGGTAACAATCAGGATGGTTTGGACTTTACCATGGGAGATGATACTCCGGCTGCCTCACCACAGCTGACAATTGACATTGACGATTCATGCAAAGAGCCCAGTGCCTCAGCATCAGCAGAGCAAGCAGCCCATGAATTGGAGAGTGGTGATGAAGCGCCAGGATTGAGATCACCCAGTGTGCGAGGCCCAGAGGAAGCCCAGAATCAGCAGTCTCCATACTCAGGTACCTCTGGTGGTGGTGAAGGTGTCGATATTTTTCAACACAATGTACACTCAGCTGATGGCTCAAGAGGCTACTTTTTCTCTTCTGAAGATCCAGGTGTGTCCCATTTTGTTGTTAAAAAAGAGTGCACCATGACTTATGATAGCTTTGTGGAATGGGGGGTGGGGTAGAGATTCAAACTTGCCCACATTTTAAAACTACGGGGGTCAGTTGCATGAGTGAGCTTATTTCTGTGCAAGCCACTAAGCATGATGCTCCTGTATATCGGAGCATCTTGCTTAGTGACTTTCACAGGACAGCTCACTCATGTAACTAGCCCCTGAATTTTTTTTAATAAAAAAGGCATTGGTACAGTACTCAAATTACATATATATTTTGAAGGAGGAATTTACTTCCATTTCATTATTTTAAGAAGGCTGTGAAACAGCCATACTGGTTGTCAGTCAGAGCTGATTTTAATGCTGTCAAGAGCTCCTGGCTGCCTTGCCATGAAAACCTATTGGTTATAGCACGTATATACTACTGAAATGCGAACAGACTCACTGGTCAAACTGGTGTCAGCAAGAGTTATAGTTCTTAATGCGACACCACAACTGCGAGTACCCATGAGGATCTAAGCTCTGGGCAGTTGAATCATGTTGACTTTTTCTTGGCAGTCAAGGGGTTTAAAACCAAAATTAGAATTTTATAAACTGAAAGAGTAAATGTGTGTATTAATTACTTTCTGATCTCACATCCAGATAAACTGGTAAAGATGTACTTGCAGTCCTCAGCATATCTACTCTAACAGATTTAAGCTGGCTGCAGAGCTACAGTCAGCTTAGTTGGAGAGGGCAATTATGACACAGTTGTCTTTTCTAAGGTTTTCTTTGTTTGTTCTTTTTGTGTTTTTTTTTTTTTCCTTCTTTTTTGTAGTCATCTTTTGGGTCTGAATTTTACAGTCAGCTTGAATCAGTGCAAGTGGAGATAGGCTGTTAAAATGAAAGTATTTGTTTGCAGATGATGATGACCCAGAGGATTTTATTGGTGTGGAGCAAGCCAAGGAGCTGGTGGTGGACATCATCCAGAGAATGGACCTGGCCGACATCGTGCACTTTGACCGCTGGCTCAAGACCATGCGCATCACTCGTGAGCCTGTCACAGGTCAGTCACAACTATAGAACTTCCTGCTGATTTGGGTTGCTTAAAAACAGTAGTAACACTCTTGTGCATGCAGTACCGGTGGCTGCATACACAAGAAGTTAGTATATTAAAGGGTCAGCTCCTGAAGACACCTTCGGGCACCTTCACTAAGCATGCGCTATCCTTCCTCACTGACAGTTAGGATTTAGGTGAACCACCTGGACTAAGTAGTAAGTGTGACATATTCTGGATGACACTTTACGTATATGGTGTGTTTGCAGGTCAAGTAATTTGCAAGGATGGAAGGGAAGGAGCAGATGACCCATACAGCAGTGGTTCTCTAGGCAGAAATGGTGGTCGTGGTGGGGGGACCAGCAGTGCAGATGTGGGCATGAACATCTTGCTGAACATCTCTCTCACACCCCATGCCATGCGAGGGCAAGGGCCAGTCACAGTACAGGCCACCACAATAAATGCGTCGGACCTGACCGCCCATAGTTCATCCTTCGGGGCCATGCCTGGGGGCAGGCAGGCGCACGCTGATGCTGTGTCTGATTTCGGCCTGGGACGCAGTGGTTATGACCACCACAATGGGAGCAGGGTGGCGGGGGACACACCTCTGGACCTTGTGATCAATTCTGTGCGTGGAGCATCAGCATCTCCATCTGAGGCAGCACGATCAACATCCAGATTTAACGCTGCTGGCAGCTTCAGCCATCGCACTAGCTCTCCCATGTCTGCAGACTGCTCACCTGCCAAACAACGAAAACTGTCCAACGATCCCACTTGCGTAGTCTCCTCACAAAGCCTTTATGGCCAGTCATCAAGTGTCTCTTTGGCACCCAAACACAATGCCTCTCAGAGTGCTTCGCGACAACTCACGCGACCAGCAGGTCACTATGAGGGCAGCCGACGCAAGCCCAACCCTGCATTTCTCACGCACATACGGCCGAAGGCCGCACACTCTGATACCAGCAAAACTCAGCATGTCTCTTCCGGGCGGTCCATGGCCAGCACTACAGCAGCAGCCAAGTCAAGTGAAGCTTCGGACATTCAAGCACAAGTACTCAACCTGAAGCAAGAGATTGACTAATGTGTACATATCATATTAGCAAGAAAGATACTTTATAGAATCTGGTGTAGGCTGCCAGCAAGCTTTCTTGGCAGCCCTGCACCAGATTCTGCCTGGTATTTTCTTGATAATCAGGGATAGGTCAGCCTCGGTAATATGCGCATCAATATATCATGAAGTCAGATATATATAGCGTGGTCTAAGTCGATACCAATGGGCAAAATGTCCTCTGGCCTACTTTAGCCTTTAAAGCTGACGTTTGGCCAGAAGAAATTTTTTTTACTCGGTGTTTTTTATTCACAAGCCTATGTAAGTTTACAATGACTTTAACGTGAACACCAATAACATGGTCCAATTTTATGGCCCCCACATATCATGATATAATGAGGCTGACCTGTACTCAACCTTAAGCAAGAATTTGATGTTTACGTGTCAAGAAAGAAACTTTGCAAAATCTGTCCTAGGGCTGCCACAAAACTTCACAGCAGCTGTACAACAGATTCTGCTAAATATCTTTCTAGCTAATATCCAATGGCAGAATCAGAAAAGAGAATCCATGCTTCTAATTCTATGTATATATATATATATATATATATATATATATATATATATATATATATATATATATATATATATATATATATATATATATATATATATATATATATATATATATATATATATACATCATGTTTCCTTGCTTGTCTTACTACCCACCAACCCCTAACCCTCAATATGCACTAGCCCAAATGAAGAATGACACAGGCTTTCAAATCTATGGCAGCCGTTTTAAGCAGAGATTATACAGATCTATATAAAGGAAACATTTGATCAGCAAAGCTGTTAGTGTTATGTACTCATGTTGGTCACACCTTCACTTCTCTGAGCAACATCTCCTCCCCCCCCCCCCCCCCCCCCCCCTCTTTGTCACCCCCATCTTGCCCTCCACCTTCATGTTTTGGTTTTGATATTTTTGTCATCAGACCAGGTCACACTTTCTGAAAAACGTTTGATTTTGCAGCTTTCTGTTGTCAATTGCTGCTGTGTGAACATTTATGTCCTGCCAGTGAAATGTCTACATGTGTAATTTACAAGTTCAGATATACTGCCATCTATGGTAGCTAGAAATATATTTTGTATGTTATGCAAGGTCTAGGCTTAGTGCTGAGAGAAATTGTGACGCAAGTCCATCCCACATCTTGTCACCTACAAGAAGTCTCGATATTGATAACTAAACTCCCACCCTCACCCCTTGGGGGATGGGGATTTGGTTGTCAATATTAATGAATCTTCTTTGGGTTTCAGTTTGAGTGCTATGTGTAAATAGAAGAGGTACATCTTGCATCGGCTAAACAATGGCAAGACTGATTAACCTTTCAGCTGTTGGTAGTGTCATGTCACGATGACTCCTTGTAGGAATCATCACAACAAAATTTGCTACTGACAGCCAAAGGCTTAAAACTATCCAGGTTAATCAGTTACCACTTGTGAGCTGTCATGGTCAATTTATGTCCTGATGTCTCATAATGGTAATGTGTATTAGAAACATATGCGCTTGGCTTTAAAAAAAAAATGAAAGAAATCTCCATATCCAGCATATTGTTCCATAAGGGGAAAGAGTGTGTAACTGCTGCATACAATTCATGAAGTGACGCTGAGAGTTGAACTCTACATATTTGTAATATTGACATAGATCACCTCCTTGTGTGTCAGAATATGACCGACCTTTAAGTTGTCCCCACTTTGCTAAATGAGCCCCGGAAGGGGCTATTGTGACTCATAGTTTCTAGGGGTATGCATGCAACATGTAAAGCACAACACAGTTATCTGCACAAATCTTTACATGTATCAGGCTAAGTGAGTTGTGTGTCACGATTAAACTGCTTTAATATATACTGAGGAGCAAAAGAAATGCACAATTTTTTTAAATTGTTGCATTTCTTTTGCTCCTCAATATATTCTGACAAAACTGTAGCCTGTGCTCCCGAGTCAGTGTTGGTGCTATGGCAAAGGCTCATCATAACTGGTTGTGAAATACTGCACATGTAGTTTGAATTTGCATACAGTGATTTTGGTCATGATGGTGTGTGGCACATGTTGTGTTTAACCCCTTCAATGCCTTTTAATGCGGACTGTGTTTCCAAAGCCGTTTATCGGTAAATTCAACGTATCATGTCCCCATACATCAGAGGAACATACAGCATGGTTTTGGAAAGAGGCATAGATCCTCATGAGCCCCCGCAACTGCGGGGGCTTATGAGGATCTATACCTCTTGCAATTGGGTGGTGTTCAAGCTTCTCAACAGTGAAGGTGTTAACCCCTTCATTTCCAGCACAGCAGACACCATTCTCATGCAAGAGACAAAGATCCTCATAAGCCCCTGCAGTTGAGGGTTGGCCCTTATTTATAGAGCAGGACCTGTTTTGAGTGACCACCCGTATGATAGAGCACCTGTCATTAAAAACCATTATTCAAGTGACTTCATTCACTTAAATGGTGGTCTTTATTGACAGTTGACACTTTGTCCTTCAAGACTTCTCCAGAGAGAGCACTTATTTTTTAAGACCACTTTTCTTGCAGAAAAAGGTGGTTGCTTATAACAGGTTCAGCTGTGTTGAATTTAGTTGTCAGACGGACCAGGTTATCTGGCAGTAATTAAGTGAAGGTTTCAGAACAGTTCAAGCTGGTGGCAGTGAATTGGTTAAATCTGTAACTCCCAAAATAAAATGACTTCCATTCTAAAGAATGGAAGTCACTTTGTTCTGGGAGTTAATGGGCTAATGTTGCCTTTAGTGAATTGACTGTACATAATTATATTGATACACATAGCTCAGGGTTTCGAAATACTTTTCAAAAGTACGGGGCCCTTCGGGCCCCCTGTTAGTAAAGTAGGGGGCCCCACAGGAAAGTAAGGGGCTCATGAACTGTCGCATGATTTATGGACAAGACAGCGAAACATAGGAACTCTCCTTTGCGGGAGGAAGCGGCTTTAGCTAAAAGAAGAATAGCGAGCGGCAAACAGCAGAGTGAAGGTATCGCGCTAGACTGCTATGCAGCAAAGAGAGGTTGATGCAATGCATACCATGCTAAAAATAGCCAGCCACGTGTGTTTGGTGAAAAGTTCATGACCTGTGTTGGTACTGCGCTGATGCGCTGAGTACCTCCTACCGCTGCTTTGAGACAAAGTAGGTCTGAAAAGAAGGGGGCACGTCAGGCTCGGTGGACATGAAAATAGAGGGCCCTAGGCCAAAGTAAAGGGCTTTTTGCCCCGGGCCCCCAGTTATTTTGAACCCTGTAGCTGCTAGAGTGACTGTGTGTGTATGTAAAACAAAAGTGAATGTGTTGAATAATTTGTTTTGAGATTTGAGTGCACTCTGGTTCAATTATTCTGTCACAATTGAACATGTGACAGTAACTGTCATGTATTAACTCTTTCGAGATGTGCCGCATCCGGATTCGCGGCTTTACGCTGCAAATCCGGATGCTGCACGTCTCGAAAGAGTTGACCTCTTGGCAGCTACTGATGACACTGCAGGGAGGAAAAAACGAGTAGTTACGCATCTGCTCTGCTGAGTGGTGTCATCAGTAGTTAGTTATTTGGGTTTAACGCCAAGCAGGCAACTAAGGCCATCTCACGGCGGGTGTCATCAGTAGCAGCCAAGGGGTACATGTATAACAGAAAATTTACAGCTGTTGCAAGAGGATCTGAACCCTGTTATTTTTCTTTTATGTTATTATGTCTAAAGAAACTGAAAATACTGTAAAGAGAATTTGTAAACGGCATACGTTTATAATCAAACCAGACTGAATCAGTGGTAACTATTGAAAAAGTTGTTTCTTCATTATGTGGACTTCTTACCGGTCATCCAGATTATAATCTCATTTAAATCTGACAGGTAAAACTTGCTGCCATTTCCTGGAAACTGATCTGAATTACTACGGATGACAAGCTTTTGATCCTGCAGGATATTCAGCAGTATTCTTTTTTCAAAATGCTGGAAGGGCAGAGCTGTTTGTTGATTCTGAATGAACGTCACTGTAGAAAACTTTAGATAACCACCTTATGCATGCATCTGCTGGTACTGTATACAGTACTAGTGGCTGCATGCACAAAGGGGTTAGCCCTTTGCGTGTCGGTAGGTGTTTTAGTCGTGATGATTCCTGAAGGAATCATCACGACTAAAACCCATACCGACATGCAAAGGGTTAACATCCATGCAACTATCCTTCGTAAGGGTGAGAGCAAGCGACATTTCTCATTATTAGTCAACTTGGTTAGTGTTGTTTCATAACCGTACACTCACTTTTATGTTGATACAGCTTGAAATTGGTAGTTTGATTGGTCGCCCAGTGTTTGAAGCAGGCGTACATTTTATTTGTTTGAGAGACATTTGATTATTTATTTTGCTATTGCATATGTATATGATCATCTATGTTTCATGCTATGTAAGAACCCTGACAAGAGTTGTTTTTTTTTATGCTGGTACACGTGTGCAAGATTGGGGGCACTGTCAGATATTTGCTTTAATTAGAATGCATTGTCTTATGTACTTAATTTGAGATTTTTGGGCAAGTAATTCATTTTTTGTTCAGACATCAAATGTGTCAGTTGCATGGTGTATCTTATCTACATATATACATATCAATGTGTTTAACCCTTTCGGTGCCAGTTCATGCAGACTGTATTTCTGAAATCTTCGCTAATTCAACACACACAAAAAAAACTGGCTGTTCCAGGAACATGGATTCAAAGTAAGTGTCATCAAGAGGCATGCATCCTCATGAGTCCCCGCAAATGCGGAGGCTCATAAGAATCTGTACATCTTGCAGTTGGGTGGTGTTCACATTTTCTTAGCATTAAATGGGTTAGGACACAAAATTGTACAAATTTCTGTATCAAATGTGTTTGTTTTTTACAATAGAGACTGTCCCTAAATCACAAGTCATGTTAGAAAATGCATGGAGTTTTGGGTTAACCCTTGTAGCCCTGGATCCCTACAGCAGGAGATGGCTTGACCATGATAATTCAAGGGTAGTGCCAGATTAGCTTGGCGCCTTCAGGCGCCAAGCTATTCTGGCACTACCCTTGAATTATCGTGGTCAAGCCATCTCCTGCAACTGGTACATAGTCATTATGCAACATCTCCAAAATTTGAGAAATGGGACCTTGGGGCTAAAAGGGTTAAGTGAATTTGAGCAGCTTGCATCATCTGAAAGAGATCCAGGGAGAACCAAATGTTTCAGGACCCTAGCAGCCATTCAGACTACCATCCAGGTGACAGCTGGGAGCCCAAATTTGTTTCAACAGTTTGGTGTGTGTGTGCATTGTTTAATTTGCATTCACCTTTTGGGCTCCCAAATGTGTGAGTTTACTTTGTCCCAAAATAAATCTACATATGGCGACGGCCAAGTAGATTTGGTTCTCCCTGCATATCATAAACACCTGTAGTCACAGTACTTCGTGCTTCTTTTTGTTTGGCAAGAAGGGGCAGTCTCCAGTTGGCGGCAGTCATCCAGGGTCAACCAGCTGGAGGCTGTTGTCCCTTTGGCTGTTGGTAGCGCTTTCTGTCACGATATTTCCTGCAAGAATCATTGCAGCAAAAACAGCCAAATGGTTAACTGTACAACTGTCACGAAGATACCTGCTGCAGTGATGGTGGTGATCAGGCAAAATGGTCTCTATATATATATATATATATATATATATATATATATATATATATATATATATATATATATATATATATATATATATATATATATATATATATATATATATATATATATATACTGACGAGCAAAAGAAATGCAACACAATGATAAAAAAAATGTTGCATTTCTTTTGCTCGTCAGTATACTTCTCACTGTAAGTCTTGCTGTCAAGAGGGAAATTACCCGTGTTTTTTTGCAGTCTGATTTAATAGCAACTCCTATTCAAAAAAAGGTTTCTCATTCTAAATTAGTCACAGGCATGACAAAACCGTACAAGAGCTGTACAAGAAAAGAATTATTCTCAGGTTTAGCCATGTTGGTGGATTTGTTTAAATGGTGGTTGGGCATTGGGATTTGCAGTCAAATAAAGTTCACAGATTTTTACAAAATAACTCGGTCCAGTTTGGATTGTAGAAACAGATTGCTAGTGTTAAGGGTTTAGCTTGACCCAGAGGGCATGACCTTTGAACTATCGCAGTCAGTCTGTCTCCTGCAGGTAGGTGCCAAGCTAATCAGTTTGCTACCATTGAGCTGTGCTGAACAGTCCATCCTCAACTTTCCACAGGTCAGCACCATTATGACACCAATTACCAAATGTACTGATACTGTGTGTGCCACAGAAAAGAACCCAACAGAAAATAAACGCCCTTAGAAATGGCAGTTATAACAATTTATAAATTGTGTTGTAACTGTCATTACCCTTTTTCAAAATAGACACAAAAAGTATACAATTCGCTACTTATCTGTCATTCCTAAGTGTGTTTCTTTCTCTTTTGGGTTCTTCACTGCATTTAACACTCTTGGCAGTCACCTTTTGGGTCTGGATTTTGTATGTACCGTGGCCATGTCTTTTGTCTCCAGTTGAAATTTTCCCTCATAAAACCAAGTAAATTCAGCAACACAATGTTGGATTAGAAGTTCAGAAATTAGAAGTGGGCCAGAAGTAGTGGAATAGAAGCCTGGACAAGCATGCGACATCACATGTCTGTCCAGGCTTTTAACCCATATCACACGGAGGCTAAAAGCTTCAAATTTGTACATTGCCATATGCAAGCTATATTATAGTACTTACAGATAAGAATATAGACCGATGGCTTTAGTTCAAGGGTGGTGCCAGAATAGCTTGGTGCCTAGAAGTGCCAAGCTATTCTGGCACTACCCTTGAACTATTTTAGTCAAACTTATTTCACACGCTGATGTATTCCGAATGATAAGGGTCAACCCATTACATCCTGAGGCTGACTTTTGTAAAGTCTGCTTATTGTCCTATGAAGGCAACAGATTAGGAGATAGATCAACCATTTTAGTTCAATTGTGGTGCCAGAATAGCTTGGCGCCTTAGGCACCAAGATATTCTGGCACCACCCTTGAACTATCAGTCAAATTTATTTCAAGCAATGGGTGTATCAGGATGAATAATCCACTGTTTTTGTTGCAAAGCGTGCAATTTTGACGTACTTCTGATTTCTGGGAATTGTCTTTGTGGCAGTCCTGCTTGATGGCTGCCATGTACTGTGTTACACTGGTCTTGACCTGTATCAGAATGCTAAAGCGTATGTGTAATTTTACAGTGAAAAGGTTTATATTTATTGCTCTTTACTTACTGCTGCTCGGCATGCACGGCTCCAGTTTTTAGTGCCAATGGAAGGTGTTGTGTGGAGTTATTTACCCAATAAGCAAATGGTCGGTTGTCATGCCAATGACGGCTTCAGTTAGCCTGTGCGCGGCTGTGCACGGACCAACTGCTGGTGACATCGACCCAGTGGCCTTTTGCACACTGGATACTCCTTTATGATGGCTTACAGAGAAGGAATATTCATACTGCTGCCCAGTAAACTGCCAGGAACTAGTCACAGTTTAGGACCTACGTTTCCACTTTTTGATGCTGCTGACCAATTAGCAATTATTGCATATGTATGTCTTAATCCATTGCTTGTCCACAGTGCTTTTTGTTGAGATGATTCCAGCAGGTATCATTGTGTCTAAAAGCACTACTGATGGCCAAAGGGTTAATTTGCTGGTGATTTATGTGTGTATTGTGTTTGGTGTCAAGGTTTGCAAAATCATTATCAGCAACACAAAATTGTTTTTATTACCAGCCAAGGTGTAAAAAGCATTGTAATTAGTTTAACCCATCTAGCCTCAAGACACTTCAGCAGGAGATGGATCAACCATGATAATTCAAGGGTAGTGCCAGATTAGCTTGGCGCCAACAGGCGCCAAGCTAATCTGGCACTACCCTTGAATTATCATGGATGATCCATCTCTGCAACTGGTACATAGCTGTTTGGTGATCCCACCAAATATTGGAAAATGCAGATATGGGCTTGAACGGGTTAATTACTTGTTTGTAAAGCAGCTATGAGTGTTACACCAGCAGTTGTGCCAGTGGGTTATTTATGCTGAAGGTGATCACATAATTGTGTCTCCGATTCATGGACCGAATTTTCCACTGATCCTTGCAAAAAGAATCACAAATGATAAAGTGTTTTAGAGCTGTAAAGACAGTTGGCTGTCGGTAGCACATTTTGTCGCAATGATTCCTGTGGGAATCGTTGCGACAAAAGTGCTACCCAACAGTCAAAGGGCTATAAGATATGTGCAGAGCTCAGGGTGAATTTCTGCATTTTGCATTTTGGAAAGGGTTGGGGGGGTGGGGGGGGGGGGGGGGAGAGGAGTCTACAATACATGTCTTGTGAACTGAGTTTAAGTGTACTAGTAATACACAGGTTTGATTGTCATGCACAGTAGCTTGTGTACAGTATCTTTGTGCATTATTTATTGTTGCCTGAATGCGAGAAGTCTTAATGTAATGTTCCACTTAGCTGTTGCTGGAGCAGTGTGTGTACTGGTATGTTTTGTACAATTGTTACACATTTGATTTAAATGTAGATTGTAATGTACTTAAATTTGAATATATTTATGGTGTTGGTGTTAGGTTGTACATGCTGCGATGTTGATTACTTGTGTACTAACGAAGGTGTCAGTGTCATGAAACTGCTTTACGTTTTAAATACGAGTGTACCCTATAATTTTATACACATTTTTACCAATCACTATATTATGTAACTCTGTGTTATATTGCCATGTGTTATTTTTTCTGTTCATTTGTTTTGGATTTGAAGCATACTCTTTTGGTGCAATATTGCCCATTTTCAAGTTTCTATGTTAACCTGTTGGCTGCCAGTAGGACTTTTTGTTGAGGTGATTTCAAATCACCACAACAAAAAGCCCTACTCACTGCCAAAGCATTAACTCATTCGCAGCCAGCTGCATCTGGATGCATGGCTTATGCTGCGCATCCGGATGCAGCTGGCCATGAATGAGTTAAGGAGAGCTACTATTAACACGTTGAGCCCTAGGGCTGAAATTCCCACATTTGGGAATTGGCTTCTAACAACTGCATACCAGTTCAGGAGTTAACATGACTATGATAGTTCATGGGTGGTGCTAGAACAGTTTGGCCCTCGTAGGCACCAAAGCCGTACTGGTGCCAGCCTTGAACTGTCGTCGTGTAATCCTTGCCTGGTGTAGTGTTTTAAAGCTGTGAAGACAATTCTCCCTTTGTCTGTTGGTAGCGCTTTTTGTTGTTGCGATTCCTGTGGGAATTGTTGTGACAAAAAGCAATACCTGACAGCCAAAAGGCTGTGAGATATGTGCAGAACTCAGGGTTAGCTATTTAAAGGTTGGGGTCAGCTTTTATCTGGATGCTCCCATTAACTTCCTTTGTGCATACAGCGACTGGTACTGTAAACAGTACTAATGGCTGCATTCACAAAGGGTTAACTCATTCGCAGCAGCCGCATCCAGATGCGCGACATAAGCCATGCATCCGGATGCAGCTGGCCGCGAATGAGTTAAGTCTTATTCACCTGAAGCTTTTGTATTACGTTTTTAACCAAAGAAACTGTGGCATGGATTGTTGCCTCAGGCTCGTGATATTTAATCCTTTGGCTGTCAGCAGCGCATTTTATTAAGATGATTCCTACACAGGAATCACCTCAACAAAATCCGCCACCTCCAGCCAAAGGGTCGAAACAATAGGAACAGTGTAGCTCTTTGCCTTTGGACGTCAACTTCAGCCGCCGCGAGATTACGCTATCGGCGGTGAGATCCGCCCAGCCTGGGTTCACTTGCAGTGTGTGTGCTTGGCTATATTTGCGCTGAATGTGTCGTTACAAGCTGTTATCTGGCATGCACACTGGACCCAGAAGTGAACTCTTAACTCATTCAGCCTGGCGCACGTATTTCCCAAATTTGGGAGGCATCATCTAGCGACTATGCACCTGTTGCAGGAGATGGATCGACCATGATAATTTAAGGGCAGTGCCAGATTAGCTTGGCGCCGACAGGTGCCAAGCTAATCTGGCACTACCCGTGAATTATCATGGTCGACCCATCTCCTGCTGCAGTGCGTCAGGGCTGAATGGGTTAACAAAATTACTTAGTGGCAAAATAGTTAATACAGAAGTAGTAGGCGAAGACTTAAGAATTTAGCAGTTTAAATGAGAACCCAGTCAGCATAGGTCCTCGGGCCCATAACAGTGGGTAGCAGTGGGCCCTTGCACGGCTGTGTTGCCCACTGTGGCCGTTGTGGGCCTGAAGACGTTTTGCTACTGGGGAAAGCATCTGCTAAGGTGTCTTCCAAAACAGTTTTAGACTGGTCTGAGCGATGCGGATTTATGCATTTGGATAAAATTTCTAGTCCTAGGTTATTTTGGTGTGACCTAGATATTTTGTCAGCTGAGAATAGCTCTTAAACCAAAGAATTTATTTTACCAAAACTGAAAGGCTAAAATTTCCCATTAGTACAATTGCTTTTCAGTTATTCTTGCACCACTATGAGATTTGTTACCTTTAGCCCCAACGTGCTTGCAGCCACCACTACTGTAAACGGTACTGGTGGCTGCAACCTGTTGGCTGTCGGTAGCGTTTTTTGTCAAGGTGATTCCTGTAGGAATAGCTTTGACAAAAAGCGCCAAAGAGTTAAACATTGTTTTGCATCATTCTGTTTCCTGTTTTTTGACAAGAGAGAGATGGGTTTCCATATAATAGACTGCTGTAGAATTTGGCTGCCATGATGGATTTCATTTTGTGTAAACAAATGACTACTCGATGTGCGACCTAATTGTGTTGTCGGTCTTCAAATTGCACCTGCGGAGCTAAGAAGCACAGCTGAAAAGCCATACCACGCCGTGCTAGCTGCCGTGACCTTTACTCAAAATAATTGCCAGGTCAGTGATATTAACCCTTCTTACCCCAGGGCCACATTTCCAAACTTTTGGAGGTGTTGTCTAATGACGATGTACCAGTTGTAGGAGATGGATTGGCCATGATGATTCAAGGGAAGTGCCAGATGAGCTTGGCGCCTTCAGGCGCCAAGCTCATCTGGCACTACCCTTGAATTATCACAATCAATCCATCTCCTGCTGCAGGATCCCACACCCAAATGGGTTAAAGAACATGCTTGCATGGTTTTCCTTCATAGTCTTAGAAAAGGGCGGAACTGTTGACAACACCAGACACAAGTGAAATCTGCTAGTGACAGATTTTAAACAAAATTATTTTATTCTTTGCTTTTCAAAGCTAGCTGATTGGTTGATGTTGCCCTGATTTTCTTGATTGAAACTAATCAGCTTTTTGAGCATGCTATCTTAACCCTTCTGTATCCACTGGTACTTTAAACAGTACTGGTGGTTTATGTGTTAGGGGGTTAAAGTTTAATGGTTCAGCGATACAGTAATGTTGATGACAAAGGAAAAGGGTCAGCGTTTACTGGTCATCTTTTTTCCAAAATCGGTGCATCAGACACCATTAGCCTTTTGGCTGTCAGTAGTGCTTTTTTGTCGCGGTGATTCCTGCAGGAATCATCACGACAAAAGTTGCTACCAACAGTCAAAGGGTTATTAAATGCTGCACTGTACTGATGTATTTGTACTGATACACTGATTTAGATCTTCCCTTTCAGCACGTATTAAGCTGTAAAAAGTGTTGATCTGAAAAGCTTGAGTTCGTCATGTTATATACAGCAACTTTTTTTTCATTCGAGTTGTTTTAACCTTCTTTGCTTTACTACTTGCCAGTCCAAAACAGAATGTGATTTTTTTTCTTAATGGTTTACCCTTTGTTTTCGAATATGGCTTCCAAATCTATGGTGCACTCTATCACAGTAATGTTTATTTGTACTTGTGCATTTGTATCCGACGCTGTCTTTTCAAATATTTTGTCAATATTGTGGGATGTTCCCACCAGCTACTGTGTAAGTTAAGAACTCTCTGATGACATTAGCCACAGAAATCATCATGAATGATCCCAAACGTGTGCCTTCCAGTAGGCAAAGAGATAAGACTTTAGCAATTTAACTCATTCTACCCCAGACACACCACAGCAAGATCAGGATCGACAATGATAGTTCAAGGGTGATGCCAGAATAGCTTGGCGCCTATGGGCGCCAAGCTATTCTGGCATCGCCCTTGAACTATCATGGTCGATCTGTGTCCTGCACTGCAATGCAGTTTTCAGAGGACAACGGTAAAATTTGGGGATTTCGGTGATGGGGTAGAATGAGTTAAATGAGAACCCAGTTGGCAGAGGTCCTCGGACCCATGACGGCTTCAGTGGGCCCACGCACACCTGTCTGCGGGCCCACTGCATCCATCGTGGGCCCAAAGACGTTTTGCTACTGGGGACAGCATCTGCTAAGCTGTCTTCCCATGCAGATTTAGACAGGTCTGAACACCAAAAGTAAAATGACCTCATGATAAGCTTCACATCATGAATGTTGTTATGGACAGTTCTCTTTTGGAACGCAGTCATGTTGCGAAGCTTGCTGCTATGGAAAGCACACTTTCGGGACTGGCTAATGGTATACTGATGAGCAAAAGAAATATGACATTATGGGAATGATTGGAAACATTCAAAATACCACTTTGTGTTAATCATCGGAAACACATTAGTGTTTCCGATGATTAAAAAAATGTTGCACTTCTTTTGCTCTTGCGACTACTATCTGTCTGTTCTTATCAAAGAGTTTGATGTGACTCTTACACTGTAGCTGTCAAGAATGCTCACAGCTAGGTCAGTGATTTATGTATACCTTATACATTTGCTTTATGTTAGGCACAGTGTCTCTTCTATTTTGTTTATTTCTCTCGTTCTTTTATTCCAAGACAGACATGACATTTTCTTTTCTTTTATTTGTATTTGTTTAGAGAAAACATTTCTGTTGTGTAACGTGGTTATGGTTGCGCATCACTTCGCATAACATTCCATGTTGTATGGCTTGTGGAATAATCTTTACAGAACTTTCACTTCCAGTGCCAAACTGCAGGAGGTGGGTCTATCATAATAGCAAGAAGGTAGTGCTGGACTAGTCGGGCACTACGCTTTAGCTATCAGGATCAATCTCCTTCAGTTCTGTAACTCTGAGCATGTGATTTTAAAATGGCTCCGGAAGTGCAAGGGATAATTATTTTTGGTGTGAGGGCTGTATGTTAAAACGTGTAATCAAACTAAAAACATGCATCGAATCTCATAAGTTATTGAACGTTACCTGTGCTGTGGTGTTCTCATGTCTCTGTACCTTTTCATCGTTTTAATCATTGAAATATATGTTATGCGGTACTAGGTGGTATTGGATGGTTTCATATTTCAGCAAATTGACTTTTATTTTACATTTATATTGTACGGATAAAACAGCACTGCTTGACAGAACTGACAAATACCCAATTCAATTATCTTTATATTGGCAGGGAAAATATGGCATTATAAGAAATAAAGCACATTGCAGTTGCAGTATGTTTATGTGTTTGCTTGTATAATGAACTTTCCGAAATCACAAGTAGGTAAAAATTACACGTGTTTCAACCACTGCGGAAGAAAAGCCTAAACAAACATGCGTCACGTTTGTCTGGACTTTCAATCCATTGTTTTCATCAAAATGGATGCAATTCTGGCCAATTTATAATTTCGGAAAATTGTCTGTTTCAACCCATTTAACCGCACAGCTGCATTTCCAAATTTTTGGAGCTGTTACCTAATGAATATGTACCATTTGCAGGAGATGGATTGACCATGATAATTCAAGGTTAGTGCCAGATTAGTGTTTGCACCAAGCTGTTCTGGCACTAACCTTGAATTATCATGGTCAATCCATCTCCTGCGGTAGGGTGCTGGGGCTAAATGTGTTAATATACAAATGTCTCTTTGTTGTCACTCTCTCCTGTTTCTCACTGATGTGATTCTCTCCTCCGTATAGGTCTTAATTCGTTTTCCGGTCTCCCTCACTCCACCATTTTCACTCTCCAACGCGTCCAGAACAATGCTGCCCGCCTCGTCCTCAGAAAGAAAAAATCCGACCACATCACACCCCTGCTCAAACTCCTTCACTGGCTCCCCATCCCCCAACGCATCCAATACAAAGTTCTGTCTCTCTGCTACAAATCCCTGAACAACTGCGCTCCTGCCTATCTCTCCAACTCACTTCACCCCTACACACCTTCCCGCTCCCTCCGCTCTGCCTCCAACCCTCTCCGCCTCCACATCCCTCGCACCAAACTTAACACTTTCGGTCCCCGCTCCTTCTCCGTCTACGGTCCATCCATCTGGAACACTCTCCCATTCTCTCTCCGTCAGAAACACTCTCTCTCCTCCTTCCAGTCCGCCCTCAAAACTCACCTCTTTCAACAGTTTTAGCACTATATCACCGCACTCCCCACCCCAAGCTGACCGTCGTAATGTATTTCACTGTTTGTGGTACGTGAGTCATTGTCTAAAGCGTGCGCGAGTTGTGAGTGTGCGCTTAGAGTTATAATTATTATAAGATAAGCGCATTATAAATACCGTAATTATTAATTATTATTATTATTATTAACCCCAAGGCAGCGTTTCCCAAATTGTGGGGGTTTCACCTAACAGATGTGTACCAGTCCCAGATGGATCAACCATGATAATTCAAGGGTAGTGCCAGATTAGATTGGCGCATGAATGTGCCAAGCTAATCTGGAACTATTCATGAATTATGGTGGATCCATTTCCTGCTCTAGTGTGTCAGGCCTAAATGGGTAAAACCCTTTGTACATGTAGTCACCGGTTCTATTTTAACCCATTCAGTCCTGACACATTATCACAAGACACAGATCAATCATGATAGTTCTAGGATGGTGCAAGGATAGCTTGGCACCTGTTTGCACCAAGCTGTTCTGGCACCACCCTTGAACTATCTTGGTCAGTGTGTTTTCTGCACTGTATTGTGGTCTTCAGAGGAGGACTCCCAAAGTTTAAATTTCTGCCTCAAGCCTCAACGAGTTAAAAACCCTTGTGCATGCAGCCACCAGTAATGTAAAGCAAACATGATTTTTTTTTTTTAAAAAGCTGTTGACACAAACACTGAAAAATAAGTCTAAGAATTTTACACATTTATTTGTCACAGGTTTTCAGTTTCTTACTGACGGGACAATTGTAAACCACAGACACAACGAAAGTGCACATGCAGTTTCACTGCTAAATTAATGCGACATTTACAAGCTTGTCCATCAAAGTGAAAAATAGTTTTCAGTAAAAACCAACAAGTATTCGTAGAAAAATTCACAGATGTGATAAAATGCAAACATCAAGTACATTTATACAACTTTGTGAAAATACGTCGGACCAAAACTCGGTGTTTCACTCTTCGTTTTCATAGTTGGCGTGAGAAAGAATACAAATACAACTGTACTAATTCATAGATGTAATTTGTAATGTCAGTGTTCTACGAATATATGTATACCTCACAGTTCACAGGCACAATACCAGATTTTACAAAATATTGCAGGCCAAAAACAAACCCCAAAAATCATAAACAACCCCCCAAAAATATTGTATCACGCCCTCAGCATGCACTAATGAAAGACAACGCAAGGAAGAAATGTGAAGCCTGCTCTCATATTTTAACACAACTCATCAACGACTACATCTCCAGTTTATGAACACGTCCCAGTCTGTCAACGTTTTTAACCCATTCAGCCCTGACGCACTACAGCAGGAGATGGGTCGACCATGATAATTCAGGGGTAGTGCCAGATTAGCTTGGCGCCTATCGGCTCCAAGCTAATCTGGCACTACCCTTGAATTATCGTGGTCGATCCATCTCCTGCAACAGGTGCATAGTCATTAGATGACACCTCCAAAATTTGGGAAATACGTGCGTCGGGCTGAATGAGTTAACCCCTTCAATGCCAGTGATCGCAGACTTCCAGGTCAACAATTTTTGTTAACCCATTGCCTGTCGGTAGCAGTTTTGTTGCGACGATTCCAACAGGAATCATCTCGACAAAACATGTATTTTCTTCAAAATGTATTTTTTCGAAAAATACTTACCGATGACATTACGGTATGGAATGGTTCTTAGCTAGACTAATTTTAGCCAAAATTGTTGTGTACGAATATGGCAGTATTGGCAGATGAGGGGCGCCATAGCCTAGGCGGTAACCCGAGTAGCCTCCCTTCCATCCCATGCGGGCATGCGCCCAGCGGAAGCTCACCAGTCAGTTTCTTAGTGGACCAGCGGCAAGCGGGGCAGGTGGGAGGGTCCTTCGAGTAATGTCATCGGTAAGTATTTTTCAAAAAAATACATTTAAAAAAACAAAACATTTGTTTCCTCAAAACACATTACCAATGACATTACGGTATGGAAGAATCCCGAAGAGGAGGCGGGTGCCGCTATAATGACCCTAACCCCCAAATACTGGTCATTAGGACCGCCCTCCCTAAGCAACCTCCCCATAATTTTAGCTAAGATGCTAAGATACCTACGGCGCCCAGGGCGCCGGGACGGAGTGTTGCGTTGCCACGATGTCTCCCACCAGTGAAGGTTTCTGGCGCTGGATGGAGAGGTCCCTCAGGTAGAAGCGGGCGAAGGTAATCTGTGCTCGCCATCCTACGGCCGCCATAATGTCTTAGACAGCACAGTTGCTGTCGAATGCAAGGCTTACGGCCGAGGCTCTGACCGCGTGCGTCCTGAAGTTCATTCGTTTGGCTACATCAGGGGAGAGATCTTGGTAGGCGGAGCGTATCACCCATTAGAGCCAGGAGGATATCGTCTGGGCTGAGATGTCATTCTACTTGGGGACAGTGGGAGGAAAGGCGAGTGCGACCCCTGCGGAGCAGCTTGGTCCGGCGGACGTACACGCATTAAGCCCTCACCGGGTCCTGTTGTCTGGACCCACGGGTGGCGCCTGGGTCTCTCAATGCTGCATGGTGGCCAACTGTGGGGCAGCCAAGGAAATCAGGTCATCGCGAGAACGCCGGGTCGGGCAGCAGTTGAACTGAGCCGACCGTCCAGAGCTGCGAACAAGCGGGGCGTGCTGCTAGTCTTTTTCTACAACCTGGTAAGGGCCACTCGTCGGGTCTGTGGGGATTACCGGTGTTGGACCCTTTACCTGTGCTGGATGTGCAGCTCACTGACCCTGGAAGTGGACACGTGGGGCCAGTAAGAAGCAGGTCTTCCGCGTCCTGTCCGGTAGCTTTGCCAACTGGATCGGTTCGAAGCGGACAGAATTGAACCAAGTAAGGACCCCAGGCAGGTCCCATCGTGGCACCTGGGAGCGAAGGGCGGGACGTTGTAGACCGAAGTGGGCCATCAGGTCGGCGAGGTCTTTGCAGTTACCAGGGTCGGGTCGTCGTCAGTATGTGTCAGCGACCATGGCCAGGTAGCCGCGAAGGTGATCGGCGCTGAACGCTGGCTGGGGAACAGCCAGAGGAAGAAGTCCGCCAGCTGAGGAACCGTCAATCCGTGGGGGAGAGGCGCATGCCGTCACACCAGTCTCACAGGACTCGCCACTCCCCTTTGTAGCCTCGCCTGTTCGAGATTCTGCGGGCTGTAGCGATAGCTTCCACGGCCGCACCTGAGAAGCGTCTAGTAGCGAGGGCTTGCCGCACAGTCTCCAGGCGGGAAGGAGAAGCCGTTCAGGGCACGGGTGGTACAGCGCCTGCCGTGGTTGCGTGAGTGAGCGTGCCCCTGCGGGTCCACAATATGAATCTGCATGACAACGCGTACAAACGAAGTTAAGTGCACGGCGTATGCCGAAGCCTGCTGCTCTACCCCTCCACTGAGCGCCGGTCGTAGGCAATAACCGAGGTTTTACCTTGATAATGGAGAAGCAGGGGAACCCACACAGGTCGCAGACCAACCAGCTCACCGCAGCGAAGCCCCAACAGCTAAGGCGGCGAAGGCAGAGTCGACCCAGTCCACGGTTCGTGAGCGGAGACCACGCAGGCATCACAGGCACGACCGGTCCTTGAAGCTGGGAACAGCACCGAGCCAAACACAGGCACTCCGAGGGTAGCAGGAGAGCCTCTTCTGTCTCTTTCACTATTCCTTATCCCGGAAGTAAAAAGTTTAGGACACACAAATGCAAAACACGCTACGCCAGACCGGCCTGAGCGCGTAAACACAGCTCACAAGACGCAGCTGTCTCGTCAGGGCTAAGTCACAAACACCGACGAGGAAATTCCCAGAGAAAAGCGTCCAAACCTAACACAAGGCACATCGTAGGGTAACATCTCCAAGAAACACTACGACCGTTTCCACAACTATACACAGTCTGAAGCTAGAGACACTGACGTACACAACTTTCCACTGTCTAGCTAAGAAACTGACTGGTGATCTTCCGCTGGGCGCATGCCCAGATGGGGTGGAAGGGAGGCTACTCGGGTTACCGCCTAGGCTATGGCACCCCTCACCTGCCAACACTGCCATATTCGTACACAACAATTTAGGCTAAATAGTCTAGCTAAGAACCATTTCATACAGTAATGTCATCAGTAATGTGTTTTGAGGAAACAAACACTACCGACACAAAAAGGGTTCACTCGGCGCTTAACACCCCCAGCTGTCCATGAAACATGCATACAAAGTGGTGTCAGCAAGAGGCTTTGATCTTCGTCAGCAACTGCGGGGGGCTCATAAGGACCTCGTGCATCATATTCGGGTTTTCTCGGCAGTAAAAGGTTGTGCATGCAGCCACAGGTACTTTTAACCCCATACCTGCTGGGCAAGACGAACACCACCCAGCTGCGACACATAAACCCTCGTGAGCCCCCCCAGTTTCCGGGGCTCATGAGCATTTATCTCTCTCATTGGAACTGTATTCATTACGCCTGTTATTCATCACATTTACATTTGTGTTGCTCACACGAATGTAGGTCAGTGTGTAGTGGTTCCAGACGCACAATTTATGATCACTGGCAGCAAAGGGGTCAGACATTACCAGTGGCTGCATACACAAGGATAACCCTTTGACTCCCAGAATTAAATGACTTCCATTCTATGGAATGGAAGTCATTTAGTTCTGGGAGTCAATGGGGTAATAATGGAATGCATGACCTCAAAGATGGCACCAGCAATGTCACAAGAAGCTCTGATGTCTCCTGTAGACATGTGGCACGCTAAACACCGGTTCTTGAACCAGTAAACAGACAAATAGCAGAACTGTTTGGACTTGGAGCAAGTAAAAAAGTACTTCAAGTCCTGATATGCTCTAACACGAGATACATTTGACCATAATAGTTCACGGGTGGTGCCAGAACAGCTTGGCACCCATGGGCACCATTAAAGACTATCATTTAGGTGGCTACAGCCACCTAAATGATGATCTTTAAAGACAGGTCATACCTCTTAAGGGAGGAGGCTCAAAAATGATTCTGCTGTAGCTGAATTGTTATTCATACCAACTCTAAGGTGCATTTTATGATGGATCGTAACAAGGCCTTAATAAGTTTTTGCCTACTACCGGTAATATCTCAATCTTCAATGAAATGAACTACCATAGAGACACATACCTAACATCTAACAGGACTTTCCTCAACTGATTAACTCTATAGAATGGAAGTCATTTAGTTCCAGGAGTTGAAGAGTTAAACTGATCTAAGATATGTGAGCATGTGCAACTGTGAAGGTTTTTTCTGAACATTCAAGTTCAACAATTAGCATCTGCCTTTGACCTTAAAATAAAGAACTGACATTATTGGACATTATTACTAGCACACTTTCTTAGGTCTTTCAGTTGGTCACGAAAAGTGCAATGCCATCTTTAACTCATTCGAGACATGCCGCCTCTGGATACATGGCATAAGCTGCATATCCAGAGGCGGCACAACTCGAATGAGTTAAGCATGAGTTAGACATGTTTTCAACTGTGTATAAATAAATTAAATGAACTGTGGTATAAACTGCTCTACAATCATGGCACAGCATGTATTAACAGAAATAAACAACAGCTATACAATTTTGCAGCAACTGACCTACCGCACATACATCTAACCCGCTGGCCATCAGCAGCGTGTTTTATTGTGAATCATCGCAACAAAAAGCGCTACTGAGAGCCAAAGGGTTACAAAAATGCCATACAATGCTGTATCGAGTAAGTATACAAAACAGTGACCACAAACAATACAGGCAAGTGTACAAAGATTGTTTCATGAGCTTACAAAGCCACACAGTGACACTCAAAACACTTTACAAGCAAAAACAACCACGAAAAAAGGATTTCAAATGTAATAATACTTTGAATGTCAGGTTCAGAAACATTCACGGTTATGCAACCCCAACTTTCTGTCAACTCAAAAAAAAAATAGTTCAGAGATACCTGACGAAGTCGTCGACGTGAAGCTTCATCAATTAAACTAAATTCATTTGATTAACTCATTCAGCCTGGCGTATGTATTTCCCAAATTTTGGAGGCGTCATCTAACGACTATGCACCTGTTGCAGGTGATGGATCGACCATGATAATTCAAGGGCAGTGCCAGATTAGCTTGGCGCGACAGGTGCCAAGCTAATCTGGCACCACCCTTGAATTATCATGGTCGACCCATCTCCTGCTGTAGTGCGTCAGGGTTGAATGGGTTAATAGTTTCTGGACATCCACAACCTGGCTGTAAATCCTACATAATACAGGCCAGCCTCAGTATATAATACGAGCAATGAAACCTGGGAGCCACGAGGTCAAAACATGTTATTCACATGTATTAACATGGTAATGAATTTTCACTGGCTTCAAGCCTGATGATGCTTGATGCCAATGTAAATTTATTACCACGTTAACCCTTTTTATCCTGATACATCCATTGCTTGAAATAAATTAGACTATTATAGTTAAAGGGTGGTGCCAGAATAGCTTGGCACCCGAGGCGCTAAGCTATTCAGGCATCACTCTTGAACTAAAATCTTTGATCGATCTCCTTTTCATCTTTTTTCAATATAATATTTTCACACTTTGTGCATTATTTGTAGATTAGATTAGCAACGGCAAGTGCAAAAAATGGTTGTGCCAGCCAAAACTTTCACCGTTGTAAAATAAAGAATCATTGTCATTGTCCTTATCTGCAATGCAGTCTTCATAGGACAATACACAATTTCTAAAAAATTCAGCCTCAGGAGGCAATGGGTTAACACAGATTTGATGCTCCCAGGTATGACTGCCGTAAAAAAAACAACTGGTAAACAAAAGCCCAGTAACCAACAGACCACAGAGCAACATAAGCCTTCACTGACCTACACATGGTTGGTCTGCACAGACTGACATCAGCCCAAGGACCTCTTGCTCATCGGGTATATACTTAGGAACCATAGACAAGCCTGTGTTTTATATATATATATATTTTTTGGGTGGGTGGGTGGGGGGGGGGGGATAAGAAAGAAGAATACTTCCTGAATAGCAATTATCAGTAGCCATTTACTATTGCCTTTAACCCTTTGGCTGTCGGTAGCTTTTAGTCCCGATGATTCCCACAGGAATCATCGTGATTAAAAATTCATTTTTCTTTAAAAGGTATTTTTTCGAAAAATACTTACCAATGACATGACTGAATGGAAGTGTCTACTACTTACTCATTCTAGCCTAAGAGCCAGTTGTGTTAAGACACAACCCTGGAGGCACTCGGGGAACCCCGAGGGGACCAAGAGTTGTCTCCCTATACCCACCACCCGGAAGCCGGGTACCCATAATCCCTCAGTCAGGATACTTGGCGCACGAGCGGCAAGCGGGGCAGGTGGGAGGGTCGTGTCATCGGTAAGTATTTTTCGAAAAAATACCTTTTAAAGAAAAATGAATTTGTTTCTTCAAAAACATTACCGATGACATGACTGAATGGAAGAATTGCGAACAGGAGGTGGGTGCCGCGCTCCAGCACACCTTAGGGCCCAAGGGCCGTCCTCCCTAACGCAAACTCCTGACGACCCTAGGTAGGTGAATACCTACGGCGCTGAGGCGCCATGAGGGAGTTGTGCCCCCCGCAAAAAGGCCTCCACCAGAGCGAGGAGTCTCTCTGGCCTGGCAGAGCTCTGCAATCGAGGCGGGCGAAGTCATCCTGCCCGCCAGCCTCCAGTAGCCACGAAGTGCAAGACAGTACAGTCCCTGACGAATGTGACGTTCGTGGCCCTGCAAGTGCCTTGATAACGTACCTGTAGCCTCTAACCTCCCTGAGGGAGGGGTCCTGTAATTCAGAACGTATGACTGAGCTTAACCAGGAAGAACGTCCGGCATGTAGCGTCAGTGCTGCCGGAACCGGCAAAGAGGCGAGCGCGTCCGAAGCGAACGGCTATGTCGTAGGCACCCGTGAGGCTTGTACAGGGATTTGCTACGTGGTCTCCTGGTGGAATAGCGCCCCGTAAGCGGGCGCAAGGTGAACCTGTGGACCAAGGCGCGGCGGTCCAGGTAAGGTATGGTCCGAGAGGAGCTGTACGTAATTGTTCCCTCGAACTGTAGGCAGACAGGGTGAGGCGTAGCTCCTGAAGCTCGTTAACCAATCCACCACGGCAACATCCCTCAGGCGCCGTATGGCTGCAAGGGCAAGACGTAGCATTCGATGACTCCTCCCGAGGGGAGTCGACAGGAGGCTCCGGACGAGCGCGTGTAAGTCTCTCCGACCCGGGCTCTGAGGAGAGGCGGGTTCCTGCCGGCAAGTGGACCCCCAGCAGGATCCCGGCGGCTTACTTGGAGACGAGTGGGTACCGAGATTGTACGTGGGACGTCGCCAAGCGCGACTCTCTGAACTGGGCTCTGTGAGGCGAGTTCTCTGCTTCTCAAAAGCTGTGTCCGGGCTCGCTCCGTCCGGGTAGCGGCCTCGGTCAAGGCCCCATCCTGTGCCCCAGTCCACTGAAAACGTAGGATCATCCTGGTCTCATGCGCCGATCCTCCGAAGGTGTCCTGGTGTATTCCGTGTGTAGCCACTGGTCCCACCGGGGAAGACTGGCCCAGATCTACCGTCGGTCCAGGTAGCGTCACGCACGGAGGGAGATGAAGTTCTTTCCCCAAGCACCAGGGTAGGGGGTATGCACTGGTCGGAGGATCGCCAGCTGCCCTGATCCTGGAAGTACACCTCCGCTGTCGCGTAGCCGAAGAGGAGAAGCTCCTGTGACCTATCCTTCCCCCCACGAGCAGAAGAAGCAGGCCTAGTAGTCCGCGTCAGATCCAAGCTAAGCACGCTCTTGTCCGCGAAGTCCGAAGGTTGGAGGGTTGGACCTCGAGAAGAATCACGGAAGTAGGAAGCGTAGCTTGAGCAGCCGGGCTTAGAGACGACTAAGGTGAGTAGATTCGACTCCGTGTAGTGGCTAGGCCTCCACCCCGAGCACAGCCAAGCGGTACCACCTGTCCGAAGTACGGCACCCCCCGGGTGCCCAACGAGAGTTGTCGAGATGGTTAGACGTCAGGGAGAAGGGGCTGCGCCTTGGTTCCCCAGTGTCCACGATGGATGAGAACCCCCGGTGAGTCAAGGGGCGATGCCGGGCAACTTCCGCAGCAGGGCGGCGGCGATGAGCTTGGATGTCCCATCCAGCGCCGGCCGAGTGTCCATCCGCGCAGAAGAACAGGTCTGATGGAACCGCAGCACTGGAAGCCGAAGAAGAGGAAGAGGAGAAACGGCTGAGACATCCGAGCAACCAGTCCGAGGGGTCGTCAGCCGTCAAACTCAGGGTGTCAAAGTCCCGCTGTCTGGAACCGGCGCCCGAGGAGGGCTCCGAGGGAGGGAATCCCGCTGACGGCGAACCGCAGGTCGAAGACTCCCTCCGAAGGGGAGAGCGAAGACGGAGCGACGCGGCGAGGTTCTCCCGTTTGCCGACGGCGGGTTCCGACGAGGAGAACGGCTGCGACGAGGAGGAACGGAACGGAGAGGACGAGGGAAGGGGAAGTGGCCGGTCGATGGGAAGAGGAACGGGACGAACGGGAGTCCGAACGAGATGAGGAACGCGAAGAAGGCGAAACCAGTCGAGGGAGTCCTGATCCGTCGAACGATGAGTGGAGAAGGTCCTCCTACGATCTTGCGAAGCAGAGCGATAACGGTGAGTAGAATCCCAGCGCCTACGATCCTCGCGAATCCTCGCGAACAGGAGGATCCGGACGAGTGCGTGTAAGTCTCTGTGAACCAGGCTCTTGGGAGAGGCGGGTTGCTTGCCGGCAAGGGGATCCCTGCGGCCAGAGATGAGTGGGGAACGAACCAGGCTCTTGGGAGAGGCGGGTTTCTGTGCACTAATCCGTTGAATACTCAAGTGGCGTCTTCTGTGTCGGATCAAGTTGGTTTCGCGCGTCCGGTGCCGGGGGCACAGCGGAAGGTGTCTTGGGCAACTCCAAGCACCCGAGCGTGAAGGTCCTCTTATGATCTTGCGAGGGAGAGCGATAACGTCGAGTAGAATCCCTGTGTCTACGTTCTTCACAACCAGGAGGTTCCGGACGAGTGCGTGAATGTCTCTGTGAACCAGGCTCTTGGGAGAGGCGGGTTTCTTGCCGGCCAGGGGACCCCCAGCGGGATCCCGGCGGCTTCTTCTGAGACGAGTGGGGAACGACGGTGGAGGAGGGACGCCACGAGCGTCCCACCAAACCAGGCTCTTGGGAGAGGCGGGTTCTTTCCACCAGCTGTATCCGGGCGCGCTCTCTAACGGAGGCGGTCTTGACGGTCGAACTCCCACACTGCACTAATCCCTCGATTACTCAGTGGCGTTTTCTGTGTCGGATCCAGCTGGTCTCGCACGTCCGGTGCCGGGGGCACAGCGGAAGGCGTCTCGGCAATCTTCAAGTACCCGAGAGGGTAGGAGTCTCCCTCCTCTAAAGTTCCAGAGATTAGACTATCGCAGCTCCGGCCAGGTAGCACAGACGTTACAAGAGTGGTCGGAAGCACACCCAGCGCACAGGAGACAGACTGTATGGTTATCCGACGGCCACTGGAAGCCTCCGCATAGCTTGCATGTCCTCAGCAGTCCGATAGTGGTCCCTACTCTGGCGCCGCGCAGAGCGAGCGGGACGAGAGGTGGCCCGGAACTGTGTTGATAGTAGTCTCCGCTTCCTTGGAGACGAGCATTCTTACTAGAGTCCCTGGACGTGCACGTGAATGTCTCTGAGCCGGGCTCCGAGGGAGGCGGGCTTTCTTGCCGGTAAGGGGGACCCCCAGCGGGATCCCGCGGGCTTCTTGGAGACAAGTGGGGCAGATAGTGGACATGGCTTCTTGGAAGTCTTAGTCCGGGCGCGCTCCCTCCTGGAAGCGGCCTCATCGATCCAGGCCCACTTCGTGCACTAGTCCACTGAATCCGGTGTGGGGATTCCCACAGGGACGTCCTGGTCTCAAGCGACCGGTGCCAAGGATACGTTGGAAGGCGTATCCACATCCTGCGCATAGGAGACCCGACCCAGTGGTTGTCTGACGGCCACCGGAACATCTGCCTTGCGTGAAGGACATCGGCATGCCCCTCTTCATCGGGGCGGAACGGGATCCTTCAAGCACCAACAGCATAGGTCGCTCCCGCCTGCAGACGCTTCAATGCTGCCATCCGCGCTGCTGAGGCCAGGTGACGCAATCATCCCAATGTGGTAGGAGGCACCTCCCGTGTCGGAAGACAGGCCTAGTCCCAATGGGCGCTGCCTGGACATGAAGAACACACCTACCAGTAGCAGCCGGGCTGGGGCTTACAGCCGAGAAGCTGCTTGTCCTCTCAAGGTGGTAGTGTACTGCAACGTCCTAAGACGTCGGACGTGTGCGTAATTGTCTTTCCGAGCGGGCCTTGCCAGAGGCTGTTCCCGTGCGCTCCCCCTGGCAGCGGCCTCCACGATCCATGTTCGCGCACTAGTCGCGACATCCGGTGTGGCTTCTCTCCCAGGGCAGTCCGTTGTCGTGCGGAAACCCGCAGTGTCTGGAAGGCGCCTAAACCGGTGCCGATCGCTTGCAAAGCAAGCATGGTCGGTGGGGCATCCGGTGCAGAGGCGAAAGACCCCTGGGGGCTGAACTAGCCACTGTCATCTGTGTGAATGGGTAGCGCATCCCTGCAACAGATAACACCCGAAGGCCTGCGGGCGAGTCCTGTGGGACTAAGCCACGAAAGGTAGCCTTCGTAACAACAAAACACACAAGCACCAAGCGGGGTAACAGACTGTCAAGCCTGCACGCCAGCAGTGCAGCAAGAAGGTAGACTCACTGCCCTCAAGCACTAAAGTGAGCAACCAACATATGTAGCAAAAGTCAAACATGTCATGACAGAAGCGAGGTACCAAACTCAGACCTGTTTACCCCCTGGGTGTAGTCAGTGTACTTTCAACTGACTAATTGTGTACTTTGGACCTCACATGTGTAATTATTCCCAAGCCAGTGAGTTGTCAGTTTCTCCAAAAAGTGTATTCTTGGGTAAACAGGTCTGCAAACTGCATGCCGACAACTAGCCGTGCAGTAAGCAAGCAGGCCCACTGCCGCCAAGCGCTAAGGTGAGCAACAACATATGTACCAACCCCTGTGACAAAAGGAGTCAGGCCCCCAAACATTATTACTAAGGGTGACCGTGTGTGGAAAAAAAAAAAACCAACACCGGCCGCATGCTGTACAACTCAATACGCAATGACAATCAAGACAAGAAAAACACCTGGGGCAGAAAATCACCACTTTATGTGGACATGCCACGAGGGGCCCGCCCAGCCAAGGAGCGTAAACCCCCCAGCTGCCCGCCGGAACGTATATCCACTCTCTAAGGTACGTGAGCACTTGTCTACCGCGTATGCCTGCGTATGCGAGTGTGCGCTTAAATCCATCACCCGTGAGCGAAAACAGAACAGGCGCTGGTCCCGAACAAACCACGCGATGACAAGGCGTGACTCAAGCTGTGCCACTCCGCTAATCAGGCCATGGAGTAAAAGAATTCTCCACACCCAAGGTACAAAAGCGTAGGAAACTTCTCTACGATTCACCGAAGGTGAGTGGGGGCGCAATTACAGTGAGAAGAAGACGAAAAACTTCGTACCTGCACAACCAGTGCCCAGCCCGGGAACCAGCCGAGGGTCAATCCCGCTACCTTACCTCTCCGCCGAAGGGGAACGGGGGGAGACGTCCAAAAACCCGCCTGGCACGACCGGCGAAGATCACCGGACAGCTCACCAGAGGCCGAAGCGCAGGCGCCAAGCAGTGGGGACGAGAAAACCACGCAGCAGCACAGGCAGGGCCGACGAAACGATCCTATCTCCCGCTCTTCATTCAAACAGCAAGTCCGAACCCGAGAACGGTCGAAAACCAAAGTCCGTAGGCTAGAGCCGAGCACAAGACGACCGAATCGTGTGCCTAAGTAGACTAGACTGAGGGATTATGGGTACCCGGCTTCCGGGTGGTGGGTATAGGGAGACAACTCTTGGTCCCCTCGGGGTTCCCCGAGTGCCTCCCGGGTTGTGTCTTAACACAACTGGCTCTTAGGCTAGAATGAGTAAGTAGTAGACACTTCCATTCAGTCATGTCATCGGTAATGTTTTTGAAGAAACAAACACTATCGACAGCCAAACGGTTCAAAAGAAAGATATATATTATATATATACACTTTACTTTTAAACAAAGGTGTCGCCCAAAGCCAAAAATGCACACAATCTCCTTCCATTGCAACACCACATAAAGCTTTAAAGGATGCAATCCGCGCTGTACTAGTGGTGCTACCAGTAAATTCTGGAGGTGGCTTCTAGTATGTGTGTTTGCAATTTTTAGGTTACGCCATATGCCTACCTGAAGAGACCTCCCTTGGGGCGAAACCGGTCATAGGCAGCAAAAAGAAAAATCTACCCAGCAGGTCTAAGATCTGTTTGGGAATATTCATGTACTACTCACCCCTCGGGGGAGGTCAGGATATTCTCAAGCAGATTGCGGGGCGCCTAGGGGTAGTCCCTATTGCTATATGTAGTAGGTGTTCAGTGGAAGGCTAAAAAAGATAGGTCTGTCATTCCTTCTCTCCCACTACCCTCTCTTTCTAGATCTAGTGAGCGATGCAGTCACAAACAGGGCAGCTGATGTCCTGATGACACAATGCAAGCTTATACCAGCCTGGAATTCCATGGCATTAGCACAGCAAGAGCATTCGCAGAATTGAAATAAAAATTACGTCCCTTGCAGCTAGTCGAGTGCATTTTTGTATATTATATATATATATATATATACACACACACACACACACGTACTGGTGCATGAAATACTGTGGCTGACCTGTGCATGTACCTGAACTTGACACCTACATTGTATCGCCCCCAACCTTTCCTTGATATACCATAAAACTGTTTTTAAACAGGTACATGAAAAAAAAAAATCAAGATCCAGGGCAAAATCAACCACATTGGCTCCCTGGTTGAGCAGCCCCCATGTGCTGCAGACACCTGTGACCGAGTTAACTGGTTATCTGTCCATGGGTAGTTTGCAATTAGACCAGAGAGGAGTCAAATAACTGGTTATCCGTCCTTGAAGATATAACCAATTAAACCCATTTAACCCCAAGGCTAACTCCACCAGGGAGGCCCCTTTGGGGGCTTAACTGCCTGTCCCAAGTCAGGATAAAGGAGGAGGGTTAGGCGTGGGGCTAGCGACTCCACCCTGTAAAAAGAAACTTGCTACGGAAACGACAACAAGGGAAAATTTGTCGCCTCAAGCACCAGACGGCGCAGAGAGGACTGAATGAACCCCAAGGCTGCATTTGACAAATTCTGGAGGATTCACATAATGACTATGCACCAGTTGCAGGAGATGGATCAGTTATGATCAGGGGCGAATCAGCTACCTCAACTGGATGGTGGTGGGTGGGGGGTGTTCCAACTTGTTGGTTGGGACTTTCAACCTGATAGAAAAGGCCTCCCCGATGCTAGATCTTGTTTCCAGGGGCCAAAAAATCAAAAAGCAGAGGGGAGGGGGTGAGAGAAGGCGCGTGTGTTAAGACTCTCACCATTTGCCAAAATATAAAAAAACAGGGGATGTGGTGGGGGTCCAAACACCCCAAAAAGAGACTTTGTTACAGCATGTTAAAGAAATTTGGGTTGGGTGTGTGTTTCCGGAACCCTTGTAACCACCCCCCAGATCCGCCTCCGATGATAATTCAAGGTTAGTGCCAGATAAGCTTGGCGCCATCACTGGCATCAGGCACCAAGTTAATCTGGCAATGCCTTGAATTATCATGGTCAATCTCCTGCTGTTGTGCGTCAGGACTAAATAGATTAACTCGGTTACCAACACTATGATTGCTAGAGTGGCACCTCCCTGCTCTAAATGGAATTATTGTTGCCTGTACTTTTCACTATTATGTATACTTATATATATAAAAGTATGTGTATGTGTGTTTACGTGCATGCTAAAGCTTAGCAAGGACATGATTGAAAAAAGGTCATTGAATGTACCTAATCATTTATCCTTGAAAAATAAAGTTTCATTTCATTTCGTTTCAAGTGTAGACCATAACCATTTGAATCAGTCAGAGACACTGGTATTGAAAACAGTACCAGTGGCAAAAATTAAAATGCACAAGGGGGTTATGTTGTTGTTCAGCTGCAGTAATCTTCCAGGGAACCAGTGTGCCGATGTGGCTGTGAGTTACCGGGAACAATTCATGTGTATAATCAGAAGCACTTCAGGAACAAAACACGGAAACATCACTTGTTAACCCATATCATACTGAGGCTAAAAACTTCAAATTTGTACACTGCCATATATGCAAGCTACATTATAGTACTTACATATAAGGATATAGACCAATGGCTTTAGTTCAAGAGTAGTGCCAGAATAGCTTGGCGCCTAGAGGCACCAAGCTATTCTGGCACTACCTTTGAACTATTTTAGTCAAACTTATTTCACACACTGCTGTATTCCAAATGATAAGGGTTAAATGAGAGGCACATGCACATACTGCATCAGCTGCCATTCCCTTTAAGCCTTCTCCAGACAGCAAGAAAGCTCCAAAACACAATAATTGTGTGCTGATCTGCGATTTTGGACCATACCGCAATAGCCATGATGTCTGAAACCACAGACCAACACACTCACACTCTTTTTCACAAGTTATCTTTCGATTTCTTCCACACTCAACTTGCACCTAATGGAAATGAAAGATGCAAAAAAAACTCCCAAGAAAGAAAGACGCCAATTTTTTTCAAAACCAACAGACACACAGAAATGGACTATATTTAATAATTATTATACCTTTTTCAGTGATGCAAGAATTAATCAATTTAGCCCAGACTCATTACAGCAGGAGATGGATCGACCATGATAAATCAAGGGTAGTGCCAGATTAGCTTGGCACCATCAGAAGCCAAGCTAATCTGGCGCTGCCCTTGAATTATGGTTGATCCATCTCCTGCAACTAGCACACAGTTGTCAGTTGGGAAATATATTTGGGCTTGGGGTTAATGGGCTGTCTTTTACCTCACTGGTAAGCACATGTAGTCCATTTCTGTCTGTGTGTCTATTTTGAAAAAGGATTAAGAAAGAAAGAAACGCACCTAAGACAAGGACAAGTACAAGTTACACAATTTATTCAATTTTCAATGTATAATAAACTGCATTGTACTTGTCCTTTCTAGGCGTGTTTGGGTACTCTTTTGCATTGCATGCTTGGCAGTTACCTTTTCAGTCTGAAACTAGCAAGATAGCCCGACAGAACATTTTAGTTCAAGGACAGTGCACAATTATCTTGGCATCTAGCTCCCTGCTGACATTACTTGGTTAAGTTGTAACAGTATCAAGTAAGTATCCCATCACCCCTTTCCACAATGATAAACACAAAACAGGCAAAAATAACATGAGAACAAACGCATAAGAAGGTACGCTTTATAAAAAAAAAAAATTAAAATGGTACCCTTCAAAACAAACACTACCTAACTAAACATGATGTTTAAAGGCCCACTACCCGTAATTGTTCAAAGGTGAACCTTTTGCTACAGATGGCTATGATTTTTAGGATGAAACCTTACATGTGGTGCTACACTCAGCTTCAGTTTACGGTATTTAGACACAGGAGAAGTCACTCCGACGCTCATCAACTTTATGTCAAGTGATCTGACAATGACATCGCTCCTTTGCAATAACATCATACAAGTGCCTGATCTGAAAATAGCTGGGTGCACTAGTGGCCCAGTAGATCAAACAGGAGAATTCCACAAAACCACAACATCTCTGTTGTACTGTACCATACACTGTGAGCAGCTAGAGCACCTTCTGTCACTTTCTGTTATTGGCACGTCTTGGAAATCAGGCATTCATGGACTTAATGCTGTGATCTGCTGATGAGTATGGCTGATTCAGCCAGACCACCTGATCTAGATGAATCAATTTACCACCATTGTGTGCTTGCCATAAAGAGTCCAAAGCGCTGTAAAACAGGGTTGAAAATACTTTTTCAAAAGTACGGGGCCCTTCAGACCCCCTGTTAGAAAAAGTAGGGGGCCCCACAGGAAAGTGTCGGGACCGCACTTATGCGCTGAGTACCGCCTACAGCTGCTTAAGTAGGTCTGAAAAGAAGGGGGCACATTGGGCCCTGTTGACACGAAAGTACAGAGCCTGAGGCCAAAGTAAGGGGCTTTTTGCCCTGGGTGCCCGGTTATTTCAAACCCTGTAGAAGTTTATTACTCTTTAGCAGTGGGTTGTGGTCTTTGTCCAGATGATTCCTGCTGGAATCACCTCATCAAAAAACGATACTGACTGCCAAGGGGTTAACACATTCGAGATGTGCCGCAACCAGATTCACGGCTTTACGCCGCGAATCCGGTTGCGGCACGTCTTGAGAGTTAAATCTGTCGCCAGCACATAAGAAACACAAAGGGTTCTGCAGTCTGTCTTTCAAAGCTGCCCATAATGGTAAACTGAGATGTCCAGAATCGTACTACAGCAGACTGATCAACCATGGTCGTTCCAGGGTGGCAACATACATGGGTGACAGTGCCAAAAATAGAAATGACTGAAAATGGTCAACGGACTATGCCCCTAATCTATGGCCAGCAAGAGACATAAATTTTCATGAGCCCCTGTAGATATAGGGGCTTATGAAAATTTATACCTTTTGAAGATGGAATAGGCTGACTTGACTGGCTGTTTTGTCTGAAATTCAGCTTTCTGGGGTTTTGAAAAAGCTGAATCAGTCTCCAGAATTGAAGACTGTGTCACACATGCACCACAATACCTTGGCGTGTCCAGGCTAATCCAGCACCTTTCTTGAATTATTATGGCATATCAGACTCCTGAAATGGAATGCACTCTCTAGAGGGCAACTAAAAAATGTCCTCAAATTTTCAAATTCTGACAACAGTGCTCTTTCAGTAAATGTGCTAAATTCAAACTTATTTATAGACCCAATCTCAAATATATTTTTTAACCCATATCACACTAAGGCTAAAAGGATCAAATTTGTACACTGCCATATGCAAGCTACATTATAGTACTTACAGATAAGGATCTAGACCAATGGCTTTAGTTCAAGGTTGGTGCCAGAATAGCTTGGCGATTAGAGGCGCCAAGATATTCTGGCACTATCCTTGAACTATTTTAGTCAAACTTATTTCACACACAGGTGTATTCCGAATGATAAGAGTTAATATATCTCAAACATTCAGCTTCACACTACACCATATAGAAATGCTGATGTACAATGTGCAAATGATCCACTACATCAACAGTACTGACAAAAACTGCTGCTTCTTTACACCAAGATCTTTCTAAATAAACCTATCCTTCACGAATATACCTACTATAGTACACACCACAATGTAAATAATTAAGGGTAATTTATTATAATTGTATTTCTGTGTTGACTTTTTAACAAAAAGTAAAGACATCTGTACCTGTGAAAATGTGGACAATTTTCAATAAAAAGTCACATCTAACATGTTGAATAACCATTTGCTACAATTATGACAGAAATGTGTAAAACACATCATTAACACCATTATTATGTTTATATATCTAGTCTTTTGGCTCTGTCTTGATACATTTGTAAGAGTGTCGGAATCCAGTACCATGACGGTCCATCTGCTTTTTTAAAAGAGGTGAGTTTTTCAAAATTTCTTGATGCATTCGTAAAGAATCATCCAGTCTGTCTGCCCGCAAGCGTTTTGCTTCCAGCGACTCTTCTCTCCTGAGACTTGAAAACACAATGGGATCTTCACTCATTGCTCGTTTGGCAATAGGTTGATCCTCACCATATGGACTTTCCACAACATTGGCCTGACGCTTGAGAATGGGGGTACCAGTGGACAATACCCGCTTGAGATCTGGCTGTTGTGTTGGGGTAGGATCGAGGTAGGTGACAGACTTAAACTTTTTTGTCTTTATCAACTCACTTTTTGATTTTGTTTCAAACGAATTCTGTGGAACAAGTTTTGGGGGAACAGGGTTGTGGTCCATGGGCTGAGAAGTAACTGGCGTGACTGTGACTTCAGGGGTTGGCACAGGAATGGCAGCGTATGGCGCGCTGACAGGGACAACATTATGATTCTCATGGTGCTGAACCGGGCTCCACGCACCCAAGTGAGCAGCCACTTCAGCCACATCCATTTCATTTTCAGAGTAAAAGATCCTGTCAGCGATGCTTTCTCTGGAGCCCTCCAGCAGCCCCTGTCTCTTGTGGATCATCAGCTGCACATTCTCTGGGATTCCCGTCACAACAAGCGTATCTTCATTTGGGATGGTAATCTTGGTCGGGGCCAACTCCGCCAGTGAGCAGTGGGTGTCACCAAAGGACCGGAACTCCACCTGCTTGATGGAGATGCTCTGCAAACCCGAATAATCACCCAGCCGAGATCCACTGCCATATGAGTCTTGGCGTGACACTGGTTCCAGACTTTTGCTGGGCTGGCGGAGGATGGAAGTGGGTTGTTTATCTGAGTGGTGCATGTGATCCATTGCAGATGCTGGGGATTCTGGTATGTCTACTATCGGCTTGTCCACTGGACTGCACAGCACCCGCATTTCTAGCAAACAACAAATAGTTCACTGGTTATTACATCAACAGCTGCAAAACACTATTCTAAATCCAGACCCAAAACGTGACTGCCAAGCATGCAAAATCCAAAAATGTGTGTAAAATTCTTTTCTAAGCATGCTCCTTTGTTCATTGGGTTATTCAAAACACAATTCTGTATGTATCCATAAGACGCAAAACAATAATAATCAGAAATCTTTGAATGAAATGTGGCAGCAACCTTGTTCCCATTCTAAAACTCTGTTGTGTGTGTGTGTGTTGTGTGTGTGTGTGTGTGTGTGTGTGTGGTGGGGAGGAGAGGGGGGCACAGCTGGGTTGGGGGAGGGAATATGTGGTTTTCAAAACCCCCTGAAAATCCTACTTTAAAACTGCTTCTTCATTATCCTCCTAAAACGCATACACAGGCACCAAAACCTACCTCCACCATTGTATTCTACGCGGACAGTCTTTAGCCAATCCACAAACTTCTGGATGTCTCGCACCATGACTTTCTGGATCTGTTCTAGAACTTTCATCTTTGCCTCACGCAAACCTTTGAACAGACAAAAGACAGTCAATACATACTGTAATACATCTGCTGATATATATGTTTCAAACAGTTATTGTATTTTACTGTAATACCAGTAAAGATAATAACAAGATGGGATGAACCAGCCCACAAAGTCTCTTCTATATATATATATATATATATATATATATATATATATATATATATATATATATATATATATATATATATATATATATATATATATATATATATATATATGGTCAAGAGTACGACTGGGTGTCCAAAGAGTGTGACATGGGTCTCTGATTTTGAACTTAAACACATGAGCATCACTTTGCTTGATTGTGATGTGTTTAGTCATAAGTAACATGCCCCCCAAAAAGAATTTCCCCATGAGCAGTCGTGTGGGTGTAATTGGCAAAAAAACGTTATGGTTTGTACATAACATTTACACCGTCACACATTTATAAAACACATTTTCTAGCTTTCTTAAAGTAGATTCATGCTGTATAAACTTATCATGTTGTTCTTTCTTTACTAGGCTATGATTAAACGTCAAAGAAAGTTTGATGGGGTGAATAGATACACAATGGTGCAACACTGAAATTGTTTGAACATAACTTTACACTGAGCTATACATTTATGCAAAAAAATGCATAAATTATATTTAAAAATTGTGTGTGGTATTAAACACACAATTTCAATTGCACAGTGATAGATTCTAAACTATCCTAATTGAGATAAGCGTGAACACAGTAGCTATAAACTTTTTAAAAAATTGGACAACTTGCTCATAAACAAAGATTTTGAAATCCTTGACAACACAGCAAAGAAAGTCAATTAAGATGGTGTGTTTTCCCTTTATTGTGTACTAAACTCTTGTAGATTACAGAATAATTTAGGAAAAAAGCACCATTCACAACATGAGCCTTCCACTGAACACCTACTACATAAAGTAGTAGGGACAACCCCCAGGCGCCCTGCCATCCGCTGGAGAATATCCAGACCTGCCCCCAAGGGGGGATGCTAGTGTTCAATGGAAGGCTAAAAATGATAGGTCTGTCATTCCTTCTCTCCCACTACCCTCTCCTTTTTAGAACTAGTGAGCGATGCAGTCATAAAAAGGACAGCTGATGTCCTGATGACACAATGCAAGCTTACCAGCCTGGAATTCCATTGCATTAGCACAGCACAGCATTCTCAGAATTGAATGAAAAATTACGTCCCTTTGAGCTGATCTGATTGAGTGCATTTTTTGGCTTTGGGCGACACCTTTGTTAAAAGTAAAGAATATATATATAATATATATATGTATAACACCACATTTAACCACAATACACCCGCAGGTCTACATCATAAGAAAACTAGAGGGTGTCTTCCTTAGTTCCTAAATCAAATAGATTGTCTGTCACATAGAAAGAGACAGATGAAAATAGAGAGCGTTGCATCAATTCATGTACATGTGTAACAATGATGTGTCTGGTGCTTTGGTCAATTCAGAAACATTGTATATATAACACTGACATCTGGTGCTTTGTGACAATTTAGGGACATTGTGAAACACGGACATGTTTGTAGCCTTTACATCACTGTCACATCCTTGTCTGGAAGTCAAGAATTCTTACTTTTTAAAACAATTTCTGCAATGAATTATTTTTTATGAAAAAGTTGAAAAGGTACAAAGCTAGCTAACGAACTCATCCAATGTCTATGTCCAAGCTAGCTATGTATAATCCGAAATTCCAAGTGAATATAACAAAAATTACTGACTCAAATGCGGGTTAACCAACTTTTAAACTGCAGTTTTTCTCCTCAACGAGTCCACCAATTTAAGTATACATAGAGGCTCTCCGAAATACACCTCGATCAAAGCATTTCATAAAGTTTCAGGCCTGTACGTACACAAACACCAGAGATACTCGTGTCTACATACATACACACATATGACGCTTTCCGCCAAATGCACGTTCATCAGCGCGGTTAGTGTAGATAGACAAGACATAATTTCTATTGTGTTACTTCACTGTCAGAGTCTGAGGTCTGCATGCCTTTGACGACTACTGAAATCGCCCCAACGAGTCCCATCCTAAAAAGTATCTCCTACAAATAGAAGAGACTTAAAAAGGTGTTTACTAGTTTTAGAGACTTATATAACTTAAAGATAAATTAAAACCCACTGAACAGTATGCAAAAATCGACAAAAATTATGGCCACGTGAGAAGAAAGAGCTCAACAGAATACAATGATGAATGCTTTTTACTGTTGTACTATTTTCTTGTGTTGTTTTTAAGTACCTTCTATTAACCCATATCATACTGAGGCTAAAAGTTTCAAATTTGTACACTGCCATAATATGCAAGCTACATTATCCGTGGGCGTTTCCTAAAGCCTGCGCGGTGGAGCTTTTTGGTGGAGTGCAGTGTGCGCAGTACTGGCCCCACCCTTTAAACCCTTGGTTCGTTTGCCATGGCCTAGCAAGCTGGGACGGTGGCATCGAGGTCCTCGGGTCGTAGGTTTTATATCAGACTGTCCTTGTCTTAGTCTCTGGCTCAAAAGCCTTCCCCGGAGACACGGGGGCTTTGATTTCAGGGGTTTCCTCCCTTAGCCTTTCCGCAGCCAAGCGGCCAAGCCTGCAAGGCAGCAGGGGACTCGTGGGGGCCGGGGTCGTCTATGTCCCGTGCAGATGTGAACATCTGCCCACTGCCCAGACGGTGACACTTACCAGAGGAGAAAAATCCAACGCCGGAACCCGGTATCGAACCTCGCACCTTTGGCATTGGAGGCAGACGCCTTAACCACTGCGCCACTTCCCCGTCTACATTATAGTACTTACAGATAAGGATATAGACCAATGGCTTTAGTTCAAGGGTGGTGCCAGAATAGCTTGGCGCCTAGAGGTGCCAAGCTATTCTGGCATACCCTTGAACTATTTTAGTCAAACTTATTTCACACACTGGTGTATTCCAAATGATCAGGGTTAATACTAATAGAAAGGACTTTTAAGATGGGATGTGGTGGAGCGAATTCAATAGCATGCCCATGACGTCATAGACCAAAGTAACACGATACAAATTATGTCAGGTCTAGCTACTCTAACCTCGCTGCAAAAAGTATGTTTGGTGTGAAACGCCATGTGTTTGATTTAAACACAAATATCTTAGGTGTCTGTGTACGTACAGGCTTGAAAATTAAGGACATAATTCACTCTAAGTGCGCCTTAGACAAAACCTGAGCATATATATTCAAACTGGAATGGAGCATATATATTATATAATATATATATTCAAACTGGATGCTTTGTTGCAGAGTTAAATGACTGTTTACAGAAAGTTGGTTGATCCACATTTGACTCCACAATTTGTGTTCTACATGATGTAATGATGTATTCACTTGAAATTTTGGCTATAGCTAAACTGGAGAGAAACATTGGATGTGTTCATAAGCCAGCTTTGTTTGTATCTTTCAACTTTTTCACAGTAAAAAAAAAAAAAAAAAAAAATCATAAAAAAAACAGTATATGAAAAACCTAGACTTCTGGAGAAAATCAGACAGTGATGGGACGTAATGGCAGCAACCTCATCATTACACAGACTTTAAAGCAATATCTTACACCTGACATAATCCTCTCTCCCTCCCTCCCAATGACAAAAGAGCATATAGGTAAAGTCAACCTGATTTCACACAAATTATAGGACTGAAGGGGGGGGGGGGGGGAGGAGTCTTAAATGTTTACAAGCAAATGGGTGTTTTTGTGTGTAAAAAATATCAAAATAATAATTATTTCAATGTAACCTACACTTACTGGCAGCACCTTCCCCATCCATGTCATTCTCACGTGGATCTGAGGTCAATGACGATGACTCCTCATCACCCGACACGTCCGGCTCTGCATGACTGTCCTGTGACTGAATCCCGCTGCTGCTCCCACTCCCTCCACCCAGCTGGACAGTGGGCATGGGCAGGGGGTAGTTGATATGGCTGTTCAGTGCCTCCTGGCAGATGCTCTCAATGGAGGGGATGTGAGCGGAGCGAATGGAGTGGGTGGTGTAGCTGTCGCACATGCCAGCCATGAGAGAAATACGTTGCATGATCTTGTTGAGTGTACTGCTGCCAATGGGAGAATGGTCGTACCACACATAGTCAGTCGGTGTGACATTTCGCTTGGGTCGCTGCCAGAAGTTGTCATTCATGGGGTGCAGGTGGGTGACATACTTAAGAAACGACTTGACTGGACACCGCGGGTCTCCTGCAGATACACATTACAATAATGAAACATCCTCAACTCTATGACAATAGTATTCAATACTAAAATTGCTAATGCTATTGACAATATATTCTTCTAAACCATCAAGTCCTGACACACAAAAAGACAGAGCAACCATGACAGTTCAAGGGCGGCGCCAGTAGAGCTTGGTGCCTCTAGGCACCAAGCTTTTCTGGCAACACCCTTTGAGGCACCAAGCTGATTTGGTAACACCCTTTCACAATCTGGATCAGTCTGTCTCCAGACTTATTATTAATGTATATTCTGAGGTCAATTCCAAAAGTTGGGAATTGTTACCTCTGGGCTCAATGTGTTAACCCCTTTGTGCATGCCACCACCATTAATGATTACAGTACTTACTTATGCCTGTCACCCCTCCCAGGGTATAGGCCGTCGACGAGACCTCCAGCGACTCCTGTCCTGTGCTTCTCCTTCGATTCTACTCCAGGTGGTTCCCAGTCTCTTGATGTCTGCTTGGAGGTCTCGACGCCAGGTGTTTCTCGGCCTGCCTCTTTTCCTCTTTCCCTGGGTTCCACGACAATGCCTGCCAAGTGATACTGGAAACTGGCTTTCTCGGACTGTGACCAATCCATCCCCATCTTCTTCGTCCAATTTCATTCTCTGCTGTTATCTGCTCTGTTCTCTCCCAGAGTCTGATGTTGCTGATCTTCTCTGGCCAGTGGATTTTTAAGATTCTTCTAAGGCAACTGTTTATGAAGATCTGTACTCTGTTGACTGTGGTTTTTGTCAACCTTCAAGTCTCTGCTCCATATAGGAGAACTGCTTTTAACTGAGTTGAAAATGAGGACTTTGGTGTGTTGTGACAGTGCTCTGGAACTCCACACTTTTTTCAGCTGGAGAAAGGCTGCTCTGGCTTTACTGATTCGTGCTCTGACATCTGCATCAGTGCCACCTTTTTTGTCGATGATGCTCCCGAGACAGGTGAAGGACTCCACCTCCCCCAACGGGGTGCCAGCAAGCAAGACTGGTTCTTCCCTGGTTGCATTTAGCCTCATTGTCTTTGTTTTCTGTTTGTGGATGGTGAGGCCCACTTGAGACGAGATATCAGCAAGCCTCGTGGTCTTGTCCTGCATTTGTTGATGAGTGTGGGACAGTAAAGCCAAGTCGTCTGCAAAATCGAGGTCATCAAGCTGTGTCCACAGTGTCCACTGTATTCCGCTTCTTCTCTGCTCTGTGGTCCTCTTCATGACCCAGTCTATGGCCAGTAGGAAGAGGAACGGAGACAGCAAACACCCCTGCCTGACGCCGGTTCTGACCTGGAGCTCCCTGGTGAACTGCCCTTCATGGATCACGCGACATGTCATGCCACCACAGCTGCTCCCGATCAGGAAGACGAGCTTTGTGGGCACACCGTAGTGTCGTAGGAGTTTCCACAAAGTCTCTCGGTCCACGCTGTCAAATGCTTTCTCGTAATCCACAAAGTTGACGTACAGTGGGGAGCTCCACTCCAGAGCCTGCTCCACGATGATGCGGAGAGCGGCAATCTGGTCCGTACATGATCGGTTTTTCCTGAAGCCCACTCGCTGGTCTCCCAGCTGGGGGTCGACGGAGCTCCTCATTCTCTCCAGGATGATCCTGTTGAAGACCTTTCCTGGTACTGACAGCAAGGTGATTCCTCTGTAGTTGTAACACTTGCTGAGGTCGCCTCTCTTGGGAAGCTTGATTAGGTACCCCTCCTTCCAGTCAGCAGGCATCACCTCATCTTCCCAGATCTTTCCAAACAGTGGGTACATCATCTCTACTGTTGTTTCTAGGTCTGCTTTCAGAGTCTCCGCTGGGACGCCATCTGGCCCTGCTGCTTTGCGGTTCTTCAAAAATGCCACTGCTCTTCTGATCTCTTCCTGGCTGGGTCTATTACAGCTGATGGGTAGGTCAGTCTCTGTTGGCTGGATGTCTGGAGGGTCGGGTGGGGTGGGTCTGTTCAGTAACTCTTCAAAATACTCGGCCCATCTGTCGAGTTGGTCTGCTCTGTCGGCAATAGGCTTGCCTTCTTTGTCTTTTACTGGTCTTTCTGTATGGCCATACTTGCCAAACAATCTTCTGGTAATGTCGTAGAGCTGTTTCATGTTGCCGCTGCCTGTTGCCTTTTCTGCCTCTGCTGCTAGGCCGTCTGTGTAGGCTCTCTTGTCTGCCCTGATACTCCTCTTCACCTCGCGGTTGGCTTCCGAGTATTCCTCATGTGCCCTTGCTTTGGCTGCTCTCGTGCGACTGTTGTTGACAACTGCATTCTTCTGCTTTCTCACTTCTATCTTCTTCAAGGTCTGTGCCGCCAGCCAGTCCTTGTGATGGTGTTTCTTGAACCCCACAGTGCCTTTGCAGGTTGAGTTCAGTGCCTCTCTAACTGCCTTCCACTGCTGCTCTGTGGTGACTGCCTCCTCTTCATTTACTAGCTCCTGTAGCGCTTGAAACCGGTTGGACAGCACCAGTTTGAACTCTTCTCTCACTCCAGTCTCTCTCAGGAGGCCTACATTATAGCGCTGTCTTCTTGTTGTCCCTGTGCTGCTTTTCTTTAACTTGAGCTTTATTCTTAAGATAAGCAGATGATGGTCTGAGGCAACATCTGCTCCCCTCCTCACTCGAACATCTTGAAGGGATCTTCTAAATTTCTTGGGTCAGGTGAGACCCACGTTGCTTTGTGTATTTTTCTGTGTGGGAAGATGCTGCCTCCAATGATTAGTCCCTGTCTCCCCATCACCTCTTCGTATCCGGTGTTGTCCTCCCCTATTTTGGCATTAAAATTGCCAATGATGATGGTGATGTCTCGCTCCGCACATTTGTCCACAGCACTCTGGAGTCGGTCGTAGAACTCTTGTTTCTCTTCCTCGTCACTGTCATTAGTGGGAGCATAACACTGGATGACGTTCATCTTGATCTTTTTCCTGGTTCTAAAGGCTGCTGTGATAATTCTTGGCCCAAGAGGTTCCCAGCCCATCAGCGCTCTCTGTGCCACTGGTGACAGCATGAATGCTACACCTTCTGTATGGGGGGCATTCTCCTCTTCATGACCTGAATACAGAATCATCTCCCCACTTAACAGCCTTTTCTGGCCAGACTGCGTCCATCTGGCTTCACTGATACCTAGCAGGGAAAGGTTGTACTTTTGCATTTCTGCTGCTATCTGGGCGGACTTCCTGCTCTGGTACATGGTCTTGACATTCCATGTGCCCATGATTGTGTCCCTGGATAGAGAGAGGCAGCTCGGTCCTGTGGTTTCTGAAGACTTCCGGCTTTCACCACATGATGTCATAAATCTTCTGGTAGAAGAACCTTCCTCCTCCAGGAAAGGAATTGTTGTTTGTCTATTTGTCGGTGTTTTTGTAGCTATTTCTTTATTTGCAGGGTGGAGAAGCTACCCCCATGCCCAACCCCCTTACTAGGAGGACCAGGGGTTTTCTGTCGGGGTCTCCTTCCCTTAGACCATGTTGGTTCACTGCACCTTATTTCATTCGGTGCACCCCTCTCGCGAGGGACCCCCTATCCACCACCCAGGAGACGCGCCTCAACGCCATATGGTCCCAGCGCGAGGACTGATTACAGTAGCTGCATGTATTATAATAAAGGAGGTTGAAGTTCAAATGTAATCAAACATCTTAGAATAATTAGTAATAGTACTGATGACAAATTCATTTAGTAAATTATTTCAAGACCCCTTTGTGCATGCCACCACCATTACTGATTACAGTAGCTGCATGTATTATAGTAAAGGAGGTTGAACTTGAAGCTCAAATGTAATGAAACATCTTAGAATCATTAGTAATAGTACTGATGACAAATTCATTTAGTAAATTATTTCAAGACCCCTTTGTGCATGCCACCACCATTACTGATTACAGTAGCTGCATGTATTATAGTAAAGGAGGTTGAAGCTCAAATGCAATGAAACATTATATTATTATACCGGTTAGTACTGATGACAAATTCATTTAGTAAATCATTTCAAGACGCTAAGAACCAAATTATTGATCCTTCACCCTCTTAACCCCACGGCCACATTTCTAAACTTTTGGAGGCTTTGTCTAACGACTATGTACCAGTTGTCAAGACGGATTGATCATGATAATTCAAAGGTAGTGCCAGATGAGCTTGGCACCTGAAGGTGCCAAGCTCATCTGGCACTACCCTTGAATTATCATGATCAATTCGTCTCCTGCTGCAGGGTCCTGGGGCTAAATGGGTAAAAATAAAAACTATAGCAGTTAACCCATTTAACACTTTCGAGATGTGCCACATCTGGATTCACAGCTTTACACTGCGAATCCAGTTGCGGCATGCCTCGAAGGTGTTAACTCCATGGCTGCAATTCCAAATTATTGGAGGTGTCGCCTAACATGTACCAGTTGCAGGATGGACTGACCATGATTTATTCAAGGGTAGTACCAGATTAGATTTTCACCTTCAGCCACTAATCTGACACTACTCTTGTATTCAATATCATGGACAATCCATCTCCTGCAGTAGGACATCGGGTCTGAACGGGTTAAAGGGTTGGGTCCCTAGGTAAACCTTTGGCTGCAGGCCTACAAGTTGGCAATGCCATGATGCTTACAGCTGAGATTCAAACAATGTCAATGTGCTGAGCTGCAAGCACCATATATTATAAAGCGGTCAGCGGTTTAACTAAACTAAATTAAGAAATGGAGAAATGTGAACTTACAGTTACACTGTAATCTCATAACAGTAATGGTAGAACATCAGTTTCAAACAAAGTGAAGAAAATGTATGGTGCATTAAACTGACTGAACTGAAGGCTATGTGTACCCTCATGTTGACTGCAGCAGTGACAGTGATAGCAGGTTCAAGCATCTGAGTATCAATTTTATGCACAATGTATTATAATTTTCACACCCGTGGCATTATCAGCATATATACAGATCATTATAGTCATTGACAAACGGCACTGTAAAAATCTGGTTACAATAACAAATGAAATGGCATCATCTGATGATGTTTACACTTTTGTCTACATGGACTGGACAATATTTTCTACTTTCTATGGACGTTGTTACGCAAACCAACAGTTGCATGACGTTGGGGCAAGTGGGTAACCTCTTTAGTACTTTGTGTCGTTTGACACATGGCGTGCAGCGCCCGCTTGCATAGTCAACTGCGTACAGTGCAGCAGACGACGCATGTTGACTGCATCATGAAGTGTCTGACATTGTATACCAACCAAGCAAATTATCAGTGAAGAGCATTTGCTAGAAGTTGAAAATACACTTACCTGGTCTCTCGTACATGCGATCTCCATTGTATGCCTCGGGTCCTCCAAATTTCGCAGGATCTTTCAGCCACACATATCGTCTGCCATTGATGTCAGACGCTACTTCAAAATCCTCTTTCTTCATCAGCCGCAAGTAGTCCCTACCACGGTTACATATGTAAAGATTCACGTCAAAAAACACCTTATTTTGCAAACTTTCCGGCGTATTTAATTCCATAGCTTCGCTCAGGTAAAGTTTGCGCAAATCTTCCATTTCGATCCTCATTCTGTGACACTTCCGCGGCGCGTTGGATTTCAATGCCAAGTCGAAAGTAGCATTGGCCAGCTCAAAAGTTTTATCCCGCAGAATGTCAACAGCAATTTCCTCCAAGAAAAATTTGTGGAGTCCGGCACGGACGTCCTTCAGTCCCATCGAGCTTTCGTCGATCCTGGATCTGGCTTTTCCGTAGAAGTCTCTGAGGAAGTCGGCGAGCTGGCTCCTCGTCATGTGAGTCAAAGAGTGGATTGTGTGACCTTTCGTCATCGCAAAGTCCACCAGGGTTTGAGTGGCCAGGGCCACAGTACTCGGATCTTCGTATGTCATTTCTGAAGAACCTTGCGGTGATAGATGTGCCTGTGGCGGCTTCTTTCTGGTTTCCATCCGATGTGGTTTGCTGTCGTTTTTGCTCGCTTGCGCCTGGGCCATGTTGATGCATGCGCGCTGACGTCAACTAGCGTCGACTCTGACCCAATCAGGTCGTCTCAAACCGCTTTGCAGAAGGGGTGTTAGGTTGGTAGACCTGCTCCCGCCATTCATCAATGTTCATCAACATAATGTATGCTTGTGTCTTCTCTTTGATTGTTCTTATATCAAAAGCACCACACATTAACACTGTAAATCGTTTGGAAGTATTTTGTAGCTACTATTCGTGAGGACGAACCCGCTGTAACTTGAAATAACAATAAACGAATTCTGCCGGTTAGCATGAAACAGGACTTGCCACCCCTGAAGTACTCTAGTGAAGGGCCGACGTAAGTTGCCGCCTAACGTCACCGAATGAGTCAGCGCGCATGCTCGCTCTCGAGGGTGAAATGAGCACACCGCTGAACAAAGATCTGACGTCACCTCGCCAGCACAATCGCGTTTGCGTCCTGTTTTGTGACTGACGGACTCACTGACATTACCGTTACGTCGGCTTCGGGAAATCGGTTTGTTATCGGAGGCGCCATACATGTCATAGGTGCAGAATTATGATAGAGTCCGGTCGGCAGTGGCTTTCAGGAGCAGATGATAACTGCGAAGCCGCCTCTATTGCCAAGCTACGGTGGAGGTTCTCGCCCGGCCGTCTCCGTCGTTCCGCCTAATCTCTTGTATCTAACGAACTGTTTACCGGCTGACCGCTCTGACTGTGACATGATACACCGGCTCAAGCAATAACAGTGGCATAGGAACCGCGGGGGAGGAGGGGGGGGAGGTTGTGTGTAAACCGAAGGTAGACAGGAGTAATGACAGTGTATCCACGGGGCAGTTTTGCAATACGCATCATATCATTGCAATGTCAATACTTCAGTATACTTCTAGGTCTGTTTTAGTACGTGCCGCCAGCGCCAGACTCAGTTTGGCCATTACAGATCGTCGTCTGTCTTCGAATTGTGATTCAGTCAACGCTGAGACACCCGCAACACTGAAAGTGAATGACCCGGCACTGGACTACGTCACATACCGGCAACTGCCGAGTGAAGTACTTGTGCCACTGGCACTTAACTCATTCTACCCCAACACCGAAATCCCCCAATTTTGCCGTTGTTCTATGAAGACTGCATTGCAGTGCAGGACACAGATCGACCATGATAGTTCAAGGGTGATGCCAGAATAGCTTGGCGCCTTGCTGTGGTGTGTCTGGGGTAGAATGAGTTAAGTGCATAAAACCGACATGTATGGCTATCGAATGAACAGGTTCCCGCTATGAGAACGGCTCATAGAGTCCCAAGTTTTAATTTATGTATATACTTTAGTTCAGTCTTCTTTGGCTCGCATCACTACTGAGTTTAACAGTACATATTATTTAATTTCACACACGTGTTTGTGCCGGTAGTAGTTTACGGCCGTACAGAAGGGAAAGCCGGTCAGTGGAGGGCATTAGTGAAAGGGGGTGGGGGGGGGGGAGTATTTATTGGTGTGTGTGGCTGGGGGGAATGGGTGGGGGAGGGGGATCATTAGTGTGTGTATTGGGTCACATCGGACTGCCAGGTCTCTGCTTAGTTTTGTTACAGTTCAGTTCACGGGTATGATTCTCTGGCAAACTGGCCGGAATAGGAGGACTCCGTAACAGATTGTTATATGATATGATTTGAATTGCTGTTCCTTTTGCACGTCATCACAATAATGGATAGAGGAAAAAACCTTTGCAGGGTCATTTCCGAAATGAAGAAAAGTGGGCTGTACTAATTTACTAACTCAGGTCATGGAACTCCCCCCCCCCCTCCTCTCTTCCGCCTCCCCCCCCCCCCCCACCCCCCTGCTTTTCAGTCCATTTCTTTGCCGACCGGCCCTTCTTTCTCCCTCTACACCCCACCCCCGCCTCCCCTGGGCTATACTAATTTACTGGTACTAACCCCCCCCCCGCCCCCCCCCCCCCCCGCCGCTTTTCGATTTCTTTTCTTTGGACCCTTCTTCCTCCCCCCCCCCCCACCCGCTTTTAGATTTCTACGGACCTTTCTTTCTCTTTCTACCCCCCCCCCCCCTCTTTTTGAATATTCTTCGGACCCTTTTTTTTCTCCCTACCCCCCCCCCCCCCCCACTTTTTGTTTTCTTTTCGGACCCTTCTTTCTCCCCCCCCCCCCCCCCCCCAGCCCACTTTTCGATTTCTTCGGACCCGTTTTTTCTCTCCCTACCCCCCCCCCCACCCCCCTACCCCCCCTTTTCGATTTCTCCGGACACCCCCCCCCACCCCCCGCTTTTTTAATTCTTTGGACCCTTCTTTCCCCCTCCCCCCCCCCCCCCCCTCGCTTTTCGATTTCTTCGGACCCGTTTTTCTCTCCCTACCCCCGCCCCTCCCTACCCCCCCCCCCCCCCCCCCGCTTTTCGATTTCTTCGGACCCCCCCCCCCCCCAAACCTTGTCTGACCTTCCCCCTTCCCCCCCTCCCCCCCCCCCCCCTCCCCCGCTTTTTGTGAATTCTTTGGACCTTTCGTTCTCCCTCTACCCCCCCCCCCCCCCCCTTCCGCTTTTCGATTGCTTCGGACCCTGGAAGCAAGGTCTGGTATGAGGTTGAAGGTCAAATAAAAAATTGGACCCCCCTCCCTCGAGGTAACTGATCAGCCCCTGCGCAGTACTAACATTTGACGTATCAGAGTATCAACTTTCTTGCTGATTTTCACGCCTAGGGCTTACAGGTCACAGTATGACCTAATCCTACCTCAGGCCCGGGACAAACAGCAGGCTTATGCAAACACTGTTTATGAAAACTCATGCGGGTATTAATGAGAAGATTTTTCTTTTTCGTAAAAGAAAAAAAATTAAAGTTATGCTAGCTGTTTTACAAATGACTCCTGAAAAGTGGTGCAGAACGTTGTCTGATTTTCACCCCTAGGGCATACAGGTCACAACTTCAGACAACTGACCTAATCGTACCTGACACCCGAGGCAAACTGTAGGCTTATGTAAATACCTTATACGAAAAATCGAGTCATGCGATTATTAATGAGAAGATTGGTGTTTGTTTTTGTTTTTTGTAAAAAAGATTCAATTGTTTTAAGATTAACCCATATAATTATATAATTCGTGAAATTAATCCCAAAAACGTAAAAAAAAATTTTTTTTTCAACAAATAATTAATCAGTATCACTCAAAATGTTCTAGACTCGGGTACAATGCTGGTTAACGAATGCATTCATTATCTCCCTTTTATCTAGCTATACGCAAAATATAAAGTAAAAATAATAAAAATTACGGGCTCCAGTTTGGATCAACCTGTTTTTGTGAAACGGCCATCTTCTCGACAATGAGCATCTTAATAAAAAAAAATTGAAAAAAAGGTCCCGAGACATGATAATTCTTTTACGGACAATATAACATTTCAAGCTTGTCCGTCCTCACTGAAACGCGGGCTGTGAGTCGCTGTCACACAGACACACACTGGCACACCATCACACACACACACACACACCGGCACACGCACACACACACACACACACACACACACACACACACGCGCGCGCGCGCGCGCGCGCGCGGCGCTGGCGCCCAAAAGACGTTTTCTAGCGATTTGCGTAGCTAGACGTGACGTCGTTTTTATCTTGTTACTTCTTTGCCAGAATTTCTGCCCCGTACAATAATGCCAAAAACGTCATCTGCATGCTTCGGAATGCGCTCCGACCAGTCCCATTTCAAAGTCTACCGTATTTTATAAATAACGTAGACCGGCAAAAATAGAGAAAATGCTGATGTGAAAATTCAGAAAAATCTTACAAAAAGGTTCCCGTAGGCGCCTTCTCCCACTTATGATTGGACCGTTAGCTGGGAATACTGTTATAGGACAAGCCAGCCATAGGGGTCCGTGGATACTGTAGTAGCTTTGACTAATGCAAATCCACTGCGTCGCCGCGTGCGCGCAAGCGCCTACTAAGCTCAAGACTATTTAGTCTTGAGCTTAGTATAGGCGCACGCGGTGGCGCAGTGGATTTGCATTAGTCAAAGCTACTATCCACGGACCCCTATGAAGCAAGCATCGTCTTCAGTGGTGACATCACACGGTCGTCAGAGGCCATTTATGCTAAACGCTTTAAGCGGTTAATCTAAGCTGTTGCATCTGAGCCTCTGTCAATAAATCATAGTTTTATAGTATTGCAGATATTTTGGAGGTCAAGGTCATTGCGCACTATCCTTTGAGCTGTTCAGAGAAAGACCTAAAGCCGTTTAAGATATTTCTCAAAAGTAATATAAGTATATTTTCATATCAATACGTAAATAAAGAGTAAAGTTTGCTCGTTACCAACTAAAATTTGACAGTCAGACCAGTACCTGTCTTCGAAGTCCTCTCTTTCACAGTTGAATTGCACAAACCCGGCACTTGCAGTCAGTGCCAGACAATAAACAAGTACCATATCAAACAACTTTCAAATTTGTTTGGATTTTGACAGGACTGCCTCAAAGTTTCACTCTTTTAAAAATGTAGAAATTAATTTATTATCTTGGATAGTCCACTAATTTCAAGCTCAGCTGTTGAAATCACTTTTTCAATGACGTCACACAGCGACATGGTTGAAGATACCAGTGCCAAATTGTGCACGAATAAAGCGCATAGGCTGAAATTTGTTCTGATACTAATTTTATTTATGCGACTTAAGTCGTTTACAAATGGCTGCCCAACTATCATTACTATGGACCAACAGTTGCATATGATGATGATGTTGGGGCAAGTGGGTAACCTCTTTAGTGTCGTTTGACAAATGGCGTGCAGACCAACTGTACAGTGCAGCAGACGACGCATGTTGACTGCATCATGAAGTAATAATAATAATAATAATTACGGTATTTATAATGCGCTTATCTTATAATAATTATAACTCTAAGCGCGCACTCACAACTCGCGCACGCATGCGCACGCTTTAGACAATGACTTGCGTACCACAAACAGTGGAATACATTACGACGGTCAGCTTGGGGTGGGGAGTGTGGTGATATAGTGCTAAAACTGTTGAAAGAGGTGAGTTTTGAGGGCGGACTGGAAGGAGGAGAGAGAGTGTTTCTGACGGAGAGAGAGTGGGAGAGAATTCCAGGTGGATGGACCGTAGACGGAGAAGGAGCGGGGGCGGAAAGTGTTAAGTTTGGTGCGAGGGATGTGGAGGCGGAGAGGGTCAGAGGCAGAGCGGAGGGAGCGGGAAGGTGTGTAGGGGTGAAGTAAGTTGGAGAGATAGGCAGGAGCGCAGTTGTTCAGGGATTTGTAGCAGAGAGACAGAATTTTGTATTGGATGCGTTGGGGGATGGGGAGCCAGTGAAGGAGTTTGAGCAGGGGTGTGACGTGGTCGGATTTTTTCTTTCTGAGGACGAGGCGGGCAGCATTGTTCTGAACGCGTTGGAGAGTGAAAATGGTGGAGTGAGGGAGGCCGGAAAGGAGAGAGTTGCAGTAGTCGATGCGAGATAAGATGAGAGAGACAGCAAGTTTGGTGGCAGCTTCGGTAGTGAGGTATTTTCTGATCTGACTGATGCGGCGGAGGTGGAAACAACATGCCTGGGCCGTGGCGGAAACGAAGCTGGTCATGGACAGAGAGGAATCGAGGATAACGCCGAGGTTCTTGGCCGAGTCAGAGAGGGAGATGGGGGTGCTATCGAGTTGAAGGTGGAGAGAGGGAGGGAGCTGGGAGAGTTTCTGGCGAGTGCCTACCAGCATGGCTTCCGTTTTGTCGTCGTTCAGTTTTAGCTTGTTTGCTGTCATCCAGTTTTTCACGTCTTCGTAGCAGTATGCCGTGCGAGTCAGTAGTGACTGAGTTTGTCTTTGTCTAGCAGTTGTGAGTCGTCAGCGTAGAGGTGGTGGTGTATGCGGTGAGACTGGATGATGTTGGACAGAGGAGAGGTGTAGAGTGTGAAAAGGACCGGGCCCAGGACGGACCCCTGTGGGACTCCGCAGGAGAGCGTGACTGGGTTGGAAGAGACGCCGTTGATGGTGACGGACTGCTGTCTGTCGGAGAGGTAGGAGAGAAACCAGGAGTGAGCAGAATCAGTGATGCCAAAGGATTGGTGGAGTCGGTGGATGAGGATAGAGTGGTCTATAGTGTCAAAGGCGGCAGAGAGATCGAGTAGTGTAAGAAGAGAGATGTTGCCCGAGTCGGTGGAGAGAAGCAGATCGTTTAAGATATGTAGAAGGGCTGTTTCAGTGCTGTGATGTTTGCGATAGGCAGACTGGAATGGACTGAGGAGGTTGTTGTCGGTGAGGTGGAGGTTGAGCTGGTTGAGAACAACCTTCTCAAGAAGCTTGGACAGGAAAGAGAGATTGGAGACTGGGCGATAGTTCTTGAGTTCGTTTGGGTCAAGGTTGTGTTTTTTTAGGAGAGGACGGACGATGGCGGACTTGAAGATATCGGGGACGGAGCCGTTTTCTATAGATGCGTTGATGATGTCGGTAATGAAGGGCAGAAGTTTTGGAAGGCCGTCACGATAGAGAGAAGCTGGGAGGGGGTCTAGCTCGCAGGTTTTGAAGGGCATGGACTTTATGGTCTTGAGTACTTCATCCTGAGAGACGGGGCGGAAGGACGAGAGGGGAGTGCCGGAAAAGGGGGGGTCGGGAGGGCAAGGCGGAGAAGGCAGGGTGTCGAGTGTGTCGCGCAGAGTTTGGATTTTGTCCGAAAAATAGGTAGAAAAAGCAGACGGGAGTTCTTCTTTGCTGTGTGTGTTGGGGAGAGGAGAGTCTTTAGAAGTGCCTAGGAGTGTGTTCATGGTGGCGTAGAGGGTTTTGGAAGAAGTGGATTCCAGGATTTGGTTTTGAAGGTATTTGCGTTTAGATACGGAGATCATTTTGCAGACTTTGGATCTAGTTGTTTGGAAGATCTGTCTGAACGGTGAGGTCAGATGAGCGCCAGCGGCGTTCCGCTTGTCGGCGCTCGCGCTTGGCTTCAGCTATGTCGTCAGTGAGCCAGGGGGAGGGGAGTCGGTTGGGTATGGAGCAGGTGGTGACAGGGGCATGGGTGTCTAGAAGTTTTCGAAGGGAGGAATCGAAATGGGATGCAAGATCGGGAGAGGGGGCGGGGTCCAAGAGAAGGTCGACAGCTTCGTCGAAGAAGCTCGCAGTCGCGGTTGACAGATTTTAGTTTGCGACGAGAGACGATGAGCTTGGTTTTTTTCGGGGGAGGTAGATTGAGGGAGACGAGAATAGCGAGGTGGTCAGAGGGAAGCACAGAGGAGGTGTCAGAGTCGAGAAAGAGTTGATCGGAGGTGCGGGTGATGATCCAGTTGAGGGTGTGGCCGAGTCGGTGGGTGGGTTTAGTGATGTGTTGTGTAAGATTGTGGTTTGAAAGTGACGTGCAAAGGCGTTTTGTGTCAGGGTGGTCGGGTTTGTCAAAGTGGAAGTTAAAGTCGCATAGAAGGATGTGTTTTCCGGGTCGTGTGCTGTAGTGGTCGAGGAGGAGGTCGAACTCGGTGAGGAACATGGAGTTTGTGAGTTTGTTTTGAGAGCTTGGAGGGGGGCGATAGATACATGAGAAGATGAGGGACTGGCCAGGGAGTGTTGCTACGGCCTCGACAGATTCAAAGGAGGGATGAGCAAAAGGTAGAGACTGAGAGAAGGAGAGGTGAGCGGAAAGACAGTCCCTGTAGATGATGGCAATGCCACCCCCTCTGGAAGCGCGCGGGAAGGAGGCCAGGCGGTAGCCACTCGGAGTGACGCTGGCGATGATGGGTTCATCGTCAGCTGAGCGGAGCCACGTTTCAGTGATCACGACAATATCTAGGTCATTGTCTAGAATGAAATCGGAAATCACGTCAGCTTTGCCATCAAGTGTCTGACATTGTATACCAACCAAGCAAATTATCAGTGAAGAGCATTTGCTAGATGTTGAAAATACACTTACCTGGTCTCTCGTACATGCGATCTCCATTGTATGCCTCGGGTCCTCCAAATTTCGCAGGATCTTTCCGCCATACATATATCGTCTGCCATTGATGTCAGACGCTACTTCAAAATTCTCTTTCTTCATCAGCCGCAAGTAGTCCCCACCACGGTTACGTATGTAAAGATTCACGTCAAAAAACACCTTATTTTGCAAACTTTCCGGGGTATTTAATTCCATAGCTTCGCTCAGGTAAAGTTTGCGCAAATCTTCCATTTCGATCCACATCAGTTCTGTGACACTTCAGCGGCGCGTTGGATTTCAATGCCAAGTCGAAAGTAGCAATGGCCAGCTCAAACGTTTTATCTCGCATAATAAACGGTCAACAGCAATTTCCTCCAAGAAAAATTTGTGGAGTCCGGCACGGACGTCCTTCAGTCCCATCGAGCTTTCGTCGATCCTGGATCTGGCTTTTCCGTAGAAGTCTCTGAGGAAATCGGCGACCTGGCTCCTCGTCATGTGAGTCAAAGAGTGGATTGTGTGGCCTTTCGTCATCGCAAAGTCCACCAGGGTTTGAGTGGCCAGGGCCACAGTACTGATTTTCACGCCTAGGGCTTACAGGTCACAGTATGACCTAAAGTGGTGCAGAACATTGTCTGATTTTCACAACTAGGGCATACAGGTCACAACTGACCTAATCGTACCTGACACCCGAGACAAACTGTAGGCTTATGTAAATACCTTATACGAAAAATCGAGTCATGCGATTATTAATGAGAAGATTGGGGTTTGTTTGGGTTTTTTTTTTTTTAAAGATTCAATTGTTTTAAGATTAACCCATATAATTATATAATTCGTGAAATTAATCCCAAAAACGTAAAAATATATTTTTTCAACAAATATTTATTCAGTATCACTCAAAATGTTCTAGACTCAGGTACAATGCTGGTTAACGAATGCATTCAATATCTCCCTTTTATCTAGCTATACGCAAAATATAAAGTAAAAATAATAAAAATTACGGACTCCAGTTTGGATCAATCGGTTTTTGTGAAACGGCCATCTTCTCGACAATGAGCATCTTAATCAACAAATCGAAAAAAAGGTCCCGAGACATGATAATTCTTTTACGGACAATATAACATTTCAAGCTTGTCCGTCCTCACTGAAACGCGGGCTCAAGTCGCTGTCACACACACACACACACACACACACACACACACACACACACACACACACACACACACACACACACACACACAGGAGCACAAAAGCCTCACAGTGGGTTACCTACCATTTCATGTGAAAATGGGTTCCCATATTTCTATTTATTCTAGGGCTCTGGAATTGATGCGAATGTTTAGAACTCACCTTATAACTAAGCTCTATAACTTAAAATAAAATAGACATTTTCTAGAAACAGAGCCACTAGATGCAGAAAAAATGGGTTTCTACCAATAAAGTGGGTGGGTGTCTCTCTCACACAAAAACTGGCATTACAGTCAAAATGGGTGTTTCACAACATTAGGCGTCTGTAATAAGGTCAAGTGCATGGAATACTTTTTTTTTTTAACATTCATTTTTTTTTCAACTTAATGTGTATGTATGCATTAACATTCTTAACATTGTATGGTGCAAAATTGAATGAACACTGGCCTGTAACCTTTCGATTATGATTTTTACAGAGGAAATCATTTAAACATTGCTACGTTTTGTCATTCTGAAGCAAAACAGTTTATGCATGGCATTTATGTGGGAATTCTGGAAATTAAACGACTTTAAAAAAAAAAATGTACTCTGCAGTTTGAGACAAACAGCAACAGAGCATTTTGAATATTAACCCTTATTATTCGGAATACACCAGTGTGTGCAACAAGTGTGACTAAAATAGTCCAAAGGGTAGTGGCAGAATAGCTTGGCGCCTCTAGGTGCCAAGCTATTGTGGCACCACCCTTGAACTAATGTCATTGGTCTATGTCCTCATCTGTAAGTTCTGTAATGTAGCTTGCATATATTATGGCAGTGTACAAATTTGAAGCTTTTAGCCTCAGTATGATGCAGGTTAAAAAGTGTGGAAAAATATGAAAGACAGAAAAAGACCCAGACGAAGAAACTAACACTTAACTTATTCTACCCCAGACACACCAGAGCAAAATAAAGATCGACCATGATAGTACAAGGCTGATGCCAGAATAGAGTGGCGCCTATGGCCGCCAAGCTATTCTGGCATCACCCTTGAACTATCGTGGTCGATCTGTGTCCTGCCCTGCAACGCAGTTTTCAGAAGACGACTTCAACATTTGGGGATTCCGGTCTTGGGGTAGAATGAGTTGAAATGACAAAACAGAACACTGACATTAATTAATGAACTGACAACATGGGAAATCAATCACTTGAAACTTCAGCCTTTATTAATCACATCAAAGGTGCATGCATATAAAAACACAGTAATTGTTTGTAGACACTTCAAATCAAACAATCAAGAGCAGTCAAACCTTTTTCTGCCAACTTTGTGATGAGGAAAACTAGTTCTTGCCCAAGTTCGCCACGTAAAGGGTTACCGCGACTTATGTGCCTCTATTCATAAAATGGAGAGAGAAATATAATACTGAGTTCTAGCAAGTGCGACAATAAAGTTTAGCCGAGTTGGTATACCTCGTCCAGTGCCTAGGTTAAATGCACCAGTGGTGCCAATGTTGCTATATTGGCAGCAGACCGGTCGCTCGGACCGGTCTGGTGCACCCGATCGGTTTAGAGCGTGTGCTTTCTGCACCTGTAATGGGCAACCTCGGAGAAAGAATCACGTGAGCTTCGTTTGACTGCTGCAAAATAACATGAATAAAGAATAAACCCTTTCCCATATATGCAATCCAGCAATTATGCATCCATCCTTATGCTAGCACCACGAAACATTACGCGATTTGGCAGATTTTTAAAAATAGCTTTTTTTAAACCCTCAATGGAGGTGATTTTTGCAACATCTGCATCGTTTGCGGCGGAAAGCACCGTCAAAGTTGAAGTTCGAGAAATGAGCGCACTACATGTACAATAGACTTGATTCAGTGGTGTTGGGCATGACTCAAGCCTCCACCATCTCAACACAAAACTGGCATGTTCGGGGAGATAAAAGGCTACAAGTTAAAACCGCAAACGAACCTTTTTTTTGTTTGTTGACTGCGATCACAATCTTCTGCGTGAACGTACAAGACCACACTACAAGTGCACAAGCCAACCTGCGCGCGCAGTTCTGGTGCACATTTCCAGTCCAAGCGACCGGTCTGGTGCGAAAATAGCAAAAGTGGCACCGCTGGTGCGTTTAACCTAGGTAGAGGGCGAGGTATACCAACTCAGCTAAGGTTTATGCTTCCTTTCACTTTAGAAACAACAATGCACAGTATGCAAAGTGTACTTTATAGTAACAAAAAAAAAAAGTTACAAAAATTTCCAAAATGATCCAGGCGTACATAAGATAAAAACAAGCTATACACACTAAAAAAATAACACTCTTGTAATAAATGTTTATCATGTTGACAATGGTTTTCTTATCTTATTATTGTCTTTCATCCCGATTGGTTGTACATTGCTGAACGTCTGGACGTGCCAGCACTGATAATGAAGGGGAAAAAATAAAATAAAATAATGAACAGAATATTGAATGTATGTCGCCAGCCAGTCTAATACGCTAAATAAACTTAAGATCATTTAGCAACACACATCCAAAATCAAGAGAGATACACCACCACCCTCCCCCCCCCCCCCAAACCAAAAAAAAAAAAAAAAAAAAAAAAAAAAAAAAAACAAACAAAAAAATTATTCAGACCCAAAAGGTGACTGCCAATCATGTAAAATGCAAAGAAAAGAAGTGCCCAACGGAGAAAGAAACAAGATCAGAAAAGACGGTTACAACACAATTCAGTAAGATTTCGGGTAAATCCGCCTTGTCAAAACAGACAAACAAACAGAGAGATCAGTTGCTACTTATCTTTGTTCACAGAAGGAATGTGCTGCACATTCCTTCTGCCAATGAAGATAAGTAGCGGCTAATCTCTCTGTTTGTTTGTCCATTTTGACAAAGGGTATTTACCCGAAATATTAATAAATTGTGTTGTACCCGTCTTTTCTAAAGCGTGTTTCTTTCTCCGTTGGGTACTTCTTTAATGTTACACAGCATACAAAATGATCCAGGTGTACATCAGATAAAAACAGAGCTATACACGCTGAAAACAACCGAATAATAACGTTCTTGTAATAAGTCTTTATGTTGACAATGTTTGTTTCTTTTTCTCTTATTATTGTCTTTCGTCCCCAACCGCCGTTTCATCAGCAGTTCCATTTTCAAAGTTTTACATGTTATATACAGTATACAAAATGATGCAGGCGCACCAACCCCATAGTAGCACCAAACCCATAGTAGTAATAAATCTTTATGTTGACAATGGTTTTCTTACTCCTTATTATTGTCTCTCATCCCCAACCGCCGTTCCATCAGCAGTTCCATTTTCAAAGTTTTACATGTTATATACAGTATACAAAATGATGCAGGCGCACCAACCCCATAGTAGCACTCTCGTAATAAATCTTTATGTTGACAATGGTTTTCTTGCCCCTTATTATTGTCTCTCGTCCCCAAGCGTCGTTCCATTTGTAGTTCCATTGACAAAAACAAGCTAGACATGCTGAAACCAACCCAATAATAATGAACACTCAGATTGTAATAAATCTGTATGAAAACGAAAATGACGCGAGTGTCGGAGAATCTCAATTCATTTCTTTTGTAACTTTTTCAGTCTGTTGCGGATGTAATCCTTAATGTTTGTCCAGCGCCTATGTCTAAGTGCAGCCTCTTCTGCAATTGCCTGCTGTATCTCGGCTTTTCCAGGAAGTTTGTTCACGACGAGGTGCGACTTGAAACGAGTTTCAACAGCTTTCTCTTCAGCTTTCCCCTATGGTTTCCTTGTAAATCTAGCTTTCTTTCGAACAGGAGCTGACGCAGAACTGTCATCATCAAAACTATCTAGTTTGTCATCAGGCTCTGGACGTCTTTTCTCGGTCATGCTCATTGATTCCTGTGTTGTTGACTTGCTATTTGCTTCATTCACAGGTGCTGTTTCCCCAGAGACCTCTCTGCGAGTTTCTGATGTGTTTTCATTGTCAAAGTCAATCTCTTCATCATCGCCCAGTTCAGCTCTAATGCAACTCTCAAAATCTGTCATCCCATTGTTAACTGACAGAAGAATCTTTGCCACTTTTGCCTTTTGAAGGACGTCTTGAGGTTGGCGGTAGATATGGCGATGTATCCGAATATCATGACCAAGGAAGTCTGCCAGCTGATCCTGGTCTAACTCCGAGATGGCCATGGACTGAGCCAAAGTTGCAACCTGCTTCCGTAACTGAGTAAATGTGAACATGGCTGGGTTTGACACTTGTGCTTGTAGCGCATGTTCCTTAAGAACATCATGGCCTCTGTAAGGCCTCTGACCAGAAGGTGTGGCAAAGATGTACTGAGAACCGGCGAGAGCTGGCACTGATTGCCTCATTTGAAGGATTCTGTCCACAGTTGTCATCATCTTCTTCGTCAGCAAAATGGGTACACTCCTGTTAAACTTGCCCCTGATTTCCACTCGCTGAAAATGATTCACCATTTTCTTCTCAACCTCTGTGAGACCTTTCAAGATATCTTGATTGGTGATCGATCCAATCTTAGCATTCTGGAAGTCTGATACCTTCATTCTCTGAACTTCTCCCCCTCGTTTTCGGTTGAAAAATGATACAGCGCAAAGAGTTGCTTTAACCACTGTCGGATAATCTTCCGAAACCATCCTTGTCTCAAGAAGCTGTTGGACCTTCCTCACATCTTCACATGATGGGATCAGCTTGGGTTTGTTTATGGTCATTTTCCCGACCGACTGGGCTGCTGTAGCTGACACACAATCGTACCAGTCCCCGGTAAAGACAGAGTCAAAGCGCTGTGCCTCAGAGAGCTCCTGTCGCCACCTGTCATCTGAACCATGCCCAAGCTGTTTGGATGCCAGCGACTGTTTGATCTGTGAACATCAGAGAGCTCCTGTCGCCACCTGTCATCTGAACCATGCCCAAGCTGTTTGGATGCCAGCGACTGTTTGATCTGTGAACATTTTTTTCAAAGCATGGCCTATGCGCATTGCAAGATTGCCTTTTTTGAACTGATGTGTGTCCTCATCAAATTCTGCTAGCTCTTTTACAGCCAGTACAACATGATCAAAGCTAGCTGAATTGACCACAGCATTTAAACTTGCGATTTTCATTTCTGACCTCACTCTAAGAATCTTTAATAGTCTCCCTAACTCGCGCATCCTGGAGCTGATTTGCCCAGCCGTGTGTTCTTCAATGTCCCTGCGGTCAAATAATCTCTTTCCATACTCCAGAAGCAAGGGGTCAGTTCTGATGAGACGGCTTATCTCATCATCTCTCTGTCTGGCTAAAACCTTGTGATAGAAGGAAAAGTCAATGTCTAAGGGTATTGGAAGCATTAGCCTACCACGTTGAGCAGCCTAACCTCGCTTAGCGAACTGAAACCCTCCTTGTTTCTGACAGCAACGTTTTGAGTGTACAGAGATCAGCTTTTTTTGATAGAGCCCTTTGCAATGGCTACAGGCGAGAAGGTTGTCTACCTTACTAGTTTTGGTGCAATACTTAGGAATCAAACATCTTGATTTCTTTTCAAGAACTGCAACATTATGCATGTAATCACCCTCATCTTGTATTCTGATCCATGCTTGACGTCTCTGCTTAGTCCCTTTTTTTATCATCAAATTTTTAGCAACGTCTGCCTCATCTGCATGGACATCGTGTAAGTGCGTGCTCATTTTCAAAACAAGCTTGCCACAAAATTTGCATGCATGTTTCTTGTCCCATTTGTACTTTCCTTTCCCTCTCTGCGACACGTGCACACCCGTTTCTTTGGTAAGCGCTCTTTCCCCACCCCCAACATCATGTTCCTTCTGCCTATCCACATTGTCATTACCACCCCCTAATTCATCCCCTAACACACACTGCACCTTGCTGGTACTTGCTTCACTGACACCTGCCCACCCTGAAACAGCCACTTTGAAATCTAACATATTCAATACAATACTGTCTGTGTCAGAGACCCCAGAGATTGATGGCGACACACCGTCTGAATCCTGTGAGCTCGAGCCAGGAACAAAGTCCTCGTCATCACTGTCCTTGTATTGCGATGCGCTTGCACTCTCAGCCTCAGGCCCATCCCAGGCTCCATTTGCCAACTGGAAAAGGAAAGAAAAAAAAGAAAGCTGCATTAGTACAAAAGCAGCCCAATTTTGGTTTAAGGGGCCTTGCACAAAGTAATCCCGTGTATGACCGATTTACATATGTGTGACCTTGGTGACGAGGGTTGGCTTTCGCAGCAGCAAAATCCATGTTTTCTGAAAATGTAAGCAGTTTTCACACATCTGTCAACCCCATGTGACCCTTTGAGAGAGGTCACTCAAATTGGTATGTTTACAAAGGTCTTGTCACAAAGTATCCTTGGGCCAAGCTTGAAGAATGTGGCTTGAAAAGTCTCCGAGAAAATCCCACTGTTAACGTTTACCATGGACGCGGATGGATGGACAGACAGACAGACGACCAGTGGCCCAGAACATAAACTCACTTTTGCTTCGCACGCGAGCCAATAAAATGAAGATGATCATAGAATCACTTACCAGTTTGTAATTGGGGGCATTCCGCTGCCGTCTATGCACCCTCCTACCAGACGCACTCTCTGCGACAGACGACGCTGGGCCATCATGCTGCTGCTGACTAATTTTGCCATGGGCCTTGGTCATGTGCCAGGAAGGGGCGTGCTTGTCCACTTCCATAAATCCCGATGGGTGTGGACATCCTGCTGCCATCCGGCGCTGGGTGTGTGCAGAAAGTGCTGAGTGTGACCAAAATGATGTTGCTGCAAACATGTAAAATACAACCATGTAAACCATTGCCATTTTTAATCAGACATATACATAATTACAGCAGTACCCCCTGCCCCCTACGAACAATAACTGGTAATACAGTAAAAGGCGACACTTTAGTTGCAAAATCAAAAAAAAAATATTCGTGGAAGTCTGTTCTTCGAATCGCGAGTTAGTTTTGCGTACGATGATTCAAATACACAATGAAATCTGGCGCCATCTTTTTTACAGTGCATGCATACATGTCATTGTCAAGTTACTTTTCGATATCAATCACACATGTCAGAAGAAAAAAAAAAGCAACCCAATCGCGTGACAGATTGACCTTGTAATGTGTTATTGAACGAATTCCTTTCGTTGAAGAAGAAAGCTTTTGTTAAATTCGTGGGGTTCTATTATCTGTTACTACAAGACTGACTGAGCAGCACTGACTGACTGAGACGCGGGTCGTAGCAGACGGCCGGCGTCTCAGTTTTCCAGGCCCAAACGGGTCCATATAGGCTACTGTGCAATTGTATCTGATTGGGAGCATCTCAGTTAAATAACTGCGCTGAAGAAGTACACTTGGGCGTGCTTTTAACTAAGAAATATTGCATAAAAACAATCTTACCTGATGGAACGACGGTTGGCGGGACGAGAGACAATAGAAGGGGAAACAACTCAGTTCACTCTGCGCAGCCGAACGACGCTCGCTTCCGTGGTAACACACTGGCCCAGTGCGTTTAAAACACACAACATTAGGTAAACCTACAAAAATGGGACATCCAATTTTTATATTTTTTTCTGACTTTTGAATGAAAGATAATGCAGAAACAACCCTCAGAAAAAATGGGTGCCTGACTTTGGTCACCCAGAATTTTACACACACCCATTTTCCAGAAGGATGGTAAAGAAAGTCGCCCATATTAGTGGTTTTGTGCACGCACACACACACACACACACACACACACACACACACACACACACACACACACACACACACACACACACACACAGGGGGACAAAAGCGTCAGAGTGGGTTACCTAAAATTTTATGTCAAAATGGGTTCCCATATTTCTATTTATTCTAGGGCTCTGGAATTGATGCGAATGTTTAGAGCTCACCTTATAACTAAGCTCTATAACTGTGTCTTCATTGTCAAAGTCAATCTCTTCATCATCGCCCAGCTCAGCTCTAATGCAACTCTCAAAATCTGTCATCCCATTGTTAACTGACAGAAGAATCTTTGCCACTTTTGCCTTTTGAAGGGCGTCTTGAGGTTGGCGGTAGATATGGCGATATATCTGAATATCATGACCAAGGAAATCTGCCAGCTGATCCTGGTCTAACTCCGAGATGGCCATTGACTGAGCCAAAGTTGCAACCTGCTTCCGTAACTGAGTAAATGTAAACATGGCTGGGTATGACACCCGTGCTTCTAGGGCATGGGCCTTCAGAACATCATGGCCTCTGTAAGGCCTCTGACCAGAAGGTGTGGCAAAGATGTACTGGGAATCATCAAGAGCTGGCACTGATTGCCTCATTTGAATGATTCTGTCCACAGTTGTCATCATCTTCTTCGTCAGCAAAACGGGAACACTCCTATTAAACTATTAAGCTAGCTGAATTGATCACAGCATTTAAACTTGCGATTTTCATTTCTGACCTCACTCTGATAATCTTTAATAGACTCCCTAACTCCTGCATCCTGGAGCTGATTTGTCCAGCCGTGTGTTCTTCAATGTCCCTGCGGTCAAATAATCTCTTTCCATACTCAAGAAGCAAGGGGTCATTTCTGATGAGACGGCTTATCTCATCATCTCTCTGCCTGGCTAAAACCTTGTGATAGAAGGAAAATTCAACGTCTAAGGGTATTGGAAGCATTAGGCGACCACGGCACGCGGCCTCACCTCTCTGAGTGATCTGAAACCCTCCTGGTTTCTGACAGCAACGTTTTGAGTGTACAGAGATCAGCTTTTTTTGATAGAGCCCTTTGCAATGGCTACAGGCGAGAAGGTCATCTACCTTACTAGTTTTGGTGCGATACTTAGGAATCAAACATCCGGATTTGTTTTCAAGAACAGCAACGTTATGCATGTAATCACCCTCATCTTGTAGTCTGATCCATGCTCGACGTCTCTGCTTTGTCCCTTTTTTCATCAACAAAAGTTTAGCAACGTCTGCCTCATCTGCATGGACATCTTGTAAGTGCGTGCTCATTTTCAAGACAAGCTTCCCACACAATTTGCATGCATGTTTCTTGTCCCATTTGTACTTTCCTTTCCCTCTCTGTGACACGTGCACACCTGTTTCTTCTGTAAGTGCTCTTTCCCCACCCCCAGTATCATGTTCCTTCTGCCTATCCACATTCTCATTGCCACCCCCTAATGCACACTGCACCTTGCTGGTACTAGCGTCACTGACACCTGGCGACCCCGAACCTGCCACTTTGATGAAAACTAACATAGTCGATACAATACTGTCTATGTCAGAGATCCCAGCAATCGATGCCGACACACCATCTGAATCCGGTGAGCTCGAGCCAGGAACAAACTCCTCGTCATCACTGCCCTCGTATTGCGATGCGCTTGCACTACTCTCAGTCTCAGGTCCATCCCAGGCTCCATTTGCCAACTGGAGAAAGAAAGAAAGAAAGATTAAGACCAAAGCTGCATTAAGACAGAAACAGCCCAATTTTGGTTTAACTCATTCTACCCCAGACACACCACAGCAAGATAAGGATCGACCATGATAGTTCAAGGGTGATGCCAGAATAGCTTGGCGCCTATGGGCGCCAAGCTATTCTGGCATCACCCTTGAACTATCATGGTCGATCTGTGTCCTGCACTGCAAAGCAGTCTTCAGAGGACAACGGCAAAATTTGAGGATTTCGGTGTTGGGGTAGAATGAGTTAAGGGCCCTTGCATAAGAATAAAAAGAGTAATCCCGTGTATGACCGATTTACATATATATGTGTGACCTCGGTGACGAGGGCTGGCTTCTGCAGCAGCAAAATCCACGTTTTCTGAAAATGCAAGCAGTTTTCACACATTTGTCAACCCTGCGTGACCCTTTGAGAGAGATCACTCAAATTGGCATGTTTAAAAAGGTCTTGCCACAAAGTATCCTTGGGCCAAGCTTGAAGAATGTGGCTTGAATAGTCTCCGAGAAAATGCCACCGTTAACTCATTCTACCCAGACACACCACAGCAGGATAAGGATCGACCATGATAGTTCAAAGGTGACGCCAGAATAATAATAATAATAATAATAATGAGTATTTATATAGCGCTTAATCTTACTCAAAAGCTCTAAGCGCTTTACAATCTGTACACAAAAATAAAAATACAATGACATATGCACATAACAAACAAAGCACAATGCCCGAACACACCACTTTTACAATAAACTAAACAACAATACATACATAATAATTTATATTCTAATTAACATTCAGTATAAACAAGGAGGATTGCAGAACTACAACTAAGGCATCAAACACTGGCAGTTATTCAAAGTAAAGCTTGAAGAGGTGAGTTTTCAATAGCTTGGCACCTACGGGCGCCAAGCTATTCTGGCATCACCCTTGAAGTATCATGGTCGATCTGTGTCCTGCGTTGCAATGCGGTCTTGAGAGGACAGGGGCAAAATTTAAGGATTTTGGTGTTGGGGTAGAATGAGTTAAAGTTTACCATGGACGACGGACGGACGACCAGTGGCCCAGAACATAAACTCACTTTTGCTTTGCACGCCAGCCAATAAAATGAAGATGATCATAGAATCACTTTACTTACCAGTTTGTAATTGGGAGCATTCCGCTGCCGTCCATGCACCCTCCTACCAGAGGCTGGGGGGGGGGGGGGGGGGGGGGCGATGATGCTGCAGCTGACTAATTTTGCCATGGACCTTGGTCATGTGCCAGGAAGGGGCGTGCTTGTCCACTTCCATAGATCCCGATGGGTTTGGACACCCTGCTGCCATCCGGCGCTGGGTGTGTGCAGGAAGTCCTGAGCCGGTGTGACCAAAACGGTGTTGCTGCAAACATGTCCAATACAACCATGTAAACCAATTGACATTTTGAATCAGATTGATTGTACATTGCTTAATGTCCCGACAGCAACAAGGCTTTCTCAGGACGTGCCTGCACTGCTTGTGAAAAAAACACCTAAACAGAACATTGAATGTATGTCGCCAGCCGGTCAAATACGTTAAATAAACCTAACACATGGGGCCTAAATAAAGCTAAGACCATTTAGCAACACACATCCAATATCAAGAGCTACAGGCAGTGCAGACAGTAGGGAGAATTTTAAAAAGGCAAATACAGGTGAATGGACAAAGGGTAGACAGAAACACATGCCCCAGAATAGAGAGAAAAACCCACCCTGTGGGGCCGACCAGGGTGACCCTGGGAACTAAAAACTGGTAAATCAGTAAAAAGCGACACTTCAGTTGCACAATCCGAAAGACCTGTTTGTGGAAGTTTGTTCTTCGAATCGCAAGGCAGTTTTGCGAACGAGGATTGAAATCTGGCGCCATTTTTTTTTTTTTAAAGTCAACTCATACTGTGCATGCATGTGTCAAGTTACTTTTCGATCACTGACAATCACACATGTCAGAAAAAAAGAAACAAAATCGCGTGGCAGATTGACCTTGTAATGGTGTTATTGAACGAATTCCTTTTATTGAAGAAGAAAGCTTTTGTTAAAATCGTGGGGTTCTATTATCATTTACTACAAGACTCAACGGTCAGAGAGGAAGACACGGACCGAGCCACGGCCGAAGCAGACGCCTTATTTTTCTGGGCCAAACGGGTATCGGGGATTGGAGGCATCTCTCAGTTAAATAACTGCGCTGAACAAGCACATTTGGGCATGCTCTTACCTAAGAAATATTGCATAAAGTACCTCTGCAAACGTGAAGAATGGCCAGCGAGGGACGAAAGACGTTTTAGGAAGGGCAAGGGAAACAACTCCGTTCATCGGTGTTACTGGCCAATCAGCGATCATCAAGTTGATCTGAAAACACTCGCTTCCGTGTGAACACACAGGCCCAGGGCATCGCAAAAACACAACATGAAGTAAATCTGGGACAATGGGGACATCGTATTTTGATATTTTTTTCTGACTTTTGAAAGAAAGATAATGCAGAAACAACCCTCAGAAAAAAATGGGTGCCTGACTTGGTCACCCAGAATTTTACACACCCATTTTGCCTAAGGATGGTAAAGAAAGTCACCCATTTTAGTGGTTTCGTGTAGGCACACACACACACACACACACACACACACACACACACACACACACACACACACACACGGCACACACACACACACACACACACACACACACACACACACACACACACACACACACACACACACACACACACACACCGTATAGGCTGAAATTTGTTCTGATACTAATTTTATTTATGCGACTTAAGTCGTTTACAAATGGCTGCCCAACTATCATTACTTTCTGATCATACTGCGTATATACCGGCTCACTAAAAACGTTACATCTTAGGTAATTTTCATCGTAGGCACATGACTCAGACACTGCAATGTACACAAAAACACGACGAAGCCCCTTCTGTGTATTAATTTAACACTAATGAATTACATTTCAGACAAGAACTCGACAGTATGACTTTCTTGCTTTCTAGCCGCTATATCTCTGACATGGATTGGAATTCTGAATGGACTCTTATAATTTTTTTAAATTTACTAACTGGAGAAAGTTTGTTGCCTATGGAAACAGCCAAAGTGGTTATCTGCCTCGTATAAGATAACTCTTCCTACCCCCCCCCCCCTCTTTTCCCGTCGCTGAGAGGGGGTACACTGGTGCGGAACACCAGCCCCCCACACCATAAATTCTTAAAAATGCTATATATAACAAAGTCCCTGTTGGGGAGTTTGGGAATCCCCCTCCCCGCCTCCCCGTTGTTTTTGTTGTTGTTGTTGTTGTTTTTGTGGGGTTTTTTTTTTTTTTGCTGGTTTTTCTTTTTCGGCCACTGGAAGCAATGTATAGTATGGCGTAGCGTCATGAGACATTTTGTGTCAGCTTGAAGATCCCAAACAAGAAGTTGGACCCTGCCCCCCGAGATAACTGGAGGCATTTTCTTTTTCATGGAGAATTGCGACCGATTTTTCTTATGACGCGTATTTTCGCTACAATGTTGTAAAGTTTGACCTAAATTAGACTGGAAGGTTCGAGCAGGGTCGCGATCTTTCTAGTGACGGCAGATATGAAGTCAAAGTAAATTACGTTTCAGTCGCTACAGTGAGCAACAATTACGGAAATCACGACTAGAATTAGTCGAAGTTTGTAGAAAGTTTTAGGCAGATCTAGAGTGTTTTTTCTCATGAATATTAATGAGTCTTGGTTATGTTTTTTTCTGATTGGTTGAGTTGTATAGTTTGCCGGATTGTTCTGAGAGAACGAAATGAATGGAGCAGTTTTAACAATTACTGAACTCATTAGAGACGCGCCGTATACGGATACGCGGCGATTCGCCGCGTATCCATATACGGCACGTCTCCAATGAGTTATATAAGCAAATTCCTGCAGCTCTCATTGGCGATGCACCCCTTTGTGCGCATGATAGGGACGGTGAGATCGAAAGTCGGATTGATGAAGACTGGAAAGACCTTATGACTCGACTTTGGGGTAGAGAGTTCTTGTTTTTGTTGTTTGTTTGTTTTTTGTTTGTTTGTTTGTTTGTGTTTTTTTTTTTTAACGACAGCTAAGAAAACAGCTAATGAGACCCGAAAACTGTATGTCCTGGGAATCTTTGAAATAGGATTTCCGTGTGTTTTATGTAGCCTTGTGTCGGAGAATCTATGATCAGTAACGCGACTTGACTGCACGCTGGATTCTCAGATCTGACCTACCTTGGTGCTGTTTACTACTATATGCCTGTATTTGCGCAAAACTGACGGATTTACGGAAATCGTCTATTGCAGGAGATATTCAGTCGACCCGGCGCCGTGCCAGGACTACTGTATGACGACCGTGGCCTCGGTAAGTCTTAGCCACGGACGGTGATCAAACCAACTAGACATTACTCCTGCGGCAGCTTCAAGGCCGATTTATTTTTCCGTAACACTTGCGTTCCGAGTTGGCGCTATGAGTGAAAGATTCGGCGTCCGCCTTGATGTACTAGTAGTCACTGAGAACTGCACCGAACAATATCGCGTTGGCCCTATACTAAAACACATGCAGCAAAACGCTCAACAGCTCCAAGAGACATAGATTCTCATAATCCCCGTGGGTCATGTGGGGGCTCATGAAAATATATAGGTTTTGCTGGCTGCAGTTATCTCTATGTTACTACGGTTATGCACAATGCATCGTATGCACCACTCATTCGGATCATCGCGCTTCATATCAGTTGTGTTCGGGAAGCCATTACTGACTCGGACTGGAGACTGGACTTTTCATCCTGATACACTTTTGCTAGAGATAAATTTGACTAGGACAGTTCAAGGGTGGTGCTAAAATAGCTTGGCGCCCGAGGCGCCAAGCTATTCTGGCACCACTCTTGAACTAAAATGGTGGATCGGTCTCCTAATCTGCAACAGAGCCTTCATAGGACAATAAGCAAAATTGAAAAAGTCAGCCTCAGGATGTAATGGATTATGAACATAATGTAATTTCAAACGGGTCCGCCGCCGGCCGGCGTTAAAACGCCCACGTACGTCCTGTCAGTTGCGAACTCCCCCCTTCAGCTAATTTCTGCTATGTCTACTACGATCTTCGAGAATCCATTATGAATTATGACGATCCTCGGAGACTTGTCAGTAACATAAAAGAAATATGTGATTTTCTCCTGCAGTGGCAACCGGGAAGGCCGGGGAAGAAAAAAACCCAAAAAAAAAACAACAGAAACTGAGAAACCATAAAGACGGGTTTGGATTTAACGTCACAGTTTTTACCAAGAAGGTAGTTTCAAACTGATACAGGGCATCAAAGCTCAGAGTATGATTTAGTTGGGCCCAGCATGATTTCGTCCCTGCTACGAGCTTTCGAATGAGAATCCGACGATCTGCCACCTGAATCTCCCACAGAACTGAGGATCAGTAGTCTCAGTCGCGGTCTGCTACGTTTTCCGTGTATACATCCTTACCAGCATGCACGAGGGGTTAACTCATTCGCGGCCAGCCGCATCCGGATGCGGCTTGCCGCGAATGAGTTAATCCGCACTAAACTAGGGTAGGTCGTTGGGATGTTGAACCTACGACTGAGACCCACACGCGGGTCGAAACGCGTAACGGGGAGCTCTTGTCGCCATAGCTGCATTGACGTCACGGGAGCGGCGGTGTGCGTCAACAGCCCACATCATCTGCCGGGGGTGAATCGATTTCAAAAGGTAGGTCTCTGTGGCCTAAGTATTCCTGCTTTGTTCACTTTCGAGCATCACTTGTCTCAGGTTAGAGGTTTGGCGCGAATTGATCTTATCAGGCACTACCCTTGTACTATGTTTGATTAATCTGCTTCAGCGTTGCAAGGCTGAATAAGCGAAGCAAATCATGCATTGTCAGGCATCTTGCATGATCGAGTTTCTCTCGTGACGTATGTCAGTTTTAGCAGACAACCCAGTCTGGCGGCTGTGGAGGCAAAAAAATTGTCGCCGGCGCCGGAACCAACACCAACATATACTAAGTCTACAAATATTTTTTCATTAGGCATCATTGGTTTGGAAGAATCGCTGCGGTCGTTACTGATTGTCAGTTCTTTATAGCGAGCGCTCATCTGTCTAGGTAGGCTGTCCAGGGGCGGATCAGTTATCTCGAAAGGGAAGGGGGGTCCAACTTTTTGTTTGTGGGACCTTCAGCCCGACACAAAAGGCCTCCCGACGTTAGTCCTCGCTTCCAGGTGGCCTACAAATCAACTTGAACGACCGGGGGGGTGGGGGGGGGAGGGGAGGGGGAAGTTCAATCTTCCTAAAAGGGATTTATATCATGTTAAAGGACTTTTGGCTTGCGGGGAGGAGAGGGGGGGGGGTGAGGAACCCCTCCCCCCCCCCGCACCCCCCACCCTGATCCGCCAATGCTGTGGGCTTATGTGTGTGTCAGTACGTGCGTTATCAGTCCTTCTCTTTAAAAAAAACACCAAAAAACGCTTGCATAGCACACACTTTATTTTATGACATTATTTCTCCGGGAAGCAAATGATTTTGTATCATCTTTTACACAGCGTACACCTCCACCCCTCATCACACAACACACACACACACACACACACACACACACACACACACACACACACACACACACACACACTACACACACACACACACACACACACACTACACTACACACACACACACACACACACTACACACACACACTGCACTGTCTGACCGACACAATGATGATTCAAAGCTGATCCAGCAAGACGTTCATAAGAGGCATGGGGGCTGGTAGTTTATACACGTTCCCCACGTGACGTCTGCAACCTTTCCAGACGATCATTGAGCAGCACCTCTTGAGAGAATACACACTGTGAGTGTACACCTCCAGTTCTTTTATGACCACACCTAGTGCCTGACGAGCAACTTCAGACAACGATGTATCTTGAGAAGAACTTGAAGATTGTGAGGTCGAAACTATACAGGGTCCGCTCGAGGAGTGGACCCTGTATAATTTCGACCTCACAATCTTTTCGCACGCAATCTGAGCATTGCGCGACATGAAACCGATCATGCGACACATCCTTCTGACGTCAGTCACAAAATCTGAGTCTGTTGCATCAGTTACGAGGGTGTTGCGTCGTTGCGGTGACCTCACACTGGAAGTCTGTGTCCTTTCTTCGTGATGTGTCCTGTTTTCATGAAAAATTTCACTCCCTTGCCCTACAAATTTGACGTCAGAGAGGACGTCACAGTATGCCGTCAGAGGGTACCTGCCGTCACTGCACTGATCGGGATCGGCGCCGTGACGCAGCAGCAACAAAAGCAAGGCCTTGTCCAGACGACCCATGCGTGACCCGGCGTCCGCCAGCGCGTGCAGCACATTACCGGATCTTTCTGTGTGACCGGCGTCAGTGTACTTGCCGACGTAGGATGGGTCCGCCCCGTGACGTAACAACAGCTCACAGCACTTGTACACGTACTTCATGACGTTGCTTCCGTCCGACACCTGTCGCGTATAAATGACCGCATAATTAATTGATAAGTCCCACTGAGTTTTTAAACAAATCTGGCTCAGCTGTAAAATAACTAAACGTCAGCTATCAAGAGACCATGACATGGTGCATGTATGTACGTTGGCATGTGTGTATGTGTATGTAGCGTACGAAGAATTTGTTTGTTTGTTTGGGGGGAGGAGGGGGGGGGGGGGAAGAAGGCAAACGACAATCCAATCTCTGAAATACTGAACAGCAGGGAGGGGGTGGGGGCAGGTTATATTTGTGCAATCTCGAAAAAAACTCAAAGGTAAAAATAATCTTACAAATCTATGTTGCTGTTTTGTTTTGTTGTTTTGTTTTTTTAGTCTTCAAAAACAGTTTGTGTCGAGTGGGAGGTAGAGGGGGCAAGATATATTCTGTCCCACCCACACACCCCCACACCCACTCCGGTTACTAACCAGTGCGCAAAGGCGATCGGGCCGACGTCGGCCGCCGTTGGCTCGCGCACGGCTTGTACGGGCCAGCGGTGGCTGACGTCGGCCCGATCGCTTTTTGTGCACTGGGTTGGCCACTCAGTATGTGTATTCGCACCTCTTCTGCGTAGTTGATTGCAGCGTCGATGACGCAGTGTAAAGCGGAGGCGTAAGGCTGTCTGCCAAACGCTGTGCTGTACTCGTCGTCCCTCACAGCCTCTTCTACAAACACCTCATCAAGGTTAGGATTCGCGCCCGCCTGCATCGTGATGATAAAATTTAAAAAAGAAAAGAAAACGTCATTCCTTTTAAGTGTGTGTATGTTGGCACTTTCCCGTTGCATAACACTTTAACTTGACAACGCCATGACTGACAACAAAACAACAATAAATCTACGTCCAGCACAGGCTATCAAAAGGCATTTCGATTATAATTTTACTTTGGCAGTGTGACTTTCTTTTATTTTCCAACTTTCTTTGAGGTTGGACAGTGAGTGACCCAGCTGTCAACCTTTGTGCATGTGAAACTTTGGGAAGCTAAAACATGTACAAATTTATACCCAGTGCGCAAAGGCCATCGGACCGACGCCGGCAGCCGTTGGCCCGATGGCCGTGCGCGGGCGAACGGCGGCCGACGTCAGCCCGATGGCCGTGCGCGGGCGAACGGCGGCCGACGTCAGCCCGATGGGCGGGCGAACGGCGGCCGACGTCAGCCCGATGGCCGTGCGCGGGCGAACGGCGGCCGACGTCAGCCCGATGGCCGTGCGCGGGCGAACGGCGGCCGACGTCAGCCCGATGGCCGTGCGCGGGCGAACGGCGGCCGACGTCAGCCCGATGGGCGGGCGAACGGCGGCCGACGTCAGCCCGATGGCCGTGCGCGGGCGAACGGCGGCCGACGTCAGCCCGATGGCCGTGCGCGGGCGAACGGCGCATTGGGTAGTCGCGTTTTCTCCGCAACGCGCGCGGTATCTATTATACACAAAACGGAACCAAACCAATGTCCCAACCAGTTCTACTTATACTTTCCAAACACCTAGTAATACTATTTTACCTTTCTTTCTTTCTTTCTTTTTTGTGTTGTTGTTGTTGTTGCTGCTGCTGTTGTTGCGAACATAACATGAATGAAGTATACACGTACATAGAAGTTACTGACCTGGAGCAGCAGAAGGAGTGAAGCCAGAATGTAAGGCGCAGATGTTTCTATGCTGGACACACGCGTGCATCTCAACAGACTATAGAGTGGGTACGTGCGCGATGGCCTGCACGCGTTGACGTCATGCCCATGACGCAGCAACACTGACGTCACCGTCACGAAGGACTCGAACCAGGTCTCCTCGAATGACTTGCTGTAGGCAAAGAGAACGTGGAAGAGATTCATTCCACCGAACAGGCGCTTAGTGTCAATACCGTACCGCAGCAGGGCATCCACACACTCGGGCTTTGCCGTCTTCAGGGAAATATCCAGAGCCGTCCCCGCGTCTTCTTCTTTATCGGACGCCTCTGACAAAAGCAGTCGCAGGGCCATCGGGGAGTCTAGCTTGCAAGACATGTTGAAATAGTTGTCTTTGGAGGAGCGCTGAATGTTTGTTGGCGGACCTCTCTGCGAGTAGATGTAGAAGTCCAGGATGGTCTTCACGCACCGGAGGTGTCCGAACCTGGCAGCAAGGTCCAAGGGAAGCATGGGGGATTCCTTGTCCTTGTCCTCCAGCGGAACTCTGGCCCCGTCTGTCTTGCTGATACCTACCTTCGGGTTGACCCCCCAAAAATAAATAAATAATGAATGACTGATGGATGGATGGATGGATGGATGGATGGATGGATGGATGGATGGATGGATGGATGGATGGATAAGTGGGTGGCCGGTGGACAGACGGACGGATGGACAGATGGATGGATGAATGGATACTGTCGTCTGTCCCGCTTCTGAAGACAGAACCTGTTCAAATGCTGTGGCAATTGAAGACGCTCTATCCTAGAAGAAAAAATCATCAGCGCCGTATATGTGTATTACTTTGGGGTTGATGGCCCTGTAGAAAAGGTCCCAGTCTAGGCGCAACTTCTTGTTGTCGAAGGGTCGCTCCTGCAGCAACATGGACACGATAGTCCTATAACCCAGGACAGCAGCCAAATGCACGTACATCCACGGCGTCGACACCTCAAGCCAAGACATGTACAGACAAATAAATTTAGCATATATATATATATATATATATATATATATATATATATATATATATATATATATATATATATATATATATATATATATATATATATATATATATATATATATGCTAAAGCCTTAGGAAACTGGTGAGGCGTATCACCGAGTGTTTATTTTTAACATCAATACATGAAGAACATCGCAGTCATGCCGAGCTCAAGCATAAACGTCCAAGTCACAGCCTACAACCCTCTTGCTATCAATGCAGTCAATGCATTTCGGTACTCATAACTGAGAGTCAAGCTACACATCCATATGACTTATTGTCTGAATTTTAATTTTCATTCGTCTATTAAGTACTATTCAACATACCATTGCCGTTCTCTCTCTCTCTCTCTCTCTCTCTCTCTCTCTCTCTAGATCTTAAAAAAGCCTTCGATCTCATTAACTACTCAATCTTACTAAAGAAGTTACCTTTATATCACATTGATTCAAATGCAGTCGCTTTTCTCTCGTCGTATCTCTTAGGCAGAACTCAGAAAGTGTTCTTGAATGGTAAATACTCAGCGGAAGGACTGGTGACCCATGGTGTTCCTCAGGGATCCACCCTGGGACCGTTATTATTCAACATCTTTATAAATGACCTCCACTATCAATATCACACCCCGACACAAACTGTGAACTATTTGCTGATGATACAATGTTTCAACCGTTCGCGCTGTCCTCCAACATAGTTTAGATGAAGTGACAACTTGGTGTGAAGAAAATCATATGATTATTAGTATTCCTAAAACGAAACGTATGTTGGTGCCGACACGCCAAAAGCATCAACGTGGTTTGCTACCCCTTGAGCTGTCCCTTCACTAGTCTCAGCCCATAGAGCAAGTGTCAAAACATCGTTTGTTAGGAGTGACAGTCGACGAACAGCTCAGCTGGGAGCCTCACATAGAAACTGCCTGTAAAGATATTTCGCAGAATCTCTTTTCATTATCCAAATTAAGTCGTATAGTTGACATTGATGCTCGAAAACTATTCTTTAACGCACACATCAAGACACATTGTAATTATGCTTCCAGTATCTGGGACGGCTGTGGAGAAATTCATTTGAAAAAAATTAATTCCCTTTACCGGCGAGGTATTAAGTTTATTCTTTCTGGTTCGTCCCCTACTGATGAAAGACTGAAGGCCCTTAATATCCTAGCACTTAGTAAACAATTGGAACTTAATAGATGCTTACTTGTGCAAAAAATTCTAAACGATGCCGCCTCTCCCTATCTCCATGAGCTGTTTTCCCACACGAATAGAGAGAACACGAGGAACAGCTTACTCCATCTCCCAATACCGAGAATCGACATCTTCAAATCTAGCATATCATTTTCCGGTGCTAAGTCATGGAATAATTTGCCCTCTCATTTAAAGTCTATTTCAAAGTTATCTATCTTCAGAGCTCGTGTCCATAAATATCTGCTGTCGATGTGAATGTTCTATCTTTCTGCATAGTATGTTGCTCCAGCACAGCAAATTGCTGCAGATTACGTAATAGTTCGACTGTCTGTATTAACATGTCAGGTTCATACCAGTATATATATATATATATATATATATATATATATATATATATATATATATATATATATATATATATATATATATATATATATATATATATATATATATATATTGTTTTTTTATGGTGTGTGTGTGTGTGGGGGGGGGGGGGGTCTTTTTACTTATATATGTTTTATCTTTTGCTGTATCGTCTGATGTATTTTTATATGTGTAGAGTAGCAGGACAGTTTGGAAGATAGGCATTGCTATGCCTAAAACTTTTTGAATAAAAACGTTTCATCATCATCATCATCATCATCATCTCTCTCTCTCTCTCTCTCTCTCTCTCTCTCTCTCTCTCTGTGTCTCTCGGCCCACACACACACACACACACACACACACACACACACACACACACACACACACACACACACACACACACACACACACACACCGCACACACACACGAACACGCACCAAACACACACTGTGACCTACCTCGTGCGGCGGCTTGAAATAACCGTGGGCAAACAGTGTACCCACCACCACGAAGTTGTTCTCCAGTATGGCGTGGTGTAAAAGGTCCATGCTATCACTATCTTTCCATGACTCCACTGTGCGGCGGGAGCATTTCTGAAGGTGGCGCTGGAACATTTCGGTGTTCACGTGCAACTTGATGTCCTCCAGAAGGGCATCCGTGTGAGAGCTGGTCGTACTTGCCGTGGCCATTACGGCGGTTCATTTATCTGCGATCAGACGGTGACACGGCAATTTGAGTTGATTATGGTTTTATAATCATTCTTGTGCTGCACATGATGTATGATATTTCGCCTGCAAAGGGAAAACAACCGGCAGTTACAAACTGATGCAGGGCCGCAAATCAACAGTTCAGCCTGGTGTGACCGACCAACGAATTGAGTGAAACGACGAGCAAGACTCGGTGAGCAAAACCAACCGGCCGTCCTACGGCCACTCCCTGAGAACAACTTGAAAGATGGCAGCTTCCAAAAGAATACCTTTCCAATAGTGTCCAGTGGGTCAAATGGTTGTTGTGATGCGTCTAGTGTCGTAGTGTAGCGTCTGTGCTTGTCGCTCTCGCTTTCAGCTCCCACCGCTGGCTAGCAGTTTTGCGAAAAGGGGAGCAGAACATGTCAGTCTCTCCCTGCCAGTACACAGCCTCTCCAACAACAAGCCTCATGTAGTGCCTCCTCGTGGTGACTCATGGTAACCGAGCACCTTACGGACTCGGGCTGAACTACAGAGGACTCGGAGGAGATCTGGCCCCCAGACATGCGGCATGCAGGCCCATCGATGTGTGGACAAGCCCTGATGCCCATGAACCAGATCCCCAGCTATGGGTAAATAGCCCCACTGCCTTGTGGGTGCCTTGGGAGAGGCAAAGGCTAGGGGAGTAAACCCTATACAAATCCGGGCAGGGATGCTCGATAGCCTTGGTTGGCAGATCTCCTTCGAGAAGGAAAACTCCGAGGAAAAACCTGAGTAGATGGGACCCATAAGCCTTGGTCGGCAATCCATCTAGGAGAAGGATACTCCAAAACTAAACCATCCTGTGCTCCCAGGAAAGGCCTTTTGACCAGGAGCTAAGGGTGAGGTAACCCCGACAGAAACCCCGAGTGCTGAAGACGGAGGTACTGGGCTGCACAGCGCACTCTAATAAACCACAGTACCATGCATATACAGCCATATGACACTTGGAGATGGATTCAAGAGGAATGGTGCTCGCCCTGTGGAGTCTCACCAGGCAGGTGCAGTACCGGGCTCTGCGCCTCTTCAGAGCCCACCCCCAGCGACTGGAGGACCTTCCCGACTGTCTCGAGGAGCCAGGGGACTGGGAAGTAGAGCGACTGGCCAGCGAAAAAACAAGACCAGAGACAAAGAAAAAGCCAATGTGAACATCATGCACTGGAATGCCGAAGGGGTTACCAACAAGAAAACAGAACTAGAGCACTTTCTGCATGAAAACAGCATAAACATCTGCTGTATACAAGAGACACACCTGCAAGAAGGGAAACCCTTTAAGGTCAGAGGATATCAGGTCTTCCGAAGTGATCGCCAAGGGAGGAAGAAAGGGGGGGTTATGACCCTAGTTAGAAACAACCTGAATGCCAGCGAAACCAGGAGATTCATGGAAGAGGCAGAATACATCCAGGTCAAGGTGACCACCAGTGACAGAACCCTTGACCTTGTCAACTACTACTGCCCTAATGATAAGTTGCTGTCCCTCGACACTATCCAGGTCCCGGACAGTGGATTCCTCATCACTGGTGACTTCAACAGCCAGTCCCAGAGTTGGGGATATGACACACTGGACAAGAGAGGAGAAGACATTGAGGAGTGGCAAGATGAAAACCACCTGATACTTGCCAATGACCCTGAGGACCAACCTACCTTCTACTCTCGCCGCTGGCACACCACCACTACACCGGACCTGGCGCTTTGCACTGAAGATGTTCATAAGTGCCTCAGCAGAACAGTAGGACCACAGCTAGGAGGAAGTGACCACCGCCCTATCCTCCTAACCCTAAAAGGATGCACAGCAGCTAGCTCGCCACACCGGCCAAGATGGAACTACCGAAAGGCAGACTGGCGCTTGTTCAGTATCCGAACAAATGAGCTAATGCAAGACCTCGCTGTGTCTGGAAGGAACATCAACAATGTGGTCAGAGAGTTTAATGACATTATCAGTAAGGCAGCCAAGGAATCCATACCTCGAGGGGTCCGGAAATACTACACCCCATACTGGACCGCAGATCTTCAGAAAGCACATGACAACCTCACTAGGGCCAGAGAAGACGCTGAAACCAACCCCAGCCAAGAAAACAACATCAAGCTACAACACAGTAAGGCCCAGTATCTGAAGATGAAGTTGGAGTGCACAAGAAGAAGTTGGAGAGAGAAGACTGCAAGACTAAACATGGACAGGGACACCACGAAGTTGTGGAGACTGACCAAGGCGTTGAACGATGAGGGCACCAGGGAACAGAAGATCACCTTGGAAGAAGAAGGGAAAGCACTGACTGGTAGGAAAGCTGCAAACATGTTTGCACAGATCTATGCGAAAGAAAGTGACATCACTGTCCCACGAATGCTTGCGAAAGAAATCAGACAGGAAGAAAGAGAGAGAACATGAGATGTGAACATCCATGATGCAATGAAGAAGGACATCACCCTTCCAGAACTGAAGATGGCCATCAAACAGCTGCTGAAGAAAAAATCTCCAGGTCCAGACAGCATCTCAAACGAGATGTTACAACACCTTGGCAACACTGCCTTAATGAAGCTACTGGACATCTTTAACCACAGCTGGAGAGGAGGACAGGTACCCTAGTGCTGGAAGGAAGCCAGGATGATCCCAATTTTGAAGAAAGGGAAGAATAAGTCCAAAGCCCTGAGTTATCGCCCCATCAGCCTGACAAGTTGTGTGTGCAAGACCATGGAGCGCATCATCAACAAGCGCCTGCAGTGGTACCTGGACTCTGAGAGCATTATCGTGCCAGAGCAAGCTGGCTTCAGAAGCTACAAGAGTACAGAAGACCAGACAACACACCTTGCACAGGTCATAGAAGATGCCTTTCAAGATCAGAAGGTGACATTAGCTACCTTCATTGACCTACAGAAGGCTTTCGACAAGGTGTGGAAGGATGGTCTCCTTGTGAAACTCCTTCGCAGTGGTATCCAAGGGAATATGTACCGGTGGACCAAGTCATACCTGTACAATCGCAGAGCCCGTGTGACAGTGGATGGGTACTGTGGCCAAAAAGTGCTGTTGCGTCAGGGGGTGCCACAGGGGGGAGTCCTGTCACCGACACTGTTCATACTTTTCATCAACGACCTTGTGCCAGAGCTACCAAAAGGAGTACACGCAGCCCTGTACGCAGACGACCTGGTACTCTGGTGCACAGAAGAGTATGCAACAACTGCTACATACAGGATGCAGCTAGCCCTGGACAGGCTGACAGACTGGACCAACAACTGGTGTGTGACCATCAACGCAGAAAAATCATCAGCCACACTCTTCTCTCTCTCCAACAAGGCAAAGGCTGGCAACCTAACACTGGGCAACACCCCGCTGCGGTATGAAGACCAACAGACATACCTGGGAGTCACCCTTGACAAGAGTGAGTGAGTGAGTGAGTATAGATTGCTTTACGTCCCGCAAGCGACAAAGGCCTTCTCAGGACGTGCCTGTGCTAAATGAAGAAAAGAACTGCAAGAAGCGCAGACAGGAGGGAGAATTTCAAAAGAAAAAGACAGATGAATGGACCAGAAAGACAGAAATACAAACCCCCAAAAGAGTAGAACCCACCTTGCAGGGGTTAGACAAGGTGACCCTAGGAACTAAAAAGTAGACAACCCCACCAAGGTCCCCTAGGGCAGACTCGGTGGGGGCTTGACAAGAGGCTGACGTGGAAGCCGCACATTTGGAATGCAGAAGCGAAAGCTAGAAGAAAGCTGAACATCATGAGAAAACTGGCTGGAACACAATGGGGAGCCAATGAAAAGATCCTCAAAAATGTATATCAAGGCACAGTGAGACCACACCTTGAGTACGGATCTAATGCATGGTTGACGGCAGCCCAGTCACACCAGCAGACCATTGACAGAGTTCAGAACCAGGCACTGCGTATCATCACCGGCGCAATGAGATCCACACCAATTGAAAAGATGGAAGAGACAACGGGCATCCCACCCCTGCGCATGAGAAGAGATTGCAAAGCCTTGATACAGTCCACAAAGGTCAAGTCTTCCAAAGACCATCCTATGAACGCTAGGATGAAACAACCAACCTCAGGGAGACAGAAAAGATCAAGCTTTGTGAAGGAGACGAGAGCACTGCAGAGAAAACACCAGGCAAAGCTGCCTGCGCAGGTAGAGGCTCTGAATCCTGCTAGCGACCTTCCACCTTGGGAAAGTAAGCCAGAAAACATCACCATCTCTTCCACGGTACCCTACATCACCACCAGAGATGAGCACAGCACTGTGAGCAAGAAAGCCCTGACACTGGCCATACTCGAAGAAAAGTATCCCCAGGAAGCATGGATACGGGCATACACCGATGGATCAGCCACAGATGCAGTTCAGGATGGAGGGGCTGGGGTGTACATTCAGTACCCAAACGGAAAATGGCAGGCAGAGGCAGTACCAACAGGCCTTCACTGCACAAATTACAGAGCTGAGGTGGAAGCCCTAGTCCGCGCAGCTAACACCCTTAGTGGCACTGCAGACCCTGATGCCCAGATTGTCTTCCTTACTGATGCCATGTTTGTCCTTGAGGCAGCAACAGCAAGCAAACTGCCACGTCGACAAGAGGCACTGCAAAACATCAAGTGCACCAGACTGGTGCTGCAGTGGATCCCTTCACACTGTGGCATCTACGGCAATGAAGAAGCTGACAGAATGGCAAAAGTGGGCGCAGAGAAAGAACAAGATGAAAATGGAGTCAGCTTCACAGAGATGAAGACCATCATTAAGTCTGTGTACAGACCACCACAACGGCCCCTAGACAGTTACCATCAGCTGTCAGACAAGAGCAGGTGACCATCTTTCGTCTGAGGACCGGGCACAACCGACTCAATTTCCACCTGCACAGACGCTTCCACCTCGTGCCATCTCCCCTGTGCCCTTGTGGAGAAGCAGAGCAGACCGCAGAGCACATCCTCCAGGACTGTGGGAACCACCAGCCGCTGAGGGAGGAGATATGGCCGAAGCCCGCCACTCTACAAGAGAAACTGTACGGGCCTGTGGAGGCGCTACAGAAGACCACAGATTTCATTTTGAGAGCCAAACTCCAAGTGTGACGGCGTTCGAGAAGACAAGAAGAAGAAGACAATAGTGTCCAAAATTCGCCGGAACATGGACGATAACTGACATTAACCCATTTAGCCCCAATGCCCAACAGCAGGACTCGAGATGCCGGAATGATCATGATAATTCAAGGGTAGTGCAAGATTAGGTAGGGAGAGAGAAGGCGCGTGCGTGTTGAGACTCCCGCCATTCACCAAAATATCAAACAGCGGGTGAGGGGTCGGGGGAGGGGGGGGGGGTGTCTAAACACCCCAAAAAGGGACTTTGTTATAGCATTTTAGTTTTTTAAATTTTGGGTCGGGGGGGGGGGGGGGGGCCGGGGCCGGAACCCCTGAACAGCCCCCCCCCCCTCCCCGATCCGTCCCTGATACTGTAGGTCACATATACTGTAACATAAGACACTGTATGTCACATACACTTAACAGAAGACACTCACGTATGTCGCATATAACTCCAAGAAAAACACAACAAAAACTTGACACCGCCTGATTGAGTCGGGTAGTGACCATTTTAGCAACACTAAGGAGACTGAAAGCATGCCAGACTCATAGTTCTGCGCATTTAAATTTAAAAAAAAAAAAAAAAAAAAAATCTGAGTGAAAAGACGAACAAAAGTATTACTCAAATTTCCGACACTTTATTTCGTTTGTTTTCCATTGATCATCTTGATAATTCCAGTATCCATGGCAATTAATACTACAGTGACGATCGGGCGACGTGCGCGTGACAACATACACGTAAAAACTGAATATCTGATTAAAATACTAATTCATACCCACACATTCACCACGAAGTAAGTAAAGATACTGAAGGTGTGAATGAAAGCAAGTGTTGTTGGACAGCTACAGAATGTCAAAGTGACGACGCAGACGCCCGAACAGTCTGATCCGGCAGCTCAGTCACGACTGGTGAACTAATTTGCAGAAAGTCAATTCTTGACATAAGTCATAATTTCATCAGTAACAATAGAGACACTTAGAGACTGTATTACCTGACGACGCAAGAAGTCGAAATATTGGACAATACGGCAGACTTCTTTTGCATGACTAATCAACCGATGCAGTATAGCCAAATAGTTGATCAAGTGCTATGACCGGAAATCAAACGGGCTGTGGCACACGGTTAAAATAGAACAAAATGCACAAACAGATTAAATGTAATTAAAATTAACATTAAACCCATGCTATGCAACGTGATTATAGAATCATACTGTCTGCCGGGCAACGACCGCTGAATCATTAGTTTGACCAAAATGAATCTAGTCGACCATTGAGTTATCGGGAATACATTCTTCATAGTGTAGGACACCCCAAAACAACGCTTTTTTAAAACACACCGAAAATTGATAATTTTAAATAAAATGTAATGTATCCACAGTTAATACTTATTAACGCAGTGGAAATAAACTGAATATGTCAGTTATTGTATGATTTGTCACCGCATATTTGTCTTTCTTGAATGGTCAATTTTTAGAATGTTAAATTTTGCGTCATTGCTTTAGTTACTTTGGCACTCTGAAACTATGAGAGGAAAAGCTGCCAGTGCCGCCGAAAGTGTTGGACTGCTTATGTAAAGTTTTGCAGAAGTAATTTGTTGTTGTGTGTATATAAAGATCGCAGGTGAGTAGCTATACGACCCCGTTAGACTGCTGAACTTTACATATATTTTACAGTTGTGATACACCCCCGCCCCAAGCGAGGAAGCCTGCGTACATGTACAGTAACTTACTGCTTCGCGTGGTCTGTACAGATCGCCCAGTTTCCATAGGTTTGTGGCGAACAGTTACTAACTGTTGTGAAGAATTTTTATTCAGGTCCTTCCTGTTGTTCTTTATTGTTGTCAACGACCGGATTTACGAGACAAACCTCAGTGAAGCCGGTCGATTCGATGTTCTAGAATTACCAGTTTAGAAGAGCATTGTCCATGAATATTACTCAGCAGGGGTCGAATTTAACTTTTTTATTTGAGTGCCAACGGGGCACCCTAGAGAAAAACTTTGAGTGCCCCATTCTGATTTTGAGAGCCAAAAATTATAATCATAAAAATAGGTTAAATATAATGGAAAATACCAGAACATGAAAAAAGTAATACAACTTAATAGTCGTCGTTACTGAAGAATTTACTACACTGTACAGTAAACTGATTTTTTTTAAATGTAGTTTTTTTTCTAGGGTTCTCCATTGGCACTCAAATAAGAAAGCTAAATTCAGCCCCTGCACAAACAAAGAACTGGTACATGTAGTACAAGGATACATCTTCAATACAGTACTGATGGTCACATTGGAACACAGTCAGAGATGCCAACCCCTGATTTTACGTATCAGTATTAAATAAGCATTTTGTCAGTATTTTTCAAAAACTGTCAGTATTTTTGCATGACACGGTTTCAGTCATGGTATCTACAATAAAAAAAATTACACTATTCATTAATAATGATGCATTAATTATAGAACTACAGAATAATTATCATAAGTACTTTGAAAATAAAAAAGCTAACTTAATTATTGTTTATAACAGTAGAGGCTAGAATGCTGCGTAGATACATCAACTTTTCATCCCACAGAAAAGGGACATGCACAACAGATTGAGCTTCAAAGTTAACGCTTTATTTTGTCAGTGCATGTTCACTGTATTGCAAATATGAAATGTAACTGCTCTTCAAGGTGTGCTAGTAGTAAGCAGCATGGACATGTTTAGTATGAAAAGAAAGCAAATTTTATCAGCTACAAATTTACACTCATGTTATAATGACATTCTTGAGACAAAAACGCATTTTGTGATGAATGTTCAGTTACTAACACTGGCCAGCGTTTCCGCTGCAGTGCGCCGGTATGCTGCTGTCGGCACGTAGACATAGTGTAGGGTATTGGAAGAGCACTCCTTTCTAGGACCATGAACGGCTCTGTCACTCTGCCTGAAGAGGCGCGCGCCCCTACGCCCGGCCGTGCCACAGATGGCTTATCTTGCACTCAGTGGCCCCCGGTCCTCTCCTAACTAAAAGTGTGGTTCTGCACAGCCGTGCGATGTGAAAATAACGGGCAATAAAATTTTAAAAAATGGACCGTATTTTCCCTTTTGTTTTCTCCGTACTAATATACAATCAAGCGGAAAACCGTATTTTTTAAACTTGACCGGAATTAAATACGGCGAAACCAGATTAGTTGGCACCTCTGCACAGTTTTGTGGAACACAATTACAAAATTGAACACAATTTTTATGCGCGATCGTGTTCGAAAATACGGATTAGGCCCGCTCTGCATGACGACACACCGGAAGCAATGGCCGTAGCAGCCGACATATTTCGGTGTTGGTGGCTGGTCAACAATGCCAACTACCTTGTCCTTGATATCTGCCCTTCTCTTTACTTATTTTTGAGAGCCAACCGGGCACGCTAGACGGCAGATTAGCGTGCCCGAGGTAATTTTTCGTAGCATTTGGCTCGGGGCACGCGCTAATTTCGACCCCTGCTCAGGGTGGTGCTAGATTAGCTTGACACCACTAACTAGGTGCTAAGCTATTCTTGCACCACTCTTGATGAAATGGTTGACCAAACTTATTGTTTCATGTCAGAGCTAAGTGAAAAATGGCCCAGCAGAGAAAAGAGCCAGTTGTACAGCAGGCAGACTTTGGGCCCTGGCATGTGTCTTCAGTTAAATCTCACATTCTACAGTCAGAGGGTCCGGAGCGGGAGAAGTATGTTTTGTGTGTTGATCTGTTTGCATGCGTGTGCACCTGTATCCATGCTTGTGATTTTAAACCATCTTCTCATGTAGTTTAATATACAGTACACTTTGAATATAAAAACTCACCCAGGGGACCCTTTTTTCTTATTGTTTATATTTGAAGTTTGTTATAAATGAAGTGATTTACATAGTAAAAATGTGGTTGTAAAATCATGTGTACTGTTTACCCTGAAAATGTGTTTATATCTGACTTTTGTTGAAAGTGAAGTCGACTTCACTTTGTGTAAAATGTCTAATTGAATTTAATTGTATAATTTATTTATTTATTTTTGGGGAGGGAAAACTGAACATGGACTTGAATTTGACATCAGGTGAACAGTACCAGTGGCTGCTAGCACATGGGGGCTAATCTAAATCCAGATAATTACTCTCAGATTTATAACGGCTTCATTTTTTTGTGTACCTGCTGTAAAAGGTCAGAATCACACACATGTTGTATGATTGTTTAACTCATTAAGCCTTGACACAACAAGAAAATATGGATCAACCATGAAAGTTCAAGGGTGGTGACAAAATAGTTTGGCACCAATAGGTGCCAAGCTATTCTGGCACCACCCATCAACTTCTGTGGTCAAGCTATCTCCTTAACTCTTTGTCTACTAAGTAACGTGTCTGTAATATGTATACTCTGCCATTGAGAAATTTTGTTAAGAGTTCAATTCTGGATCCAGTGCACATGCCTAATAATGGCATGTGACAGTCCACTGATAATGATATTAATGACACATTTTACAGTGCCAAGAATAGCCAAGCACACACACACTGTAAGTGAACCCAGGCTAGGTGGATCTCGCCGCCAAATAGTGTTCTAGGGGAAGTAATCTCGTGGCAGCTGAAGACAACATCTGTAGGCAAAGAGTTAAATATATTTGTAGTCTATAGAGCATTAGAGGATAACTTTAAGTTTTGGGAATTGCAACTCAGGGGCTAATTGAGTTAACTAGTACTACACCAGATAACAGAGACTAATGTGTAAAATTTGATATTTTTGCTAGGACATCCTGTGCCTCTGTTTTAGCATTTATATATAACCCATTTAACCCCATGGCTGTGTTTCCCAAATTATGTTACATTGTTAGGTTTGGAGGTGTCCCCTAACGACTGTGTACCAGTTGTAGGAAATACATCAACAATTATAATTCAAGGGTAGTGCCCGATTAGCTTGATGCCATCAGGCACCAAGCCAATCTGGCACTACCCTTAAATTATCATGGTCCTGCTATAGTGTGTTGGGGCTAAATGTGTTATTAATGCTATCTTAGAAGAGCACACAAATTAAATTAATCCCTGCCAAACATTACAAATAATGTCTATAGGCCTTCTACTGACTAGTAGTAGTACTCAGTAGTAGTAGTAGAACCTTGCCACATTCACTGCTGGTTGATATTCTTATGGCTGGTAATCAATTAAAATGACTGCGGACCGCAAGAGGCATAGATCCTGATGAGCCCCAGTGCATGCGGGGTCTCATGAGGATCTATGCCCTTTGCATTTGAGCATTATTCTTTGTGCTGTGACAGTGAAGGGTTTAAAAGTCCAGAAGAATCAATCAGTTTCTTTATGTATGTATTTTGAAGCTTTCTGTTTTTCATTCAGATTTGAGAAGGAGCTGGAGTTACCGCAGGTTCCAGAGATGATATTTGCAGACAACACACTCAGACTGCAGCATCAAGATGGCTTTGGGATATACTTTTGTGCCTTAGATGCTTTGAAATTGGTCGATGCACACAATGACCCCTTGAAGGTTGCTGCAGCCAAAGTTTGGAGAGAGGCGAGGTAAAACATACATGTACATTTATATTATACTGATATACAGCTCTTGACTTGATATATCGCGGTCGTCGGGGGTCCACAAAATGGGACCGTGATAATATCCATCTGCGATATTTTTTGGGCCAATGGGGGTGGGGGTATGGTTGAGGAGAATCGCGGCATGTCTGTAGGCATTACCTATCACCTGAGCGTTCTTTCTTTTAAAGCCAAGTACACTCAGAAACACTTGCACTGTTAACATCACAGAAAAAGAACGTTTTTCATTTTGTGAAGGATCAAAAATGGTCCATCTCAACATTTCCTTCTCTATTCAGACATAAAATACATTTATGCATTTAGACAATTTCCGCGACAAGTTTGGTAGCCTTTGTTTTTCAATGAATAGGTTGATCACCTCACTAGTGTGTATTGTTTGAAGTCATCACGCACAGTGAGAAAATCGGATTACCATAACCGGTGAGCATGAGCAGTAGGGTAGCATACCTCTTTTTAACTTCAACAGCGGACCGCCTAACTCTGCAGCAAGCATAGACTTATCCTTAGCATCTGTGCCTAAGGTCTTCCTATCATTGCCTGTGTTCTTTGTTAGAGGATGTGAGCGAGGGTTCAGCGTTAGTTTTCGCACCCTCTAGGTTAGGGGCCATAATCGCCGGCTGCGGAGCGTGGCGATACTTGCGCATCTAATCAGTGTTTCCTATTACCGCATTTACGTGTGTGGTCATATCTAGGAGGAGATCACGTTGTGGTCTGTGTGAAGCTGTTCCCAAGCGCCCAGCAGCCAGTCAATTGGAGAGACAATTGCCGTGTGCCAGAAGCCTAGACCCTCATTATACACTGACTCTGTCTCCTACTCTCTTTATGTACATATGCGTTCTTCAACTGGAGAAGGTTTGTGGGTGTTCAGTGTGTGGATGCCCTCCAAGCGCGATACAGCCAAGGCTGGTGACAAATTATTTCGCGGTTCACTGTCGTCCGCGGTCGGTCCGAATTTTTTCGGGATCGAAGGTACCCCCCGCGATTATCCAGAATTGCGATATAACAATTCGCAATATATCAAGTCAGAGCTGTATATATTTCATCAACGCTGAGACCCTTCCACTCCAGAGAAAATAAACATTCTATAGCCTCTTATTCAAAGAGGTTACAGAAAGTTTTCTGGAAGAAACAAACATTCTGTAACCCCTTTTGAGTTTTAGCCAGAGGTTACCAATTTGTTTTTTCTACTAATGATATGGTATTGTTTGGTTTTGTTATGTTTTAGAAAAATGTGCCATTACTATATGCGCATGTGAATTTGTTTAAAATGTGTACTTGTATCTATGGGCAGGTCAGACTGTGAACACATACAAAATGTGGTGAAACCCTTTGACTGGACATTCACAACAGATTACAAAGGGACCCTGTTTGAGAAACCAGATGCTGAAATGACAGTAATTCCTTTTGCTTTTTGTTTTCAGACTTGAGATTTGCATTTATTTTCTCAAAATCATTACTGACGGCATTACTACTAGGAATGCTTCGCTTAGCTTAACAATTTTAGCCCATAAAAACTCGTGTACCTGACGACAGGGGAGGCAACCACCCAGGGGTGTCATTACCAGGACACCCTGAGTGGCCTCCCCTGCCTCCTTATCGGGTGGCGTGCTCACCGTTTCCCGGCAGTCTCTTCGCTTAGCTCAACCAGGACAGGCCGTGAGCATATCATGCTCCGGTGTTGGTTAGGTGGATTACCGTTGTGTACCGTGGACACTTGGATTTATGTGCATTTTGTTGTGCATTGTGTTGTGCTTGGATTACCTATGTGTTCTGTGGATTATGTGGTGTTGGTTTCTTCTGTGGGATTATCGGTTTGAGTCATGATAAGGTAAAGTAGCGGTTACTGCCTCTAACCGGTTTTGACCGGTCAGCGGCGGCGACTGGGTGGTGATGTATGCAAGCCGACCGGGAGCGCGGTCCCTCTGCGGAGGCTCCCCACTTCTCGCCAGTCCTCTTGTGTCCTTTGTTACAGTGCTTAGGTACAGACCTGCACCAAGTGTGGCGCCTTCCAGTGGCCTAGGACAGCCATGATGTCTGCCTATCATGCTCGTGCTGCTCCTCCGATCAGACAGGCGATAGTGAATGACGTGGGAGGAAGAGAGATAGTCGCAGCTGGGGGCGTTTTACCGGAGGGATAAACCAGCGCCTTGCACACAGCTGACGAACAAAGCAGCATTGATGACAATGAAGGGAAAGGCAGAATCATACTGGTCGGTGCCTCGGGCAGTGCTGCCCCGCCTTGAGCGGATGAATGAGCTTAGCAGCAGCAAAGGATCAGGGCTTGCCCCCCATTTGGACCCGGCACCAAGAGCTCCACCCTGCCTTGTAGAGGCCCTGAGACATGCTCAACCGCCAGGTCCACCCCTAGGCACGTGTCGGCATATGGAAGCTCGGTCCCCCCGGAATAAAGATGTTGGGCCAGATTATCACCCCCCAGGTGAGAGATGGAGAGAGAGAGAGCCCAAGCGGGGGACCCTCTCCCCCCTGAGAGGCAAGTGCCCGCCAGCCTTAGGCCGGACCAGCACCGTCATCGGTCCGTGTCTACAACGCACCTCTCAGGGAGGGACAGGAAACGATAGCCACAGAACGCACACAAGAGCTCCACCCCGCCTGGTAGAGGCCCCGGATATGCAAGGACGCTCACTACGGGATTCGTCCCCCAGGTATGGGTCTGCATGGAGCTCGGGCATCTTGCAGTAAACGGAGGGCGAGAAATTCAGTCATGTGAGACACAGAACGCACGGAAGAACTCCACCCTGCCTCGTAGAGGCCCGGGACATGCTCGAACGCCAGTGATGGTGTTCGCCCCTAGGCTGTGTCGGCATATGGAGCGCGCTTCCCATGCAGTGAAGGTAGAAGACGAAATTGAGTCTCAGACAAGCAAGCTTTGGGACCGGAGCCCTCCCTCGAGGACGGTCGTGCGGTCAACCGAACCAACTGTCGGGACGTACTTCCCCATCGTGTTGGACTGAGAAATGTTTTGGAGACCGGAGCTGTCCATAGGAGGACTGACATTTGGTCATTAGAGCCAGCTGGCGGGATGTGCTTCCCCATCGCGATTGAACCACCAGGGCACCTCCCCAACGCCGTAGGAGCATGGAGAATGACACAGGCTTCAGGGTCCCGAGTCGAAGAGTGGAGCCACAGACGAGAGCTAACTCGCAGGGCAGATCCCCCATGTCCGAAGCCCTATTGGGAGGAGCTAACTCGGTCAGCAGCCGACGAGAGGTGGTGCCAACCACCCACCCACACTCTGCCCTAGGAGGTAGAGAGGAACTCATAGTGGCCATGGACCTGCTTCACGCGGCGACCGCAGCAGCTGGAGAAAGGTCGCTACAGATACCTAATGCCTGGGAACGTCTTCTTCCCTCTTCGCCTCTCCGAAAAGTGGACAAGCTCGGGTACGGCGCAGCGTGGGATCTCGGTGACACCGAACATCAGAGGCGCCCGGCAAGAGCGGCCTTTCTTCCGCCCAGAGCTTCAAGGGCCGATTTTCCTCGGGGAAATGACAGCCTCGACACCGGCGCTGGGATCATGGAGATGGCAGCGGCAGGATGGAATCGCCCTCACTTTTGACACTCGACCTCAGCCTGTTAGATTATGGAACAAGCATTAACCCATCAACACAGTGTGTCCCGCTCTCTTTCGAGTGGGAGCAGCGTCTCACAGGTCAGGATCCTCGTATTGGATGAGGGATCAAGCGGACAAACACAGCAACAGGCTGGAGATGGAAGCAGTGTGCTTCGCGTTCTCTCTGAGTGGAAGCAGTGGCACACAGGTCAAGATATCCTCGCCGTTGGATGAGGGATCAAGTCGTCAAACACCTCAACAGGGTGCAGATGAAAGTAGGGTGGCTCGCGCGCTCTCCGAGGGAAGCAGCGTCTCATGAGTCAGGATACTCGTATTGGACGAGGGATCAAGCGGACAAACACATCAACAGGTTGGAGATGAAAGCAGTGTGCTTCGCATCCTCTCCGAGTGGAAGCAGCGGCTCACAAGTCAGGATATCCTCATACGTGGACTAGGGATCAAGCCGTCTAACACTTCTACAGGCTGGAGTGAAAACAGAGTGGCTCGCGCTCTCTTTGGGTGGGAGCAGCGTCTCATGGGTCAGGATTACGTGTACTCTCCGACAGCTCGACAGTGGTGGCCTACATCCAGAACCGAGGAGGTGCTAAGTCTACACCCCCGGAGGACGTGGTTCGGAGTGGGGATAGACAATGAACACGCCTAGCAGATGGTCAGTGCACTCCTACACATCGCAGATTCGCCGCTCTTTGGACGAAGCGTCCTGGCTTGTCGCGTCATTACTTTGGCTGTCATCGCCCTGAGTGGAAGGCTGCGCCGATGACCGACGCATCTGGTGGCCCAGTGCTTCACGTCGCTCCCTCGCAGACTTCGGGATCTAGCGGAGGCATTAGGCGACCACTCCGCAAGATGGCGGCGAACAACAGAGTTCTTCTGAGACTCCCGATGACTAGAGAGGATGAACATCTACCTCCGCCGGCAGTGATGTGGAGTCTCTTCTGGGCGGTGCCATGCTAGCGGGATTTCATCGAGAGGGTGACGCCTTCCATTAGCAAGTGTCTGGGAAAAAACCTGGGACCTTTCAGCCTTGGTACGTTGGAGCGGGACACACACGGAGCTATTGACAACCTTTAGGATGGCGTACCACCTCACAGCCTACTCCTTGGCGGAGATCGCTGGTGGCGACGGGATATGAAGGGACTTGCTGTTGTCACAGGTTCCATGTTCGGCCGTCTTTTGGGATAACACAGCGGTGGAAGGCTCCGCGCGAGGACATTCTTCTGTGGGACCGACTTGGCAGACGATAAGGCGACAGCGCAGGATCCCTTGCCACCTCGGCAGGATTGTCTCCGCTTGCTTCAGACAGCAGTGGAGAGATGAAGCTTTGGCTACAGTGCTACTTGGTGATGCGGGAGCCCTGCCTAGAAGGAGACCACGAAGGTGGACTGAGACCCTGACGCCCGACAGGCTACAGTAGGCCCTTTCGGATCCCAGACCCGGAGACTAGGTGACGTCTAGTGTCGGCTTTGGCACTTACTAGTAACTTTGGCCCTGCGCTTGCAGCTGCTTGGACGGTCGGTCCTCTGGAACCAGATGGCGAAGCGTGGGAGGACCTGGACTTCTGGCTAACCGCAACACCGCGGACGCGGATTCTTGGGCATCAGAGGCACCAGCACCCAGATTTGCTGCCTAGGCAGGGAGTGCCTGACCGATAACAGCGGTATAGCAACGAGTGAACACGCAGGCAGACACATCCGCTGGCTGGATTTGAAGGCTGGCGAGCGTCAGATGGAAACAATGGCTCACGCTACAGAAGGGACGGGTGCGCTCCAGCTACGGGGTTTCTTCGTGCAGCACTTCTGCTGGTGGTGCAGAGATCGGGACATCACTCGTCAGACACGGCGCTTGGGAGGTCAGCTCAACGTACACGCGGATTCCCCTTGTGGCAGGGTCAGCGGCAGCGCAAAGAGTGTTACTACACCCGGCTGCCTTCCAACTACTCTACGCGTGTGAGAGGAGACTCTGATGATAGGCCGGTCCTCCTGTAGTGGAACAGGAAGCTGCTTCTTCTGTAGCCTCCAGACGGGATCCACAAGCCTGGGCCGTGGATGGGCTTCTTCGAGGAACTCCTTGCGTAGCCAACCACCAATGCATGTTATTTCCCCGGTTGGCCTGTTCACCGAAGTTAAGCCGTTTGGGGGCGGTTAATCCTTAGTTGGATAACCGCCTGGGAACAACGGGTATGGTGGAAGTCATCTTAACCCTTATCTTGTTCACCAGAGGGTGACATACGTTCGAATAAGAATAGTTAAAGGGTAACGCCGGAGTGGCTTGGCGCCGCTAGGCTTCACGCTATTCCGGCCTAGTCTTCAAGTAAAGTCTTTGGGCTTTATTCTTGTTTTTTCTATAGTTTAACCTGTGTATGGCAGGGCACAAATCGAAGCTGTTAGCCTCAGGCGGATATGGGTTAAGATGCGTCAGCGCGTTCCCTCCCTCAGGACGGGTACCTAGGGGCTCCCCACAAGCTCAGGGATGGCATGGTGATTAGGACTTTGATGACCGTTCTTCTGGTTCACAGTCCTTTGGAGATGCGCGGCAAACCCCTGCCTCAGCTCCGCGTCTGTGACGATCGCAACACTGGCAGCAACTGTTGTACATACACAGAGCGGTTGGCGAGGCACGCTGGAAATGGACAGTCAGCACTCACACCAAGAGGCTTCTCAGATGCGACAGTGGATGAGATTGCAGCGACTCAAGGAGTCTCTGACAGTACGGATACGAGGGAGAGGGGAGAGTACTACAGGCCTGATGTGCAGCGGAACAACTCTCCCCACATACCGGACTACCCCCATTTTGGCAGAGTTCGTTTAGGGGTTCCCAAGTGGAATCGGACCCCTCAGCATCAAATTTACCAGGTGGCAGACACTTATTGACACCTATCATGGACCAGCGCCGGTACAGATCTCTCGGATCGGATCGAGCACTGTCATCGGCAAGACGGCCGGCTTCCACTGGCCAATCTGGGAGACCTAACAAAAAGACCTGCTGACTGTTCGCCATCGCTTCGGCTTCACAGTTAGCAAGATTGCGCCTTCTCGGGGCGTCCCTCCGGTCTCCAGATCAGGGCCGATGACTAGGGCAGCACTCCACTGGCTGGACTTGGGCTAGGAACCTCCTTCCAGTGTCTGCACTGCAAGTTCTACCGTCTGTCCGTTCAGTGAAACGGACCAGTCCCGGGAGTTCCGCCTGCATGACGCGGTCAGAGCGCCTTATAGTGGCAGGCGCAAGACTACGCCACTAAGACAAAGACTAAGACGCACGCCTATTCCTGCCCTTGGCTTCGGGCAGATGAGACTCCTCGGCGCAAACGGTCCCTAGCTTGCTGGGTCGTTTGTTCGGCATACCCCAGGGGGGGCCCAGACGTTGCGCGTCCGAGCACACAAGTCAAGCAGAGGCTACTAGCAACGCCTTACCAGCCTGGCACAGGGCTGAATATTGTGGCGGCCGTAGGTGAGCGGGCCGAGTCTACCTTCGCCCGCAGAGACCTGTCAGACCTATCCGGCCAACGCGTCTACCTGGCACTAGTGGGGGTCATCTCGGCGGCACGTCACTCCCTGCCGGTGCCACAGGCGCCATGGGTAACGCCTAGCTAAAATTGTCGGGATTGGCGCGTAGGGACGGGCCTCGATGGTTCACGAGCAGAGCGCTCGGGCAGGGGACAGGTGTACCAGATTGTGGCACCCTCCTCCTATTCGCCATTCTTCCTAGTAGTAATGCCATCGGTAATAATTTTGAGAAAATAAATGAATTTTTCTCTAAAATGTATTTTTTAGAAAAATACCGACAGCATTACTCAGAGGTCCCTCCCGCCTTCCCCACTTGCCGCAGTCCAGCTATGACTCAGAGACTGGCGGGAAACGGTGAGCGCGCCACAGGATAGGGAGGCAGGAGAGGCCACTCGGGGTATCCAGATAATGACACCCCTGGGTGGTTGCCTCCCCTGTCGTCAGGTACACAACGAGTTTTTTGGGCTAAAATTGTTAAGCTAAGCGAAGCATTCCTAGTAATAATGCCGTCGGTAAGTATTTGTTTCTTCAAAACATGTGACTTTGTGGAAGTGTCTACTACTTACTCAATTCTAGCCTGAGAACCCGTTGTGTTATCACACAACCCGGGAGGCACTCGGGAAACCCCCAGAGGGGCCGAGAGTTGTCTCCCGTTCCTGCCCATCCGGTTCCGAGTCACGTGGTGACTAACCAGTCATACTACTTAGGCTCACACCGTTCAGACGTGTTGCTCTAGCCTACGGACTTGTAACTTGGACCAGTTCGCCGGTCTTCCGGACTTCTCTTCTTCCAGGCGGCAAGTGGCGACCTGTCATCGACCTCTCAGCGTTGAACGCGTTCATCTCGGCCCCGTCCTTTCGCATGGAGACCGCCCGGGCCCTTAGAGCTGCCGTACAGCCCATGGACTACGCGATCAGTCTGGACTTGTCCGACGCTTATCTCCATGTGCCCATGCACCCGGCCTCCAGGAGGTATCTTCGCTTCGCCTACAACGGATAGTTTACCAGTTTCAGGCGCTACCCTTCGGTCTCAACCTCAGCCCTTGGGTCTTTACTCGCATCATGGACGCAGTGGTGGCCAAGGCACGGCAGTCATCTTCCAGCCCGACGTCGAACTACCTCGACAATCTCCTGCGAAACCAAGTGGAGACCCACCTGAAATCGGACAGGGATGCCCTGATATGGCTGTTGTCAAATTTGGGGTTCCTAGTCAACACAGGCAAGTCAGACCTCACTCCCTCGCGTCGCTTCGTCCATCTCGGCATGGAGTTCGCCACCGACCTCAACAGGGTGCACTTGCCAGAGCCAAGGATCTTGAAGTTGGCCTCCCTAGCCGGCCAGGTAGCCCAGCAGGATGCAGCCCCCGCCAGAGTCTGGCTTCAATTCCTTGGTAATGGTTTGATCAAGGTGGCGGTGGATCTACTCCCCCTCGGTCGTCTCTACGCCCGGCCGCTACAGCTGCACCTCCTGCTTCTCTGGCGTCCCTCCTCAGGAGATCTGACTGTCCCCGTTGATTCGTCCCCACCTGCGTTGGACGGACATGCCGTGGCTGGCGTCTGGAGTCCCCCTGCCCTCTCTGCCCCCTCAACTTTCCCTGTGTGTCGATGCGAGTCTTGCTGGTTGGGGAGCCCACCTGCTACCGCGGTTCCTCACGACGTCCGGCTCCTGGCCTCCGGAGTTCGCGGACAAGCACAACTGGTTGGAGCTGCAAGCAGTCTGGCAAGCCCTCGTCGCATGGGAGGAACAGCTCAGTCACCAGGAACTGCTCGTCCTCTCTGACAATGCAACGGTGGTGACGTACATCCAGAAGCAGGGCGGGACCCACTCACCCGACCTGTGCATGCTCCACTACCGTCTGATGCGCTGGTGCGAGGACCGCAACATTTCCCACAGTGCCCGACACATCCCCGGCCGACTGAATGTCTTGGTCGACTTGCTCTCCCGACGCTGCCAGTTGCTACACACGGAGTGGACCTGACGCCAGGACATCTTTCGGATGATCTGCACGCGTTGGGAGACACCAATGGTCGACCTGTTTGCCACGAGGTGGAATCACCAGATTCCCCTTTTTGTCTCCCCGATCCCAGACCCGCTGGCCTGGGCAGTCGACGCTCTGTTCATCCCGTGGGATGGACTCGTCGCCTACGCATACCCCCCGACAGTCCTCGTCCCCAAAGTCCTACTCAAGCTTCGGGGATGTAATGCGGTCGTCCTACTGGTCGCCCCGTTCTCTTGGACCCAATCCTGGACCACCGACCTTATCAGCCTCGCCACGGACCCCCCACTGCTGCTTCACGCACCTCGCACGATGCTCAAGCAACCGCGGCAATCGCTCTGCCACCCGTGCCCGGAGCGCCTACTCCTTCACGCTTGGAGGTTGTGCGGCAAGCCCTCGCCGCTAGAGGTTTCTCGAGTGCAGCGGTGGAAGCTATCGCTATGACACGCAACCCTCGACACGACGCATCTACGAGGGAAAATGGCGAGTACTGTGCTCCTGGTGCGATGACCATCACCTCGCCCCCACCGACCTAACTAACCCCCAGCTCGTGGACTTCTTCCTCTGGCTCTTCGGAGACCTAGGATTGGCCCCGATAACCATCAGGGGGTACTTGTCCATGATTGCCGACACCTACCGGCACCTCGGCCGCTCTGACCCTGATGCCTGTAAAGACATTGCCGACCTTATGACTCACTTCGGCCTGCAGCGTCGAGTGCCCCGTTCGCTCATTCCTCGCTGGGACCTACCCTGGGTACTGACTTGGCTGAATTCTGCCCGATTCGAACCGCTGCCTTTGGCCCGCTTTGCGGATGTGACTCGTAAGACATGCTTCGTGTTGGCTCTCGCCACGGCGGCCCGAGTTAGCGAGCTACACGCGCTGTCTGCGCCCTGCCTGCCTGCAGTTTCGAGTGGATGGTTCCGTACAGCTGCTGACAGACCCTGCCTTCATTGCCAAGACCAGGTCTCCTTTGACTGCGCCACAGGTGATCACCTTACAGCCGCTGAGAGGGATGAACTTTCCCCCAGAGACCAGGCAACAAGATCCTGTGCGAGCCCTACGCGTGTACCTACGCCGAAACAAAGCCGTCCGGAGAGGACGCTCACGCCTCTTTCTACCGCTAAAACCCGGCAGAACTGACATAACAGCCCAGACGATCTCTTCCTGGCTACGCTGGGTCATATGGTCCACCTACGAGGACCTCTCCCCGCAGGGAGCGAAGAGGCTACAGATACGTGCACACGAGGTACGCGCCATGGCCACAAGCGTCGCATTCGATCGGAACTGCGCTGTCAAAGACATCGTGGCTGCTGTGGGCTGGCGGGCAGAATCAACCTTCGCCCGCTTCTACCTCCGGGATCTGGCAGGCCAGCGAGACAACCTTGCTCTGGTGGGGGACATCACTGTGGCACAACACTCCCTCCCGGCACCACAAGCGCTGTAGGTACGCACCCTCCTCCTTATCTCTATTCTTCCACAAAGTCATGTCATCAGTAATGTTTTTGAAGAAACAAATTCATTTTTCTCTAAAAGGTATTTTTTCGAAAAATACTTACCGATGACATGACTCGAAGGACCCTCCCACTTGCCCCGCTTGCCGCTGGTGAGCTAAGTATCCTGACTGGTTGGTCACCACGTGACTCGGAACCGGATGGGCAGGAACGGGAGACAACTCTCTGCCCCTCTGTGGGTTCCACGAGTGCCTCCCGGGTTGTGTGGTAACACGAGTTCTTAGGCTAGAATTGAGTAAGTAGTAGACACTTCCACAAAGTCATGTCATCGGTAAGTATTTTTCAAAAAAATACCTTTTAGAGAAAAATGAATTTTTCCAAAAAATACATTTTAGAGAAAAATTCATTTTTATGTCCTTGTTAGACAGTGGTTAATGACATCTCTCTTTAGTGTACATTATGCGTAACATTGTTGTATTATAATTATATCTTGAGTTTGAGGAAGATTAGTCACAGGTTTATGTTGGTCACAGATTTGTGTTTTCAAAACACAAAAATATAGAAATAGAAAGATAATGTAAATCAATGCATTTTATTGTTGGTATGTTTACAAGATTGACTGATCTATTCATTTTCTTTCTATCAGCAGCAGCATCTGTCGCTGGTGTGCTTATCTTGTAATACAGATGTCAGAATGTGCTGCCCACATTACAGTATATGCACTTGGTTATTTTTAGTGATTATTATACATTAACCCTTTTAGCCCTGAGTCCCTACAGCAGGAAATGAATTGACCATAATAATTCAAGGGTAGTGCCAGATTAGATTGGCGCCAAGCTAATCTGGCACTACCCTTGAATTATCATGGCCGATCCGTCTCCTGCAGCTGGTACATAGTCATTAGGCAACACCTCCAAAATTTGAGAAATGGGACCTTGGGGGTAAAACTGACTGATCTGTTCATTTTCTTTGTTCTCTGTTGTCAAAAGGTATCTGATACATCTGAACGGATTGATATTGAAAAACTAAAACAACGTGAACGCATCTGTTTCTACGATGACATAGTGCTTTTTGAAGATGAGCTGTCTGACAATGGCTGCTCTGTACTCAGCGTAAAAATCGTAAGTATCTTGGAAAATTATACAGGTCAGCCTCAATATATTGTGGTACCTGGGAGCCATAAAGTCAGATCACATTATTTGTGAGTGCATTATTGTAGTGTTAACCCTTTGGCTGTCAGTAGCATTTTTTGTCACCAGGCTTCATTTGGGAATCACGGTGACAAAAAATTATGCGGACAGCTAGAAGGTTAAATTTACTTAAAGTTTTGAAGAAAACCTCTTGTTAATGAAAAGGTCCTCAGGCCAGCGTCTGCCTTGGCAGACATCAGCTCGAGGACCTTTTGTTCACCAGGCATCCAAATGGGAGCTAGAAACTTGTGATTGTTACAGTTTGTCAGATACTGCAGTATACTGCAATGCGTAATACTGAGGCTGACCTGTAATTGGTCAGTTGGTGTAATAAAACTCAGAATTTTATCTGCATCAAACGTGATGCGTACTTCTTCAAGCTGACCGATTTGTGTTGGGTTTGTGGGGGTTTTTTGAGGGGGGGGGGGGGGGGGGGGGGGGGGGTGGAGGGAGGGAGGAGGGTCCTGACATGGGAGGTAATCATTCTTTGCAAAGAATTTGCCTGTGTCGTTAAGCATGCCTAGCATCCTACAGATATTGTTTTTAGGAAATGCAGTTATAGAGAGGTACCTAGCGGTAAGTGCGACCCTGGGTATGAGATCTAAAAAAAACGTTTTGTTCTTGTACTGGTGGTGGTATGACCTCATTGGCTTAGTTTGATTTATAATGGCCATATACACAAAGCAGGATTTCAACAGACACCTAACAGGTTTTAGGAATTTTGAGTGGTGATTCCCCACAAAGCCAACTTTGAATTTTGAGTGGTGATTCCCCACAAAGCCAACTTTGAATTTTGAGTGGTGATTCCCACAAAGCCAACTTTGAATCCAGTAAAGATTTTTGTGATTTCAGCCACCGGTACCAGTGGTTGCACTCACAAGTGGGCTAAGACAGTGTTGGAAATTGTTCACTTTGGGTACATGGTCTCAGTAGCAGGATTGTGGGTTGAACTGTTTCACATCCATTTTTTTTTTTTTTTTGGGGGGGGGGGGGGAAGAGGGAATTGACAAACATTATTTAACCCCTACCCCGCATTTCCCAAATTTTAGAGGTGTCACCTAACAGGTGTGTACCAATAGCAGGAAACTGATTGACCATGTGTCACCTAACAGGTGTGTACCAATAGCAGGAAACTGATTGACCATGAAATTGAATTAAACTTTATTGAATGGAACTTTATTTACCAACAGATAAAGTAATTAGCACATGGGCCATTTTTATACTTCTTGTTGTTGGAGGGGGGGGGGGGGTGGTGGTGGGGGGGGATCAACCTGGTGACAAGGAGAGAGAGAAAAAAAATGCATCAAGATAAAAATACATCAAGTTACAAAATGAAAATTCACACACACACACACCATCATAATTTAAGGCTAGTGCCAGATTAGCTTGGTGCCTCATGGTGCCAAGCTAATCGGGAACTACCCTTAAATTATCATGGTCGATCCATCTCCTGCTGTTGTGCACTGGGGCTAAATGGGTTTACCCTTTGGGTGTTGATCGCCCTTTTGGTCAACGTGATTCCTGCAGGCATCACCTTGACGAAAAGAGCTATCGGCACCTGAAGGGTTATGTATTTTACAAGTGCTAGATATGACTTCACCCTCTTGCACTCCTTGTTCACAGTACCGATGACTACATGCCCAAAAGGATTCAGAAGTGTTGTTTTACAATTGACATCAAAATTTGTCCAGCTTCTGAAATTGTTGTCAGGAAGTACAGTGAGTTTCAATGTCCAAAAAATCAAACAGTTGGAGAAGGAATTGTGTGGGAGTTTGGTGGGTAGGGTGTTTCGGGAAGAAGTCATCATGTCAGTTTTTCTTTAATCAACACAGTCCATTCTCACAAAATCGAACAAGGGTGACAGAACACATCCACGATTAGATTGCAAACATCTGCACAATCTTTTTTTTTTTTCATAACTTCTGGTGGTCTAAGTTTGTACCTGCAATTCTTACACACATGGCATTGCATGCACAATTGTGTTTTATTCTTGTAGTTGTATGGTGGTAGTATCACCTCACTGGCTAAGTTTGCCTTTGGGTTATTTCGGCCACCTACAGTAATTTGGAAATTAACGACAGATACCTTACAAGACTAGGGTCTCTGAGCGATGCTTCCCTACAAAGCTGTCACATGATTCTGTGAATATTTATTTTAATTTTGGTTGTCATTCTGTGTGTATTCAAAACTGTTGGATGCAACAGCATAGTCCCCTTTTTGCATGCAACCACCATTACTGTATGCAGTACCAGTTGTTGCATGTACAAGGCGGCTAAGGTATTGTTGACAGGTGATCAAGCCCTGACACGATGTGACAAATGTGGGTCAACCATGATATTTCAAGAGTGATATCAGAATAGCATGGCGCCTCATGGTTCCTTTAACTGTCATGGTTGATTCATTTCTAGAACTGTGACGTAGACCACAGAGGATATCTCCAAGGTTTAATGAGTTAGTTATGTGATCTCTGTATCAGGATCATTCTGTTTTACCTTCTGTGTCAGATGATAGAAAAAGGGTGGTATGTCTGCAGCAGTACGAACTAACACATTCACTATTCAGACATTGCAGCAGGAGATGGATCACCCATGAAATTTCAAAGGTAGTGCCAGATTAGCTTGACAGTGTCATACAGCTGGTACACAGTCTTTTTAAAGATGCCTCTGTAAGTGGCACCATGTGTGCTGAATAGCTTGACATCTGTAGACACTACTTTTGAGCTTTTGTGGTTGGTGCTTGTCCAGAGACTTTTACTTATATGCACGATTTTTAGCAGACAGTGCTTTTGTTTCCTCAAAACACATTACCGATGGTATTACTAATAGGAATGGTTTCTTGCTAGACTAATTTTAGCCCAAAATTGTTGTGTACGAGTATGGCCGTGATGGCAGGTGAGGGGCGTCATAGGCTAGGCGCTAACCAGAGTAGCCTCCCTTCCAACCCAACCGCGCTTGCGCCCAGCGCTAGCTAACTAGTCAGTTTCTTGCTAGACGATAGAAGGTTGTGTACCTCAGTGTCTACAGGATTAGGACTGTGTCTTCTTCAGTTGGAAGCTTAGTGTTTTTGTTGGATTTCAAGCCTACGCTGTGAGCCTTTGGCTTGGACGCTTTCGAGTGGTTACCTCGTCGGTTTCATCTTTGGTTCTGATGAGACAGCGACGCCTTGTGAACTGTACTCACTCACTCGTGGCCGGTCCGGCCGTAGTGTGTTTCTCTCCCACGTGTCCTCTCTTGATTCGCCCTACTGCTAGCCTCGAGGACACTGTGTAGGCTTGGACGCTTCCTGTGAGTCGCGGTGGTGTTCCCAGCTTCGCGGACCGGTTGTGCCTGTGTTCTCTGCGTGCTACGCCGCTCACAGACCTTGGACTGAGGGGGGCCGGTCTTCGTCGCCATTTTGGTGGGGCGGCGCCTTGGTGCACTGGTTTGTCTGCGTCCTTTGCGGGTTCCTCTACTTCCTCGTTCTGGCAAGGTAAAATCTCGGTCACTGCCTCCGTCCGGCGCTCCTGGGAAGGGGTAGAGCGCCGGGTGTCGGCATATGCCTTTAACTTCTCTTCGTTCGTTTACGCAGTTCGTATTGCGTGCCTGCGGGGGCACGTTCGCTCGCATTTCATTTGTGCACTATGTTTTGCAGTTGGCAAATCCGCACCTGCTCACGATGTGGACAGTTCCAATAGCCGAGTGACGGACATGCTATTTGCCTACCCTGTTCCTCCTGCACCTCCTCTCACCCGTGCCTGGTCTGCGCCCCCTGGCTGGAAGAACAGTGGACCCAGCTATGGAGCTTCTACCGCCGTGAACGGCCAACACCAGCACGGGTAAGGGGTCCAACACCGGTAAGCCCCACAGACCCAACTAGTGGCTCTTACCAGGTGACAGAGCCGTCAACGCCGCGGCTTAGGCCGCGAGCCCGAGCTCTAGCGCCGGCAGCTCCCACAGTCCCGCCTAGTGGCCTCTGTCTGGTCGCAGATCCTCGAGCTCCGAGAGCTATGCCTCGAGACAGAACCCCTTCTCGGCACAAGGATACCGCACCGGTAAGCCCCACAGACCCGACTAGTGGCTCTTACCAGGTGACAGAACCTTCAATGCCGCAACTTCGGCCGCGAGCCCACACTTTAACGCCGGCAGCTCCCACAGTCCCGTCTAGTAGCCTCTGCACGGTTCGGTCGCCTTCATCGGCGCAAGATATGACACAAGAGCAAGCTGCAGCACAGGTAGCCGTCACAGCCCCGACGTTTGCTGCTTCCAAGAAGGTGGAGCCTCGTCCTCCATGCACTCCTAACGCAAGAGGTCAGCGCTCCGGGCAGGACATTCAGGGACCGCGAACAGACGAGCAGGATACAGTAAGCGAGATGCGACATCCCAACGAGACGACTCTTCCCTTTTTCAAACTGAACGGCACCGCTCTTTCCTCCACCGATCGCACTCGAGGGACAGGTCACCGCGACGACGGTCTACTTCCCGCACTTCTCTTGCTAGCCGGCCCTCGCGGACGAGTGCCAGGTACTAGCCGCCACCGGATGGTTGTCATACCAAGACGCATCCCCCGGATTCGGGATTGACCACGCGTAGGGCGCACCCGTCTTCGCCTCCCCACTCTAGGCGTTCGTCTTCCACACTCCACCCTCGGCGACGCACCCACTCCAGGAGTTCCCGCTCCCCCCGCCGGAACCGCTCCCCGCGGGACAGCAGGTCACGACGACGTACCTCACCCTCGTCCTGGAATTCTTCACGGGAACCATCGCCCTTTCGTCCTGTTCGGCACCGCGCCCCTGCTGGAAGGTCTCCTCACAAGGCGTCGACTTCTTCCCAACCCTCGACGGATCCTTTCCTCTCCCACCTTCCTCGAGTCGAGTCCCTCCCCCACGCACCGTGCATAGAGGATGACGCCATCAGCCTGGCCCCTGATTACTCGGTTTGAGCCCTTCTTCGAGATGACAGCCCATCACGGTCTAGTCCTTCTCACGCCGACGATGATCAGCAGCCTTCCTCGGTCAGACATAGGTTAGAGACTCTCCGCGCCCTTGACGAAGCAGCACAAATTATCTCGGCTTGCATTCCTGCGGACTCCCCCCCCCCCCCCCCCCCCCCCGATGAAGAGGAAGGCCACAGCCTACGTCGACGCTGAGCGACACTCCAAAATGTTCAAGTCTCTCCCCCAACCACCGGGCTTCTGCAACCTACGGGGCGCGTTCTTCGCACGCCTCCCGCAGGGCTATTTGGGCCCCGCTGGATTCTTCTCGGACGCCAGGTGGCCCACAGATTTGCACATGTATTTTCGGCAGTCTTGGTATGAGGGCCACACACAGAACTTCGCCTGCCCCCTGCCGAAACCGGACCCTCCCATCTGGTCCTTGGCGGCTACCCCCGCATGACAGGTACTCCTTCCCGGGGTAGTTCAGACAGCGACTCTCATCCGTAACGCTCTGGCCTCGGCGGGATTCCTCGACCTCCTGAGGCAAGCCATAGTTCGCCGCATAGAGGATGCGTGGCATCCATTCCTCACGCCGCTGCTGGGAGACTTGTTAGCCCTAGCCGTCTCAGGTAACCGCACGGCTTACCACACCTGTGTCAACGCCATGGCAGCGGCCTCTAACTGTGACCTGCGTCGGGATGCACTCCTCCGTACCTGCCCGCTCCCTAATGACGTGAAGCTTCAGCTTCGTCAGGTGCCCCTCGGGGAACTGCTTTTCGGTCCCTCGTGGCTTGCAGTCAAGGAAGCTAATAAGGACACCTGGCCCAGCTGCGCTGTTCCAGCCTCCTTTCAGCCTACCCGCAGAGCCCCAGCACGCCCCCTGCGGACGACCGGATCCGCCGCCCGCCCCTTCACCAGAGGTGGATGTCTACCCCCCAGACCTCCGGCTTTCCCCCGCGCCCGTCCCCTCTCCGACTCCGCCTCCGCCCCCACTACCAGGACCTGGCCCAAACCTTCCCGACGCCCCGGGCGGGGCAGGGCCCACTGACTGTCTCGCTCTTCGGCCCCCACCGACCGCTTCGGGGTCCGCTGTCGGCGGGAGGCTCGCACTCCACAGCGACGCTTGGCGTTCGCTGCTACCAGACGACCCTTGGATTCTCGCGATCATCTCTGAGGGACTCCTGATCTCCTTTCGGTCTCCGCCCCCTTGCGCCGTTCACCAGTGTGGACCTTGGTCCCGACAGACTAGCTCAAAGCAGACACCCTGCGCAGCGAGGTAGCTGCCTTACTTCGGAAGGCTGCCACTGAGGTGGTGAATCGACATGACTCCCCAGCCTTCATCAGCCAGCTCTTCGTAGTGCCCAAGCCGGGCGGCAAGTGGCGTCCTGTTATCGACCTTTCGGCACTCAAGTTCATCGTCGCGCCACACTTCCGCATGGAGACCGCACAGGCCCTTCGTTCCGCTGTGCAGCCGAAGGACTTCACAGTCAGCCTGGACCTCTCGGATGCGTATCTTCACGTTCCCATGCATCCAGCCTCCAGACGTTATCTACGCTTCGCATTTGAGGGTGTGGTCTACGAGTTCTGCATGCTTCCCTTCAGCCTCAACCTCAGCCCTCAACTCATATCATGGATGCAGTGGTAGCCAGAGCCCGACAAACGTCCGCGAGCTCCACGTCGAACTACCTGGACGACCTGCTGTTGAGGAACCAGGCCGAGTCCGCCTTGAAGGAAGACCAAGATGCACTGCTCTGGCTCCTTTGGGCTTCCTCGTCAACTTCGGCAAGTCCGACCTCATGCCGTCGCGCCACTTTGTGCACCTAGGAATGGAGTTCAGCACTGACCTCAACATCGTCTGGCTTCCGGAGCAACGCATCCAGAAGTTGGCGAATCTAGCGCGGCAAGTGTCCCAGATGACAACAATCCCCGCCAGGCAGTAGCTTCAGCTTCTGGGTCTGATGAGTGCCGCAGCAGATCTGCTCCCTTTAGGATGTCTCTATTTCCGTCCTCTGCACTTACATCTCCTCCTTCACTGGCGACCTTTGACGTCCAACCTCGAGGCTCCGGTTCCGGTCCCAACTATGCTCCGGCCTCACCTTCTTCGCTGAGCGGACCCCACCTGGCTCGTGACGGGAGTGCCGCTGTACTCGCCACCTCCCTCCCTTTCCCTCTGCGTCGACGCGAGCCTCACTGGTTGGGGTGCACACCTACTTCCATCGTTCAAGACTGCCTCCGGCCTGTGGCCCCTGGATTTGCTGTCCCAACACATCAACTGGCTGGAGCTGAAGGCGGTCTGGCAAGCCCTCCTTGCGTGGGAATCTCGCCTACTACATCAGGAGTTACTGGTGCTGTTGGACAACTCCACGGTTGTCGCCTACATCCAGAAACAAGGCGGGACCCGCTCTCCCTCCCTCTGCATCCTCCTCTACCAGGTGCTTCGGTGGTGCAAGGATCGGGACATCACTCTCCGCGCACGGCACATTCTGGGTCATCTGAATGTTCTAGCCGACTCCCTCTCCCGACGGGGTCAGCTTCTCCATACCGAGTGGTAGCTGCGTCCAGACATTTTTCGGATGATCGGCGCAGCCTGGGAGACACCCATGATCGACCTGTTCGCCACGAGATGGAATCGCCAACTCCCTCTCTTCATCTCGCCAATTCCAGACCCTCTTGCCTGGGCGGTCGACGCTCTCTCCATCCCTTGGGACGGTCTGGTCGCCTACGCCTACCCTCCGACAGTGCTCGTCCCCAAGGTCCTACTCAAGCTCAGAGGGTGCAATGCGATCCTGTTCCTGGTGGCTCCGTTATGTTGGACCAAGTCGTGGACGACCGACCTCCTGAACCTCGGCACGGCCCCCCCGCTGCCACTCCCCACCCCGCGCACGATGCTCAAGCAACTACGGCAGGCGCTGTACTACCCATGCCCCGAGCGTCTCCTCCTCCATGCCTGGAGGTTGTCCGGCAAGCCCTCATCCCTAGAGGCTTCTCAGGTGCGGCAGTGGACGCGATCGCTACAGCCCGCAGAAGCTTGACCAGACGAGTCTACGAAGGCAAGTGGAGAGTACTCTGCTCTTGGTGTGACGACAGACGCCTCTCCCCCATCGAGTTGACGGTTCCTCAGCTGGCGGATTTCTTCCTCTGGCTGTTCAACGACCAGTGGTTAGCGCCCATCACCATCCGCGGCTACCTGGCCATGATCGCTGACATGTACCGGCATCTGGGACGACCCGACCCGTGTTCCTGCAAAGACCTTGCCGACCTGATGGCCCACTTCGGTCACTCTTCGCTCCCTGGTGCCACGATGGGACCTGCCTTGGGTGCTTACTTGGCTCAACTCGGCCCGCTTCGAGCCGATCCAGTTGGCGAGACTACCAGACGTGACGAGAAAGACCTGCTTCCTTAGGCCCTCACGTCAGCCTCCAGGGTCAGCGAGCTGCACGCCCTTTCAGCACACCCCGCCTGTTTGCAGTTCCGGACGAACGGTTCGGTTCAACTGCTACCTGACCCGGCCTTTCTAGCCAAGACCCGATCACCTTTGGCTGCCCCTGTTGGTCACCATACAACCATTGAGAGACTCCGGCTCCACCCGTGAGTCCAGACAACAGGACCCGGTGCGGGCCTTACGCGTGTACCTGCGCCGGACCAAGCCGCTATGCAAGAGGACGCACCCGCCTTTTCCTCCCTTTGTCCCCAGGTAGAAATGACATCTCAGCCCAGACGATTTCCTCCTGGCTCCGGTGGGTGATACGATCTGCCTACCAGGACCTCGCCCCTGATGCAGCCAAACGTATGAACATCAGGGCGCACGAGATCAGAGCCATGGCCGCAAGCCTAGCATTCGACCGCAACTGTGCTGTCAAAGACATTGTGGCCACTGTGGGTTGGCGAGCGGAGACCACCTTCGCACGCTTCTACCTGAGGGACCTCTCCGGCCAGCGCCAGAACCTTTTGCTGGTGGGGGACATCGTGGCGGCGCAAAAATCCCTCTCGGCGCCCTAGGCGCCGTAAGTATCTTTGCTAAAATTAGAGGGAGGTTGCTTCGGGAGGGCGGCTCTAGTAGTCTCGTTAGCGTGGGTTAGGGGCGTTATAGCGGCACCCGCCTCCTCTTCGGGATTCTTCCTATTAGTAATACCATTGGTAATGTGTTTTGAGGAAACAAATGCATTTTTCTCTAAAATAAATTTGTTCGAAAAATACTTACCGATGGTATTACTCGAAGGTCCCTCCCACCTGCCCCGCTTGCCGCTGGTCCGCTAAGAAACTGACTGGTTAGCTAGCGCTGGGCGCATGCGCGGTTGGGTTGGAAGGGAGGTTACTCGGGTTACCGCCTAGCCTATGGCGCCCCTCACCTGCCATCACGGCCATACTCGTACACAACAATTTAGGGCTAAAATTAGTCTAGCAAGAAACCATTCCTATTAGTAATACCATCGGTAAGTATTTTCCTTTATTTTAGAGAATGCATTTTTCCTCACAAGACATTTCACCATCAGAACACATTTTCCACTTGTGATGTGTCATGATTGTCTGTGGCACACTGGTTTTTGAAAGAGACTTCTTTTGTCTTTCAGAGAGTGATGCCATCCAGCTTTTTCGTACTGCAACGATTCTTCATGCGTGTGGATCAGGTTATGGTGCGACTTAGTGACACAAGGGTATACCATGAGGTGAGATTAATTTGAACATTCATGATGTTTTCAAAAGGTCAAGGGCACAGAAGGTTACATAAATTATATGTGATATGGATTGGTCATGCACATGAACCTAGAAAACGTTTCTGTTTTTGTTTTTAAAAAAAATTTTCTTCAGAAATTGGATTTGACGGGGATTGACTGAACTGTCTTTTGACTGCTGGCGAGGATGTGTACAATGATTCTAGGTAAAAAAAACAAAACAAAACAATAAAACCTTCATTTTTTGGTGTTTCAGAGCTCTTGGAATTACATCCTGAGAGAATACACCTGCAGAGATGAAGTTGCAGCAAAGTTGAATGTAAGTGATATTTGCTTTTGTTTCCATTGCAGTGTGTTCCTCTTTACACTTGTAATGGTTGTTACTGGCCACTAAAATTCTACAGACCAGGGTGTAGTCTGTGCATATGTAAATCAATTAGCCTTACTAACTCTTTACGCTTTTGGCACACTGACCTAGTTCATTTCAAAATCTTTCATTGTAGTCCATTAACAAGGCAATGTAAGGCTTTCTGTTACCTGTCTCTACAACACAGTATGTAGGCATTAACCCTTTTAGCCCCAGATCCCTACAGCAGGAGCTTGACCATAATTCAAGGGTAGTGCCAGATTAGATTGGCGCCTGAAGCTAATCTGGCACTACCCTTGAATTATCATGGTCATGGTCAAGCCACCTCCTGCAACTGGTACATAGTCGTTAGGGAACACCTCCAAAATTTGAGAAAAGGGACCTTGGGGATAAAAGGGTGAACCAGAACGTTCTTCCCGCCAGATGTACGATTTTGGTAAGTCATTTGTTTCCTCAAAAACATTACCGATGACATTACTATTAGGAAACATACACTTAGCTTACCATTGTAGCCAAAATTCCGTTGTGTACCTACACAACAAGGGAGGCGACCCAAAGGCGCCATAGCCAGATACCCTGAGTAGCCTCCCGTACCTCCCCATCCGGGTGCGTGCCCAGTGGTGTCACGCCAGTCTGTTCGCTTAGCTTATCGCGAACGGTTGTGTTCAAGCCTATTGGACGTTTCGGCTGGGTACGGTTGTGAGCCGGTCATACCTTGGATTGGATTTTACTGGAGTGGACGTTCCCGCCTCCTTCTGCCTTGTCCTCCGAAATGCCACTCATTTCGGCCAGACGAGATCTTCCTGGCTCTGTGGGGGTTATCCGGTCCGCCTACCTGGACCTCTCCCCGGAGGATGCTTAGAAGCTGAAGATCAGTCCGCACGAGGTTAGAGCCCTGGCCACGAGCGTCGCCTTCGCCCGCAACTGCGCTGTCAAGTCTTGTGGTGGCCGTGGGCTGGTGGGCGTGATCTACCTTCGTCCGATGCTGCCGCAGTGACCTCTCGGGCCCGCAGGCGACCCTAACCCTGGCTGGGGCCTTCGCCGCGGCGCAACACTCTCTCCTGGCGCCTAAGGCGCCCTGCATCTAGCTTAGCTGAAATGGTCAGGAGTGTGCCCCAGGGTGGGCGGGTCTGGTGGGCCCGTTTACAGGGAGTGTGATTCTAGGCGGCACCCACCTCCTATTCTCTATTCTTCCTAATAGTAATGTCATCGGTAATATTTTTGAGGAAACAAATTAATTTTTCTCTAAAATGTATTTTTTCGAAAAATACTTACCGATGACATTACTTGGAGGACCCTCCCGCCTGCCCCGCTTGCCGCTCATAAGCTAAGCTTCAGACTGTCGTGACACCACTGGGCACACAACCGGATGGGGAGGCTACTCAGGTTACCTGGCTACGGCGCCCTTGTGTCGCCTCCCTTGTCGTGTAGGTACACAACAGAATTTTGGCTGAAATGGTACGCTAAGTGTACGTTTCCTAATAGTAATGTCATCGTTAAGTATTTTTCGAAAAAATACATTTTAGAGAAAAATTCATTTTTCTGAGTACAAGCATGCCTTCCCCTTTATTCAGTCAAGAAATAAATATGTAGGAGGTTACTTACTTACTTACTTACGCCTGTCACCCCTACCCGGGTATAGGCCGTCGACGAGAGACCTCCAGCAACTCCTGTCCTGTATGTAGGAGGTTACCACAAACAAAAAACTGTATGCAGATGTCACATACTTTCTTTGGTATCAGTTTCATTTAATTTGTGCCTACTATCATTCACAAACCAGATAGGTGAAGCTAGCGCTGGTAGAATTGTACACATACCAAGGGGAATTACTCAGTGCTGGACAGACAGTTAGATCCCCTGCCCCTGCCTCTCATGCACCCAATCACCAGCCCACAGAGAAATACACAGATATAGAACAAGCCGATCATCTACATCCCTCATAATAGAACAATGCAGGTACAGAACAAGACGATCATCTTCATCCCTCATAAGGGATGTAGATGATCATCTTGTTCTATACTTGCGTATTTTTCTGTGGGCTGATAGGCAGGGGCAGCGCTGAGTAATACCCCTTGGTATGTGTACATATGTCTACTATCAGCAGGAAATTTGTCGCTGGTGTGCTTACCTTGTTATACAAATGTTTTGCGCACATTACAGAATATGCACTTGGTTATTTTTAGTTCTTATACATTAACCCTTTTAGTCCCGATTCCCTACAGCAGGAGATGGATTGAACATGATGATTCAAGGGTAGTGCCAGATTATATTGGCGTCATTAGGCAACACCTCCAAAATTTGAGAAATGGGACCTTGGGGTAAAAGGGTTAACAGAAAGCAGTTACAGAATGTGTGGGCTGCATTTAAAAATGAATGGGCCTTTGGTTCATTTCATTTTCAAGTAATTTTACTAAGGTGGGTTACTTCTATCACCAGGGTTGGGGCAGTGGGCAGATGTTCACATCTGCACGGGACATAGACGACCCCGCCCTCCACGAGTCGCCTGCTGCCTTGCAGGCCTGGCCGCTTGGCTGCGGAAAGGCTAAGGGAGGAAACCCCTGACATCAAAGCCCCCATTCCAAGTCCTGTAGTGACGGGCGAGGGGCGAAACGGCAGGTGAAAGATGTCACTGGAAGCCGCAGTCTCAAACCTGCATGCAGGCGGTTCAGGATATTGGTCGTCTGATGTTGACCTGGGGATGACAACATCGCTCGGCACACCCTGAACGACCAAGAAGCCTTCTCTAGGGACAGCACTGCTTGCTCCAAACGGAGAGGGGCCTAGAAAAGGTGGCCTAACCAAAGCTCGTCCCCTCGCAACCCCAGTTGGCTAGCCGCGGTCAACGGGCATCTTCTCCTGCGGTCAAAAAACAAGAAAGAATAACGGATCCACTCTCATGACGACCACGACCGGACTCAACGTAGCATGCTGGAACGTCCGTACCATGCTCGACAAAGCAGACAGCGGACGCCCTGAACGTCGCTCCGCCCTCATTGCCCATGAATTGCAGAGGTTAAACATCGACATCGCCGCGCTCAGCGAAGTACGCCTTCCGGACGAAGGCAGCCTCCAAGAACTTGGTGCTGGGTACACCCTCTACTGGTCAGGCAGGCCTGTATCAGAAAGACGGCTTTCAGGCGTGGGTTTCATGGTCAAGACATCCATTGCGACTAAGCTGGAAAACCTGCCAACGGGCCACTCAGACCGCATCATGTCCATGCGCCTCCCACTGAGACACCAGCAGCACGTCACCCTTCTCAGTGTGTACTCCCCAACCCTCCTGGCAGAGCCTGCTGAAAAGGACAAGTTTTACACTGACCTGCGCAGCCTCCTACAGAGTACCCCTGCAGACGACAAAGTCATCATCCTTGGCGACTTCAACGCCAGAGTGGGCCAGGACTCTGAAGCCTGGAAAGGAGTCCTCGGCAAGCATGGCGTGGGGAACTGCAATGACAATGGCCGCCTACTGTTGGAGTTCTGTGCGGAGCAGCAACTGGTCATCACCAACACTACTTTTCAGCAAAAGGACAGTCGAAAGACCACCTGGATGCATCCTCGCTCCAAACACTGGCACCTTATCGACTATGTCCTAGTGCGTCAGAGGGACCGCAGTGACGTCCTCCTCACCAGAGTGATGCCCAGCGCAGAGTGCCATACTGACCACCGCCTTGTCCGCTGCAAACTCAGGCTCCACTTCAAGCCAAAACCCAAGAAATGGGGTTCCCCCAAGAAAAAGCTTGATGTTGCCAGCCTTCAGCGTGACGATGTGAAAGCTGCCTTTCAGACAGATTTACAGCGCAGGCTCAAAGACACAGCGGACCCAGTAGACTCCTCCCCTGAAACACTTTGGGAACAACTGAAAACTGCTATTGCAAAATCCTCTGCAGAAGTCTTGGGTTTCGCCAGAAAGAAGAACAAAGACTGGTTTGACGAAAACGATGTAGAGATCCAGGAACACCTAGCAAAAAAAAGAGCCGCCCATCAGGCCCACCTAGCCCAGCCTTCCTGCCCTGTGAAGAAGTCTGCCTTCCGCCTCGTCTGCAGCAGTCTCCAGCGCAAGCTCAGAGATCTCCAGAATGAGTGGTGGACCAGACTTGCACAGAGGACCCAGCTTTGTGCTGACAATGGTGACTACAGGGGCTTCTACGAAGCACTGAAAGCAGTGTATGGCCCCAGGCACCTGGTACAAAGTCCCCTGCGAAGCGCGAATGGCCAGGCACTCCTCACAGATAATACCTCCATCTTGAACCGCTGGTCGGAATACTTTCAGAGCCTCTTCAGCGCACTGTTCAAGAAGCAGTCATCCTACAAATCCCACACCTCCCAGTAAAGGTTGAATTGGACGAACCGCCCACCGCTGAAGAGACCCTCACAGCCACCCACCAGCTCAAGAGTGGCAAAGCAGCAGGCATTGATGGAATACCGCCAGAGATCTGGAAACATAGAGGCACAGCACTGCACAACAAGCTCCATGACCTCTTTCTCTGCTGCTGGGAGGAAGGAACACTACCAAAAGATCTCCGTGATGCAGTCGTTATCACCCTGTACAAGAACAAAGGCGAGAAGTCTGACTGTTCCAACTATCGGGGAATTACCCTGCTGTCCATTGCTGGGAAAATCCTTGCAAGGCTGCTCCTGAATCGGCTGGTACCTGCCATCGCTGAAGACCAACTCCCAGAGGGCCAGTGTGGCTTCAGAGCAAACAGGAGCACCACCGATATGGTCTTTGTGCTGAGACAGCTACAGGAGAAGTGCTGCGAGCAGAACAAAGGGCTGTACGTAACATTTGTCGACCTAACAAAAGCGTTCGACACTGTGAGCAGGCAAGGCATGTGGCAGATCCTGGAGCGACTTGGCTGTCCCCCAAAGTTCCTCAACATGATTGTCCAGCTACACGAGGACCAGCAAGGCCAGGTCAGACTCAACAATGACCTCTCAGAACCATTCCCTATTCTCAATGGCGTAAAGCAGGGCTGCGTGCTGGCACCGACCCTCTTCACCATCTTTTTTAGCATGATGTTGAAGCAGGCCACAGTGGACCTCGATGATGACGATGCAGTGTACATCAGGTATCGTCTCGATGGCAGCCTGTTCAACCTCAGACGACTGCAGGCCCACACGAAAACCCTAGACCAACTGATTCGTGAGCTGCTTTTTGCTGATGATGCTGCCCACGTTGCACACACAGAGAGAGCCCTGCAGCGCATCACGTCTTGCTTCGCAGATGCTGCCCAGCTCTTTGGACTCGAGGTCAGTCTGAAAAAGACAGAGGTCCTCCATCAGCCGGCACCCAAGACAGTGTATTGCCCTCCTCACATCACCATTGGCGAGTCTGAACTAAAGTCAGTGCACCAGTTTACTTACCTTGGCTGCGTTATCACGTCGGACGCCAAGCTGGACAAGGAGCTTGACAGCAGGCTGGCAAAAGCGAACAGCGCTTTCGGGCGACTTTTCAAGCGGGTGTGGCACAATCAACAGCTGAAAACAGGCACCAAGATCAGTGTGTACAGAGCTGTGGTCCTCACCACCCTGCTGTATGGTTCCGAGTCCTGGGCCCTCTACCGCAGCCAACTACGACTCCTCGAACGCTTCCACCAGCGCTGCCTGCGTACCATCCTGGGCATTCACTGGAGTGACTATGTCACCAACGTCGAGGTCCTTGAACAGGCTGAAACTGTGAGCATCGAGGCTTTGCTGCTGCGGACACAGCTCCGCTGGGCGGGGCATGTCTCCAGGATGGAGGATCATCGCCTACCAAAGATCACCCTGTTCGGCGAGCTTGCTACTGGACACCGTGACAGAGGGGCACCAAAGAAGAGATACAAAGACTGTCTCAAGAAGTCACTTAGTGCCTGCCAAATCGACCACCACCAGTGGTCTTCGCTTGCTGCGGACCGTGACACCTGGCGCTCCACCATTTACAAGGCAGCTGTCTCCTTTGAGGACTCTCACAGAGCTAGCCTTAAGGACAAGCGGCTCAGGAGAAAAAACAGAGATGCCGCAACTCAGAACCCTGGCCATACCTTCCCCTGCAGCCACTGCGGTCGAACCTGCCTGTCTCGGATTGGCCTCCGCAGCCACGAACAAGCCTGCAGACGTCGTCGGCAACGCCTATAAAATCTTCGTTCGCGAAGTCAAGCCAAGCAGAGCAGCAGGGTTGACTGTCAGTGCTTTTAATTTAGAAGATACCAGAAGTAAGTAGGAAAAAGCACTGTCAAGGGATAGAATTGTGCATTATCAACCAATGATCATAGATCTAGTTTGGTCAAAGCACAAAAAGTAGATAGGAACGAAGTGGTGCTAAGTAAGTGTCTAGGAGCTAAATGCTGCTTACTTAGCACCCCCTCTTTCCTTTCTTTTTGTATGCTTTGACCAAACTAGATCTACGATCATGACTTCCTTACTTGGTACTAGTAGTTTCTTCTAAATTACAAACACTGGCATGTTTTTCGGGGCTTTTAATCCATTGTTTTTGTTGAAACACATGGAATTTTTACCTACTTCTGATTCTTTAATTCAGAAAGCATCTCTTGAAATAGGCCTCTGCAGGTTCCTAAGAACCTGTGCCCTTTGCTGACACAGGTTGTTCCTTGATACTGTGAGCCATAAGGTTAAATTTCCAGAGTTGGGGGTTGTCCTCAGGAAAAAGAGTAACGATAATTCATGAATTGTTCATGATACCTGAATAGTTTTGTGCCCATTATTTCTGGCACAACCCATGAAAGTTGGTCATTTCCAATCTAGTTGTAGTGTGATGGAGCTGAATGGCTCACAGCCATATTTCTCAAATTTTGGAGGTGTCTCCTAATGTCTGTGTACCATTTGCAGGAAATGTATCAACCATGATAATTCAAGGGTAGTGCCAGATTAGCTTGGCACCTGAAGGTACAAAGCTAATATGGCACTACCCCTGAATTATTATGGTTGATCCACTTCCTGCTGTACAGCAAAGGGGCTAAATATGTTAAAGTGAAGGGTGTTATTCTGTTTCAGCTCTCTCCCCATGTTCTGACTGAGCCCAATGAAGTGTCCAAACACCTTCCTGTCAGGAAAGAAGTCTTTGAGAAGCTGCAGTTTCCAGCAACAGTGACCACAAATTCAGGGAACTTTGATGTGCAAGATACGGATACAACAAGGTGATGCCAATCAAATCTAGCTTGTAAATTATGTATTTATTTCTTCAAAAACATTACCGATGACATGACTTTGTGGAAGTGTCTACTACTTACTCAATTTTAGCCTAAGAACCCGTTGTGTTACCACACAACCCGGGAGACACACGGGTAACCCCCAGAGGGGCCGAGAGTTGTCTCCTGTTCCTGCCCATCCGGTTCTGAGTCACGTGGTGACCAACCAGTCATGCTACTTAGCTCACGCCGTTCAGACGTGTTTGCCTTAGCCTACGGACTTAGACTTTGTCTTGTTCGACTGGTGCGACGGTCTTCCGGACACCTTGACTTCTTGTTGGACTTCTGCTTCGCTGGTCCTGCCTGTGCCCTGTGTGGGTCTACTCGTTTGGCTGCTGCTCTCTGCTGCGCCTTGGGTTGTTTGGGCTGCTCAATGCGGTTTGCTGGGACGCTGCCCGCGTTCGCGCACTGTGGGTGTTATGGAGGTTCCTTCACCCGTTCCCGCTCCGGTGGAGAGGTAAGGTAGCTCTGTTAGCCCTCAGGTGGCTCCCGGGCTGGGCACCGGTTCAAGCAGAGATGAAGCATTCTTCATCTTCGGTGTGGCTTTTTCGCGCCAAATATTCCTCTTAGCTTGACGGGGCCCCACGTGCCTGCGCTCGCTCACCTTTCAGCTGATTGGTGTTGAAGGATTTGGCGCTTACCTGCTGGCTTGTACCTTGTTGTTTATTTTCTCAAAATCATTACCGACGGCAATACTACTAGGAATAACTTCGCTTAGCTTAACAATTTTAGCCCCCAAAACTCGTTGTGTACATTACCACAGGGGAGGCAATCACTAGGGGTGTCGTTACCAGGACACCCAGGGTGGTCTCCCCTTCTCCCTATCCGGTGGCACGCTAAACTGTTTCCCGGCAGTCTCTTCACTTTAGCTGCTCAGGACAGACCGTGTGCACTTCATGCTCCGGCTGGAGTTAGGTGGATTACCGTTGTGTACTGTGGACTTTTGGATTTATGTGTTCGGACTTTCGTGGCAGTGGATTATATGCATTGTGTTGTGTTTGGATTACCTATGTGGTCTATGGATTACGTGGTGTTGGTTTTCTGTGGTATCACTGGTTTGGCAATGGCGAGGTAAAGTAGCGGTGACTGCCTCTAAACGGTTTCGACCGGGCAGCGGCGGTGAACGGGCTGTGATGTTTGGTAAGCTGATCGGGAGCGTGGTTCTTCGTTTTTCACTTGGTTTGGTTGTTTTGTTGTTTTTTGTTCTGTCCTTTGTTACAGTACTCAGGTACGGACATGCACCAAGTGTGGTGCCTTCCAAAGGCCGAGCGAGGGCCATGATGTCTGCCTACCCTGCTCGGGCAGCTCCTCCAGCTGGACGTGCCGTGAATGCGGGACTTGGGAGGAAGAAAGATGGTCACAGCTGTGGGCATTTTACCGGAGGGAGAGACTGGCGCCGAACTCACAGCTGAAGTCGAGGAAGGCGCTACAGCAGGGCAGAAAAGGCAGAATCATACAGAATTGAGAATAAAAGGGGTCTTCTATCCCCGCCAGTGCCTCGGGAAAACTTCCCCGCCTTCAGCGGATGATTGAGCCTAACATTTCGGATCGGGGCTTGCCTCCCCCTGTCCAAGTCCGGGCACCAAGAGCTCCACCCTGCCTCGTAGAGGCCCCGGTATGCTAGACTGCCAACAATGGGGTACGCCCCTAGGCACGGGTCGGCATTGGGGAGCTCGGTCCCCCCGCAGTAGGAAGATTGAGCGAGATTATCACCCCCCAGGTGAAAGACAGAGAGAGAGCGCCCAAGCGGGGGACGTCCCCCCTCTGAGAGGAGAGTGCCCGCCAGCCTTAGGCCAGACCGGCGCCATCACCGGGCCACGTCTTCAACGCACCTCTCAGTCAGGGACGGGAATGAGAGTCACAGAGTGAACTCTGCACCTCCACCCCTCCACTTGAGGGCCAGGATATGGGAGAGTGATCGCGGCGAGATTCGTTCCCAAGGCAGGAATGGGAAGACGAGGAAGGAGGTAAAGACAGAATATGGTTGGACCGAAGCTGTCCATAGGAGGATGGATATTTTGTCATCAGAGCCAGCCGACGGGAGGTGCATCCCCGTCACGAGTAAACCACCAGGACATCTCCTCCACGCCATAGGAACATGGAAAATGACACAGGCTGCAGGGTCCCGAGTAAAAGAGTGGAACCACAGACGAGATCTAACGCACAGGGCGGATCCCCCATGTCCGAAGCCCTATTGGGAAGAACTAACTCGGTCAGCAGTCGACGAGAGGTGGTGCCAACCACACACCCACACTCCACCCTTGGAGGAGAGGAACTCACAGTGGCCATGGACCTGCATTACGTGGGGAGGAAGCCTTCATGTTCGGTCGGGCGACCGCAGCAGCGGGAGGAAGGGCGCTACAGATGCCTGGGAATGTTTTCTTCCTTCTTCGCCTCTCCGACCAGCGGACAAGCTTGGGTATGGCGCAGCATGGGATCTCTCAGTGACACCAAGCATCAGAGGCGCTCAGCAAGAGCGGCCGTTCTTCAGACCAGAGCTTTAAGGGCCGATTTCCTCAGGGAAACGACAGCCTCGACACCGGCGCCGGGATCACGGATATGTCAGCGGCAGGACGGAATCGCCCTTACTTTCGACACTCGACCTCAGCCTGTTGGATTATGGAACGAGCGTGAACGCATCAGCACAGTGGGTCCCGCTCTCTTCCGAGTGGGAGCAGCGTCTTGCGGGTCAGGATCCTCATATGGGACGAGGGATCAAGAGGAAAAACACATAGACAGGCTGGAAATGGAAGCAGTGTGCTTCGCGTTCTCGCTGGGCAGCAGCATCGCACAGGTCAAGATATCCTCGCCGTTGGACAAGAGATCAAGCCGTCAAACACCTCAACAGGTCGCAGATGAAGCAGGGCGGCTCGCGCTCTCTCCGTGGGAAGCAGCGTCTCACGAGTCAGGATCCTCGTATTGGACGAAGGATCAAGCGGACGAACACATCAACAGGCTGGAGATGGAAGCAGTGTGCCACTCATTCTCTCCGAGTGGAAGCAGTGGCTCACAAGTCAGGACATCCTTGTACATGGACGAGGGATCAAGCCGTCTAACACTTCTACAGGCTGGAGTGAAAGCAGTGTGCCCCACATTCTCTCCGAGTGGAAGCAGTGGCTCACAAGGCAGGATATACTCGTACATGGATGAGAGATCAAGCCGTCTAACACTTCTAAAGGCTGGAGTGGAAAGCAGTGTGCCCCGCATTCTCTCCGAGTGGAAGCAGCGGCTCACAAGTCAGGATATCCTCGTACGTGGACAAGGCTCAAGCCGTTCTAACACTTCAACAGGCTGGAGGGAAAGCAGTGTGACTCGCGCTCTCTCTGGGTGGGAGCAGCATATCTTGGGGCAGGAGTACGCGTAATCTCCGACAGCTCGACAGTGGTGGCCTACATCCAGAACCAGAGGTCGACGAGGCGCTAAGTCTACACTTGGAGGACGTGGTTCGAAGTGGTAGTAGACAACGGACCCGCCTAGCAGACAGTCGGTGCGCTCCAACACATCACAGATTCGCCATTCTTTGGACGAAGCGTCTGGGTTCGTCACGTCATTCCGCCGGCTGTCATCGCCCTGAGAGGAAAGCTGCCACGATGACCGATGCATCGAGTGGCCCAGTGCGTCACATCGCTCCCTCGCAGACTTCGGGATCTAGCGGAGGCATTGGGCAACCACTCGACAAGACGGCGGCGGACAACAGAGGTTCTTCTGAAGACTCCAGATGACCAGAGAGGATGAACATCTACTTCCGCTGGCAGTGATGTGGAGTCTCTTCTGGGCGGTACTGTGCTAGTGGTGGATAAGGAGGCGTGGATGCTGTCGGCGGCTCCCCACAGACTACAGACTCGGCCGCGTGGAAGCGAGGCTTGGTCAGGACTGCGCCCGGGGTTCGCTTCCCCCTAGCAGACATGGGGTTTCATCAAGAGGGTGAAGGTTCCACGCTCGCCCGTCTTTTGGGATAACACAGCGGTGGAAGGCTCCGCGCAAGGACATCTTCTGTGGGACCGACTTGGCAGACGATAAGGCGACAGCACAGGATCCATTGTCACCTCGGCAGGATTGTCTCCACTTGCTCCAGTCAGCGGTGGCGAGATGGAAGCTTTGGCTACAGCGCGACTTGGTGATGCTCTGCCTAGAAGAAGACCACGGAGGTGGGCTGAGACCCTGACACCCGACAGGCTACAGTAGGCCTTGACGGATCCCGGACCCGGAGACTAGGTGACGTCTAGTGTCGGCTTTGGCTCTTACTAGTAGCTTCGGCCCTGCGCTTGCAAGTATTTGGATGGTCGGCCCTCTGGACCAGATGGCGAAGCGTGGGAGGACCTGGACTCTGGCTGACGCAACGCCGCCGACGCGGATTCCGGGGCATCGGAGGCAAGTTTGACGTGGGACCAGCACCCAGTTTTGCCGCCTAGGCAGGGAGTGTCTGACCGATAACAGCAGGATAGCAACGGGGGAACACGCAGGCAGATACATCCGCTGGCTGGAGTTGATGGCGGTGCAGCTGGTGCTCGTCAGATGGAAACAATGGCTTACGCTACGGAAGGTATGGGTTCGCGCCGGCTACTCGACAATCGCTTACGCTATGGAAGGTACGGGTGCGCTCCGGCTACTCAACAATGGCTGACACTACGGAAGGTACGGGTGCGCTCCGGCTACTAGAGGTCGGGGTTTCTTCGTGTAGCACTTTTGCCGGTCGTGCAGAGATCGGGCCAGCACTCGTCGGACATGTCGAAGGTCAGCTCAACGTACACGCGGATTCCCAGGGCAGGGTCAGCGGGAGCGTAAAGAGTGTAACTACACCCGGCTGCCTTCCAACTACTCTACGCGTGTGAGGAGTCTCCAATGATAGGCCGGTCCTACTATAGTGGAACAGGAAGCTGCTTCGTCTGTCGCCTCCAGACCGGATCCACAAGCCTTCGATGGGCTCCTTCGAGGAACGGACACCTTGCGTAGCCAACCACCTTTGCATACGGATTTTCCGGTTGGTCTGTTCACCGAAGTTAAGCCGTTGGGGGCGGTTAATCCTTGGTTGGATAACCTCCTGGGAACAACAAGTATGGTGGAAGTCATCTTAACCCTTATCTTGTTCACCAGAGGGTGACATACGTTCGAATAAGAATAGTTAAAGGGTAGCGCCGGAGTGGCTTGGCGCCGCTAGGCTTCACGCTAATCCGGGCTAACTTTTAAGTAAAGCCTTTGGGCTGTTTTCTTATTTTTTATAGTATAACCTGTGTATGGCAGGGCACAAATTGAAGCTGTTAGCCTCAGGCTGATATGGGTTAAGATGCGGCAGCGCGCACCCTCCCTCATGATGGGTACCTAGGGGATCCACAAGCCCAGGGATGGCATGGGGATTAGGACTTTGATGACCGTTCAGCTGGATCACAGTCCTTGGAGACGCGCGGCGAACCCCTGCCTCAGCTCCGCGTCCGAGACGATCGCAACCCTGGCAGCAACTGTTTGTACAGACACAGAGCAGTTGGCGCAGCACGTGGGAGATGGACAGTCAGCACTCACACCAAGAGGCTTCTTGGGTGTGACAGTGGATGTGATTGCAGCGACTCAAGGAGTCTGTGACAGTACGGATACGATGGAGAGTGGAGAGTACGGCAGGCCTGATGTGCAGCGGAGCAACTCTCCCCACAGACCAGACTACCCCCATTTTGGCCGAGTTCGTCTAGGGGTTCCCAAGCAGATCGGACCCCTCAGCATCATTCGAATTTACCGGGTGGCAGGCACTTATTGACACCTATCACGGACCAGCGCCGGTACAGACCTTTTGGGTCGGATTGAGCACCGTCATCGGCAAGACGGCTGGCTTCCGCTGATGAGGCGGGGAGATCTAACAGGAAGATGGCTCGATACAGCTCTTCACAGACCTTACGTTTCTGGCAAAGAATCGCCTCCCAGCATCGGCGCTCCAAAATATTGTCCATCTGTCCTCTCAGGACAAAGGAACAGGATGAGGAATCCCGTCTACAGAACCCCGTCAGAGCGCTTAAAGTTACCTGCGCAGAACTAAGCCACTATTACAAGGGCGCTTGTGCCTATTCCTGCCCTTGGCTCTGGGCAGACGAGACATATCTGCACAGACGATCTGATCCTGGCTCCGCTGGGCGATACAGGAGGCATACAAAGAGCTCGCCCCTGCACAAACCAAGACCTTGCGTATCAGGCACATAAAGTCAGAGCAGTGGCAACGAGCATCGCCTTTGATCGCAACTGCGCGGTCAGCGACATTGTGGCAGCTGTGGGTTGGCGGGCCAAATCTACCTTCACCTGCTTCTATCTATGAGATCTATCCGGCCAGCGCGACAACCTGGCCTTACTGGGGGACATATCAGCAGCACAGCACTCCCTCCAGGCACCTCTGGCGCCGAAGGTAACGCCTAGCAAAAATTGTCGGGAGTGGGCGTGTAGGTGGGACCCTCAATTTACGCGCAGAGGCGCTTGGGCGTGGGACAGGTGGCCCAGAAACTGCTGCACCCTCCTCCTATTCGCCATTCTTCCTAGTACTAATGCCATCGGTAATAATTTTGAGAAAATAAATAAATTTTTCTCAAAAATGTATTTTTTCAAAAAATACTTAACGACGGCATTACTCATTACCTTCCCCGCTTGCCGCAGTCGAGCTAAGACTCGGAGACTGCCAGGAAACAATGAGCGCGCCACCGGATAGGGAGAAGGGGAGGCCACTCCAGGTGTCCTGGTAACGACACCCCTAGTGATTGCCTGCCCTGTGGTAATGTACACGAGTTTTTTTTTGCTAAAATTGAAGCTAAGCGAAGTATTCCTAGTAGCAATGCCGTCAGTAAGTATTTTCCCCAAAAATACATTTTAGAGAAAAAAAATTTTGGGGGTACTATTATGCGTCCATGGCTCGCTTAGCATGGTGGGGCCCCTCGTGCCCGCGCCCTGTCGCCATTACGTTGATAAATGTTGCAGTGCCAGACGCTTTCTTCCTGCCTGTACCTGTCATGACATGCTGTGTTGAGTGCTTGCCTTAGCTTGGCGGGGCCCCACGTGCCCGTGCTTCTCGCTTTGCTGGTTGACAGGTCTTGCAGTACCAGGCTCTTGCCTTCATGCTTGTGTTTTGTTGTACCTGATGTGTCGTATGCTCACCTTAACTTGGCGGGGCCCCACGTGCCCGCACCCACTAGCTGTTACGTGGATAGGTGTTGCAGGACCAGACACTTACTCACAGGCTTGTACCTTGTTGTTTTGTGCCATTGTGTTGCGAAGGCTCGCCTTACCCGCGTGCCTCCAGGTATGTTATGTGTTGCAGTTGCCAACTGCTGACCTGCACGCAATCTGGAGGGTTCCAATGGCCGTCGGATAACCACAAGGTCTGTCTCCCTTGCGCCGGATGCGCCTCCGACCACGCTTGCGACACCTCCTCCACCTGGCCTGAGCTGCGCTGGTCGCAGTTATGGAGTTTTTACAGATGTGAGCGACCGGCACCAGTGTGTGATCCGACTCCAGTCGAGGCGCCATCCACCATGCCCGGAGCAGTGACTGCACGAGACCGCAACGACCTTGTGGAAAGGACGCCACACCGGACGTGGGAGCCCAGCGCTCGGAGCAGGACTGCTACCAACGCGATCGCTTCCAGGAGGGAGCCCGCCTAGACAAAGCCCTATGGTTCCTACGGGGAACCTACTTGCCGGCAGAGAGCCCGCCTCACTGAGCCCGGCTCGGAGAGATGCGCCACGCACTGTCCCATGTCCGCTGTCAGTCCTCGCTCGTCTCCAAGAAAGCCTGCTGACTCTTATGGGGGGGGTCGCTTAGCCGGCAGAGAGCCCGCCTCACTGAGCCTGGCTCAGAGAGACCTTTACCTGCGCGTCCGAGGACTTCGGGCAGTTCAGAGCCCTCACGCTACCCCAGCTCTACCAGACGCTCACCTGTTGGCGAGGGCAGGAAGGTCCACGCTTTGCTCCGCGCCAGGGACCGTAGCTCCCACCGTTCTTCGGCTTTGTCGCGCTCGACCCGCTCGCAGACATCCTTCCCTCGACCGGCCGCCCGCTCGTCTCGTCACTCCCTTCCGCGCTCGGCCCGCCACCCTTCGCCCCCTCCTCAACGGCGCCCTAGTAGGAGCCCCACCCCCCCCCCCCCTCGGCTTCGTCGGTACCGTTCACGTAGTCGCTCATCGAGCTTCGGATGCCCCGCCCGCATGAACAGGTCTTCGCCACGTCGTGCCGCGCCATGGACGCCGCCCCGACAGCCCCCTCTCGGATCTGGTTGCTTTCCCTCCTCCTCTGGCCGCCGGCGCTTGGATGTCGTCGCCTCTAGCCCTCGTCTGCGTCGCCGGATCTCCTCCCCCCGCCCGGTGGAGGACGAGACCCTGAGCCTGCTGGCCGAGGTCTCCATCTCCACTCTTCTCGGTGGACTTAACTGCTCTCCTTCGCCTCGCTCTCCTTCTTCCGACAGACACCGTGCTTTCCCTGGACGAAGCTGCTCATCTCATCGCCGCCACGCTTCCCGTGGATGACTGCCCTCCGTCGCCCCCGCTCAAGAGGAAGATTTCCGCGTTTGTTGACGCTGGAAGACAGGTGAAGAGGTTCAAGTCTCTGCCGCAGCCTTCCGGCTTTCGTGACCTGCGCGACGCCTTCTCCGCTCACCTCCTGTCGGGTTCCCGGAATTCCGATTTCTTCTCGGACCGTAGGTGGCCAGCTGGACTTGACATTGCCTTTCGTCAGGACTGGTACGCGAGCCACTCCCAGGCTTTCACCTGCCCCCTTCCGGCTGTGGATCCGCTGGCCTTGGTTCAGGCTGGAGGCGCCGCCCTGTTGAAGCGCGCCCTGCCCCGTGGACTGGACAAGACTGCCTCGCTCGTCCGTAACACTTTGGCCTGCGTGGGATTCCTTTAGCTGCTGACCCAAGCCTTCGTGCGCCGCATCGAGGACGCCTGGCACCCCTCCTTGACGCCCCGCCTAGGAGACCTACTCGCTCTCGCGGAAGTGGCCAGCCGGGCGGCGTATCACTCGTCGGTCAACACCATGGCTGCCGCCTCCAAGTGCGGCCTGTTGCTTCAGGATGCTGTGTTGCTGGCCTGCCGTGGAATGCCCCCGATTTGAGGACTCAGCTGTGCCGTGCTACCCTGGGTGCCCTTCTGCTCTTCGGTGAGACCTGGCAGACGGTCAAGGATGCAAACTCGGACCGTTGGCCTCACAGGACAGCTCCACCTCGCTTTCAGGCTGCCCGCAAGGCCGTGGGTCGCGCTCTGCGGACCTCCAGACCCGCCGTGTCTTCCGCCCCCGCACCTCCGCGGGCCCCTCGTCACCGTCCCGCCTTCGGCCGCCCCTGACCTGTTAGCGCACCTGGCCCCGTTCTGCCCGTCGCCCAGGGCGCGGGCGGGCTGCCTAACTTCTCCCCTCTACTGCCTCCACCGACCGCACCCACCAGGGTCTCCAGTCGGCGGAAGGCTCGCGCCGTGCAGTGAGGAGTGGCGCTCGCTGTTCCCAGATGACCCCTGGATATTGGAGACCGTTACCGAGGGCCTTTCGGATCGCCTTTTGCTCTCCACCTCCGCTGCGTTGCTCCCCATTGTGAACCGAGGTGCCGTCAGACGAGCTCAAGGCCTGCGCTCTACGTGGAGAAGTCGCTGCTCTTCTGCAGAAGGCCGCCACAGAGGTCGTGCTGCACCCCGACTCCCCAGCCTTCTACAGCCGCCTCTTCGTGGTACCCAAACCAGGCGGCAAGTGGCGACCTGTTATCGATTTCATGACGGCCCCGTCCTTTCGCATGGAGACTGCCCGGGCACTCAGAGCTTCCGTACAGCCTATGGACTACGCGATCAGCCTAGACTTATCCGAAGCTTATCTCCATGTCCCCATGCACCTGGCGTCCAGGAGGTACCTCCGCTACGCCTGCGACGGAGTAATTTACCAGTTTCAGGCACTGCCGTTCGGTCTCAACCTCAGCCCCTGGGTTTTCACCCGCATCATGGATGCAGTGGTGGCCAAGGTGCGACAGTCGTCTTCCAGCCCGACGTCGAACTACCTTGACGACCTCCTCCTACGCAACCAATCGGAGCCCGACCTGACATCGGACAGGGATGCACTGATACGGCTCTTGTCGCGGTTGGGGTTCCTAGTCAACGCGGGCAAGTCGGACCTCACCCCCTCGCGTCGCTTCGTCCACCTCGGCATGGAGTTCGCCACCGACCTCAACAGGGTGCCTTTGCCGGAGCCGCGGATCCTGAAGTTAGTCGCCCTAGCCGGCCAGGTAGCCCAGCAGGACGCAGCCCCCGCCACAGCCTGGCTGCAGCTCCTTGGCTTGATGAATGCGGCGGCAGATCTACTCCCCCTTGGTCGTCTCTACGCCCGGCCGCTACACCTGCACCTCCTGCTTCACTGGCGTCCCTCCTCTGGCGATTTGGCCGCCATGGTACCCGTGACTCTGTTGCTTCGCCCCCATCTGCTACTTTGGACAGACACGTCGTGGCTCATTCGGGAGTTCCCCTGACCGCTCCGCCTCCTCAACTCTCCCTTTGTGTCGACGCAAGTCTTGCTGGTTGGGTAGCCCACCTGTTACCGCAGTTCCTCACGACGTCCGGCCCCTGGCCTCCGGAGCTCACGGACAAGCACATCAACTGGTTGGAGCTGCAAGCAGTCTGGCAAGCCCTCATTGCATGGGAGGAACAACTCCATCACCAGGAGCTGCTCATCCTCTCCGACAACGCGACAGTGGTTGCTTACATCCAGAAGCAGGGCAGGACTCGCTCACCCGACCTGTGCATGCTTCTCTACCGTCTGATGCGCTGGTGCAAGGACCGCAACATTTTCCTCCGAGCTCAACACATCCCCGGTCACCTGAATGTGTTGGCCGACTCTCTCTTCCGGCGTGGCCAGGTGCTACACACAGAGTGGACCCTACGCCGGGACATCTTTCAGATGATCTGCATGCACTGGGAGACACCTATGATCGACCTGTTTGCCACGAGGTGGAATCACCGGCTTCCCCTCTTCGTCTCTCCGATCCCAGACCCCCTGGCCTGGGCAGTCGATGCGCTCTCCATCCCGTGGGACGGTCTCATCGCATATGCGTACCCCCCCCCCCCCCCCCCCCCCCCCCCCGACTGTCCTCGTTCCCAAAGTTCTCCTCAAGCTTCGAGGATGCAATGCGGTCGTCTTACTGGTCGACCCGTTCTCCTGGAACAAGTACTGAACCACCGACCTCCTCAGCCTTGCCACACTGCTGCTGCCTACGCCGAGCACGATGCACAAGCAGCCCCGACAACCGCTGTTCCACCTGTGCCCGGAGCGCCTGCTCCTTCACGGAGATTGTGCGGCAAGCCTTTGCTGCTAGAGGCTTCTCGAGTGCAGCAGTGGAAACTATCGCTACAGCCCGCAGACCCTCGACACGACGTGTCTACAAGGGAAAATGGCGAGTACTGTGCTCCTGGTGCGACGACCAGCGCCTCGCCCCCACCGACCTAACTAATCCCCAGCTCACAGACTTCTTCCTCTGGCTCTTCGGAGACCAAGGGTTGGCCCCTATCACCATCAGGGGGTACTTGTCCATGATTGCTGACTCCTACCGGCACATCGGCCGCCCGGACCCCGGCGCCTGTAAAGACATCGCCGACCTTATGACTCACTTCGGCCTGCAGCGTCTGGTGCCCCGCTCGCTCATTCCTTGCTGGGACCTACCCTGGGTACTGACTTGGCTGAACTCTGCCAGATTCGAACCGCTGCCTTTGGCCCGCTTCGCGGATGTGACTCGTAAGGCATGCTTCCTGTTGGCCCTTGCCACCGCGGCCCGAGTTAGTGAGCTACACGCGCTGTCAGCGCGCCCTGCCTGCCTGCAGTTTTGAGCGGATGGTTCCGTGCAGCTGCTTATGGACCCAGCCTTCATTGCCAAGACCAGGTCTCCTTTGACGAACATCTCCCAGGAGACCAGGTAAAAAGATCCTGTGCGAGCCCTACGCGTGTATCTACGCCAAACCAAAGCCGTCCGGAGAGGACGCTCACGCCTCTTCCAACATTTACAGCCCGGCAGAACTAACAGCCCAGACGATATCTTCCTGGCTACGCTGGGTCATACGGTCCGCCTACCAGGACCTCTCCCCACAGGGAGCGAAGAGGCTAAAGATACGTGCACACGAGGTACGCGCCATGGCCCCAAGCGTCGCGTTCGACCGGAACTGCGCTGTCAAAGACATCGTGGCAGCCATGGGCTGGCGGGCAGAATCAACCTTCGCCCGCTTCTACCTCCGGGATCTGGCAGGCCAGCGAGACAACCTTGCACTAGTGGGGGACATCACTGCGGCGCAACACTCCCTCCCGGCGCCACAGGTGCCATAGGTACGCACTTAGCTAAAATTATCGGGAGTTTTGCGGCAAGGAGGATGGCTCTGATTGGCCCTCACGGGGGTGTTGTGTGCGGTACCCTCCTCCTTATCGCAATTCTTCCACAAAGTCATGTCATCGGTAATGTTTTTGAAGAAATAAATTCATTTTTCTCTAAAACGATGACATGACTCGGAGTACCCTCCCACCTGCCCCGCTTGCCGCTGGTGAGCTAAGTATACTGACTGGTTGGTCAACGTGACTTGGAACCAGATGGGCAGGAACGGGAGACAACTCTCGGCCCGTCTGGGGGTTTCTCGTGTGCCTCCCGGGTTGTGTGGTAACACAACGGGTTCTTAGGCTAAAATTGAGTAAGTAGTAGACACTTCCACAAAGTCATGTGACATGTCATCGGTAAGTATTTTTTGAAAAAATACCTTTTAGAGAAAAATGAATTTTTGCATGTACATTTTTTGTCAGTTAAGTTTTGTTAGACTTTTTGGGGCACATTTGTAATCATAGGAGTGTATGTACTGAGCCATTCTTGTGTCCATCAGACATCTATGGTAAACATGAGCAAAGTCATTTTTAGAGACTATTCAAGCCACAGACTTCACACTTGCTCCAAGGATACTTTGCATTCAAAATATTTCTAAATTTGCTCATTTGAAGGCTGTCACTGAAGGGTCACAAGGTCAATAATAGGTAACAATTTGCGTTATTTTGACCAAAATTGCGTTTCCTGAAATACAGTTATTAACTTTTCAAGCCAAACATGTTGTCGGGATGCCAGCCATGAATTTTATCGAGCGAATGTGCTGTCACTCACACGCGATAAAATCCTTATGAAAAAGTTAGCCCTTTTGTTAGATGGCATCCGACACATGAGATACGATGACCTCTCTTTAAAAATAAATTGGCTGATAATTTATGACATCAAGCCTTACACTTGTCACATTCTAGATCACTATTACAAAATATCTTGACATTTATTTTTAAAACAGCCACAAAATCATCAGTGATTAAATACACAACATTGATGGTTTGGGGGAAAAAAGGGTTTGCTTGTTTCACTTTTCTGCTTCCACTTACTTCTGTATGATCACCGCCGTGAGATGGCCTTGGTTGCCTGCTCAGCGTTAAACCCAAATAACTAACTAACTGGAAGATTATAAAGTACTGGAAGACTATAAAGTAATGTAGTAAAAGCTCTGTCAGGTGAGAGAAGTGTGCTTGATCGACCAGTGATCGTAGATCTACTTTGGTCAAAGCACACAAAAAAAAAGGTAGGAAAGAAACTAAGAAAGTGACTGGAAGCAATGCATATGGATGCCCCCCCCCCCCCCCCCCCACCCCCTGCCAAGGGGGGCATATCACATATCCCGCTGTTCCAGCCACTCGGTGCATGGAAATTTAAATCTAGGTCCCCCATGGAGGGTCCAGATATTTAGCCAGTGTGAACAGCTGTTTTGGTCTTGGCGACCTCGTTAGCACACCATTTCGCATATTGGTGGAAGGCATGAACTTTTGCCTACCAGCAAAGACAGCCATATTTTACTTTGGTGTCTGCAAGGGCATACAATCCATGCCTCCACCTAGAGCTAAATTTCCATGCACCCTAAGAGAGAACCTACTAAAAAGGGGGAAGGGGTTGCAGTCGATATTATAGTAATAAAAGAAAAGGGGAGACTGCCAGTGCTAATATTTTATATTTAGGAAGACTACAAAGTAAAATAGCTAAAAGCACTGTCAAGGGAGAGAGAATTGTGCATGATCGACCAGTGATCATAGATCTACTTTGGTCAAAGCACAAAAAAAGATAAGAAAGAGGGGGTGCGCTAAGAAAGTGACTGGAAGCAATGCATATATGCATTTTTTTAAAAAACTAACTGTATGATAAATTTCTTTCTTTTTGAGCATTGTTGAAGGGGAAACAACTTTGTTTAGTGCAAAATGTTACCTCATTCAATGGAGAATACAAATAGGATGCTTCATTTCTTTCCCTCATTCTGACTTCGATGATCTTGTGAACAAGAGAACAAAATGAGAAAGTATCATCAAAGAAAAGGACTCTTAGCCAGACAGGCACCCTTATGATTACACTTACTTACTTACGCCTGTCACCCCTCCCCCGGGTATAGGCCGTCGACGAGAGTCCTCCAGCGACTCCTGTCCTGTGCTTCTCTTTCGATTTTACTCCAGGTGTTTCCCAGTCTCTTGATGTCTGCTTGGAGGTCTCGACGCCAGGTGTTTCTCGGCCTGCCTCTTTTCCACTTTCCCAGGGGGTTCCATGACAATGCCTGCCTAGTGATACTGGAAGCTGGCTTTCTCAGACTGTGACCAATCCATCCCCATCTTCTTCGCCCAATTTCATTGTCTGCTGTTATCTGCTCTGTTCTCTCCCAGAGTCTGACGTTGCTGATCTTCTCTGGCCAGTGTTTTTCAAAATTCCTCTAAGGCAACTGTTTATGAAGATCTGTACTCTGTTGACTGTGGTTTTTGTCAGTCTCCATGATCACACTGGCTAGCACTAAATTTGCCGTCTTGCAAGAACCGAAAGTGCTCACTTTAAGCAAGACTTCTAAAACTCCTTGCTTTTGTCAAGGGGTTGAGTGCTTAAAACACTTTATTCAAAAAAAATGTGCGCCTGATGATAAGACCTTTCTATGTATATTAATTTGGTTGACCCCTCTCATAGTTAGAATGTTACCTTTTAATTGACACTTTTGAGAACTTTTCAGTCAAACTTAGCACAAAGATGGTTGCTGCTAAAATCTTCATATTCTTAAATTGGTTTACAGTTGAGTGCCCACAAAATTTGAGTGACCTCTTCAAAAGGTCAAGGTCACAGGTTAGAGAAGTTGTGCAGACTGGTCATGCACATGAGCTATAAAGGTTTTGATGTCCTAGTTTGAGTGATTTAAGGTGAAATGACATCGTACTGTGTGAAGTATACCAAAATAGTGTTTGTGAATATCCTGAATCCTTTGTACTGCAGCTGTTTAATTTGTACAGGCATATTTTATTTGTTTAGTTATGTGCCACATGCATTAACTCATCTTAGGAGCCCTGCAACAATAGCTGCGGATGTGTCGTATGGCACTGTCATCAGCAACGCTTTATGACACTTTCACAGCTATTGATGTGGGGCGCTTGAATGAGTTTATGGGCAGTTTATTGTATGCACAATGTGTCTCTCAGACAAATTTGCTTTACACCCCTTGTGAATGCAGTCTACGGCACTGTGCACAACTGTCTGCATGCACAAAAGGGTTAACAGGCAACAGCCACAGTTGAAGGTTTTGGACTGCATCATTTGCAGTTGTGACGTCTCATCCTAATGACATGATTATCATGTGTACAAAAACATTAACCCATTTTGACTTGACACCCTACAGCAGGAGATGGATCAACCATGATAATTCAAGGTAGTGCCAGATTAGCTTGGCACCATCAGGACAACCAGGACATGTAGCATATGCATAAGGTGTGCGTACGAATATGTATGTGTGTTTGTGTGCATGTTATTATGTTTGTGTGTGTGGGAGAAGAGAGTGAGCATTGTTGAATGTATGTTATAGGCCTGTGCTTTCTTGATGATGATACTAGATTTCTGATTGCATGAGTTGGTTTAAATTTATGCACATTCTAATGAAATTACTTTGACGTGACTGCAAAATGACTTTTGGTTATGGTACTTGTTGTATAAATGTGTCTGTGAATTCACTGAACATAATCACAGTAAAAACAAAGATTGAAATTTTGGATGACAAGTTTTATTCTCCAATCTGCAGCAGTAAAGTGACCACATAGAGGGAATTTTCAGTTTTAAAGCTTTTCATGTATGTTGCATAAGGCAGCTTAACCCTTTGTACATGCAGTCAGCAGTACTGTTTACAGTACCATTGGCTGCATGCACTCAGGGTTGTAACCCTTTGACTGTCAGTCACGCTTTTTGGTGAGGTGATTCCTGCAGGAATCAACTCGACAAACAGCACAGCCGACAGTAAAAGGGTTAAGTACTGTGGGAATCACTTCCTGTACAGCTCAAGATGTCATAATTTGTTATGCCAGTATATTGACATGTATTGAATGACATAATCCAACTGTGGCTATAGACAGTATGTCCAGAATGTATGAATCATGATAACAATATACACACATCTCACTTCCAAGTAATGTGACTTAAAACATCTTCATGAAGTAAAAACATAGAAGTAAATTATTATCAAATGAGTGTGTTGAGGTGACTTCAAGAATGTGTGTGTGTGTGTGTGTGTGTGTGTGTGATTTCTAGCGTGACACAAATGATACCACATGATTGCATAATGACAACAATAGTCTTTTCTTACTGGTTTTGCAGAATGGGCAAAGCAACTCTATTTAACGAACATCTCATTAACTCTTTCCCATCGTAGCAGTGCTCAGCTAGTTATTTCCCTGCAGACGTAGCAGGAAAAGGACGTGTGTTCCCTGGTGACGTACATTTTTGGGGTAGATTGAATTAATTTTCAAGCTAACAACCATAGATAACTTGGGTATCGTTGGAAAGAGGATTAAAAGTACCTTTCAAAAATGCGTGTGTTTGTGCATCAGTTTAGTGGGAAGTGGAACCAAGTTGATTATTAAGCAACAGAACAAACATGGCGGCGCAAAAAATGAGAAACGTGGTTTTGGTAGCAACAGTGTAAGCACATGCAAAGAAAAACCGATATTTACTCACCAACATGGCAGAAAATTGTATTTCACAAGCAAAGAAATCACACAAGAGATCTGTCCCTTCTTGAATCACAATTTCATGAGCTAAAAATCACTGTTGAAACCGCGCTCATGAAGATCGAACAAGCTCATCGTCGGAGACGATCCAAGGCACGGTCGGCTACTTTGGCCTTGTTCCGACACCATCTGACCAGGACATTCACTTTCAGATATTTTCGAAATGGTTGGTGAAACATATAGTGGTTGCATATAATAATAATAATAATACCATTATTTTATAGGCGCTTTTTCTCAATTTTGGGGCAAATCGACTCAAAGCGCCGCAAACTGAAACCCAACACGCACACTCATGTAACAGACACGGATTTACGCCATTTAAGACAAACACAGTACAAGACAGAAGAAGGGCCAGTTCAGCTACTGAAGTTACAGAGATTTTTGATCGCTTGTATTTAAAATTTGTAAAGTGGCCTGAAACCGGTACCAAAGTGTGGGGGGAGGGGGTGGTGGAAGAACCGGAGTACCCGGAGAAAGAACCCCCGACGGTCCGCCCGAATTAACGGCGACGCTTGCAGAGGAGAAAAGTCCGACGCCGGAACCCGTTTTCGAACCTCGCACCTTTGGCATTGGTGGCAGGCGCCTTAACCACTGCGCCACGGACTGCTTCCCTTAGACCGATAGCTCTGCTTCATGCGATTTATTAAAAAAAATGCAACCCTTGAATACTAGCGACTCGTCTATAGACGGCACGAGCAGAATGCTATAACGTAAGCGTTTCAATGGTTAAGGGTTTCTTTGGGCTAACGCTAAACCGGAAACGCTACGATTGGAAAAGGTTAAATAAGAGACAGATTCTACAAGTCAGTTGTCTACTACTGCAGGTGTGGTGCTTGCACAAGCAGCTGTGCTAAAGCCAGCAAGATTATTGATTTCTAATAAATATTGACAGTTCTGTCCAAAGTCTTAGAAAGTGTTAAAAGAAATCTGTTTATTGTCATTCGCTCATCAAAATAATAAGTTGTGTTATCTTCCAATGTAGTTAACGAATGAAAATCTCATAAATAACAACATGATTCATTGAGCAAGTAAAGTAAAAAGGATACAAAAATAGAAACAAAACAGTATATTGAGGCCTTGACACTTATTGTAATTGCCCTTACTTTTAATACTGACACTTGGGGGTGGGCATTCCCTAAAAAGTGCAGACATTACACACCGAAAAATGAACACTCGTGAGAAAATTTCACACATTTTTACTACATTCACCTGGTAAGATATGTACACAACAGATAAAATGCTGCTGTATTCCTCTGTCAAATTTAAATTGCTTACCTACTTATTGTTATGGTACTTGATGGGAATTTTAGACAAAGATGATGATTTCAACAAGTTTCAGTCAGGCGAATCAGAGAATGCTCATTATTTATGTTATGTGCTGTTATACAGTGGTCAACAGGTTTCTAACATCATGTTTGCCAGTCTTCTATGAATCCATGTATAAAGTATAATTCCATCATGCATCTCACATAACATACAAGTAGGACAAACAAATACTCAAACATTTCACTCTGATATTAGCTGAATTGCTCTCTTCTTTTTTAATGACTTTTTACCCAGAGGTGTCATGCTTTATTAAACAGCTGTATCTTGCCATGACAGATGCTACCAAACCTTGCCAATCTAATGAAGCCATAAAGACTTTTCTTAAGCAGTTGTATTTACCAATCTTACACTATCTAGCAGATCTGACAGATACTTCCACTGACGAGTATCTATGGAAGTTGAAAGTACTCTGTAATTCCAAAAACTTTCAGTGGTTTGCCACTCGGGAAAGGAAACTACTTGCGCAGCCATGGTAGCTTGCAGATCTTCTCTCCATCAGGCCAGTCATAGCGCGTCTGATACTCTGTGAAACCTGGCTCATACCGTGCCTGTCCCAGGGGCCGGCCAAAGATGTGGAGGTTGGGCTTGGGGTTGATGACAAAGTCACTGGATTTCTGGCTGTCCGCAGGGTTGTTGTAACGAATCATGTACTCAGTGCGGCCAGGGAAGGTGGTGTTGATTCCAGCCTGCTCCTGCACGGACATGGTCCGAGGCCCATGGGGGACATTGGACATCATCTCCTGGCTCTTCTCTCCAGGGCGGCTGGCCAGTGTGGCGTTCATGTAGTTGAGGTGGCGCAGGTTGTCCACGTTGTGACTGTGGTTGGGGGCGCCGCCAGAACGTGTTCCAGGTGCCAGTGCTGTGGTGCTACGTGGGTACAGGCTGTCAATGGTGCGGTACCCTGTTTCAACAGTTGTAGATTGTGTTAACCCATTTAACCACCTACAGATTATGTACCAAATGCAGGAGATGGATCCACCGTGATAGGTTAGTGCCAGATTAGCTTGTGCCATCAGGTGCTAAGCCAATCTGGCACTACCCTTGAATTATCATGATGCATCCATGTACTGTTGTAGGGCATCAGGGCTAATGGATGAGTCTTAATGAAAAATTTCAAACTTGGACTTTGTCATCGGTAGACTACAGTTGAGGAGACAGGTCAACCATGACATTTATTTCCTCAAAAACATTACCAATGACATGACTAACAGGAAGTGTCTACTTACTCACACAATTTTAGCCTAAGGACCCGGGAGGCACTCGGGGAACCCCCAGAGGGGCCGAGAGTTGTCTCCCGTGCCTGCCCATCTGGTTCTGAGTCATACGATGATTCCTCAGTCAGTCTACTTAGCTCGCACCGCTCAGATGTGTGTGCTTAGCCTCTGGACTTGCCTTCGCGCGACCGGTTTGGAACCCATGTTGGAATGTTGTTGGGCCTGCTTCCCCTGCTGTGCCGGCCTTGGCTTGTGCTTCGCTTCCTAGTGGGCTTCTTGCTCTTCTGCCCAGCTGTAGCATCTTGACACTTCTTTCCACGCGCCTGCCTTCTTCCCGCTTTGATGGTGGTATGGAGGTGTCCCCCGAGTCCCCCCCCCCCCCCCGTTCCCGCTGCTGTGGAGAGGTAAGGTAGCTGTGCTAGCCTTCGGCCAGCCTCCAGGCGGGACGCCGGTTTGTGGGAGGCCGAGGCCTCATGTGTTATATTTGGCTACCATTTTGCACCGGATTTCGTCTTAGCTTGGTGAGGCCCCTGGGGCCTGCGCCCTTGTACCTTCGCTGGCAGCTCGTGTGTGGTTTGGCTGGGTGCTTACTGCGTTTTGTGCTTTGCTCCATCGGCGTCGTTGGCTACGCTTAGCTTGGCGGGGCCCCACGTGCCCACACCTTTGCCGTTAGGTGTTGCCGTTGTAGCTCCTAACCTCTTACACGTTGCTTTGCTCCTTGTAACCTTGGCCTCGAATGTTCACCTTAGCTGGGCAGAGGCCACATGCTCTCGCCCATACGCTTGCATGTGTATTATGTGTTGCAGTTGCCAGGTACGGACCTGCACACTGTGCGACGATTTCCAGTGGCCAACGGACAACCACAAGATCTGCTATCCCTGCTCTGGCTGCGCCTTGGACTGCGCCTGTGACATTTGCTCCGCCTGGCCTGAACTGAGGTGGTCTCAGTTATCGAGCTTCTACAGGTGGGACCGTCCGTCCCCAGTGAGTGAAACTCCTCCCGTCCAGGCGCCCCCCACTGTGCCCGGAGCAGCGACCAAACACTACCGCGCCGCCCCTGTGGAATGGACGCCGCGCCGAATGCGTGCACCCAGCACTTCTCGGAGAACTGAAGCCAACGCGCAGACACACAGCGCCCGGCTCACGGAGCCCAGCATACGGGGACGCGCGTCAAGCCACCCCTTGTCCGCTATCAGTTCTCACTCGTCTCTCACGCTCGCGGACTCTTCCGGGGAGTCCATATGTCGGCAGAGAGCCCGCCTCACTGTGCCCGGCTCTCAGAGACGAAGTGCCACGCGCCCGAGGACCTCGGACCTTTTGGAGCCCTCTCGAGTTTCCTCCTACTCCAGGCAGTCCCGCTCCGCTGTGGACGCTCGTCGGATGGACCGCCGCGCATCCCCGGTCGCCGCCTCGGTCTCGCCGCAGCCCCTGTCCTGCCTCTCGGCGTGTTCTGCCCTCCTCTAGCGCCCGTCCTCCCCGCCCCAGGATGACAAGGCCCTGAGTCTGCTCCCTGAGGATTCCGTCTCCGCTCTGCTTGGCCCTCCAGGCCAGTCCACCGCTTCACGCTCGACCGTTTCGGACGTCTCAGACCCTTCGCCGCTGGCTGCAACCTCTCGTTCGGACACCGTACTCACCTTAGATGAAGCGTCCCTGCCTCATCTCGGCTGCCCTCCCCGTGGACGCTTCCCCCCCCCCCCCCCCCCCCCCCCCCGCCCCGTCCCCCCCGCTCAAGCGGAAGGTCTCAGCCTTCGTCGACGCTGGCAGGCAGACCAAGAAGTTCAAGTCACTCCCTCAACCTCCCGGATTTCGCGACATGTGGGATGCCTTCTCCACTCATCTGCTCGCCGCCCCTCGGGAGACCGATTTCTTCTCTGACCGTAGGTGGCCCCCCGGCCTCTACATCGCCTTTCGTCAGGGATGGTATTCCGGACACTCCCAGGCCTTCGTCTGCCCCCTTCCCACAGTGGACCCGGCGGCCATCGTTCAGGCGGGCGGCATCCCCTCCTAAAGCGTGCCATTCCCCGTGGTTTGGATAGTACTGCTACACTCATTCGCAATACCCTCGCCTGCTCGGGCTTCCTGGAGCTGCTCACCCAAGCCTTCGTTCGCCGGATCAAGGACGCCTGGCATCCCTCCTTGACTCCCCTCCTAGGAGATCTTCTCGCTCTCGCGGAAGTGGCCAACTGGGCAGCCTACCTCTCGTCCGTCAATGCCATGGCGGCCTCCTCCAATTGTGACCTCATGCGTCAGGATGCCATTCTGCTGGCCTGTCGGGGTATGCCTCCGGACCTGCGTAACCAGCTTCGCCGTGCCCCCCTGGGTGGACCTCTCCTCTTCGGCGACACCTGGAACTCGGTGAAGACGGAGAATGCGGATCGTTGGTCTGGCAAGACTGCTCCCCCTCGCCTGACTCTTGCGTTCCTCCACCCCCATCGGCCGTCCTGGGGTCTCAAGTCGGTTTGAGGCTTGCCCAGTTCAGCGAAGTGTGGCACTCGCTGTTCCCAGACGAGCCCTGGATTCGGACCACCATCTTCGGATATCCTTCCGCTCTTCTCCTCCGCTTCGTCGCTCCCCTTGGTGGACCTCCGTGCCCTCCGACGCACTGAAGGCCATCGCTCTACGCGGAGATGTCACCGCTCTCCGGCAGAGGGCCACCACAGAGGTGGTTGTGTGCCACGACACTCCAGCCTTCTACAGCCGCCTCTTTCTTGTGCCCAAACCGGGCGGCAAGTGGCGACCAGTCATCGACCTATCGGCGCTGAATGCCTTTATCGCGGAACCTTCCTTCCGCATGGAGACTGCCAGAGCCCTCAGAGCCTCCGTCCAGCCCTTGGACTTCGCGGTGAGCCTGGATCTTTCCGACGCTTATCTGGACGTCCCCATTCACCCCGCGGCATTCCCCTCCGGGCTCGACACATTCCTGGTCACCTGAACGTCTTGGCCGACTCTCTCGTCGTGGCCAACTGCTACACACAGAGTGGACTCTTCGCCGAGACATCTTCCAGATGATCTGTGCGCACTGGGGGACCCCTTTGATCGACTTGTTCGCCACGAGGTGGAACCACCAGCTTCCCCTCTTCGTCTCCCTGATCCCGGACCCCCTGGCCTGGGCTGTCAACGCACTCTCCATCCCCTGGGACGGACTTATAGCTTATGCTTACCCCCTGACAGTCCTCATCCCCAAAGTCTTTCTCAAGCTTCGTGGATGCAATGCGGTTGTCTTGCTGGTCGCCCCGTTCTACTGGAACCGGTCTTGGACCACCAACCTCCTCAGCCTCGCCACGGACTCCCCTACCCACGCCGGGGACGATGCTCGAGCAGCCTCGCCAATCGCTGTTCCACCCATGCCCGGAGCGTCTCCTTCTTCACGCCTGGCGATTGTGCGGCGCGCCCTCTCCGCTAGAGGCTTCTCGTGTGCAGCAGTGGAAGCGATCACTTCAGCCCGCAGACCCTCGACACGGCGTGTCTACGAGGGAAAATGGCGAGTGCTGTGCTCCTGGTGCGAGGACCAACGCCACTCCCCCACCGGTTTGACGGAACCCCAGCTCGCGGACTTCTTCCTCTGGCTCTTCTGAGACCAGGGCTTAGCCCCTATCACCATCAGGGGCTACCTGTCCATGATTGCCGACACCTACCGGCATCTCGGCCGCCCGGACCCCAGCGCCTGTAAAGACATCGCCGATCTTATGTCTCACTTCGGCCTGCAGCATCCAGTGCCCCACTCCCTCGTTCCTCGCTGGGACCTCCCCTGGGTACTGACGTGGCTAAACTCCGCCAGATTTGAACCGCTGCTTTCGGTGCGCCCTGCCTGCCTACAGTTTTGTGCGGAAAAATCCGTGCAGCTTCTCACGGACCTTGCCTTCCTTGCCAAGACCAGGTCTTCGTTGACATCGCCACAGGTGATCACCCTATGGCCGCTGCGTGGGATGCATTTTCCCTGGGAGACCAGGCAACAAGATCCCGTGCGCGCCCTACGCGTTTACCTACGCCGAACCAAAGCCGTCCGGAGAGGCCGCTCTCGCCTCTTCCTGCCTCTAAGACCTAGCAGAACTGACATTACAGCCCAGATGATATCTTCCTGTCTACGCTGGGTCAGGTCCGCCTACCAGGACCTCTCCCGACAGGGAGCGAAGAGGCTCAAGATACGCGCACATGAGGTACGAGCCATGGCCACGAGTCTCACATTCAACCGGAACTGCACTGTCAAGGACATCGTGGCGGCCATGGGCTGGCGAGCTGAATCAACCTTCGCTCGCTTCTGCTTCCGGGATCTGGCAGGCCAGCGAGACAACCTCGCTCTGGTGGGTGACATCACTGCAGCACAACACTCCCTCCCGGCGCCTCAGGTGCCGTAGGTATGCACTTAGCTAAAATTGTCGGGAGTGTGCGACGGGGAGGATGGCTCTGCATTGCCCCATGGGGGTGGCTGGGGTAGCGGCACCCTCCTCCTCCTCGCTATTCTTCCTGTTAGTCATGTCATCGCTAATGTTTTTGAGGAAATAAATTCATTTTTCTCTAAAAGGTATTTTTTCAAAAAATGCTTACCGATGACATGACTCGGAGGACCCTCCCACCTGCCCCGCTTGCCGCTGGTGAGCTAAGTATCCTGACTGAGGAATCATCGTATGACTCGGAACCGGATGGGCAGGCCCCTCTGGGAGTTCCCCGAGTGCCTCCCGGGTTGTGAGGTAGCACAACGGGTTCATAGTCTAAAATTGTGTGAGTAAGTAGACATTAGTTAGTCATGTCATCGGTAAGTATTTTTCGAAAAAATACCTTTTAGAGAAAAATGAATTTTTTTTGGTATTTCCACAATTGCCTACTTTCTCCCCCCTTGGATGTGCGGTCCTAGGGTGATGAATGCAAAATGTACAAAATCACTTCATAGCTTACAATAAAGGGAAAGATTATCTAAAGTGAACTACATTGATAGTTACAAAAGTTGTCTTCACCTTTTGTGACCAACATAGGTGCCCTGTCATTGCTGAAGCGCACCTCCTTGACGAGAGAGCCATAATTATCGGGTTGCACGGAGCCCCATCGTGACTGCTCCAGTACTGGACGAGGTGGCAGGCTTTCTCTTGTTGGGAAGCCAATTGCTGGAAATTAGACGTTGAAATTAAATTTATCCAATTAACTCATTCAGCCCTGACGCACTACAGCAGGAGATGGGTCGACCATGATAATTCAAGGGCAGTGCCAGATTAGCCTGTCAGTGCCAAGCTAATCTGGCACTGCCCTTGAATTATCATGGTCGATCCATCTCCTGCAACAGGTGCATAGCCGTCGGATGACGCCTCCAAAATTTGGGAAATACGCGCCGGGCTAATTGAGTTAATACATTTGATTTAACCCTTTCCAGGCATCACAACAAAAAAAAAAGTGTTGCTGACAGCCAACGGGTTAACCCCCTGATGCATGTAAGGGCAATACAGGTGGCTGCATGCACAAGGGGGTTAATAGATATGAAGTTTTAAAGGTAAACTTCACCAAAGTAGGTCTTGCAAACAACAAAAGCCAGAAGCAGTGCACTAATTGTCAAATTAATGCTTATTTATTATTAAGGAATTGGAAACGAGTTTTGTTCTGGAATTGGGACTGTTCTAAAACACTTTTTTTTTTTTTGCAGGTGGAGAAATAAATTAGGATTAGATAAAAACATTTGGATAAATCTTTAAAAAAAAAGAATGGCAAAGCCCTTAGAGCTTGCGTGCATGACTGATCCACATAATAAAACTGTCCTTTGTGACCTTGACCTTTTCAACAGGTCACTGAAATAAGAAAGTGTTCTAAGATCAGTAGTAAAGAGTTGGATTTTGTACCTGTGAAATCAATGTTTCTCAAGATTTACGCACTTACCACAATTCCTCTGATCCTTGACCTTTGCAAGTAGCAAACCAAATTAGTATGCATAAAAAGGTCTTATCATAAGCTACCTTTCTGCCAAAGTTGGTTGAAATGTTTGGCAAAAATGCTACTAAAGACTAAATTTTACAACAATAAAAAAGACATTTTTAATATCATTTGCCGATCTCTTGGGACCCTTGACCACTCTGAGGGGTCATCCAAATTAGCATGTATAGGAAGGTCTTACCATCTGGTATCTCTGTACCAAATTTGGTGTGGAAATTATAAACAGTATTTAAAAAATAAAAATAAAAACATTTTTGTCAAAAAATGACCATTTGTGATTTATTTTCTGATCTCTTTGACCTCTGACCTTTCCAAGGAGTCATCCAAATTAGTATGCATAGGAAGGTCTTATCATCAGGTATCTCTGTGCCAAGTTTGGGTTTGAAATTGTGAATAGTATTTGAGAAAAAACAAACAAACACCTTTTGTCAAAATTGGCGATTTTGTACCTATTTCCTGACCTCATGTGACCCTTGGCCTTTGTGAGTGGTCAACCAAATTAGAATGTATAGAAAAGTCTTACCATCAGGTATATTTGTACCAAACAACAGTTTGTCAAATTTTTGCTATTTTGGACCTATTTTCTGATCCTCTGTGACCTTGACCTTTGAGAGACGTCACAGAAATTGGTATGTTTAGAAAAGTCTTGCCACAAAGTATCCTTGGGCCAAGTTTGAAGACTGTGGCTTGAATAGTCTCCGAGAAAATACCAAGGGTAAAGTGGACAACGGACAGACAACCACTGGCCCAGAACGTATCACTTTTGCTTCACATGTGAGCCAAAACAATAATTCATTGCTACAGTAATGAAAATGCAGGACCATATAGATCATAATGCATGTATTTAACATAGTGAAATGGCAGGTATGTAAACCTTTATAATTATAAACATTAGACAGATCAGTGCTCTTTCTGATTGATGTTTATCTTTCACAGTTTTGGTGTGTACCAACAAATAATGTGCAGTTGAAAATGGAGAGAGAAAAAAGATGTACCAGGGACACAAAAGGCAAAGTGATGATTTTAATGCCCTCTGTGCATGCAGAGAACAGTACCGTAAACAGTGTCGGGCATTAGGGCCAACGGTACTGTAAACAGTTCAGGTGGCTGCATGCACAGAGGTGTTAATTATTACTTGTTTTTGAGCGATCTGCAGGGTTCATGAAAGCTGTTAACCTTCCCTTGTCCATCCAAGAGGTCTCCATCTTGAACGGATCACGCGACCCTCGGGTCAGGTTATGTCGGTAACCAGTGTAGCGATCTGTCACACCGACATGGTCACCAAACTGTCGGATGCGATCTGTGGCTGTGTATGTATATGGGGCCAGATCCTGCAGAAAGAAACCAGAACTAGTAACCCCATCACTGCCAGCTGCCATAGATAGTCTTTCTCAGATCTTTTAACCCATATCACATTGAGGCTAAAAGCCTTAAATTTGTGCACTGCCATATGCCAGCTACATTATAGTACTTACAGATAAGGATATAGACCAATGGCTTTAGTTCAAGGGTGGTGCCAGAATAGCTTGGCGCCTAGAGGCACTACCCTTGAACTATTTTAGTCAAACTTATTTCACATGCTGGTGTATTCCAAATGATAAGGGTTAATTCAGTGCCTTTCAAGGAACATAGATACAAAGTGGTTGCCCTGCTGCAGAGTTTAAGCCCCAAGGTCCCATTTCTCACATTTTAGAGGTGTTGCCTAATGACGATGTACCACTTGCAGGAGATAGATTGACCATGATAATTCAAATGTAGTGCCAGATTAGCTTGGCGTCTTCATGTGCCAAGCTAATCTGGCACTACCCTTGAATTATGGTCTTTTTGTGGACGAGTTTGCTTTGTGTGCATGAGGTTGAGGACTTGTGTCCCTTGAGAGGCGCTTGCAGCTGTGCGTTGATCGCGTGCAGGGGTGGGTGTCTCTCAACGGATTCAGGTTCTCACCCTCCAAGACAGTTTGTGTGCATTTTACTAACCAGACGAAATTTTTTCCAGAACCTAGCCTGAGCATTGCTGGAGTGTCAATTAAGGTGGCCGAAGAGGCAAAGTTTTTGGGGATCATCTTTGACAAAAGATTGACCTTCTGCAACCATGTTAACTACCTTAGAACCTCTTGTCGGAAGGCCCTCGACATTCTTCATGTCGTTGGTCGTACTGACTGGGGTGCAGACCGCATCGTCTTACTTCGACTGTACTGGGTCCTTGTTCAGTACAAACTGGATTACGGCTCTGTGGTATATGGCTCGGCTTCCAAGTCTGTTCTACAGCGTCTGAACACAATCCACCATCAAGGTCTGCGCATATATCTGGGAGCATTCAGGACATCTCCAGTTCCTAGTCTGTATGCCGAGGCAGGGGAGCCTTCTCTCAGGCTCCGCCGCATCCGCCTCATGCTCAGCTATGTTCTGAAGCTGAAGGCCCATCCAGACAATCCTGCCTATGATTGTGTTTTTAACCCGTCGTTTGCAGAGATTTACAATGCTCATCCGGGAGCTATCCGTCGACTTTCCTTCCATGTCCGACCTCATCTGCAGGTGGCCAGAGTGGACCTGGACAAAGTTTCGGAATCTCTGCAACACATCACTCCACCCTGGCTACTACCAGTTCCTGACATCTTGCTGGACTTGACCGCCCACAAGAAGGATTGTACTCCACCAGCCATATACCAACAGAGCCTCAATGAACTCCTTTCAAGTTTTCCTGGCTATTGTCGTCTTTATACAGATGGGTCCAAGTCTGAGGATGGGAGAGTGGCTGCGGCTGCAGTGTCCTCTCGCTATCCTAGACGCCCATATAAGCTCCGCCTCCTTGACCATTCCTCTGTATTTAGTGCAGAACTGCAGGCAATTCTGCTGGCACTCAAGCATGCCTATCAGTCTCGGGAAAGGAACTTCCTGATTCTATCTGACTCTCTTTCTGCCCTGCAGGCCCTCCAGGGCGCGGGCACAGACCACCCACTGCTGGTGCAGATTAGAGAGCTCTACGCAGACTTGATGAAGGAATATTATGACATCATTTTTACTTGGGTCCCGGGCCATGTGGGCATCAAAGGCAACAGAATCACAGATTCTGCTGCCAACAGTGCCCGCAGTGACCCTGTCCCTGACACACAGACTGTTTATAGTGATCTTAAACCTGTGATTAGTGCGTACATAGCCCGCGAGTGGCAGTCCGAGTGTGACAAAGAGGAAGGCAACAAGCTGCATGAAGCTCTTCCTACGGTGTCTGACAGTCTACATTTCCGCTGTGGCAGCCGCTGTGAGGAGACTGTCCTTACTCGGCTCCACATCGGGCACACGTATGTTACGCACTCTTACTTACTTAAACAGGATGAGCGTCCATGGCGTTTTGCCTGTGATGAGCAGTTTTCTGTTGGACACTTTTTGCTGTATTGTGCTGATCTAATTGACACGAGATATAAACACTTCACAGTAGACTCCTTGAAGGTTTTGTTCCGGGATGTTCCCCCAGACAAAATCTTCATTTTCTTGAGATAATGCAATATTTTTAACAAGATCTGAGCATTCATAGACTATGTGAATTTTTTTTAATTTGCCCTTTTTGAGAGTCTGTAGACGTTTCTTTTAAAGACATGCGACATTATAAAGCTATATTTACATCTTGTCTTAAGACCTTGCTTTTAGTCTGGCTGACCAGATTTTGACCCATCCCACCGTGGGATGGCCTTAGTCGCCTGCTCGGCGTTAAACCCAAATAACTAACTAATTGAATTATGGTCAATCCATCTCCTGCTGTAGGGACTTGGGGCTAAATGGGTTAATGAGGATCAGTGTCTTCTGCAGTTGGATCATGTTGATTTTTTTCTCAGCAGCAAAGGTGTTAACATGCTACTCGGCTACAAAGGCTGGTGTGTAGTGTTAAATCCCTTGTGCATGCACCCATCCGTACTGTAAACATGTGATGGCTGAATGCACAAAGAGGGTAGCACTAAAATCATATAGAAAATGCCTATCATTTTGCAAGGAGAAGTGAATGTTTGGGCTTTCTAAGTATCCCCCACCCACCCGGGTCTGCCCTGGGGGACTTGGGTGGGGTTAACTACTTTTTAGTTCCCAGGGTCACCCTGGTCAGCCCCACAGGGTGGGGTTTTCTCTCTATTCTGGGGCATGTGTTTCTGTCTACCCGAGGTCCATTCACCTGTATTTGCCTTTTTTAAACTCTCCCTACTGTCTGCACTGCCTGTAGCTCTTGATATTGGATGTGTGTTGCTAAATGGTCTTAGCTTTATTTAGGCCCCATGTGTTAGGTTTATTTAATGTGTTTGACCGGCTGGCGACATACACTCAATGTTCTGTTTAGTTGGTTGTTTTTTTTTCACAAGCAGTGCAGGCACGTCCTGAGAAAGCCTTGTTGCTGTCAGGACGTTAAGCAATGTACAATCAATCAATCAATCTATTCTGGGGCATGTGTTTCTGTCTACCCTTGGTCCATTCACCTGTATTTTCCTTTTTTAAACTCTCCCTACTGTCTGCGCTGTCTGTAGCTCTTGGTATTGGATGTGTGTTGCTAAATGGTCTTTGGTTTATTTTGCGTATTAGACCGGCTGGCGACATACATTCAATATTCTGTTTAGTTGGGTTTTTTTCCCAGCAGTGCAGGCACATCCTAAGAAGGTCTTGTTGCTGTCAGGACGTTAAGCAATGTACAACCAACCAACCAACTAACTAAGCATCATGTATTTGTTTGACAATTCTTTTGGTTATTATTCACAGACAATTCGCGAACTTTGACTTTCCTGGGGGTACCATACATGAGTCTTGAGTATAGCTTATACTGCATGTGCGAGTTTGGACATTTGTGTAAATGGGGAAACACAATTATGTAAATGGAGAAATAGAAAGCATATTGACATCTCTCTCTCTTTCTCTCTCTCTCTCTCACACACGCACGCACATACACACATGGGCATGGACACACACATATACTGCAAAAGCTAGTACCCAATGCACAAAAGACCACCGGGCTGACATCGGCCCGATGGCCTTTGCGCGCTATGTCCTTTTTTCAGAAAAGCAAGATTTTCATTGGATGGCAATGAAAAACTCACTTTTCTAAAATATGGACGGACTGGCTTTTGCCAAGTAATAGCGGCATACCTGCTGTATCTGCTGGAGGTTAGTGATGGCCCACTGATGGAGTTCACGCACATCGTTCTCCTGTTTCTGACTCACACTGACAGCCCCCATCTGACTCTTGAAATCATACAGGCGTGCTGCTGCCTGATCTAAAACACTGGCAGCTCCTGAAATGCATTGTGTCTCGGTGAGCAAAAGGTCTTTTGGGTGGATGTTGTGCACAGGCAAACCATGGTGGATGTCAACCTGAGGACCTTCTGCTTACTGGGACACCAATGTGAATATCTATTAATCCTTAGGCCATCGGTAGCAGTTTTTGTCATGTTAATTCCTACAGGACAAAACTCCTACCAACAGCCAAAAGGTTATTATGCAATATTAACTTTGCATACAAGAGGTTTATAAACTGTACAGTGTACTTGTGAGGTTAATTCACATGAAGAAATAAATATATACCGATCAACAAAATAAACGCGCAGTAGCCCCTTCAAATCACATTTAATCCGACATTTGAAAGTTGATTTCGAACAAACCATAAAACGGATGTTATCGACATTTAGGAATGAAATCATGGACACCAGCGCAATCAGTGTGGAAGTTTATTCTGTATTTGGAGCAAGCATGGCACAGCACAAAGTCAATATGGCGTGTGACCCCCATTGGCGTTGATGATGGCTTGGCAGCGTCGGCGCATAGTGTGTATCAGCCGGTTGACAGCTGCCCTGGGGATGTTGTTCTAGGCCTGGACAATGGTATTCTCCAGTTCTGCAGCTGTCTTGGGCGTTCAGCATTGACCTCCCTTTGCAGTTGGTCCCAGAGATGTTTGATGGGGTTGAGGTCCGGGCTCAGGGCATGACTGGGATGTTGTGCTGCTGCAAGAAGTGCTGGGTTATAAGTGCAGTGTGTGTACGTGCATTTTCTTGCTGCAAGCTGCAAATTCTGCGTCCCTGAGAAAATGGCAGGACATATGGGTGCAGTACTTGGTCAATGTAGTGCTGAGCTGTGATGCCATTTTCACGAAGTGGTATGAGTCCACAGAAGAACACAGGTCCTACTGTCTGTTTCAGGGTAATCCCACCCTAGATCATCACGCTTGGCCCGCCCCAGGCATTGTTCTCCAGCATACGGCCATCAGCATAGCGTTCACCCCTTCTCCACCACAAAACTCTTATGCGCCATCTGCATGGCTGATGCAGTAGCGGCTCTCATCCGTGAACAGGACTTTCTGCCACTGTCGCCAGTTCCAGTCAACATGAGACTGTGACCACTGTAGGCGTGCACGGCAATGACGGTCAGTAAGAACAGGTCCACGGGCTGGACGGCGGTTGTGCAGATTATGCTCCTCTAGCCGTCATCGCACTGTCTGGCCACTGATGGGTGCCTGGTGGTTGCCGATAACTTCTCTTGCTGTTTCCTCAGCTGGCTGAAAGTGATTTCACACATGAGCCCTGAAAATGTGGCGGTCCTGCCATGGAGTTGTCACATGTGGTCGTCCGCTTCGGGGAGTGTCAGCAGAAGACCCATTGGCATGATAGCATTGCTGCAGCCTGTAAATGGTTGAAATGTGACATCTAAAGGCCACTGCCACAGCTTGTGGATCTTCTCCGGCTTCCAAACGCCCAAGAGCTCATTCTCATTGGGGAGCACTAAGTCTTGGCATGGTTGATTTGGCAACGGCAAAAGTGACAGAAGGCATAACACTGCTGATTTTTTATTGCCTTGCATTGCTGAACAAGGTTCATGACCCAACATCACTCTGCAGTGTATGCACGTGCGTAGAAAGCATACACCTTGCATCCTAACCAATACGGGTGCCGCGTGCACAGGGAGGGTAACACGGTTACTACAGTACAGTGACTGCATGCTTACATGTTGCTTGTACACTGGCTATCAAAAATAGTGTAACTTGTATTTTCATGAATATATCATACAAATACAACATACAGTCGAATTTCGCGTTTCTTTTGTTGATCAGTATAGTATAGTGGGGCTGCAGATTACCACCAATTCAGGTGTACAAGCATCAAGAAGTAATCCTCAACAGTGCATGTATAATATATATTAATGGTCAAAACTTAAGGGCCACTTTTTATCGCAGACGCACCGACACCACACAAATAATGTAACAATACTTGGAGTCAGTACTTTGCTAATTTATTTAGTAACAATTTCATTTAAGTATTGAGTAAATCAAGAAATTGTATCAACAGCAGTACGTTAGAATGTTCACCCACCCATCATTGAAAAGTCACATAAGACTGGTCCAGTCAGTAGCAAGTGTACCCACCATTTGCAGCCAAGCATTTAATGCAGTGTTGACGCATAAGGTTCACCAGGGTTTGGAGAACATGTTGTGGGATCGCTTCCCACTCTTGATGCAGGAACTGAGTCAGCTGGGGGACGCCTTGAGGTGGGGGTTGGTTGCTGACTACACGTTGCCCCATCACGTCCCAGACGTGCTCAATGGGAGCCAGATCAGGTGAACGAGCTGGCCACTCCATCCTCATGATGCCCCGTTGCTCAAGGTACTTATCCACCACACGGGTGTGATGAGGTCGAGCGTTGTTGTCCTGCAGAACAACATTGTCGCCTGTGGCTTGGAGAGCTGGCTGGATGAGGGGCTGCACAATCTCATCCTGATAACGCAGTCCAGTCAGGGTGCCTCGCATGATGTGGAGGGGGGTCCTGCCTTCCCTGCTGAAGCCTGCCCAGACCATGACTGAGCCTCCTCCATAGCGATCCATCTCTTGGACGCATCCATCCGTGAATCGCTCGCCCTAGCGTCTCCAGACCCTCGCCCTGCCGTCGTTAAAGGACACAGTGAACTGTGACTCGTCAGTAAACAGAACCTGAGTCCACTGGAGTCTGTTCCACCTCACATCTTGATGACACCAGGAAACCCGGGCTCTGTGATGAGCTGGAGTGTGGGGTATTCTCACTGCTGCTCTGCATGAAGCCAGGCCAATTTCGTGCAGACATCAGACTGTGCTTCTGCTGACGTTAACGTTTGCAGCTTGCATCAGTTGACATCGCAGAGTGGTTGACGCACACAGAGGTATCTGTCCTCTCTTCTGCTGGTGCAGCGCGGGCGTTCTGAGCAGGGTCGTCGTTCTGCCCTTCCAGTTTCCTGGAATCGCGTCAGCAGCTTCTGGATCACTGAATGGGACACCCCAAGACGTTTCCCAACTTCTCGTCCGGAAATCCCATCCTGCAGCCATGCTAGCGCCCGGCCTTGATCTACTGGCGTTAGGCTTTGTCGTGGTGGCATGGTTAGGAAAGTGACAATTATATCCCTACTGTACTGGTATTTGTAGCGAAACAGAGGTGTTCAGTGTTCACGACTGACCCCTTTAGGACGTGCATCGCGACTTTACCGAGTTTTTCCACCTGCCTGCCTTTGGTACGCTTGCCAATATTGCACAGCTTTTCACAAAAACTGACGATGTTTCACGTACATTTGACATGTTCGTGGAAATTGATGAATTGTTGTCTATTGTTCCCTGTACAGTGGACTGTCTAAGCTCAACTTTTAACCCATTTGGATTTAAAGAATATTGTATTTTATTAACATACTTGTGACGATAAACAATGACACAAAAAAAGTGGGGTGGCCCTTAAGTTTTGACCATTAGTAGTACTGAAATGTGATTTTGCCAGAAGTAAAATTCTCATATGGCAGAATCTACAGAAGAATGTCAGAAAATGTCAGATTTGGAGTTATTCTTCATTCAATACCTGACTGTGAAATGGTTTGGTCATCTGCTCTGCGTTAAACCATGATAACTGACCTTCCAAAAACTTCATTCGAGCGTCAGCACACCTTGCCACACCAAAACTGTAGTCACCAGGTTAAACCATTGGTGTTCACAGTGCTTTTATTGCCAAAAAGTGCCATGGACAGCCAAAGCGTTAACCCATTCAGCCATAGGGTCACAATGCTCAGGGGTTGGGGGGGGGGGGTCAGGGGTTCCGGAACCCCACCCACACCCGACCCAAATTTTCTTAAAATGATATGTCCCTTTTTGGGGTGTTTGGACCCCACCCCTACCCCGTTTCAAATTTTGGCGAGTCCCCCCCCCCCCCCCCCCCCCCCCCCTGTTGTTTGATATCTTGGCCAACTTGGTTAACGGTGAGAGTCTTAACACGCACATGCTCTCAACCCCCCCCCCCCCCCCTCTGCTTTTTCGCCCTCTGGAAGTAAGGTCTAGCGTTAGGGAGGCCTTTTGTCTCAGGTTGAAGGGCCCAAACAAACATTTGGACTCCCCCTCCCCCCTCCCTCGAGGTTACTGATCCGCCCCTGATGCTGAAATGTGTCGATTCATAAGGTAGATACTGGTTTGAAAATAGAACAGCCATGATAGTTTAAGGGGCATGCAAGAATACCATGGTCATCCTGTCTCTTTAAACTGTGGGCCAGCATTAATAAAGCACCTGCAGTCCATTTGAATCCTAGCCATCAGTGGGAAAGCATAGTGACGCCTGCTCTTTGACTGCACCTGAAGGTGTACCTTCAGGACCTGACTCTTTTAGAGGTTAAAAATATGTGTTCCTAGTTGACTTAATTCAATGTTCCCATGTTTAACCCATTTAACCACATGGTCGTATTTCCCAAAGTTTAGAGTGTCATTCACCTAACGACTATGTACCAGTTACAGGAGACAGATTGCACATGATAACTCAAGCTAATCTGGCACTATCCTTGAATTATCATGGCTGATACATCTTCTGCTGTAATGTGTCGGGGCTAAGTGGGTTATATAAGCTACAGCAACGCACACTGTCAGTGGCCTCAGACCACAAGAAGTAATGTGTGTATTAGTTCTACTGCAACTGCCCTTTAAGAGATGATTTTTGTTAAAAATTGAATTGATCTGAATTGCCTGATTTTCCACAAATTATCTCTTAACTCATCTACGGCAGTTAAGGTGTGGTGCCAAAATAGTAAACACAAGATATTTTAGAAATACTCTAGACACGGTCGACCTTACAAATGGTCTTCAAATGACAAATCTTAAATTTTAAACTTTGATCTTGGGGCAAAGTGTGCTAAACTTAATCGTCTACACTTTACCTGCAAAGGCTTCAGCCGTGGCGTCAGGATTGAAGGATGTCTTCCACTCCTCGGAGTTGAGCAGCGTGTTGTCCAGTTTGAGATGCTCCAGCCCATTGTTGATTGCGGACAGCTCACGGGCGATCTCCTCTGTACAGTAGAAGTTTCCCGACCCGAGTATCTCTGCGATGTCAGCTTTCACTGTCTGCGCCGTGCCCTTGAGCGCATTGGCCGCGCGTGATATTTCCATTTTGTCGTGTTAGAGCTGAAGGTTTTTAAGCTTCCCTCGGTCCGACAACGTGGCACTAGCCTCCCAGTTCCTGACCTGTCAAGATAACAAGTGGCGGGGGCGGTATTGCTTCGCGAGCACCCCTTTTGTTTCCCCACTCACTGCTGGAGCTTCCTTAGTGATGGCTGCGAGGCCCGCGTTAGCAACCGTTGACACCGGGGTTTCTCTGTAAGAAGAATGCTACAAAGGGAGGTAAGGCTACCCTGAACACTCCGCCAGAGCTTTTTGTCGACCTGAGCAATACTGACGAGATTACGTATTTTAGCAGTGGAGATTACCTTCACTTGCCATCGTGTTGCTCGTTTTCAATAAACTGTTACAGAAAAGAAGCCTTCTTCCGTTGACTGCGACAAGACTTGTGGTTTAGCTTGCATTTTGTGATTTTTTTTCACTGACAAAATCAAGTGCTGCGTGAGAACTTAGATGCTAAGTTAATTTAATAGCATGCCCATGATTATGTCGTCAACGGGGCAGGCTAAACCTCTAACAATTGAAGTAACAAGATAAAGTACGTCATGTCTAGTCTTCTTGTCGTTCGCAGTGGGCTATACGGTCAATCAAGCACCGGCGAAAGCGCCATTATCATCAATGCTAGTTGGTCTTATCCATGATTGCGGGTTTGCGTGGATCCGTGGTTTATCCGAATGCGCTGCGCCGTGCGGCCCAGGTCCTCCGTCTTCAGCATTCGAGGTTTCTGTCGGGGTTACCTCACCCCGTACCTCCTGGTATGCGACCTTCCCTGGGAACACAGGGTGGCTAGAGCTTTTTGCGGCTCTTGATCGCATGATAAACCCGTCCGATTGGACACATGGGGAATTTCAGTGGACTCGGGTAGCAGTGCCACCTGCTACTCCGCCCCGTCCTGGTCAAGCTCATCGCCATTTGGTCCGCGACTGCTTGCGCAGCTAACCTCCATATCTGAAGGCCGTTCCCCTATCCGCCACCCGGGGACGCGCTAGCGGGTTGGCCGGGATGGTCGCCCCACTGAAAATCCCACACTGGGTTAAGGAACGGCGGTTCAGCCGGCATGTCCTAGGTCATGTCTAGTTACGCAAACCTCACTGCTGACGTACATTTGGTGCATATGCATGTGTGTGTGTATGTATGTAAACAAGAGAATCTCCGATATTTCTGTATACACAAGCATGAAACTTGGCGAAATACTTTCAAGTCTTAAGTGAGTGGCTAAGAGAGCTTTCATATTGTATTGAATGTCTCATTGAAGACAAACAGCCGTTTATATGGAAGTCGGTTGACCAAGTTTAGAGTCCGTAATTTTTGTCATATTTAGTTGAACTTTTGCATATATATAGCTGATATATAGCTAATCAGGACCAAAAAGGTGACTGCCAAGCGTGTAAAATACAAAGAAGTACCCAAACGGAGAAAGAAACACGCTTAGAAAGGACGGGTACAACACAATTTATTAATATTTTGGGTAAATACCCTTTGTCAAAATGAGACAAACAAACCGCAGAGAGATTAGCCGCTACTTATCTTCATTCGCAGAAGGAATGTGGCTATATGGTCTCTAACCCTGTAGTGATGGACGCCATAGGGCCATGCAAAACAGATACGAATGTGTTCAGAAATCATTTCCATATTCAAAAAGGATGGGCATTAGAGGGCGCAACGCATCGTAGTTTTGCCATCAGACGGTATTTGCTGAAGCACCCTGCACTGTCTGAGAATCCGCTTTGAGGACAATCTTTACGACATTTTTGGTCTTTTAACCTATGACGGACGGCATAGTTCCATATAAAACAATTATGAATGTGTTCCGGATGCATTTCTATATTCATAAATGATAGGCATTAGAGGGCACAACGCATAGTTTTGCCATAAGACATTATTTTCTTAAGCCCCCTACACTGTCTGAGAATCAGCTTGGAGGCTAGTTCGTACGCCATTTTTGGGTCTCTAAACCATAGATGGACGTCATAGGGCCATATAAAACAGATACATATGTGTTCAGGAAGCATTTCCATATTCATAAATGATAGGCATTAAAGGGCCCAACGCATAGTTTTGCCATAAGACGGTATTGGCTGAAGCCCCCCCCCCCCCCCCCCCCCACACACACACACACACACACTCTCTGAGAAGCAGCTTGGAGGCCATTTGTTACGCCATTTGTGGTCTCTAAACCTATGATAGACGGCATAGGGCCATATAAAACAGTTACAAATGTGTTTGGGAAGTATTTTCATATTTATAAATGATAGGCATTAGAGGGCATAACGCATAGTTTTGCCATCAGACGGTATTGTCTGAAGTACCCTACACTGTCTGCTAATCCGCTTGACGGCCGGTGTGTAAAACATTTTGGGTCTTTTAAACTATGATGGACGGCATAGGGCCTTATAAAACAGTTATGAATGTGTTCCGGATGCATTTCTATATTGAAAAAAGATAGCACAACACATCGTTTTCCCATTAGACGGTATTTGCCTAAGCACCCTACACTGTCTGAGAATCCGCTTTGAGGCCAATCTTTACATTTTTCGTCTCTTAAACTATGACGGACGGCATAGGGCCATATAAAACAGTTATCAATGTGTTCCGGATGCATTTCTATATTCATAAATGATAGACATTAGAGGGCACAACGCATAGTTTTGCCATAAGACAGTATTGTCTGAAGCCCCCCTACACTATCTGAGAAGCAGCTTGGAGGCCAGTTGGTACGCCATTTTTGGTGTCTAAACCTTAGATGGACGGCATAGGGTCATATAAAACAGATACAAATGTGTTCAGGAAGCATTTCCATATTCATAAATGGCATTATAGGGCACAACGCATAGTTTTGCCATCCATCATAGTTTAAAAGACCAGAAATGTCGTCAAGACTGACCGCCAAGCGGATTCTCAGACAGTGTAGGGTGCTTCAGCAAATACCGTCTGATGGGAAAACGATGCGTTGTGCCCTCAATGCCCTATCTTTCTTTCAATATAGAAATGCATCCGGAACACATTCATAACTGTTTTATATGGCCCTGTGCCGTCCATCATAGTTTTAGAGACCAACATTTTTGTGAAAGACTGTCGTCCAAGCGGTTTCTCCCACAGTGTAGGGGGCTTCAGCCAATATCGTCTTATAGCAAAACTATGCGTTGTGCCCTCTAATGCATATCATTTATGAATATGGAAATACTTCCTGAACACATTTGTATCTTATTTATATGGCCCTATGCCGTCCATCATAGGTTTATATACCAAAAATGGCGTACGAACTGGACTCCAAGCTGCTTCTCAGACAGTGTGTGTGTGTGGGGGGGGGGGGGGGGGGCTTCAGACAATACTGTCTTATGGCAAAACTATGCGTTGTGCCCTCTAATGTCTATCATTTATGAATATGGAAATGCTTTTTAATCACATTCATAACTGTTTCATATGAACCTATGCCGTCCGTCATAGTTTAAGAGACCAAAAATGTCGTAAAGATTGGCCTCAAAGCGGATTCTCAGACAGTGTAGAGTGCTTCAGAAAATACCGTCTGATGGGAAAACGATGCGTTATGCCCTTTAATGCCCATCGTTTTTCAATATAGAAATGCATCCGGAACACATTCATAACTGTTTTATCTGGCCCTATGCCGTCCATCATAGTTTTAGAGACCAACAATATCGTAAAGACTGTACTCCAAGCGGTTTCTCCGACAGTGTAGGGGGGGACTTCAGCCAATACCGTCTTATGGCAAAACTATGCGTTGTGCCCTCTAATACCTATCATTTATAAATATGGAAATGCTTCCTGAACACATTTGTATCTGATTTATATGGCCCTATGCTGTCCATCGTAGGTTTAGAGATCAAAAATGGCGTACAAACTGGTCTCCAAGCTGCTTCTCAGACAGTGTCAGGGGGCTTCAGACAATACTGTCTTATGGCAAAACTATGCGTTGTGCTCTCTTATGCCTATCATTTATGAATATAGAAATGCATCCGGAACACATTCATAACTGTTTTATATATCCCTATGCCGTCCGTCATATTTGTAAGAGACCAAAAATGTAAAGATTGGCCTCGAAGCGGATTCTCAGACAGTGTAGGGTGTTTCAGCAAATACCGTCTGATGGGAAAACGCTGCGTTGTGCCCTCCAATGACCATCTTCATTCAATATAGAAATGCATCCGGAACACATTCATAACTGTTTTATCTGGCCCTATGCCGTCCATCATAGTTTTAGAGTCCAACAATTTCGTAAAGACTGTCCTCCAAGCGGTTTCTCCGACAGTGTTGGGGAGGGGGGGGGGCTTCAGCCAATACCGTCTTATGGCAAAACTATGCGTTGTGCCCTCTAATGCCTATCATTTATAAATACGGAAATGCTTCCTAAACACATTTGTATCTGTTTTATGTGTTCCTATGCTGTCTATCATAGGTTTAGAGACCAAGAATGGACGAACTGGCCTCCAAGCTGCTTCTCAGACAGTGTAGGGGGGGGGGGGGGTTCAGATAATACTGTCTTATGGCAAAACTATGCGTTGTGCCCTCTAATGCCTATCATTTATGAATGTGGAAATGCTTTCTAATCACATTCATAACTGTTTTATATGGCCCTATGCCGTCTGTCATAGTTTAAGAGACCAAAAATGTCGTAAAGATTTGCCTCAAAGCGGAGTGTCAGACAGCAAATACCCTCTGGTGGGAAAACGATGCCTTGTGCCCTCTAATGCCCATATGTTTTCAATATAGAAATGCATAACTGTTTTATATGGCCCTATGCCGTCCATCATAGTTTTAGAGACCAAATATTTCGTAAAGACTGTCCTTCAAGCGGTTTCTCCAACAGTGTAGGGGGGGGGGGGGGCTTCAGGCAATACCGCCTTATGGCAAAACTATGCGTTGTGCCCTGTAATATATAAATGCTTCCTAAACACATTTGTATCTGGCCTCCAAGCTGCTTCTCAGACAGTGTAAGGTAGCGTCAGACAATACTGTCTTATGGCAAAACGATGCGTTGTGCCCTCTAATGCCCATCTTTTTTCAATAAAGAAATGCATCCGGAACACATTCATAACTGTTTTATATGGCCCTATGCCGTCCGTCATAGTTTTAGAGACCAAAAATGTCGTAAAGACTGTCCGCCAAGCGGCTTCTCCGACAGTGGAGGGGGTGGGGGGGGGGGGGTGGGTTTCAGCCCCGATACCTCCTTATGGCAAAACTATGCGTTGTGCCCTCTAATGCCTATCATTTATGAATATGGAAATGCTTCCTGAAGACATTTGTATCTGATTTATATGGCCCTATGCCATCCATCATAGTTTTAGAGACTAAATATTTCGTAAAGACTGTCTTCCAAGCGGTTTCTCCGACAGTGTAGTGGGGGGGGGGGGGGGGGGGGGGCTTCAGCCAATACCGTCTTATGGCAAAACTATGCGTTGTGCCCTCTAATGCCTATCATTTATAAATATATAAATGCTTCCTAAACACAGTTGTATCTGTTTTATATGGCCCTATGCTGTCCATCATAGGTTTAGAGACCAAAAATGGCGTACGAACTGGCCTTCTCAGACAGTGTAGGGTGGGTTTCAGACAATATGTCTTATGGCAAAACTATGCGTTGTGTCCTCTAATCCTCTAATGCCTATCATTTATGAATATGGAAATGCTTCCTGAACACATTTGTATGTGATTTATATGGCCCTATGCCGTCCATCTTAGGTTTAGAGACCAAAAATAGCGTACGAACTGGCCTCCAAGCTGCTTCTCAGACAGTGTCAGGGGGCTTCAGACAATACTGTCTTATGGCAAAACGATGTGTTGTGCCCTCTAATGCCCATCTTTTTTTCAATAAAGAAATGCATCCGGAACACATTGATAACTGTTTTATATGGCTCTATGCCGTCCGTCATAGTTTTAGAGCCCCCACCCGGGTCTGCCCTGGGGGACTTGGGTGGGGTTTACTTTTTAGTTCTCACGGTCACCCTGGTCAGCCCCACAGGGTGGGTTTCCTTTCCGATTCTGGGGCATGTGTTTCTGTCTACCCTTGGTCCATTCACCTGTATTTGCCTTTTTTAAACTCTCTCTACTGTCTGCGCTGCCTGTAGCTCTTGATATTGGATGTGTTTTGCTAAATGGTCTTAGCTTTATTTAAGCCCCATGTCGTAGGTTTATTTAACGTATTGGACCGGCTGGCGACATACATTCAATATTCTTTTTTCTTCTTTTTTTTCACAAGCAGTGCAGGCACGTCCTGAGAAAGTCTTGTTGCTGTCGGGACGTTAAGCAATGTACAATCAATGTACAATCAATAGTTTTAGAGACCAAAAATGTCGTAAAGACTTTCCGCCAAGCGGCTTCTCCGACAGTGTAGGGGGATGGGGGTGGGGGGAGGGGGGGGGGGCTTCAGCCGATACCGCCTTATGGCAAAACTATGCGTTGTGCCCTCTAATGCCTATCATTTATGAATATGGAAATACTTTCTAATCACATTCATAACTGTTTTATATGGCTCTGTGCTCCGTCATAGTTTAAGAGTCCAAAAATGTCGTAAAGATTGGCCTCAAAGCGGATTCTCAGACAGTGTAGGGTGCTTCAGTAAATACCGTCTAAAGGGGAAAACGATGCATTGTGCCCTCTAATGCCCATCTTTTTTTCAATAAAAAAATGCATCCGGAACACATTCATAACTGTTTTATATGGCCCTATGCCGTCCGTCATAGTTTTAGAGACCAAAAATGTCGTAAAGACTGTCCGCCAAGCGGCTTCTCCGACAGATACCGTCTCATGGTAAACCTATGCGTTGTGCCCTCTAATGCCTATTATTTTATGAATGTGGAAATGCTCCCTGAAAACATTCGTAACTGTTTTAGGTGGCCCTGTTCCGTCCATCATAGTTTAAGAGACCAATTTTTTTTCTTCACGTACTAAGGAAGTATTGGCCGCCTTGCGGCTTCTTAGTGTAAGGGTGCTTCAGCCAGTACTGTGTGATGGTAAAACGATGCGTTGTGCCCTCTAATCCCTGTCATTTTTTAATGTGGACTTGCTTCCTGAACACATTCATAACTGTTTTATATGGCCCTCGTTTTGGCCGCCTTGCGGCTTCTCAGTCAGTGTAGGGGTGCTTTAGCCAATGCTGTGTGATGGTAAAACGATGCGTTGTGCCCTCTAATCCCTATCAATTTTGAATATGGAAATGCTTCCTGAACACATTTTAAACTGTTTTATATGGCCCTATGCCGTCCATCATAGTTTAAAAGACCAAAAATGTTTTAAAGACTGGCCGTCAAGCGGATTAGCAGACAGTGTAGGGTATTTCAGCCAATACCGTCTTATGGCAAAACTATGCGTTGTGCCCTCTAATGCCTATCATTTATAATATGGAAATGCTTCCTAAACACACTTGTAACTGTTTTATATGGCCCTATGTCGCCCATCACTTTTCTTGCTGTCTCGAGATTACGTCCCTTGGCGAATTGCCTTTTTATTTTTTATTTTGTCATCATCGGTATATCATACTGTGGCTGCTGAGAGTGTTGGCTGCTCTCTGCTGGCTGCTTCTCAGCGCTGCATTTGATGCGCTGGACCATTTCATTCTCCTGAAGAGGCTTGAAATCACCGTTGGCCCGCGTAAAACGGTTCTCTCCGTTTGAATCTTACGTTTCTGATCGGTACCAGTTTGCAGGGGTAAAAGACAGTGTCCGTCTAGACCTTCCATTCCGGAGCCGTTTGGCGGAATGCCGCAGGGCTCTCTCCTGTATTGCCGCTTTAGCGTTGTATTCACAACCGCTGTAAGATGTTATTTCCAGCGGCCGGCATCAGTGTTCTTATCATAAGTATGCCGATGACACTGAAATCTCTCAGAGTAGTCCACCTGGGGAATTTAAGTCTGTTGAAACTGGCATCAGTCAAGTCCTGTAGTCTCGATGAGGCCGCCCCGGCCCCCGCCCGCTCCCCCCCCCCACCTCCCCGGCTCCCCCCCCCTCACCGAGTCAGTTTTCCCGGCCACCCGGGTATGAAAGACACTTTTGCCCCCCCCCCCCCCTCATTTTTTCCAGGGGGTGAGTGCGCCCCCCGCGCCTACACTCCCCACCCTACCGCTCGGCCCTCCCCCGCCTACGGCTCCAGTGATCACTTCAGCCTTCCTAATACTTCGGATCGAACTGAAGAAAAAAAACCATCTTTTTATGTACGCTGAAAAGCGTGATGCAGTTTCATGTACAGTAACTAGGTTAGTAGATAGGCCGTCAATTTCGAATGTCGGGCTGCTATGTCCAAAACACGCCGCCGGCAGTGTCAAAGGTTCGTCACGCTGTAATCCATTAGGCTATCTGGGCCACCAGACTTTCTGACGTCACAGAATTCACATTCTCTAGCGCCGTTCTTTATCTGCTATTGCAAGTAAACGAGGGAACAAACTAATGCGTCGGGGTCTGAGCCGCGCATTCGGCTTTCCGCTCCTCATCTCGGTGAGAGCGACTCGACGTCAGAAGCAGTGCAGAATTTTCCACGCAGATTACGTGCTAGTTTCCGATCAGACGACAATCCCTTCCAAAGTAACAACTTTTTCAAGTAAGTATGAATTCCTTGGTTGCATCGATCTTCATAGTTTTGCTTTACATTCACTATTTGAGACGACAGTGGGGATCTTCTCAGTTTCTGGGATTGGTCTCACCTGTGTCTGCTCTCAAGTTACAACTGTTTGCAGACTGCCATACACTTGTATGTATGTTTGTACATGCATGTGCAAATGAACACAAGATTGTGGCATTATGACTCGCACAGACAACACATGTTTGTGAACTGACAAGCAGCGCCTTTGCCGCGTACAGCATCTGCAGGCGATGCTTGGAGAGAAGTGAGTACTGCTATGGAATTTTGATTGGCTGTCAGACTGTCAGAACTTACAAGAAAGTGGCAGGCAGGGCTTGCCAATTTCCTTTATCAGTTCCACCATACTGAGTTTTGACACCTCATTTCCTCCAGCTTATTTTCCAGCTTGACTATTAGTATCACGCAGTGATGGGACCGGAACTTAGAAGACTGGCAGGGTGGTGAACTTACTCTCCCACAGTTCCAGTGAGTGTTGCTGAAATGTTATGTAGTGGTTTAAAAAAAAAAAAATTTTAATTTACACAATTTACGCAGGCAGGTATGTGAATCGCTCCTGACTTAACCCATTACATCCAGAGGCTGATTTATTACATCCAGAGGCTGATTTCGTGAAATTTGCTTATTGTCCTATGAAGGCTACATCACAGATTGATCAACTTTTTTAGTTCAAGGGTGGTGCCAGAATAACTTGGCACCTCAGGCGCCAAGCTATTCTGCCACCACCCTTGAGTTATCAGTCAAATTTATTTCAAACAATGGGTGTATCAGGATGGGTTAAAGAAACAAAGGTCCCAACAAAAAATTATGTTATCCAGTCTGTACACTAGCAGTGTATGAGAAACAATGTAGATGACACTTAGGAGGTCTTCCATCGTGCAGTGATATCAAAATTCCATGTGCTTCTTTTCAACAGTTTGTGAATAATTTGATTTGAGGTTGAATGCAGTGTCTATATTGCGTGTTGTAACTTTTTGAGGTTTGGACCAGAGCTGGAAGGCACAACTCTATAAATCTTGGGATAGCATTTTCAATTTGATAAATATTTCCTTTGAATTATGAAGTACAGTTATTTGTTTGTCTATTCTTGCAGTATTTATGACTAGATTTAAGAATTTAGTTTCCATGTAGTTCTTAAATATATTAATGTGCCTATTGTTTATGTTTTTGTTTTTTTTTGGTCTACCATATTGAAAGTATGGTAGACTTTGAAATGGGGCTGGTCGGAGCACATTTCGGGACATGCACATGACGTTTTTGGCGTGCGGGGCAGAAATTCTAGCAAAGATGTAACAAGATAAAAATGACGTCACATCTAGCAACGCAAACTTTGCTAGAGAACGTCTTACTGGCGCCAAAGCACTGTGTATGTGTGTGTGTGTGTGTGTGTGTGTGTGACAGTGACTAGAGCCCGCGTTTGAGGACGGACAAGCTTGAAATTGTATGATATTGTTCCTAAAAGAATAATCTCAGGGACTATTTTAAAATGTTCTGATTAAGATGCTCGTTGGCGAGGAGGCCCTTTGTTCCATGAGGAATCCAAGGAATTAAGCAAGTAAGCAAGCTCATTCATTGGTGAGAAAATGACCGTTTCACAAAAACCGGCTGATCCCCACTGGAGTCCGTAATTTTTCTTATTTTTACTAGATATTTTGCATATAGCTAGATAAAAGGGAGATATTGAGGGAGTTGATTTGAGTGATCAATTTCACGAATTATATGGGTTAATCTTAAAACAATTGAATCATTTTTATGAAAAAAAAAACAATCTTCTCATTAGTAATGGCATGATTTTTCATATAATGGGTATTTACATAAGCCTACAGTTTGTCTCAGCTGTCGGGTACGAATTGTGACCTGTATGCCCTAGGTGTGAAAATCAGACAATTTTCTGCACCACTTTTTCAGTCATTTGTAAAACGGCTAACATAACTTAAATTTTTGGTTTTACGAAAAAAGCTACCGTCTCATTATGGTTTTTCATAAACAGTGTTTGCATAAGCCTGCTATTTGTTCCGGCCCTGGGGTAGCTTACTTACGCCTGTCACGCCTCCCTGGGTATAGGCCATCGACGAGAGACCTCCAGCAACTCCTGTCCTGTGCTTCTCCTTTGATTTTACTCCAGGTGGTTCCCAGTCTCTTGATGTCTGCTTGGAGGTCTCGACGCCAGGTGTTTCTCGGCCTGCCTCATTTCCTCTTTCCCTGGGGGTTCCATCACAATGCCTGCCTATTGATACTGGAAGCTGGCTTTCTCAGACTGTGACCAATCCATCCCATCTTCTTTGCCCAATTTGATTCTCTGCTGTTATCTGCTCTGTTCTCTCCCAGAGTCTGACGTTGCTGATCTTCTCTGGCCAGTGGATTTTCAAAATTCTTCTAAGGCAACTGTTTTGTTTTGTCCTTTTGTTTCCAGGCCCCAGTCATTTGGAATTCGCTTCCGAAGCACATTCGTGATGCCCCGTCAGTAATTTCTTTCAAAAGTCAGCTTAAAACACATCTTTTCCAGTCTCACTACTCTGTCTTACTAAATTCCAGTCTCTTTTCTGTTTCACAATAACATCATGATGATCCTGTGCCAGTCCTTGTTGCAATGGTTGTTTGTGCTTTGGGTGTGTTTATGTGCTGTTAATTTTTAGAATTTGTATTGTAATATTTGTTTTTTTTGTGTTTTTTCTGTCTATTGATTTGTGTTTAGGTTTTAACTTTGATTTGCATTGTACAGCGCTTAGAGCCTGCACTGCAGGGAGTTTGCGCTTTATAAATATAATTATTATTATTATTATTATTTTTTTTTTTTGAAGATCTGTACTCTGTTGACTGTGGTTTTTGTCAATCTCCAAGTCTCTGCTCCATATAGGAGAACTGCTTTTACATTGGAGTTGAAAATCCAGACTTTGGTGTGTTGTGACATCTCTCTGGAACTCCACACTTTTTTCAACTGGAGAAAGGCTGCTCTGGCTTTACCGATTCGTGCTCTGACATCTGCATCAGTGTGCCGCCTTTTTGTCTATGATGCTCCCGAGATAGGTGAAGGACTCCACCTTCTCCAATGGGGGGCCAGCAAGCAAGACTGGTTCTTCCCTGGTTGCGTTCAGCCTCATTGTCTTTGTTTTCTGTTTGTGGATGGTGAGGCCCACTTGGGACGAGATGTCAGCAAGCCTCGTGGTCTTTTGCATTTGTTAATGAGTGTGGGACAGTAAAGCCAAGTCATCTGCAAAATCGAGGTCATCAAGCGGTGTCCACCGTGTCCACTGTATTCCACTTTGTCTGTGCTCTGTGGTCCTCTTCATGACACAGTCTATGGCCAGTAGGAAAAGGAACAGAGACAGCAAACACCCCTGCCTGACACCGGTCTTGACCTGGAGCTCCCTGGTGAACTGCCCTTTGTGGATCATGCGACATGTCATGCCATCGTAGCTGCTCTTGATCAGGCAGACGAGCTTTGTGGGTACACCGTAGTGTCGTAGGAGTTTCCACAGAGTCTCTCGGTTCACGCTGTCAAATGCTTTCTCGTAATCCACAAAGTTGACGTACAGCAGGGAACTCCACTCCAGAGACTGTTCCACGATGATGCGGAGAGTGGTGATCTGGTCTGTACATGATCGGTTTTTCCTGAATCCTGCTTGCAGGTCTCTCAGCTGGGGGTCAACGGAGCTCTCCATTCTCTCCAGGATGATCCTGTTGAAGACCTTTCCTGGTACTGACAGCAAGGTGATTCCTCTGTAGTTGGAACACTTGCTGAGGTCGCCTTTCTTGGGAAGCTTGATTATGTACCCCTCTTTCCAGTCGGCCGGCATCACCTCCTCTTCCCAGATCTTTCCAAACAGTGGGTACAGCATCTCTACTGTTGTCTCTAGGTCTGCTTTCAGAGACTCCGCTGGCATGCCGCCCCACCCGGGTCTGCCCTGGGGGACTTGGGTGGGGTTAGGTATTTTTTAGTTCCCAGGGTCACCCTGGTCAGCCCCACAGGGTGGGTTTTTCTCTCTATTCTGGGGCATGTGTTTCTGTCTACCCTTTGTCCATTCACCTGTATTTGCCTTTTTAAAACTCTCCCTACTGTCTGCACTGCCTGTAGCTCTTGATATTGGATGTGTGTTGCTAAATGGTCTTAGCTTTATTTATGCCCCATGTTGTAGGTTTATTTAATGTATTTGACCGGCTGGCGACATACATTCAATTTTCTGTTTAGTTTTTTTTCACAAGCAATGCAGGCACGTCCTGAGAAAGCCTTGTTGCTGTCGGGACGTTAAGCAATGTACAATCAATCAATCCGCTGGCATGCCATCTGGCCCTGCTGCTTTGCCGTTCTTAAAAAATGCCACTGCTCTTCTGATCTCTTCACGGCTGGGTCTGTCACAGCTGATGGGTAGGTCGGTCTCTGCTGGCTGGATGTCTGGGGGGTCGGGTGGGCTGGGTCTGTTCAGTAACTGCCTACCCGGCACCGGCCTCCACGTGGCGTGGGTGGGTAGTCCACTCGGTCCCTGACTGAGTGGGCTAGCAGACGGGTGCCATCTTTGTCCAGGATTAGGACTTGATGTCAGCAGATATGTTGTTCAGTCTTTTTCACTGGTCCGGTTTTTAAGGAGCTGTGCTTACCCAGGTCTTACCATGTTGGATTGGTCCTTAAAAATACGCGTGAGCTTTTGGTCCTTTGGATCCCAAATGTTTGCCGTGCTTGGAGACCCGTGTCGGGGGAGAAGAGGATCCTGGTGGCTGAAACACTCCACTTTGGCCTTGACTTCTGCCTAAACGGGAGGCTAGTCGTACCGGCCTAGTCAATCAGCTCTTGTCACGTCGAGCCCTATCCCCCTGTTGACATGCGGGTTGTTATACGGAGCACCATGCTATAGCCTCTGATGCTGATTGGGTGCTTTACGCCAGTATTCCCCTGTATTCAACAGTGTGATAGAAGGCGGTGGCTCAAACGGTTCAATCGGGCTTACCCCCTTGAGTATATATCTTTCGGGCAGTCTCCATTGTGCGTCGGCTGGAGACCCGCCGACAATTGCACTTTCCCTTGTTGGGCTCGGTGGCGGGCGGGGACCCCCGGGGGATGAATATCTATCATACTATAATATGGAAAATATCAAAAAACCAAAACTGGCACCAAAGCGGCACATAGCCACTGACATTGACCTTGAAAATGATAGCGACTCTGATTGTGGGGAAGCGACGCCTCAGGTTTCGGCCGTCTGGCCTCGCTTTCTCATTATCCACAGCAAAGTTAAAGAGAAGCCTGTTTCCAAGCTGCACCCTTTCCTGGTGGGGGAGACCCTCAGGAGCCGTGTTGGCAGGCCTGAGGCCCAGCGCCTCAGGTCTGGTGACTTGTTGGTAGAGTGCCGTACCCGGGCACACTCCAATGGGCTACTGAGGCTCTCCTCCATCGGAGACACTCCAGTGGAGGTCACTCCCCACAAAACAATGAATTCCTCTAGAGGAGTGATTAAAGATCAAGCATTGGCCGAACTGTCTGAAGATGAACTTGTACGGAACCTTAAGTCACAGGGGGTGACCTACGTCAGGCGCTTCATTTCCAAACGAGGTGGTAGGGAGATCCGTCTCCCTACCATCATCCTGACGTTTGGCACCCCCACAGCTCCTACTACCATCTGGGGAGGTTACTACTCCCTAAAAGTGAAAAAGTACGTCCCTCTCCCCCTTCAGTGCTTTAAGTGCCAAAAGTATGGCCATGGGCAGAAGACATGCCGCCAGGCAGAGGCCCTATGCGCCCGTAGCACTAAGCCCGGACACTCTGCTGAGTCCTGCACAGCCATCCCCCTGTGTGTGAATTGCCAGGGGGCGCATATGGCTTCGGACAAGAAGTGCCCTCGTTGGATCTCCGAGTGCAGGATTCAGCAGGTGCGTGTGGAGAAGGGGCTGTCCTTTGCGGACGCAAAAAAACTGGTTGACGTTCCTGGTGCAGCTGAGGCGGCGCCAAACTCAAATAACAACTTTGTGTATACTTTCAGTGCTGCGGTGGCAGGCAAGCCTTCTCTTGTCAAACCCCAACTTCTTGGTTGGGGGCGGAGCCTCGGATCCTCTCACCCCTGGAGAGTAATCCTCCTCCGGTGGTGATGAGGAGCCAGGGAACGCAGAGGGCGGACGCTACCGGTCCGGTGGCACCGCCTTCTGCTGCCCCTAAGCCTCAGCCCCCACCCAAACCTGCTAGTTTGTCAACACCAAAGGTTTCTGGCTCTGGTCAGCCTTCTAAGGCCGCTAACTCTAGCGGCAGGAACGCTGCCCAGGACCAGAAGTCAAAGAAATCTATGGGACCGCCGTGCGCACGGGCCCAGAAGGGGAACATTGATGTCCCCCTTCAAAACAAATATGCTGCGTTGGAGGAGCAGATGGAGGGAGTGGAAGTTGTTGATGCTGCGGCAGCTCCACCCCCTTCATCTCCTAGGAACCAGAGGAGGCCCGGGAGCCGGCCCCCCTCTGTTTCTCCGACTCCTTCCAAGGCAAAGGACAAAGGGGGGAAAAACTCCGCACCCCCAGATAAGACATAATCATGGACTCTCTGCTTCAGTGGAATTGTCGTGGTTTTCAAGCTAACTTTGAGGAATTACGTCTTTTAGTCAAGTGCTATAACCCCTCAGTAATATCTCTTCAGGAGACTTACCTGAAGACTTCTGACCCTGTGTCCTTTAATGGTTTTAACGCTATACATAAAGGCTCTGATTCGGAGAGGCGCTCGGGTGGAGTGGCTCTTCTCATTAGTAGCCAAATTTTATGTAGCCCCGTTAGCATCGACACCTGTCTTCAGGCTGTCGCAGCTCGGGTTACCTTGAAGAAGACCATAACTATATGCAGTATTTACCTGCCACCATCCCTGCGGGTCTGTAGTAATGATTTTTTTAATTTAGTTGATCAACTGCCCCCTCCCTTTATTCTCATGGGGGATTTTAACGGTCACGCTCACCTTTGGGGTAGTGACCACTATGATGGCAGAGGTCAGATGTTAGAAGATGTTTTTTCTCAACTTTATGTGTCTTTAACGATGGTTCACCTACATACTCTAACCCAGGTTCAGGATCTAGTTCTGTTCTAGACCTCACTGTGTGTGATCCTTCTCTCATGCTGGACTTTGACTGGAAGGTTCACGATGACCTGTGTGGTAGTGACCACTTCCCAGTAGTCCTGTCATCGGTCAGCTGTGGGGAGGATCCGCCGGTGGGGCGCTGGAATCTTAAGAAAGCTAACTGGCCTCTGTTCGCCTCCCTCTGTCAGTCTCGTCTTACAGAGGAGGTGGTCATGTCATCTGAAGAACCTGTTTCTTCTTTTACTACTATTTTGTTGGACGTAGCGGGTGAAACCATCCCTAAAACTTCCGCATCAGTCCCTCGAAAGCCGAGAGTACCATGGTTCAACGAAGAGTGCCGCAAGGCCCAAATAGCGCGCAAATCTGCTCAGCGACGTGCTTTCCGTAATCCGTCGCAAGTAAATATTTTAACCTTTAAAAGACAGAGGGCGAAAGCCCGTTACATTTTTAAACGTGAACGCCGTGCTTCCTGGAGACGCTTCGTCTCATCTTTAACTTCTCGGACTCCGTCCCAGAAAGTATGGAAGGCTGTTCGGAGAATTAGGGGCAGAGGTGGCTCGGCTTCTGTTGGCCATCTTAGAGATGGTGTCAGTTTGGTTACAGATAAAAAAGCTGTGGCCAATTTGCTTGCCTCCACCATTGCCCATAATTCTTCAACGGAGCATTATTCACCTTTCTTCCAGAGAGAGAAGGAGAAACGAGAGTCTCGTATTTGTGATTTTGAGTCCGATAACTCAGAAGACTATAATGTCCCGTTTACATTATCAGAATTGCAGCAAGCGTTGCAGAAATGTAATGACTCTGCTGCTGGCCTAGATACCGTCCACTATCAATTCCTAACGCATCTGCCTGAGAGGTCACTCCTTGTACTTCTCAAGGCCTTTAACCATATCTGGAGAACTGGTCATTTTCCGCCGTCTTGGCGCCAGGCTGTGGTTGTACCGATCCCCAAGCCGGGTAAGGATCCTTCCGACCCGGGCAACTACCGGCCTATCGCTTTGACATCATGTTTATGTAAAACTATGGAGCGCCTGGTCAACGCCCGCCTGGTGTGGCATCTTGAGTCACAGGGTCTCCTCACAGACCTCCAGTGCGGTTTCCGGCGCTTCCGTAGTACAACTGACCATTTAGTCCGCTTTGAATCATTTATTCGAGATTCTTTTGTCAACAAGCAGCATGTCTATGCAATTTTTTTCGATCTTGAGAAGGCGTATGACACTACCTGGAAGTATGGCATAATGTCTGACTTGTTGGACATGGGTTTTAAAGGGCACCTGCCCGTTTTTATTCACAATTTTTTGACTAACCGGTCGTTCCATGTCCGTGTGGGCTCCACCCTCTCCGACTCCTTTGAACAGGAGATGGGTGTCCCACAGGGCAGCATTCTAATCTCCTGTTTTATTTAGTATTAAAATTAATAACATTGTAAAGGCCGTCAAGGATGATTCTGAATGCTCTTTGTTTGTTGACGACTTTGCTTTGTGCGCACGTGGTCGAGGACTTGCGTCCCTTGAGAGGCGCTTGCAGCTGTGCGTTGATCGCATCCAGCGGTGGGTGTCTCTCAATGGATTCAAGTTCTCGCCCTCCAAGACTGTTTGTGTGCATTTTACTAACCAGACGAAATTTTTTCCAGAACCTAGCCTGAGCATTGCTGGAGTGCCAATTAAGGTGGCCGAGGAGGCAAAGTTTCTGGGGGTCATTTTTGACAAAAGACTTACCTTCCGCAACCATATTAATTACCTTAGAACCTCTTGTCAGAAGGCTCTCGACATTCTTCGTGTCGTCGGTCGTACTGACTGGGGTGCGGACCGTACTGTCTTACTTCGTCTGTACCGGGCCCTTGTTCGGTCCAAACTGGATTACGGCTCTGTGGTGTATGGCTCAGCTTCCAAGTCTGTGCTACAGCGTCTGAACACAATTCACCATCAGGGTCTGCGGATATGTCTTGGGGCCTTCAGGACGTCTCCAGTTCCTAGTCTATATGCCGAGGCAGGGGAGCCTTCTCTCAAGCTCCGCCGCATCCGCCTCATGCTCAGCTACGTTCTGAAACTGAAGGCCCATCCAGACAATCCTGCCTATGATTGTGTTTTTAAACCATCGTTTGCAGAGATTTACGATACCCATCCGGGAGCTGTCCGTCCACTTTCTTTCCGTGTCCGACCTCATCTGCAGGCGGCCGGATTGGACCTGGACAGAGTTTCGGAATCCCTGCAACACATCACTCCACCTTGGCTCTTACCAGTTCCTGACATCTTGCTGGACTTGACTGCCCACAAGAAAGACTCTACTCCACCAGCCATATACCAACAGAGCCTCAATGAACTGCTTTCAATTTTTCCTGGCTATTGTCGCATCTATACCGATGGGTCAAAGTCTGAGGATGGGAGAGTGGCTGCGGCCGCAGTGTCCTCTCGCCATCCTAGACGCCCATTTAAGCACCGCCTCCCAGACCACTCATCTGTATTTAGTGCGGAACTGCAGGCGGTTCTGCTGGCACTCAGGCATGCTTATCGATCTAGAGAAAGGAACTTCCTGATTCTGTCTGACTCTCTTTCTGCCCTGCAGGCCCTTCAGGGCACGTTAAATGACCACCCACTGCTGGTGCAGATCAGAGAGCTCCACGCGGACTTGATGAAGGAATATTATGATATCATTTTTATTTGGGTGCCAGGGCATGTGGGCATCGAAGGCAACAGGATCGCAGATTCTGCTGCCAACGACGCCCGCAATGACCCTGTCCCTGACACACAGACTGTTTATAGTGATTTTAGACATGTGGCTAGTGCGTACATAGCCCGTGAGTGGCAGTCCGAGTGGGACAAAGAGGAAGCTAACAAGCTGCATGAAGCCCTTCCTAAGTTGTCCGACGGTCTACCTTATCGCTGCGGCAGCCGCCGTGAGGAGACTGTCCTGGCTCGGCTCCACATCGGCCACACGTATGTTACGCACTCTTATTTACTTAAACAGGAGGAGCGTCCATGGTGTTATGCCTGCGACGAGCAGTACTCTGTTCAACACTTTTTGTTGTCTTGTGCTGATCTAATCGACACAAGGTATAAACATTTCACAGCAGACTCCTTGAAGGTTTTGTTCCGGGATGTGCCCCCGGACAAGATCTTCAGTTTTCTGAGAGAGTGCCATATTTTTAATAAGATTTGAGCGTTTATAGATTATGATGTTTCTATTATTTTGACTTTTTTGAGAGTCTTCCGACGTTTTCTTTAAAGACCTGTGCGACATTTTAGCCTGACATATTTTTAAGGTATATTTACATCATGTCTTAAGACCTTTCTTTTAGTCTGGCTGACCAGATTTTTACCCTTCCCGCCGTGAGATGGCCTTAGTTGCCTGCTCGGCGTTAAACCCAAATAACTAACTAACTGTTCAGTAACTCTTCAAAATACTCGGCCTATCTGTCAAGTTGGTCTGCTCTGTCTGCAATAGGCTTGCCTTCTTTGTCTTTTACTGGTCTTTCTGTATGGCCATACTTGCCCTACAATCTTCTGGTAATGTCGTAGAGCTGTTTCATGTTGCCGCTGCCTGCTGCCTTTTCTGCCTCTGCTGCCAGGCTGTCTGTGTAGGCCCTCATGTCTGCCCTGATACTGCTCTTCACCTCGCGGTTGGCTTCCGAGTATTCCTCCTGTGCCCTTGCTTTGGCTGCTCTCGTGCGACTGTTGTTGACAACTGCTTTCTTCTGCTTCCTCACTTCTGTCTTCTTCAAGGTCTGTGCCGACGGCCAGTCCTTGTGATGGTGTTTCCTGAACCCTACAGTGTCTTTGCAGGTTGAGTTCAGCGCCTCTCTAACTGCCTTCCACTGCTGCTCTGTGGTGACCGCCTCCTCTTCATTTACTAGCTCCTGTAGCGCTTGAAACCGGTTGGACAGCACCAGTTTGAACTCTTCTCTCACTCCAGTCTCTCTCAGAAGGCCTACATTATAGCGCTGTCTTCTTGTTGTCTCTGTGCGGCTTTTCTTTAACTTGAGCTTTATTCTTATTAAGGTAAGCAGATGGTGGTCTGAGGCGACATCTGCTCCCCTCCTCACTCGAACATCTTGAAGAGATCTTCTAAATTTCTTGCTAATGCAGATATGGTCTATTTGGTTCTCTGTAGTATGGTCAGGTGAGACCCAAGTTGCTTTGTGTATTCTTCTGTGTGGGAAGATGCTGCCTCCAATGACAAGTCTGTTTAGAGCACAAAAGTCTACAAACCTCTCCCCGTTCTCACTCATCTCCCCTAGTCCCTGTCTCCCCATCACCTCTTAGTATCCGGTGTTGTCCTCCCCTATTTTGGCATTAAAATCACCCATGACGATGGTGATGTTTCGCTCCGCACATTTGTCCACAGCACTCTGGAGTCGGTCATAGAACTCTTGTTTCTCTTCCTCGTCACTGTCATTAGTCGGCGCATAACACTGGATGACGTTCAGCTTGATCTTTTTCTTGGTTCTAAAGGCTGCTGTGATAATTCTTGGCCCAAGGGGTTCCCAGCCCATCAGCGCTTTCTGTGCCACTGGTGACAGCATAAATGCTACTCCTTCTGTATGGGGGGCTTTCTCCTCTTCATGACCTGAATACAGAATCATCTCCCCACTTAACAGCCTTTTCTGGCCAGACTGCGTCCATCTGGCTTCACTGATACCTAGCAGGGAAAGGTTGTACTTTTGCATTTCCGCTGCTATCTGGGCGGCCTTGCCGCTCTGGTACATGGTCTTGACTTTCCATGTGCCCATGGTTGTGTCCCTGGATAGAGAGAGGCGGCTCGGTCCTGTGGCTTCCGAAGACTTCTGGCTTTCACCACAGGACATCATAAATCTTCTTGTAGAAGAACCGTCCTAATCCAGGAGGGGAATTGCTGTTTGTCTTTTCGTCGGCGTTTTTGTAGCTATTTCCTTATTTGCAGGGTGGGGAAGCTACCCCCACGCCCAACCCCCTTACTAGGAGGACCAGGGGTTTTCTGTTGGGGCCACTTTCCCTTAGACCATGTTGGTTCACGGCACCTTATTTCATTCGGTGCACCCCTCTCGCGAGGGACCCCCTATCCACCAGCCAGGGGACGCGCCTCAACGCCATAATATGGTCCCAGCGTGAGAGGCCCTGGGGTAGGATTAGGTCAAAATTGTGACATGTGAGCTCTAGGCGTGAAAATCAGCAAGAAAATTGCAAAGTTGATCCTCTGATATGTCAAATATTAGTACTTCGATGAGTGACGTATAACATCGAGTCATCACTATGAACACGGTATCGTGGGACTAATGATGCCATGACGTGAAGCTTGAAGTGACGTCATTTTGCTGCTCGTGCTATTATCCTTCTTCAGAATAGCTATGGTACGCCAGACCACAGAGCTTACGAATGGTGAGAATCGCTGTTTGTTCATCTTTATTTATGTGTGCCAGTGTGTGTGTATCAGAGGGCGGGTTAGAGTAGAAGGAGACGGATTCCTGTCGCTACACGAGCCCACAGAGCGTACTAATGGCAGGAAGCGCCGTGTGTCCATCTTTACTTGTGTTCGTTGACGTGCGTGTTGATCAGAGTTTGGCTTACAGAGGAGGGAAATGCATCAGCATTATAAGCCTAAAAATATGAACAACTCTGAATGTTCCTAAATGATAAATGCGTCTGAGCTCAATTTGGTAGTCTTTGGGATGAAATCCTTATGTTGATTTAAAAACAGAAGCAAAAAGCTTCAGTGGTAGACACTTGACTGATTGTTATGCATGAAATCATGGTTGGATTAGTTGACTGTATATATGTATATTGAGTGAGGGAGACGGATTTATGTATACCTCACAGATAATTCAGTGCATTTGATAATATAATTTCTTAATTACATGTGACACTGACAGCTAATGATTTTTATTAGACAGGTTTGCTTGTAAAACTAAAGAAAAGAAGAAACTACCAAGGCAATATGAGGGTTTACATGCAGAAATAAATTGCCTGCTGTCATATCCAGTTTTGTATGTTTGCCTTTCAAGTCTGTTAATTTGAATATGGTATTGCTTCTTGACCCTCCCAACCTAGCTACATGATTGCCTTTGTTTCTTGTTCTACTCAACAACTGAGAGCAGCCAGAGGACAGGTTAATTTCCTTTATAATATATGATGCTTTGATAGACTGAGTTTCCTTCATTGCTTCCTCAGTCTGAGTAACATAATAAAATTAGAGAGAGTTAGCTCATGAAGACCTACATCAGTATATGTCTTTCAGATGGACAGTATTCACTGTTAGAGTGCGCCTTTGTCCAGCAAAGTCCATTAGTGGGGTGATAAATATTAAGTGCTGGTCTTTGAGTATGATGGATTGGTGTAACTGTGTTTGTACCAGGCCATATGGTTTGTGTAGTAGTGTATTACTGTTGCTAGTTAGTAGTACTGTAATGGTGAGGGCTCAACAGAAAAGGTGAAGTTTTGTGCATGTTTGTGTTTTTGCCAGCACTTAGTCAGTACTGTAGTGTAATGGCGTTAGCTCAACAGAAACAGTGTTCATGTTATTGCCAGTGGTACAGTGAACTTCACTCCCTTTGCCTGTACTGGCTGTAGGTAACACTTTTTGTCACGATTCCTCCAAAAGCGCTGCCGACAGTCAAAGGGTTAAGATATGAGCTATATATAGATTTTTTTTCCGATTGTGGTAGCCTGCTTGTAACCCCTGGTCTCCATTCTCTTTCTATGGTTTTTTCTGATGTACTGCTGTTTTTTTTGTTTTTTTTTGGCTCATAGCAAAACGAGTCTGTGTACTGGGCCATCTGTCATCAGTCCATCATCTGTCATCAGTCGGTTGTCTTGTTTTTGACACCTGAGCCATAGCAAAAGTGAGTCTATGGTACTGTTAGGCCATCTGTCATCTGTCTATCATCTGTTGTCCGTCTGCCATCACATGTAAACTTTAACATTGATGTTGTCTTGGAGACTTTTAAGTCACAGCCTTCAAACTTGTCTCAATGATACTTTGTGGTGAGACTTTTCTCAAGTTACTCATTTCAGTGACATCTCTCGAAGGTCAAGGCCACAGAGGGTCAAGAAATGGGTAGAAAATTGCCATATTTTGTTTAATTGTGTTTACTTAAATATTATTTTCAGACTCAGACTTTTACAGAGATGGTAAGACCTTCCTATGCATACTAATTTGGAAAGGTTAAAGGGGTCAGAAAATGTTTGAAAAATGCCAATTTTGGATATAGTTTAGTTTTTATATTTTTTATCATTGTTTTTGCAAACTGTTCTCTCAAATTTGGCACAGAGGTATCTGTTGATAAGACCTCCCCATGCATACTTATTTGGTTGACCCAATGCAAAGGTCAGGGGTCACAGAAGGTTGACAAAAGCATATTTATTTCAGTGATATGTGGGAAAGGTCAAGGTGACAAAGGTCAGATTAATTGTATGAATCATTTATGAATGTGAGCTGTAAGGTCTTTGCCATTCTGCGGAATCACCTTGACAAAAAGTGCTTCTGACAGTCAAAGGGTTAACAGATTCATTTGAAACCCATTTACTGATGATTTACTGCTTTTTCACGTGTGAAGCAAAGTGAGTCTGTGTTCTGGGTCATTCAGTCATGAGTCCGCCGTCCGTGCACCTGCAGTGGTCAGGGGTAAACTTTAACGTTGCCATTTTCTCAGACTATTCAAGCTACAGTCTTCAAACTTGGCCCAAGGATACTTTGTGGCAAGACCTTTCTTTGAGTGACCTCTCACAAAGGCCAAGGTCACAGGGGATGAGGAAATAGGTCAAAACTTGCCATATTTTGACATTGCTTTTTTCTCAAGACCTTTCTATGCATATTAATTTGCTTGACCCCTTGGAAAGGTCAAGGGTCACAAGAGCTCGGGAAATAGGTAAAATTAAAATATCCATATTTTGACAAAAGATGTTTTTTTTTCTCAAATACTGTTCACAACTTCAAACCCAATTTGATACATAGATACTTGATGGTAAGAACTATCTATGCATACTAATGTGGATGACCCCTCAGAAAGGTCAAGGGTCACAAGAGGTCGGAAAATATGTGCAAAATGCCAAGTTTTGATAAAATTGTAGTTATCAGTATTTTTGCAAACTTTTCGATCAAATTTGGCTTAAAGGTAGCTGATGATAGGACCTTATGCATACTAATCTAGTTGATTCGTCACAAGGTCAAAGGTCATGGGGGTTAACAGATGTGTGAAAAAATGCTTAAATTTTGAGAAAACGTGGATTTTGCTGGTGCAGAAGCCATCCCTTTACTTATTGTCACAATGGTCACACATGTAGATCAGTCATACACGTGAGCCATAAGGGCTTTGTCTTTCTTGTTACATTAACCCCTTGCACCCAGCACACAGAATGTTTTAGAAATCATGGAGGATACACAGCTGGCTTCCCCAGCTGTCATTAAAGCACACACAGAGGCATAGATTGTCGGGAGTCCCTGCATCTGCGGGGACTTGTTTATGATCTATGCTTTACTGTTCGTTGAATGCTGGCAGTGAAGGGGTGAAGCAATTTTCCAGTGGTGATGAAAGGAATGGGTCTTTAAAAAACTTGTGAAGGTGCATTGCACAGCTTCTGTTTTTAAAGAAAGTACATGTAGCTGTGAGAGTGCTTCATGTTTTTTTTTTTTTTGTTTTTTTGGGTTTGTTTTTTCTGCAGTTCAGAGCAGGAAGTAATTAGTTTCCCAAAGCTGACAGGCTGTGTGTAAAATAAGAAAACGGTAATGTAATTATTTCTGCTGATGTACCATGGCCTGCTTGTACCCCTTGCAGACTGCAGAACTCATTTCTGTCACAAGGTTTCCTAGGTGTAAGAGCCATTGGTGGTTTCCTCTGGAGCATGAAGTGTTTTTCTCTTTGGGAAATTTATGTCTTTTCATGGTACATGGAATTTAGAAGTTACAATTGTCTGAGCATATATACATTTATTTTAACTACATGTACATGGTAAATTCAACTGTTGGTAAATTAAGTAACTTTTAATCTTCTCATTTTTCTTTTTGATAGATTTAGGGGAAAAGAAAGAGACAAGAAAAGTGAAGGAAAACGCTTTGTATAAGAAAGTCATTCCTAGGAAAAGTATACATATTGTTTTGTAACCTTACAGTTCGAAAGGTGGCATTTTATTTGCTGTGCCTCTGTGAGAAACCATGCAGACCCACTGCATTGATGTTTCTGCCATTTGAAACATGTACAGCATTGACGTTAATGCACTGTGTCTTGTTTGCTTAGTCCCAAACTGGTGTTTGTGGATTAGCAATGGCTGATGTTTACCATGGCCGATTGTGTGAATGGACAAACAGTGGGTTGGAATGTGACAAAAGTGTAGCAGATTTTGTGTAGTGTAACTGTCTAGCAGTGTTCACAATTTGCTAGCGAATGATCAGCTATCAAATTTTGGGAGGTGTCCTCTGAAGACTGAGTTTTGGAGACTGACCATAAACTTCATGGACAGTGCCAGAATAGCTTGGTGCCTAGAAGTGTCAAGCTATATAATAATAATAATCGATCTTACAATGCGCAATATCCCCTACAAAATGGCTCAAAAGTGCAACACTGTAAAAAAAACATACATACAATTACACATAAAACAAACAAGAAACCTTGCATGCATACGCTGATGCTCAAAAAGCAATCTCTGAGCACTACCACATAAGAAATGCAGTTAGCCCACATGCACAATGCAGAGTACTGGAAAAAATGTACAGTGGTGTCAATTAACCCTCCTGTTCATGCAGCCCCTGTACTGTCACAGTATAAGTGGTCACATGCACAGGGAGTTTAAGGTATGTCAGAGTCAGTATTCAAGCAAAAGCACTGCAAAACAGAGGACTTGTGGGGTGATGTATGTGAGAGGGGAGATCATTCCATACACTTGGTAATGAAACGACCTTTTACCAAACGTCAGCTTCATGCATGGTACAGCTAGAAGTTTTCTGAGCTAGAGCATAGAGCTCTAAGAAGTTCTAGGGGGTCATAAATGGTGAAAGACAGATAAGATGGCAGGGTACTGTTAACCCATATCATCCTGAGGCTAAAATCTTCAAATTTGTACACTGCCATATGCAAGCTACATTATAATACTTACACTTTTACAGATAAGGATATAGACCAATGGCTTTAGTTCAAGGGTGGTGCCAGAATAGCTTGGCGCCTAGAGGCGCCAAGCTATTCTGGCACTATCCTTGGGCTATTTTGGACAAACTTATTTCACACACTGGTGTATTCCGAATGATAAGGGTTAAAGTGATGCTAAGCAAAGGTGGTCAGTTTGAAATTTATTTAGGCCCCATGTGTTAGGTTTATTTAATGTATTTGACCGGCTGGCGACATGCATTCAATGTTCTGTTTAGTTTTTTTTTCACAAGCAGTGCAGGCACGTCCTGAGAAAGCCTTGTTGCTGTCGGGACGTTAAGCAATGTACAATCAATCAACCACCCTTAACTGTCATTGTCAAACATACCTTCTTGTGTAAGTGTTGATGGCTGAACAGGTTAACCCTTTGGCTGTTGGTAGTGATTTGTGTCGCAATGATTCATGCAGAAGTAATTGCAACAAAAAGTGCTACCGACAGCCAGAGGGCTAATTCAAAGATACTGCTTGACAGATTAGTTTTATGCCCATCCACATGTGAACCTAATCCGTCATTATACTTGAGCTGTAACAGCTGATTACTACTCTACAGTCAGGGCTAAAGAAAAAGATATACTTCGGAACTGAAAAAAGATATGGGGACTTTGATTGCTAAAATGTGCCTAGATACATACAGTGGGTTCTACCCTACTTTTCACAATCCATTTCAGTAGGCACACATAAGAGATGTTCTACTGCCTCTGATGAGAGTCGTTGGAACTCCTCTACATACAGAGGATAAAAAGAGCAGAAGTCTCTCATTTTATGACATTCACACTTCATAACTAAAGCAATCTGCTGCCTGGCGAGCTTTGAGTCCTCAACATTGGCAATACAATGGCTTATCAATGTTGTCTTGCCTCAGCTAAGACTTTTCTACCCTCCTGTTCACAGTCCATGTGAGTAGGGACGCTTAACAGAGGTTTTCCACTGCCTTTTGAGCGTAACGGAATGATCTCTCCTGTGTACAAAGGGGTTTCACTTTATGACATTTAAACTTCATAATGTAATTTTGTCCCGCATTATTGTAAGACATACTAAAAACATGTATAAATAAATATTGCAGTCTATCCTTTACTGCCTTGGGTAGGTTACTATACGTTAGCCCTTGTGTCCAACATTGTTGTAAAACATACAATGAACATATATGAAGGAGATATTGTGAAGTATTGAACAGGTCACTTTCAATATTGATAATACAAAAGGAAATACTTTTTGTTTTCTTATGGAGTAACTGACATGTTTTCTGATTGCAGCAAAATGAAGCTGACAGTCACGCTAGCACTTTGCTTGGTGGGATTTGTGTTTGTGGCGGCTGAACCTGAGAAAGTCAGAGGTCATAACCGACCTAATCGAGCTGGCCGCATCAGGCTTAAACAAGAAAGGGGAAATGGCAGTGAGTATTAACACCTCTGTACTGTTAAGCCATCAGCCCACATATACAGATGCACAGGCAGTCCCACCATGTCATTGAATCCTAGTTACCAGTGTAAAAGCATCATGCCACCTGCGCTACGCCTGTGGCCAAAGGTTCACCTACGGGATATGACCCTAATCACATAAACTATAACATTCTATACTAGATAATTGCATGCGTTTTGATCCTCATTATCAGTTACAACGGATACACATGCACACACCCATACACACACAAACGCACACGCAGCACCACACAGCATGCAGCACAGCATACCATAAAAGTAGCAAACGGCTAAGTGGGCCCTACATTTTTATCACGGCAGGCACGAAACAGATTTCAGCGTGTCTTCGTGCATTTCAAACACTGGAAATGGTGACCTGAAGGTATACCATGACTTTATAAGTTAATATTTCTTATACCCCATTGCTTTCATCAGTTTTGTTTGGCACTAATGGCAGTTTCGCTAATGTAATGAAATTCTGGACAGATGTAGTTTCTGTAAGTTTTGGCAGAGCAACATTTCACAAAGATTTAGAAATTGTGGTCTACTCAAATGATTGCATGTTTTTCTGGGGTAAGGTTGTCTGTGAACCTTTTGTTCAGACTGCAAGTATTTCCGCAAGGGTGAGATGTCAGAGTGTGACCCCGTCACACAGACTAAGAGTGTGACCTTTCACCTGAAGAAGGGAGAAAACTGTCCACCGAACCAAATCTATCGCCAGCCGTGTGGAGAGAATGATAATGAGAACATCAATGATGTGAAAGGTATGTTTCTTATTTTGCCAACATATTGATATCACATATATTATTTCAAGTGCCATAAAACTTAAATGAGTCATAAATGAACTGCTTAAACGTGTGAAAATAAGGGCAAGTATTGCTACATGTATTTAATAAAGATAAATATTTGCGCCTTTCATTTTTTAACTGATTGTTACTACTATCAGATTTAATTTTTATTGGACATTGATGTTACTTTGTCAAATAAGAAAACGCTTTAGAGAGGTTGATGTTCACAAGCACAGGCTTGATGTAAAGGATGGGAGATAGGACAGGCAGTTTCGACAAGTCTCCCTGTGCTGCATCCAAAACACCTATGATCTAGACTGAAGCACTTTTCTGCTCATTACACTGCTGATGTGTATAAATTGGTTTGCTCAGCTGAAAAGTGAATGTTGGATAACGCAAATCATTTCCACAGCAGACAGGAAAATTAGCTTTATGGCTGCATTGACATTTAGCTGGATGGTTCATTGTTTTTTGTTTAGTCCATAGGTGAGTCCAGTGTTGCTTGTGGGAGTTAGACCGTCTGACAGTGTGTTACAGACAAGTGCATGTTGCAGTAAGCTTGAATGGTTAACTCCCCCACTGTCATGATACAACAAAGACCACACAACTGAAAGAAACAGATTGTCATGAGCCCCTGCAGTTGTCGGCCTCAGGAGGCTTTTATTTATCAACTTACGCCTCTTGCTGGCCTCACAAACGTGCCGGAGGCTGACAAGGTTATTCAGTAGTGGATGTACATGTACCTAAGTGTCACATAATTTTTAGCTACTGGCAGTGTAGGGATTATTCCCGTAACTGTGAGGCAAGACAAGCATCACCCAGCAGCAAAACCTCATGGGCCCATGCAGTCGTGGGGGCTCATGAAGATTCATGTCTCTGTTTGGTCCTGTGTTCTTTGTGCCTATGTTTGGACCCATTTTACATCTGCGGTTTAATGAGAATGTCGATCAGTGTGTAGAGGTTTCAGACATGCAATTTACTGGCAGCTAAGGGCAGCTGTTGGCATTATTTACCAGTTACAGATGGATTAACCCTTTGGCTGTTAACCCATAGCATACTGAGGCTAAAAGCTTCAAATTTGTACACTGCCATATGTAAGCTACATTATAGTACTTACAGATAAGGATACAGACCAATGGCTTTAGTTCAAGGGTGGTGCCAGAATAGCTTGGCGCCAAGCTATTCTCGCACCACCCTTGAACTATTTTAGTCACACTTATTTCACACACTGGTGTATTCCGAATGATAAGGGTTAATGTCGCTTTTATCTGCGATGTTTCCTGCTGGAATCATCACACAGAAAAATGCGACCAATAATAATAATGATAATGTAAACTTACTATAGTGCCTATCCTCCAAAAAAGAGCTCTAAGCACTTCACAAATGGACTATAAAATTAGCATTACATCCAGCTAATATTAACCAATTACTGCACATGCAGGACAATATTACAAGGACACCAATTTTCCAATACACACACACGCACGCACACACGCAGAGAAAGGCTAGTCAAAGGCTTAGTGGCTTAAGGGTAGTGTCTGATTAACTTCACGCCTCAAGAGTAATTGAGCTAATCTGACTCAACCTTTGAGTAAACATGATATTTTGATCTCTCTTGCATTGTTTCTGTACTGTGATGAGCGTAACGGAACAGAAATGAATATGTGATACTGGGCTCCTGACTAAACACCCTTTAGCATGCAGCCACCGGTACTGTTAACGCTACTGTTGGCTGCAGGTGAAAGGAAATTTAATCAGGAAGCAATGTTGACATACATATATGTGAAGTGGCTTTGAACTTTTGAACTGTTTAGGTTGTAAATATGAGAGAAGGGCTGAGTGGTCGGAGTGTGGCCCAGGGGTACTTACAAGGCAGAAAATGATGAATCTGAAGCCTGACCAGCCAACTACATGTCCGCCAGTCCGCACAAAAACAGTCCCTTGCCGATCCAGTAGAAAGGGCAAAAACAAGGCAAAAAAACTGAAGAAAAAGAAGGGAAAAGGTGGAAAGAGTGAGTAATTTTATTAATTATCGTAGGATTAGGGCATAATATCCAGGGCTCCCTGATAAGGAAAGCACAGTTTGTTGCCTTACTGCACTAAAGTAGTTTACAGTGAGTCTAGTTAATGGCGGCCATCCGGAGTGTGTTGTCCATGTTAAACTTTAACATTTGCATTTTCGCAGAGACTATTTAAGTCACAGTCTTCAAACTTGGCTCAAGGATACTTTGTGGCAAGACCTTTTGAAACATACCAATTTGAGTGACCTGCCTTAAAGGTCAAGTTCACAGGGGATCAGGAAATATGTCAAAACTTGCTGTATTTTGACATCATTGATTTTTTCTCAAATACTATTCACAACTTCAAACCCAAACATGGTACAAAGATACCTGATGGTAAGACCTTTCTATGCATGCTAATTTGGTTGACCCCTCGGAAAGGTCAAGGGTCACAAGAGCTCAGAAAATAGGTAAAAAAATAGCCATATTTTGACAAAAGAGTTTTTTTGTCAAATACTATTCACAACTTCAAGACCAAACTTGGTACAGTTATACCTTATAGTAAGACCTTCTTATGCAAACTAATTTGGATGACACCTCGGAAAGGTCAAGGGTCACAAGAGATCAGGAAATAGGTCACAGATGGCCATTTTCTGACTAAAAAATGTTTTTTCTCAAATACTGTTTATAACTTTCATCCCAAACCAGGTACAGAGATACCTTATGGAAAGAACTTCCTATGCATGCTACTTGAATGACATCTTGGAAGGTCAAAGGTCACAAGAGATCAGTAAATAGGTCACAAATAGCCATTTTCTGACAAAAATTTTTTTCTTTCTCAAATACTGTTTTCAACTTCCATCCCAAACCAGGTACAGAGATACCTGATGGTAAATTAAGACCTTCCTCTGTGTGCTACTTGGATGATGTCTTGGAAAGATCAAAGGTCACGAGATCAGCAAATGATGTTAAAAATGTCTTTTTTTTGTAGAATTTTTGTTTTTATCAGTATTTTTGCAAAACTTTAGAACCAAATTTGGCAGAAAGGTAGCTGATGATTAAGACCTTTCTGTGCATACTACTTACTAGTTTGGTTTATTGTACTCAAAAAGGTCAAGGGTCATGGGAGATTGACAAATGTGAAAAATGCTTACATTTTTAGAAAACATGGATTTTGCAGGCACAAATCCAACCCTTTCCAATATATTATGTTAGAACACTTGAACACTTGCTTATTTCAGTGACCTGCTGGAAGGTCAAGGTCACAGAGGTAATTAATTGTGTGGATCGGTTATGCATGTGAGCCTTGAGGGCTTTGCCATGCTTGTTATCAAAGTGTTTGCCAACTTTTCAGTCAGATTTGGCATAGAGGTAGCTGATGATAACACCTTTCTATGCATAATGATTTAGTGGTCCCCTCACAAAGGTCAAGGGTCATGGTTTTTTTTCTTCCCCAGAATAGGTTGAAAATAGCCATATTTTGACAAAGACTTTTTTTCTCAAATACTACTTCAGCTTCAAACCCAACTTGGTATATAGATAACTGCTGGTAAGGGCATTCTATGCATACTTATTTGGATTACCCCTCCAAAAGGTCAAGGGTCTCGAGAGGTCAGCAAGTGTGTGAAGAATGACAGTTTTTGATAAGAGTTGTAGTTTTTATCAAATCGGTATAAAGGTGATAAAGATGATAACATCTTACTATGCATATAAATGGGCGCCATTTTGTTTGGTCGACCGCCACGTTTTTGTGCTCTCAGTGTTTAGTGCCTTTTCTTTGGATGTACTGTGTTTTTGTCTGCTGAAAGCTGCTGAGTATTGTATAAGAGTGTGCTGATGAGGATTGTATGCTTGTTTTTCGTCGGATGAGGATGCTGTTCGAGTGGTATCGTATTGAATAGTCTTTCGTTTGAATTTGTTTACGCCGCCATCTCTGCCTCTTCCGCAGCGTGGGTCCGCATTGATCCGCGGGCCTTTTCGCTGCCTTGTTCTATGTCAGTGCTGCGCGCTAGTGGGTAAAGTGTTTACTGTGCGAGGATGTCTGCCTTTCGCGGCCACATCTGTTGCTTGATTGTTGTCCGTGTCCCTCGCTCCCCTACCACACTCACACACACACACCGACCGGCGCACACACACACACCGCACACACACACACCTACTGTACATCAGTTTTCCCCCTTGCGTCTCTTCCCTACCGCACTGCTCACACACTTCGGCACACACACACTTACTCATACACCCTGCTGCACCCTCTTCCCGTCTTTCGCTTTCTTGTCCTCACAAATAATCATGCTCATCAAATACACACGCCAACAACTGCTATCTCTACGTCGCCATGCCACCCACTCCGCATCTGGTGCCGCCGACAGTGTTGCAGTCGCCTTACGCGGCATCCGATTGCGCAAGAGAGGCCGCAGGGGCGGAATTAGCAGAAGGCAGGACGCACAAACACACACACACTACCACACACTTCTTCATCTCTTCCAATGCCCTTCCACCCCTTCCGCCTCCTCCCCCTTCCTTCCTTCTTCTCCCATTTCTTCTCCTCCCTCCCTCATTCACTGCTCCATGCCCTCCTCGACTGCCCACTCCCCCACCCTCATCCCCCTTCCTCTCCTCACCCCCTCCTCCTTCGCCTGCTTTCTCCTCCTCCTCCCCTCCTCCCCCTTTTTCCTCCCCGTCACCCTCCCCATCCCTCTTCCTCATCTTTTTCTACTCCCCTTCCTCTCCCTCTCCCCCTCCCCACCCCCCTCTCGCATCCTCTTTCTTACCCGGTTATCCTTCCCCGACTGTTCCTCCTCCCCACTCAACCCCTCACTCCTCTTTCCCCCCTCCATCCTCTCTCCCCCCTCCCTACCCTCCCTCTCCTCTGTCCTCTTCTTCGTCCGTTTCTTCTCCCTCTGCTGTCTCTTCCAACCTAAAACTGTGTCTATTTAATGCCTAGTCTGTCTGCAAAGATGGCAAAGCTGATGTGATTTCCGACTTCATTCTAGACAATGACCTAGATATTGTCGTGATCACCGAAACGTGGCTCCGCTCGGCTGGCGACGAACCCATCATCGCCAGCGTCACTCCGAGTGGCTACCGCCTGGCCTCCTTCCCGCGCGCTTTCAGAGGGGGTGGCATTGCCATCATCTACAGGGACTGTCTTTCCGCTCACCTCTCCTTCTCTCAGTCTCTACCTTTTGCTCATCCCTCCTTTGAATCTGTCGAGGCCGTAGCAACACTCCCTGGCCAGTCCCTCATCTTCTCATGTATCTATCGCCCCCCTCCAAGCTCTCAAAACAAACTCACAAACTCCATGTTCCTCACCGAGTTCGACCTCCTCCTCGAACACTACAGCACACGACCCGGAAAACACATCCTTCTAGGCGACTTTAACTTCCACTTTGACAAACCCGACCACCCTGACACAAAACGCCTCTGCACGTCACTTTTAAACCACAATCTTACACAACACATCACTAAACCCACCCACCGACTTGGCCACACCCTCGACTGGATCATCACCCACACCTCCGATCAACTCTTTCTCGACTCTGACACCTCCTCTGTGCTTCCCTCTGACCACTTCGCTATTCTCGTCTCCCTCAATCTACCTCCCCCGAAAAAAACCAAGCTCGTTGTCTCTCGCCGCAAACTAAAATCTGTCAACCGCGAGAGCTTCTTCGACGAAGCTGTCGACCTTCTCTCGGACCCCACCCCCTCTCCCGATCTTGCATCCCATTTCGATTCCTCCCTTCGAAAACTTCTAGACACCCATGCCCCTGTCACCACCTGCTCCATACCCAACCGACTCCCCTCCCCCTGGCTCACTGATGACATAGCTGAGGCCAAGCGCGAGCGCCGACAAGCGGAACGCCTCTGGCGCTCATCTGACCTCACCGTTCACAGACAGATCATCCAAACAACCAGATCCAAAGTCTGCAAAATGATCTCCGAATCTAAACGCAAACACCTTCAAAACCAAATCCTGGAATCCACCTCTTCCAAAACCCTCTACGCCACCATGAACACACTCCTAGGCACTTCTAAAGACTCTCCTCTCCCCAACACACACAGCAAAGAAGAACTCCCGTCTGCTTTCTCTACCTATTTTTCGGACAAAATCCAAAATCTGCGCGACACACTCGACACCCTGCCTCCTCCGCCTTGCCCTCCCGACCCCACCTTTTCCGGCACTCCCCTCTCGTCCTTCCGCACCGTCTCTCAGGATGAAGTCCTCAAGACCATAAAGTCCATGCCCTTCAAAACCTGCGAACTTGACCCCCTCCCAGCTTCTCTCTACCGTGACGGCCTTCCAAAACTTCTACCCTTCATTACCGACATCATCAACGCATCTCTAGAAAACGGCTCCGTCCCCGATATCTTCAAGTCCGCCATCGTCCGTCCTCTCCTCAAAAAACACAACCTCGACCCAAACGAACTCAAGAACTATCGCCCAGTCTCCAATCTCTCTTTCCTGTCCAAGCTTCTTGAGAAGGTTGTTCTCAACCAGCTCAACCTCCATCTCACCGACAACAACCTCCTCAGTCCATTCCAGTCTGCCTATCGCAAACATCACAGCACTGAAACAGCCCTTCTACATATCGTAAACGAGCTGCTTCTCTCCACTGACTCTGGCAACATCTCCCTTCTTACACTACTCGATCTCTCTGCCGCCTTTGACACTATAGACCACTCTATCCTCCTCCACCGACTCCACCACTCCTTCGGCATCACTGACTCTGCTCACTCCTGGTTTCTCTCCTACCTCTCTGACAGACAGCAGTCCGTCACCATCAACGGCGTCTCTTCCAACCCGGTAACGCTCTCCTGCGGAGTTCCACAGGGATCCGTCCTGGGCCCGGTCCTTTTCACACTCTACACCTCTCCTCTGTCCAACATCATCCAGTCTCACCGCATACACCACCACCTCTACGCTGACGACTCACAACTGCAAGACAAAGACAAACTCGACAACACTCAGTCACTACTGACTCGCACGGCTGACTGCTACAAAGACGTGAAAAACTGGATGACAGCAAACAAGCTGAAACTGAACGACGACAAAACGGAAGCCATGCTGGTAGGCACTCGCCAAAAACTCTCCCAGCTCCCTCCCTCTCTCCACCTTCAACTCGATAGCACCCCCATCTCCCTCTCTGACTCGGCCAAGAACCTCGGCGTCATCCTCGATTCCTCTCTGTCCATGACCAACTTCGTCTCCGCCACGACCCAGGCATGCTATTTCCACCTTCGCCGCATCAGTCAGATCAGAAAATACCTCACTACCGAAGCTGCCACCAAACTTGCTGTCTCTCTCATCTTATCTCGCATCGACTATTGCAACTCTCTCCTTTCCGGTCTCCCTCACTCCACCATCTTCACTCTCCAACGCGTCCAGAACAATGCTGCCCGCCTCGTCCTCAGAAAGAAAAAATCCGACCACATCACACCCCTGCTCAAACTCCTTCACTGGCTCCCCATCCCCCAACGCATCCAATACAAAGTTCTGTCTCTCTGCTACAAATCCCTAAACAACTGCGCTCCTGCCTATCTCTCCAACTTACTTCACCCCTACACACCTTCCCGCTCCCTCCGCTCTGCCTCCGACCCTCTCCGCCTCCACATCCCTCGCACCAAACTTAACACTTTCGGTCCCCGCTCCTTCTCCGTCTACGGTCCATCCATCTGGAACACTCTCCCACTCTCTCTCCGTCAGAAACACTCTCTCTCCTCCTTCCAGTCCGCCCTCAAAACTCACCTCTTTCAACAGTTTTAGCACTATATCACCGCACTCCCCACCCCAAGCTGACCGTCGTAATGTATTTCACTGTTTGTGGTACGTGAGTCATTGTCTAAAGCGTGCGCATGCGTGCGCGAGTTGTGAGTGTGCGCTTAGAGTTATAATTATTATAAGATAAGCGCATTATAAATACCGTAATTTATTTATTTATTTTCATATTAATTTAGTTGACCCTCACAAAAGTCATGGGTCACGGAGGGTAGACAAATTAGTGAAAAACGCATACATTTTGAGAAAACTCGGATTTTGATTGCTTTTACGAACCCTTCACTCTTGAACACTTGCTCATTTCAGTGACCTGTTTGAAAGGTCAAGGTCACAAAGGTCACACTTATGTAGATTGGTCACACATGTGAGCCATAAGGTCTTTGGCTTTCTTGTTATTAATGTGATATTGGTATTGATCTCTGACTTCTGTCAAATGATAAGGTTTATCTTTTTATTTTTCTCTGTATTATTATTATTTCTGTGATGTTGGTGTGAATCTCTTGCGTTTTTCCAGTGTGCAAGTACTTGAAAGGTGCATGGTCTGAGTGTGATGCAGCAACCAACACGCGCACAAGAGAGCTGACCCTGAAGAAGGGAGATGAGAGCATTTGCCTGCCTCGCAAAACAATCAAGAAGAAGTGCAAAAAGCGTATGTAAAACCTCTATTGCTATTATTAGTGCTTTTTGTCTTGATGATGCTTACATTAAACAGCACTACTGACAGCCCAGAAGGTTACCAGTAACTCCTGTAAGCATGCGTAGCAGTGTTGAAGACTTTGTTATTCAGGGTATGGTACAGTGGAGTCCAGTTAACACGAACTCGCTTAACACGAATTTCCGGTTAACACGAACCGTTTTTGCATTCCCGGCCGACGGCCTTCTTATTCTGTATTAAAATTTAACTGATAACACGAAATGCTTAACACAAAATTTCGCTTAACACAAAATTTCGCTTAACACGAAGCTGTTTTCAGTTCCCAACCAGAGCAATTTCACTATTATTCACCTGTTTAACACGAACACAGATTCCAGTCTCAAACACCGAAAACCAGTTCATGAAAGGGGCACTGCACGTGTCGCTCTCGTGCTGTAGTACACATGACACAGATTAGAATGAACTCTAGCCTGTGATTGGCTGAATAGCCTTCAGTTGTTGTAATCCGTCTTCTCATTGGCTAGAGTTTCTGAACTGTATTCATGCATCATTCGTGTACCAACACACTCCCTCACTTCAGTTAACCACCGATCGTGGCTACCCCCAAGGTAAAACAGAAGTCGATTACGCTTGAAGTGAAAAAACAAGATTAATGAGATCCACGATTGTCTCTCTACCAGGCTGTCAATAACGCAAGACAGACTTTGATCATGGCGTTTTTTAAATGACTTTGACCGTGTTGTTTTTACCGATGCGAGATTGTACTTCAGCCTGTGTTGCTTTTACTTTAATATGGATTTTACCTGATGGATTTTACATTAAATACGTGAGCTGTACACGTCTCCTTGTGTTTTCCTAGCGAGCTGAAGGTAAGGTAAGCATATTTAGTACGATAATGTGCACTTTTAACCTCGTACTCATTCATGCACGCATCTCTTACACACTTTTTCCTTGCTGGGAGGGCCATGATCAATTTTTAGGCCATATTGGTTAACACGAAATACGTTTAACACAAAGTGATTTTCTGTGTCCCCAGAAATTCATGTTAAGCGGACTCCACTGTAGTTGGCTGTTTCACATTTACATTTGCTGTGTCATGACTTGAAGTGATACAGTAGTATTTTTTGTGTAAAATTACAGCTCTTAGAAGAGAGAATACAGCATTCAGGGAGGATCAAATCCACTTGCCCGTTGCCAGATGTGAGTAGATTTCTTGTCGGATGAGTATCAAGGCTTTGGGAGCCCAAATGATGAGTGCAAATTTCAAAATACACACACAGACAAAATTGTTTGGGTTACTGCAGAAAATTTGAGCTCCTAGATTTATCTTGGATGGTAGTCCAAATGGCTAGTGGCGTCCTAGAACATTTGGTCTTCCTTGAGCATTAGTGTAACAGTACATCCACGCAAACCATCAGACGTGGAGTAGGCTGTTAGATTGGATCATCTATAGTTGTTTAAATTTAGTGCCAGATATGAGCTAAATTAACATCTGGGTCACTTGCCAGGCTGTTCTTTTAACAATCATGTTTTTTAAAAAATCTCCCACAGCTGTTGCATCGCAGTAGGCTTTTTGTTAACATAAAATTCTCTGTATTTGATGGATCGATCTTGAGAAGGCATATGACACTACCTGGAAGTATGGCATAATGTCTGACTTGTTGGACATGGGTTTTAAAGGGCACCTGCCCGTTTTTATTCACAATTTTTTGACTAACCGGTCGTTCCATGTCCGTGTGGGCTCCACCCTCTCCGACTCCTTTGAACAGGAGATGGGTGTCCCACAGGGCAGCATTCTATCTCCTGTTTTATTTAGTATTAAAATGAATAACATTGTAAAGACCGTCAAGGATGATTCTGAATGCTCTTTGTTTGTTGACGACTTTGCTTTGTGCGCACGTGGTCGAGGACTTGCGTCCCTTGAGAGGCGCTTGCAGCTGTGCGTTGATCGCATCCAGAGGTGGGTGTCTCTCAATGGATTCAAGTTCTCGCCCTCCAAGACTGTCTGTGTGCATTTTACTAACCCGACGAAATTTTTTCCAGAACCTAGCCTGAGCATTGCTGGAGTGCCAATTAAGGTGGCCGAGGAGGCAAAGTTTCTGGGGGTCATTTTTGACAAAAGACTTACCTTCCGCAACCATATTAATTACCTTAGAACCTCTTGTCAGAAGGCTCTCGACATTCTTCGTGTCGTCGGTCGTACTGACTGGGGTGTGGACCGTACTGTCTTTCTTCGTCTGTACTGGGCCCTTGTTCGGTCCAAACTGGATTACGGCTCTGTGGTGTATGGCTCAGCTTCCGTCTGTGCTACAGCGTCTGAACACAATTCACCATCAGGGTCTGCGGATATGTCTTGGGGCCTTCAGGACGTCTCCAGTTCCTAGTCTGTATGCCGAGGCAGGGGAGCCTTCTCTCAAGCTCCGCCGCATCCGCCTCGTGCTCAGCTACGTTCTGAAACTGAAGGCCCATCCAGACAATCCTGCCTATGATTGTGTTTTTAAACCATCGTTTGCAGAGATTTACGATACCCATCCGGGAGCTGTCCGTCCACTTTCTTTCCGTGTCCGACCTCATCTGCAGGTGGCCGGATTGAACCTGGACAGAGTTTCGGAATCCCTGCAACACATCACTCCACCTTGGCTCTTACCAGTTCCTGACATCTTGCTGGACTTGACTGCCCACAAGAAGGACTCTACTCCACCAGCCATATACCAACAGAGCCTCGATGAACTGCTTTCAATTTTTCCTGGCTATTGTCGTATCTATACCGATGGGTCATAGTCTGAGGATGGGAGAGTGGCTGCGGCCGCAGTGTCCTCTCGCCATCCTAGACGCCCATTTAAGCACCGCCTCCCAGACCACTCATCTGTATTTAGTGCGGAACTGCAGGCGGTTCTGCTGGCACTCAGGCATGCTTATCGATCTAGAGAAAGGAACTTCCTGATTCTGTCTGACTCTCTTTCTGCCCTGCAGGCCCTTCAGGGCACGGGAAATGACCACCCACTGCTGGTGCAGATCAGAGAGCTCCACGCGGACTTGATGAAGGAATATTATGACATCATTTTTATTTGGGTGCCAGGGCATGTGGGCATCGAAGGCAACAGGATCGCAGATTCTGCTGCCAACGATGCCCGCAATGACCCTGTCCCTGACACACGGACTGTTTATAGTGATTTTAGACATGTGGCTAGTGCGTACATAGCCCGTGAGTGGCAGTCTCGGCGTTAAACCCAAATAACTAACTGTATTTGATGGACAAATTTTGAAAGGGACAGAAAAAAAATGGAAGGCTTTCCGTCCCTGGGATGGACAAATCTTAAGAAAAAAATGAACTTATCCCTGCTGTGTTTCAAGTACACGACAGGCTGCAGAGCACGTTAAATGGATTTTTTGCCATGCTGTTCATGCCCATGATGGACAGTTTTAGATGCTAACAAAAAGCCCAACACACAGTTATGAAAGTCAATGTCAGATGTTAATGAGTTGACCCTTTGCCTGTCGGTAGCACTTTTGTTTCCTCAAAAACATTACCGATGACATTACTATTAGGAAACGTACACTTAGCTTAACAATTTCAGCCTAAAAATCCGTTGTGTACATACACAACCAGGTAGGCGACTCAAGGGCGCCATAACCAGGTACCCTGAGTAGTCTCCCGTCCCTTCCTATCTGGTCACGTGCCCAGTGGTATCATGCCAGTCTGTTCGCTTAGCGTACCGCCAACGGTTGTGTTCAAGCCTACTGGACGTTTCAGCTGTGTACGGTTGTAACCGGTCGTACCTTGGAGTTCCGGGATCTCCTTGGATAACTGTGCTTGCCTTTTATTACCTTCGTTTCTTGGATTACAAGTGGGCGCTGGTGCTTCGGTCAGGATTATTGTGGCACTGGGGCTTCTCCTCTGTGCCCGTTTGATTCCTTACAGCCTTCGTGGCAGGTTACTTGCCAACCTCGCAGCCAGGGCAAGGTAAGGTCTCGGTGGTTGCCCTCGAACAGCGCTCCGGCGGCACTGGCCGTGAGTTTGCACTATGTCAGAGTCATGCTTCGTCCGCGTGGGCGCTCGTTTTGCGTGGCCTGGAGGCGCCTCGCCCGGTCGCCTCTCACGCTTGCTATGTGTTGCAGTTACCGTGTACGCACCGTGACAGGTTCCTCGCGGCCATGGCAAGGTAAGGTCTCGGTTGTTGCCCTCGACCAGTGCTCGGTGCGGCAGCATTGGCCGTGAGTCTGCACTACGTCAGGGTCATGCTTGTACGTGTGGGCACTCGTTTTGCGTGGCCTCGAAGCGCCACGCCTGGTCGCCTCTCACATTTGCTATGTGTTGCAGTTACCATGTACGCACCGTGACAGGTTTCTCGCGGCCATGGCAAGGTAAGGTCTCGGTTGTTGCCCTCGACCGGTGCTCCAGGGCGGCGGCACCGGCCGTGGAATTTGCACTACATCAGTGTCATGCTTTGTTCGCGTGTGCGCTCATTTTGCGTGGCCTCAAGGTGCCACGCCCGGTCGCCTCTCACGTTTGCTATGTGTTGCAGTTACCACGTTCGCACCGGCATGCGGTGTGGGGACTTCCAATGGCCGAGCGACATACATGCGGTATGCTCCCCCTGTTCTGGCTGTGCCTCTGGTCACGCCTGCAACACCTGCGTCTCCTGGGTGGAAGAGCAATGGTCATAGCTCGGGGGGTTTTAGCGGCGCGAGCCCACTGGGCACCGGCCTCCACGTGGTGTGGGTGGGTAGTCTCCTCAGTCCCTGACTGAGTGGGCTAGCAGAGGGGTGCCATCTTTGTCCAGGATTAGGACTTGATGTCAGCAGATATGTTGTTCAGTCTTTTTCACTGGTCCGGTTTTTAAGGAGCTGTGCTTACCCAGGCCCTACCATGTTGGATTGGTCCTTGAAAATACGCGTGAGCTTTTGGTCCTTTGGATCCCAAGTGTTTGCCCTGCTTGGAGACCCGTGTCGGGGGAGAAGAGGATCCTGGTGGCTGAAACACTCCACTTTGGCCTTGACTTCTGCCTAAATGGGAGGCTAGTCGTACCGGCCTAGTCAATCGGCTCTTGTCACGTCGAGCCCTATCTCCCTGTTGACATGCAGGTTGTTATACGGAGCACCATGCTATAGCCTCTGATGCTGACTAGGTGCTTTACGCCAGTATTCCCCTGCATTCAACAGTGTGATAGAAGGCGGTGGCTCAAACGGTTCAATCGGGCTTACCCCCTTGAGTATATCTTTCAGGCAGTCTCCATTGTGCGTCGGCTGGAGACTCGCCGACAATTGCACTTTCCCTTGTTGGGCTCGGTGGCGGGCGGGGACCCCCAGGGGATGAATATCTATCATACTATAGTATGGAAAATATCAAAAAAACAAAACTGGCACCAAAGCGGCACATAGCCGCCGACATTGTCATTGAGAACGATAGTGACTCTGACTGTGAGGAAGCGACGCCTCATGCGTCGTCCGCCTGGCCTCACTTTCTCATTATCCACAGCAAAGTTAAAGAGAAGCCTGTTTCCAAGCTGCACCCTTTCCTGGTAGGGGAGACCCTCAGGAGCCGTGTTGGCAGGCCTGAGGCCCAGCGCCTCAGGTCTGGTGACTTGCTGGTAGAGTGCCGTACCCGGGCACACTCCAATGGGCTACTGAGGCTCTCCTCCATCGGAGACACTCCAGTGGAGGTCACTCCCCACAAAACAATGAATTCCTCTAGAGGAGTGATTAAAGATCAAGCACTGGCCGAACTGTCTGAAGATGAACTTGTACGGAACCTTAAGTCACAGGGGGTGACCTACGTCAGGCGCTTCATTTCCAAACGAGGTGGTAGGGAGATCCGTCTCCCTACCATCATCCTGACGTTTGGCACCCCCACAGCTCCTACTACCATCTGGGGAGGTTACTACTCCCTAAAAGTGAAAAAGTACGTCCCTCTCCCCCTCCGGTGCTTTAAGTGCCAAAAGTATGGCCATGGGCAGAAGACATGCCGCCAGGCAGAGGCTCTATGCGCCCATTGCACTAAGCTCGGACACTCTGCTGAGTCCTGCACAGCCATCCCCCTGTGTGTGAATTGCCAGGGGGCGCATATGGCTTCGGACAAGAAGTGCCCTCATTGGATCTCCGAGTGCAGGATTCAGCAGGTGCGTGTGGAGAAGGGGCTGTCCCAGGGAACGCAGAGGGCGGACACTACCGGTCCGGTGGCACCGCCTTCTGCTGCCCCTAAGCCTCAGCCCCCACCCAAACCTGCTAGTTTGTCAACGCCAAAGGCTTCTGGCTCTGGTCAGCCTTCTAAGGCCACTAACTCTAGTGGCAGGAACGCTGCCCAGGACCAGAAGTCTAAGAAATCTATGGGACCGCCGTGCGCACGGGCCCAGAAGGGGAACACTGATGTCCCCCTTCAAAACAAATATGCTGCATTGGAGGAGCAGATGGAAGGAGTGGAAGTTGTCGTTGCCGATGCTGCGGCAGCTGCACCCCCTTCATCTCCTAAGAACCAGAGGAGGCCCGGGAGCCGGCACCCCTCTGTTTCTCCAACTCCTTCCAAGGCAAAGGAAAAAGGGGGGGAAAACTCCGCACCCCCAGATAAGACATAATCATGGACTCTCTGCTTCAGTGGAATTGTCGTGGTTTTCAAGCTTTGAGGAATTACGTCTTTTAGTCAAGTGCTATAACCCCTCAGTAATATCTCTTCAGGAGACTTACCTAAAGACTTCTGACCCTGTGTCCTTTAATGGTTTTAACATTATACATAAAGGCTCTGATTCGGAGAGGCGCTCGGGCGGAGTGGCTCTTCTCATTAGTAGCCAAATTTTATGTATCCCCGTTAGCATCGACACCTGTCTTCAGGCTGTCGCAGCTTGGGTTACCTTGAAGAAGACCATAACCATTTGCAGGCCTGCCTACCGTTCCGGAATTTCCGGATTTGTCCCGGATATAAATAAATATTACAATTGGTTACGGAAAATACGGAAGGTTTTTTCGCGTTCCGGAAATTTAAAAAAATTCTGGAACACACTTTTTAAGCGTGCGTGTCGGGGGAAAAAAAAAAAGACAAATGACGCGCGGTTTCAGTTCCGACAGTGGCCGAAGTCACAGCACACGATGATGACGCTGCCTTCCGAGCGTTGCCGAACAGCTGTTTGAGCCGCACTGCGCATGGGCATAGAAACTCATTCGAATCGAAAATGGCGTCAAAACGTAAGGTGCACGAGACTGATGATGAATTTTCCGATGAAAGTGAATCCAAATCCGCTGGTGCCGGTGGTAAAAAGTCTACAAAGCGTCTGCAGCCTTACAGGGAGCAATACACCGAAAGATATCCGTGTATCAAACGTGGAAGTGTGGAATACAAGGTGTTTTGCACAATATGTGCCAGTGAATTCGGCTGCATGTACGGTGGTATGGATGACGTGAACCGGCATGTCGAGGGAAAGAAGCATTTGAAAAAAGAAGCGAGCTTGGAAAGTCTAAAAAAACTTGACAAAACAAACCAAAAGTTGACTAGTTATTTTCCAAGTCAAGCGTCAAGTCAAGTTTCTAACCATGATTTGGACGTAATAAGAGCTGAAACCATGATGGTGGATCTTGTGGTCGAGCTAAATTTGCCGATGGTGTCATTGGACAAATTTAACAGAGGTTTCAAGCAAATGTTCCCAGACTCCAAAATTGCTAAAGACTACAAATGTGCGCGGAGCAACGGGACCGCAATAGTCAAAGAAATGTCAGCAAAAATAACTTTGTCCCTCGGAGAAAGAATGAAGCGTCTGCCATTCACGATCTCCACTGATGGAAGTAATGACAAAGGCGGTGCTAAATTACTTCCATTGGTTGTGCGGACTGTTGACCCTGACACAATGGAGGTTCGATCAGATGCGCTTTCTGTTCCTTCCATCGAGGGCTCAGCATATGATATGCAGTATTTACCTGCCACCATCCCTGCGGGTCTGTAGTAATGATTTTTTAAATTTAGTAGATCAACTGCCCCCTCCCTTTATTCTCATGGGGGATTTTAACGGTCACCTCACCTTTGGGGTAGTGACCACTATGATGGCAGAGGTCAGATGTTAGAAGATGTTTTTTCTCAACTTAACCTATGTGTCTTTAACGATGGCTCACCTACATACTCTAGCTCAGGTTCAGGATCTAGTTCTGTTCTAGACCTCACTGTGTGTGATCCTTCTCTCATGCTGGACTTTGACTAGAAGGTTCACGACGGCCTGTGTGGTAGTGACCACTTCCCAGTAGTCCTGTCATCGGTCAGCTGTGAGGAGGATCCGCCGGTGGGGCGCTGGAATCTCAAGAAAGCTAACTGGCCTCTGTTCGCCTCCCTCTGTCAGTCTCGTATTACAGAGGAGGTGGTCATGTCAGCTGAAGAACCTGTTTCATGTGGCTAGTGCGTACATAGCCCGTGAGTGGCAGTCCGAGTGGGACAAAGAGGAAGCTAACAAGCTGCATGAAGCCCTTCCTAAGTTGTCCGATGGTCTACCTTATCGCTGCGGTAGCCGCCGTGAGGAGACTGTCCTGGCTCGGCTCCACATTGGCCACATGTATGTTACGCACTCTTATTTACTTAAACAGGAGGAGCGTCCATGGTGTTATGCCTGCGACGAGCAGTACTCTGTTCAACACTTTTTGTTGTCTTGTGCTGATCTAATCGACACAAGGTATAAACATTTCACGGCAGACTCCTTGAAGGTTTTGTACCCCCGGACAAGATCTTCAGTTTTCTGAGGGAGTGCCATATTTTTAATAAGATTTGAGCATTTATAGATTATGATGTTTCTATTATTTTGACCTTTTTGAGAGTCTTTCGACGTTTTCTTTAAAGACCTGTGCGACATTTTAGCCTGACATATTTTTAAGTTATATTTACATCATGTCTAAAGACCTTTCTTTTAGTCTGGCTGACCAGATTTGTACCCTTCCCGCCGTGAGATGGCCTTAGTTGCCTGCTCAGCGTTAAACCCAAATAACTAACTTTAGCGGCGCGACCGTCCTACGTCATCCTGAGACCATCCACCCACTCCCACACCCTCTGCTGCCTCAGTGGAAAGGACTAGGCGCACCCGCTTTGATGTTGGGGGATTGACTACCCACCGGGCCCCGCCACAGTCTGCAGGTCTCTAGACAGTGCCCTTGTGCGCCCACTCCCCGGAACCTGGCCCACAGCAAACTTGTTCGCCCCGCCTTGCGGCCCGAGTTCTCTCGGGCTCAGGCGCGGCTTCGTGGAATTGGCAGCCCCACTCCTCGGAACCAATTCGGCAGCTACGCCGATCGCCCCCCTCCACTGTGAGTGACACGCGCCTCCAGCTAGACGAGGCTACTGGACTTTGTGCGCCCACTCCTCAGAGCCTGGCCTACAGCGAACTTGTTTGCGCTGCCTTGCGGCCCGAGTTCTCTTGGGCTCCGATGCGGTTACTCGGAATCGGCCCACCCGCTCCTCGGAACCAGCCCAGCAGTGACGTCGATCGTCCCGCTCCATGGTGAGTGACAAGCGCCAGTGGACGCGGTTACTGACCCTCTGTGCGCCCGTTTCTCAGAGCCCGGCACACAGCAACTTGTTCGCCCTGCCTTGCGGCCCGAGTTCTCCTGGGCTCTGACATGGTTACTTGGAATCGACGTAGATCGGCTCGCTCCAAGGTGAGTGACAAGCGCCCCCCCACCGGACGCGGCCACTGGACCTGGTGCGCCCGCTCCTCAGAGCCTAGCCCACAGCGAACTTGTTCGCCACGCCTTGCGGCCCATTGCTTTGGGCTCCGACGTGGTTACTCGGAAGGATGGCGCTAGGATTCCGGGCTACCCTCCGCTGCCCATCTACGCGCGCACCTGCGGGCCCGGACCTTTCGCTCACAGGCGCCTTACGCCTCAGCACCACGGGACCCAGGTGTTCGGTGAGACGGCCGACACAGTTCCCAGCCTGGCACCGCCTCCTTCTCTCGTCTGACTGCTTCGCATTCCTCGAGGGCTCTACCGACCCTGCGCTCGCCCCGACGTGCATCGCCGGTCCGTGTCCCCCGATGACGACAAAGCCCTCGGCTGTTTACCAGAGGACTCCGTCTCGGTCCTCCTCAGAGATGACAGTCGCCCAGCCTCTCCTGGCTTGCGCTCTCTTGGTAGCCCCTCGTCAGCAGCCATCTTGGCTCCTTGGATGGAGACTATCCAGTCCCTCGACGAGACCACGGGACTGATCGCTCCTTGTCTTCCCCATAGGACTGCCCTCCATTCCCCCCCCCCTCCCCCCCCCCCTCGCTCAGAGGAAGGCATTGGCCCTGGTCCCTGGTGGATGCCTCCTGACACTCACTCCAGGCGGTTCAAGTCCCTTCCCCAGCCCCTGGTTCCGGGACCTTGGCGAGGCGTTTCCGCGCTCTGGCAGCAGAGCTCTTTGAGCGACGCTGGCTTCTTCTCTGACTCCTAGTGCCCGTCGGACTTGGCCAGCGCCGTCTGCCAACGCTCATACGCTGGTCCCCCTCGGGCCTTCGCGCGCCCCTCCCAGCAGTGGTTACCCCGGCGCAGTGGCAAGCGGGCGGCTCTCCAGCTTCGCGCCGCCACACCCCCCGTGGCTTGGATGGTACCATGACCCTCTGACACTACGCCCTGGCCTGTGTGGAATTTGGAGCTGTTCGCGCAAGCTGTCATCCGGCCCGTCGAGGACACCGGGCTGCATTCCACGCCTCCGCCGACATCATGGCCTCTGCCTCCAACTGCAACCTGATGTGTCATGATGCTGTCCTCCATTCCTGCCACGACCTCCCCTCCGTGGTAAAGACACATCTCCGACAGACCCTGCGCAGCCCCACGCCCCTTCGGTCCTACCTTGCAGACGGTGACAGACTCGACAAGGACCCCTGGCCCAGCCGCTCTCCGCCGCGACGCATGGTGCTTGCTACTCCCAGACGACCCTTGGGTCTGCTTCACCAGCTCCGAGGGCCTCCTCCGCCGCTGCGGCGCTCTCTCCTGTGGACCGCTGTCCCGACAGATCAGTGCAGAACCGATGCTCTTCACGACTAGGTCGCCGCCCTGCTGCAGAAGGCCGCCATGGAGGTGGTCGCACGACATGGTTCCCCAGCCTTCTACACCTGTCTCTTTGTGGTCTCCAAGCCCGGCGCCGAGTAGCATCCCGTCATCGTCCTCTCGCGCTGAACAAGTACGTCACCGCGTCTACGTTCCGCTTGGGGAGGGCCAGAGCCTTGCGGTTGGCGGTACAGGCCATGGACTTCGCCGTCAGCCTGGACCTGTCCAACGCTTTCCTGCATGGCCCCATGCACCCTGCTTCTCGACGTTTCCAGCCCTTCGCGCTCGGCGGCGGCACAGAGAGCGCTGATGGGCTGGGAGCCTGTTGGCCCAAGAATTATCACAGCAGCCTTTAGAACCAAGAAAAAGATCAAGCTGAACGTCATCCAGTGTTATGCGCCCACTAATGACAGTGACGAGGAAGAGAAACAAGAATTCTATGACCGACTCCAGAGTGCTGTGGACAAATGTGTGGAGCGAGACATCACCATCGTCATGGGCGATTTTAATGCCAAAATAGGGGAGGACAACACCGGATATGAAGAGGCGATGGGGAGACAGGGAATAGGGGAGATGAGTGAGAATGGGGAGAGGTTTGTAGACTTTTGTGCTCTAAACAGACTTGTCATTGGAGGCAGCATCTTCCCACACAGAAGAATACACAAAGCAACTTGGGTCTCACCTGACCATACTACAGAGAACCAAATAGACCATATCTGCATTAGCAAGAAATAAGATCCCTTCAAGATGTTCGAGTGAGGAGGGGAGCAGATGTCGCCTCACACCACCATCTGCTTACCTTAAGAATAAAGCTCAAGTTAAAGAAAAGCTGCACAGAGACAACAAGAAGACAGCGCTATAATGTAGGCCTCCTGAGAGAGACTGGAGTGAGAGAAGAGTTCAAACTGGTGCTGCCCAACTGGTTTCAAGCGCTACAGGAGCTAGTAAATGAGGAGGCGGTCACCACAGAGCAGCAGTGGAAGGCAGTTAGAGAGGCGCTGAAGTCAAACTGCAAAGACACTGTAGGGTTCAGGAAACACCATCACAAGGACTGGCTGTCGGCACAGACCTTGAAGAAGATAGAAGTGAGGAAGCAGAAGAAAGCAGTTGTCAACAACAGTCGCACGAGAGCAGCCAAAGCAAGGGCACAGGAGCAATACTCGGAAGCCAACCGCGAGGTGAAGAAGAGTATCAGGCCAGACAAGAGGGCCTACACAGACAAACCTGGCATCAGAGGCAGAAAAGGCAGCAGGCAGCGGCAACATGAAACAGCTCTACGACATTACCAGAAGATTGTCGGGCAAGTATGGCCATACAGAAAGACCAGTAAAAGACAAAGAAGGCAAGCCTATTGCAGACAGAGCAGACCAACTCGACAGATGGGCCGAGTATATTGAAGAGTTACTGAACAGACCCAGCCCACCCGACCCTCCAGACATCCAGCCAGCAGAGACCGACCTACCCATCAGCTGTGACAGACCCAGCCGGGAAGAGATTAGAAGAGCAGTGGCATTTTTGAAGAACGGAAAAGCAGCAGGGCCAGATGACATCCCAGCGGAGTCTCTAAAAGCAGACCTAGAGACAACAGTAGAGATGCTGTACCCACTGTTTGGAAAGATCTGGGAAGAGGAGGTGATGCCGGCTGACTGGAAGGAGGGGTACCTAATCAAGCTTCCCAAGAAAGGCGACCTCAGCAAGTGTTCCAACTACAGAGGAATCACCTTGCTGTCAGTACCAGGAAAGGTCTTCAACAGGATCATCCTGGAGAGAATGGAGAGGTCCGTTGACCCCCAGCTGAGAGACCAGCAAGCAGGATTCAGGAAAAACCGATCATGTACAGACCAGATCGCCACTCTCCGCATCATCGTGGAACAGTCTCTGGGGTGGAGCTCCCCGCTGTACGTCAACTTTGTGGATTACGAGAAAGCATTTGACAGCGTGGACCGAGAGACTCTGTGGAAACTCCTACGACACTATGGTGTACCCACAAAGCTCGTCCGCCTGATCAAGAGCAGCTACGATGGCATGACATGTCGCGTGATCCACGAAGGGCAGTTCACCAGGGAGCTCCAGGTCAGAACCAGTGTCAGGCAGGGGTGTTTGCTGTCTCTGTTCCTCTTCCATGGCCATGGACTGGGTCATGAAGAGGACCACAGAGCACAGACGAAGTGGAATACAGTGGACACTGTGGACACAGCTTGACGACCTCGATTTTGCAGACGACTTGGCTTTACTGTCCCACACTCATCAACAAATGCACGACAAGACCACGAGGCTTGCTGACATCTCATCCGAAGTGGGCCTCACCATCCACAAACAGAAAACAAAGACAATGAGGCTGAACGCAACCAGGGAAGAACCAGTCTTGCTTGCTGGCACCCCGTTGGAGGAGGTGGATTCCTTCACCTATCTCAGGAGCATCATAGACAAAAAAAAAAGGCAGCACTGATGCAGATGTCAGAGCACGAATCGGTAAAGCCAGAGCAGCCTTTCTCCAAATGAAAAAAGTGTGGAGTTCCAGAGAGATATCACAACACACCAAAGTCCGGATTTTCAACTCCAACGTAAAAGCAGTTCTCCTATATGGAACAGAGACTTGGAGATTGACAAAAACCACAGTCAACAGAGTACAGACCTTCATAAACAGTTACCTTAGAAGAATTTTGAAAATCCACTGGCCAGAGAAGATCAGCAATGTCAGACTCTGGGAGAGAACAGAGCAGATAACAGCAGACAATGAAATTGGGCGAAGAAGATGGGGATGGATTGGTCACAGTCTGAGAAAGCCAGCTTCCAGTATCACTAGGCAGGCATTGTCATAGAACCCCCAGGGAAAGAGGAAAAGAGGCAGGCCGAGAAACACCTGGCGTCGAGACCTCCAAGCAGACATTAAGAGACTGGGAACCACCTGGAGTAAAATCGAAGGAGAAGTACAAGACAGGAGTTGCTGGAGGTCTCTCGTCGACGGCCTATACCCGGGGAGGGGTGACAGGCGTAAGTAAGTAAGCGCTCAGTGGCGTGGTCTACCAGTGTCGGGCGCGGTCTGCGGCCTCTACCTCAGCCCATACATGCTCACTCGCATCATGGACACCGTCGTCGCCAAGGCCAGATTGGCTTCCTCAAGCCCCAGCTCAAACTACTGTGACGATCTGCTCCTGCGCAACCAGTCGGAGTCCACCTTGGAGAAGGACAGAGATGCGCTGCTCGATCTACCCAATCGGCTCGGCTTCCCAGTCAACTTCGGCAAGTCGGACCTCGCACCCTTCCACTGCTGGTATGCTTGGGGATGGAATTCTGGCTGACCGCAACAAGGTGGGTCTTCCGGAGCCTCGGTTCCAGACATTGGCGACCTTAGTCTGCCGGGTGTCTCAAGCGGACGCAGTTCCCTCCAGAGTCGGGCTACAGCTCCTGGGCCTGATGACCGCGGTGGCGGACATCTTACCTCTCGGCCAGCTTCCGGGATCTTGGCGACCACTTCGACTGCTTCGGCTTCGCCCCTGGTGCCTGTCCTCTGATGACCTCGCAACCCTGGGGCCGGTTTTCCCTATGCTCCGCCCTCATCTCCCTGCTGGACGGATGCCGTGGGGCTCGAATCAGTGGTACCCCTCGCCTCTACGTCTCCCACAGTTGTCTCTCTCTGCGTGGATGCAAGCATCGCCGGATGGAACGTGCACCTTCTACCAATGTTCATCATGGCTTCCTGCTGCTGACCTTTGGACCTCGTGGACAGGCACTTCAACTGGCTGGAGCTGGTGGTGGTTTGGCGAGCCCTCATCGCGTGGGAGACACGCCTCCGACAGCAGGAGCTCCTCGTCCTCTCCGACAACTTAACAGTGGTCTCCTACATCCAGAAGCAGGGCGGGACACGCTCCCCCTCCATCTGCATCCTCCTGTACAAGGTCCTCCAGTGCTGCGAAGATCGCGGCATATCTCTCCGAGCGCGACACATCCCTGGCCACGTGAATGTCCTAGCCGACTCCCTCTTGCGTTGTGGCCAGCTTCTCCACACCGAGTGGGCACTCCGCTCGGGTATCTTTCGGATGATCTGCGCACAGTGGGAGACACCCATGATCGACCTCTTCACGATGAGGTGGGATCGCCAGCTCCCCCTCTTGTCTCCTCCATTCCAGACCCCCTCACCTGGGCAGTCGACGCGCTCTCCATCTCCTGGAAGGGCCTCATCGCGGATGCTTATCCGCCCACAGTGCTAGTCCCTAAGGTCCTTCTCAAGCTCAAGGGTTGCAACGCGGAGCTGTTACTGGTGGCCCCGTTCTGCTGGACCAAGTTGTGGACCACCAACCTCCTGAGCCTCACCACGGCCCCCCACCCCCGTGGCTCCCCACCCCGCACACAATGCTCAAGCAACCCCGACAGACGCTGTACTACCTGTGCCCGAGCGACTTCTCCTACACGCCTGGAGATTGTGCGGCGCACCTTCGCTGCTAGAGGTTCTCAAGTGCAGCGGTGGACGATATCACTACAGCCCGCAGGCCTTCGACCAGACGTGTCTATGTGGGAAAGTGGCAAGTCCTTCGGTCCTGGTGCGGTGACCAGTACCTCTCCCCCACAGATCTGACTATCCCCCCAACTGGCCGAGTTCTTCCTCTTGCTCTTCATCGAGCAGAACTTGGCGCCGATCACCATCAGAGGTTACCTGGCCATGATAGCGGACACCTATCGCCACCTGGGCCGCCCGGACCCGGGCGCTTCCAAGGACCTCGCCGACCTTATGGCACTCTTCGGTCTCCAGTGGCCTGCCCCCTGCTCACTGATTCCACGCTGGGACCTACTCTGGGATGTGGCTCAATTCGGACCGCTTCGAACCGCTCCCCTTGGCTCGCTTCGCGGACGTGACCCAGAAGACCTGTTTCCTCCTGGCCCTCGCCACGGCTTCCAGGGTGGGCGAGCTGCATGCGCTCTCTGCGCGCCCTGCCTGCCTACAGTTCAGAACGGGTGGCTCTGTGCAGCTCCTGACCAACCCGTCATTCCTGGCCAAGACTCAGTCTCCATTAACCGCGCCCCAGGTGATCACCATACGGCGCTGAAGGGGTTACACCTACCCCGCTAGACCAGACAGCAGGACCCGGTGAGGGCTTTACGGGGGTACCTGCGCCAATCCGAACCTGGCCTCTGTCTGCCTTTGTCCCCAGGAAGACCAGACATCTCGGCCCAGACGATATCTTCATGGCTCCACTGGGTTATCCGGTCCGCCTACCTGGACCTCTCCCCAGAGGGCGCTAGGAGGCTGAAGATCAGGGCGCACGAGGTTAGAGCCATGGCCACAAGCGTTGCCTTCGACCGCAACTGCGCCGTCAAGACATTGTGGCGGTCGTGGGCTAGCGGGCAGAATGTTTTCGCCTGATGCTGCCGCAGTGACCTCTCAGGCCAGCGGAAGACCCTAGCCCTGGCGGGGGACATCGCCGCGGTGCAACACTCCCTCCCGGCGCCAAAGCTTAGCTGAAATTGTCGGGAGTTTGCCCCGGGGTGGGCGGGTCTGATGAGCCCGTATACAGGGGGTGAGATTCTGGGCGGCACCCACCTCCTCTTCACTATTCTTCCTAATAGTAATGTCATCGGTAATGTTTTTGAGGAAACAAATGAATTTTTCTCTAAAATGTATTTTTTCGAAAAATACTTACCGATGACATTACTCGGAGGACCCTCCCGCCTACCCTGCTTGCCGCCAGTAAGCTAAGCATTCACACTGGTGTGATACCACTGGGCACGTGATCGGATAGGGAGGGACGGGAGACTACGCAGGGTACCTGGTTACGGTGCCCTCGAGGCGCCTCCCTAGTTGTGTATGTACACAACGGATTTTTAGGCTGAAATTGGTAAGCTAAGTGTATGTTTCCTAATAGTAATGTCATCGGTAAGTATTTTTCGAAAAAATACATTTTAGAGAAAAATTCATTTTGTCATGACAAAAAAACGCTTGACAGTCAAAGGGTTAATTGCTCTTGGGCTGTGTTATTGTGTTAAGACTTTCTTATCTATTTCTACAGCTTGCAAATACTACAAAGGTGCCTGGGCACCTTGCAATGAGGCCACCAACATGAAAGAACGACAGCTGACATTGAAGAAGGGTGACCCCAGCGTTTGCAATGCCACCATGACTATTTCCAAACCTTGCCGACGTAGAGATGCATTTACAGCTGCAAAGACAAGTCGTAGGTTTTAGAGTTTTGTTTTTTGCATTCCATTTAGATGATCAGTGTATGACCCTACCCAATGACCAAAGTTTCAGTACACCCTACCCAATCACCAAAGTTCCAGTACAGCGGCTCAGTATGGGGTTGGACATAGAAGCTAGTCTGTTAGTTACGTCAGGACACAGTATTTATTAAAGCAGTCTTTTGTCTGTTTTATATTCTGCTGTGAGGCACAATAAACCGATTATGACAGTGCAAGGGCAGTGAGCTTTGTGCCTGTAGGCGCTTTATGCCTCTAAGCACCAAGCCATTCTGGCATCACCCTTAATCACTGAATCAGTTGGCATCTTTTGTACAGAGTGCAAGTACAAGGCGTCGGAATGGGGTGAGTGTGATGAGCGAACCAACACTATGAGACGAGTCCTTCAGCTCAAGTCAGGCGACCCTGACCTTTGTCAACAGTCCAAGCAGCTCACACGCAAATGTCGAAAACGTAAGAAAACAATTTAGTGACAACTTCATTGTGTCAATAATTATAATAACTTATAGCTTATAGTCATACCCCATGTATAATGCAAATGATAATTTAAGATAAGAAGAGAAGGTGGTCACAAAACTTTTACATGTTTTATTGGCTAACGTGGAAAGCAAAAGTGAGTATGTTCTGGGCCAGTGATCGGCCGTCCGTGGTAAACTTTAACATGGGCATTTTCTCGGAGACTATTCTAGCCAGTCTTTGAACTTGACCCAAGGATACTTTGTGGCAAGACCTTTCTAAACATACTAATTTCAGTGACCTCTCACAATGGTCAAGGTCACGGGATGAGGAAATAGGTCCAAAATAGCTATAATTTGACATAATTTATGTTTTCTCAAATACTATTCACGACTTTCAACCCAAATTTGGTACAGAGATACCTGGTGGTAAGACCTTTCTATGCATACAATTTGGTTGATCTCTCTGGAAGATCAAGGGTCACAAGACCTCAGGAAATAGGTAAAAAAAATAGCCTATTTTGACAAAAGATGTTTTTTTCTCAAATACTATTCATGACTTCAAGGCTCAGACTTCAAACTTGGCCCAAGGGTATTTTGTGGTAAATGTTTCTAAACATACCAATTTCAGTGATCTCTCACAAAGGTCAAGGTCACAGGGTCCAGAATGGGGTCAAATATAGCCATATTTTGACACAAATTGTTTCTCTTCAAATACTATTACCAACTTCAAATCCAAACTTGGTACAGACATGCCTGATGGTAAGTCTTTTCTATGCATACTAATTTGGATGACCATTCACAAAGTTCAAGGGTCACAGGAGGTCATCAAATCTGTGCAAAATGTCAGTTTTTGATAGTATTATTAGTTTTTATCAAAGTGTTTACCAACTTTTCAGTCAGATTTGGCAAAGAGGGTAGCTGATGATAAGATCTTTCTATGCATACTAATGCAGTGGTCCCCTCGCAAAGGTCAAGGGTCATGGGGGTGGGGAGGGGGGCCTGTCCAGAAATAGGTTCAAAATAGCCATATTTTGACAACTTCAAGCCCAAACTTGGTATGTAGATACCTGATGATAAGGCCTTCTTGATATGCATACTAATTTGGATGACCTCAGAAAAGTCGAGGCTCACAGGAGGTCAGTACGTTGTGTGGAAAATTGTCAGTTTTTGATAGAGTTGCTTAGTTAGTTAACTAGTTATTGGGGTTTAACCCTTTCGGAATACACCAGTGTGTGAAATAAGTGTGACTAAAATGGTTCAAGGATAGTGCCAGAATAGCTTGGCGCCTCTAGGCGCCAAGCTATTCTGGCACCACCCTTGAACTAAAGCCATTGATCTATATCCTTATCTGTAAGTACTATAATGTAGCTTGCATCTGGCAGTGTACAAATTTGAAGCTTTTAGCCTCCGTATGATATGGGTTAATGCTGAGCAGGCGAATCAGGCCGTCTCACGTTTGCAAACTTTTCAATCAAACTTGGCATAAAGGTAGCTGATAACCTTTCTATGCTTTGTTAATTTAGAAGCCTTTCAGTCTCACAAAGGTCATGGATCATGGAGGGTTGATAAGTGTTTTTTTTTTTTTGTAGATCACCAATATGATCTCTCTCGTTTTTTTTATAAATCGACTTTGGTGTTGTTTAATTTATCAGGTCTTACATTGCACTTTATTACATTTGTCTAGTGAAAATGAGCAATGGGATAGTTATGAGTGGGATACATCTGAACAAGTAAGAACACATAGAAACTCTTCACCCAGTGTTATGGCCTCACTCATAACACACTTCTCCCATGTGAATACATTTTACCCTAAATGATGTCACATAGTGTCACTTTGTGCATATACTTTGTAAGGTTTGATGTCATGTTAGTGCTTCTAGAGCAGTCAGTCGGCTGTATTTCAGCATAAATCTAGAGAGACCGAATCTACCTTACATCGGTCTGTCCATGCAAATCTACACAGTGCTACGATTCATCATATCTAGTCATAAGCACATTCGGTGTGAATCATCACAGTATAATTTCCACCAAACATGAATAAACAGGCCTGTATCCAGCCAGTTACGGAAGTCCTGGTGGAATAACGCAGCATGAATCTACACTGAATGGATTAACGCTGTGTTGGTTCATGTAGTTTGGTGGATTTACACCTAAATTCATCAAATTGACCCCTTTAGCATTAGCATTAGTCTGCCTGTCTGCAAGAGTGTCACCACTTATATTTTTTGGCCCTTGTGCTATAGCAAAAGTGAGAATGTATTGGGCCATCAGTCGTCTGTCGGTCATCTTTGGAAAACTTGAACATTGGCATTTTATCAGAGAGACTATGCAAGACACAGACTTGGCCCATAAATACATTGGGACAAGACCTTTCTAATCCTACCAATTTCAGTGACCACTCTCAGCAGTCAAGGTCGCTGGATGTCTAGAAATAGGTTTTTTAAAAAATACCATATTTTGACCAAATTTTTCTCTCAAGTATTATTTTTAACTTCAAACCCAAAATTGGTACAGAGATACCTGATGGTAAGACCTATCTATACATACAAATCTGAGACCCTTCGGAAAGGTCAAGAATCACAAGAGCTCAGGAAATAGGTACAAAAATAGCCATATTTTGACAAAAGATGTTTTTTCTCAAATACTATTCACAACTTTAAACCTAAACTTGGTACAGAGATACCTGATGGTAAGACCTATCTATAATATAGATAGATCTTGACCTTTCCGAGGGCTCATCCAAATTAGTATATATTATATACTAATTTGGCTGAGCCCTCGGAAAGGTCAAGGGTCACAAGAGATCAGCAAATGTGTGTAAAATGCCAATGTTTGATAGAATTGTAATTATTATCAATAGTTTTGCCAAATTTTCAATCAAATTTGGCACACAGGTAGTGTGATGATGATGATAAGACCTTCTTATGCATACTAATTAAATTAGTCGACTCATAACAAAGGTCAAGGGTCATGAGGGTTTGACAGATTTGTGAAAACTGATTAAATTTTGAGATAACATGGATTTTGCTGGTGCAGAAGCCATCCCTTTACTTATTGTCACAAACAGACATGGGACTTTCATGAATTTTTTTGGAAATCCCAATTTTTCTCCTGCATTTTAGTTACTTTTGAGATCAGTGCAAATTCGTTGAGAAAAAGCAAAAACATTTTTTTTATTTTTCTTGAACTCATTGCTTATACTATAAGATGAATGTAGGTGTTTTGTCAAGTTCCCCCACATGAAAATATACTGATTGCGGGTTGCGAGTCCTAGACTCTCTGCTTTCCTAGGATTTGATCTCAACCTGGTCTCATGTCTGCACAAAGGTCACACATGTAGATCGGTCATACACATGAGCCCTAAGGGCTCTGCCTTTCTTGTTTATGTTTTTCTGTAGTCCTAACAGTGGCTTAACGGCTGTCCAAGTGAAATTTTGGACATGATCTATGTAAACCTGCAAAAATGTACCCTGATTGTGCTTCACAGAAACACTGAAACATATGTGTTTGGAAAATTCACACTTTCCATGTTGGATATTCAATAGTTTGGTCTTGCTCAGCGTTTGATCCATGTATAGCCTATCATAGTTTCAGCAGTGCAGGTCAGAAGTCACAGTAAACAGTAATGGTGGCTAAATGCACAAGGTGGTTAACCCATTTAGCCCTGATGCACTACAGTTGGAGATGGATCTACCGTGATAATTCAAAGGTAGTGTCAGATTAGCTTGGTGCCATTAGGCATCAAGCTAATCTGGCTCTACCTTTGAATTATCATGGTCAATCCATCTGCTGCAACTGGTACACAGTCGTTAGGTGACACCTCTGAAATCTCAGAAAGGCAGCTTTGGGTAAAATGGGTTAAAGACAAAGTGAAGGAGATTGATGTGAGAAGGGATAGAATTTCATACTTGTGAAATGCAAAAATGTTCATGTTTTATTGCAAAGAGTGAAAAATATTCTGGGAAATTAGATATTCATAGAAGTAAAACTTGTTTTTGTTGGCACTGTTGCAGTATTTTATTCATCCAGCTTTGCCTTATTTTTCAGCTTGCAAATTCTCCAAAGGTACATGGTCAGATTGTGATGAGAAGACAAAGCTCAAAACTCGGACTGACACACTGTTGAAAGGAAATCCTACGTTGTGTGAAGCAACTCGAGTCATGACTGCAGAGTGTGGTAAAAATAATGGTATGTCATTTAATGTATGTCCAAGTGATGATATCCACATAATTTTATTTTTTTTACTAAATATTTATCCCCCACTCCCAGTGCCTGTATGCCATTTCATTTTATTTTGCTAAAATAGTGCCCACTATCAAAACTAGTCATGCAGAAACGCTATTGGTTCCTAATCAGGTCCAAAAATCAATCGACCAGAATTTTTCTTGTTTGTTTGAGCAGAGTGCAAGTACGAGATTGGTGACTGGGGTGAATGTGATCCGAATACCAAAGCACGAAAGCGTATCAAATGGCTGGTAAAAGGGGACCCACAGCAGTGTCAGAGGGAAATGGTAATCAGCAGGGCCTGCCATAAACCCAATGGAGAAGGTTTGTGCCTGTATTAGGGCCAGTTTTCAAGTAAGAAAGGGTCTCCTCATGATTAGACATTGATTGACTGGAGAGAGAGGGGGAACAGTGGTGGTTTATGAATGAAAAGAGGAAAATATATGAACCAGATGTATACATGGTGGTTATGTTTAGTTTTCACATTTTAACAATTTTTTTTTGTTTTGATGCTCCATTACAGAAGATCAGCTGACTATGATAGTTCAATGGTAGGGCCTAATTAACTTACTTCCTCATGTTCAACCATCTTATTGAAGCGATGTGTACAGTGGAGTCCGCTTAACACGAATTTCTGGGGACACGGAAAATCACTTCGTGTTAACCGTATTTCGTGTTAACCGATATGGCCTCAAAATTTATCACGGCCCTCCCGGCAAAAAAAAAAGTGTGTAAGAGATGCGTGCATGAATGAGTACGAGGTTAAAAGTGCACATTATCGTACTTTGATGTGCATACCTTCAGCTCGCTAGGAAAACACAAGGAAACGTGTTCAGCTCACATATTTAATGTAAAATCCATCAGGTAAAGTCCATAGTAAGTTACAATCCATCAGGTAAAAGCAACACAGGCTGAATTACAATCCCGCATCGGTAAAAGGGTTGTGTTGGTACACGAATGATACAACATGAATACAGTTCAGAAGTGCTAGCCAATGAGAAGACGGATTACAACAGCCGAAGGCTATTCAGCCAATCAGAGACTAGAGTTCGCTCTGATCTGTTATGTGTACTCCACAGCACGAGAGCGACACGTGAATTTGGTTTTCGGTGAATGGAATCTGTGTTCGTGTTAAACAGGTGAATAATAGTGAAATTTCTCTGGTTGGGAACCGAAAACAGCTTCGTGTTAAGCGAAATTTCGTGTTAAGCATTTTGTGTTATCAGTGGAATTTTAATACAGAATAAGAAGGCCGTTGGCCGGGAATGCAAAAACGTTTCGTGTTAACCGGAAATTCGTGTTAAGCGAGTTCGTGTTAACTGGACTCCACTGTACTTCGCTTTAGAATCTTGTATGTATGGTTGATTGAGTTGACTCTTTGGCTGTCAGTAGCACCTTTTGTTGCAATGATTCTTGACAAAAAACACTACCAACAGCCAAAGGGTTTATGAAAGTTATCGATGAAAAGTTTCTTTTGGATTAACCCAAAAATATGATGCAAGGTATGTATATTTTGTGTATGTGCGGCTGTTGCACCGACTTACTTTCAAGATATGTTTTATGTAGCTTGCACTAGTGTGTGGTGTATACTGTATCATTTTGAGACAAAGAAATTGAACTGTTGCTTAAATTTATGTTAGCCGCCGTGCGCATGCAGCCACTGATATTGTTGATAGTGCCAGTTGCCATATGTGTAAGGAGGTGAATTTCAGTATTGTTCTGTGGTTTCAGAGAGCTGCTTCCTTGGTCCTTGGGGTGAATATGGTCCCTGCCTGAACGGAGTGATGATGAAACATCGACCTGTAATTGCTGGTGGCGTGCAGTGTGAGAGGAAAGCTGTGAAAGTCAAGCCCTGTTCATAATCATGGTTTAGTTTAGACCCTAGAATACAGTTATTCTGTAAACTTTTAAACACATGATCAAATTTTTAGTCCAAAATGACCAAAGTTGTCTGGACACAATCAGCCTTTTCATGGTGCATAGGGAGATCAGTTGAAAATGATGGTTTAAGGGTAGAGGTAGATTTGTTAGGTGCCTGGCACCAAGCAAAAGTACCCTCTGCTCTGGAACTATTACAGTCCCTTGTTTTTATTTAGAGGATGCCTATACACAATTTGTAAAATGTGGCCTTTGGGATGTAAGAGACTAGATTGCAAAAAGATTTCAAATGTGCCCTCAAACTGTCATGAAAACAGGTTCTTTTTTTCCTTTTTTATTTCAGTTAACTTATAAACTGTTGAGAAAATCAAAAGTTAATTGTGTTCAGTGTTGTGGTCTGTTATGATATTAATGATTTTGGTGTGTATTACACTGATTTGCATTTACGACAGATTGTATAATTTATTTTACATTCTGTGCATTTTATGGTCACATTGAATCCTGTAATGTGTTCCAGTTTACTGCCAAGGTTTATGGTTTTCTCCACACTAATTACTTTGCCTGTCGTTAGCGGTTTTTTGTCACGATGATTCTCGCAGGAATCGTGATAAAAACCACTACTGACAGCCAGAGGGTAAAAAGAAAAGTCAAGGTGATTTTGGAAAACAAGGTCACAATAATGAATATTATGTTACACAGTTGTAAACAAAGTTGGGTCATTTGTCAAGAGTTTGTAAAAGAATTTGTGTAGTGTTTTGCTCATATACTATTGTTTTAAACAGTTCTTACCTGTCTGACATTATGCCAAAAATGCTTTGTTTCCTCAAAAACATTACCGATGACATGACTATAATTATGGAAGTGTCTACTACTTACTCAATTTTAGCCTAAGAATCCGTTGAGTTACAACACAACCCGGGAGGCACTCAGGGAACCCCCAGAGGGGCCGAGAGTTGTCTCCCGTCCCTGCCCATCCGGTTCCGTGTAACGTGGTGACCAACCAGTCATTCTACTTAGCTCACGCTGTGCAGACGTGTTTCAGCGTTAGCCTTGGACCCTGACTGTGTATGGTGCGACCAGTTCGCCCAGTCATCTTCACTTGTTCTGGCTTCGGACTTCGGTGCTTTACCTGAGTCGCTGCCTGTTCTGCCTTCGTTGCCTGTGCTACCGGCCTGTCTCATCTGTGCCTTCCTGGGAGTGGCCCGGTCTTCGCGGCGCGGACCCCCCCCCCTCCCCGCCCTTGTGCGTTGTGGGTGTGTTGGAGGTTCCTTCCCCTCTAAGAGGTAAGGGAGCGGTAATGGCCCTCGGCTGGCCCCCGGGCCGGGCGCCAGCTTCGTTCAGAGGCACTTCGTTTTGCTTGTGCTTCGTTGTATCATGTTGCGCCCGACGCTCGTCTTAGCTTGGCGGGGCCCCTCATGCCCTCGCAGTTAGCGTGTTATTAGTGCCAGCTTTGTTCAGAGGCGCTTCGCTCTCTTGTACTTGTTATACCATTGTGCACCCCACGCTCATCTTAGCTTGGCGGGGCCCCTCGTGCCCTCGCCATTAGCATGTTGTTAGCGCCAGCTTCTTTCAGAGGCGCTTCGTTCGCTTGTACTTGTACCTTTGTGCGCCCCACGCTTGTCTTAGCTTGGCGGGGCCCCTCGTGCACTCGCAGTTAGCCTGTTGTTAGCGCCAGCTTCGTTTAGAGGTGCTTCGTTCGCTTGTACTTGTACCATTGTGCGCCCCACACTCGTCTTAGCTTGGCGGGGCCCCTCGTGCCCTCGCCGTTAGCGTGTTGTGTCCGACGTGTGGCAGCGGCGTCGACCAGAGGCGCTTTTTGCGCTCGGGTGGTGCTTCACGGCGAACGATCGGCTTCATTGGCAGGGCCCCTCGGTGCCCACGCTCGGTCGCCTTTTATTCTGGTATGTGTTGCAGTTGCCAGGGGCTTGCCTGCTCGCAGTGCGGCGACTGATGATGGCCGCAGGATAACCACAAGGTCGGTCTCCACAGGACTGGTGCTCGCCTGTCCGCGCCTGGGATGGCTGCTCGACCTGGCACAAGCTATGGCGGCCTACAGAAGGAAGCGCTTGTGAACCTTGCCGGCGCTAGCGCCATCGCCGTCTAGCGACTGGTCGGTTCTTTTGCCGCCCCCCCCCCCCCCCCCCCCCCCCCTCCATTCTGGAGATGCGATTACACGCGCCCACCCCGACCTTGTGGAACCGACAACATGTCGGACACTTATGCCCAGCACTTACCACAGGACTGCATCCACTGCCAAGCCCGCTGACTCTTCCAAAGGGGTCGTATAGCCTGCAGAGTGCCCACCTCACTGAGCCCGGCCTGCAGAGACGTGCTTCGCGCCTTACGTTGTTCACTGACAGTCCTGGTATGTCTCTCCTCGACAAGCCCGCTGACTCTTCCGAGGGGTCATATAGCCGGCAGAGCGCCCGCCTCATTGAGCCCGGCCAGTAGAGACTTGTGCCCCATCGTCCTTCGTGGCGTCCCCCCTCCACTCCCGGAGCAGCGACTGCACGCGCCCTCACCAACCTGGTGTATCGGACGACACGCTGGACACGTGAGCCCAGCCTTTCTAGCAGGCCTGAAGCCACCCTGGCGCCCGCACAGTCAAGGAGTCCGGCCCGCAGAGACGCGCTTCGCGCCGTCATCCTCTGGCTGTCCTGGCTTGTCTCGCCTCGGAACAATCGCTGACTCTTATGGGGAGTCATATAACCGGCTGAGACCCCATCTCTCAGAGGCCGTCCCTTCGTCTGCGGACTACTCTAGACACTCTCCCTCGTCCGGGAACTAGCATGGGAAGGACCGTGACGCGCGACACCCCAGCGGACACAGTTCTCGGCCTACAGCCTTACCACGGTGATTACGTCGGGTCTCGTCTGATCGCTGACGTTTCTCGACATTGGCACTCCCGTCTTCGCAATCGCTGCAGACACACACCCCCACCCCTCCGCTCAAGAGGTAGAATCCACTTGGTTGACGCAGGACGGCAGGTTCTTAGTGTCCAGCCGCTTCCACAGCCCTCTGCCTTCGGGGCGCCTTGCCCCCATCTCCTACGGTCCGGCTTCCGGGACTACGACTTCGTCTCCGACCATCGCTGGCCGACGGGACTCTACCTTGCCTTCAACAGGACTCGTGGGCAGCCCTACCCAGTCCTCTCCTGCTCCCTTCGGCCTTGGACCCTCCGGCACTGTGCCAGATGGCGGCGCCGCTCTCGTCAACGCGCCCTTCCCCGGGGCTGGGACTAGACTGCGGCACTCGTCCAGAACTCCTTGGCTTGCTCGGGTTTCCTGGAGCTGCTCACCCTACGCTTCGTCCGCAGCATCAAGGACGCCTGGCGCCCTTCGTGGTCGCCCTTCTCGGAGATGCCCTCGCGGAAGTGGCCATCTGGGCGGCGTTTCTTCGTTGGTCAACGCCGTGCCTGCCTCCGCCTTGCGACCTGTTGCGTTGGGATGCCGTGCTTCTGGCCCTCCCGTGGACTGCCCCCCGACCTGGGATTCCGGCGACCCCTGGATCCGCGTTGCCGTCGCAGAGGTCCTTCGGATCACCTTGCGCTCGCTACCGCTGCGTCGCTTGGGCTGTGGTCTGAGATTCCACCCAACGAGCTCAAGCCGATGCCCTATGTGGAGAGGTCGCCACGCTCCTACAGAAGGCCGCCTCAAAGGTTGGATTGCGCCACGACTCCCCAATCTTCTACAGCCGCCTGGGCCCTCCTACAGCCCGTGGACTTCGCTGTCAGTCTGGTTCTTCCGTCGCTTGCTCCACGTCCTCTTGCACCCCGCCTCTTGGAGGTATCTCCGCCTCGCCTTCGGCGGCGTGATCTACCATTTCGGGCCTCCCGTTCGGTCTCAACTTCAGCCTTGGGTTCTCTCCCACTTCATGGACCCCGTAGTCACCTCGACTTGGCAGTCGTCTGCCAGTCCGACTTTGAACTACTTAGACGACCTCCTCCTACGCACCCAGTCGGAGGCTGACCTGGCAACGGACAGGGATGCCTGCTTCGTCTGTTATCGCTGTTGGGCTTCCTGGTCACTGCGGGCAAGTCGGACCTCACTTCCTCACGCCACTGTGTCCATCTCGGCATGAAATTTCCATCAACCTCAACCGAGTACGTTTACCAGAGCCTCGGATCCAGAAGTTTGCCACCCTAGCCAGCCAGTTAGCCCAGGAGGATGCGGCCCCCGCCAGAGTGTGGCTTCAGCTTCTCGGCTTATGAATGCTGCGGCGGATCTCCTCCCCTTGGTCGTCTTTATTCTGGCCACTACAACTGCACCTCCTGCTCCATTGGCATCCATCCTCCGGTGACATAGCTGCCCTGGTGCCTGTGACTCAGATGTTGCTTCCCCGTCCCTGGCGTTTGACGGACACTTCCTGGCTCGCATCGGGACTGCCCCCGGCCTCTCCGCCCCCTCAGCTCTCCCTCTGTGTCGATGCAAGTCTCTCCGGGTGGGGTACCCACTTACTACCGCGGTTCCTCACGACGTCCGGCTCCTGGCCTCCGGAGCTGACGAACAAGCACATCAACTGGTTGGAGCTGCAAGCGGTCTGGCATGCCCTCATGGTATGGGAAGCTTACCTCTGTCCCCAGGAGCTACTCGTCCTCTCGGACAACACGACGGTGGTTCCTTCTTTTGGAAGCAGGGCGGAACGCGCTCCCCTACCCTGTGCATGGTCCTCTACTGTCTGATGCGCCGGTGCGAGGACCGCAGCAGTTCCCTACAAGCTCGACACAGTCCAGGACGCCAGAACGTTGGCCGACACTCTCTCCCGGCGCGGCCTGTTACTGCTCACGGTATGGACGCTCCGCAGGGACATCTTTCAGATGATCTGCGCTCATTGGGAGATGCCCAGGATCGATTTTTTCGCCACGAGGCGGAATCTCCAGCTTCCCCTCTTTGTCTCCACGATCCTAGGCCCCTTTGCCTTGGCAGTCGATGCACTCTCCATCCCCTGGGACGGTCTCATCGTGGGCGCTTACCCCCGGACGGTTCTCGTCCTCAAGCTTCGAGGATGCTATGCGGTCAGCTAGTTGGTAGCCCTGCTCTCCTGGAACCGGTCTTTGGCCCACCGACCTCCTCAGCCTCGCCACGGGCCCCCCCCCCTCTGCTGCTGCCTACGCCGAGCACCATGCTCAAGCAACCCCGCCAGCCGCTGTTCCGCCCTTGCCTAGAGTGGCTCCTCCTTCACGCCTGGAGATTGTGCTGCAAGCCCTCACCATTGCTTCTCAAGTGCAGCAGTGGAAGCGATCGCTACTGCCCACAGACCCTTGACCAGGTGCGTCTACGAGGGAAAATGGCGAGTACTGTGTTCCTGGTGCGATGACCTGTGCCTCTCCCCCACCGAACTGACGAATCCCCAGCTCGCGGACTTCTTCCTCTGGCTCTTCGGAGACCAAGGTTTGGCCCCTATCACCATCAGGGGGTACCTGTCCATGATTGCTGACGCCAACCGGCACCTTGGCCGCCCGGACCCCGGCGACTGCAAAGACCTCGCCGACCTTACGACTCACTTGGCCTGCAGAGTCCAGTCCCCCGCTCCCTCATCCCTCGCTGGGACCTACCCTGGGTACTGACGTGGCTTAACTCTGCCAGATTCGATCCGCTGCCTTCAGCCCTCTTCGCGGATGTGACTCGTAAGACTTGCTCCCTGTTGGCCCTTGTAACCGCTGCTCGAGTTAGCAAGCTACACACACCGTCAACATGTCCTGCCTGCCTGCAGTTCAGAACGGATGGTTCTGTGCAGCTCCTCACGGACCCTGTCTTCCTTGCCAAGACCAGGTCTCCTCTGACCGCACCTCGGGTGATTACCTTACGGCCGCTGAGAAATGTGAACTTTCCCCAGGAGACCAGGCGACAAGATCCTGTGCGCGCCCTTCGCGTTTACCTATGCCTATCCAAAGCCGTCCAGTGAGGGCGCTCACGCCTCTTTCTACCATTGACCCCAGGCAGAGCTGACATATCAGCCCAGATGATATCTTCCTGGCTACGCTGGGTCATACGGTCAGCCTACAGGACCTCTCCCCGCAGGGAGCACAGAGGCTTAAGATACGCGCACACAAGGTACGAGCCATGGCCACGAGAACCGAGCTGTCAAGGACATCGTGGCAGCCGTGGGCTGGAGGGCAGAATCGACCTTCGCCCGCATCTACCTCAGGGATCTGGCAGGCCAGCGAGACAACCTCGCACTGGTGGGGGACATTGCTAGACCGCAACACTCCCTCCCGGCGCCGCAGGGGCACACTTCGCTAAAATTGTTGGGAGTTTGCGGCAGGGAGAATGGCTCTGCCTATAGCCCTTGGCGCGGGTATTTTGGGCGTGGCACCCTCCTCCTTCTCGCAATTCTTCCATATAGTCATGTCACCGGTAATGTTTTTGAGAAAACAAATTAATTTTTCTCTAAAATATATTTTTTCAAAAAATACTTACCAATGACATGACTCGGAGGACCCTCCCACCTGCCCCGCTTTCCGCTGGTGAGCTAAGTATTCTGACTGGTTGGTCACCACGTGACATGGAACCGGATGGGCAGGGACGGGAGACAACTGTCAGCCCCTCTGGGGGTTCCCCGAGTGCCTCCCGGGTTGTGTTGTAACACAACTGGTTCTTGGGCTAAAATTGAGTAAGTAGTAGACACTTCCATATCATCGGTAAGTATTTTTCGAAAAAATATATTTTAGAGAAAAATTAATTTCTCTCTTATCTAGTTTTCATGTTTTTGTTTGTGATCAGATTTTAGTTATTATGTTATAATAATTAATAATAAAGCAGACATTTTGATAGTGGTTTATATCAGGAAGTTAAAATAGGCATTTTTGATTGATGTATGTAGACTTTAGGATGACAAGAATGGTTTTATTTTTTGCCTTTTTGTAAATATATGCTTATTAGTGCTTTTTAGAGGGTGAAACTTTTTCTTGTGCCTCTTGTTGACAATGGCATGTGTGGATTTCTATTAACATGTACATGTAGTTCACACGTACTGGCATTTACCTATATTTATATGCTTGTGATTTTGTTTCCAGTATTGTGTTCACTTTATCTGCACCAGCATTACTTTAAGAGCATCACCTTGTGTAATGGTAGAAACCATTCCCTAATGTATCTTGCCTTTCTGTGAATATCATGTGTTGAATAAACGCTTATCTTTCCTGAAAATTTAAGTGAACTGGCACTTTGTACTTTACAAAGTACATTATTGTTATTAATTTTATATTTCCAGCATTATTGCGTAATGTGTCCCTTTTGAATGAGGTACAAGTGTACTTTCTGTGTATGTTTTTGTTGAACAGTAATCATTTTGACAGGTGAGCATCCTGTGCCAAAACTATTAGCAATATTTCTCTCTTTCTCTGGCACAAAAAAAATGTAGGACCTTTCCTTCTGCTGCATGGTTAGGAAACTGCGTACAGATACAGAACTTCAAAACTGGTTTTTGACTCGCATACGATAGCAAAACTGAGTCTATGTATTGAGCCATCTGTCATTTGTCCATCCTCCATGGTATACTTTAACATGGGCATTTTCTTGGAGACTACTCAAGATACCAATTTCAAACTTGGACCAAGTTTGTGATAAAACTTTTCTAAATATACAAATTTCAGTGACCTCTCGCAAAGATCAAGATCACAGGGATAACAAATTGGTTTTTTAAAAAGGCTATTTTGACAAAAATAAATTGTTCTCAAAAACTATTTTCAACTTCAAACCCAAACTTGATAAAGAGATGGCAAGATCTTTCAATGCATACCAATTTGGATGGCCCCTCAGGTCAACTGTCACAAAAGGTAGGAAAATATATGAAAAACTATTTTAAAGTTCAAACCCAAGCTTGGTACAGAGATACCTGATGATAAGACCTTTCTATGCATATTAATTTTGGATGACCCCTGGGAAAGGTCAAGGGTCAGAGAAAGTAGATAAGTTTGTGAAAAATGCCAATTTTTTTAAAATGGAATTGTAGTTTTATCAAAGCTTTTCAATCAAATTTGGCATAAAGGTTGCTGATGATAAGACCTATTAAGTGAAAATGCATACAGTTTTGAAAAAAAAAGATTTTGCTTGTACAAAAGCCAACCCTTGAACACCTCATTTCAATGACCTGTTGGAAAGGCCAGGGTCACAAAGGTCAAACTTCTTATGTGAATAAATCATACACATGAGCCAGAAAGGCTTTGCCTTTTTTTTTTTTAATGCAGCTTCAAAGTTGCATTTGACTATTTGAAACCAGTTTTGCAGTTACCAGTATATATTTTTATGATCAGATTTACGACTGAAGGAGACTTTATTGAATGCATCAGTTTTGTGCTTGTAAACGCGAATACGTGTGTTATAACTTTTGTTTTCATTTCTCAGGATTATTAATCATTGTTTGGTCATGCTACTAACTTGTACAAGAACGAAAAGGTAGCAGTATTCAAGCATTTTATATGCATGTGTTTTAATGTTGCATTCACTTGTGTGAACTAAACCACTTGAGGGTCAATAGAAAAATTTTTGTCCTACATTTTGTTATCAAGTTCTGAAGTAACTGTGTTTTCAAGTGTTTGCATCACATTTGTTTTATGCTGTGTACTTTGGGATTTATTGTCACTACATAAAATACTGGTTCATTTTCACAGGTTAACATAAAATTATACCTTTTCATTGCTAAGTTGGTACTAGTACATGTATTTGCTTTCATATGGCTCATGGAAGAATTTCAAATAATTTACTAAGTATCATAAAACCACATTTTACTTAGATTATTTTATTGCAGAATCTTTTGAATGCTGAATAGTGAAACATTTACTGCTTTTTTGATTCAGTTTGTGCAATATTAAAATATAACTTTTTTTGGTTCTGTGCTTTTTACCTGATGTCTGTGTGTGTATGTGTGTTCCCAGTTTCTGAATAAAACAAGCATTGATTAATTTGATAAGACGTCTGCACAAAAATTAAATATTTACATTGTTTTTAATTACTTGTAAGACTTGATTTTGAAACACAAGTTCTGGCTCTGAGGCTACAGTATCAGATCAGGGTCACATAGATGTAAAATCCCAGAACATTAGGATTGACCTACCTAAGAACATAAAGCAGCACGGGGACAACAAGAATACAGCTCTATAATGTAGGCCTTCTGAGAGAGAAACTGGTGCTGTCCAACCGGTTTCAAGCGCTACAGGAGCTATAGTAAATGAAAAGGAGGCGGTTACCACAGAGCAGCAGTGGAAGGCAGTTGGAGAGGTACTGTGGGGTTCAAGAAACGCCATCACAAGGACTGGTTGTCGGCACAGACCTTGAAGAAGATAGAAGTGAGGAAGCAGAAGAAAACAGTTGTTAACAACAGTTGCACGAGGGCGGCCAAACCAAGGGCACATGAGGAATACTCGGAAGCCAACCACGAGGTGAAGAGGAGTATCGGGGCAAACAAGAGAGCCTACACAGATGGCCTAGCAGCAAAGGCAGCGGCAACCTGAAACAGCTCTATGACATTACCAGAAGATTGTTAGGCAAGTATGGCCATGCAGAAAGACCAGTAGAAGACAAAGAAGGCAAGCCTATTGCAGACAGCGCAGACCAACTTGACAGATGGGCCGAGTATTTTGAAGAGATGCTGAACAGACCCACCCCACCGGACCCCCTAGACATCCAGCCAGCAGAGACTGACCTCATCATCAGCTGTGACAGACCCAGCCGGGAAGAGATCAGAAGAGCAGTGGCGTTTTTGAAGAACGGCAAAGCAGCAGGGCCAGATGACATCCCAGCGGAGTCTCTGAAAGCAGACCTAGAAACAACAGTAGAGATGCTGTACCCACTGTTTGGAAAGATCTGGGAAGAGGAGGTGATGCCGGCTGACTGGAAAGAGGGGTACCTAATCAAGCTTCCCAAGAAAGGCGACCTCAGCAAGTGTTCCAACTACAGAGGAATCACCTTGCTGTCGGTACCAGGAAAAGTCTTCAACAGGATCATCCTGGAGAGAATGAAGAGCTCCGTCGACCCCCAGCTGAGAGACCAGCAAGCAGGATTCAGGAAAAACCGATCATGTACAGACCAGATTGCCATTCTCCGCATCATTGTGGAGCAGTCTCTGGAGTGGAGCTCCCCGCTGTACGTCAACTTTGTGGATTACGAGAAAGCATTTGACAGCGTGGACCGAGAGACTTTGTGGAAACTCCTACGAGATTACGGTGTACTCACAAAGCTCGTCTGCCTGATCAAGAGCAGCTACGATGGCATGACATGTCGCGTGATCCACGAAGGGCAGTTCACCAGGGAGCTCCAGGTCAGAACCGGCGTCAGGCAGGGGTGTTTACTGTCTCTGTTCCTCATCCTACTGGCCATAGACTGGGTCATGAAGAGGACCACAGAGCAGAGAAGAAGCGGAATACAGTGGACACTGTGGACACAGCTTGGCGACCTCGATTTTGCAGACGACTTGGCGTTACTGTCCCACACTCATCAACAAATGCAGGACAAGACCACGAGGCTTGATGACATCTCGTCCCAGGTGGGCCTCACCATCCACAAACCGAAAACAAAGACAATGAGGCAGAACGCAACCAGGGAAGAACCAGTCTTGCTTGCTGGCACCCCGCTGGAGGAGGTGGAGTCCTTCACCTATCTCAGGAGCATCATCGACAAAAAAGGTGGCACTGATGCAAATATCAGAGCACGAATCGGTAAATCCAGAGCAGCCTTTCTCCAGCTGAAAAAAGTGTGGAGTTCCAGAGAGCTGTCACAACACACCAAAGTCCGGATTTTCAACTCGAACGTAAAAGCAGTTCTTCTATATGGAGCAGAGACTTGGAGGTTGACAAAAACCACAGTCAACAGAGTACAGATCTTCATTAACAGTTGCCTTAGAAGAATCTTGAAAATCCACTGGCCAGAGAAGATCAGCAACATCAGACTCTGAGAGAGAACAGAGCAGATAACGGCAGAGAATGAAATTGGGCGAAGAAGATGGGGATGGATTGGTCACAGTCTGAGAAAGCCAGCTTCCAGTATCACTAGGCAGGCATTGTCATGGAACCCCCAGGGAAAGCACGTGATACCTTTTCAGTTTGCCTTTTTTTCACAATGTGAAAAAAAAACAGTAAATATGTTTTATTTTTTCTTCATGTCTTTCACACTCACTGAGTTATCACGGCTCTAAAAACAAAAAAGGCAAAGCCATTATGGCTCATGTGTATGAACTATTTACATATGTGTGACAATAAGTAAAGGGCTGGCTTCAGCACCAGCAATGTCCATGTTTTCTCAAAATGTAAGCATTTTTCACATATCTGTCTACCCCCCATGACCCTTGACCTTTGTGATGAGTCGACTAAATGAGTATGCATAGGAAGGTCTTATCAGCTACCATTGTGCCAAATTTGATTGAAAAATTTGAAAAAATGTTGATAATACCTACAATTTTATCAAACATTTGCCGGTCTCTTGTGACCCTTGACCTTTCCGATGAGTTGTCCAAATTAGTATACGTAGATAGGTCTTACCATCAGGTATCTCTGTACCAAATTTGGGTGTGAAGTTGTGAATAGTATTTGAGAAAAACATCTTTTGTCAAATATGGCCATTTTGGGCCTATTTCCTGAGCTCTTGTGACCCTTCACCTTTCTGAGTGATTAACCAAATTAGTATGCATAGAAATGTCTTTCCATCAGGGATCTCTGTGCAAAGTTTGGGTTTGAAGTTGTGAGTAGCATTTGAAAAAAAAAAAATTCTTTTGTCAAAAGATGGCTATTTTGGACCTATTTCCTGAGCTCTTGTGACCCTTGACCTTTCCGAGGGGTCATCCAAATTAGTATGCATAGGTCTTACCATCAGGTATCTCTGTACCACGTTTGGGTTTGAAGTTGTGAATAGTATTTGAGATAAAACATCGTTTGTCAAAATATGGCAATTTTGGACCTATTTCCTGAGCTCTTGTGACCCTTAACCTTTCCAAGGGATCAACCAAATTGGTCTTACCATCAGGTATCTTTGTATCAAGTTTGGGTCTGACATTGTGAATAGTATTTGAGAAAAAATCAATTATGTCAAAATATGGCTATTTTTGACATATTTCCTGATCACCTGTGACCTTGACCTTTGCAAGAGGTCACTCAACTTGGTATGTTTAGAAAGGTCTTGCCACAAAGTATCCTTGGGCCAAGTTTGAAAATTGGCTTGAATAGTCTCCAAGAAAATTTCAACTTTAAAGTTTACCACAGACGACGGCGGACAGATGACAGACGGACGACCACCCGCAAAACATAGACTCACTTTTGCTTCGCACGTGAGCCCCCCCCCCCCCCCACCCCCCCAACCCCCCAAAAAAAAAGAAACAAGAAAGGCAAAGCCAAACAAAGCCATGTGTGACCTTTGTGACAAGGGCTGGCTTCCGCAGCAGCAAAATATATGTTTTCTGAAAATATAAGCATTTTTCACACATCTGTAAATCCACAGTGACCCTTGACCTTTGTGATGAGTCAACTAAATTAGTATGCATAGGAAGGTCTTATCATCAGCTATCTTTGTACCAAATTTGGTTGAAAAATTTGGGAATACCTACAATTTTATAAAAAATCAGCATTTTACACACATTTGCCAGCCTCTTGTGACCCTTGACCTTTCCAAGGGGTCATCCAAATTAGTATGCATAGATAGGTCTTACCATCAGGTATCTCTGTACCAAATTTGGGTTTTAAGTTGTGAATAGTATTTGAGAAAAAACATCTTTTGTCAAAATATGGCTATTTATTACCTATTTCCTGAGCTCGTGACCCTTGACCTTTCCGAGGGATCAACCAAATTAGTATGCATAAAAAGGTCTTCCCATCTGGTATCTCTGTAGCAAGTTTGAGTTTAAAGTTGTGAATAGTATTTGAGAAATTACATCTTTTGTCAAAATATAGCAATTTCGGACCTATTTCCTGAGCCCTTGTGACCCTTGACCTTTCTGTGGGGTCATCCAAATTAGTATGCATAGATAGGTCTTACCATCAGGTATCTCTGTACCAAGTTTGGGTTTGAAGTTGTGAATAGTATTTGAGAAAAAAACATCTTTTGTCAAAATTTGGCTATTATTCACCTATTTCCTGAGCTCTTGTGACCCTTGACCTTTCCAAGGGATCAACCAAATTATTACATATAGAAAGGTCTTACCATCAGGTATCTTTGTACCAAGTTTGGGTTTGAAGTTATGAATAGTATTTGAGAAAAAATAAATTCTGTCAAAATATAGCTATTTTTGACATATTTACTGATCCCTTGTGACCTTGACCTTTGTGAGAGGTCATTCAAATTGGTATGTTTAGAAAGGTCTTACCACAAAGAATCCTTGGGCCAAGTTTGAAGAATGTGGCTGGAATAGTCTCTCCAAGAAAATGCCGACGTTAAAGTTTACCACGGACGACGGCGGACGGACGGACGAACAACCCCTGGCCCAAAATATAGACTCACTTGCTTCGCAGTGAGCAAAAAAAAAAAGCTTAGACCCGCATAACTTTGGCTCTGACCTCCTCAGTTTTAGTCAGTAGTTCAGTAAAATGTACTGCCGTGAATTGTTTGAAACGTGCTGCTTTAAATTAATGTTCCTGCATCTGGCTATACGATTAACTTTCGAAAAAGTGCAAGAATGCAACAAAACGGCTACAGTTTATAGTTTCAACCATTATGGTGAAGAAGTTGAAATTCTGTAAGGTATTTTAGCTAACTTATTAAAGCTAATCCTTGGGATCTTGTGGTGTAGGAACAGTAAAGCAGCACATCTGAATTATGGGGGCCAAGCCAGAGACAGGTGGGTCCGCGCATTTGTTTGTTGTTGCAGCCGAGAGCCATTTTATAAGATCTGTCTTTATAAAATGCTATCTTTGAATAAAAGAAGAGCCGTTCAGATGTCCTTGGTGTGGCACAGTTTCATTTCCCCTCGTGAGCGATTCACCAAACTTAAAACAGCAATCAGGAATGGGTCGCATTGTATCAGTTAGTACAAACGTAAAGGTTGTTAAGTGGATGAAGCACATGGTGACTAAGTAGCCACAGACGTCATGTTTAGGCAGCATCTTTGTGTCTCTATCCTGGTGCAGTTAGATGTTACGATCTGCAGTGTCTTGTATTCACTTGCCATCAGTAGTGACAGCATTAGCACCTGAACAAATACAAAACCATGTGTACAGCAACTTTGCGTATAACATGGTCAGGCTGAACAAAAGTCAGATGTAATGACACTTCAGGAGGTCCCGACTACACTATTTCTATATGTGTTATTTTATGGACAAAAGCGGCGTTAGACATAATAAGAAAATGTTTGTTCTTTGTATTTGTTACAACCGAAGTTACCTTTGACAAACTATTTATATTTCAAAATGTATTTTTCTCCATCAACAGCATTGGTGGAAACAAAGATCCTGCTCTGAGATCAAGAGGAAGTTAAATTCCACACATATGCACCTGAATAAAACAAGGTATGAACATCTGTACAAAAGATCATATTGCAATAAATCTGTTCCTCAATATGACAGAGAAAGGGGGAGGGGGGGGGGGAGGGTCACACATTTCTGTTGTAATGCTGGAGCTTCTTCCCTTTCAGAGTGTGAAGATTATAAACGTTTCAACTTGAAGACACAACTATGCTTACAGAAACAAGCCTAAAATGTAGCCATCATAGACTGCACTTTCCCACCAGCGACGCCTGTCACAAACAAGAGAACGTTAAAACGCATATGTATTTGACACCGGGTTTAACGTGAAAACATAATTTCATCATTTCATAGCTTTTCGATCCCATTCATGCTTACTTTTATTTTATTGTCAAATAGTCTGCCTGTCTGTCTCTCTCACTTTGCATTTTCCGGCCATTTTCCTACTCGGCCATGTTTAACTGTGTGGCAAAAATTGGAGTAGAGCCTAGTTGAATGATTTGGGTTTAACACCGAGCAGGCGACGAAGGCCATCTCACTCACAGCGGAAAAATCGAGTAGAACTATCCTTTCTGACAAATCACATTGCAAATTAACAATAGAATCACCGACGCTTTGCCACAAACGACAATTCATACATGAGACCAGTGATGTGTAAGACTGACTACCAATATCTGACAAGCACTTCAACACTGTTCATTGCACTGCACTTCTTTGTTCTTACTGCCATTTGGCAGTTTCAGTGTTTTTTTTAGTTCGACGCTTCAACCCGACGCCGGCTTACCATCACTACTACGCCAACAATAGGCACCGGTAACAGTAAAAATAAGTGTCCACATTCACCTCCAGAGTCAACGAGAACGAAAACAAGAAGAATTTACAAAGTTCATCGCACCCAGGTATCAAATACTCAAAAGTAAAAAATCATAAACTATGCCAACTTACCCACCCTTGACGTTCGGCTGCGTGAAACTTGGGGCTTTGTGTGAAAGCAGTTTTTCCGACGAATATAAAGATAATATAATCAGCAACACCGTCACACTCTTGATCCCTCTCTGGAAGCGGCATAACGTTAGCAGAGTTCTGAACTTGATGTTGCATTATGCAGGGACGTAGCGGGCCACTCCGGCGACCGCCGGAGTACTTTTGGGTCAAAAAAAAAAAAAAAAAAAAAAAAAAAAAGAGCGAGAGAGAGAGAGAGACTCAGACTCAGACAGTTTATTGTTCAGACAAATTGTCCATACAATGGAGTGAGACATTACATAATTTATAATTCAGGTGTATATAAAGGCCATAAGGCGATGTTTATATCAACACACACACACACACACACACACACACACACACACACACACACATTTCCATTCGATCTACGCCAGCACATAATAGCCACTTTTGACCTACATGTAAAATGCGGTATCCAAATCCAGGCCACAGCCGTGTACTACACAGACCAGGTCGGAGTAAGAACCACAGTTTGCACGTGGAATCATACAAGCATGCTGCTACGGAGTTTAAAAGCATGACATACAAATCTTGCTAAATCGGCAATAGACTGCGGGTTGGTAGTGTCTAGGATACACAATTCTTTCTTTCTGAGTTCCACAAGGTCAAACTTACATAGGTATTTGGCTCGCAGTTCATCATAGAATGGACAATAAAACATAAAGTGAACTTCATCTTCCACAGCCTTGGCACACAATGGACACACTTTCGTTACAGCATTGGGAGTACTATATCTTTGTTTGTTACTTTGCAATTCGGTTATGCCAAGTCTAAATTTAATGTATAGATTTTTGACATAGGTTGGCTTAACCAGTTCAAAATAATTTTCTTGGACAAGTGTATGTTTAAAACTACGATACACAGTAAAACGTTCACTCTCAGAAAGCTTTGATGACCAGTTTTGTTTGGCACAATCAACCATCCTTTGTTTAAACTTGTTTATAAAAGCATTCCTGTTTCCAACACCTTGTGAAATCCATACATGACCAAACCCATTTCGGAAAAGCAAATTCTTTATCTTTGACACCCATGTTTCTTTCCCTTTATCGTCTAAATCCTTAAGCATATGATAAGCCATATTTGCAAATCTAGTAACAGGTAAAGCGCAGAGTCGAAGCCAGTAGGAAACACATCTTACTGACGTTAATACTGACAGGGGATATCGACCAAGTTCACCATAAACCATCAGGTTCGGTGTGCGGAAGTTGACATTAAGAAAACGTTTACATGCAAATGTATGGACTCTTTCAATTTCGGCACACTCGTTTATACCCCAAATTTCTGAGGCATACAACAAAATTGGGACAACCTGCGCATCAAACAGCTTGAAAAAAACATCAGGACTAGCGCAGTTAATTTTCTTCAACATACAGAAAATATCGATTACACATTTTTTTGCCTTAGTCACTAAGTCATCAACGGATGTGTTTAAACTCAAACGTGTGGTAAAGTTTAACCCAAGGTACTTATACATATTGACAACTTCTACCCTCGTTCCCCCGTAAATCCATTTCTCATATTTTGACAAATACCCACCATTTCGAAACACAATTATTTTTGTCTTGTCTAGGTTAACAGACAAACCAAGCTTAGATGCTTCTTTGTATAAATTGTTCAGCTGAGTCTGAAGGCAATTGGGGGTTGATGAAAACAAAGCAATGTCATCTGCAAACATCAACAAAAACAGTTCTGCTGCATCGGCTTTTAGTTGGAAACCATGTTTACCATTTTCAATAATGTACACAGCAAGCTCGTTAATCAAAAAGGAGAACAATGTCGGCGATGCTAAACATCCTTGTTTTAAACCTTGGAAACACTCAAAAAACGCTGTACAATTCAGGCTGTCTCTAACACAAAATTTCACCGAGTCATACATTGCCTTCATAGCTGAAAGCATTTTGCCGCGCACTCCAGCCTTCAATAAAATATTCCAAAGCACACCTCTTTTAACAGTATCGAAAGCTTTGCGGAAGTCAACAAAAGCCACATAAACTTTCTTATTTTGTAGAAGTTGTTTTTGAACAATAGCATAAAGTGTAAATATATGGTCCACAGTAGAGTAGGATTTCCTAAACCCGGCTTGTGTTTCAGACAGAATATTATGTTCCTCAGCCCAGTCTGTTAACCTTCTGTTCAAAATGTAGGTATACAGTTTACTAACACAGCTAATGAGAGCAATACCACGATAATTATCTGGATTATTTACATCTCCTTTCTTGTGGAGTGGGAAAATAATAGCTTTAGACCATTCGCTGGGGAACAACCCTTTGTTGAATAGAGCATTAAAATACTTAGTGAGAAAGGAGATGATAGCTGGGTTGGAGACTTTAAGAACTTCATTTATAATTCCATCAGGCCCGGGGGCCTTTCCTGCTTTGGCATGTTTTATAGCAGCAATAACTTCTGCTTCTTCTATGTTGATATCTAGGTCATGAAATAAGGCTTCATCAGACTCAGAGTCTTCTGAAAAATATACATCATCATTATTCTCTTGCTGTGCTATGTTTTCATTTAGAATGCTAGAGAAGTGATCAAACCACTGCTTCTTTGTTATATTGTTTCTTAAACGACGTTTTCTTTTCCATTTCTTTATTTCCTTCCAAAATGCCTGAGAGTTATGTCTATACTCAAGAATTTTGTCAACAGCTTCCCTCTTAAAATTAACTTCTTTAGCTCTAAGTAATCTCTTGTATTGTTTTCTCTCATTAACAAACGATGCTTTATTTTCCATGGTTTTATTTTTTGTGTATGTACGTAAGGCTTTACGCGTTCGCATTTTTGCATTTCTGCATTCCTGGTCAAACCAGGGGTGACTAGCGGTGTTTGTTTTGTGTGTATTGCCATTGTCTCCAGGATGGAGGATCATCGCCTACCAAAGATCACCCTGTTCGGCGAGCTTGCTACTGGACACCGTGACAGAGGGGCACCAAAGAAGAGATACAAAGACTGTCTCAAGAAGTCACTTAGTGCCTGCCAAATCGACCACCACCAGTGGTCTTCGCTTGCTGCAGACCGTGACACCTGGCGCTCCACCATTTACAAGGCAGCTGTCTCCTTTGAGGACTCTCGCAGAGCTAGCCTTAAGGACAAGCGGCTCAGGAGAAAAAACAGAGATGCCGCAGCTCAGAACCCTGGCCAGACCTTCCCCTGCAGCCACTGCGGTCGAACCTGCCTGTCTCGGATTGGCCTCCGCAGCCACGAACAAGCCTGCAGACGTCGTGGGCAACTCCTATAAAATCTTCGTTCGCGAAGTCAAGCCAAGAAGGATTGCCAGTGGAGGAATGAAATTGTTTTGTCATGCAACTAGCAGCGTCTTTGATAGCACATGTGAAAATGTCTAATGCACTATTAATATCATCATCGATCTCAGCAGTAGCAGCTACTAGAGCATCCTGGAATGCAGGAGTAGTTAAACTGTCGCTGAGCGTTTGGGCCTTAGCAGGTTCCCAGATAATCTTATCAAATGAAAAACACTGCGTATCATCATCAGAAACATCGTTGTGGGGTGATACACGTACACAAGACACAGTAAGGACCAGTGGCATGTGTACAGACTCTATCCTCTCGCCAACTTCAAGTTTGTCACACAAACAAATAAAGTCAGGAGATGCAACAAAATAATCATTAATACTACAACCAGTGGGAGAAATAAATGTCAGGTGCTTTGACAGATCAGGGCTACAGAACCCATTCAGAATCATCAGTTCAAAACATGCACACAAATCTAATAGTTTTCTTCCAAATGTATTTACAGTCATATCTTCAGTAAATCGTGAAGGTTCAAATAGAGCGGTATTAGTTAGTAGTGTTTCATCAGGATCAAGCTGAAACAAATATGGATTAGGCTGCAAATCCCCAGTTCTACCATTAAAATCACCACACATTAGGAAATGAATGTCTCCAAATTGCTCGAGGGCACTAGCAAGACACTGTTCTAATTCTTCCAACAGGCAGTCGTACGGTAATTGTCTATAAAATGGTGAATCCTTGGGCGGAACATAGCACGCGACCAAAAGCACATCGCATTCAGTACCAAACAATGATCTGTCAAGTTTGAGAAAGACACTTTGAGCGCATAAGTTCACTTGGAAAACAAACTTGGCATACACATTTTTTACTAACACAACAACACCTCCCGAGCTTCTTCCTTGACGTGACAGTTTGACTGCAGGTAGGGAAAAACACGTGAAATCAGACCAGCAGTCAGGCGGGACGAAAGCATTGTCTAAAAATGTTTCAAACAAACACACAATGTCATAATTACTTACATATTGTAGAAAGTCTGGGTCAGATAGCTTGCTCCACAGTCCATCAACATTCCATGACAGAAAGGTAAGTGCCGTATGCAACACATTATCTACTGGCTGCTCTACAACACACGCGCGCATCGGTGACACATCCCGTGCAATTGAGGTGGGAGACGCGGCTTGGCCGACATATCACGGGTCACTGGATTCGTCCCCGACCTCAATTGTAGGGGAACTGTGTGGCCGGCGCCGTTTCGCTGGTTTAGGTGAAGGCTGTAACGGGGACACCCCGTGTGGCGCACGTGCCGGTGTTGCGTTGACCTGCTGACCAGTAGCTGCGGCGGCACCGAGTCCTTGGATACGGTTGTCCGGTCTTCTGTCGACGCTGTTGTCTGTCGCATGACGGCGGCCGAAGTTGTCGGTGTCGTGGTTCCGTTGAACTAGGGGTCCAGCGACGACCAGCTTGTTTCCCTTGTAGTACGCCCGCATTCCTTTCTCCCGGTGCAGTCTGATCTGTTCATGTTGCCGGTTGGTTAAGTCACCAGCAACATTAACCCCCTTTTGCTTGAGTGCAGCACGACCCTTGGTCAGGACGTCCATCTTGTCCCTCCATCTCGCGAACTTCACGCTCATGGGGCGGGGCTTGTTGTTGGCTCTGGCACGGTTGGCTGCTACAGATGCAAAGTCCGGTTTGTTCCCCACCCGGTGTCCGCGTACCAAATCGTCCTCAGTCCAGGTTTTATTTGGCACTGTGCCCTGCAGACATTCCAGTACTTTAGTGGCACAGGAATCGAAGGTCTCGCCTGGCGTTTCCACGATTCCAAAGAGTCGCAGATTGTCCCTACGTGAGAACGCCTCTAGCTTAATAATAATAATAATACCGTTATTATATAGGCGCTTTTTCTCAATTTTTGGGGAAATCGACTCAAAGCGCCGCGCCTGAAACCCAACACACACTCACGAAACAGACACGGATTTACGCCATTTAAGACAAACACAGTACAAGACAAACGAAGGGCCAGTCAGCTACTGAAGTTACAGAGATTTTTGATCGCTTGTATTTGAAATTTGTAAAGTGGCCTGAGACCGGTACCAAGGTGTGGGGGGTGGAAGAACCGGAGTACCCGGAGAAAGAACCCCCGACGGTCCGCCCGAATTAACGGTGACACTTACCAGAGGAGAAAAGTCCAACGCCGGAACCCGGTATCGAACCGCTCACCTTTGGAATTGGTGGCAGGCGCCTTAGCCACTGCGCCACGGACCGCCCCAAGCTTGTCTAGTTCTTCCTCGTAGCGTTTCCGCAGATCTTCCATGTCCTCCTGCAAGTCTTCTACAGACTCGGAAACCTCCTCCTGCTTCTCAGTCAGTTCCTTGCAGGTGTCGCTGCGAGCGCGTTGCTTCAAGTCAGCAATGTCGGTGCCAATCGCCTGTATAGAGGTCAGCACATCACAGAGGTCAGCACGAAGAGACCCCAGTTTCTCGTCAATCACCTGTGTCTGCTTGTCGATTATACGCTGAATGTCACTGACAGTAACTAAAGGTGGTGTAGTTCCAGAGACCTCGAGTGGATATGCGGATAGAGCTTCTTTGTCTGCCATCTTAGCACAGTTCGATTGACACAACAGTGCCACACAGTAATACACAGTACTACACAGTGCACGTAGCTGGCAGTGTTGTACTAACAGTCACACCGACGATTGTCCGAGAGAGAGAGAGAGAGAGAGAGAGAGAGAGAGAGAGAGAGCAAACCTGTCGTGGAGTCAAAACTTCGCAAGTGTATTCATGTTTACAAAAAATGGCATGTTTGCGCCAATAGCTCAGTGCACCACTTAGCAGTGGCTGGTAAACTGAAAAGTGTCAAAATCGCCGGCCCACGAACGAAAGCTCAGACTGGCCGAAGTGCAGCAACACAACAGACTTCTGCACCACTAGCTCCACCAATTTAGCAGTGGTAAAAAACAGAAATAAGAAGGACATGAGACACCACTAGCAAAAGCCGCACGCCGACTCCAAACGGTAACAGGCTCAAGTCATGACACATTAAACGAAGCAGAACGACCTCCCAATAAGAACTTGAACCAACTGGCATTGGAAATATCTTATTTCTACGCACCACACGCAACCAATACAAGGTCCCCCACCCCCACCTCACCCCCCAAACAACGGGGAACAGAAAACGGAATGAACCAGAAACAAACAAACAAAAAAAAAACGCCAGACTTTTGAACTATGAAATCATCATAGGACCAGCACACAAATGGGCGGGGAAAAAAAGAAAATACATGAGGACGAAAAACCTCCCACACCACTTTCAAACAATCCTACTAGCCGCATTCATCTTCTCCAATGGACTGAACCCTACGATATTCTTTGAATGGGTCTACTTCATGGGCCTTTGCAGAGACAAGGGGGCAAGGAAACAACTAGAATACCTCTTCATATACTTTAAAGAGGGCAGATACAGCAAAGCTTTGTACGCCTACGACATCATTGATCAACGGGCGCTCGAATACTTAGACGGAACCCCGAAACACCACAGACAACCACGGAATTGTCCCACCAACAATCAAAGCTAAGGACATGAAAAGAACACACTACCACTGTCCACTTGCCTTTCCAAGTTATAGTGTAAGCGAGAGTACATCCTCTTAAAGAATACAAAATAAACCACAAAACAAACTACCATAAAACCTAACAACAAAGATTTACTCAGTCAACACTACAAAAACAAAAGGGTCAGCACGCTGATGAAGGCAGCCCTTGGGCCAATAAAGGCTTAAACTTGCCCAAAATACACCTGACAGCTAACTCAAAACGTGACTGATCTGTCATTGGGGTATACGGCTGGTCACATCAAGCCATCACACCGCAGTGGTGTGCGATGTACCCCCCCCCCCCCCCCCCCCCAAAAAAAAAAAAAAAAAAAAAGAAAAAAGATCACGTATGCACGAGGCTCGCTTGAACCACGTCCAAAAGTCTAAAACTGACTCACTCAATTTGATTCGTGTTGCCAACAACTTTAATTGTGGCTTCTGCAGCATGCAGGCAAACAGTTTTTAGGACATTTTCTGAGCTGGATGTGTCAAGAAACCAATCATAAAATCATAAATCAGTCCCTTGAGTGAGGCGTCTTTCTGTCAGAATTCAAATCAGCCATTGTCAAACCTCTCCTGAAAAAGTCGAATCTTGACCCCAACCAGCTAAAGAACTATCGCCCCGTTTCAAACCTACCCTTTCTGTCCAAAGTTCTTGAGAGAGTCGTTCTGACATAGCTCACTAAATATCTACAGTCAATCTCGTCCATCCACTTCAGTCTGCTTAACGTGCTGAGCACAGTACTGAAACTGCTCTCCTCTGTGTCGTTAATGGCCTAGTAAGTGCCTATGATGAAAACCTGAGCTCAGTTCGTGCCCTGTTAGACCTATCAGCTGCGTTTGACACCATTGACCACTCCATCTTGCTCCAGGGTCTAGAAAACTACTTTGGTGTTTCTGGTAAGTTCTACTCTTATCTGTCTTCCCGTTAGATTAACGTCTCTGTCAAGAACGCTCTTTCTGAAGCTGCTGCGCTAGAGTTTCGGGCCCCCCAGGGCTCCTTCCTTGGCCCCATTCTATTTACGCTGTACACTCAGCCTCTGTCTCAGGTTATCGCATCGCATTCAACCGATCATCACATGTATGCGGATGATACACAACTTCCGAAATCTGCACCTCAAACAGCTCCAGTCAGGCTATTTCAGATGTTCAGAACTGTATCTCAGATATTAAGTCCTGGATGTGTGAAAATAAACTCCAGTTAAACGAGGGCAAGACAGAAGCTCTTCTTATCGGTGCCTCTCGACTGCTGCCCAATTCTCCTGACTCTATGCGCATTTGTGACGCACCTATTCCATTTTCTGATTCAGTTCGCAATCTTGGTGTTTTTCTTGATAAAGATCCTTAAATGAAGGACCATGTAAATCGTGTCTGCAAAATTGCTTTTCTGGAATTAAGACGTATCAGTTCTATCCGTCATTACCTCACCACTGAATCTGCCACCAAACTGGTCGTCATTTTAGTCTTGTCCTGCATTGATTACTGCAATTGATTACTGACTTAGCTAGCCTCCCTCGGTCTCTCATTCAGAAAATGCAGTGAGTTCAGAATTGTGCTGCACGTCTCATCGTCCACGCCTGACAGCATCAGCCCATCACTCCTATCCTGAGACAACTTCATTGGCTGTCAGTCAAACAACAAGTCTCGTACAAAATCGCCTGTCTGTGCTACAAAACTACTGATTAACTACTCTACCCCTGCCTATCTCGCTGATCTTCTTCAACTATACACTCCCTCCGTTCAAGTTGTGACACGGCGCGCCTTCTCAGAGTCCCTCTCTGCAAACAGAGGTGACCGTTGTTTTGCACACGTTGGACCTCAGTGTTGTCTGGAACTCCCTACCCATAGATATTAGAAATTCTCCCTCATTCACTGCCTTTAAATCTGCCCTTAAGACCCACCTGTTCGATACCCCAATATAGCTCGCGCGCAGTTCTTCGTCAGTGGCCGTTATGTACCTGTGTGTTTGTCTGACGGTGTGTGCGCGCGTGTGTATTGCAGAATCCTTTGTTCCTCTGGCTTTATGACCCCCTCCACTCCCACTCTTTATTTGTCAGTAAAGCGCTACGAGCTTATTTTAGTATAAGCGCTATATAAGTAGCCATTATTATTATTATTATTATTATTATTAAGAACCAATGTGCTTCAAAAATCCCGTGCAACACAAACGTCTGCTGTCAAAGTTGATTCAGGAGATGCAAAGCTTTTGTGATAAACATTTCTTCATTGATTATATCTCTTTTTTAATTTTGTTTTGCAAGTCTCATCTACAACAAACGATCCTTAACTCTGACATGTTGTAATCTTCTAACTACAGAAAGGCGAGTTTGTTTACTAATTGATTGGTTTCCCCATGACCACATGAAGGATTTAAACAATTGTGACATTTCCCAATTCTTGATTCCAAGCCAGCATACCATAGGTAAGTCTGTCTTTGGATGTGAATGTTGTTTCCTTAAAATAGAGTTAACATTTTAGTAGCAATAAGCGTCTGGTCGCCATCATCCCTCAAATAGTTTCCGACTTTCCGAAACCGCCGGACTACTTTTCTGCGCATGCCCGCTACGTCCCTGTTATGTACGATGTCATCTGGCAAATGACGTAAGAAACAGTTATCTGCTATGACAGGGATGGATGCCGGGATCAGTGACAGTCTACTGAGCTGGCTGGACCGCTGAGAGAGAAAGAGCATAAAAATTATGGAGAGAGAGGGAGAGAGAATGGATGGATGACAGTACGGGTGTAACGCACGCAGACTTGCCCACAGTCGCACGTACAGACTCTCACGCAACAGACGCATACACCGCCACTGACTCAGACGGGCGCATTCATGCGGTAAAACTCAACACACGGGCTCCCTTTCTAAAGTAACTTTATACAATATAAAAGAAGAATGCTCACAAAACTATCAAGCTATATACATCACTCCTTCCCCACTATCACGTCTTAATATCACATACACACACACAATATCCTTGCCAGGCTAGTGTATCAGTTCTCACAATCTCCAACCTGTTTCATGTTATTGCCTGGTTACGTTGGTCCTTCTCACGTCTAGGCCTGCAAGTCCGTTGTACGCTCTTTCCTGTCGTCTTGTGTCTTTACCACGGACGTCCTCGTACTCGTACCGTAGCGCAGTTCTCGCGTTGACTCGGGTGTCTCGGTCCCGATCGCTTCACTCCCTGAGTGAAGAGCTGGAGGGGTGATGACCTCACGTTAGGTCTGGTGACTGACGTCTCGGCGTCCGTCGCTCCCTCTTTACAAGCACTCTAAACACAACAACAAGGATCCAAAACGTAACACTTGCTAAACACCCAACAAATTGGATGACATGAGGAACCTTACGTAACCTGGCTGATACAAATAATTCACGTTCATTCACACACACGTGCTTCATAACCCGACTACTTCCGTAACACCCACATATCTCTGTCACTATCTTGAAACAGACTATAGCCTAACACTCTTGCTAGCCACTACTCTATACACTGGAAAAGACTATGCTTAACCAACCGCGTACTACCTTCATAGCGACTAAGACATACCTCACAATCTTTAGTTATCCATCTCGGTACAACTCCCATTCCTTTAGTTATTTTTCTCGGTAAATAACTGTAAACCAAAACACCGGTTACTTCACTTAATTCTAAACCAACATAACCGAACCAAACCGGTCAACAAGTAAATTACTCTTAGCAACATATACTGTCTTTAACTAAGCAACTATCAATACTACATAGATAGAAACATACCTGAATTCTAGGTTCAGAGTCTTGGAATACGGGCTAGGTATCTCAAACACATCTGATCCCTCTGACAAGAAAGCCCGTAATAACGTATTTCTGCTCTGACAGACTAAACTTTTGCCTACAACTCACTAACGCTCACTAAAACTCCCCGTGTTAAACATGTCTTAAAGATTTTACGTGGATCTCGGCCTCATGGACTATCGGCACAAAACAAACCGTTAACAAAAACCGTACCGTATTTATCCTACTGTGTGAGCACTATGCACGAGGCGGCATAGAGTTTCATCACAACGGGCATCCACAGATCATGGCAGATCTTCTTCTTCTTCTTCTCGAACGCCGTCACACTTGGAGTTTGGCTCTCAAAATGAAATCTGTGGTCTTCTGTAGCGCCTCCACAGGCCCGTACAGTTTCTCTTGTAGAGTGGCGGGCTTCGGCCATATCTCCTCCCTCAGCGGCTGGTGGTTCCCACAGTCCTGGAGGATGTGTTCTGCGGTCTGCTCTGCTTCTCCACAAGGGCACAGGGGAGATGGCACGAGGGGGAAGCGTCTGTGCAGGTGGAAATTGAGTCGGTTGTGCCCGGTCCTCAGACGAAAGATGGTCACCTGCTCTTGTCTGGACAGCTGATGGTAACTGTCTAGGGGCCGTTGTGGTGGTCTGTACACAGACTTAATGATGGTCTTCATCTCTGTGAAGCTGACTCCATTTTCATCTTGTTCTTTCTCTGCGCCCACTTTTGCCATTCTGTCAGCTTCTTCATTGCCGTAGATGCCACAGTGTGAAGGGATCCACTGCAGCACCAGTCTGGTGCACTTGATGTTTTGCAGTGCCTCTTGTAGACGTGGCAGTTTGCTTGCTGTTGCTGCCTCAAGGACAGACATGGCATCAGTAAGGAAGACAATCTGGGCATCAGGGTTTGCAGTGCCACTAAGGGTGTTAGCTGCGCGGACTAGGGCTTCCACCTCAGCTCTGTAATTTGTGCAGTGAAGGCCTGTTGGTACTGCCTCTGCCTGCCATTTTCCGTTTGGGTACTGAATGTACACCCCAGCCCCTCCATCCTGAACTGCATCTGTGGCTGATCCATCGGTGTATGCCCGTATCCATGCTTCCTGGGGATACTTTTCTTCGAGCATGGCCAGTGTCAGGGCTTTCTTGCTCACAGTGCTGTGCTCATCTCTGGTGGTGATGTAGGGTACCGTGGAAGAGATGGTGATGTTTTCTGGCTTACTTTCCCAAGGTGGAAGGTCGCTAGCAGGATTCAGAGCCTCTACCTGCGCAGGCAGCTTTGCCTGGTGTTTTCTCTGCAGTGCTCTCGTCTCCTTCACAAAGCTTGATCTTTTCAGTCTCCCTGAGGTTGGTTGTTTCATCCTAGCGTTCATAGGATGGTCTTTGGAAGACTTGACCTTTGTGAACTGTATCAAGGCTTTGCAATCTCTTCTCATGCGCAGGGGTGGGATGCCCGTTGTCTCTTCCATCTTTTCAATTGGTGTGGATCTCATTGCGCCGGTGATGATACGCAGTGCCTGGTTCTGAACTCTGTCAATGGTCTGCTGGTGTGACTGGGCTGCCGTCAACCATGCATTAGATCTGTACTCAAGGTGTGGTCTCACTGTGCCTTGATATACATTTTTGAGGATCTTTTCATTGGCTCCCCATTGTGTTCCAGCCAGTTTTCTCATGATGTTCAGTTTTCTTCTAGCTTTCGCTTCTGCATTCCAAATGTGCGGCTTCCACGTCAGCCTCTTGTCAAGGGTGACTCCCAGGTATGTCTGTTGGTCTTCATACCGCAGCGGGGTGTTGCCCAGTGTTAGGTTGCCAGCCTTTGCCTTGTTGGAGAGAGAGAAGAGTGTGGCTGATGATTTTTCTGTGTTGATGGTCACACACCAGTTGTTGGTCCAGTCTGTCAGCCTGTCCAGGGCTAGCTGCATCCTGTATGTAGCAGTTGTTGCATACTCTTCTGTGCACCAGAGTACCAGGTCGTCTGCGTACAGGGCTGCGTGTACTCCTTTTGGTAGCTCTGGCACAAGGTCGTTGATGAAAAGTATGAACAGTGTCGGTGACAGGACTCCCCCCTGTGGAACCCCCTGACGCAACAGCACTTTTTGGCCACAGTACCCATCCACTGTCACACCGCGGGCTCTGCAGATCATGGCAGATGATTCGTAAGTGCGACCATTTTGCGCCCTCGCATTCTGATCAGTAGTCCCATTTTGGTCGCAGTACTGTCTCATCGGTCTCAAACTTTTGGGGATGAGCTAGTGTGAGCCAGTGCTGCGACTGCACAGCGACCTCTGCTTTGTGACATCAGCCTTTAGGGCTCATTCAAAGGTCGCATCAGTAGACGTCTCACTGAGTACCATCTCATGTCTTCGGAGACGAGAGCTCATGTGAGCGGCTATTTGGGGCGGTCGCCGCGACGTCGTGTTCACGGCCTGCGTGACTTGAATGCGACGGCTCGACTGAATCGCATGCAGTTACGTAACTTAACTCCTCAACGACGTAGTGAACGCGGCGACGCTCAGTGTTTCCAAAAATGATGAGTTGCCGGTAACCGCGACCATCCAATGATACAGGGAAGCCCGCCGATCAAAATTTCGGAACTGCAACAAATAAAAGGACCAGCCGGTTGATTCAGTCGTTTAACGTCCATGGCACCGAAGTGATAATGGACGGCCGCCCTGCCGGGCGGACGGGCGGGTTCAGTCAGTTATGGGGGACAGAGAAATCTCTAGTCTTTCCTATGGAGTACGACCTGAACACTGATCAATTCAGGCGCACTGTCAGTGGCACTTTGATTTACTAGCGGACCTTTAACCAACGGACATGCCGGCTATGGAACAAGCCCGTCCTTTTCTAGTTCCCTGAATGAGCTCAGTCAATTCGAGTGAGGGCCGGCCGGCCAAGAGGTGGGGGGTGGTGGTGGTGGTCACAACTCCCAAAAAGAGCGGACTACAAGGCATTTGATGGCACTTGTGGGCAGAGCTGGAGGTGGATACCAGGGCTCGAACTGCAGTAATTAACACTGAATCCGATAGTACATCACAGTGACTGAACTGCCTGTCGTAGTCCGCTAATGGCCTTGTTTTTAGCCCCACGTAAAAGTCTTGCTGCACAGAGTGACCATCAGACAAGTTGTTTTACAGTGCGGCTGACTGAAGTTTCTTGCCGCCACTGGCGGCAGAACCCTAACTGCCCCCCCCCCCCCACCCCTCTCCCCCGGCACACCCAACCGGCCCGGTCCACCACACCCCCTCCCCCTGGCCCCTTCTTCGTCGCTTATTTGTACACATACGCAGATACCCATACAAATATAGTGCCTGGCGCAGTTTTAGTTTTCACACTAAAAAAACAAGCCTTTTGCCACAAACCTTACAACAATTAACAGATGTTGACATTTTGTCACCAAGAAAAATGGGGCAAAATCGTGAAAACTTGAAAGACCTGCCCTGTGGTACGTGTACATAAACTAAACACCGGCTATTGACATGAGGTCAAGGCCACAAAGACCGCGCATGATACTGTGTGGCAAGTACTGGGAACAGCACCGCAGCCGTTTCATCAAATATCTATTACAAAGGAACACTTTCAACATTTTTGTCAGAAAGTAAGTTGTAAGTTACCAACAGTCAGTTGTGCTATTTAGAATGGTTTGAAACTATTGTTGTTTTAGCTTGTGTTCGTAAAATTAATGTCGCTCAGTGTTTTACCCAGCGTGTTGAACTGCGCTGTGCTGTTATAAATCAGTCACCACGTCACGCCAAGTTTTAGATCAGATGAGGTGATCCTGAAAACCTAAGGCACTGTAAACGAAATTGTGTTGCAGTACTCAGCATTTTCCAGCATCCACCTCGTAATAGTTATACAAGTATTGTACGCCAGAGCGTAGCACACTCAAACGTAGAACCGAAACACGGCCGGTCTCAGATTCTAATTAAGAAAAGAAACCGAAAGTAACACGCGGAGATAGGAGGACAGGAGCCGCTTTCACTTTTTAACACTTATCATTCGGAATACACCAAAGTGTGAAATAAGTTTGAAGGGTTCAAGGGTAGTTCCAGAATAGCTTGGCGCCTCTTTGCATAATGTCCTATGAAGGCTTTATAGATCCACCAATTTACGAGGTATGATCAGAAAGTAATGATAGTTGGCTGCCATTTGTAAAACTACTTAACCCATATCATACTGAGCTAAAGGCTTCCAGTTTGTACACTGCCATTATATGCAAGCTACATTACAGTACTTGCAGATACGCATATAGACCAATGGCTTTAGTTCAAGGGTGGTGCCAGAATAGCTTGGCGCCTAGAGGCACCAAGCTATTCTGGCACTACGGGCCTTGAACTATTTTAGTCAAACTTATTTTACACACTGGTGTATTCTGAATGATATGGGTTGAGTCACATTAATACAATTAGCATCAAAACAATTAAACTTCAACCTTAGCCATGACCATGTGTGACGTCATTGAACAAGGGATGTAAACAGCTGTGGTTGAAAACAGTGGACTGTCTAAAATAATAAATTTATTTCTAGAGTTTTAAAAGAGGCAACTTTAAGACAGCCCTGTCGAAATCCAAATAAATTTGAAAGGTGTTTGATATGGTACTTGTGTATTGTCTGGCACTGACTGCAAGTCAGTGGATTGTGCAATTTAATTAGCAAAAGAGAGGGCTTTGAAGGCAAGTACTGGTCTGACTGTCAATTTTCAGCTGTGAACGAGCAAACTTTGCACTTTATTTACATATTGATAGGAAAATACACATAATTTATACTTTATCTTGAAAAATATCTTGATTGAACTTCTGATCTTTCTTTTGGAACAGTTCAAAGGATAGTACGTGATGACCTTGACCTCCAAAAATATCTGCAATAAAGATAACCCCATTTCATGACAGCGGCTCAGATGCAACAGAAAGCTGATCGCTTAGATTAACTACTCAAAACGTTTAGCATAAATGTCCTCTAACGACCGTGTGATGTCATCACTGAAGACGATACTTGCTAGTCCTGTAACGGTACCCCAGCTAACGGTCCAGTCATAAGTGGTTGGCCTCTGATAAAACTCTATGGGCCCTTTTGTCATATTTTCAAATTGACGGCAACGTTTTCTATATTTTTTAAAACAAGGTCATATGCTCATATTTTACCATTGGAGTGCGCAGTAAATGCAAAATATGTAAGAAAGGATTGTGCAGACAACAACAGCACTGACATGATTGAAGACCATATGGAAGGACAGAAACATCACACTCTGCTCCAAGATCAGACTGATGCGCTCCTTAGTCATCTCAGTGTTCTTGTATGCCTGTGAGTCATGGACCCTAACAGTAGACCTTGAAAGGAGGATATTAGCCACTGAAATGAGATGTTTTCAAAGGCTGCTTGGCATTTCGTACAGAGATCACATAATGAACGAGGAAGCGGGAAACAGAATCAGGCAAGCCATCGGGCCGTATGAAGACCTATTAGCCATTATGAAAAAACGCAAACTGAAGTGGTATGGGCATGTCACGCGTTCAGCAGGGCTTGCCAAAACAATCCTGCAAGGCACTGTGCAAAGAGGACGAAGGAGAGGAAGACAGAGGAAAAGATGGGAGGATGGGAGGACAATATCTCGGAGTGGACAGGACTGAGGCTGGGCGATAATTATGCTAAGAATGGCAGAGAACAGAGAGGAATGGAGGGAGCTAGTTGGCAAGTCATCAGTGGTGCTCCAACGGTCGGCAAGACTACGGGATATAGATAGATAGATAGATAGATAGATAGATAGATAGATAGTGCTAGTACAAAATGTGAAAATATCAAGTAAATTGGGCAAACTGGTTCAGTTTTACAGCACAACTATCATTACTTTTTGATCATACCACGCAGTTCAGCTTCAAGGGTGGTGCCAGAATAGCTTGGCACTTGAGGTGCAAAGGTATTTTGGCACGACCCTTGAACTACCAAAAGTGTATAATATATGAGTTATATTATAAATATGAGAAATGTGCCATATAAATACCATGTAATAATATAATAATAATAATAATAATAATGGAGATTTGTTAAGTGCTTATTCTAAAAAGTAGCTCTAACACTAAGCCATGATACAAAATGAAAACTAAGAGCTAATACACACACATGATGAATTAAGGGTTAATCACTGACAGTGGGATGACTGCTGTACTTGTGGTGTAAACAAGTACTGCCAATAGAGTCATGGTTTAGAGATTGTGTACAGTGCCAGACTACTCTGTACCATACACAAAGTGTGACCGATACATGCTCACACATCTCTCGACTCAACCTGTGCATTGAACATCGTGACAATGGGAACGTAAGTGCTGTGTGCAAAATAAATGAAGTGTTATACTTGGTACATGTCAGCACTTTGTAAGATTAGATATGGACTAACAAAAAACATTTCTTATTCTTTGATACAGCACTACAAACTCTTTTGTCAAAGGCACTTTATATTTCTGCTGTTCATGTTCACCTGATCAGATTATGGACACAATCGAGAGCCTTCAGGAGTGTGTCTCTAAGACTAAGACTTCAAACAAATTACAGTTGAATGATGGAAAAACTGAGGCCATGATCATTGCTTCCCCGAGATTGACGAAGATGCTGACACTTGTTACACTACCGCAGCCACACGCAAGGTGTTGTTGATGGAAGACGCAGCCAGACAAGAGTGTTTCCAGAAGATTCTTTTATTTCTTTGTCATCATCATTCGTCTAATAGGTTGGGCAAAACCAACCTACTAGCATGACATACGAAAAGGCGAAAATACTGGAGCTCAATCTCTTGCTCCACAGCTCTCTCTCTATCTCTATCTCTTCGTTGTGCGCTCTCCCTTCTGGTGGTTTTCCCCACTATATATACCCGTTCTGGAGGGCATCGCCCTTTGGTGCCATCTGTTAAAGGGTTTATTAATGTCCCCCATAATATTCCACAACAAAGGGAGTCGGTAGAGATTACTACTAAAGTGGGCTTATTATATATTCATTAGCCCCAGCTCCCACACAATAGGACACGTGTTGCGACACTAAAAGAAGCTCATAACAACTAAAGTGAGCTTATTATAAATTCTCTAGTCCCAGTCCTCACTCCATAGGACACGTGTCATGATACTAAAAGAAGCTCTAAACAACTAAAGTGAGCTTATTTTATATTCATTAGTCCCAGCCCCATGACGACTAAAGTGAACCCATTATCTATTCATTAGTCCGAACCCCGTAGAGCCCGTATCATTGTTCTCCGTGCTCTGCCAGTGATACTCATTATACCCTCGTTAATTCCAGATCAAGGGAAATTATGAGAATACCCGACCGTGATATTGGCCGTATACACTTATAGTGTAACACACTCCCCCAGTCAGTACAAATCTGTGGTGCCACTGTCCCCTTCTCCCCTATGTAAAAAATCTTGGTGTCACACTTGATAGTAGCCTGTCCATGCGCCTTCATGTGAACAACGTTTGCAGATCTGCCTATACTGAACTGCGACGTATTGCTTCAGTCCGCCACTATCTGACACCTGAAGCAACTAAAGTACTTGTCTGCGCTTTTGTTTTGTCTAAATTAGACTATTGCAATGCTCTTTTGGCTGGCTGTTCCCAGTGTCTGATTGGCAAACTCCAGAAAATTAAAAACTCAGCTGCTAGGTTGATTCTTAGGTTTAGAGTCCCTAGATCAGATTATATCACACCCCATCTGTCTGCTCTTCACTGGTTACCTATAACAGCTAGGATTCAGTACAAAATTTCATGCATGACTTACAGTTGTATTATCTGTTCCTGTCCACACTACCTTGCCTCTCTTCTCCAGATGTATACACCCTCAAGACAGAATTTGTGCTCTGCTGCCGACTCGAGTTTTACATATATCCCCCTTGTCAAAACAAAGTCGTTCGGTGAGAGGTCATTCCCAGGTACCAGAGCCCTGTTGTTTGGAATGACCTCCCACAGGAACTGAGATAGGTGGATTTGAGAGAGGCATTCAAGCGAGCTCTAAAGACCCATATTTTTTCTGTCTGCTACAAATGACTTTGTCACACACCAGTCATGTTAAAGTCATCTCTATCTATGTTAGAAGTAGTGTGTGTGAGCGCGCGTACGCGTGCGTGAATGCGAGTATGAGTCCATAAGCGTAGCACTTTTGAATGGTGACTGTATAGCTTGTTTACAGAGTGCGTTGTATATTGTTTTAGTACTTTTTGTAAATTGCATTTTTGTAATTAGTTATTTTTGTACAATTAGTTTTTGTTAAGCGCCTAGAGCTCTAATCTGAGGTTAGGCACTATACAAGTACTCATTATTATTATTATTATATTGCTTGTTTGTCCAGGCTTTTATTGTTTTCATGGGGTAGCACTGTAAACCTTGCAATTTCAAACCCATGGAGGAACTCCAGGAATGACATTTATAAATTCAGTAGGGTTTCATGCACAATTCTTACCCACCCCCCCACCCCCACCCCTGACCCCCCCCCCCCCCCCCCCATGCTCTCCTGACACCCATTACTGTCATTTAGAGAAGATCAGCATATAGATTCATATTATTGTGATTTGACAAAGAGGTTGTTTACACTCCCAACCCGGGTTCAGCCCAAGTAGAAGTTCAAGTTGGCTTGGTGCGTTTACATTTGGATTTGGAACTAGGGTTGAACGGCCCACTTGACCCTGACAGAGCATCTTAGGAATGAATCATGGCGCCCCCTCCAGGAGACAACACCTTGCTTTTGGGTTGTGACCAGTCTGTGTAGTTTTTTGTTGTTGTTTTTTTCAATTATTAATTTGCGTCACAGAAAAAGATGATCTCAGTACATGAGATTCAAGAACTTCGCACAGCAATGTTTAGGAAAAAGAAGAAAGATTTCCTTACAGATATTGACCTTTTTGACAACGTTGTTAACCCATTCAGTCCTGACGCACTACAGCAGAAGATGGGTCGACATGATAATTCAAGGGTAGTGCCAGATTAGCTTGGTGCCTGTCAGCGCCAAGCTAATCTGGCACTACCCTTGAATGATCATGGTCGAGCCATCTCCTGCAACTGGTGCACAGTCATTAGATGATGCCTCCAAAATTTGGGAATTAGTGCGCCGGGCTGAGTGAGTTAACAGCGTGCTTACATTGTGTCAGTTCAGCATCCACATATCTAATTATCTGAAGTGTTTGGTCAGTGCCACAGTCTCATGACTGGTAGTAGCAAATTGTTCTGCAAACTAACAATGAGCATCTACAGTCCAGACTTGGATGAAAAGCTGTAGAAATAATTAATCCTTGTCATTTGGATTTATCATCGTGTGTGAAATAAGTTTGACTAAAAATAAAATAGTTCAAGGGTAGTGCCAGAATAGCTTAGCGCCTCTAGGTGCCAAGCTATTCTGGCACCACCCTTGAGCTAAAGCCATTGGTCTATATCCTTATCTGTAAGTACTATAATGTAGCTTGCATATGGCAGAGTACAAATTTGAAGCTTTTAGCCATCAGCATGATATGGGTTATCGTTTTACTGTCGATGGCACAATGGACTTCAGATTTCTTGGCAACGTGCACAATGATGAGGCGGAATGAATCCTGCTTGAAAGCAGGGTTGAACTCTACCCTGCCCCAACCTGGGTTGGACCAAGTGTAAACACACTAAACCGGGTTGATGTGCAAGTGTAAACAACCCCAAACTTGTCTGTTTTGCCTGCACCCTTAAAATCATGTGCTTAAGTTATTTGGATGGTGACAAGACAGGCAGGGATTTGGAAATGTGAGCCATTTTTGCATCAGACAGGCAATAAACCCATGCAGGGTCCTAAAGAATATTTTCTATAGTATTGTCATCATTCTGGAATGTTATGCGCACCCATAATCAAACATCATAAGTCTGTGTTTCAGGCAGCCTGGTCTGAATGACTGTTGTAGGCATTTCTAAGGTTTTGGACGGGCTCACAGTATTTACTATATATAATGTACCTTGAAACTGTACTTTGCTGACATGTTCCATTATAATTTGTTGATTTAACCCTTATCATTCGGAATACACCAGTGTGTGAAATAAGTTTGACTAAAATAGTTCAAGGGTAGTGCCAGAATAGCTTGGCGCCTCTAGGCGCCAAGCTATTCTGGCACCACCCTTGAACTAAAGCTATTGGTCTATGTCCTTATCTGTAAGTACTATAATGTAGCTTGCATTTGGCAGTGTACAAATTTGAAGCTTTTAGCCTCAGTATGATATGGGTTAAATCACTATTTATATCACCCTTTCTTGAAATAATTATAAAATTAATTTTTATATGAAGGGTGAAAGAAAATGTGTGAGGGGGACTGGGTGGTGACCTTTTTTAAAGTGCTAGAGAGTCTTCTTCAATCAGAGTAACTGAACTCATTCTACCCCAGACACACCACAGCAAGATATGGATCGATCATGATAGTTCAAGGGTGATGCCAAAATAGCTTGGCGCCTATGGGCGCCAAGCTATTCTGGCATCACCCAGGAACTATCAGTATCATGGTCGATCTGTGTCCTGCACTGCAATGCAGTCTTCAGAGGACAACGGCAAAATTTGGGTATTTCGGTCTTGGGGTACAATGAGTTAATGTTTTTGTCCAAAACTGTGCAATTTTGATCTACTTCTAATTTCTGGAAATCATGTGTTGAATTGAATAATACTAAGTGGTGAAATTATGTGTCAGGTGATGAATACTTTTAAAAGTTGTGTATAGGTTAATAGTCTTTTTTTTTGAGTAGATAATTGTGTTTGTTACATTCTGTATTTTAGGAAATGTACAAAGTAAAGTAGGTAGAAACACTGTCAAGAGAGAGACCTGTGCTGTGTGCATTATTGACCAATGATCATAGATCTAGTTAGTCAAAGCACAAATGGATAGCAAAGAAAGGGAGTGCATCAACACATTCACTGGATTTGCAGCCCTTTGATGCGTGGAAATTTAGATCTAGGTACACATAGTGGGGTCCAGATCGTAACTGGTGGTATGGACAGCTGTTTTTCTCTAGGCAACTTCATTCTGTTTTTTGTTTTCAGTGGCTGGTTACAACCTTGTCTACTTTCCTGTAAGAGGTAAGAATTATTAGATTATGAATGTTGTCTTGGTAAGCCCATGACTTAAGAATGTCAGTATACCAGTGGCAGTGTGTGATAAATTATTTTCATTGTAAATATTCTCATCTGTGCTCAGGTTGGCAAATCGCCATCATATATAGAAGGGATATTTTGGTAGCTGTTTGCATGAACTGTGGAGGAGAATGTGGCCAGGGGTTGGCAGAAGGGGGACCTTTCAGCCAAAACTGCACTAGAAATCAAAGTATCAATATAACTTTTTTAATTAATTTTTTTTTATTTATTTATTTTATTATTATTATTTTTATTTATTTATTTATTTATTTATTTTTTTTTTTTTTGGAGGGGGGTTGTTTGGGATCAGTGACAAGATGGCAGATAAAATCTCTATACCTGTATTTTTTTTTTCCTTCTTTTTCTGACAGCTATAATTTTCATCCAAAGGATACAGTATGTAATCCAGGGGCATACAACTTCTTGTTGCTCCTAAAGGTTGTGCCCTTGGATTACAATGATACCTGTATTCACATGTTTTTGCAAGATATGAATATTGTGAAATTGTGTTCCCCTTTGTTGCTTCTATAATGTATCTCAGGCCGTGCTGAGGCGATTCGCACACTGATGATCGATAATGATATCAAGTTTGAGGAGACCAACCCAATGCCGTGGGAAAATTTTGTGCAGAATGTGAAGCACAAGTTGGCTTTTGGGCAGATCCCAGCACTGTACGATGGGGATTTTCTCCTGGTGCAGTCCAACGCCATCCTTCGCTATCTCGGCCGCAAACATGGTATTAGTCCTTTGCATGTTGGTAGTGGTTTTTGTTGCGATGATTCCTACTTGAACAAAAACGGCTACAGACACACAAAGGGTTGAGTGATGAACATGACTGAGCGTTGTGTTTCATGCTTTCATGCTTAGTACTACAGAGATGTGCGTTGGTCTGTTATTTTGTACTTTGCAGCTTGAATCCGTAGGTTCAAAATTTGTAATGGTTCAAAATTACAGACTGCACAAATACTGGCATATCAGTTATATGGTCAGTGGTGCTAAGCACAGAGTTTTTCATGCTGAGTAAAAATATTGTACAGTTCTGTGATTTTAGATATTGCAGACCAGAGCTCAAAGCCAAGATCACAAATCTCACACAAAACAGAACATCTTTTGCATCTTATTAAATTAATATTAAAATGTTTGAAAACAAACGTTTTACAAGATATTACTTGTGGTTGTTAAACCTCTCCCTGTTCAAAATGAAGTAAAAACATTACCATAAGGGTTTCATGAAAAAGAAACTTAGAAGTGTGGTAGAAACCCCTTTTATAGGAGAGCAAAATACTAACGTTTCAGATCAAGATGCTTCATCAAGTGAAATGAAGTGAAAACAATGTAGAACAAAAAAGAGCATTTTAGAGAAATGAAAGAACTCATCCTATACTGTGAAATGACATGACAAAGAAATAGTATTCTGAATGATGTGAAAGACAAAAATAAATGTGATCAAGAGAAAGAGGGAACAGAAGGTTTATAATTATGTAAACACGTACACATAACACTTTGACTTAGCACAATACTTACAGATACATTCGTCAGCACATGCACATGCATTCAATCATGCCTGGTGCTGTGCACACACGTGATGCGCGCACAGACACACACACACACACATTTACATCAAACAGTGCACTGTACTGTGGTACTTCCAGTAGTGAGGTCAAATCTTGCAGAAGTTAACCCATTCAGCCCTGACGCACTACAGCAGGAGATGGGTCGACCACTACCCTTGAATTATCCATGGTCGACCCATCTCCTGCAACAGGTGCATAGTCGTTAGATGAAGCCTCCAAAATTTGTGAAATACATGCATCGGGCTGAATGAGTTAATGCATTTTTTCCAAAGGATGCGTATGCTGAATTATGAGAGGCGATGAGTAGATTCATTAAAATTATGTCCAACCTAGTTATTGTGTCCGAGGCGGATTGAAGGGACAAAAATTATAATTACCGTAATGATGAACTTGTTCATTAAAAATAATAAATGTTAGAGGTTTGGCGGAAAGAACTAATGATATTTTACGTAACAAAATTACAATAATAATAGTTGAATTAATATCATAGGCCAAGTTTTTAGAGGTTTGGCGGAAAGAACTAATGATATTTTACCTAACAAAATTACAATAATAATAGTTGAATTAATATCATAGGCCAAGTTTTTCAAACATGTATGAGGAGGGTAAAGGGGGGTTCACATCACGATGCACAGAAAATAAATCCAGAAAAACTCTGCACGAAAAATAAAATTTTCTGAACGCGGTGCACAGAAAATTTATATACATTTTTATAATACTTCAAGAGCATTTTCAGGCGGTGTAGCCATGACTGATGTAGGTGACTGCAGTTACACCCATCCAGCATATAAATGTTAAACTCAAATCAGCTCCAGAAGGGTTTAAATGGTTTTCAACACTGGTGATGGTTTTGCTTATCAACACTGAGATCGCTTGTCTATTGTCTGTATCAATACTTCATGGCGATACGGTTGAATTTTCCCAATTTAAAAAAAAAATTTGGTCTTGTTTGATGCGGATTTATCATGTTTTTATTGCATCATTAGTATGTTTTTACCTCCATATTCATGATGCGAAAGTGAATTTTTATTTTCCTTTAGACCATTGCCAGTCATTGTGAGGGGGGGAGCATCCCAGGCTTCCGGATAATTCTCTCACCCTTCAGACTTCCAGAAAACCCTCTCAGCTCCAAAATACTTTGAAATGCTTTTTTCCTTGAAATTTTCACCTGCAACCACCACCACCCCCACCCCCCCCCCCCTCCCCCCCCCCAACCCCCCCTCCCACCCCTCCCCCTCCCCCCTCCCCCTCCCCCACATCCCCTCCCACCCCTCCCCCTCCCCCACATCCCCTCCCACCCCTCCCCCTCCCCCACCCCGCCTTCTCCAACGCATCCGACGATTCTGACAGTGACGTAAAGGTTGTCATAGGGTTTGTCCCCCCCCGCCCCCCACAGTGCACGGAGAATTCAGTTTCACCTGCATGATGCACGGCAAATATGTCGTACACGATGCATGGTAAATAATTTTTGTCAAACACGGTGCATGGGAAATTAAACGTAGCGATTACTATGCATGAAAATAGCCCTTTAACCCCCCCCCCCCCCCCCCCCCCCCATGTATAGTTTAGGTAGTTAGTTTACTGTGTGTTTCCTGATTTTATTTGTATATGACTGAGTAATTATTTGGTACTGGTCACAAAAAGAAGGAATTGTGGTACAAAATTAAAACTTGAGCAAAGTTCATGAAATTTAATTTGAAATATTGTGTATCAATCTAGTTTCAGAATTAATTATGAAAAGAGCTTGGGGTCTAGTTGCTTCGGCATAATATTGAAATGAGTCTTCAGTCACTTGAAGAGATTTCTAACGTTTCACCGTGACACCGATGTGCAGATAAAAGTGATATGAGAATGAAAGCAACTTATTTTGATATGAAATAATTAGATGAACTTCTTTTTAGCCCTAAAACTTAAAAATTAAGTTTTTGATATCATTTGTTGTGTTCATATACTGATCAAAGTCGTGTGACACTGAAACGTTGGTAACCATACATACAACACAGGGCTCCTGTTTTCACATCAGCTTGAAGAGCCTTTAGACCCCCGGGTGTAAATTTTAGAGGGTACGCACATCCCCATCTCAGCATAACAAAGAGTCAGAAATTTGATTTAAGAAAACAGCATCTCTCTCTCTGTCTCTCTCTCTCCTTTAAATTTGTTTACACAGTGTCTCCAAAAGACACACTGTTATTTAACATGACAAACCAAACTATACTGCAGGGAAAAGAAAAATACACATGCCACCCTCTCCCAAAAATGCAATCAACGGCAAAACAATGACAGAATAATCTACCATCAAGAAATGACCAAAAAACCATGATGAACATCAAAACAATGCCGTAATAATCTCCCATGAAGAAAAAAAACAAAAAAACCACCCCAACAACCTGCGATGAATGGCAAACAGTACCTAAATAACTGATATCCAGTGAACACCAGACCACGATAGTTACTAAGGCATACGGTGTGTGTGTGCACATGAGTAGCTTAATTATATTTTGATGTGTTTAATGTTCTTCCTTTTATGTTGCGCAGCACCGCAACGATTTCCTAATGTATTGTTACATATGGCAATAAAGTTCTATCATCAACAACGCCAAGTCGATCTAACATCTAACAAACACACACTGGAAATCAAGGATATAACAAATGACACCCAGAAATGCAGTGAAAACTGGCTCACATGATATACAAAAAAATGAGTGACGAAAACGAAATCTGGATGTATGTCATGAAACTTTGTGATGAAATTAACATGTCTTTTGGTGTGCGATGTTGGGCACCATTTGCCGCAACTTGACATGGCTCAAAATTGAAAGTCAATGCAAAACGATGCCGTATCCCCATAATAGTATGAATGGCTGATGTCACAGCAAATAATGCGTTCAACATGCAGTTTGCACTTTGTGATAATATTCTGACACCATTCTTAAACTAACAGCTACACTTACGTGGACCCCAGATTATGTTGCATCTGAACACGGCCGCGGCTAAGCGAGCCAACTCATCACTAAAAACAGAACTGACACTGTCAAGAGACGCAAAGATGTACTAAAACGGGAGCCCTGCAACTTAAAAGTTCCTTCAAGATCTACTATTTCCATATTTTCCTTTGTTTTCTTATTTAACACATTCCTTGCAATATCTTCAACATTTTTCATGCATTTTATCAATAGTTACCTTGTCAGTTTGGAAATTTAAGATGTTTGTGAAGCAAGTTACTGCGTTTCGTGTGAGACCGTGTGACAAGACGATGATGAAAGATAGTATAATCTAACTCATTTTTGAAAAGTAACGATGAAAGTGCGTCTCAGTGTTGTTTTTAGAGTACAATACAATGGTGAAAGATAGTGCATTCTAACTCGGTTTTGAAAAATATCGAGAAAAATGCACCTCAGCGGTTATTTTAGGGTGCTAGCGCTTCATATAACTGATCTTCAATTTTCAGTAAGAGTAGAGTTCAACGCCCTCGCGCTGGGACCATATGGCGTTGAGGCGCGTCCCCTGGGTGGTGGATAGGGGGTCCCTCATGAGAGGGGTGCACCGAATGAAATAAGGTGCCGTGAACCAACGTGGTCTAAGGGAAGGTGACCCCGACAGAAAACCCCTGGTCCTCCTAGTAAGGGGGTTGGGCGTGGGGGTAGCTTCCCCACCCTGCAAAAAAGGAAATAGCTACAAAAACGCCGACGAAAAGACTAACAGTAATTCCTTTCCTGGAGGAGGAAGGTTCTTCTACCAGAAGACTTATGACGTCCTGTGGTGAAAGCCGGAAGTCTTCGGAAGCCACAGGACCGAGCCGCCTCTCTCTATCCAGGGATACAACCATGGGCACATGGAACGTCAAGACCATGTACCAGAGCAGCAAGGCCGCCCAGATAGCAGCGGAAATGCAAAAGTACAACCTTTCCCTGCTAGGTATCAGTGAAGCCAGATGGACGCAGTCTGGCCAGAAAAGGCTGTTAAGTGGGGAGATGATTCTGTATTCAGGTCATGAAGAGGAGAATGCCCCCCATACAGAAGGTGTAGCATTCATGCTGTCACCAGTGGCACAGAGAGCGCTGATGGGCTGGGAACCTCTTGGGCCAAGAATTATCACAGCAGCCTTTAGAACCAAGAAAAAGCTCAAGCTGAACGTCATCCAGTGTTATGCGCCCACTAATGACAGTGACGAGGAAGAGAAACAAGAGTTCTACGACCGACTCCAGAGTGCCTTAGACAAATGTGCGGAGCGAGACATCACCATCATCATGGGCGATTTTAATGCCAAAATAGGGGAGGACAACACCGGATACGAAGAGGTGATGGGGAGACAGGGACTAGGCTCGGAGATGAGTGAGAACGGGGAGAGGTTTGTAGACTTTTGTGCTCTAAACCGACTTGTCATTGGAGGCAGCATCTTCCCACACAGAAGAATACACAAAGCAACTTGGGTCTCACCTGACCATACAACAGAGAACCAAATAGACCATATCTGCATTAGCAAGAAATTTAGAAGATCCCTTCAAGATGTTCGAGTGAGGAGGGGAGCAGATGTCGCCTCAGACCACCATCTGCTTACCTTAAGAATGAAGCTCAAGCTAAAGAAAAGCCGCACAGAGACAACAAGAAGACAGCGCTATAATGTAGGCCTCCTGAGAGAAACTGGAGTTAGAGAAGAGTTCAAACTGGTGCTGTCCAACCGGTTTCAAGCGCTACAGGAGCTAGTAAATGAAGAGGAGGCGGTCACCACAGAGCAGCAGTGGAAGGCAGTTGGAGAGGCGCTGAACTCAACCTGCGGGGACACTGTGGGGTTCGGGAAACACCACCACGGGGGCTGGCTGTTGGCACAGACCTTGAAGAGGATAGAGGTGGGGAGACGGAGGAGAGCGGCGGTCAACGGCAGTAGCACGAGAGCAGCCAGGGTGGGGGCGCGGGGGGAGTGCTCGGAAGCCGGCCGCGGGGTGGGGAGGAGTGTCGGGGCAGACGGGAGGGCCTACACAGACAGCCTGGCAGCGGGGGCGGAGGGGGCGGCGGGCAGCGGCAGCGTGAGACGGCTCTGCGACATTGCCGGAGGCTTGTCGGGTAGGTGTGGCCATGCAGAGAGACCAGTGGAGGACAAGGAGGGCGGGCCTATTGCGGACGGAGCGGACCGACTCGACAGATGGGCCGAGTGTTTTGGGGAGTTGCTGAACAGACCTGGCCCACCCGGCCCCCCCGGCGTCCGGCCGGCGGGGACCGACCTGCCCATCGGCTGTGGCGGACCCGGCCGGGAGGAGATCGGAGGGGCGGTGGCATTTTTGAAGAATGGCGGGGCGGCAGGGCCAGATGGCATCCCAGCGGGGTCTCTGAGGGCGGACCTAGAGACAACAGTTGGGATGCTGTGCCCACTGTTTGGAAAGATCTGGGAGGAGGGGGTGGTGCCGGCTGGCTGGAGGGAGGGGTACCTGGTCGGGCTTCCCAGGAGGGGCGACCTCGGCGGGTGTTCCAACTACAGAGGAATCACCTTGCTGTCAGTACCAGGAAAGGTCTTCAACAGGATCATCCTAGAGAGAATGAGGAGCTCCGTTGACCCCCAGCTGGGAGACCAGCAGGCAGGATTCAGGAAGAACCGATCATGTACAGACCAGATCGCCACTCTCCGCATCATCGTGGAACAGTCTCTGGAGTGGAGCTCCCCGCTGTACGTCAACTTTGTGGATTGTGGGAAAGCATTTGACAGCGTGGACCGAGAGACTCTGTGGAGACTCCTGTGACGCTACGGTGTGCCCACAGAGCTCGTCCGCCTGATCGGGAGCAGCTATGATGGCATGACATGTCGCGTGATCCGCGAAGGGCAGTTCACCGGGGAGCTCCAGGTCTGAACTGGTGTCAGGCAGGGGTGTCTGCTGTCTCCGTTCCTCTTCCTACTGGCCATAGACTGGGTCATGAAGATGACCACAGAGCACAGACGAAGTGGAATACAGTGGACATTGTGGACACAGCTTGACGACCTCGATTTTGCAGACGACTTGGCATTACTGTCCCACACTCATCAACAAATGCAGGACGGGACCACGAGGCTTGCTGACGTCTCGTCCCGGGTGGGCCTCACCATTCACAAACAGAAAACAAAGACAATGAGGCTGAACGCAGCCAGGGAAGAACCAGTCTTGCTTGCTGGCACCCCGTTGGAGGAGGTGGAGTCCTTCACCTATCTCGGGAGCATCATAGACAAAAAAGGCGGCACTGATGCAGATGTCAGAGCACGAATCGGTAAAGCCAGAGCAGCCTTTCTCCAGTTGAAAAAAGTGTGGAGTTCCAGAGAGCTGTCACAACACACCAAGGTCCGGATTTTCAACTCCAATGTGAAAGCAGTTCTCCTATATGGAGCAGAGACATGGAGATTGACAAAAACCACAGTCAACAGAGTGCAGACCTTCATGAACAGTTGCCTTAGAAGAATTTTGAAAATCCACTGGCCAGAGAAGATCAGCAACGTCAGACTCTGGGAGAGAACAGAGCAGATAACAGCAGAGAATGAAATTGGGTGAAGAAGATGGGGATGGATCGGTCACAGTCTGAGAAAGCCAGCTTCCAGTATCACTAGGCAGGCATTGTCATGGAACCCCCAGGGAAAGAGAAAAAGAGGTAGGCCGAGAAATTCCTGGCGTCCAGACCTCCAAGCAGACATCAAGAGACTGGGAGCCACCTGGAGTAGAATCGAAGGAGAAGCACAGGACAGGAGTTGCTGGAGGTCTCTCGTCGACGGCCTATACCCGGGTAGGGGTGACAGGCGTAAGTAAACCGACTTGTCATTGGAGGCAGCATCTTCCCACACAGAAGAATACACAAAGCAACTTGGGTCTCACCTGACCATACAACACAGAACCAAATAGACCATATCTGCATTAGCAAGAAATTTAGAAGATCCCTTCAAGATGTTCGAGTGAGGAGGGGAGCAGATGTCGCCTCCGACCACCATCTGCTTACCTTAATAATGAAGCTCAAGCTAAAGAAAAGCCGCACAGAGACAACAAGAAGACAGCGCTATAATGTAGGCCTCCTGAGAGAAACTGGAGTTAGAGAAGAGTTCAAACTGGTGCTGTCCAACCGGTTTCAAGCGCTACAGGAGCTAGTAAATGAAGAGGAGGCGGTCACCACAGAGCAGCAGTGGAAGGCAGTTAGAGAGGCGCTGAACTCGACCTGCAAAGACACTGTAGGGTTCAGGAAACACCATCACAAGGACTGGCTGTCGGCACAGACCTTGAAGAAGATAGAAGTGAGGAAGCAGAAGAAAGCAGCTGTCAACAACAGTCGCACGAGAGCAGCCAAAGTAAGGGCACAGGGGGAATACTCGGAAGCCAACCGCGAGGTGAAGAGTAGTATCAGGGCAGACAAGAGGGCCTACACAGACAGCCTGGCAGCAGAGGCAGAAAAGGCAGCAGGCAGCGGCAACATGAAACAGCTCTACGACATTACCAGAAGATTGTCAGGCAAGTATGGCCATACAGAAAGACCAGTAAAAGACAAAAAAGGCAAGCCTATTGCAGACAGAGCAGACCAACTCGACAGATGGGCCGAGTATTTTGAAGATTTACTGAACAGACCTAGCCCACCCGACCCCCCAGACATCCAGCTGGCAGAGACCGACCTACCCATCAGCTATGACAGACCCAGCCGGGAAGAGATCAGAAGAGCAGTGGCATTCTTGAAGAACGGCAAAGCAGCAGGCCCAGATGGCATCCCAGCGGAGTCTCTGAAAGCAGACCTAGAGACAACAGTGGAGATGCTGTACCCACTGTTTGGAAAGATCTGGGAAGAGGAGGTGATGCCGGCTGACTGGAAGGAGGGGTACCTAATCAAGCTTCCCAAGAAAGGCGACCTCAGCAAGTGTTCCAACTACAGAGGAATCACCTTGCTGTCAGTACCAGGAAAGGTCTTCAACAGGATCATCCTGGAGAGAATGAAGAGCTCCGTTGACCCCCAGCTGAGAGACCAGCAAGCAGGATTCAGGAAGAACCGATCATGTACAGACCAGATCGCCACTCTCCGCATCATCGTGGAACAGTCTCTGGAGTGGAGCTCCCCGCTGTACGTCAACTTTGTGGATTATGAGAAAGCATTTGACAGTGTGGACCGAGAGACTCTGTGGAAACTCCTACGACACTACGGTGTACCCACTAAGCTCGTCCGCCTGATCAAGAGCAGCTACGATGGCATGACATTCTTCTTCTCGAACGCCGTCACACTTGGAGTTTGGCTCTCAAAATGAAATCTGTGGTCTTCTGTAGTGCCTCCACAGGCCCGTACAGTTTCTACTGTAGAGTGGCGTGCTTCGGCCATATCTCCTCCCTCAGCGGCTGGTGGTTCCCACAGTCCTGGAGGATGTGCTCTGTGGTCTGCTCTGCTTCTCCACAAGGGCACAGGGGAGATGGCACGAGGTGGAAAGCGTCTGTGCAGGTGGAAATTGAGTCGGTTGTGCCCGGTCCTCAGATGAAAGATGGTCACCTGCTCTTGTCTGGACAGCTGATGGTAACTGTCTATGGGCCGTTGTGGTGGTCTGTACACAGACTTAATGATGGTCTTCATCTCTGTGAAGCTGACTCCATTTTCATCTTGTTCTTTCTCTGCGCCCGCTTTTGCCATTCTGTCAGCTTCATGGCATGACATGTCGCGTGATCCACGAAGGGCAGTTCACCAGGGAGCTCCAGGTCAGAACCGGTGTCAGGCAGGGGTGTCTGCTGTCTCCGTTCCTCTTCCTACTGCCCATAGACTGGGTCATGAAGATGACCACAGAGCACAGACGAAGTGGAATACAGTGGACATTGTGGACACAGCTTGACGACCTCGATTTTGCAGACGACTTGGCATTACTGTCCCACACTCATCAACAAATGCAGGACGGGACCACGAGGCTTGCTGACGTCTCGTCCCGGGTGGGCCTCACCATTCACAAACAGAAAACAAAGACAATGAGGCTGAACGCAGCCAGGGAAGAACCAGTCTTGCTTGCTGGCACCCCGTTGGAGGAGGTGGAGTCCTTCACCTATCTCGGGAGCATCATAGACAAAAAAGGCGGCACTGATGCAGATGTCAGAGCACGAATCGGTAAAGCCAGAGCAGCCTTTCTCCAGTTGAAAAAAGTGTGGAGTTCCAGAGAGCTGTCACAACACACCAAGGTCCGGATTTTCAACTCCAATGTGAAAGCAGTTCTCCTATATGGAGCAGAGACATGGAGATTGACAAAAACCACAGTCAACAGAGTGCAGACCTTCATGAACAGTTGCCTTAGAAGAATTTTGAAAATCCACTGGCCAGAGAAGATCAGCAACGTCAGACTCTGGGAGAGAACAGAGCAGATAACAGCAGAGAATGAAATTGGGTGAAGAAGATGGGGATGGATCGGTCACAGTCTGAGAAAGCCAGCTTCCAGTATCACTAGGCAGGCATTGTCATGGAACCCCCAGGGAAAGAGAAAAAGAGGTAGGCCGAGAAATTCCTGGCGTCCAGACCTCCAAGCAGACATCAAGAGACTGGGAGCCACCTGGAGTAGAATCGAAGGAGAAGCACAGGACAGGAGTTGCTGGAGGTCTCTCGTCGACGGCCTATACCCGGGTAGGGGTGACAGGCGTAAGTAAACCGACTTGTCATTGGAGGCAGCATCTTCCCACACAGAAGAATACACAAAGCAACTTGGGTCTCACCTGACCATACAACACAGAACCAAATAGACCATATCTGCATTAGCAAGAAATTTAGAAGATCCCTTCAAGATGTTCGAGTGAGGAGGGGAGCAGATGTCGCCTCCGACCACCATCTGCTTACCTTAATAATGAAGCTCAAGCTAAAGAAAAGCCGCACAGAGACAACAAGAAGACAGCGCTATAATGTAGGCCTCCTGAGAGAAACTGGAGTTAGAGAAGAGTTCAAACTGGTGCTGTCCAACCGGTTTCAAGCGCTACAGGAGCTAGTAAATGAAGAGGAGGCGGTCACCACAGAGCAGCAGTGGAAGGCAGTTAGAGAGGCGCTGAACTCGACCTGCAAAGACACTGTAGGGTTCAGGAAACACCATCACAAGGACTGGCTGTCGGCACAGACCTTGAAGAAGATAGAAGTGAGGAAGCAGAAGAAAGCAGCTGTCAACAACAGTCGCACGAGAGCAGCCAAAGTAAGGGCACAGGGGGAATACTCGGAAGCCAACCGCGAGGTGAAGAGTAGTATCAGGGCAGACAAGAGGGCCTACACAGACAGCCTGGCAGCAGAGGCAGAAAAGGCAGCAGGCAGCGGCAACATGAAACAGCTCTACGACATTACCAGAAGATTGTCAGGCAAGTATGGCCATACAGAAAGACCAGTAAAAGACAAAAAAGGCAAGCCTATTGCAGACAGAGCAGACCAACTCGACAGATGGGCCGAGTATTTTGAAGATTTACTGAACAGACCTAGCCCACCCGACCCCCCAGACATCCAGCTGGCAGAGACCGACCTACCCATCAGCTATGACAGACCCAGCCGGGAAGAGATCAGAAGAGCAGTGGCATTCTTGAAGAACGGCAAAGCAGCAGGCCCAGATGGCATCCCAGCGGAGTCTCTGAAAGCAGACCTAGAGACAACAGTGGAGATGCTGTACCCACTGTTTGGAAAGATCTGGGAAGAGGAGGTGATGCCGGCTGACTGGAAGGAGGGGTACCTAATCAAGCTTCCCAAGAAAGGCGACCTCAGCAAGTGTTCCAACTACAGAGGAATCACCTTGCTGTCAGTACCAGGAAAGGTCTTCAACAGGATCATCCTGGAGAGAATGAAGAGCTCCGTTGACCCCCAGCTGAGAGACCAGCAAGCAGGATTCAGGAAGAACCGATCATGTACAGACCAGATCGCCACTCTCCGCATCATCGTGGAACAGTCTCTGGAGTGGAGCTCCCCGCTGTACGTCAACTTTGTGGATTATGAGAAAGCATTTGACAGTGTGGACCGAGAGACTCTGTGGAAACTCCTACGACACTACGGTGTACCCACTAAGCTCGTCCGCCTGATCAAGAGCAGCTACGATGGCATGACATTCTTCTTCTCGAACGCCGTCACACTTGGAGTTTGGCTCTCAAAATGAAATCTGTGGTCTTCTGTAGTGCCTCCACAGGCCCGTACAGTTTCTACTGTAGAGTGGCGTGCTTCGGCCATATCTCCTCCCTCAGCGGCTGGTGGTTCCCACAGTCCTGGAGGATGTGCTCTGTGGTCTGCTCTGCTTCTCCACAAGGGCACAGGGGAGATGGCACGAGGTGGAAAGCGTCTGTGCAGGTGGAAATTGAGTCGGTTGTGCCCGGTCCTCAGATGAAAGATGGTCACCTGCTCTTGTCTGGACAGCTGATGGTAACTGTCTATGGGCCGTTGTGGTGGTCTGTACACAGACTTAATGATGGTCTTCATCTCTGTGAAGCTGACTCCATTTTCATCTTGTTCTTTCTCTGCGCCCGCTTTTGCCATTCTGTCAGCTTCATGGCATGACATGTCGCGTGATCCACGAAGGGCAGTTCACCAGGGAGCTCCAGGTCAGAACCGGTGTCAGGCAGGGGTGTCTGCTGTCTCCGTTCCTCTTCCTACTGCCCATAGACTGGGTCATGAAGATGACCACAGAGCACAGACGAAGTGGAATACAGTGGACACTGTGGATACAGCTTGACGACCTCGATTTTGCAGACGACTTGGCATTACTGTCCCACACTCATCAACAAATGCAGGACAAGACCACGAGGCTTGCTGACATCTCGTCCCAAGTGGGCCTCACCATTCACAAACAGAAAACAAAGACAATGAGGCTGAACGCCACCAGGGAAGAACCAGTCTTGCTTGCTGGCACCCCGTTGGAGGAGGTGGAGTCCTTCACCTATCTCGGGAGCATCATAGACAAAAAAGGCGGCACTGATGCAGATGTCAGAGCACGAATCGGTAAAGCCAGAGCAGCCTTTCTCCAGTTGAAAAAAGTGTGGAGCTCCAGAGAGCTGTCACAACACACCAAAGTCCGGATTTTCAACTCCAATGTAAAAGCAGTTCTGTTATATGGAGCAGAGACTTGGAGATTGACAAAAACCACAGGCAACAGAGTACAGACCTTCATGAACAGTTGCCTTAGAAGAATTTTGAAAATCCACCGGCCAGAGAAGATCAGCAACGTCAGACTCTGGGAGAGAACAGAGCAGATAACAGCAGAGAATGAAATTGGGTGAAGAAGATGGGGATGGATCGGTCACAGTCTGAGAAAGCCACTCACAAACCAGATAGGTGAGGCTAGCGCTGGCAGAATTGTATGCAAACCAAGGGGAATCACAGCGCTGGACAGACAACAGTTAGAGAAAGCCAGCTTCCAGTATCACTAGGCAGGCATTGTCATGGAACCCCCAGGGAAAGAGGAAAAGAGATAGGCCGAGAAACTCCTGGCGTCGAGACCTCCAAGCAGACATCAAGAGACTGGGAACCACCTGGAGTAGAATCGAAGGAGAAGCACAGGACAGGAGTTGCTGGAGGTCTCTCGTCGACGGCCTATGCCCGGATAGGGGTGACAGGCATAAGTAAGTATGTAAGAGTTAAACCCGGTTTGGTGCATTTACACTTGCATTTGGAACAGGGCAAGCTTGACTGGCTCACATGACCTTGGCAAAGCATCTTAAAATGGCGCCCCTCCAGCAAACACCTTGCAGTTGAGTGGTGACCAGTCGTTATATATATTTAATACATACAATTAGTAAGATGTACTATTCCTTTTGGCACAAAAAGAGACGATCTTGAGATATCTAAACACGAGATGAAAGCTCTTTGCAGGGCAGAGAAGGAGGGGGTCCATGTGGTTCCGGACCCAACCCCCTGCCAGCTCCCTCCGGCCAAAAATTCTTTAAAATGCTACAACAAAGTTTCCTTTTTGGGAGTTGCGCTCTCCCCCCACCCCCTTTTGCACTATTGTTCCAGATTTTGGTACGTTTCGAGAAGGTGGAGGATACTTTGATTTTTCGGCTACTAAAGACAAGGTCTAGCGTCAGGAGGTCTTTTGTGTCAGGTTGAAGGTCCCAAACAAAAAGTCGGAATTTGTACACAAAATTCATGGAGATATAAAGGAGACAGATGTATCAGCTTTTACTTTTTAGCATATGTTTCATTGATGTTTTATTTACTGGAAACGCACAAAAAGACATTCACTGCACACAGTACGCATTACAGAGTAAGGTAACTGATTTCTTCTTTGTGGATGCCTTTTTTGAAGCAATTTTGGTCCTTTTCCCCTGATTTCACCACTTTATCCAGCTCTGTTGATATAATCTATGCTACTGTAGATTGTTTGATCTCTTCCTAATAGCTTACATCCACGTTAAAGGTTTTCTTAATAAAATACAAATTGCGTTACGTCTTTTTTCGTGATACCCCTTTGTTGTGACCAGTACCAAATAAGGACTCATGTTTAATTTGTTCCCCCGAGTGGATTTTTTTCCTAATAGATATCACAGATATATGAATAGGTGTTGAATAAAAATTCAGATGCTGAAAATGACTTTGGGGAATTTTTGGCTCATGTGGGAAGCAAAAGTGAGTATGTTCTGGGCCAGTGGTCGTCCATCTGTCATCCATCCCCCATTGTCCATGGTAAACTTTAATGTTGACATTTTCTCGGAGACTATTCAAGCTACAGTCTTCAAACTTGGCCCAAGGATACTTTGTGGCAAGACATTTCTAAACACACCAATTTCAGTGACCGCTCTCAAAAGTCAAGGTCACAGGATAAGGAAATAAGTAAAAAAATTAGCCATACATGTATTTTGACAAAATTTATTTTTTCTGAAATACTATTCACAGCTTCAAACCCAAACTTGGTACAGAGATACCTGATGGTAAGATCTTTCTATACATGTTAATTTGGTTGACCTTTCAGAATGGTCAAGGGTCACAAGTGATCTAGAAATGGTCGAAAATAGCCATAGTTTGACAAAAGATGTTTTTTCTTGAATACAGTTCACAACTTCAAACCCAAACTTACAGAGATACATGATGGTAAGCCCTTTCTGTGCATACTAATTTGGATGACCCCTCAAGGGTCACAAGAGGTCAGGAAATAACATACGCCTGTCACCCCTCCCAGGGTATAGGCCATCGACGAGAGACCTCCAGCGACTCGTGTCCTGTGCTTCTCCTTCGATTTTACTCCAGGTGGTTCCCAGTCTCTTGATGTCTGCTTGGAGGTCTCGACGCCAGGTGTTTCTCGGCCTGCCTCTTTTCCTCTTTCCCTGGGGGTTCTATGACAATGCCTGCCTAGTGATACTGGAAGCTGGCATTCTCAGACTGTGACCAATCATCCCCATCTTCTTCACCCAGTTTCATTCTCTGCTGTTATCTGCTCTGTTCTCTCCCAGAGTCTGACGTTGCTGATCTTCTCTGGCCAGTGGATTTTCAAAATTCTTCTAAGGCAACTGTTTATGAAGATCTGTACTCTGTTGACTGTGGTTTTTGTCAACCTCACCTTTCTTGGGAATCTTGATTAGGTACCCCTCCTTCCAGTCAGCCGGCATCACCTCCTCTTCCCAGATCTTTCCAAACAGTGGGTACAGCAGCTCTACTGTTGTCTCTAGAAAATTAGTACCCAACGGAGAAAGAAACACGCTTAGAAAAGTTGAGTTGCCACATTCCTTCTGCGAATGAAGATAAGTAGCGGCTAATCTCTCTGTTTGTCTATTTTGACAAAGGGTATTTACCCGAATATTAATAAATTGTGTTGTACCTCTCTTTTCTAAGCATGTTTCTTTCTCCGTTGGGTACTTTTTGCATTTTACACGCTTGGCAGTCACCTTTTTAGTCTGGATTGTTTGTTGTCTCTAGTTCTGCTTTCAGAGACTCCGCTGGGATGCCATCTGGTCCTGCTGCTTTGCCGTTCTTTAAAAATGCCACTGCTCTTCTGATCTCTTCCCGGCTGGGTCTGTCACAGCTGATGAGTAGGTCGGTCTCTGCTGGCTGGATGTCTGGGGGGTCGGGTGGGCTGGGTCTGTTCAGTAACTCTTCAAAATACTCGGCCCATCTGTCGAGTTGGTCTGCTCTGTCTGCAATAGGCTTGCCTTCTTTGTCTTTTACTGGTCTTTCTGTATTGCCATACTTTCCCAACAATCTTCTGGTGATGTCGTAGAGCTGTTTCATGTTGCCGCTGCCTGCTGCCTTTTCTGCCTGTGATGCCAGGCTGTCTGTGTAGGCCCTCTTATCTGCCATGATACTCTTCACCTCGCGGTTGGCTTCAGAGTATTCCTCCTGTGCCCTTGCTTTGGCTGCTCTCGTGCGACTGTTGTTGACACCTGCTCTCTTCTGCTTCCTCACTTCTATCTTCTTCAAGGTCTGTGCCGACAGCCAGTCCTTGTGATGGTGTTTCTTGAACCCTACAGTGTCTTTGCAGGTTGAGTTCAGCGCCTCTCTAACTGCCTTCCACTACTGCTCTGTGGTGACCGCCTCCTCTTCATTTACTAGCTCCTGTAGCGCTTGAAACCGGTTGGACAGCACCAGTTTGAACTCTTCTCTCCTTCCAGTCTCTCTCAGGAGGCCTACATTATAGCACTGTCTTCTTGTTGTCTCTGTGCGGCTTTTCTTTAACTTGAGCTTTATTCTTAAGGTAAGCAGATGGTGGTCTGAGGCGACATCTGCTCCCCTCCTCACTCGAACATCTTGAAGGGATCTTCTAAATGTTTTGCTAATGCAGATATGGTCTATTTCGTTCTCTGTAGTATGGTCAGGTGAGACCCAAGTTGCTTTGTGTATTCTTCTGTGTGGGAAGATGCTGCCTCTAATGACAAGTCTGTTTAGAACACAAAAGTCTACAAACCTCTCCCCGTTCTCACTCAACTCCCCTAGTCCCTGTCTCCCCATCATCTCTTCATATCCGGTGTTGTCCTCCCCTATTTTGGCATTAAAATCGCCTATGACGATGGTGATGTCTCGCTCCGCACATTTATCCACAGCACTCTGGAGTCAGTCATAGAACTCTTGTTTCTCTTCCTCGTCACTGTCATTAGTGGGCGCATAACACTGGATGACATTCAGCTTGATCTTTTTCTTGATTCTAAAGGCTGCTGTGATAATTCTTCGCCCAAGAGGTTCCCAGCCCATCAGCGTTCTCTGTGCCACTGGTGACAGCATAAATGCTACACCTTCTGTATGGGGGGGCATTCTCCTCTTCATGACCTGAATACAGAATCATCTCCCCACTTAACAGCCTTTTCTGGCCTTCTTCTTCTTCTTCTTTTCGTTCACAGTGGGCTATACGGTCAGTCCAGCACCGGCGATGAATGACGTCATTTTCTCCAGGTCTGCTCGACTGCCGTAGAGTTTGGTCTGCAGTGGAGTTGGCGACGGCCACACTTCTTTTCTTTCATCGTCCAGTAGGGGGCATCTCTGGAGAATATGTTCCGCTGTTTGGTCTTCCTGACCACAGGCGCAGGTTGGTGATGGCGCCAGCTTGAGCTTTCTGTTCATGTGAGCGTTCAGTCTGTTGTGGCCGGTATGCAGTCTGATCAGGACGACTTGCTGCTCTCTGGTCATTGTGTGGTAGTCGTCTCTGTTTGACCTCGGCCTCATCAATGCTTTGATGATTGTCTTTTGCTCACTATAGCTGATGCTGTTTTCTTGTTGATCTTTTGTGGCTCCTTCTTTCGCCAGCTCGTCTGCTTCTTTCGCCAGCTCGTCTGCCCTTTCATTTCCTGGTACCCCACAGTGGGCTGGTATCCACTGGAGAACAACTCTTCTGGTTTGTCTGACCTTCTGCAAAGCTCTGGTCAGCTGGGGGAGTTTGTCATTCTCGAGGGCCTGGAGGACTGAAAGGGCATCGGAGAAGAAGACAACTTGATAGGATATGTCTGTAGAATTGTGAACCATGGAGGCGGCCTGCATAAGTGCTTCAGTTTCTGCTTTGTAGTTTGTGCAGTGTTTGCCGGTGGCTACACTGGATGTGGCTGTATGTCCCCCTGGGAACTGGATCAGGATGCCAGCACCTCCATTGGAAATGGCATTTGTTGCTGATCCATCAGTGTAGATGTGGATCCATGCCTCCTTTGGGTACTGTTCGTCGATCAGGGCTAGGGTGAGTGCCCGTCGAACGGTGTCATCCTGACTGTCTCCTGAGGCAGCATGTGGGACACTGGTGCAGATCTGGATGTCTGGTTTGTCCACTGCCCAAGGGTTTTCCACTTCTTTTGTGATCAGAGGTAGAGTGCTTTGTGGAAGGACTTCCCTGTACTGTCGAGAAAGTCGCATGCTCTCATGGACAAAGCTGCTTCTTTTGAGCCGGTTCTTGGTGAAGTTGCTTAGTCTGTGCTTCATGGGGTGGTTGGGCAAGCACCTGAGCTTCTCCGCCTGTACCATGGTTTTGGCTTCTCTCTTCTGGCTGAGAGGTTGGATTGTGGTCAGCTTCTCCATGTCCTTGATTGGTGTGGATTTCATTGCACCAGTGATGAGTCGAAGAGCCTGGTTTTGCACTCGGTCGAGGGTCTGCAGGTTCGTCTTGGCTGAGGTTGACCACGCTGTGGAGCCGTACTCGAGGTGGGGCCTGACTGTTCCCTGGTATACTGTGTTCAGTATCTTCTCGTTCGCTCCCCAGGTGGTGCCTGCCAGTTTCCTGAGTATGGCCAGCTTGTGCCGGGCCTTCCCCTCTGCCTGTGCAATGTGTGGTTTCCAGGTCTGACGTCTGTCGAAGGTGACACCAAGGTAGGTAGCTTCTTCATCCTCTCTCAGAGGGGTTCCACCAAGCTTGATGGTTCCGGCTTTCTGCTTTGGGGACAGTGTGAAGAGGGTGGTGGAGGATTTCTCCTTGTTGACAGAGATGCACCAGTCTTCTGCCCATGCGTTCAGCTTATCTGCCGCTAGCTGCATTCTGTAGGTGGCAGTACTTGCATGCTCCTCCTTGCACCAGATCACAAGGTCATCTGCGTATAGGGCAGCTTTGATTCCCTTGGGCATCTCAGACACCAGATCGTCGATGAAGATAAGGAAGAGGGTAGGTGAGAGGACTCCGCCTTGCGGGACGCCATGACGAAGGAGGAATTTCTTGCTTTTGGTCTGGTCGACGCTGACTCTTGCCCTGCGGTTGAAGAGGTAGGAGCGTATCCACTGGAACATGTTACTGGACACGCCTTTTCTCAGCAGTTTGACAAGCAGCCCATCTTTCCAGACCTTGTCAAAAGCCTTCTGAAGATCAATCCAGGTTACAAAGACCAGCTTCTGCTCCTGGAAGGCATCTTCAACTTCCTGCGCCAAGTAAGTGACCTGGTCTTCGGTGCTGCGGAACTGTCGGAAGCCAACTTGTTCAGGGGCGAGGAGGTTCCTGGATTCCAGGTAACACCTGAGGCGCTCGTTCACAATTCTCTCTAAGGTCTTCACAACACAGCTGGTAAGGCTGATTGGGCGATAGCTGCTGGCCTTCTTTGGATCCTTCCCTTTCTTTAAAATGGGGATCATGATCACTTCTCGCCAGAGTTGTGGTAGCGATCCTTCTTGCCAGCTCCTGTTGAAGACCTCAAGTAGCTTGTTTTCTGCTGCACTACCAAGGTGGGTTAGCATCTCGTTGGTGATGTCATCTGGACCAGGAGACTTCTTCGCCTTCAACTTTTGGAGAGCTATATGAAGCTCTTTGTGTGTAAGTGGTTGATTCATGGCGTCTGCTGTTGCTTGTTTGGCAGGTCTCTCTCTTTGCTCTCTTCTTGCTTCTCTCTGCTTTTTGGGGCTAACATGGAGGTTGCTCTCAGCTGCATAGCTTTCAGCAAATTGGTTGGCAGCATGCTTTCCTGTTAGTATCTTCCCATTTTCTTCTAAGGTGATGTTTCCTTTGCTCGTGTTCTCATCGTTCAACTGCTTGGTCAGTTTCCAGAGCTTTCTGCCGTCCTTCTCAAGGTTCAAGGAGCTTGTTTTCTCTTGCCAGCTCCTGCGTCTTGCCTGTAGCTTCTTCTTGAGAAATTTGGCTTTGGCTTCCTGGAGGCGGATGTTGTTTGGCTGTGATGGGTTAACTTCTGCTTCCCTTCTGGCATCTGCTAGATCATCATCCAGTTCCTGCAGTTCATTGCTCCAGTAGGGCTTATAGTCTTTTCTAGCACCTCTGGGTATGGACTCGCGCGCTGTTCTGAGGATGCTCATGTTGAGGTCCCTCACCACCATGTTGATGTCTCGACCTTCGATTCGAATGTCTTTGGTGAGTTCGCTGGTGCGGTGTCTAAAGAGGAACCAGTTCGCTCTTTTGTAGTTCCACCGTGGAAAGGTTGCATCAGCGCAGGACTCCATGCCCAAGGTAAAAAAGACTGGCCGATGGTCACTTCCACCTAGCTGTTCTCCGACCTCTCTGCTGGCTTGCTTGTGCATGTCCTCTGTGCAGAAGGCTAGGTCAGGAGTCGATGTAGTGTGCCATCTTCTGGAGTAGAACGTGGGGCAGTCAGTGGGACTGTTTAACAGAATGAGATCGTTGTCGTCCTACCAGTTCTCCACCTCTTCTCCTTTCCGACCCAAGTGGTCGTATCCCCAACTTTGTAAGTGACTGTTGAAGTCGCCCACCGCAATGAAGTTGGAGGCCTTAGTGGGGATCATGTCAAGGGCGAGTGGTCTGTCGTTGGGGCAGTAGAAGTTGACCAGCTGGAAATCTGCTGTCTTCGTCTGGATCCGAATCACTTGGTACTCGGAGTTCTCCATGTGAGTGTTGATCAAACAGGCGTTGATGTTGTTCCTGATCAGGGTCAGGATTCCTCCCTTGCTTCGATCTGTTCTGTCGGACCTGAAGCACTGGTAGCCTCTCACTTTGAAGGACTTTTGGGGTGTCAAGTGCGTCTCCTAAATACAGCAGATGTTGATGTTCTTCTCATGCAGGATATGCTCCAACTCGGTCTTCTTGTTCAGAATGCTTTCTGCGTTCCAGTGCATGACCTGAAAAGGTCGCTGCTGACTGGGATTCTTCCTGGTTGTGGTGGTGCCAGTAGCTCTCCTCCCGCATCCCCTGGCACGACAAGATGGGCGGGAGGGACCTCCAGTAGCTGAGGCTGGGTCCCTTAGAGGCATGGGACCCGACGCTGCTCCACCCTGGAGGGTCCTCAGTGGGCGAGCGCCATTATCATCAATGGTAGTTGGCCGTATAGTCATGATCGCGGGTTTGCGTGGATCCATGGTTTATCAGAATGCGCCGTGCGGCCTGGGTCCTCCGTCTTCAGCATTCGAGGTTTCTGTCGGGGTTACCTCACCCTTAGCTCTTGGTATATGACCTTCCCTGGGAACACAGGGTGGCTAGAGCTTTATGCGGCTCTTGATCGCATGATAAACCCGTCGTTGGACACATGGGGAATTTCAGTGGAGGTACAGTGCCACCTGCTACCCCGCCCCGTCTTGGTAAGCTCATCGCCATTTGGTCCGCGACTGCTTGCGCAGCTAACCTCCATATCTGAAGGCCGTTCCCCTATCCGCCACCCGGGGACGCGCTAGGTTGGGGATGGTCGCCCCACTGAAAATCCCACACTGGGTTAAGGAAGTTCGGCATGTCCTAGCCTTTTCTGGCCAGACTGCGTCCATCTGACTTCACTGATACCTAGCAGGGAAAGGTTGTACTTTTGCATTTCCGCTGCTATCTGGGCGGCCTTGCCGCTCTGGTACATGGTCTTGACATTCCATGTGCCCATGGTTGTATCCCTGGATAGAGAGAGACGGCTCGGTCCTGTGGCTTCTGAAGACTTCCGGCTTTCACCAAAGGACGTCATAAATCTTCTGGTAGAAGAACCTTCCTCCTCCAGGAAAGAAATTGCTGTTTGTCCTTTCATCGGCGTTTTTGTAGCTAATTCCTTATTTGCAGGGTGGTTAAGCTACCCCCACGCCCAACCGTCTTACTAGGAGGACCAGCGGTTTTCTGTCGGGGTCGCCTTCCCTTAGACCATGTTGGTTCACGGCACCTTATTTCTTTCGGTGCCCCCCTCTTGCGAGGGACCCCCTATCCACCACCCAGGGGTCGCGCCTCAACGCCGTATGGTCCCAGCGCGAGGATCAGGAAATAAGTCACAGGCATTTTTTGACAAAAATTGTTATCTCTCAAATACTATTTACAACTTCCATCTGGTACAGATATACCTGATGGTAAGACCTTCCAATGCATGCTAATTTAGATGACCCCTCTGAAGGTCAATAGTCACAAAAAGATCAGCAAATGATGTGAAAAATATCAGTTTTTTGGTAGAAATTTAATTTTATCAACATTTTTGCAAAACATTTCAACCGACATTTTTGCAAAACTTTTCAACCAAGTTTGGCAGAATGGGAGCTGATAAGCCCTTTCTGTGCACACTAATTTGGCTCACTACTCACAAAGGTCAAGAGCCGTGGGAAGCTGACAAAAGTGAAAAAGCCATACATTTAAGAAAAATCGAAAATCGAGTTTGCAGGTATGAAAGCCAACCCTTAACCTTTTATATTATGCAGGTATGAAAGCCAACCCTTAACCTTTTATATTATGCAGGTATGAAAGCCAACCCTGTCCTTTTATATTATGCAGGTATGAAAGCCAACCCTTAACCTTTTATATTATGCAGGTATGAAAGCCAACCCTTAACCTTTTATATTATGCAGGTATGAAAGCCAACCCTGTCCTTTTATGTTATGTTAGAATACTTGATCACTTGCTTATTTCATTGACCTGTTGTAAAGATCAGGATCACAAATCTCAGATTAATTATGTGGATTGGTCATGCATCTTGTTCACGTTTGTTTTCAGATTTGTATAGCAATGACATCAAAACAGCAGCTCTGATAGACCAGCTGAATGATGGAGTGGAAGACCTGCGTTCTGCTTATGTCAAGCTTATTTACCAGAACTATGTGAGTGCAGTTTTTGTCTGGCGTTAATTCTGTAATAAGTAATCTGTAATTAGTTTGTGTGAATGGATCCTTAACCCCCTCATAAATGCATCCACCAGTACTGTTGACAGTACTGATGGCTGCATGTACAAGATCGTTAAGACAGCTTGGATCTTTAACCCTTAGGCTGTTGGTAACACTTTGTGTCTCGATGATTCCTGCAGGAATTGTTGCAACAGAAATAACTACTGACAGCCGAAGAATGAACCCATTTAACCCCAAGGCTACATTTTTCAAATTTGGAGGCGTCACCTGATGACTGTACCAGGTTCTGAAAATGGATCAGCCATGATAATTCAAGGGTGGTGGCAGATTAGCTTGGTGCTGTCAGGTGGCAAGCTAATCTGCCACTACCCTTGAATTATCATGGTCAGTCCTGCTGTATTACGATGTGGCTAAAGGGCTGGGCACACGCTACCACAAACACCTATTGCCGGCTGCAGTTAGTGTGGCGGCAATGTTGCCAACACCTTGCTGCCCAGTACAATTGGAGTCTATTTTCTTGTGGCAGCCCGCAAGGCTAGAGCAATGTTGCTGCCTCTCATCCAATCAGCAGTGTCCTCACGGCAATTCCCGTTTCTTCATCTTCCGAGCAAAAAATGGCGGCTGAAGCTGAACGACGGCTTTGAAATTGTTAACTCATTGGAGACGCGCTGCATGCGGAAATGCGGCGAATAGCCGCATATCCATATGCGGCATGTCTCCAGTGAATGAAATTGATCAACCTTGTCCGAGAGTTCCCATGCAGGATATGGGACTCCCGCAGTTCGGAATATTTCACCCGCGATCGTGTGAGGGAGGCGATATTGGTAATAGCGCGTGAAAGCTGTTCCATTTATGGTAATGGCAGGTCAGTCGGTACAAACACATTGCACGCACATTGAAACATTGCAAATTTTTGCTTGACACACATTACCAGAAGCAAAATCTGTCAGCGTATGCCGATCCCTTAAATGGGTAATGATGGCGAAATGCTTTCCTATTAATTAGCCCATGATTTTTTCCCCCCCAAAGTGTGCATTATTCTGCCCAAATGGCAGATTTGAAAAAATGACATTGTCTCTGGCTTTGTTAACTCTTTTAGCCCCGAGTCCCTACAGCAGGTGGTGGCTTGAACATGATAGCTCAAGGGTTGTGTCAGATTAGATTGGCGCCTTTAGGCGCCAAGCTAATATGGCACTACCCTTGAATTATCATGGTCAAGCCATCTCCTGCAACTGGTACATAGTCATTAGGCAATGTAACGCACGCAGACTTGCCCACAGTCGCACGTACAGACTCTCACGCAACAGACGCATACACCGCCACTGACTCAGACGGGCGCATTCATGCGGTAAAACACAACACACGGGCTCCCATTGTAAAGTGACTTTTATACAATAAGGGAAGAAACGCTTAAAAGATTATCAGACTATATACACGCCACCTTCCCCACTGCATCCAAATCACATACACACAAATCACAATATCTTTGCCAGGCTAGGTTTTAGTTTCACACTGTCTCCAACCTGTTTGATGTTATTGCCTGGTTACGTTGGTCCTTCTCACGTCTAGGCGTGAAAGTCCTTCGTCGTACGCTTCTTCTTGCTGTCCTGTCTCTTTGGCACGGACGTCCTCGTTCTCGTACTGTTGCGCAGTTCTCGCGTTGACTCGGGTGTCTTGGTCCCGGTCAGACTCACTCTCAGTGAAGAGCTGGAGGGATGACCTCACGTTAGGTCCCACCTGTGACTCGACGTCTCGGCGTCCGTCGTTCCACTCTTTACAAGAACTCTGAATAGACAACAAAAGTCCCAACGTAACACTTGCTAAACACACCACATATTGGATCAATGAGAAACATCACGTAACCTGGCTGATACAAATAACCCACACGTTCATTCACACACACACACGTGCTTCATAAACTGTCTACTTCCGTAACGCCCCCATATCTGTCACTATCTTGAAACAGACTATAGCCTAACACTCTTGCTATACATTGCTCTATACACTGGAAAAGACTATGCTTAACCAACCACGTACTATCTTCATAGCGGCTTAGACATACACACCTCACATTCCTTTAGTTATCTATCGCGGTAAACAACTGTATACAAAAACACCGGTTACTTCCCCGAATTCTAAACATACATAACTAAACCAAACCGGAACACCGCTATACAACCACATTACTCTTACCAACGCATGCTGTCTTTAACTAAACAACTATCAATACTACATATTTAGAAACATACCTGAAATCTAGGCTTCAGTCTTGGAATGCGGGCTAAGGTATCTCGCATAACGTCTGTCCAGACTGACAGTCAAGCCCCGCACTAACCAAACTAGACCTCTGACAGACACAGCTTTTGCCTAGAACTCACTAAACAGAACTCACCAAAACTCCGTGCTAACCATGTCTTACAGATTTCCTGTGGAGCCTAATGCCACCCGGACTATCGGCACAAACAAACCGTTAATAAAACCCGTACCGTACTAACCCTAATGTATGAGCACTATGCCCGAGCATAGAGCTTCATCACAGGCAACATCTCCAAAATTTGAGAAATGGGACCTTGGGGCTAAAAGGGTTAATATCTTTACCATTGTAAAATATAATGCATTGATTCACATTCACTTATTTAGAGCCTGTAATGGATGGATTGTGAAAGTTCATGCATAGTGTCAAGATAAGCTTGGCACCTGGAAGGATGCTGAGCTAATCTAGCACTACCCTTAAAGCAATGTGGTCAATCTATATATCTCCTTCTATTGGTACATACTGAGGGTATGTGCCTTTAGTCCTTGGCCTGAAGTATGAAATTAAGAGACGACCTGGTGGGATTCTTTCTTTTCCCATGATGATGCTGAATGGATTTTTATTTTCTCTTGTAGATGAAGTGGTGGGCTGAATCCATCATCATTAAATATGTAACTGTACATTTTAGGTTCTGTTTTGCACTGTCCTTATGCTGTTCTTTTAAATTCTCATTTTATTGGCTCATGTGCGAAGCAAAATTATGTTTTGGGCCAGTGGTCGTCTGTCCACCGTCGTCCGTGATAAATTTTAACGTGGCATTTTCTCGGAGACTATTCAAGCCATAGTCTTCAAACTTGGCCCAAGGATACTTTGTGGCAAGACCTTTCTAAACATACCAATTTGAGTGACCTCTCACAAAGGTCAAGGTCACAGGGGATAATGAAATAGTTCAAAAATAGCTAAATTTATTTTTTCTCAAATACTATTCACCACTTCAAACCCAAACTTGGTACAAAGATACCTGATGGTAAGACCTTTCTATGCATACTAATTTGGTTGATCCCTCGGAAAGGTCAGGGGTCACAAGAGCTCAGGAAAGTGAAAAATAGCCATATTTTGACAAAAGAGTTTTTTTTTTTCTCAAATACTATTCACAACTTCAAACCCAAATTTGGTACAGAGATACCTGATGGGAAGACCTTTCTAAGCATACTAATTTGGTTGATCTCTCAGAAAGGTCAAGGGTCACAAGAGCTCAGGAAATAGGTCCAAAATGGCCATATTTTGACAGAAAATGTTTTTTTCTCAAATACTATTCACAACTTCAAACCCAAATTTGGTACAGAGATACCTGATGGTAAGACCTATCTATGCACACTAATTTGGATGACCACTTGGAAAAGTCAAGGATCACAAGAGGCCGACAAATGTGTGTAAAATGCCAATTTTGATAAAATGGTAGATATTAACGTTTTTGCAAAATGTTTGCATAAAATTTGGCACACAGGTAGCTGATGATAAGACCTTCCTATGCATATTAAATTAGTCGACTCATCACAAAGGTCAAGGGTCACGGGGGTTGACATATGTGAAAAATGCTTACATTTTGAGAAAACATGGATTTTGCTGGTGCAGAAGCCAGCCCTTATTGTCACAAAGGTCACTCATATGTAAATAGGTGATACACGTGAGCCAAAATGGCTTTGCCTTTTTTGTTTCTCAATGTTTTGTGTTATTAATAGACAGTTTTCTTTGTAGGAGGCAGGTAAAGCAGACTACATTGAAAAGCTGCCAGCAAACCTAAAGCCTTTTGAGGTTAGTAGCAAGCAGGGTAACTGTAAATCCTAACTCTCTTTCAGTAGTAATAATAATAGTGATTATTTATAGAGCATTTACCCTTGTATATTTGTAGCTCTTTCCCCCAAAGTGTGCATTATTCATTTTTCATATGTTATTTTTAACTCTTAACTCCCAGAACTAAATGACTTCCATTCTATCGAATGGAAGTCATTTAGTTCTGGGAGCTTAAGTGTTAAACCCTTCACAGCCCAGAAAAAAATGAACATGATCCATCTGCAACTGTGGGGGCTTATGAGGATCTATGTCTCTTGCTGACAACACTTTGTTTCCATGCTCTTTGGACGTTTTAGGGCTTTTTGTCTACCATATTGAAAATACGGTAGACTTTGAAATAGGCTGGTCGTTCCAGAGAATGCACATGATGTGCTGGGCGGTCGGAGTCCACATTCTGGCAAAGAAGTAAGATAAAAATGACATCACATCTAACTACGCAAACCTTGCTAGAGAACGTATATTTGGCGATGAAATGCTGCGCGCATGTGTATGTGTATGAGTGAGTGTGAGACAGTTACTAGAGCCCGCATTTGTGAACGGACAAGCTTGAAACTTAAGGATATGTTCCCTACGTGAATTTTCCTGAAGCAGTTTTTACAATATTTTAAAATAAGTTTACACGTTGACCCAAAAACGGCCATTTCACAAAATGAAACGGTTGATCTGCGTCCATAATTTTTGTTATTCTTACAAGGTACTTTGCCTACAGCTAGATAAAGGGAGATATTGAATGAGTTTGTAATCCAGCGTTGTACCTCTTCAACTTTTTGAATAATAATTAATTCATTTTTGCAATACTCTCATCAAACAGTCAGCTCTGCAAGAGGCTGTGTGGAACAAAACAGTCGGCCCTGGAAGAGGGCATTGTCACAATTGCCTCCACCACATTATTTATGTACTCAACTCGATCCCCACCTCTGGACGCACATTTTGTGTCTGAAAATTGTGTTCATTCAATGACCAGACTGTCCAAGCAACATGGAAACAAATTGGTTTTAGCAAGAGGCATAGATCCTTATGAGCCCTCGCAGTCATGGGGGCTCCAGAAGATCTACGCCGCGTGCAACGGATTGCGTCCACTTATTCTCAGCAGTCAAGGGGCTAACCTGTTCCATCCTGCATGATATGATTAAGCAAGGTTGTAATGATTCTTTTATGCCATGTTTTGTGGGACACAGGAACATAGTTCAATGTTGTTTACACACTCGGATAAATTCATCATATGCACAGCAGGCAATTAGACTAATAGTTTCACTAAATAAAAATTACTTAACCCTTTTAGCCCCACGGGCGCATTTCCAAAATTTTGGAAGTGTTACTAACAACTATGTACCAGTTCAGGTGGATTGACCATGATAATTTAAAGGTAGTGCTAGCTTGGCGCCTTCAGGCGCCAAGCTAATTTGGCACTACCTTTGAATTATCATGGTCAGTCACTCTCCTGCTTTAGGGTGTTGGGACTAAAAGGGTTCAGCTAAAATGCATATATCAGTAAGTTCGTATCGAACCTTATTACCACAATATTAATATAACTGCTTAAAATAATTTTATCTTAAGACATGGATAACAGGAAATGTCAAAAACTGAACTTAAAACACTAATTTATGTATTGATTGACCATGACAGTTCAAGGGTGCAGGCTGTTCTGACATCACCTTCGAACGGTCATGGTTGATCTACTTTGTAAACTGCAATGTTTGAATGTACCGTCTTCAGAGGAACATTTACAGATTTGGAAATTTTGACCTTGTGGCTCGGTGCCTAGTTTTATTTCAGCAGAATTCATGCAATCATGTGTTCTACAGTCTGATTAAACCCTTTTTATCCTGATACACTACTGCTTAAAATTAATTTGACTATGATAGTCCAAAGGTGGTGCCAGAATAGCTGGGCGCCTGAGGCACCCAGCTATTATGGCACCACCCTTGAACCAAAATGGTTAATCTATCTCCCAAACTTTAATGCAGCCTTCTTAGGAAAATAACCAGATTTTTAAAAATCAGTCTCATGATGAAATGAGTAAAACTAAAATATTTCTAGAGGTAAAATGTGTTCTAACTATTATGGACTCTTTTTATATTTTGCAGAATCTCTTGACAACCTCAAAGGCAGCCGAACAAGGAGCAGCAGTGGGTGGCAAAGTAAGCATTGAGAGTTTTGTCTACTCTTTCCTTGTTTTCAGTACCTTGTTCAAAGACATAGAAAGTGTTTGCAGACGAGCTTATACTTATAGGCATTGTGGCATTTTTCATTTTTCAAGTCTTGGGCATATTGAATTAGAAAATAAGTCTAGTAACATTGCCTCATGAATGATTTATTTTGAAAACAATCATAATCCTGTTGGCTACATGCAGAAGGGGCAACACTTTATGACACTTCTACAGCTGTTGATGTGGGGTGCCTTGAATGAGTTGAAACCTGCTGTATATTATGAAATAAGCATGGGTGACGGTCTTTAGTCCTGGAGACTTATTCAGGTTTTTCAAAATCCCAGTAGGTTGAACTTAATCTTTTTGGTGCAGACAGAACAGCCCAGAATGTTCCATCCGCAAGAGGCATAATTCTCATGAGCCCCTGCGTCCACAGGAGCTCATGAGAATTTATGTCTCTTACTTGCCATGGGTTATGGGGCATAACTAGTCCATGAACTGTTTTCAGTCATTTCAAGTTTCACACTGTCACCCATGAATAAGTGATTCAAGTGTTTCCCCAGGAAATGCTGTAAATGCGTATTACACATGCAGTACATTGTGGCCTTTCAAGGTCAAGGTAGAGTGAAATATTGTAAGATTGCCTCTTATGAGCTTTTTCAATTCTGTGATTTTGTATTGCAGGTTTCCTTTGTGGACTACAATCTGTTTGACCTGCTCGACATCCACACAATCCTTGCTCCAGGCTGTCTGGATGCTTTTCCGACTCTAAAGGCCTATTATGACAAGGTGGCTGCTCGACCAAAACTCTGCGCATACCGACAAACCGAAGCCTTCAAGACCAGGAATGTAAACGGCAATGGAAAACAGTAGAGGAGAGAACTAAAGACAATCTTACAGCTTAACTCATTCAGCCCTGACGCACTACAGCAGGAGATGAGTCGACCATGATAATTCAAGGTTAGTGCCAGATTAGCTTGGCGCCCTTGAATTATCACATCGATCGATCTCCTGCATCAGGTGCATATTCGTGAAATGACGCCTCCAAAATTTGGGAAATATGTGCGCCGGGCTGAATGAGTTAACCCCGTAGTGTATGCAGCCACTGGCACGGGCACAAGGGGGTCAACCAAGAAAATTAACCAAGGGTTAACCAAGTGGCACAGCTGGGACTCCTTCCGAATCTGTGTCTAATGTAGATGGAAGCTGATAGATTGTTTGGCATCATGGTTGTGTAACTGAGCGAACATGTAAGTAATTCTTTTCATCGGTACTCTCTGCTCCCCAGGTAATTTTATTGGCTGATTGTGTGGCGAGGAATTTAGATGTAATGCAGTTAACAAAGGGTTACTGTGAGGGGCTTGCGAGGATTAATTTTTTGCAGATTTGGTGCAGTATTTGTAGGATTGGGTAAGTAGCGCTGTAAAAGGGCAGAATGTAGTATGCTCATAGTCGAATAAGAAACGAAGAAAAATAAAGAGCATAGTGCACTGAAATTGCTGCACCTTCTTTTTCCATTACACCAGTATGATCATTCGTACCAGGTTTGCTCCAGAAAATGCTGCTAAGTTGATTAGAATGGCTGGCGGAGTGGTTGATTGTCAAATATTTAGAATAAATGGACTGGCGCCATGGAAAAGTATGAAGAGGTACTTTGTCAAGACCAGTACTATTTCTACTGTACTAATTCTACAGTACTATTTCCCGCCGTGAGATGGCCTTAGTTGCCTGCTCGGCGTTAAACCCAAATAACTAACTCACTCTACAGTACTATTAATTTTGTACCTGCTAATGTTGACAGGTGAGCATTTCATTAGGTTTGTCTGGTTGAATGTGTATGTATGTTTTACCTGTGGCATTGATTTAGGAGGAAAGCTTTCTCTCGGTTGTTAATCCATTGGCTGTCATTAGCGCTTTTAGCTATGATAATTCGTGCAGGAATCATCGCAACAGAAAGTGCTACCAAAAGCCGAAGGGTTAACCCCCATGTGCATACAGCCACTGGTACAGTTGACAGTTGCGGTTGCTGCATGCTTAACTCATTCTACCCCAACAACGAAATGTCCCAAATTTGCGGTTGTCCTCTGAAGACCGCTTTGCAGTGCGGGACAATGATCGACCATGATAGTTCAAGGGTGATGCCAGAATAGCTTGGCGCCCATAGGCGCCAAGCTATTCTGGCATCACCCTTGAACTATCATGGTCGATCCTTGCTGGGGTGTGTCTGGGGTAGAATGAGTTAAGGGAGATAAACAATTAACCCATTTAACACCATCCTCATTTCCCAAATTTTGGTGGTGGTGCCTATCAACTAAGCACCAGTTACAGGAAATGTATCGACCATGATAGTTCAAGGGTAGTGCCAGATTGATCTGTCATGAAGCTAATCTGGCACTGCCCTTGAATTATCATGGTTGATCCATTTACTGATGTAGTTTGTCAGGGCGAACTGGGTTAACCCTTGTCATTCGGAATTCACCAGTGGGTGAAATAAGTTTGACTAAAATTGTTCAAGTGTAGTGCCAGAATAGCTTGGCACCTCTATGCGCCAAGCTATTCTGGCACTACCCTTGAACTGAAGCCATTGGTCTATATCCTTACCTGTAAGTACTATAATGTAGCTTGCATTTGGCAGTGTACAAATTTGAAGCTTTTACTCTCGGTGTATGGATTGATATTTTTGCTAGTTGGCTCATTTTTACAAGTTGGCACATACCAGGTAGTATTTGTAGTTTTATTTGGTTGTATCAGTTCTTGCCATATTTCTGTTCTCTTTTGTTTCCTATGTACACACTTTCCGTCATGTATGTATAAATATATATGCACTTCTTTTTTCTAGGATTTTATTTGTAATGTGTACCTGCACACTTTTTTCCTAGATGTATGATTTTTTTGTGCTCTCCCTCTGTACAACATTTTTGCAGCTGTTGATGTATGGTGCCTTGAATCCGCTATAGGACACTTTTGCAGTTATTGATGCAGGGCCAAGTTAATGAGTTAATTCAAGCATAATTAATGCTTTTGTGTTTTTTTATATTCCATAAGGTCTCTTGTTAGAATGTGCTGAATTGTTACTTATTTTAGAGATTTAGATCTTTTCTCTTAAGGTATGCAGTGGATTATGTTTAACTGATTCAAGGCACCCTACGTCAGTAGCTGCGATGTCATATAGCGTTGCCATCAGGAACGCTGTACATTTTGCAGCTATTGATGTAGGGTGACTTGAATAAGTTATACAACACTTTTTGCAGTTATTGATGCAGAGCACATTGAATGAGTGAATACAAGCATACTTAGTGCTTAATGTTTTTTTAAAAAAATATTCCACCAGTTCTCTTGCTAGCATGTGGTGCTCAATTGTTACACATCTTTGAGATGCAGGTCTTTTATCTTTCTTAAGGTTTAGTGTTTTCTAGACAGCGATCCTTTAGCAGAGATTTGGTTTGCAGTTACTCAAAAGGTTTATATTACAATTTGTCACAGACCAGTATATTTTCAAGAAAGTTAGTTGCACTTGTGAATTTGAATTAATCATGTGTAGATGTGTGTGCGACCGTGTTTACAAATACAAGTACCAGTAGGTGAGCCCCAGTATGTCTTTATCATGGAAGGTCTTGGCTCAAACATTAGAAACCCCATATGGGCGTTTCCACTTTTGAGCCGATACCAGTTCATAAGTTCATTTCATGATCTACTGAGGCTGACCTGCTGCACGATGCTGGCCCAACATGCACATACTGACACAGCCAAGTGCACAGCACATTAATGACAAAACTACAGGTGTGCTGCTTGACATGGCACCACGAAGAACTTTTTGAGATGCAAGGAAACGATGTTTGTATAATTGCCAACATATAATAGCAAGAAGAATGGCAAAAGCCCTTAAAGTTGAGACTCGGGGTCTTTTTGTCCCGTTCCGCATGCATTTTTAAAATGTCCAGTTAGGACCCCGAGTTGGCAAACTGAGTTTGTGGAGTTTGACCTCTGTCAGCTGGGGCTTTTATAAGGCAAGCATCAGCTTTGGAGTCCAGTTTAGTGTACACTGGAGACAGCATGAAATACACTGAAGTCTGGCAGCTTTACCTAAGCATACACAGAAACTTAGCCTGTAGCAGACCATGCCAACAAATAACCAGCCGGAACATTTGAAAGCCACACTGCCTGCATCTGTATTCCATAATAGCAGTTGTCGCAGCCCTATTCTACAGGTGTACATGGAGTGTGGCCGTCGATATCATCCAGTTATTTTTCATTCTCTGCTACAGAGCAAGTTCGTGTGTAGGCCTACATAAAGCTGATGGGGATTCACTTGTGACTGCAGTGTATCTTATGTTCTGTGTGCAATGGCCGATATGACTACATGCCTACATTCACATTCCGCCAACTCGGGGAGTGGTTTGACCAACTTGGCGCAATGTATAGCCCTAGCTGGATCAAAAAATGTGCAGGACCGAACAAAAAGACTGAACCGCAGCTGTAAGGCTGATGTGCATGACCAACCCACACAATCTGACCTTTGTCACCTTGACCTTTCGGACAGGTCCCTGAAATGCGCAAATGTTCTAACATAGATAAAGGGTTGGCCTTTGTATATGAGAAATCCATGTTTTCTCAAAATTTATGCACTTTTCACTTTTGTCAAGCTATGACCCTTGACTTTACAAGTAGTGAAACATACTAGTATGCATACAAGGGTCTCATGATCTGCCAAACTTGGCTGAAAAGTTTTTTTTTTAAATGCTGATAAAAACACAATTTTACAAGACAAGAATTTCAAAGCCCTCAAGGCTCACGTGCATCCGATACACATAATTAATGACTGTGACCTTGACAAAGTGTACAAACATGAGGAAAGGGTTGGCATTTGTACCCGCAAAATCCATGTTTTCTCAAAATGTACGCATTTTTCACTTTTGTCAACCTCCCATGACCCTTGAAATACAGGTAGTGAACCAAATTGAGGCCACGATCCACCATCAGTTCGTGCCGTACGACAGTGCACGATCTGATGGGTTTCCAGGGCAACCATCAGATTTCTGATATAACGATCGGGTCGTGGTGGGATGCGTTCGCCAGACGGCTGGCATCAGATGACCAATCACCTTGTGAGTTACGCACACACCCCTCTCTTCCTTCCCTCGCAGATTAAAAAATGGCGAAGATTTCGCATGAGCAAACATCGGCTCTGAATTCTACCATGATCATAGTGTTTTGTGGGACTGTTCGCTGAAACAGTACAAGGACCAACGAATGTGGAATTGGGTGCAAGAATCCATTCAAGCCCAGTTCCTGATAATGTACCAAGTTAAACTTTAAAGTTCTTCGAGTTTCATCTGTTTACCACATTCCGGCAGGCTGTGGTATCTGCGGGTCAGGCAATGCGGGGAATGTGGAGTACTCCATCCCGTTGGACATCCGATCAAGTGGCCAACCATCCTGCACTGTCGAACAGACAGTGGATCGAGGCCTTTAGTATGCCTAGAAAGGACTTATCAGCTGCCAAATCGTTTTGCAAAAATCGTGCTAAAATTCAACAAAAAATTTTAAGTTTTCACATCTTGTGACCGTTGACCTTTCCAAGAGATCATCCAAGTTAGTATGCGGGCTCTTACCATCAGGTATCTCTGTACCAGGTTTTGGGATGTAAGTTGCAAATAGTATTTGAGAAAAACATTTTTTGTCAGAAAATAGCTATTTGTGACATTTCTTGATCTCATGACCCTTGACCTTTAAGAAAACGCCAACTTTTACCACCGACGACCACTGGCCCAAAACATACTCATTTGTGCTTCGCATGCGAGCCAAAAAAACACACATTTTTCACATTTGCAGATCTCGTGACATTTTGCAGTGAGCATCATTGTGATATTTGATGGATCAAATATTAAGTTATGCGATTCATAGCAATTCAAATATTCAGGAAATCTTGAAAACACATTTTTGACTGCTACTTCCCTTTGACACAAACATACACTGACAAGGATGACAGACATACCGCAGACCCCCCACAACACACAATAAGTCTGATTCGCTTTGATGATAAATATTTATTAAGTATTGAACTTCAAATTTTGAACAGTGCAAAATATGTAGCAATAAACAAAATAGGAGAAAAAAAAAACCGCATGATTTTCATATCGAAGCAAAATGGCAGCAAACATTTACCATTAACATTGCTATTGTAATATATAACCATAGAACATTCGGGGTGTTTTTTTTTCCATCTCGCAGCACTCGGTTGTGGGTTCCCTTCACTTCATTCCTACTGATCATAAGTGGATGGCACTGAAAAGAGAAAGCTGAAACCTGATGTTGTTCTAAGCGTGTTTACATGGAAACAGGCTCAAGCCTGCAAACCACATGTAGAGCACCCAGTTTTGTCTTGAAATGTGCCAATAAGCAAGCACATGTTTTAGAATGAATGTCATGATTTAATAATGCAATTTTCTCTCATGATGGAATTTGTGGATGTTACCAGACAGTCTGGTTTACAGCTAACCCTTCACATCCTGGTACACTTTGCTAGATTTGACCAGGATAGTTTAAGGGTGAATCCTGAATAACTTGGCGCATGTGGCGCCAAGCTATTCTGGCTCAATCCTTTAAAGTTATATTTCCCAGGATCAAGCATCTCAACACAGTCAGAAAACTGTCTGCAACAGATACTGCTGAAAGTATGTGTATGGGTCCTTTGTGTTTTAGAGCTTTATGATGCAAGTACAATGCCAAATTGTTTGGAGAGTGTACTGTTTTTGTACCCAAGTCGTGGATTCATCGTCTGCATTGGCCTTGTTTTGAATTAATATACATTTTATGAGCCTATGTCACAAGGCAGAACATGGCCGACTATCAGCATATCGCTATAGTGCAGGTCACGAGGCCATCGGTGTTGTGTACATGCCAGACCTGCCTAAACTACAAATTCGGCCCCCAAACTATGCAACTACGCATGCTCGCCTCAAACTACGCAAAATGTTTTATTTTGCCACACATTTTTTAAATCCATCATTTTTCGAAATCGAGAAAGCGCGAGTGAGTTCTGGTCCATACTTTTTAATAACCGGTGGAGCACCCGGAAGAGTAGCACAGTAAACTAATAGTATGGCTACCGCGGGAGTCTTGTTCAACCGCTTCACTGAATGAGTTACTTCAATGTGAAAACAATGGCGGGAGAACGATTGAGAGGAACACAATAGATTCGAGTGAAGAAAAGGATTGATTGTACATTGCTTAACGTATCGACAGCAACAAGGCTTTCTCAGGACGTGCCTGCACTGCTTTTGAAAAAAAAACTAAACAGAACATTGAATGTATGTCGCCAGCTGGTCCAATACGTTAAATAAACCTACAATATGGGGCCTAAATAAAGCTAAGACCATTTAGCAACACACATCCAATATCAAGAGCTACAGGCAGTGCAGACAGTAGGGAGAGTTTTTAAAAGGCAAATACAGGTGAATGGACAAAGGGTAGACAGAAACACATGCCCCAGAATAGAGAGGAAAAAACACCCTGTGGGGCTGACCAGGGTGACCCTGGGAACTAAAAAGTAGTTAACCCCACCCAAGTCCCCCAGGGCAGACCCGGGGGGGGGGGGGGGGGGGGGGGGGGGGGGGAGTGAAGAAAAGGACTTGGATAAAACGCCACACAGTAAGAAGAAGAAATTGAATTAAGCTGCAAGCCAAGTGTTTCTTCAAAAGTATCATGAAGAATATCCTTGCCACTGCACCGTGTGCATCTCAGATTTTTCTGTGAAACGGTGGGCTGTACGACTGGTCACCACATCAAAAGTGTTTTTCATAAGGAAATCCAGACCACAAAGGAGTTTGAGAAAAGCTGGCCGAAGCAGAAAAAATGGACCGTTTTGTGAAGGAGAGAATTGATCAAGGGAAAGATGAAGCAAAGCTCACCTTTGAGCGATCTGTGAGGAGGGCTGAGGCACTGATCTGCCATAATATTGCCGACTCGAACCTTTCGATTGCAACTGCAAACAAACTGAATGAATGGGTGAAGGTGGGATATCCCGACTCCAAAATTGCTGCAGGTAGGCAACTTTATTTTAATTTTATTATTAATAATAATAATTATAGTTGTTTCGACGTGAAGGTTTCAGATTTCGAAATAGTGATATGGCAACACACATTTTGTACTTTAAAAAAAATTAATGAAAAAAAAAGGGAGACTGCCAGTGCTAATATTTTAGGAAGGTTACAAAGTAAAGTAGGTAAAAGCACTGTCAGGGGAGAGAAGTGTGCATGATCGACCAGTGATCATAGATCTACTGAGGCCCAAGCACAAACAAACAAAAAAAGATATAGGAAAGAGGGGGCGAGCTAAGAAAGGGACTGGAAGCAATGCATATGGAAGCCCCCCCCTGAATGGGGGCGTATCACATATCCCACTGTTCCAGCCACTCAGTGCATGGAAATTTAAATCTAGGTCCCCCAAGGGGGGTCCAGATGTTTAGCCGGTGTGGAAAGCTTTTTTTGGTCTTGGCGACCTCTTCAGCACACCATCGGCAATACTGGAGGAAGGCAGGAATTTTTGCCTACCTGCAATGACAACCACATTTTATTGTGGTGTCTGCAGGGGCATACATTCCATGCCACCACCTAGAGCTAAATTTCCATGCACCCTAAAAGAGAACCTACCAAAAGGGGGGAAGGGGTTGCCACTTATAAAAAAATAAATTAAAACAGTTATATAATTTTTTTACAAGATTTTTTTATTAAAGTGGTTTAACTTTCTTTCTCTTTCCTTGCATGCTGTCTTTCTTGCTGTTGCCAGTGTGGGGGGTTACAACGTAATGGATAAAAGTTAAACTAATAGATAATGTAGCACTAGCAGATGCTAACTAAATTTTGTTTAATCTACTTTGTGGGTCCGCACAGTTGCTGTCGTTTCGCATATCATCAATTTATGGTGTAAAAGATTTTTGTTTTAATTGTAATGTATAAGCTCTAGGAGGGCGCCCAATATAAAATGGGGACGTACAGGTTACCTTAAGTTAACAAGTGGTTGCCACTGCCCGTCATATTTTGATACTATACAATATAGATTTGCTTTCACAGGCGTCCAGTGTGGCAGGTCAAAGGCAACCGCTATTATCATGGAGATGGCAGAACAGACCAAGACTTTTTTGAAGGAAAGGATGAAAACAGGACCATTTACTGTTTCTACAGATGGATCCAACGATGCAGATGGAAAGCAATTTCCCCTTGTAATCAGGACTGTCAACACAGCTACAGGCCTTGTGATGTCAGAACTCCTTGGTGTTCCTGTGTTGAATGGATCTGCTACAGGTAATTTAATAATTTAAAAAAGGTAGAAAGGAGCGACTTATTCATTAGGTTGCAGTTTTTAATTCTTGCAGGTCTAAATGAAGTGTTAATTATTTTTTAGCTGTCCTCAGTTGATTGAAAGATACTTAGAGAGTGAGAGGGAAGCGTGAAGAAACACAGACGCTTAGCATGCATCAAGTTTTAGAGTACATGTGGAAGTTATACATTCAAATTCAGATCTACTTTTGGCAACAACTCAAGTGATAGTTTTCTGATATCCGCATCTTTAAGAACTGAATGATATCTGGGCAAAATGTGTTTGACTGTACTTACTTTTGCCTTTTGTCTTTAAAGTAGTGTAAAATTACCTGTCATTTTCAGGAGAGAATATCTTCAACTTGATAGATGCTGAATTCAAGGAAAGAGACATTCCTTGGGAGAATTGTACGAGTCTCGGTTGTGACAATGCCAACGTCATGACTGGTTGGAAGAAAGGAGTGGTGGCCTTTGTGAAAGTCAAACAAGTAAAGGTATGAGACATTTAAGTTTATGCAGGTGATACAGATAACGTTTGTCCTTAGTTTCTTTGTTGAAAACATGTTTTTTCATTGTGTACCTCAGTGACCCAAGAGTAGATTTAGACTGAAATACTCAATCTCTTGTTTAAAAGGTATTCCTGGCTGGCTGCACACTGCACATGGTCCACAATGGAGCGAAACAGGCTGCAAAAGTTCTGCCTCCAATCGAGTCAGCACTGACAGACATCTACTACTTCTTCGATAAGAGCTGTGAACGCAAGTCACAATTCAAAGGAGCTCAGGAGCTTTATGATGTGGAGATGCGAAAAATCCTCAAGCATTATTGTACTCGCTGGCTCAGCATTGGGAGGTAAGAACTTGTCAGAGAAATCATTTTTAATTTGCTGCAAGGTCATTAACGTTAACCCAATGACAATGCTCCTTGTGTCAATGGTCATAGCACAATGGAAGGCCGATTGATTTTATAATGTTGTCACAGTCTGTTGTTTTAAATCTTTGTTGCAGATATGTTCGAAGATTGCTAGAGAACTGGGATGCACTGAAGGAGTTTTTTAAAGAGGAAAAAGATGCCCAAACTGCCAAAAGCTCCAAGACAACATCCAGCTTTGCTGTCAGCAAAGTGGATAACATTTTCAATTTTGTCTGCTAACCAACCAACCGTTTGTATTGCCTCTTTCTTGCCTACACTGTGGAGGTCTTTGATCAGTTTTTGCTTGGCTTCCAGTCTGACGAACCCAAGATACATAAACTGAAAAAAGGGATGGAGGCCCAGCTGAAAAATATTTTCTGCAGATTTGTCAAGCCTGTCCAGGAGGTAGAATACATGCTTCCCTATCATATCCTGCCCAACAATCAGCTCCGCATTGGGGAAGAGGCCCGTAACTTCTTGGGAAAAAAAGAGGAACACCATCTCAAAGAGAGTAGGACTGAGGAATTCTTCGGACAGATGAAGGTCTACTTTCGAGACCTGGCAGATTATCTGAAGTCACACTTGCCTCATGGTGACCCATTGCTGGCACATGCTGGGATTGTTGATGTGGCAAACCAGGATGATGCCTCTGTGCAAAGTGTAAGGTATTTCCTGACCTGATTTCCAAGTCTGCTGCCTCATGGATCTACAGTCAATGACATCTCTTGCTATGTTTGACATCTGATATGCCTGATTATTTAAAATGGGCTGTCCAAGGTATTTGTATCAGCACGTCTTGCAAATTTGTTGTTTGAGTTTTATATGATCAGCTACCCAAAATGGGACTTTTTAAGGATTTGTTTGTAGATACTGTACAACTTACACAATGTACTTCAGACACCTGCTCAGACATATCGTTTTTGGATTGTTTGCATTGTGTCGGTGAGGACCGTTTCATATGGAAGTGGTGATACATATGAGTTGACCTTTTTCTTTTAAGAAAATAAACTTGTTTATTTTGTGTGGATTTTTAATTATACTTTTGTGTATCTCATGTAATATTACTATGTGTTTTGGACCAGTGTTGTAGAGATGATCCATACCATTAAATCAGCTCAATGGCTTGCGACTTTGAATTAGTGCTTTCTAGATTACTTTTTTTGTGTGTAGATCCTAACATGCGACAGTATTGTGTTCCATGAATACCATTGTCTGAGAGTACTTCACTTGTTTCTACTAATTCAAATTCTTTTTGAGTTTTTGTTAGCAAGTACAACTTACATTTACTGCAGTCACCTGGCTATGCATATCTTTTTTGTTTGTTTGTAATATTGTTTGCACTTTGTCAGAGGGAAATGTATGATATATATTGTATGACAGTTGTAAAATAATATAACAAACTATTGACCATTCCCAAAATAAACAGTTACATCACTATTTTGTGTGGATTTTAAATTGTCAAGCTTGAACGTGTAGTATTAATATTGTTGTTTTTTTTCTGTTTTGAGTGTTGTGATTGATCCACGTGAAAAACTACACACTCAGCAGCCGAACTACACATCTGGCTAATTTTGAACACCTGAAACTACACATGCTATACCCGAGGGGTAGGCAGGTCTGACACGCGTGTTGGTGTACACTGTACTGGATGTTCTCCGGCATCCCTTTGACTTAATTTTTCACAAGAAAGTAGAATAAACCTTCCATACTCGCTATGCTGTCAAAATCACAATGAGGGTTCTGCTCGAACTGCTAATATTTACTGGTAACAATCGTGCGTACAGTAGTGCACCAAGGGCGTGACTTTTGATCCTTTACCGGTCGGAAACACGCACCTTCTTCCACCATTAAAACAGAACATTGGTATTTATTCCAACTTTCTTCACTGCAGTCAATTTCACATCTCACACATCGAAGTCTACATAACTGAAAGCATCCAGATTAGAAACGACAAATGCACCATCGCAGCAGAAACGCTACCTCTCTGAATCAAGTGAATGAGAGCCGACACAGACAAAAACATGTTACGACCAGCGATGTGCAACTTTGACACACACTGTAGTTTTCAGATCTCTGCAGCATAAAATATGATAACTAGCTTGTAACTATATGAAAAAACGGGTTTAAAATCTTGCAAAATCAGTAAGAGATAAATTCTACTGAAGATCATGAATTCTGAAAATCACTAGCGCTCACGGAACTATAGGAAGATTGACAAAGACCATAGATTACTTACTACTTCAGCAGAAAAGTGACAAATTCCAGGTAGGCGGTCAAGCCAAGCTCTTGCTTTACGCGTTGCCACATGTCTATATTCCTTGTCTGATGTCAATTCTACTTAGGGGTATCTGGTCTCTCTTCCTCTTTCTTCTCTTCAATTCCAAGTCTGTCACTGTCGGCGCAAGCCTATGATACTTTCTTTTTTTCTTCGCTGGTTCATCCGCTAGCTTGTTTCGGACTAGTTATAATTATACAGATGACCTAAGGTGGTATAGAATAGTTGTGATGTCAGCTACCAATGCCTATCAGAAGCAATCTTTTTACGTATCTGTCAGAAGATTCTGGTGGGCCTCTTTTCGCTTTGAACGGATGAAAGAAAGCATTTTGTGGGACAATAGGGTGCCACTGTGTAAGTGGGTATGTTTTCACAGGACAACATACAAATGTAAATGGGTTAATGTATTCCAAATTATATTTTTATTATTTTATCACTCCTGGCATTTCTGTTACTGCCTAGAGGGTCAAACATGAACTGACATCGTGGTTGCGGGTGGGGCGCAATATGCAGCACTTTGGCAGTAACCTTGTTTGGTAATGGTGCTACATTTGACACTTCTAAAAAAAACTTTCCAGGAAGCAGAACACAAGACCACACTCTGGGGAGAAAAGCAGCCCCCAGAAGTAGCACTGTGATTGAGGAATACTGCACTAGCCCTGTAACAGTTGGGTCACATGAAGAAGATCCTATCACAGCTAACCCTGGTATACTTCCTCCAGAAAAAGACCTGAGCCTCCTAAATGCCCACATTGCAGAGTTACAGCAGCACCTTTCTGCAGCAGAAGCCCAGGTGACTTGGCTGCAGATGGATTGTTTTGGGGTGAATCAATTTGGCAATGACTGCCCATTATATTGGACTCCCAGGATGTTCATGTAGACCTTTCAAGGTACTCGAAGACAAACATGAGGCAGCCATACTATAAACATGTAACAGAAGACCTGACAGGAATCGACCATGGGTCATGCCACTGGCTGATGGTCGGTTCGTGTTTCTGGTGAAAATTAGGCAGAATTTGACAGAAGTAGATTTAAGCGTTCATTTCAATGTTTCACAGCTATTGATATGGCAGGCACCATCAATCCTGAACGTAAACTCACAGATGTACTCTACAAATCAAAGTGCACTCTCAAAAGACTTGCAGGAATCACACCTCCCCGACCTGTGACTGTTGCGTCACGTCTGACAGGCTTTCCTTTCAAAACTCGTTTGATGGATAATGTTGAAAAAGGTGGAAACAACTTGAAGGCTGTCCACAATCATGACGGAAGAAAATTGAAGAAAAGAGAGCACTGTGAAAAACTCGTATCAAAACTCCAGAAAGCAGTTGTCCGAGTGAAGAAAAAGCGTGTCCAACCTCCTCTATTTGATGGGATTTGAACATTACATATAGCCGATTTCGGCCCGATAGCTTTGTGCATACTGAGGTTGTGACTCATGCAACTGACCCCTGATACTCAAGATAATGCAACATCAATGAAAAGCATGGCACAGGCCTGAGAGGCTGTATCTTTTTTCAGTAATAACTATCCCTTTGGGCGTCAGTAATGGTTTTAGTCACGATGATTCCAGCAGGAATCATCTTGACTAAAATCACTACTGACACCCAAAGGGTTAAAGCAATATATCCATTTGACCCCCATTACAATAACAGGGTTGGAGTTGTGAGCGAAAATAATGACTACTATGTCAAGAGAGGACAAGTTAGTTGTTTACTTTGTACGGTTTATCGCCAAGCAAGCTACAACGGCCATCTCACGGCGGGAAAGGAAAAGTCTGGTAGCCAGACTAAAAGGAGAGCGGGAGAGAACAAGTTGGAAATATTCCTCATTAACACATGGGAGACGTGCTGCATTTGGCTAAACAACTTTATTTTGTGTATCTGATGCGGCACGACTTGAATGAGATAATCATAATTTTAGCACCATGATGACTGTGCATGTTAAATACATCAGACCTGTCACAGCAATAAAAGCTATACCAAAAGAAAATGACAAAGTGGGAACAAATACTGATGCATTACTGATGGGAATGAAACAAACTTTAGACATACGATTGTCCCCCCCCCCCCCCCCCCCCCCCACACACACACACACACCCTTGAAAAAAAAGAGCATAGCTTCATAGTGCCCACAACCATTTTCACTGCAATGAAAGACACTTTCTGGACAGGCTCCTGAAAAATTTTCTAGCAGCATGCTGGTGACTATTTTATGGAGAAAACAACCGCCCAGCAAAGTATTTCCACTGAAGAAATACTGTTACATTACCATTCCAAACATTGGCCAGTACATTTCACAGATTTTACAGCTGTAGAAATGTGCTGGAAACGCCATGTGATACATGAATAAGGATCACATGCTGGTTCCTCCAGGAAGAAGAAAGGCACCAACTGAGTTCTCATAATGTGTTCACTGGTCTGTGATTTTGGACCTTACAGCTTAAGTCGAAAGGTTCAAAATCACACACTAGCAGATGGATGGATGAATGAGAAATAATCAAGAATGGCAAAGCCCTTAAGGCTCAGCATCACCTCTTGTGTCATTCATTTTCAGTGACTATTTTTAGTCAAGAAACCTTGGCAAAATGTAACAATGGGGCCAGTGTAATGCTGTGCCCTGTACTGGTACATACAACTTCTTCGTCTAACTCGAGAAAAATGCAACCAACTGAATCAAAGGAAAAGGAATGAATGCCAGCATTTTACTATGGTGAAGGCTGGCAACTGGGAAAATATCGTCTGTAGGTATACGTGTAATACTAGGAACTGTCAGCCAGAGTACAGATTAACCTTTTCATCCTGATACACCATTGCTTGAAATAAATTTAACTGATATTTTAAGGGTGGTGCCAGAATAGCCTGGCGCCTAAGGCACCAAGCTATTCTGGCACCACCCTTGAACTAAAATGCTTGATCTATTTTCTAATCTGTAATGTAGCCAATAAGCAGTTTAAAAAAATCAGCCTCAGGATGTAATGGGTTAAAAAAAACAAACACATAGATACGGAAAATCCAAGACTGCTGTTGCATGAGAAAATGCTAGATGTGATCAGCAGAAGAAAGTACCCAGCAAAAGAAAGTACCCAACAAGATATCGGGCTGCCATTGGCCTGTGTACAGGCCAATGGCATCCCAATGACCTGTTGCATGCAGTACCATTAGACAAGAGAAAAGCCAGTGTGCATGAGGACAAGGGGAAGTTCTGGGCATCACGGGGTGGGGGGTGGGTGGGTGGGGAGAGAGGGGGTTTTAGCAAGTGCAGACGCTGACAAAGGGATGCTGTGTTGAGGATGCAAATGCGCTGAAAGTGAATGCACTACTGACAAATATCAGCTTTTCGTTTCGTAGTGATGGAACAGAACGCGCGGTTATCTCATGTTTTTGTTCCATGTTACAGTGCTCAGCTCAAGACCTGCACTGTTTGCGGGGAATTGCGGTGGCCTAGCGACTCTCACGATTGCTGCCTTCCATGTTCAGGCTGTGCCTCAGACAAGACGTGTGAGACCTGCACAGCCTGGGAGGAGGACTGCTGGTCAGAACTCTGGGGGTTCTATCGGCGTAAGCGCCCTATGTCGTCTACCGAGGCACCAGACCACCCGGTCCCTCCAGCCTCCTTACAGCGCCTCGGGCGCAGTCCCTCGGACAAAGATGGCTCGTCGGCTCGACCCTCCCGGTCCCCAGACCCCGCACTCTCGCTCCACGGAGACGGGACTTTTGCGGCGGTATGCCCACATGGCCTCGCCAAAGGATGCGGTACCTATTCCCGCAAGACATGATGAGCCTTCAAAGATCATGCACTCCCGCTCTCTAGAGCACAGTTTGCAGGGAGCCCCGCGCCACAGAGACGGGTCTCTCGTGGCGGTACCCCCCTCACGCTCGGGGGAAGAGACACTGGCACATGACAGAGATTGGTGCTGTTCCCGACCAGCCAGGCAGGGACTTGCCCCCACGCGCCAAGGAGCCCATGTGTCACCATCGGTCATCACCTCACGACACGTTGCGCAATACCTCGGGGCCCCATGTGTCTTCTCGCGTCCCGGCTAGAAGCCCGTGTTCGTGCGCCCATCCCTCGGAACGGATTCCCTCTCGGTGGGAATCTCGCCACTCAAGTAGGAGCAGGAATGATTCTGTGGTGACTCCCCCCTCCCCCTCCACCCGCCTACCAGGGAGACGCAGTGTCGGGGGCGGACGAGGGCACAAGTCCATGCAGTCCAAACATGTTTGTAAGCTATCAGGTCTTGAACTGCCACAGCTATAGAGGAGGATCTGACATACTCATGTACATGTTGTGGGTCCCTGTCGTTCCGTGCTTCTGTCCGATCCGTCACCGAGCAGCCTCTGCTCCTTGCAGGAGTGTCAAAGGAGTTCCTCAACACTTACTGTAAACTTGTGAAGGGATGGTGAACAGAAAGGAAAGAAGCATCACAGTGAATCATCAGGTACTTCAATAACAGATGGGGTTGAAGTTCACTGCTCAGGTGACAATGTTTAACACATTCTACCCCAGGACCAAAATCCCCAAATTTTGAAGTTGCCCTCTGAAGGACTGCAGTACAATTCTACAGACAGACCGAGCTTTAGTTCAAGGGTGGTGCCAGAATAGCTTGGCGCCTATGGGCGCCAAGCTATTCTGGCACCACCCTTGAACTATCATGCTCGATCCATGTCTTGCTGTGGTGTGTCGGGGCTGAATGAGATAAAGTGCACATGAGAGACGGAAACTGAAGGAGCATCAGCTAAGAGACCACCAGAAACCCAATTGGCAGAGAGAGCTCTGTGTGCACAATTCATGAGTACACCTAACTGCTGGTTACAACCCACACTACACCTGTCTTTTGGGCATTATCTACGACTGCCAACAGACATAGCTTTCAGGACTGACGCTGAAACATCATCAACAAAATCAGCAAGGTGGTACATCACAGACCTTAACTAACCCATTTAGCCCCAATGCACTATAGCAGGAGATGGATTGACCACGATAATTCAAGGGTGGTGCAAGATTAGTTTGGAGCCATCAGGCACCAAGCTGATCTGGCACTACCCTTCAATTATCATGATCGATCCATCTCCTGCAACTGGTACACAGTTGTTAGGTGACGCCTCTAAAAGTTGTGAAATGCGGCCTCGGGGTTAAATGGGTTCACAGTTCTCTCTGATTTGCAGATGTTACCATTGACCAGCAGGGTTAAACGAACGGCATTCTGGTGGCCACAGATCATTTCAAATTTAGTCAGGCCATTTGGACAAAAGATCAGTTGGTTGGTTGTACATTGCTTAACATCCTGACAGCAACAAGACTTTCTCAGCAAGTGCCTGCACTGCTTGTGAAAAAAACGTAACTAAACAGAATACTGAATGTATGTCGCCAGCCGGTCTAATATGCTAAATAAACCCAAGACCATTTAGCAACACACAACCAATATCAAGTGCTACAGGCAGTGCTACAAGTGCTACACGTGCTACAGGCAGTGCAGACAGTTGGGAGAGTTTAAAAAAGGAAAATACAGGTGAATGGACCAAAGGTAGACAGAAACACATGCCCCCCCCCCCCCCCCCCCCCCCCCCCCTGCTTGAAATTAATTTGACTGATAGTTCAAAGGTGGTGCCAGAATAGCTTGGCGCCAGAGGGCCAAGCTATTCTGGCACCACCTTTGAACTAAAACTGTTGATCTATATCCTAATCTGTAATGTAGCATTCATAGGACAATAAGCAAATTTTACAAAATCAGCCTCAGGATGTAAAGGGTTAACTACTGGAAGTGACACTAAACCCAAGCCAACAAAATCCCCAGGGCAGGATATCAAAGACCTGAAATGTTCTGATAGATATAGCTTTCAGGATTGACACTGACATGTGTCTAACTCATTCAAGGTGCCCCACATCATCAATAGCTGCAAAAGTGTCATAGCATTACCGATGGCAATGCTATACAACGCTTCCACAACTTTTGATGCGGGGCGCTGGATAACACGGAACTTGAAGTAACTGTCTCAAATGGTACTGAACAAGATTTATTAGGGGACCACGGATCCTCCAGTGTCAGTACAGCCTCGCAACAGAACAGAACTCCTCTCTCTCTCTGCTAATAATCATCCTTCAAGGCCATACATTGATGAGAAAGATTCTGGATTGCAGAATCCATTTCATAAAGTTGCAGCCTTGGAAGGAGATTCTAATAAGCAAAAAGCCAATGCTGGACAGGCTCCACCTTACCAAATTACCTTAGCCCTTTTAGCCCCAGATCCCTACAGCAGGAGATGGCTTGACCATGATAATTCAAGGGTAGTGCCAGAATAGCTTGGTGCCTCTGGCGCAAAGCTATTCTGGCACCACCCTTGAACTATCCGTCAAATTAATTTCAAGCAATGGGTGTGTCAGGATGATGAGGGTTAATGTTGGACAATTTTTGGTGATGTCCAGAGAATAGGCGCCATGCTAATCTGGCACTACCCTTGAATTATGGTCAAGCCATCTCCAGCAACTGGTACATAGTCATTAAGCAACACCTCCAAAATTTGAGAAATGTGACCTGGGGCTAAAAAGGTTAAATCCAGTACTGTCTCATACAAAGGAAGAATAAACACCTAACAAAGACAAATTAGAAAGAGACCTGCTGAGAGAAGACCGCCTCATACTTGTCATGGTCTCTGCCTTCGATGAGGCAAAAGAAAATAGACCTTTTTAGAGATCGCCTGTCTTATAGACCACAGGGGTCGACTTGACCCATGTTGCTGGCTCTTGCACAGGGCCAGAGAATTCAGATCTTGCATGCTTTGCTGATTTCATGCATGGTCATGAATAACGACGTGAAAATTTCATACGCGTTCCCTATACACATAGGTTCTAGCTCGGGCCAACATTGGCCACATGCACAGCTGTGCACAGGCCCACTGCAGCTGACGTCAGCTCGAGGCTTTTTTGCTTATTGGGTTCAAAACAAAAACACTTGTGAAGGGGTGTTAATCAACAGTTAAGAAAAGGCACTTGGATAAAGATAGAATGAGTTATGTGCAGAAGAAAAGAAAATTTAAGGATTTGTCTAGAGTAAAGAAAGCAGCTCATATACTAGGGACTCCAAAACACGTTGGGGTACTATTTAGTCTTCTGTATTAAAAATTACTGGTCTGTCTGTAGACACAACTGAATGAGATTTTACTAAGTTTTCACTGGGTATCACACCATTTTCTTTTACAGCCTACTTTTAGACTTGCACGGGAAATGGGATTTGCTGAACCCTGCATACAACACGATCTTGATTTTAAATCATACATGGGTGAAAGTTGGTGATTGTCAGACCAAGATGCTTGAGTCACCCTGGCACTGGTGGTGCAGAACATGATCTAAGGTATTTCCAGGACTCTCACGGATTGAAAAAATCATGTTCCTTACAGTGATAGGCCTTTCTCTAATGAGGCCACGTCATACGCAGTTTTTAAGCACAATGAATGACGCAGGTTTGGAAAAGTGAGTGTGACCCCTGATTTCCCATACATTTGCATCATTTCTCCTGCATAATAAACAGATAATTTTAATTTTCAGCACACAAAGGGTTAGGTATTTTAGAATATTCTGCAAGTGATATTTTGAATTTGTGGATTTTCAACTGCCAGCTTTCAACCATGATTTTCTAATTTGACTGTACACTTAGAAATACTCGTCTGTTATCAAACAAAATGGTTGTATCACAGATAAAAAATATAACCACCACAAAGACCCGTCCACTCCTCACTATCTGGACTTAGCAAGCTCAACAACTTTGTCCACAAATGTCTCCAGCCGGAGTGCAGCAGCCAGGTCTCCGGACACTCGCAGGCGCCCATTCATGTAGGCCTGGAACGGCTTGAGTTTGCCTAGAAGCATCAGCTGCAGATCAGTGACTGTCATCATCAAGGATGCATCTACCTCACCTTCCCCCGTCCATACCCCCTCACCAACACTCCCACTACCTGCAGACAGAGAACAATGTACGGTAGAACCTGTGTTGAGCAACTACTCTTCCTGCAAGAAAAACAAAGTAGTCTAAAGGCCATTCTTAATTGGACGAACCTACCCGTACATTTGTTAGCCAACTCCGACGATCTAGAGTTCGCGATCTCGGACGCACCAGGTTGATTCTTAATTGGACGATCCAAAGATACGGCGAACCTAGTTTGAAGTAGTTCGCGAACCCCGGCAAACCATAGTTTGCTGTTGGAAAAAGATTGCATGACATGTTGAGCAATCCAAGGCGATCCTTTTCTCTGATTGGTCAAAACTTTTACCCTCTTTTGCGTTGGAGATAAGAAGATAGTCACCGATCCAACAACCATGACGGACGGCGATATTTCATTTTCGTGCGAAGAACAAGACCTATTTTATTTAGTGATTTGTGGGAGGCGCAACGCCGTTTGTGGGATCCTTCTTGCATCTTCTAAATCGCAAAGGGCCTTTGCAGACCTACTTCCGCCGAACCAAGCACTTCAATTAAGAAAAAGAACCATGGCGAACCTAGTTTGCTCAAGTTCACCTAGGTAAGTTCAGGTTCGTTCAACCTCAGGTAAGAAACAAACCAAAAGCAGGCATAGGAATTGCCCAAGCAAAAATCATCTGAAACAAAACAGGGCCGGATCACTTGGCTCCAGGAGGGGGTAGGGGGGGAGGGGGGCCAACTTTTTCTTAAGGCCTCCACCACGCTAGATCTTGTTTTCGCAAGGGCCGAAAAAATCAAACAGTGGGGAGGGGGGGGGGGGGGAGTGGGTAGGCGACGGACCTTGCTTGCTTCTAGGCGCCAAAAAATCAAACAGTGGGAGGAGGGGGAGGGGGGGGGGTTGGCGGGGCACCTTGGGTCTGCCCGCCTAAGTTCTGGGTTTACTGCGCAGCGCGCGGCGCACTCAGGCGGGCCACAGACACAGCCTGCCGCATCATATTCTGCCACGGAGTAAAACCGGTGCTTTGCTCGTTCTGCTACCCACAATGGTTTTTCATGGACACGCCTTTTTAATTTCGCAGTTTTCACGGACAATTCCCATGCCTGCAAAAGATCTACGATCTTCTCCGATCTAGGTTTGCCGATCAAAGGTTCGTCCAATTAAGAACGGGCTTAAAGAGGCAGGTGCTCTCTCCAGAGCAGTCTTGAAACACAGAAAGTGTAACTTGTCATTAAAAAGAGTTGACATTTCGGTGGCTACAGCTTCAAATGGCAGATGATCTCTCAATGGGGGTGGTCACTCAAAAAAGATTTTACTGCACATGAAGGGTATTTGTAAGCTTAACCCTTTTAACTCCATGGCCACAGTTCCAAAATTTTGCAGGTGTCACCCAACGACTACGTACCAGTTGCAGAAGATGGACTGACCGTGGTAATTCAAGGGTAGTGCCAAAGTAGCGTGGCGCATGATGGCGCCAAGCTACTCTGGCACTACCCTTGAATTATCATGGTCGATCCACCTCCTGCTGTAGTGTAATGTGTCGTGGCTAAATGGGTTAAAACCACTGAGGCCTATTAGGCTAAAATTACCAAATCTGAATGATGTCATGAAAAAAATACAACTCAGGAAATGTACATTCTCACATTTGAGAGTTGTCATTTGAACACTACAATACAGTTTAAAGAACAGATACACCATGATAGGTCAAGGGTGGTGCCAGAATATCTTGATGCCTGGCACCACCCTAGAACTATCCTGGTTGATCTATTTTGTAGTGCAAGGGCTAAAAGGATTCAATGCTACATTAAATGCTTACATTTCCTAACCTCTTTTCCAGCAAAGTTCTTCATTTGCAAAAAACCTACAACTGAAAAACTCTTAACAGAGTGTGCAAATTCGTACAAACACAATACAATTTGTAAGAACAAAATGTTTTCCTCAGAAGTTTAAATTATTCACTCAAAAGTTTCACTGCCACTGGTCGCACATTGAGTTTATTCAACGTCAAAGTTCCACAGCCATTCAAGAAACATGGACACAAAGCTGTGTCGGCAAGAGACATAGATCCTCATGAGACCCCGTAACTGCGGGGGCTCATGAGGATCCATGTCTCTTGCAGCTGGACCTCATTCGCTTTTACAACAGTGAAGAGGCTAACCCATTTTTCATTGTCCTACCCCAATATTATGATTCACCTGTCTTACCTTGCTTGAGATTCAAGTAGTAAACATTTCCTCCCTCGCCGTGTAGCTGAAACTGGTACACAGCATCCACCTTGCGCACCAGCGACTCATTCAACACACTCTGGGCTGCCTGCAGAATGTGCAGCACATTTATTGCCTCAGAGGTTTCACCTCCGCAAGCACCAGCAGCCCCCGAGGCTGAATCAGCTGTGAGAGAATTGTCGTACGCAAATGCAGTTGGTTCCACAAGTCGAGGCTGCCTGACAGGCTCATCCGGAGCTTGGAATGTGAGACCTGTCATGAAAAGTAAACTGAATAAGCAAAAGCAAACTAGAACACTGTTTAGTTACAAAGTTAGTCCTGTGGAAACTCACATGTAACCGAGTGCAACCAACGTATGGAGATATCTCCGATTTGGCCTAGGTCCAGTTGACCATCATACAATAATTACGGCAGTGAAGCCCTAAATAATTACCAACAACGCTACAACTATTTCGGAACTGTATGGTTTGTCAAATTTAAAAAGAAAAATAGTTTTCATTTCTCTCCTCAGAAAACACTTTCTTCACCTTTCCCTAGTTCTTTGTAATAAAAATGTACAAGATAAAAACATGAACCCGAGGACTATTCTGGTCCTGTGTTACTGACCTTGTGCTGCCATGAAAGCTGAAGCCAGCTGCTGAAAGGCCTCAGGGACCTCTCCACTGGCAAGACTGCTAGCAGCCGCACCAAAACTCTCCAGTCCTCCCATCCCTGGGGGAAATACCACAGAGGGCTTTTGCTGGGCAAGGGGTTTCTGTAGGACCTTAACTTGAGATCTGTTCAGCAAACAAACAAGAAACAGTCAAATAGATACAGTCATATGCTGAACTAATGAAATGTGCCACAAATGAACTTAGCATTCCATGCATGCCATTTCTTTACACACTGAGCCCCATGGCTAATGTGTGTGACCAATCCACACAATAAGTGTAAGCTTGACCTTCTCAACAGGTCCCTGAAACAAGCAAGTGTTCAAGTGTCTAAACCTAAGTAAAGGGTATCAGCGAAATCCAAGTGTTTTCAAAATGTATGCATTTTTCACAAATTTGTCAACCCTCCATGACTCTTGAAATTATCATGCATAGAAAGGTGTTATCATCAGCTACCTTTATGCAAAATTTGATCGAAAATTTTGCACAAACTTTGATAAAATCTGAAATTCTATCAAAAACTGGCATTTTACACACATTGCCAGCCTCTTGTGACCCTTGACCTTTCCAAGGGCTCATCCAAATTAGTATGCATAGATAGGTCTTACCATCAGGTATCTCTGTACCAAATATGAGTTTTAAGTTGTGTAAAGTATTTGCAGACATGAGACCAGGTTGAGATCAAATCCTAGGAAAGCAGAGAATCCAGGACTTGCAACTCGCAACCAGTATATTTTCATGTGGGGGAACTTCACAAAATGCCTACATTCATCTTATAGTGTAAGCAATGAGTTCAAGAAAAAGGTAAAATTCAACACGTAAACGTGCGCCATAATTCAAAAAATTTTCTCAACGAATTTGCACTGATCTAAAAAATAACCAAAATGCAGGAAAAAAATTCGAATTTCCGAATAAATTCGGAAAAGTCCCATGTCTGTATTTGAGAAAAAACATCTTTTGTCAAAATATGGCTATTTTAAACCTATTTCCTGAGCTCTTGTAACCCTTGACTTTTCCAAGGGATCAACCAAATTAGTGTGCATAGAAAGGTCTTCCCATCAGGTATCTCTGTAGCAAGTTTGGGTTTAAAGTTGTGAATAGTATTTGAGAAAAAACATCTTTTGTCAAAATATGGCTATTTCAGACCCATTTCCTGAGCCCTTGTGACCCTTGACCTTTCTGAGGGGTCACCTAAATTAGTATGCATAGATAGATCTTACCATCAGGTATCTCTGTAGCAAGTTTGGGTTTGAAGTTGTGAATAGTATTTGAGAAAAAAACATCTTTTGTCAAAATATGGCTATTTTTCACCTATTCCCTGAGCTCGTGACCCTTGACCTTTCCTAGGGATCAACCAAATTAGTATGCTTAGAAAGGTCTTACCATCAGGTATCTTTGTACCAAGTTTGGGTTTGAAGTTGTTAATGGTATATGAGAAAAAAATAAATTATGTCAAAATATAGCTATTTTTTTTACCTATTTCCTCACCCCCTGTGACCTTGACCTTTGTGAGAGGTCACTCAAATTGGTATGTTTAGAAAGGTCTTAAGACAAAGTATCTTTGGGTCAAGTTTGAAGAATGTGGCTTGAATAGTCTCCGCGAAAATGCCAACTTTAAAGTTTACCACGGACGACGGCGGACGGACGAACGACCATTGGCCCAAAACATAGACTCACTTTTGCTTCGCACATGAGCCAAAAACACCTTCTGTCAAAATATGGCTATTTTTAAAGTATACCCTGAGCTCCTGTGACCCTTGACCTTTCTGACCAGCCCTGAAAATGGCGAGTAATTTACTCGCCATGGCGAGTGAATTTTTTTTTTGGCGAGTAAAAAAACAATACCCACTCGCCAAATGCGAGTGCGCTCGTGCGTTTTCCAATCCAACGGCTAACCGCCAGCCGAACAGCAGGTACGCCGGCGCGTGACCTGACCGCACCGCGAGTCGCCTCTAAACATCACTTTGCGGCAGTAGCCGAACCATTACGCTCTATGAGCCGAACACGTCACTCGAACTGTGCGTACCATAACAGTGGTCGGTGACAGTCCTTTTATTTTTAGTTTAGCGGCTCACTCAGTTGCGGCTGCGTTCAAAATCGACCCGACGCCGGGGTCCGTGCGAGTGTAACAGGGTGGGCAAACTGTTAGTTTATGTGTGGTGTCAGCATGTTATTACAAAGTGCGCATTACATGTTGAACGCGTTACTTGCTGTGACGTCACCGTACATACTATTATGGGATACAGCATTGTGCGTTTCGTTTGTCAGGTCACCACATGCCATATGTGACATAGACCGGAAACTGGTTTAATGTAACCATATCATCGAGTTTGGACTTTTGCAGTTGTAAAACTGAAAAAATCATGAAAAATTTGAAATTTTGCCAAGAAATCACTGAGTTTGCAGTTTTATATGCGTTTTTGCATGTTTTGCATTGCAACAGCCTGTTTACCTGCACTGGGAGCTATGTTTAGTGTGTTTGTTCATTATTTCTTGTCTTACAGGTAGTCATGAGTCTGACCTTTGACCCTGAGCTGTGACCTTTGACCTTGACCTTGAAAGGGGTGGGGTTTGGGGTGATAAAAAAAATGCAATCTTTCAGTTATTGAAGTTGTGGGGTGGGTGGATTAGGGTGGGGTGGGGTGGTGGGGGGGGGGGTTGGATTGGAGGTGGGGGGGGGGAGCTTAAGGTCAAAGGTTAAGATGAAACTACAATGAAACAGTGTCAGCATGTGCATTTCATCAGACAGCTGAGCTCAGAGTGAAATAAGCCGCCAAAATAATGTGACATGCAGAAGAGTTATTTTGCATGATCCTGCTACACTGGCTGCATCTGAGGTGTCATTCTGCTGTAATTGTCATGAGGGATGTCTCTGGTGTCTATTCTCAGCCAAACATAAGCATTTTTACACTGCGTAAAGCTCATTTGAGTGCATTGTTATGGGAACAGCAGTGGCAGCCACCAGTACAGGCTTTTTACAGGAGTGTTCACAAGTTTGGCACACACATGCCTACTATATTTGTAACATGAGTTGAGGTGTTTTGAGACTCTGACAAGTGTGTTTTATATAAAAATGAACTGTACATACCATTTTTCTCTGCTACCTCCTAAATAAGCACTCCAGACACTTGTTTGGGTATGCGGTGTGTCCCGCGTAGCATAGTTTTGGCTGTTTTGTGTAGTCTTTTGTCTGTGGGATAGCTCAGTAGACTTAAATGTTTAAAGTGCAGAGCTGTTTCATGACCCCTTTGCCTGAGGAAAAGATTGCCAGCAGCATATAGGGCATGGCAGCTGGTTACAGGCCTCTTCCTGCTTGCTGTCACCAGATAACAGGGTCAATGAGGATGCCTGGGCGTTGTCCTTTTGGCTGCCCCGAGATACACAAGGAAATGGCCTTGGGTCTGAAAGCTCATTTTCATCAATGTCAGTGTCATGGTAACTTTTTTCAGTTGACCAGCACACCAGAAGTCAGTTTGACTGTATTGCATGTGTGTGTAAACTTGGAAAAACAGAAAAAGTAGGGGGAAATGGAAAAATATGAAAAAAAACCACTTTCATGTGCCTGTGTCTCAAATGCAACATTTCTGAAAATCAGATATGTTACTTGATGTACATGCCAATTTTGGAGGCATTCTGACCATATCTAGTCTGTTTCTCATGGCATCAGATATGCATGATCCAAAACATCAACAGCATAGTTAACGCCACAACAATGCGGTTCACATAATGGGCCATAACTTAAAGATGCAGCAACATTCAATGGTGTCACTTTGGGTTTGACTTAGCTAGTGTCTAAGAGTTGCACTGATGGCAGATTGAATGGTGTTCAGGTGGGAGAGTTCCTCTTTGAGGTCACATTATACAGTCAAATTTGACCAGTTCAGGCAGTAAGAGGACCGGTGTTTTTAAAAATAATTTTTGCCTTGTTTAAAAATTTGTAGTAGGGCTGAATGTTGGAATTTGCTGGAAATGTCCGGTTAGCTGAGAGGAGACATGTTTGGTGCTTTGATTCATGCCATCCTGAGCTCATCCAATGGAGAATTGTGGGCCTATGTTGAGTTGCCGTTGACGTAGTGATTTGAGGAGCACGCCGATTTCAGCTGTGCTTGGGTGTGGGGTTGGTAAGGAACCAGTTTCATAGCCAAGAAATGAGACGGGTGATGTGCTGTTTTTTTTTGTATTTTGTGCATGGCAAATGTGCAGCTGGTGGGCGGTAGTGTTTTGTAGGGAATTGAAAAATTAGGGGATGACTGGGACTGACTAAGGCTAAGAGACTGGACAGTACGGAAACGGCACTGTAGTCCATGACCTGTCAATCTAGAACAAAGTACATGGCGGAGAAAAAGCAAAGGAAGAGCTGGAATGCTTCGGATTCTTCAATCCGGCACCGTCTGATCTTGATAATCGCTAAGAAGAAGTTGCACTTCGACATCGACATCTCCATCGACAAGCGACAGTACCAGAAATGCTACCCCTGGGCCGAGTGTGCGGCACCGCCGCTACGACACAAGTTTTCAGAGTCCATGGCTGTGCTGAGTGTATTTCCATGGCTAAAGCACGACGGCACTCGAATGGCATGCGCAATGAGCACCGAGGCAAACTCAAAAAGCAAGTCCAGAAATTTGAACAGACTAAGTTTGTCAGTTTTTTTAAATCGTGCTCGATCCATCTTCTGGTACACAGTTATTAGCCAAAAATTGGAGAAACACATCTTTCTGAGTGGTTAAACGGGTTGAAACAAACTTTGAAGTACATCAGTTTACACACACACACACACACACGCACACACACAGAGTTTAGACAAGTCACACTTTGGTTGTCAATCTGCCGCGTTCAGCAGAAAACGCTATATTCTCTGTTACAATACATTATCAAACGATCATACAAATAAATAGATAGATACAGTGGAGTCCGCTTAACACGAATTTCTGGGGACACGGAAAATCACTTCGTGTTAACCGTATTTCATGTTAACCAATATGGCCTCAAAATTGATCATGGCTCTCACGGAGAAAGTGTGTAAGTCGTGTGCGTGAATGAGTACCAGGTTAAAAGTGCACATTATCGTACTTTCTATGCATATCTTCAGCTCACTAGGAAAACACAAGGAAACGTGTACAGCTAGAGTATTTAATGTAAATCCATCAGGTAAAATCCATACTAAGTTACAATCCTCAGGTAAAAGCAACACAGTCTGATGTATAATCCCGCATTGGTAAAAGGGTTGTGTTGGTACACGAATGATACAACATGAATACAGTACAGAAATGCTAGCCAATGAGAAGACAGATTACAACAGCCGAAGGCTATTCAGCCAATCACAGACTAGAGTTCGCTCTGATCTGTCATGTGTACTTCCACAGCGCGACAGCGACACGTGAATTGGTTTTCGGTGAATGGAATCTGTGTTCGTGTTAAACAGGTGAATAATAGTGAAATTGCCCTGGGTGGGAACCGAAACCAGCTTCGTGTAAAGCGAAATTTCGTGTTAAGCATTTCGTGGTATCAGTGAAATTTTAATACAGAATAAGAAGGCCGTCGGCCGGGAATGCAAAAACGGGTTCGTGTTAACCGGAATTTCGTGTAAAGCGAGTTCGTGTTAACTGGACTCCACTGTATATGTTTTTCTGTGTGTGAGAGAGCAAGGGAGACAGGCTTTTGCGCGATAGCTCACCAGTTAAAGAATCAGTATCATGGAAAGGACACACACACACTGTCACAACACATTTAAAGAGGAGAGAGCGAAATGAGATAATTTATTTTAATGATTGATTGATTGTACATTGTTTATCGTCCCGACAGCAACAAGGCTTTCTCAGGACGTGCCTGCACTGCTTGTGAAACTAAAAAAGAAACAGAATATTGAATGTATGTCGCCAGCCGGTCCAATACGTTAAATAAACCAACGTCATGGGGCCAAAATAAAGCTAAGACCATTTAGCAACACACATCCAATATCAAGAGCTACAGGCAGTGCAGACAGTTGGGAGAGTTTTAAAAAGACAAATACAGGTGAATGGACCAAGGGTAGACAGAAACACATGCCCCAGAATATAGGGAAAAACCCACCCTGTGGGGCTGACCATGTGACCCTGGGAACTAAATGTAGTTAACCCCACCCAAGTCCCCCAGGGCAGACCCGGGTGGGGATAATTTATTTTAAGGAACATACAGATGATGCAGTTTTTCTTAAATAAATCTGCGGACCCTCTATAATGCTAGGATGGGGGGTCTGTGTACCCTCTAAAATTTATACCTGGGGGTCTACAGACCCTTTAACCTGTTGTGCAAACAGAAGCCCAGCTCTGCTTACAAAAAATAAATAAATAAAAAATCCCGCCACAGTTCACATGGGGACTTTGTCAGTTATTTCTCCATTTGATACTATCAAAAGCCTGAAGTCAGGACATAAACATTAACTTGGTTATGATTGTCTGTTCAAATATTTGTTTTCAATGCCTCTGGGCAGAAAACACTCTCTAACATTGGGCGTCAAACACTTGTGGTACATTATATTGTTGAGTTGGGGGGCTATTTTCAGTAGTAAAATTTTAAGTTTTGGCTAGTAACATTTTCAGTTTGGCTAGTAAAATTTGGAAGTCACTAGCCAAAGGCTGGTGGGCAAAATTTTAGACTTGAAGGGCTGCTGACAGGTCAACCATATTAGTATGCACAGAAAGGTCGTCCCACCAGGTATCTTTGTACCAAGTTTGGGTTTGAAGTTGTGAATAGTATTTGAGAAAAACTAAATTTTGCAAATTATGCCTATTATTTACATATTTTCTGATCCCTGTGACCTTCACCTTTGGGAGAGGTCACTGAAATTAGGTTGTTTAGGAAGGTCTTGCCACAAAGTATCCTTGGGCCAAGTTTGAAGACTATGGCTTGAATAGTCTCAGAGAAAATGCCAACGTTAAAGTTTACCATGGCGGACGGCAGACGGACAACCACTGGCCCAGAACAGACTCACTCTTGCTTTGTATGTGAGCTAAAAATGAAATTTCACTGAAAGAAATTTACAGACAATTTACATGAAAGCAGTCAATCTAAAACATATACAAGTTATTAATCTAAAATGGCAATAATCGAGACGTTTAAATAAGATAGTGCAAACTAAAATAATAATTTCTTTTCTTTGTTAATACTCATGGTAAAGTGTGTACTTTGTGTCGGAAACTTACAGATCCAGCCTGCTGATTTCAATTCCCCATCCACTGGATGCATTATTGCAAGTTTCCTGAAAAAAAGAAACAATAACAGTCACAAGCGGCATGCAATCCCAGGAGTAAACATGGCTCTAAAATTTCAACAAGAAAAGTATGTAACTTATTTCTGCCAGGTATCTTTTTTTTCTAAAAAACAAAATTATCACTTCTACTAGTATACTTATTCACACAGACACTACATGCAGCAAAAGACTCCACGCTGCCCGAAATGTAACAGGAACAAATTCAAACTCTCTTTCATTCCACAGGCAATACAGTTGTTGAACAAGTCTAAACTGTAACCCCCAGCCCTCAGGATTGCACATGACTTTCCAGCTGACGTGACTTTCCAGCTGAGCTGACTCACACCTACTGACCTACAGTTCCCTTTGGGGAAAAACAGGGTAGCTCCAAAATAGTCATAATGGACTTGCCGTGTTTTGCCTTCAGGGGGCTGTATTGCCATACACCAAGTTTGTGAGTCTGCGCGCGTGTCTGGGTGTGCGCATGATGTTAGTGTCGACATGTACTATTTTATATTTTGTCTAGTCAGATTTAGCCATGTTGTTTGTTTGATGTGTAATTGAGATATTATGTTTTTAACCTTGACCTATGCTCGGCAGGCAAAGTCAAATATCCTTTAAAGAACAATACATTTCTTGAATCTTGTATCAAATCAAACTATGAATTGTGATCGTTCCAGGGTGGTGCCGAAACAGCTTGGCACCAATCTATTCTGAAGCCCCCATGAAACTATCTAAGTCCCTTTATTTCCTGAACTGATATGACATTTGTAGCTTTCAATTTTGGAATTTCAAACTTCAGGCCGAATACATTCTGAAATTACCGTTTTGTCTACAATAATGCTGAAAACAATTCATAAACAGTGGCAAAAGAAAAGAAGGAATTGTCCTACTCATGTTGATGATGATGATGATAATGATCATCAATTGTCCTATGTTCAACAATCCTGCCAAATGTAATTACAAATTGTAATTATTCTACTCATCCTCTACAATACACCTTTCCATCAACAGTCATTTAAAAAAATTTTTTTTAAAAACACACAAGAAAAATAAAGCACTTACGGCTCATGTATATGACCGATCCACAGATGTGTGACCCTTGCGACAATATGGGCCAGCTTCTGCACCAGCGAAATGCATGTTTTCTCAAAATGTACGCATTGTTCACACATCTGTCACCCTCCTGTGACCCTTAACCATTGCAATGGGTCAAATAAATTAGTATGCACAGAAATGTTATGCCACCAGGAACTTGTATGCCAAATTTGATTGAAAAGTTTTGCAAAAATTAGATAAAAACTGCAAATCTTACAAAAATGATTTTTTTTTCTAAAATGTATTTTTGGGAAAAATACTTACCGATGGCATTACTATCTGGAATACACTCAATTGCCTTAGATTTCAGCCACAAGTTGTGTAACCCACACAACTGGGGAGGAGACACCGGGGATCCACGCACCGGGGCCCCGGGTGGCCTCCCCTTACTACCCCTATCCCGGCATTCATAGGGCGACCCTGTCAGTTTCACACATAGCCAAAAAAGGCATGCGGGGCAGGCGGGAGGGCAGTCTGAGTAATGCCATCGGTAAGTATTTTTCAAAAAAATACATTTTAGAAAAAAAATTCATTTGTTTTTTCAAAATACATTACCGATGGCATTACTATCTGGAAGAATGTCGAACAGGCGGAGGGTGCCGTTCCTATAACCGCAAACCCAACCACCCGTCGGCCCAGAGAGAGAGAGAGAGAGCACTCCCGACGATTTCAGCTATGACGTACCTAAGACGCCAGGGGCGCGCAGAGGGAATGCTGGGCCGCGGAGATGTCGCCCACCCGTGCCAGGGAGTCACGTTGGCCGGATAGGTCTCTAAGATAAAAGCGGGCGAAGGTGGAGTCAGCTCGCCAGCCGACCGCTGTAACAATATCTTTGACCGAGCAGTTGCGGTCCAGGGTAAGACTGGTGGCCACTGCTCTTACTTCATGCGCCCGGATGTGAAGAAGTCTATCGCCGTCCGGGGAGAGGTCCTGGTAGGCCGACTTAATCACCCACCGCAGCCAGGACGACACTGTCTGGGCTGAGATATCGGGCCTGCCTGCGGACAGTGGGAGGAAGAGGCGAGAGTGCCCCCGGCGTCGCGGCTTAGAGCGACGCAGGTAAATCCTAAGCGCCCGCACCGGGTCCTGTTGACGCGACTCAGGGGCCATGTCCGTTCCACGGAGAGGCCTTATGGTCAGCATCTGAGGGGCCGCCGCAAGGCGGCGGTTCTTGGCCAAAAAGGATGGGTCGGTGAGAAGCTGTGCAGAACCGTCCGAGCGAAACTGCAAACAGGAGGGAAGTACCGAGAGAGCGTGAAGCTCGCTTACTCGGGACGCCGTGGCGAGAGCCAGCAGAAAACATGCTTTCCGGGTCAAATTTGAGAAACTAGCCAAATGTAGAGGTTCAAAGCGGTCCGTGTTTAGCCACGTTAGTACCCAGGCGAGATCCCACCGGGGAACTAGGGACGAGAGACTGGTCGTCGGAGCTCAAAATGTGCCAGCAAGTCCGTCAGATCCTTGCAAGCGCCTGGGTCTGGCCGGCCCAGGTGGCGGTAAGTGTTCGCGATCATGGAGCGATAACCTTTGATGGTAACGGGTGCTAAGCCTTGTTCTTCAAAGAGCCACAGGAAGAACTCCGCCAGCTCCGGGGTGGCTAGATGTGTGGGAGGGAGACCTCTGGAGGCGCACCAGGCCTGAAGGACCCTCCACTTGCTCTCATATACCCGCTGTGTAGACCGTCTGGGGGCTGCTGCAATAGCCGTCACTGCCGCATCCGAGAAACCTCTAGCGGCAAGGGCTTGCCGGACAACCTCCAAGCGTGAAGGAGGAGGCGCTCCGGGCACGGATGGAAAAGCTGCTGGCGGGGCTGCTTGAGCATCGTGGGAGGTGTAGGAAGCTCCAGCGGCGGGTCCGTCGCTAGCTCGAGTAGGTCCGTGGTCCAGCTCTTGGTCCAGTTGAAGGGGGCCACCAAAAAGAGGACTGCGGAGCAACCTAGAAGCTTCCGCAGAACCTTCGGAACGAGGACTGACGGGGGGTAGGCGTAAGCGATCAGACCATCCCAGGGGATGGAGAGCACGTCTACCGCCCAGGCGAGCATGTCCGGGACTGGTGAGACGTAGACCGGGAGCTGTTTGTTCCATCTGGTGGCAAAGAAGTCCACTAAAGGCGTTTCCCACTGGGAGCATATCAGGCGAAAGATGTCCGGGCATAGGGACCACTCCGTGTGGAGCAGCTGTCCGCGGCGGGTCAGGGCGTCCACGATCACGTTCAGGTGGCCGGGAATGTGGCGAGCCCGTAGAGTAATGCCCCGGTCCCTGCACCAGAGGAGGAGGTGGTACAGCAGAATGCACAGGGAGGGCAAGTGTGTGCCCCCCTGGTTCTGTATGTAAGCCACCACCATCGAGTTGTCTGAGAGAACGAGAACGTCCTGGTTGGTCAAGGTCTCCTGCCAGAAACTGAGGGCCAGCCAAACTGCCTTCAGCTCCAGCCAGTTGATGTGTTTGTCAGACAAACCCCGCGTCCAAAGGCCCGAGGCCGAGACAAAGTCCGGTAACAGATGCGCGCCCCAGCCGGCCTGACTCGCGTCGGTGCAGAGAGACCACAGGGGCGGAGGCGAGTGAAGAGGCACGCCCGTAGCCAGCCAAGCGATGTCCGCCCACCTCTGGAGGTGTGGACGAGCCAGAGGAGTAACCGGTACAATATCCACAAGGGAACCCGACGAAGGACGCCAGTGTAGTAGGAGATGTAGCTGCAACGGGCGGGCATAAAGCCTGCCCAAGGGAAGCAAGTCCGCAGCCACACTGAGCAGACCCAAAAGTTGAAGCCAGACCCTGGCTGAGAAGGAGGCCCCTACCTCCATCGAAAGCGCTAGATCGACGATCTTCTGCCGCCGGGCCAGAGGCAGGCAGACTAGATTGAGAACGGTCAGGAATTCCATCCCCAGATGTAGAAAACGCTGAGAGGGGGTAAGATCTGATTTGCCCAGATTGAGAAGAAACCCGAGGCGACGCAGGAGGGAAAGCAAGGCGTCTCTGTCCTCTTGGAGCGCCGAGGCTATCAGATTTCGCAGTAGTAGGTCGTCCAAGTAATTGGAGGCCGGGCTCCAGGATCGTTGGCGGAAGTAGGCCATCACCGCGTCGAGGATCCTCGTAAAAACCCACGGACTGATGTTGAGGCCGAAGGGAAGGGCGCAGAACTGGTAAACGACTCCTCCAAAGGCAAACCGCAGGTACCTGCGAGACAACGGATGAACCGGGACGTGAAGATAGGCGTCGGACAGATCGAGGCTGATCGCGAAGTCCATCAGTCGGACAGCCGCTCGGAGGATCCTGGCTGTCTCCATCCGGAACCGAGGGGCCGAAATGAACTTGATTAGCGCCGACAAGTTGATGACTGGGCGCCACTTGCCTCCTGGTTTGGGAACGAGAAAGAGGCGGCTGTAAAATGCTGGTGAGTCCTGACGCAAAACCACCTCCGTCGCTGCTTTGTCGAGGAGAGCCGAAACTTCTCTGCGCAGAGCGTCCGCCTGAAAGGTGTCGAGTGGAGACTGGGTCCACATGGGGGACCTGCGAAGAGGTGGAGGGGACCGGAATGAAAGCTGGAGGCCTGTAGAAACCGTGGAAAGGATCCAGGGGTCGTCTGGGAACAGCGACCTCTAATGGTCGCTGTATAGAGACAGCCGCCCGCCGACTGGAGACCCGGGAACTGCCGACGGGGGCGAGGGAGGGGGGCAAGTCAGCGGGCCCGACCCCGCCCGGACTTACGGGTGCTGCGGGACCAAGAGGGGCGGGAGGCGGGGAAGGGCTGAGGGGCCTGAGGAGGGCGAGCCCTACCTCTAGCCGAATCGACTGGAGGCAAGGAGGGTCTAGAAGACCGCCAGGCACAACTCCCGGCCGGGCGGGGGCCGCAAAAGCGAGTCGATGCAGGCGTGGAGACGGGTCTGGGCCACAGGTCCTTGGACGAGTCTTTAACTGACTGCCACGTGTCCCTGAAAAGCTGAGATCCACCTAGGGGGGGCCTGTCGAAGCTGGGTCTTCACCGACTTCGGGAGATCCGCGCAGAGATGCAGAAGGGTATCTCGTCGCCAAAGATCACAATTGGCGGCCGCCGCCATGGCGTTGGTGGGGGAGTGGTAGGCGGCCCGGTTGGCCGCTATCAAGATGGACTGCACATCGCGGAGAGGGGACGGAACCTCCAGGTCCCAAGTTCCCTCCAGGCACTGCAAAAACGCCTGGGTAGCCAACTCCAGGAACCCTGAGCACACCAGCGAATTTCGCACTAAGGAAGCGATCCTGTCGAGCGGAGGAGGCCAAGCTTTCAAGACAATTCTGCGGCCGCCCGCCTGGACTAGGGCTGCCGTATCCACCACTGGGAGAGGGACGGTGAAGGCTTGAGAATGTCCCGCGTACCAGGCCTGTGGGAAGCTCAAGTTAATCCCTGCAGGCCACCGCGAGTCTGAGAAGAATCCCGTGTCGCCGAAGTTGTCTTGTCATAATTGGTCGGAGAACGCATCTGTGAGGTCCCGGAAGCCGGCAGGTTGAGGAAGGGACTTGCGGTGCTTGACGTGCCTTTGTGCGTCGACCATAGCGGAAGCCTGTCTCTTCATCGGGGGTGAAGGAGGACAGAAGTCGGGCGGGAGAAACTTCGCAATAAGCCGGGAGGCCTCTTCCAAGGCGCTGACAGTCTGCGATCCGAGCGAAGGGCCGACGATGTCCAAGGAGGAGGAGACCGATGAGAACGCTGAAAGGCGGGAAGGGGATCCCACCGCCGAATCCCGCAGGAGATGGCCGAAGCCGAAATCCGTAGGATGAAGGCTGAGGACATCTGGTTCCGAAGAACTAGACCATCCATCTCGTGAATGCGCAAAAAGGGGCGACCGGCTCCGAGAGCACCGCAACGCCGCGCGAGATAGATGGGGCCGCCCGCTGGGCGGAGCGTCGCAGGGACAGAGGGACCGCGAAGGACAGCTGGTCAGCAGCGAAGCTAGATACCGCACGCTGGTGTCGGAGACCACTCTCCGAACGTAACCGGTCTATCGATGTAGCGGTCTGGTCACACCAGGCCCGCCTGGAAAAAACGAGGCAGGGGAGGGGGCGGGGGGGGGGGGGGGGGGGGGGGGGGGGGGGACTGTAACGAGTCACGCCTAGCCCGCTCACGAAAAGCGGAGTGGGGAGGGGACAAAAATCGTGTATGCGGCCCCCGCTCCAAGGCCTCGGAGCGTGGGGGACGCGCTGTGATGTCACACCGTTTGCCCGCCTGGTCGATACGGGGCGGGGAGGGGACATTCTAGAGTCACGCCAAGCCCGCTCAGGAAAAGTGAAGCAGGGAGGGGACAATTCATGAACACGCGGCCCCAGCTCAGGCGTCTCTGAGCGAGGGGGACGTGTGTCCGAGTCACAACGGGCCTGCCTGGTCAGAACGGGGCGCGAGGGGGGGGGGGGGGGGGGGGGACTGCCTATGGTCTCGCCAAGCCCGCTCAGGCGAAGCGAAGCGGGGAGGGGACAATTTCTGAGCACGCGACCCCCGCTCAGACGCCTCGGAGCGTGGGGGACGAGTGTCAACGTCACCCCTGGCCCGCCCAGACAAGACTGGGAGGGGGGGGGGGGGGACGAAAGCGAAGCTGACCCAGCCCGCTTGGAATTAACCGAAGGGGGGGGGGCAGCACTGCTAAGGGCCTCAAGTCACGCTCCGACGCCTCGGAGCGTGAGAAAGAACCTCCCTTAGCACGTTTTCTCTCATTCTTACTACGCTTGCGTTCTTTCAACCGGACCTGCTCAGGAGACCCAGAGCGGGGGGTGGCTGACGAACGCTCCGCTCGCCTAGGCCGCTCCCTCGAAGCAGAGTGGGGGGTGAGTGAACCCGATGGGCTCAAGCCACGCGCTGCCGAAGCAGAGCGTGGGGAGCGCGAGTCCGAAACTCGCCTACCCTGCTCCGAAGACTCGGAGTGGGGAGGGAGAACCTGTGAGGTAATGGTGCAAGAAGGGGACTTACCTGAGGGCCGGACAGCCCGAACGACGGAGCGGAGCGGTGCCCGAGGAGCCGACGTAGCGACGACTACCTGTGGAGGATTCCGGGGAGACTGAAGCGGACGGGAGGGCCGGTCGCGCCTGTAGAAGTCCCACATCTGCGACCACCGGTCTTCCATCCACTCGTCACACGCGTCACAAGTCCTGTCCGAAGAACAGCCTGAGCACGGCAAGCAGGCGTCGTGGGTGTCGGAGGGCCACTGAAAGTCCCCGCAAATACGGCAAAACTTCAACACGGGAGTAGCCATAGCGTCACTGATAAACCCGTACGAAAGCTAAAAGTCAAGTCGCACTCCTACCAAGTTCACAAAGTCACGTGCGGAAGCCAACCACAAAGTCACTGGCGAAGCTCACTGAAAGTCAAAGCCGGTCCGAACCAGACGGCGCTCAGTTCAAACACAGTAGTCCACAAACTACGAGTAGGAGAGAAGTCAACGAAGTAGAGAGTCCAAGGCTATGAAAAACCCTCAAAGTCGAAGGCCCAAAAACTATCAAACTCTGGTATAAAAAGTTCCGAACGGAGTAAGGCAAAAACTCAACCGTCCACGGTCGAGCTATGAGTGAAACTGACAGGGTCGCCCTACGAATGCCGGGATAGGGTAGTAAGGGGAGGCCACCCGGGGCTCCGGTGCGTGGATCCCCGGTGTCTCCTCCCCAGTTGTGTGGGTTACACAACTTTTGGCTGAAATCTATAGGCAATTGAGTGTATTCCAGATAGTAATGCCATCGGTAATGTATTTTGAAAAAACAAATAGGCATTTACACTTTCCGACCTCTTTCCAAGAGGTCATCCAAATTAGTATGCATAGATAGGTCTTACAATCAGGTATCTCTGTACCAAGTTTGGGTTTGATGTTTTGAATAGTAATTGAGAAAAAAATTATTTCTTGTCAAAATATGGCTATTTTTTACCTATTTCCTGAGCTCTTGCGACCCTTGACCTTTCCAAGGGGTCATCCAAACTAGTATGCATAGATAGGTCTTACCATCAGGTATCTCTGTAGAAAGTTTGGGTTTGAAGTTGTGAATAGCATTTGAGAAAAAAACATCTTTTGTCAAAATATGACGATTTTGGACCTATTTTTTTGAGCTCTTGTGACCCTTGACCTTTCCGAGGGATCAACCAAATTGGTATGCATAGAAAGATCTTACCATCAGGTATCTTTGTAATAAGTTTGGGTTTGAAGTTGTGAATAGCAAGGGAGTAATAGTATTTGTAGAAAAAATAAATGCACAGATAGATCTTACTATCAGGTATCTCTGTACCAAGTTTGGGTTTGAAGATGTGAGCAGCATTTGAGAAAAAACATCTTTTGTCAAAATAAGTATTATTATTTTTACCTCTTTTCTGATCTCTTGTGACCCTTGACCTTTCTGAGTGGTCAACCAAATTAGTATGCATAGAAAGGTCTTCCGGCCTTCCTCACTCCACCACTCTCACTCTCCAGCGCGTCCAGAACAATGCTGCCCGCCTCGTCCTTAGAAAGAAAAAATCCGACCACATCACTCCCCTGCTCAAGCTCCTTCACTGGCTCCCCATCCCCCAACGCATCCAATACAAGATTCTGTTTATCTGCTACAAATCCCTGAACAACTACGCTCCTACCTATCTCTCCAACTTACTTTACCCCTACACTCCTTCCCGCTCCGACCCTCTCTGCCTCCTCATCCCCCGCACCAAACTCAGCACTTTCGGCCCCCGCTCCTTCTCAGTATACGGTCCATCCACCTGGAACACTCTCCCACTCTCTCTCTCCGTCAGAAACACTCTCTCTCCTCCTTCCAGTCCGCCCTCAAAACTCACCTCTTTCAACAGTTCTAGCACTACATCACCACACTCCCCACCCCAAGCTAACTGTCGTAATGTATTTTCACTATTTGTGGTACGTGAGTCATTGTCTAAAGCGTGCGCATGCGTGTGCGAGTTGTGAGTGCGAGCTTAGAGTTATAATTATTATGAGATAAGCGTCTTACCATCAGGTATCTTTGTACCAAGTTTGGATCTTTGTACCAAGTTTGGATTTAAAGTTGTTCATAGTATTTGAGAACAAGAAAGGCAAGGCCATTATGACTCACGTGGACGACCGATATACATATGTGTGACCTTTGTGACAATAAGTAAAGGGCTGGCTTCCGCACTCGCAAAATCCATGTTTTCTTAAAATGTAAGCATTTTTCACACATCTGTCAATCTCCTGACCCTTGACCTTTACAATGAGTTGACTAAATTAGTATGCACAGTTAGGTCTTAACATCAGCTACCTTTGTGCCAAATATGAAAATTTGCAAAAATGTTGATAATATTAATACCTACAATTTTATCAAAAATTTGTATTTTACCCACATCTGCCTGCCTGTGACCCTTGGGGTCATTGAAATTAGTATGCACAGATAGGTCTTACCATCAGGTATCTCTGTACCAAATTTAGGTTTGAAGTTGTGAATAGCATTTGAGAAAAAAACATCTTTTGTCAAAATATGGCTATTCATTTGCCTATTTCCTGAGCTCTTGTGACCCTTGACCTTTCCAAGGAATCAACCAAATTAGTATGCATAGCAGGGTCTTCCCATCAGGTATCTCTGTAGCAAGTTTGGGTTTGAAGTTGTGAATAGTATTTGAGAAAAAATAAATTATGTAAGAAAAAAAGCTACTTTATTACCTATTTCCTGAGCCCCTGTGACCTTGAGCCTTGTGAGAGGTCACTCAAATTGGTATGTTTGGAAAGGTCTTGCCACAAAGTATCCTTGGGCCAAGTTTGAAGACTGTGGCTTGAATAGTCTCTAAGAAAATGCCAACGTTAAAGTTTACCACGGAAGACGGCGGGCGGATGACCACTGGCCCAAAACATACTCACTTTTGCTTTGCAAGTGAGCCAAAAACTAAATTTTGTCAAAATGCGTCTATTTTTGACATATTTCCTAATCCCGTGACCTCGACCTTTGAGATAGTTCACTGAAATAGGCATTTGTAGAGAGGTCTTGCCACAAAGTATCCTTGGGCCAGGTTTAACACTGTGGCTTGAATAGTCTCCAAGAAAATGCTGATGTTAAAATTTACCACAGATGATGGCGGATGACCATTGGCGCAGAACATAAGACTCACTTTTGCTTTGCCAAAAATGCAAAATACCACTCACCAACACGGTTTCTGCAATACTGTTGCGGTGGCCCTCAATTTTGTCAAGTGGGAGGCGAACCAGGTGATTGAGAAGACTAGTCTGTACCAGAATTCGTGAGGATTTGTCCAGGTTTTGTACGTTGGTGATTGAGCGCTCAGGGCTAGCGATACGATAGTATACATCAGCACCTAGCTCTATGATCGCACCATCCCCTGTGATGACCTGCACAGATAAGAATGTTTTTGAATGTTGCAAATGCAAAAATATAGGTCATACACGTACCTTATAGATAAGATAAAAGTTTTGCAGAATGAGTGTAGTGTAAAAAACTACTTCACACATATGCAGTTGAGGTTATCCCCAAGTCATTAAGTCAAACACTGCATGTACTTCAAAATTCTGTGGATCCACCTACCACACTACATCTGCATGAGGCATATTCTCATGAGCCCCTGCTGCTGCAGAGGCTCATGAGGATATATGCCTCTTGCTCGCAAGCAGTTGCCTCACTGACTTCCATGGTTTGAGGTACATGTACTTATCCAGTTTTAACAGTGCATTACAATTAACCCCCTTGTGCCTGCAGTCATCCAAACTGAAAACAATATCGACTGGTGGTTTTGCATGCAAAATCTAGCCCTGGGTTCACCATGATAGCTCAAGAGTGGGGCCTAACTAGATTTGCTCTGATGACTTTTAACTCATGAGTAGTCTTTGATTAGTCTGCACCATGTCATAAATTCAAACTATTTAGGCACAAGCTGTGAGAAATGAGCTGTTCCAGTCAAACTCTGTTTAGAGGTGAACACATTACAGTCAATGCTAGCAAGATGATTATAACAAGAAGGGCAAAGCCATTATGGCTCAAGTGTATGACCTATTTACTTGTGACCTTTGTGACAATAAGTAAAGGGCTGGCTTCTGCACCTACAAATCCATGTTTTCTGAAAATGTAAGCTTTTCTCACTTATCTGTCACCTCCCCCCCCCCCCCCCCCCCTTGATTTTTACGATGAGTCGACTAAATTAGTATGCATAGGAAGGTCTTATCATCAGCTACCTGCAAAATGTTGATAATACCTACAGTTTTATCCAAAATTTGCATTTTACACACATTTGCCGGCCTCTTGTGACCCTTCACCTTTCCACCTTTCAAGGGGTCATCCAAATTAGTATGCATAGATAGGTCTTACCATCAGATATCTCTGTACCAAATTTGGGTTTGAAGTTGTGAATAGCATTTGAGAAAAAAACATCTTTGTCAAAATATGGCTATTTTGGAACTATTTCTTGAGCTCTTGTGACCCTTGACCTTCAAGAGGGATCAACCAAATTAGTATGCACAGAAAGGTCTTCCCATCAGGTATCTCTGTAGCAAGTTTGGGTTTGAAGTTGTGAAGAGTATTTGAGAAAAACACACACCATCTTTTGTCAAAATATAGCCAATTTGGACCCATTTCCTGAGTTCTTGTGACCTTTGACCTTTCTGAGGGATCATCCAAATTAGTGCGCATAGATAGGTCTTACCATCAGGCATCTCTGTACGAAATTTGGGTTTGAAGTTGTAAATAGCATTCAAGAAAAAACATCTTTTGTCAAAATATGGCTATTTTGGACCTATTTCCTGAGCTCTTGTGACTCTTGACCTTTCCTAGGGATCAACCAAATTAGTATGTATAGAAAGATCTTAACATCAGGTATCTTTGTACCAAGTTTAGGTTTGAAGTTGTGAATAGTATTTGAGAAAAAATAAATGATGTCAAAATATAGCTATTTTTGGCCTATTTCCTCATCCCCTGTGACCTCGATCTTTGTGAGAGGTCACTCGAATTGGTATGTTTAGAAAGGTCTTGCCACAAAATATCCTTGGGCCAAGTTTGAAGACTGTGGCTTGAATAGTCTCTGAGAAAATGCCAACATTAAAGTTTACTACTGACGGCAGACAGACAGTGGACAGATGACCACTGGCCCAGAACATATTTCGCACGTCAGCCAAAAAGTGAGCAATTTCTTGCTAAACAAACTGAAGGGAATATCATCCGAGTTTAGATCGAGGGTGACTCCAGGAACTAAAAGGTCTTCTACACTTGACAGCAGCATGAAACTTGTTCAGATTCAGCCCCGATGTCACGTGATGTACTGTCAAATAAGACAGTTAGCAGTAATGTAATACAGAAGATTTGCTAAACTAAAAGTAGCCTTGAAAGACAGGTGCTCTCTCAAGAGAAGTCTTAAAGGGCAAACAGTCACCCTAACGAAGAACTTTAGTGATAGGTATCTCTCGTAAAGGGGGTTGCTCAAAACAGGTTCTGCTGTGCTAATAAAATCCAATGAAGTAAGAGAGGCATATTTCTCATGACCTTGCTTAGTTAATAATACATTAAAAAAAGACCAGAGAAAAAATATAAAGTCAAAATCTGGGCCATCCATATCAGTTCAGCACAATGAACCAAATTAAAGTTATATTCCCCAGGATCAAACATCTCAACAGTCAGAAAACTGTCTGCAACAGATACTGCTGACAGTATGTGTATGGGTCTTTTGTGTACTATCTTAGAGCCTTATGATGTAAGTACAATGTAAAATGTTGAAATTCATTGTTTGGAGGGTGTATTGTTTTTGTACCCGAGTCGCGGATTTATCGTCTGCATTGGCCTGGTTTTGAATTATGAGCCTATAACACAACTTGAAGCAGAACCCGGCTGACTATCAGTGTATCGCAATACTGCAGGTCACAAGGTCATCGGTGTGCTGTACACACGTGTCAGTGTATATGTGTACTGATGTTCTCAGGCATCCCTTTGACGTAATTTTCCACTAGAATGTAGAATAAACCTTCCACACTTGCTATGCTGTCAAAATCACAATGCAGGTTCCACTCCGCTTGACCTCTAGTATTTACTAGTAATGATCGTGCTGCATTGTGCACCAAGGGTGCGGCTTGTTTTGACTCTCCACGCTAAGCGAGCGAGCGTCCACAGTGCCTAATTTGGTTCATTGTACCTTTTATCCTTTACCCCTCGGAAACATGAAACAGAACATTGGTATTTATACTCACTTTCTGCACTGCAGTCAATTTCACATCTCACACATCAAAGTCTACATAATTGAAAGCATCATTGGAAATGACAAATGCACCATCGCAGCAGAAACACTACCTCTGAGAATTGAGTGAATGAGAGCCTGCACAGACAAAAACGTGTTACGACCAGCGATGTGCAACTTCGACACACACCGTAGTTTTCAGATCCTTGCAGCACAAAATGTGATAACTAGCTCCTAACTATATGATAATATGGAATATGGAAGGGCCTGCACTCTCTAACCAACAAACGTCGTCGTTCTATCGACATCCCAGAAAGTCTGTCCGCAGACAAATTTAATGAGCATTTTCTGTCTGTAGCCAAGTCACTGGTTTCGACTAATTCTTCAGACACCTTTACCACTGACTTGCTGTAAACTTTTTGTAATGAGAAACTTAGGGCAGATGACACCTTCGTCATACCGCGAAGAGCGGTCCATGAAGTCGGACAGCATCTCTCTCGTCTGGGGAAAAAAATCTCCTATGGTCTTGATGGTATAAGTGGGCAGGCCTTGAACTTAGCTGCTCCATATATTGTTGAGACACTAACCTATATTTACAATCTCTGCATAGAGAATAATGTCTTCCCCGCTGCTTTTAAAAAGCTAAAACTATTTCTCTCCCAAAAGCTAAAGACTTATCTGATATCAATAATTATCATCCTTATTATCTCTTCTCTCTGTATTATCTAAACCATTAGAAAGGCATATTCAGCAAAATCTTCAACAATACCTAGATAAACGTTTACTCTGGGGGACGCAGCTTAGTGGGTAAGACACTGCGCTGACAGTCGTAAGATCCCGGGTTTGAATCCCCTGGTGGGCAGGAATTGGACGTGGATGTTTCCTCATTCCCATCGAGTCACATTTACGTACAGATTCGGCTTAGGTTGCCTGTCTCGCCTTCATGTGCACAGCACGCATAATCATCAAGTGCGCACGTTAAAAATCCCATTATCACTAATCGAAAAGAGAAGGCCCGGTAGGGCCGGTGAAATGGAAACAGAAATATTTCACATGCACCGAAATTAATAGCCAGGTGGAGGTTTGCACATAAAGTAGCGCTTAGTAGCAGCAGGCTTTCAAAGCTCCAGCTTCCACCCCTATGGCGGCGCCTTGAGCATCTCTAATTAGATGGATATGTGCGCCTTGGAGACACCATACCATACCATACCATATCATACTCTTACACAAACTGCAGTCTGGCTTTCAGCCTTAGCATTCATGTCAGACTGCACTAATACATGTAACCGATAAATGGCTAAACAAATTTAACCAATCCCACATGTCAGGTGCTGTCTTCCTCGACTTTAAGAAAGCGTTAGAGCTCACTGACCATCACCTGCTTCTTCGTAAGCTTCATTTGTATCTGAGATGTCATAGATCAGTTGCTTTCTTTCAATTGTACCTGAAGGGATCGCACTCAACTTGTATATCTTAATGGTAAATTCTCATCGGAAGGATTTGTCAAATATGGGGTTCCCCAGGGCTCCATCTCGGACCTCTCCTATTTAACATATTTATAAATGACTTACCCCTGCAGCTGTCTGATGCAAACACCACTTGTGAGATGTCTGCGGATGACACCACTTTGCATACATCAGCGAAAGACGTCCAACAAATATCGAATACTTTACAGGGCAGTCTAGATGAGGTAACAGCTTGGTGTGATTCAAACCATATGGTACTGAATCCTTCCAAAACTGAAACAATGCTCTTCGCAACACACCAAAAACGCCAGCTTCACCCTTCCCCTCTAAACCTTGCCAATGGCTATAATCCAGTTAAGTAAGTGTCGGAACATACTCTACTTGGTGTTGTTATCGAATCGATGATCACTTTCAGTGGCAATCACATGTTGACAAAATTTGCAAAGCTGTGTCTAAAAAACTATTTCTTCTGTCACACTTAAAACGAATTACAGAGCTTTCAACTAGAAAACTATATCAAGCCTCATTTTGACTATTCCTCCCCTATATGGGATGGCTGCTGTGAAAATCACTTCAAAAGACTGAACTCGCTCCACCGCCGCGCAGCAAAGCTAATACTACCATGTTCAAACTGGACCACGGACGAAAAGCTTGTCCAACTAAACATGTTGCAATTGCAAAAGCAGCTCTTCGTCAATAAAGCGATGCTGATGCACAAAATCGTCGATGGCAGATCTCCACAGTATTTACTTACAATGTTCCGACATTCGCAATCTCACTACAGTAAGAGATAAATTCTACTGAAGATCGTGAATTCTGAAAATCACCAAAGCTCGCAGAACTATAGAAAGATCGACAAAGACCGTGGATTACTTAATGATTCACAAAGCAGGAAAGCAACAAATTCCGGATGGGCGGTCAAGCCAAGCTCTTGCTTTACGCGTTGCCACGTGTCCATATTCCCTTGTCCAATGTCAATTCTACTTAAGGGTATCTGGTCTCTCTTCCTCTTTCTTCTCTTCAATTCCCAGTCTGTCATTGTTGGTGCGAGTCAATGATACTTTCTTTTTTTCTTCGCTGGTTCATACAACATTTTGTCTCTGATTGATTATAATTATGCAGATGACCTAAGGTCATATAGAATAGTTATGATGTCAGCTACCATCGCCTATCAGAGGCAATTTTGTTACATGCCCCGTCAGAAATTTCCTGTGGGCCTCTTTTCATTTTGAACGGATGAAAGAAAGCATTTGGTTGGACAATAGGGTGATCACTGTCTAAGTGGGTATGTATACTGAAGCCCAGTAAAAGCTTTTTGCGAACTGAAGCCTTAAAAAAGGTCGGATGTGCCCCTTTAAGAAAAAACAAGATGAGGATTTCAGGTTAAAGGGTCTGTAGACCCCCAGGTATACATTTTAGAGGGTACACAGACCCCCATCTGAGCATAATAGAGGGTCCGCAAATTTATTTAAGAAAAACTGCATCATCTGTTGTTTTTTAAAATAAATTAACTCATTTCGAACACTCTCCTCTTTAAATCTGTTGTGACAGTGTGTGTGTGTCTTTTCCATAATACTGATTTTTTAACTTTTGAGCTATTGTGCAAAAGCCTGTCTCTCTCTCTCACAGAAAAACACATACATGTATTTATCTGTATGATCATTTGATAATGTATTGTAACAGAGAATATAGCCTTTTCTGCTGAATGCAGATTAACAACCAAAGTCTGACTTGTCTAAACTCTCTCTAATAATAATAATAATAAGCGCATTAAATAGGCGCTTTATCCCAATTGAAAATCAGCTCAAAGCGCCGCCGCGAACTGAACCCAACAAGCACGCTCACGTGAATCACGTGCATTCACTCACACACTGTACATAAACACAGAACATTCACGTGGTGCTAAGGGCAAGCTCAAGCGAGCTACTGTAGTTTTTGGAAATTCAAAATCGTTTGTATTTGAAATTTGATTAAGTGGGCTGAAACTGATACCAAAGTGGAGGGGGAGGAAGAGCCGCTCTCGCTCTGTCTGTGTGAACTAATGTACTTAAAAGTTGGTTTCAACCCATTTAACCCGAAAGACGTATTTCTTCAATTTTAGAGCTTTTGCCTAATACCTGTGTACCAGAAGATGGATCGACCACGATAAAAAACTAACAAACTTATTTTTGTTCAAATTTCTGAACTTATTTTTTGAGTTCGCCTCCATGCACATTGTGCATGTCATCTCTGTGCCGTCGTGCTTTAGCCATGGAAATACACGCAGATATGAACTCTGAAAACTGCAAGTCGCAGCAGCAGTGCCACACACAGCCCAGGGGTATCATTTCTGCTAGTCGTTTGTTGTCCATGGAGACGGTGGTGTCGAAGTTCAACTTTCTTCTAAGCGATTATCACGATCAGACGGTGCCAGATTGAAGAATCCGAAGCATTCCAGCTTCCTTTGCTTTTTCTCCACCATTTACAACTTCGTTGAAGATCGAAAGTGAAACGCACGATGCGGTATCCCATAATAGTATGAATGGTGACGTCACAGCAAGTAATGCGTTCAGCATGTAGCGCGCACTTTGTAAAAACATGCTGACACCACACGCAAACTAACAGTTTGCCCATCCAGTAACACTCGCACGGACCCCGGAGTCCTGGTGATTCTGAACGTAACCACGACCAAGCGAGCTGCTAAATGAACCAACTCGGCGCTAAAAATAGAAAGAGTGTCGCCTACCTCTGTTAGGCTACGCATGGTGGCACAAGGATGATGCATCTCGGAGGCAGATGCAGTGAATTTTTGTGCGTCAGACTACCCCTCAGTTACATTTTCAATACATGATTTTGAGTTTTAATGCGTCATAGATGCACAGACGCACTAAAATGGAAGCCCTGCTCCTCTCTAAGCCAACCTCTGATCAAAACACACATCGGCGCACACAAATAAAAATGGACACACGGCGCTTCCCTTCATTAGTACGCTATGCGGGCTCGGGGAGCGACAGGAATCCATCTCCTTTTATCTAACCCACCCTCTGAAACACACACACTGGCACACATAAATAAAGACGGACACACAGCAATTCCCCCTAATCATAAGCTCTGTGGTCTGGCATAGCATAGCTATTCTGAAGAAGAATAACAGCATGAGCAGTGAAATGATGTCACTTCAAGCTTCATGTCATGGCATCATTAGTCCCATGACGCCGTGTTCATAGTGACGACTCAATGTTACATGTCACTCATCGCAGTACTAACATTTGACGTATCAGAGAATCAACTTTGCAATTTTCTTGCTGATTTTCATGACTAGGGCTTACAGGTCACAATTTGACCTAATCCTACCCCAGGGCCGAGACAAACAGCAGGCTTATGCAAAGACTGTTTATGAAAAATTATGTGGGTATTAATGAGAATATAGTTTTTTTCATAAAAGAAAAATTAAAGTTGTGTTAGCTGTTTTACAAATGATTCCAAAAAAGTGGTGCAGAAAATTGCTGATTTTCACACCTAGGGCATACAGGTCAAATTAACAAAATCATACCCGACAGCTGAAACAAACTGTAGGCTTATGTAAATACCGTAAGCAAAAAATGATGCGATTATTAATGAGAAGATTGGTTTTTTTTCATAAAAAAGATTCAATTGTTTTAAGATTAACCCATATAATTCGCGAAATTAATCCCAAAAACTTGAAAATATATATTTTTAAAAAAATATTTAATTAGCACTCAAAACGTTCTAGAGGTACAATGCTGGTTAACGAACTCATTCAATATTTCCCTTTTATCTAGCTATACGCAAAATATCTAGTACAAATAAGAAATATCATGGACTCGAAGTGTGGATCAACCGTTTTTTGTGAAACATCCATTTCTCGCCAATGAGCATCTTACTCAAAAAAATCGAAAGGTCTCGAGATAATTCTTTCAGGGACAATATCCTAAAATTTCAAGCTTGGCCATCCTCAAATGTGGGCTCTAGTCGCTGTCACATACACACACACACACACAGCGCTTTGGTGCCAAAAAGACATTCTCTAAATAATAATAATAATAATAAAGAGCATTTATATCGCACTTAATCCCCAGGAGCAGTGGGCTCTAAGCGCGTTACAAAAAATGTATATATATGCAGAATCTCACTACTTTTAAAAAAGTTTAATCTACGCACACACACACACAACTAAAACACAAATAACAAAACAAAACCATTCACAATCACATGTTAAACAGATTTTGATCATGCTGATGCGCCACCACGATGGTGCTACGCGGTTAACAGAGGGAAGACCTAAGATTAAGGCCACCACGATGGTGCTAAACGGTCAGCAAAAGGAGGACCTATGATCTAAGCCACCATAATGGTGCTACAAAGTCAACAGAAGGAGGACCCAAGATCAGCACAACCGCGATGGCGCTACAAATAGATGATCTGTGATCGTCTGAGCCACCAAATGGTCAATACACTAAGGATGTAAAGTGAAGCCACCAAGATGGTGCTACACGGTCAACAAAAGGAGGACCGAGGTAATAAATGCCACCATGATGGTGCTAAGTGAGGCATCATAAGCCACAGAAATATGTATGCAGACCAGCCCATTATCACACACAATCTGAAAGAAGTAGGTTTTAAGTTGGGTCTTAAAGACGTCAATGTTTTCAGCATTCCGGAGGTGTTGGGGAAGTGAGTTCCAGACAACAGGGGCTTGATACTGGAATGTCCGGCAGCCAAACCGCTTAGAAGAAATGCTGGGGACACAGAAACGCTTCTCAGAGCAGGAACGAAGGGAACGGGAGGGCTGATAGATGTTGAGGAGGGATGAGAGATATGGCGGTAGTGATCCATTAAAGCAGCAAAAACCCAGGACCACAATCTTGTACTCGACTCTAAACTGAATGGGTAGCCAGTGCAATTCCTGAAGTAGGGGTGTTACATGGTTCATTTTAGATTTGCCAAAAGCAAGTCTGGCAGCATTGTTGAGGACTGTCTGCAGACGGGAGAGTTTTCTGGGGGACACCTGCCAGGAGGGAGTTACAATAGTCTAAGCGGCTAAGGACAAGGGAGCAAATAAGTTGAACAGTGGCGGACCGGGTGATGAATGGTCTAATAGAGCTGATTCTTCGCAGCTGGAAGTTTGCCGTCCTGCACACATTAGTAATGTGATGGTGCATGGACATACTGCAGTCGAACTGAACTCCCAGATTACGTACAGACTGGCTAAAAGTTATTTCACTGTCGCCAACGACGAGGGAGGCCCCTGATGGGACCTGACTAAGGGAGTGGTCGGAACCAGCGCAAAGTGATTCAGTCTTGCCGTCGTTCAGCTTCAGTTTGTTGCACAGCATCCATTTTTTCACAGAGGAAATACAAAGTTCAATCTCTTTCACAAGAGCAGGAAAATTAGATGGAGAAGCACCTTTGTGGAGCTGGGTGTCATCGGCATACTTGTGAAATTCACAGGCATGTCGGATGATGACGTCAGACAGGGATTGGGTGTAAAGGCTAAAAAGGACGGGCCCAAGGACGGATTCTTGGGGGACGCCGTATCTCAGCATGAGGGGCTGCAACTCTGATTGATTAACAACAACCTTCTGAGTACGCCCACGCAGATACGAGGAAAACCAGCTAAGTGTTTTGCCAGAGATGCCATAGGATGTGTTAAGTCTCTCTAGGAGTACAGTATGGTCAATCGTATCAAATGCCGCCGAGAGGTCAAGGAGGCAAAGAATGGAAACTAGCTTGTTGTCAGCATTGCACAGAAGGCTGTTTATAACATGCAGGAGAACAGTTTCTGTACTGTGCCGTTTTCTGTAAGCTGACTGAAATGTTTCTAGGAGGTTGTTGGAAATGAGATGGTTTTGGAGCCGAGACAGAACAATGCGTTCTAAAAGCTTTGACAGGAAAGGGAGATTGGAGATGGGCCGATAGTTATTAAAACATTCTTTGTTGAGACCAGGTTTCTTCAGCAAAGGTGTCACGACTGCTTGTTTGAAATATTCAGGCACTACACCAGTCTGTAGTGACACATTCATGATTCTGGTGATGACTGAAATCAGGTCAGCTATACTTGATTTGAAAAGGCTAGTTGAAGAAGATCCAGAGAGCAACACTTGAGAGGAGCATGTGCAATAATGTCACGAACAAAGTCCTCGGACACAGGCTGAAATTCTGCAAGTTGTGGACCATGATAGCTAGTGATCTCAGGAGTATTGTCAGAAGCATCCAGTTCAAGCCGGATGTCCTCAATCTTTTTGTCAAAGAACTGAGAGAAAGTGTCCGCGAGATCCGACGCTAGTACGGCGGAGGGTAAGGAAATGTCCTTGCGTACCCCAAGGAGTTCATCAGACACACTGAACAAGGTTTTGGTGCTAGAGCAGGCCTGCAGGCGGGAACAGAAGTGCTGACGCTTGGCTTTGCGCTGGAGGGATTTTAGGCAATTGCGCTTCTGCACAAACAGCTGGCGGTGAATGGTCAACTTGCTAGACCGCCAACACCGCTCAAACTGGCGGAGCTCTCTCTTAGTGTCCTTGACCTTGCCTGTCATCCAAGGAGCTGAGGGGCGGTCAGTGACACGTCTGGATGTTAGAGGAGCGTGTGTGTCCAGGATATGCTGCAGTGACCTGTTGTAGTCCTCCAGTAAAACAGCAAGGCTTATGTAGCTAGACGTGACATCATTTTTACCTTGTTACTTCTTTGCCAGAATTTCTGCCCCACACACCAAAAACGTCATGTGCATGCTCCGGAATGCGCTCCGACCAGCCCCATTTCTAAGTCTACCGTATTTTCAATACGGTAGACAAAAACACTGGTTTTGTTCACATAAATTTAACACCTCTGCAAACGAATATGAACAATGCACCCATGGTTCCCAAGCAGACACAATCATCTAATACTGTGACTGAACAGTAATTAATACTACAAAACTTTAATGAACTGTAAAATGTCAATAAATCCCCTTGTGTTTGCAGCCACTAGTACTCTGCCCTGTGAGACCAAAAGACGGTAAGTCCATTTTGTGGAAAGGGAGATTTTTATTTTAATACAATGAAAATCTTGCTCATCACAAAACTGGATTTACTGTCTTTCAGTGCTGTATGCAATACCAGAGGCAGTATGCAGAGGGTTCATGTTTAAAAAAGTTTGCAAAATATTTGTAAAACCACAAGATCTTTTTCTGTCTCACCTGCTGCGGAGGAACAGTGAAGGCTTTCATACGAACATCCACATTGTGGCATCGGTCTATGAATGGCATCACAAACACCAACCCTTTATAAAAGTTAAGAATTCACATGATTAGTGGGACCTGTGCATGAAAGAGAAGAGAAAAGATCTCTACACTTGCATGCTTTTGCACTGAATAACATGCTTAACAGCGTGATAAAACACTAACAGACTGCTGCCTAAAGGTGCCAGCCAGCAACGGCTTTCTGGCACAACACATGAAAAACTGTCAATCCATATCTTGTAGTGGCAGGGATGTATAAAACTAAAAGAATGAGGAAATGTTCACGCTCGATAAAACTTAAGAAGAGTTCCAATAACCCTTTGGCTGTTCATAGAGCTTATTTGGCGTGAATTATCATGACAAAAAAAACGCTACCAACAGGTAAACGGTTAACCCTTTTAGCCCCAAGGTCCCATTTCTAAAATTTTGGAGGTGTCGCCTAATGACTATGTACCAGTTGCAGAAGATGGATTGACCATGATCTGGCACTACCCTTGAATTATCATGGTCAATCCATTTCCTGCTGTAGGGACTCGGGGCTAAATGGGTTAAACACATTCCCCATCCCTCCTTGGGCGTCCAGACACTGGTACTGTTAGTAGGCATGAGGGGCAGACAGGAACTTTCCACTGGCAAAAAAAATCAGACAAGGTAAGAGGTAGGGGTGTCTGGTTGGATGATGCTGGAGTCTCAAAGCAGAGCTTCCAAACTCTAATATGGAAGAGATAGCAGTGGTGGTGGAGGGGGAATGTTAAAAGCAAAACTTTCATTGCATGTTTTATTTTTTATAGGCAGGAGGTGTATGGATGGGGGGTGAAGACCCCTCACATTAACAGATCTGCCCATAAACACGAAGTGCTTACCAGGTCCTTTTGTTTGATGGAGACGACCCCATCGGAACACCACAACTCTTTCAAAATTAGGTATTATCTGGAAAACATAACAAGGCCTGTATTTTACATACATGTATTCTTAACGTCAATTGCTGACACTCACTTTATGACCACACACAAAAAAAGACCCAGAAAATCTTCATTTGCATTCAAACCTTAAATTCCAATTCTTAAATTGTCATGACACATAATAAATACTATAAGTACAAAATAAAATTGAAAAGTTATAAAATTGCAAACTTAAAACTGTGTTTTTCAGGCTCGTGCTCCAGTTCAAAATGACGTACTGAAAATGTTACGAAGGGGTAGGCAGACGCACTATATTTCAGGGCATTTGTGTCCAAGACGCGCTGTGCTTGCGCCACCATGTGTAGCCTAACAGTGTCAGTTGTTCTGTTTTTACTTTTAGTGATAAGTTAGCTCCGTTAGCCGAGGCTGCGTTCAGATTCCACTGACACTGGGGTCCGCGCGAGTATAACTGGGCAGACAACCTGTTAGTTTAATAGTGGTGTCAGTATAATTTTCACAAAGTGCACACTGAATGTTGAACACGTTATTTGATGTGACGTCAGCCATTCATACTATTATGGGATACGGCACCGTTTTGGTGTTGACTTTCGATTTTGAGCTGTGTCAAGTTGTGGAAAACGTGTGACCTTTGTGATAAAAAGGATGGCGTCTGCATCAGCAAATTCTATGTTTTCTCAAAATGTAATCAGTTTTCACACATCTGTTAATTCAATTCAATAAACTTGATTTATCCCGCGAGGGGCAATTAAAAGTGGTCTGACCGGCTCAGTCACTTAAATATATACAAAACTTACATTAAAATATGCACACAATAATGATACAATCAATTCAATTAAAATCTAATGTATTTAAAAACAGAAAAACATTAATAAATAAAATTTATGTAAAAAAAAAACAACAACATACATGCACATATCACACACACACACACTCACACTTGGGGTCATTAATGAGAAGAATTGCAGTAGGGACAAAAGAGAATTTTCATCTGTTCGTCGTACATGCTGGACAGCGGAACCAATGTCTTGAGGGGAGACGGTCAAACTTGGCGGTCAGAACATGATCATTGCTATCCAGAATACAGTATAAATTCCAAAACCCATGATATCAGCCAATAGTTGAGAGAGAAATATGGATCAGTCTCTCAGCCAAGATGCAAGGTTGTAAAGTGTTAAAACAACTAGAAAAGTCAGCAAATAAAATCCTAGCATGTGCCTGTGGCTTTTCTAGATGTGTATACAGTGTGTTTAATATGAACAGCTTGGCATCCTCCACACCTTTTCCAGTCCTGTTTGCAAATTGGTGAGGGCGAGAAGGGTTTCAGCAACAGAAAGAATGATCTGATGATCTTTCCAGGGTTTTCATGGTTAAAGAGGTCAGGGCTACAGATCAAAAGTCATTGGGTTCTTTGGGGTGTGATTTTTTGGGGGAGAGGTACGGCGGTACAGGATTTCCAGATTTAGAACACCTGTGACCCTTGACCTTTGTGATGAGTCGACTAAATTAGTATATACAGGAAGGTCTTATCATCATCAGCTACCTTTGTGCCAAATTTGATTGAAAAGTTTGCAAAACTGTTGATAATAACTACAATTCTATCCAAAATTGCCTCGCGCTGGGACCATATGGCGTTGAGGCGCGTCCCCTGGGTGGTGGATAGGGGGTCCCTCGTGAGAGGGGTGCACCGAATGAAATAAGGTGCCGTGAACCAACATGGTCTAAGGGAAGGTGACCCCGACAGAAAACCCCTGGTCCTCCTAGTAAGGGGGTTGGGCGTGGGGTAGCTTCCCCACCCTGCAAAAAAGGAAATAGCTACAAAAACGCCGACGAAAAGACTAACAGTAATTCCTTTCCTGGAGGAGGAAGGTTCTTCTACTAGAAGACTTATGACGTCCTGTGGTGAAAGCCGGAAGTCTTCGGAAGCCACAGGACCGAGCCGCCTCTCTCTATCCAGGGACACAACCATGGGCACATGGAATGTCAAGACCATGTACCAGAGCGGCAAGGCCGCCCAGATAGCAGCGGAAATGCAAAAGTACAACCTTTCCCTGCTAGGTATCAGTGAAGCCAGATGGACGCAGTCTGGCCAGAAAAGGCTGTTAAGTGGGGAGATGATTCTGTATTCAGGTCATGAAGAGGAGAATGCCCCCCCATACAGAAGGAGTAGCATTCATGCTGTCACCAGTGGCACAGAGAGCGCTGATGGGCTGGGAACCTCTTGGGCCAAGAATTATCACAGCAGCCTTTAGAACCAAGAAAAAGCTCAAGCTGAACGTCATCCAGTGTTATGCGCCCACCAATGACAGTGACGAGGAAGAGAAACAAGAGTTCTACGACTGACTCAGAGTGCCGTGGACAAATGTGCGGAGCGAGACATCACCATCGTCATGGGCGATTTTAATGCCAAAATAGGGGAGGACAACACCGGATACGAAGAGGTGATGGGGAGACAGGGACTAGGCTCAGAGATGCGTGAGAACGGGGAGAGATTTGTAGACTTTTGTGCTCTAAACCGACTTGTCATTGGAGGCAGCATCTTCCCACACAGAAGAATACACAAAGCAACTTGGGTCTCACCTGACCATACAACAGAGAACCAAATAGACCATATCTGCATTAGCAAGAAATTTAGAAGATCCCTTCAAGATGTTCGAGTGAGGAGGGGAGCAGATGTCGCGTCAGACCACCATCTGCTTACCTTAAGAATGAAGCTCAAGCTAAAGAAAAGCCGCACAGAGACAACAAGAAGACAGCGCTATAATGTAGGCCTCCTGAGAGATACTGGAGTTAGAGAAGAGTTCAAACTGGTGCTGTCCAACCGGTTTCAAGCGCTACAGGAGCTAGTAAATGAAGAGGAGGCGGTCACCACAGAGCAGCAGTGGAAGGCAGTTAGAGAGGCGCTGAACTCAACCTGCAAAGACACTGTAGGGTTCAGGAAACACCACCACAAGGACTGGCTGTCGGCACAGACCTTGAAGAAGATAGAAGCGAGGAAGCAGAAGAAAGCAGCGGTCAACAACAGTCGCACGAGAGCAGCCAAAGGGCACAGGAGGAATACTCGGAAGCCAACCGCGAGGTGAAGAGGAGTATCAGGGCAGACAAGAGGGCCTACACAGACAGCCTGGCAGCAAAGGCAGCAGCAACATGAAACGGCTCTACGACATTACCAGAAGATTGTCGGGTAAGTATGGCCATACAGAAAGACCAGTAAAAGACAAAAAAGGCAAGCCTATTGCAGACAGAGCAGACCAACTCGACAGATGGGCCGAGTATTTTGAAGAGTTACTGAACAGACCTAGCCCACCCGACCCCCCCCCCCCCCCCCCCCCCCATCCCCCCCGACATCCCGCCGGCAGAGACCGACCTACCCATCAGCTGTGACAGACCCAGCCGGGAAGAGATCAGAAGAGCAGTGGCATTTTTGAAGAATGGCAAAGCAGCAGGGCCAGATGGCATCCCAGCGGAGTCTCTGAAAGCAGACCTAGAGACAACAGTGGAGATGATGTACCCACTGTTTGGAAAGATCTGGGAAGAGGAGGTGATGCCAGCTGACTGGAAGGAGGGGTACCTAATCAAGCTTCCCAAGAAAGGCGACCTCAGCAAGTGTTCCAACTACAGAGGAATCACCTTGCTGTCAGTACCAGGAAAGGTCTTCAACAGGATCATCCTAGAGAGAATGAAGAGCTCCACTGACCCCCAGCTGAGAGACCAGCAAGCAGGATTCAGGAAGAACCGATCATGTACAGACCAGATCGCCACTCTCCGCATCATCGTGGAACAGTCTCTGGAGTGGAGCTCCCCGCTGTACGTCAACTTTGTGGATTATGAGAAAGCATTTGACAGCGTGGACCGAGAGACTCTGTGGAAACTCCTACGACACTACGGTGTACCCACAAAGCTCGTCCACCTGATCAAGAGCAGCTATGATGGCATGACATGTCGCGTGATCCACGAAGGGCAGTTCACCAGGGAGCTCCAGGTCAGAACTGGTGTCAGGCAGGGGTGTCTGCTGTCTCCGTTCCTCTTCCTACAGGCCACAGACTGGGCCATGAAGATGACCACAGAGCACAGACGAAGTGGAATACAGTGGACACTGTGGACACAGCTTGACGACCTCGATTTTGCAGACGACTTGGCATTACTGTCCCACACTCGTCAACAAATGCAGGACAAGACCACGAGGCTTGCTGACATCTCGTCCCAAGTGGGCCTCACCATTCACAAACAGAAAACAAAGACAATGAGGCTGAACACAACCAGGGAAGAACCAATCTTGCTTGCTGGCACCCCGTTGGAAGAGATGGAGTCCTTCACCTATCTCGGGAGCATCATAGACAAAAAAGGCGGCACTGATGCAGATGTCAGAGCACGAATCGGTAAAGCCAGAGCAGCCTTTCTCCAGTTAAAAAAAGTTTTGAGTTCCAGAGAGCTGTCACAACACACCAAAGTCCGGATTTTCAACTCAAATGTAAAAGCAGTTCTCCTATATGGAGCAGAGACTTGGGGATTGACAAAAACCACAGTCAACAGAGTACAGACCTTCATGAACAGTTGCCTTAGAAGAATTTTGAAAATCCACTGGCCAGAGAAGATCAGCAACGTCAGACTCTGGGACAGAACAGAGCAGATAACAGCAGAGAATGAAATTGGGCGAAGAAGATGGGGATGGATCGGTCACAGCCTGACAAAGCCAGCTTCCAGTATCACTAGGCAGGCATTGTCATGGAACCCCCAGGGAAAGAGGAAAAGAGGTAGGCCGAGAAACTCCTGGCGTCGAGACCTCCAAGCAGACATCAAGAGACTGGGAACCACCTGGAGTAGAATCGAAGGAGAAGCACAGGACAGGAGTTGCTGGAGGTCTCTCGTCGACGGCCTATACCCGGGTAGGGGTGACAGGCGTAAGTAAGTAAGTAAGTATCCAAAATTGGCATTTTACACACATTTGCCGACCTCATGACCTTTGGCTTTTCTGAGGGCTCATCCAAATTAGGATGTATAGATAGTCTTACCATCAGGTATCTCTGTGGTAAGTTTGGGTTTGAAGTTGTGAATAGTATTTGAGAAAACAAAAATCTTTTGTCAAAATATGGCTATTTTTTTAACCTATTTCCTGAGCTCTTGTGACCCTTGACCTTTCCGAGGGGTCATCCAAATTAGTATGCATAGATAGGTCTTACCATCAGGTATCTCTGTAGCAAGTTTGGGTTTGAAAATGTGAATAGTATTTGAGAAAAAAAAGTTTTGCCCCTGGTCAAAATATGGCTTTTTTCCCCCCTATTGCCTGAACTCTTGTGACCCTTGACCTTTCCGAGGGTTCAACCAAATTAGTATGCACAGAAAGGTTTTCCCATAAGGTATCTTTGTACCAAGTTTGAGTTTGAAGTTGTGAATAGTATTTGAGAAAAAATAAATTATGTCAAAACATAGCTTTTTATTTAATAATAATAATAATAATAATTACGGTATTTAATATAATGCACTTATCTTATAATAATTATAACTCTAAGCGCGCACTCACAACTCGCGCACGCATGCGCACGCTTTAGACAATGACTCACGTACCACAAACAGTAAAATACATTACGACGGTCAGCTTGGGGTGGGGAGTGTGGTGATATAGTGCGGACTGGAAGGATTGATTGATTGATTGTACTTTGCTTAACGTCCCGACAGCAACAAGGCTTTCTCAGGACGTGCCTGCACTACTTGTAAAAAAAAAAAAAAAATAAACAGAACATTGAATGTATGTCGCCAGCCGGTCAAATACGTTAAATAAACCTAACACATGGGGCTAAATAAAGCTAAGACCATTTAGCAACACACATCCAATATCAAGAGCTACAGGCAGTGCAGACAGTAGGGAGAGTTTTAAATAGGCAAATACAGGTGAATGGACCTCGGGTAGACAGAAACACATGCCCCAGAATAGAGAGAAAACCCACCCTGTGGGGCTGACCAGGGTGACCCTGGGAACTAAAAAATACCTAACCCCACCCAAGTCCCCCAGGGCAGACCCGGGTGGGGTGCGGACTGGAAGGAGGAGAAAGAGTGTTTCTGACGGAGAGAGAGTGGGAGAGTGTTCCAGGTGGATGGACCGTAGACGGAGAAGGAGCGGGGGCCGAAAGTGTTAAGTTTGGTGCGAGGGATGTGGAGGCGGAGAGGGTCGGAGGCAGAGCGGAGGGAGCGGGAAGGTGTGTAGGGGTGAAGTAAGTTGGAGAGATAGGCAGGAGCGCAGTTGTTCAGGGATTTGTAGCAGAGAGACAGAACTTTGTATTGGATGCGTTGGGGGATGGGGAGCCAGTGAAGGAGTTTGAGCAGGGGTGTGATGTGGTCGGATTACTTCTTTCTGAGGATGAGGCGGGCAGCATTGTTCTGGACGCGTTGGAGAGTGAAACTGGTGGAGTAACCCATTTCCTCATCCCCTGTGACCTTGACCTTTGTGAGAGGTCACTCAAATTGGTATGTTTGGAAAGGTCTTGCTACAAAGTATCCTTGGACCAAGTTTGAAGACTGTGGCTGAAATAGTCTCTGAGAAAATGCCAATGTTAAAGTATACCACAGACAACGGCGGACGATCACTGGCCCAGAACATACTCACTTTTGCTTCGCATGCGAGCCAAAAACCCAAAAACTACATACAAACTACGTGTATGCAGTTTCTTAAATCAAACGTTTAACCCTTTATTACGATGAGATTGGAGTCTGTGTACCCTCTAAAATTTACACCTGGGGGTCTACAGACCCTTCAAGCTGTTGTGAAAACAGGAGCCCTGAGGCTTTAAAATGTGCTGGTAATTAAACTTTAAAACATGTGGCAAGTACATTTACCTTGAAGGCAAACCACACTGTGACAGGAAATGTCAAAGCAAACAGGATGTAGATGATGACATTGAGAAAGTGGTAGCAGACACGATCTGTTGTGCTGCGGTTATCTGTAAGAAATTTTCACAGATATTGAAACAGCATTCAGTTAAATTGTATTTTTAAAACATTCTCAGGCAAAAAAAATCACTTTGATAAACAACATTAGCCTGCAAGTCAAACAAGTGCCTGCACTTGTGTTTCAGATTACTGTTGCTAATAAAGGTTTACTACAACTTCTATAACGGAGCATTAAGAAAGTGTATGTCAGTCCATATATAATAGGGGTCCAGTGGATTAAAGAACAAGATGGGATGCCCAGCCCAAAGTTGTTTATATTTCTAAGCTTATCCTTTGATAAATCTCTATCCATCTTAACCCACCCTACCCTCTGTCACACACACAGTGCTTCACGCAAGTTGTACATTGTGTGGGCTGGCATAACCACAGCCATTCTGTAGAAGAACACTTGCACGAGCAGTAAAATGATGTCACTAAAAGCTTCATGTCTTCCTTGAACACCCTTCTTCTTCTTCCTCGAACACGGCTTCATGTTATGGTATCGCTAGTCCCACAATGCCATGTGCACAGTGACGAAACTGATGTTTTACATACTCATTGTAGCAAGGATCAAACTTGGTAATTTTCTAGCTATTTTTCAAACCTAGAACTTCTGACCCAGTCATAGAGTTGGGAAAAACAGCAGGCTTATGTAAATACTGTTCATGAAAAATCATTCAGGTATTATTAATGAGACTAATTTTTTCATAAAATTAGATTTAAATATTTTAAACCGTTTTAAAAATACAACGTAATTCCAAAAGACATGGGGCAGAAAATCACTTTTTTACCTAGACATACTAGAGAGCACGGACAAAACAGCAGTTTTATGTAAATACTGTTTAAGAAGAATCATTCAGGGATTAATGAGAAGATTGCCTTTTTTGTAAGAAGATTCAAAAATTTTAACCGTTTAAAAAATAATCCAAAAAACTCTTGAAAATTGCAACTCAAAAAATGTCAAACGCACTACGGGATATACTTTTCACTGAAAAAGTTGACAAGGTATGAAAGCTAGTTAACCCTTTTAGCCCCAGATCCCTACAGCAGCAGATGGCTTGACCATGATAATTCAAGGGTAGTGCCAGATTAGCTTGGTGCCTGAAGGCACCAAGCTAATCTGGCACTACCCTTGAATTATCATGGTCAAGCCATCACCTGAAACTGGTACATAGTCGTTAGGCAACACCTCAAAAATTTTACAAATGGGACCTTGGGGCTAAAAGGGTTAATGAATTGATTTGAGGCCTTTCTTCAATCTAGCTATATGCACAAAATATCAAGCAAGTAAACCAAAAATTATGAGCCGATTTGATGGTCCACCATTTTTTCATGGAATGATAATTTTTTTGGTAAATGAGTACTCCAATTTCAGTACCCTTGGACACATGCTTGATGACATCTCTTAGGGGTACAATAAAGGCAAATTCGATATTTTACTTTACTGCCTGAGCAAATGTTTTAAATTTTTCATAATATTTTTTTTTCTCTCCCCAAAATAAATTATCACTCAAAACGTTGAAGTAGTACAATGCTGGCTAAGGAACTCAATGTCTTCCTTTAATCTAGATCTTTGCAAAATATCTAGTAAGAATAAGAACAAGAAAGGCAAGGCCATTATGGCTCACGTGTATGACCAATTTATGCATGTGGCCTTTGCGACAATAGGTAAATGGCTGGCTTCTGTACCAGCAAAATCCATGTTTTCTCAAAATGTAAGCATTTTTTACACATCTGTCAATTCCCTGTGACCTTTGTGATGAGTCGACTCAATTAAATGTATGCATAGAAAGGTCTTATCATCAGCTACCTTTGTGCCAAATTTGATAGAAAAATTTGCAAAAATGTTGATAATACATGTACCTACAATTCTATCAAAAACTGGCATTTTACACACATTTGCCAATCTCTTGTGACCCTTCACCTTTCTGAGGGGTCATCCAAATTAGTATGCATAGATAGGTCTTACCATCAGGTATCTCTGTACCAAGTTTGGGTTTGAAGTTGTGAATAGTATTTGAGAAAAGACATTTTTTGATAAAATATGGCTTTTTTTTTTTTAAAACCCATTTCCTGATCTCTTGTGACCCTTGACCTTTCCAAGGGGTCAGCCGAATTAGTATGCATAGAAATGTTTGAAGTTGTAAGTAGTATTTGAGAAGAACTACATTTTGTCAAAATATAGCTTTTTTTTACTTATTTCCTGATCCTCTGTGACCCAGACTTTGTGAGAGGTCGCTCAAATTGGCATGTTTAGAAAGGACTTGCCACAAAGTATCCTTGGGCCAAGTTTGAAGACTGTGGCTTGAACAGTCTCTGAGAAAATGCCAACGTTCAAGTTTACCACCAAGGACGGACGGGCGACCACTGGCCCAGAACACACTCACTTTAGCTTCACACGTGAGTCAAAAATCACCTCAGCTCAACTGTGGGTCAACCAGTTTTCGTGAAACAGACATTTCTCATCAATGTGTACTCTAATTAAAAATATAAACAAGAAAGGCAAAGCCTTTATGGCTCATGTGTATTACCAATGTAAATGTGTGACCTTTGTGAGTATAAAGGCCTGGCTTCAGCACCAGCAAAATACACATTTTCTCAAAACTGAAGCATTTTTCACACATCTGTCAAACCCCCATGACCCTTAACCTTTGCGATGAGTCGACTAAATTAATATGCATAGAAATGTCTTACCATCAGCAAACTTAATGCCAAATTTGATTGAAAAATTTGCAAAAACTTTGATAAAAACTACAATTCTAACCACCACCCCCCCCCCCCCCCCCTCCCCCCCCAAAAAAAAAAAAAAAAAAAAAAAAGGCATTTTTCACAGTTACCGACCTCTTGTCAACTGAGTCTTGTGACCCGTGACCTTTTCAAGGGGTCATCCAAATTAATATACATCTAGATATGTCTTACAATCAGGTATATCTGTACCAAGTTTGGGTTTGAAGTTAAAAATAGTATTTAAGAAAAAACATTTTTGGGGTCAAAATGGCTTTATGAAAACTAATTTTGGATCATCCCATGACGCTTGACCTTTGCGATGGGTCAACTAAATTATTATGCATATGAAGGTCTTATCATCTGCTACCTTTGAGCCAAATTTAAAAGTTTAGAAAAATGTTGATGAAACTACAATTCTATCAAAAATTGGCATTTTGCACACATTTGCCGACTTGTGACCCTTGACCTTTTCAAGGGGTCAACCAAATTAGTATGCACAGATCGGTCCTACCACCAGGTATCTTTGTACCAAGTTTGGGTTTGAAATTGTGAATAGTATTTGAGGAAAAAAAAACATCTTTTGTCAAAATATGGATATTTTTCCCCTATTTCCCGATCTCTTGAGACGCTTGACCCCAAACTGGTTATCTCCCTCGATTGCTTGCGCTGATCTCTGGCACAAATAGCCGACAAATTGTGTTAATCTGTGCAATTCAATGTTATCTTCTTCTTCTTCTCGAACGCCGTCACACTTGGAGTTTGGCTCTCAAAATGAAATCTGTGGTCTTCTGTAGCGCCTCCACAGGCCCGTACAGTTTCTCTTGTAGAGTGGCGGGCTTCGGCCATATCTCCTCCCTCAGCGGCTGGTGGTTCCCACAGTCCTGGAGGATGTGCTCTGCGGTCTGCTCTGCTTCTCCACAAGGGCACAGGGGAGATGGCACGAGGTGGAAGCGTCTGTGCAGGTGGAAATTGAGTCGGTTGTGCCCGGTCCTCAGACGAAAGATGGTCACCTGCTCTTGTCTGGACAGCTGATGGTAACTGTCTAGGGGCCGTTGTGGTGGTCTGTACACAGACTTAATGATGGTCTTCATCTCTGTGAAGCTGACTCCATTTTCATCTTGTTCTTTCTCTGCGCCCACTTTTGCCATTCTGTCAGCTTCTTCATTGCCGTAGATGCCACAGTGTGAAGGGATCCACTGCAGCACCAGTCTGGTGCACTTGATGTTTTGCAGTGCCTCTTGTAGACGTGGCAGTTTGCTTGCTATTCAATGTTATGAGTTTTGCTCCTCCATTGTGGATTCAGTTCATCTCAAATTCACAGTAGGGTTTTATATTATAAAGAAATAATAAATATTTAGCTTCACAAATGTATCAATTTCCGCTTCAAATGAACTACTTTTTTTTAACCGCAGAGGAACTCTTTTGTTGCAATGTAGTGCCTACTTTGTGTTTCGAGCATGGGAGTAGATAAATAGGAAATCACACTTTTTCCGTAGTCATCTGGCAAAGAAACTAACTCGTTCTGTGTTCTGTTGCATATATGTATTTCGATATTTTAGGGGGCTTCATGTTCAATTTAAGATTTGGGGTGTTTTCATGACAATATCGCTGACCTCATTTTCAAATGCCATTGTGGATCTGCTCACCACAAACCGCTCAAGTGGCCACATCTGCCGGCTAAGTATGCTGTATTGAGGTTAGCAAATGCACACCGAGACGCTGGCAAGTTAGTTCCAGAGATCAGCAGTAGCGAATCGAGGGAGATAACCAGTGCATCTCGACACTTCTGACAGATCAACCAAATTAGTATGCTTAGGAAGGTCTTACCATCAGGTATCTTTATACCAAGTTTGGGTTTGAAGTTGTAAATAGTATTCGAGTAAAAAATCAATTTTGTCAAAATATGGCTTTTTTTTTTTTTTTAACCTATTTCCTCATCTCATTTGAACTTGACCTTTGAGAGAGGTCACTCAAATTGATATGTTTGAAGACTGTTGCTTGAATAGTCTCTGAGAAAATGCCTAAGTTCAGGGGACCACTAAATTAGTATGCATAGAAAGGTCTTATCAGCTACGTTTGTGCCAAATCTGACTGAAAAGTTGGCAAAAACTTTGACAACAACTACAATTCTCACATTCAAAAACTGGCATTTTTCACACATTTGCCAACCTCCTGTGACTCTTGAACTTTCTGAGTAGTCATCTAAATTAGTATGCATAAAAAGGTCTTACCACTAGGCATCCGTGCCCCAAGTTTGGGTGTGAAGTTGAAAATAGTATTTGAGGAGAAACAATTTATGTCAGAATATGGCTATTTTTTACTCCTTTCTGGACCCCCTGTGACCTTGACCTTTTCAAGAGGTCACTGAACTTGGTACGTTTAGAAAGATATTACTACAAAGTACCCATGGGCCAACTCTTAAGTCTGAGGCTTGAAAGTTGAATAGTCTCCAAGAAAATGCCAACATTAACGTTTACCACTGACAACCCATTACATACTCACTTTTGCCATCAAACGCGAGCCAAAAAAACTCCCTCGAGAAAATTTTTATAGGGAAAAATATCCCAAAATTATCCCTGTAATAGTTCTGTCTTTACAGCAATCTGAAAATTCACAAGAAAACCATACTCTAACCTGTTCCTACATGTACCTTCAAATCATTACCAATTGATGGACTATTGCACCCGAGCTAAAAGCACTTGAATTGATAATTAATTTTGTGGTAACAACTGTACCATTCAGAATCAAAATGTTGATTTAGTACTAATAGTATCTTAGAGACGATTTCCTAATGCATTTTTACATTTTACGACAATAAAGTTCTAACTTCTATCTGTACTCTATATATTTGCAAAGGGTTGGGATAAGGATGTAATTTTCTTCTGGTCATCGTGCTGAATTTTATACAGAATCTTTCTCACATTTAAATTATTATCCGCACCTTTTTGAACGAGTAATTCGTCGTGTAGGTGTTGGTGTTTTGAGCCAGTCGAGTAGGTGAAAGCCGACGCGTATTTGCTGTTGTCGAAAGTACCGTCACCGTAACTGAAGGCAGAGGAGTAATCAAATGTCAAGCCAGACTCCATCGAATCTTCTGATGGGACACGTGAATAACGCACAGACATGATGGAGCATACTATATTACGTCTAACAATGTTGCTCAATGTTTCACGTCCGGTGCAACCAAATAGACACTCCAAATCGAGCAATGCATGCAATCCACCGAGTGGCTGTGGTTCTATTCGCAGTAAACAGACAGCCTATGTGGAATTCTAGCAATAAATGGCAGTATTACCAGAAACATACGCTAAATAATAGTTGCCAAACAAATGTACTGCTAGCATGGATCAGTATCAGACATGAGTCTCAGTGTTATCAAACGCAATTTTCTGCAATTGTAGATCGTCCTCCATGTTTAATTAACAAGGGAAGCAACTGTAAAATTGAAACTCTTCCGCAGATTTCAGACTTCGCTAAGTACTTAGCCAGATGTCCCATCACGGCAACTGGAAATAGCGGATTCTGGAAATTTCCCGCAACTGTGCTTTGCCGTTTAGCACGAGGAAAAAAAAAAAAGAAAAAAAAAAAGGGAGGGGGCGGGGGGGGGGGGGGGCCGAGGGCGGACCGGCACAGTTCCTACCGTCGCAGTCCTCCCCACTGGGGCAGTCGTCTGGAGGCCTGCGTCTGACCGGCAAACGGTACGCTGCCTCTGCAGTTCAGCTCACCTGACTATCGTCATTTTCCCGTTCACCTTTCCGGCTCAGTTTTCGGGAAGTTTAGCCGTTTTTAATATCGATTATGTGTACTCGCGCCGGTTATAAACAAGATGGGATGAACCTGATAACCCACGAATTCCCCTACCGTAGTATGCGGGAATGACTGAGGGCGGCTGCCCTCCGGCAAGGGTATCTCAGTGGAGGCAAGGGTTTTGTCTCTAGTTTGACCTGATTCGGCTGACTGGATGTTGAAATCATATCTGCTATTGAAAAAAACCTCGCCGGATCCCCTGCCAATGCGTCAGTGATCTGTATGATAAGGGGCAAAGTGGGGCACACGCGTCATTGGTTTGTCAAAAGCTTTCACTGATTTGTCAGCCGGTTATGACGGTACTCATTGTGTTTACATAATCAGTTTTATATAGTTTCACGGCGTGACTATGACGACTCGGAGTCAGGTTTCAGTCACCGGCTCAGTTTCGCTTCACTTACTGACCGGCTCAGGTGAGAAAAATCAGGGATCAGTCGGCATCCCCCCCCCCCCCCCGCCCCCTCCGCCCCCCCTCCCCCCCCAGGCCTTCCTCCCCCCCCCCCCCCCCCCCCCCCCCGGTGGGCGAGCCGGGCCGGCTGAAACTGACCAAATTTGATTTCACGTTAAAATTCAGTTGTGTGAAATCAGCCGGCTACCTGCATGCTCTTCTGAAAGCGCGTCGGGACTGATCTATCTTGGAGATCTCAATAAGAGCAAGGCCAACACCGTTCTACAGTGGAAACCTGTGAACGAGCGCCTGCTGTACGTCAGGATGAATTCCAAATACGCAAAGCTGTCTATTGTTGTGGGCTACGCACCGATAGACGACGCGGAAGAAGAGGATAAGGATGCATTCTACGACGCCCTCCAAGCTGTTTTGGAAGACATCCCTCGACATGACGTGCTGATGCTGATCGGTGACTTCAACGCTAAGGTCGGCTGCGACAATGAAGACAGAAAGAGGACCATGGGACGACATGGAGCGGGTGTGATCAACGACAACGGGGAGAGGCTGGTCAATTTCTGCGAGGAGAATGACTTAGTCATAGGAGGGACCCTGTTTGCGCATAGGGAGATCCACAAACTCACATGGAAATCACCAGACGGCAAGACCCAGAACCAGATCGACCACATCATCATTAATGGTCGCTGGAGGCACTCTCTGCAGGATGTGCGAGTGATGCGACATGCTGACATTGGCAGCGACCATAGTCTTCTGGTGGGGAAGGTGACATTGAAGCTTAGGAAAGTAAAGATAGGAGACACCAGAAATCGGCGCTACGACGTGGCCAAGTTGTAAGACCCAAAAGTGAAAGAAGAGTTTAGGTTGGCCCTCAGGAATAGATTTAGTGTTTTGGAAGATGAGACAGCGCTGACTATTGAAGATTTCAACAGAGCCATGAAGGAAACAGGAGGGGAAGTTTTAGGATACAGAAAGAGCAGGAAGACAGAGTGGATCTCAGAAGACACGTGGGCTCGCATAGAAGAGAGAAGACAGATCAAGAAGAAACTTTTGGATACCAAATCACCAAGACTGAAGGAAAGAATATCAAGAGAATACAGAGAGAAAGATCAAGCGGTGAAGACATCAGCGAGAAGAGACAAGAGAATGTACACAGAAAGGCTGGCAGAAGAAGCGGAGGCAGCTGCAAAACAGAGAGACATGAAGACAGTGTACCAGAACACCAAGAAGCTGAAGGGCGATTACGGGCAACACCACGACCTTCCAGTGAGAGCTGAAGATGGAACTCATGTCACAGTAGAGGAAGAGAAGCTGAAGAGATGGAAGCAACACTTCGAGTCCATCCTGAACCGCTCAGACCCACCAACCCTCACTGACATTCCTGAAGCGGAGGAGGACCTGGACATTAACCTCGGCAACATTACTATTGCGGAAGTCAAGCAGGCCATTCAAAAGCTGAAGAACGGGAAGGCACCTGGCGATGACGGAGTGTGCCCCGAGATGCTGAAAGTAGAAGATATGGTAACGCCGCAGCTTCTTTGTCAGATTTTTCAAAAGATCTGGGACACTGAGGAAGCGCCGAGCGATTGGAAGACCGACACCATCGTCAAACTTCCGAAGAAAGGAGACCTGGGGAACTGTAACAACTGGCGAGGCATCACCTTACTATCCCTCACCAGCAAGATCTTCAGCCGCATTCTCCTTGAACGCATTACGACAGCAGTGAATGGCATCCTTCGCCGGGAGCAGGCAGGTTTTAGGAAAGGCAAGTCCTGCATTGACCATATTTTCGTACTGAGACAGATCCTTGAGCAGTCTAACGAATGGAATGGATCCCTCTATGTGGTCTTTGTAGACTTTGAGAAGGCCTTCGACAGTCTGCATCGAGACTCCCTTTGGAAAATCCTGCGATACTATGGAATCCCCCAGAAACTTGTCAACGTCATCAGGTCCCTGTACAAGAATTTTGAGTGCAGAGTCGTCCACAACAACCAGCTCACCGAACCGTTTAAGGTGGAAACCGGAGTGAAACAAGGATGTATTTTTTCGCCAATCCTATTCTCAATGGCAATTGATTGGATCATGCGCCGCACCACAGAGGGAAGGAGGCAGGGAATTCAGTGGACGCTGACCTCAATGCTGGATGACCTCGACTACGCCGATGATATCGGGCTGCTGGCAAGCAGAAACCAGGACATGCAACAGAAGACACAACAGTTGACACAGTCAGCAAGCTCCATAGGTCTCGGGGTCAACATTAGGAAGACTCAAGTCATGAGGAAGAACACCATAGTGGGCGACCCAATCACCATCAATGACCAACCTCTGCAAGAGGTGGACGAGTTCACGTACCTGGGCAGCAAGGTTACCACAGATGGAGACTGCACAAGGGAGATCACCACAAGAACCAGCAAAGCCAACCAAGCCTTCGCAATGCTGAAACCCATCTGGAGGACCACAAGCCTGAGCATCCACACCAAGCTCCGTATTTTTAAGAGCAACGTGCTGAGTGTCCTTCTATATGGGTCAGAATGCTGGAAATCCACTACCGTTACGGAACGCAAGCTGGATGTCTTCCAGAACAAGTGCCTGCGACGGATCATGAAGGTCTTCTGGCCAAACATGATTACAAACGAGGAACTACGGAAGAGAGCAGGCGCAGACAGCATCGCTGAAACCATCGCCACACGGAGATGGAGATGGCTAGGCCACGTTTGCAGAATGTCACCTGACTCATTACCAAGGGTGGCACTGAGATGGACACCACAGGGGAAGAGAAACCGTGGGCGACCAAAGGAGACGTGGCGCCGAACCGTGGAGCGAGAGCTCAAGAACAGAGGCCTTACTCTGCAAACAGCACCCAAAATAGCAGCTGACAGACAAAAGTGGCGCTCCCTTGCCGTCGCCTCAAGCACCAGACGGCGCAGAGAGGACTGAATGAATACTGACCGGCTCAGGTGAGAAAAATCAGGGATCAGTCGGCATCCGGTGGGCGAGCCGGAACTGGCTGAAACTGACCAAATTTGATTTCACGTTAAAATTCAGTTGTGTGAAATCAGCCGGCTACCTGCATGCTCTTCTGAAAGCGCGTCGGGACTGATCTATCTTGGAGACTGATGTGTGCCGTGTGCGGCGTGTGTGAGAGATAGTAACTATGGGCGGAAATCGACAATTTATATCTATCCCAAAATTCCCGGATTTTGAGACCACAAATTTCCACGCCTTTCCGCCGCCCAATTTTCTTGGTTTTCTCCCTTTTTTCAGTAAAATAAAGCTTTCCAAAATCAATGATATTCATGACTAAAGCAAAATTAACCTCTGAGTTTATTAATATATCGGTTATGTAAGTGTGTTTATTCTGCAATGCGTAGTTTATTGATTACTTAGCCAATTACAGGTATTTCCGATAGCACAGACAAAAGGGATGTAACGTTTGGTTATAAAGCAAAACGACAAACACAGTTACTTCCCTTAGACATGACCACGCACTAACCGCCGTCGGCTCCTGGCAACGGTCACATGTTAGTTTGTAAACACCAAGCCGGTCTGTTCTTTCTGTTAAGCGGGCTTTGAAGGTGACAGACGTGTTTTGAGGACTGACTTGATTCTCAGAGGTGATATTCAGTGATCGATAAATCTTGTGAATATATATACGACGGTAAGATCGATAGTTCATTGCCTATTTAACTGATTTGTCACATTTAGAAACAAGACAGGCCTCGCGGTTAGTCTGGATTGCGCTAAGTCTTACGGAGTGTTCAATAGTTAACCAGACCGGTCTAGTTTTATTTACCCAGGCTACACTCACTATCATTCACTCATTTCAAAAATGAATTGGACTCAGGAAGAGGTGACAATCTTGCAATCTCATGGTGAATACCATGAGAAAATGACCGCTTTCATTCATTCCGTTTTGAACAAAACTCCGGAATTTTGGCTTGAAAAACCGGGACAACCACTCTGAAATTTGAGTGATATACTCAACAGTGGTTCGAAAAAACAAAAGACAAATAAAGAACCAAAAGAACTAGATTTGTTCTTTAGACAAAATCTTTCTGATGGCAAGCCGCCTGCGTGCAGTAGAGTAGAACATTGCGATTTGACCATATTTACTTTAGACATGTTAAAAAAGAATTTGGAAGACGGCTACAAAATACTTCAGGAAACCAAACGCCTAAACATTTCAGCTTCAATCTGCTATGGAGAGTGGCTAATCCAAGGTGCTGAAATCCTTAAAATTCAGAAAATACGAAAACAGACTAAATTGAACTGGCCAGATTGGCTAAAAGTAAACGTAAAAATTTCCAAGTCGTATGCTCATCGGTTGTGTGTTCTAGCCAGGCTGCTACGAGGGTACCCCAAATTTCATTTTCTTGCACTGTCTTTCCAAAAGGTGTTTAGTTTGCGGGAGCAAATTGAACAAATGCTGAAAATACAGGAAATAGCCGATTTTTTGAAAAACCCCTGACGCTGGTCTGTAACCTTGTTTATTGTTTGTTTGTTTTGTTTGTGCAAAGGCTCTGGCGTGGCTTAAAAGGTCCGTAACCTACTGTTTTGAACGGTTCATAAACTTGTTCGGTACTGAAATTCAGTTGAACAAAAGTTTTTGGCACGACCAAAAGAACCATAATATTGCTGTTTAAAACAAAGGCTCTGGCGCGGCCTTAATTGCTCGTAACCTTTTGTTTTAAACGGTCCGTAACCTTGTTCAGAACTGAAATTGAACAAAAAGGCTCTGGAGGACCATAATCTTATTTGTTGTTTGTGTTGTCACGTTGCACAAAGGCTCTGGCGTGGCCTTAACGGCCCGTAACCATGCTTTTTATGTTTGTATTATCCCAAATGTTATGGACCAAGTGTGAGGTGTTTTCGCCGCGCTCATGCAAGTAGCTTGCTTTTTGCAAGTGAATTAAAACGGATTTTACATAGGTTTTAGTAACAGGACTGACGGTGGGGTATACCTGTAGCACCCTGGCAAAGAAAAATGATTTTGGCTTTGTATCTGAATAATTGATTTACAAAACGGCACCCTGGTCAGCCCACTTGTAGCACGCTGTCAAAGAAATGTGTTTTTTTGCATTGTATCTGAATAATTGATTTATAAATCACTCAGCGCCCTGGTCAAGCCTTCATATCGTGGTATCTAACGTAAACACATGACGTATGTCCTTAGCGATTCGTCCCCCACTGGGGACAGGTATCCAACGTAAACACATGACGTATGTCTTTAGCGATTCGTCCCCCACTGGGGACAGGTATCCAACGTAAACACATGACGTAGAGCCTTACTGACGGGACGAAGTGCACAGTATCGATTCGAGTACACAGGTTGTGTATCGCGTGTCATACGGCCCGCGGTGTTTTGCGGACGAGTCTACAATATTCATGCAGAATAAAGATTTTGTGTTTGTTTGTTTGTTTGTCTATGCGTGTGAGTGTGTGAGTCTGTATGAGTGCATGTGTGTGTGTGTGTATGCGTGTGAGTGTTTGTGTGTATGCGTGTGAGTGTTTGTGTGTGTGTATGCGTGTGTATGTATGTGTGAGTGTTTGTGTGTGTGTATGCGTGTGTATGTATGTGTGAATGCGTGTGTATGTATGTATGCGTGCGTGTGTTCATCTGTGTAAATGCGTGCATGTGTGTATGAGTGCATGTGTGTGTGTGTGTGAGTGCATGTGTATGCGTGTGAGTGTTTGTGTGTGTGTATGCGTGTGTATGTATGTGTGCGTGTCTGTATGTGTGTGTGAGTGTTCGTGTGTGTGAGTGCATGTGTATGCGTGTGAGTGTTTGTGTGTGTGTATGCGTGTGTTTGTATGTGTGCGTGTCTGTATGTGTGTATGCATGTGTTTATATGTGTATGTGCGTCCGTGTTTGCGTGCGTGTGTGTTTGTTTGTGTGCGTGTATATTATATGTGTGTTAGAGATATAAAATATAAGATTCCAAGAACATTTTTTTTTTCATTGCCTCTGTGCCAATACCCCCCAAAACAAAGTTATTTAAATAATAACCACACACACACACACACACACACACACACAAAAAAAAAACTATTGCTATATGCACTTGATAACAAATTATTTAAGTTACCTACAAATACTTGTTAACAAATTTTCCAAAGTCAATTATAACTGACAAATAACTTTACAGGTAACCTTTTAAGAACCTATAATTAGTTATTAAGTGACTTAAGTCAAGAACTTATAAGAACTTAAACATAACAAAATGTAAGTTCTTGACTCAAGTCACAACTTAAGTCACAACTTACTCGGACAGATTTGTCAAGATACAAGGACAATAAAAAAACTTTTTTTTCTCAGTAGTACTCTGGAGGTGGTGCAGATGGGACTAAATAATCAGGCACAAGTGGTGTAAATGACATGTCATCTCTCTGCGAAGCATATGACAAAAATATTGATTGATTACCAAATCTGATTTTTATTTGTTTAAAAGATTGTGTAGTTTTTCTGTGGTTTCCTGAACACCGATCCTTTTCCCCATCTCTAAAAAACTAGCCTTCAGTTCTTCAACATTCACGGGAGATTGACTACGCATTTTATTTTGGATTTCAGACTTCTGTTTCTTGTAATTATTTAAATCATCCTGGACTCTCTTAAATTCCTCGTCATCAATAAAATTATCGTTCAATGCCTTACTGATAATAAGTTTCATACTGCTCAGCTTTGCACCAGCCAGCGTACTCAATGCTTCATGTTTTTCTAATTTCGTGTGAAACCTCTTGTTTAAGGCTTCCAAACCAAAGCATGCTAGGCATGTAGCAACGCTAATGCCCTCAACTGCTATTCCAGCCAAACTCCCAATTCCTGTGGCGAACAGAACAATACCCCCTACAGAACATGAAGCTGAAACTGCACCAATAGCCATAGAAGTGTTTTGAACAGAATTGAAAACGGTCTTATACCGTCTTTTGCACCGTGAGTACTTAGCTTCTTCACTTTCCAAATATTTCAAAGCTTCTGTAATATTATTTAATCTGAATGCATCTGCCTGTAATGTTTTATCTGAAGCAATTGGCATGTGTGGATCAGGCGCAAGTGTTGTTTTAGTCATCACATTTGTTTCAGTCGGATCAAGCGTTGGTAGTTGCGGATAGAAGTTTACCATTTTTTTTATTCACAAATATTTTTTTTTATTTAATCAGCAATTACATTTTGCAACTCTTCAAAAGTATACAATTTGCTGGCATAATAAAATGCAACAAGATCAATGTGTTCAAGGTTTATGTAAGTTAGACGAACAAAAGTTGTTTTGTCGACCACCACCTTGACAGCTGGCACACTGCTCGAAACATTAATAACATCATTATTTTTTGTAATAGCAATAAAGACCTTTGATGATTCTGTTACTGTTTCATTCCATGTAAGTTTAATTCCTTGTGCAATTTGAGCCTCTTTAGCAGTAGTTACTGATCTCATGATAATTTCAAATACTATTGTCGCTTCTCTTGCGATGGGAAAGTTTATTGGTGCAAACACGACCTTTGCATCAGACCTACCCTTCCTGTGTGTAAGAAGATATCTCCGTCTCTCATAATTTTCAACTTTCAGTTTTTCTCTGCTATTGTCGTCTGGGGCAAAGCTTGGAACAAGACTTACAATAAGCGGCCCCGAGTTAACAACCTTCCTAAACACTAAGGCGCCTTCGTCATCAGTGTATACATAAGGACTAATAAATTCAATCTTTATGTCCCAGTCAATTGTGGGTGGTGGTGCCGGTACAGGTGAAACCACCCACTTACTACCCACATGTATTAAGTTGTAAGGCACATTATTTACAGGTGGAGTAGGTACAGTAACATCACGAAGCTGACCAAGTTTAGGAATCTGTCTTTCACCATCTTTCATGTCGACAATTACTTTCCTCTTGTACATGCCATTTGAATCAAGTTCAAAACCATATATTTCTCCAACATCCCCTTCCTTCTCAAAATCCTGTACGTCTGCCAAATCTTTCAACTCTGTTACTGGACACGCAACTGGTATGATTGTTCGCTTCGGACCAAGACCACTCATTTTTATAAACAAAAATAAAATTATTTAACTTCTAACACAACACTAAAATCATGCATAAGAACTGGTTTGTCATCCTGATTAGTTACAGATATACTCAGTGACTCAAAGAAACTGGAACCTAATTTCTTAAACTGCAAATTAGGAAATCTAACAACTACACTTTCACAATACGGAGCAGTTCCAGTAGGTAAGCATCTCAACAAAGTTGAAGGCTTTCCATTGTGAACATTCTCAGATGTGTTTAGTTCTTTCAAATAAACATTTAGCACTGTGTGTACTGTCAAATTGACAGGACGTTTTCCAGTTATTTTAAGTTTTTTTGTCTTCATTGTTATAATACCAAACATAGCTTCATCTAAATCATCTGATCTCCACCAATCTTCGTCAATATAAAATCCAAGTAAATATGCAAATCTATCTGAGATCTTTAACCAATCTTGTGTCGGAGATTCTAATGTAACAAGTAGGTTAGCTGGATTTAAAGTTGCTTTAATTTTAAAATTACTTTGAAACCATTCAGCTATAGTACAAAAGTCATAATACCCAGGCGGTAAAGCTTCCGTCTTACCACCAAAAATTACTTTATTATATATATCATCTTCTACATTAAACCATTTTACTGTGTAGAACATTTCATGGATAGCTACAGCCTTGCTACCATCACGATTATCAATCCCATTAGTTAACCACACTGGTTTGCTTGTGTCAAGATTTGTTAAGGTAATAAACATTTTTATTATCTCATATAAAAAAGGATGGAATTTAAATCACCAACCATCACCACTACAAACGCATTTCAATTCAATGTGAATGCCAAATATAATGTTGCACCTACTTATGAACAGAAAATAATTAAACTAAATCAGCTTGATATTGCTGTGTCTGACGCAAGCGTACAAGATCTATTCCAAGTCAAAGTACCAAATCCATTTGACCATTACCTAAACCCTTCAATAACAGATGACTCAACTGCAAGAAAGTGGTCTTCAAGCCCATTACAGATGTTTCAAAATCAACTCAACTTTGCTATACTATGCTCAACTACAGGCTGTGGTGTTTCATTTACAGACCATTTGAATCACTCAAACAAACTGATTAGATCTGTGTATCGTTTTCATGTTTATTACCAGCTTAGACGTATTCTGTCAGAACTGCATACACCACTGCCCACTGAATCCAGTTTCAACAGGTATAACAACCCCATGGATATGAAAGCGTTTGAACGCATCTGTAATGAATTTAACATCAGTACAAAGTATGACTTTACACAAAAACTTGATGATCACAATGGTATGGGTACATTATATTATGCTTTGAGTCACAGACAATACCCACAAGATTATTACCCTGGTTACACTTCATTCTCATCAAAATCACAAGTTTGGATAGGATCAATAGAGCAGAAGCAGACTAACGCATGGACCACATTTATTTTAGATAAATCTGACGGGTTTACTCAAGCAGGAGTCGAGCGCGTCAATGAGTCTATCAGAACATATGTCTGGTGTTTACTAGGAGCACAATCACTAACAAAATCAAACATTTTGAATGGAAGTGGTAAATTTGAAGCACAAAAACAGTTTCTTGCAAATCTTGAAGATTCAGTCAACTCAACAGTTGATCTCCCATCTAGCATACAACGCTACCAAGACGTACTCAGATATGCCAGATCAAAAGTTGACTTTGTAGTTGGAATCGGGTTATACATGTTACCATCTGATCTTCAACTCCAAATGGGGACAATAACAAATTATAATAATGAAATCATTGTTGCAGGTGTTGGACAAAAACTCGGTCTTAATCAATCTGTAAACTTAGGGGCCACAACCACACACGTACAGCCATTAAAATCATTACAGTCGGTAACACCACCAACCCCGGCCCCGGCCCCGGCCCCAACACCGGCACTCATACAACCAGTACAGTCAACCCCTGACACACATGAGTCAGAAAGAACTGCATTGGTAATAGGTCTAACAGAATTAGGGGTTTTACTTCTTTATCTTTTTCATTAAATAACCCACCATCAACCCTCCTACTGTAACCAAAAAGACCCACACATGCTCTGCCATAAACCCTACTGCCTTTGCCGCTGTACTAATCAACCAACTGACAACAGTGCCAATTATGCCAGGCAAAGCGTCTACTGCTTTCACAGCCAATTTCTTAAGCAAGTCTGATATGTGAGACAACTGTTTTTTTACCCATGACTGTAAATCTTTTGGGTCTGTTGGTGGTGCTGGAGGTGCCGGGGCTGGCGGTGTTGGACTACCACCGGGTCCACCACTACCGGAGACAGCCAACACAACAGTACTGATAATAAATCCAAGAGCAGTAATTAAACTGGCAATAGTGATACCCTGTTCTCTGAAAAGTGTTTTTAGTCTCTCAGCCAGAGTTGTGTCTTCGTGAAGTATTTTCTGAATAGTTTCTCTAATTCTGTTAACTTGGGTTTTAAGTTTTTGTCTTCCAATACTAATTGTTTCTAACCGTCCTGATCTTTCTATCTGCAAATCATTTAATCTGTGTTGAATTCTTTCTTTCATTTCTGTGTCAAGATTCCCATTGTCTGCTGTAGCCAGTTTCTCTTTCTTACGTTCTATGTGTTTATCAAGTTCACCCAGTTTGGCAAGATTATTAACCATCTCACCTCTTATTGTCTGCAGTGATTTATCCAATCCCATAATCTCCCGCATTGACAAAGGTGGATCGTCTATTGTTTTCATAGCATCATTTAATTGTCCTTCAGTAAATGAAGTTTCTTGTATCACAGTGTTTGCTATTTCTGGTAGGCTTGTTACTGGTGCCATTTCAATTTGTTGCCCTGTTGGCAACTTTGTTTGCGTGTCGTGAAGAACACTAGCCAGTCTTGGCGTGACAGGAGACCCTCCAATTCCAAGGTACCTTGCCAACCCAGAGTTACCACCGACTTCACCTTTAATTGTACTTAAAGCTCTAAACTTAGAAGGATTATTTTTATGTGTTAGATTTATTTTCCCTCTGTCCGTATTTACAAATAAGTGCCCTTTATCATATTCAAATTGATTAGGATCTATTACATCTGGGTGGACACCAACACTGTCATAAAATGAGTTTACTTTATCTTTTAACAGTTCGTGATGCATACTAGAAGTAGTTACCATTCCAGTCATATCTGTGATACTGGTATCTGAGACATTCATGTCATCCATTTCAAAATCTTCATGATTAAATCCTCCCGCTGCCATTGTTTTATTAATTTATTATTTTTTATTGTGCATAATAAAAATGACACAGTCTTACGGATCAAAGTTAGACCCATACAGAAAACTACGTGAGCCTCTTGGTGTTAAGGGCATAAGACAATCAATCGTCATCACAAACAATCCAAGTACCATAGACCAGAACCAAACACTTACAGTCAAGTTTCCAAACCTAGGCCCCAGTGACGTTATTGTTCCTGGCACTGCACGCCTAGCATTTAATATCGAACTATCATCAGACGCAGATGTAAACAGAACACTAGTTGACAATCTTGGCAGAGCAATTGTTAGAACTATTAAAGTAAAACTTGAAGGACAGGAAGTGTTTAGTCTTGACGACTCCGATGTATTCTACTGTTACAAAGATCTGTGGCTTACAAGAGAAGAACGAGAGGACCGTATTTACCAAGGCATACAATCTGATAATGTTGGTAAACTTCGAATCAATGCTGGAGATAAATCAACGTCAGCAGCCAATGACGTTATTATAGCAGAAACATATGGAACCAGATTTTACATTCCACTTGAGTTTGAAATCCTAACAGCTCATCTGCCTTATTATCAAGGGGCACTGAATGACCGTCTGAGCTTTGAACTAACTTTCAATGACTACTCCAAAGTTATTAAATCATCTGCCACAGATGCAACATATAAGATCTCTAACATTTCCTTGGAATATGAAATTGTCACACACACTGAACTAGCCAGACTCATACAAAATCAGTATCAGTCAAGACTACCAATTTATTATGACAGGGTGATTAGACATAGTTTAATACCCAAAGACAAAAGCGACCCAATGTGGAACATAAACTTGAACACACCTGCCAGGTCACTGAAAGGTATTCTTATGTTGTTTGTTGAACCAGCAGAACCATACAAACGGGATTCAGAAAAATTCTACAATCCTAAGATTACACACTTGTCCTGTACAATTGAAGGCCGCCCTAATCAAGTGTATGCGTCAGGTTTGTTACCTTATCAACACTACGATGAGATCACAAGGTATTTTGCGGGTGGAAGGATTAGAGATAAACCAGCAAACATTGCGTGCAAAGATCTACATCTATATGATGTTAGGATCGGACAATACCTGACAAACAAATATGCACTGTGGCTAGACCTTCGTAGTACAGATGACGACTACCTTCATGGGTCAGGACGAACTGTCGAGAACGGTAGTGACGGAATAACAATTCAGATACAAAAGAAGGTTGAAAAAGCCGAAGCCATAAATATATATTTGTACCTGATATATGACGCACAACTCAATATTGCAGAAAGCAGACTGAGTGGACACATATATTAAAATTATATTGTGTATTAAAATGAACCGGAGCTTAATGACCCTCGACCCACACTGTGGCTTATTTGTTGGTGCCACAGGATGTGGAAAGACTCAATTCGTACTTGACTTATTACAAACAAGATACATCCACCATTTTGAAAACATTGTAATATTTTGTCCAACAATCAAACACAACAAAGCTTATCACAACCGTTTATTCATTTGGACTGACAACAACATATACTTAGTCGACCCTGAGAAAAAACTGAATGACTACCTACAATATTTTTACAAACAATTTGAAGGGCAGCCAACATTGTTTATTGTTGATGACTGTTCTGCAGAGAAAGACATTGTCAAGAAGAGAAACACTCTAGCAGAACTTGCCTTCAGTGGCAGACACGCAAATGTTAGTGTATGGATTCTCACTCAGAAATATAATGCTGTACTGAAAGATTTTTGAGAACAGTTAAAGTTTATCTGTTTGTTTTACTGCAAGGATCGTGACAGCTTTGAAGACTGTCTCAGAGAAAATGACGTCATCCCAAATAAGCATGAACGTGATGATGTAAAAAATAAACTGAAATCAACTAAGCATCTAAAGCTCATTTTAAAGACAGATCAGCCCACAGGGTATGGGTTAGTAAATTGATGTAAATTAATTTATACATTTGATTGTCCAATAAAAATGACAGACGGACAAATCATACAAGTGCTTGATCTTACACACCTTTTCAAAGATGTTATGCACTTTACTGACTTAATATCACCCAAACAGACTTACATAAGCCTTTCAGCACCATCAGAAATATATGCTACATTTAGTGTGACTTTGGATTATGCCGATGAGCATCCAAATGTGGAGTGCATGACAGTTGATTTAAAGACACCTACTTTTAAAGTTGATGATACCAACTATGGTTGGTTAGGAGAAGTTTGTTATAGCATATTTAAGCAACTACGCAAACTAAATGTTTATATTGACAGTGTTACAGTTAATAAAGTGGTATTACACAAGGTGAGCCAGCAGAGTTAACGTTAATATTTTTTCATTTATTATTTTGTCGGTCAAATAAAAATGACGGACAATGTTCAAAACCCTGGCCCATCAAACCCTGGCCCATCAGGCCTACGTAACGTGTTTCACACAACAGACTTACCTATAACCAATACTAACAATGTCTATGAATCAATAGAAAACTCTTTTTCTGTCATACAAGATAATCTTCTTACAGGCAGTGTGAAGATTCAGATTGTTGCTAAAATAGAATTTACTAGAGTAGACGGTGAAGTGATTGTATCGTACATATCAACAAGACAACACACAGTTAACACAAGAAGAGAATTAGAAAACGTGTTTAGAGACAGACTATTACCAGACTTTCTACAGGCAATTGACAGTGCAAAAATGAAAGGATCTGGTTGGCACGAAGGACATGTACATGAACTAAAACTAAAGCAGTCAAGGTATCATCCTATATTAGGTAAAGCATGGATACCACTGCCAACAGAGGTTGCAAACAAAAAGGCTGTTGTTAATATACAGAACAATGACAATTTCTGTTTCATGTGGTGTGTGCTTGCTAAACTGCACTTTATAAAATCAAAACCTGAACGTGTATCTAACTACACCAAATTTGTAAATGAACTCAACTTTAGTGGCATTGAGTTTCCTGTTAAAATAGAAGACATAGACTTGTTTGAAAAACTAAATCCAGGTATATCTGTAAATGTGTATGTGTGGGATAATGAATCTGTTGACAAGTTACAACCAATTAGAGTATCACCAATTGCCCCAACCTATGGACAGACAGAAGATAAGCATGTCGACATGTTACTAATAAGCTCTGGTGATAACTTTCACTACACAATTATCAGAAATATGTCACGTCTAATTCATGGACATACAACAAAACACAATGGTAAACAAGAAGTTTGTAAAAGATGTTTACAGAGATTCTCCTCCATAAACGTAGCGCACAAACATGTTTTACACTGCAGATCAGCTGATGACATACAAACTGTACTTAAGTATCCAGATCCTGGCAGCAAGGTTTATTTTAAGAACTATGGGAATCAGCAAAAGTTGCCATTTGTAGTGTATGCAGATTTTGAATCATTGGTTGTACCATATGAGGGTCCTGTTCCAGAGTCATTACCAAAGACTATAAAACTGAGTGACCAAGTGGTGTGTTCTTTTGGATACATTCTTGTTAGGTCAGATGGTTTGCATTCAGAGCCTGTTATCTACAGAGGTGAAAATGCAGCATGTTTGTTTTTAACAGAAATGAGACATCTGTATAGTCAGGTAGTACAGTATCTCACAACATGCCAGATGCCTTTGGTGATGACAGAAGAAGACAAATTAAAATTTGATACAGCTGTGACGTGTTGGATTTGTGAACAACCCCTCCAGGGTGATAAAGTTCGTGACCACGATCACATAACTGGGCGTTACAGAGGCGCTGCACATAACAATTGTAACTTATTATTAAAAATAGATCCCAAGACATACAAACTGCCAATCTTTTTCCACAATCTGAAAGGATATGATTCACACATTATCATGCAGGCTGTGGATGAATCTTACAAAAAAATTAGTTGTATTGCCCAGACAACTGAGAAATACTTGACTTTTAGATTGGACAACAAATTAGCATTTTATGACTCCATGCAACATTTGTCTTTAGGATTGGCTAGTCTTGCAGAAGGACTGACTGAGTATCCAATAACGAGTAAATATTTTGAACCAGACTTGATTAAGAAAGGTGTGTATCCATACGAGTACATTGATCACTGGGTTGTGTTTGAAGAAACAAGACTGCCACCAAAAGAGAAATTTTATTCTACACTAACTGGAAAAGGTATTTCTGACTCTGAATACCAGCATGCACTTGATGCGTGGGGGAAGTTAGGATGCCAGACAATTGGTGACTACCATGACCAGTACTTGAAAGCAGACGTTTGCTTGCTAGCAGACGTATTTGAAAGTTACCGTGAAAAGGGTTTGTTGCACTACAAGCTTGACCCTGCTTGTTACATAACTAGTCCTGGCATGACATGGGATGCATTTTTGAAATCCAGTAAGATATCTATAGACCTTTTGTCTGATCGTACGATGGGTGAAATGGTGGAACGTGGATTGAGAGGTGGTATTAGTATTGCAGCAAATAACTACGCCAGAGCCAACAATAAATATCTGGACGGTTATGGTGACCTTGGGTTTGACCCCTCGAGGTCAAGGTCATTCATTACGTACCTTGACGCTAATAACCTTTATGGGTTCGCGATGTGTGAGTTATTACCCTTGAAAAACTTTTGTCTGTATGATTTGTCACAGTATGATGTAACAGAGTCAGGGTTAACTAACAATATTATGAATCTTGACCGAAACGACGCGAAGGGTTGGATCTTTGAAGTAGACCTGGAGTACCCGCACCATCTACATGATTATCATAATGATTATCCATTAGCAGTTGAGAAAATGAGTATGACAGGGAAAAAAGAAGACACTAAGCTTGTGCCAAATCTAAATGACAAATTCAATTACGTTTGTCACTACCGCTTGCTGCAGTTTTACATCAGACACGGGTTAGTACTAAAGAAAGTTCACAGAGGAATTCAATTTGATCAGAGTGCTTTCATGAAAGATTACATAATGAAGAACACAACCCTTTGTGCCAGAGACGGCAACACTGCATTTGACAAAGACTTCTTTAAGCTTATGAACAATGCCTGTTTTGGGAAGACGATGGAAAATCCTCATCACAGAAAAGATGTGAGACTTGTTACAACTGAATTGGGTGCAATTAAACTTACAGGTAAGCCACAGTATACAGGGTATAAAGAGTTTCATTCATCATTGTATGCTGTGTCACTCAAAAAAAAGATTGTCAAACTGGACAAGCCAGTATTCATTGGTATGGCAATTCTTGAGTTGTCAAAACTGTTGATGCTTGAATTTTATTATGATTACTTCAAACCAAAATATCCTGAGTGTCGTCTGCTATACACTGACACTGACTCTATGATCATAGACGTGCCTACTGAAGACTTTTATGAAGACATGAAAACAGAGTTACACATGTATGACACGTCTGACTACCCTAAAGATCACCCGCTGTTTAGCACACAAAACAAGAAAGTGCCTGGTAAGTTTAAAGATGAACTCAATGGTGTGCCTATAGTTGAGTATGTTGGACTGAGATCAAAAATGTATTCTATACTGCACCAGAAAGGTAGTCAGTCGAAAGCCAAAGGAATTAAAAAAACAGCAATAAAAAATAAAGACATTCGTCATGAACATTACAAGCAAGTGTTAGATGGTGCATTAATGCCTGATTATCCAAACAAGTCACTGAGATCAAATAGACACAATCTTGAAATGATCCAAACACATAAGAAATCACTTGCAGTTGGAGACACGAAAAGAGTGTTTCACACTAAAGAAAAAGCTTATGCACCTGGACATTACAGCCTCAAGTTATCTGAAGATATTTGTGATGAGCTGGTTGATGAATTAATTGACGACTTAGTTACTGAAATGAGTAACGGTGTCTGGGGGAATAATCTGTAATTCTTCTCTGACAAATGCCCTCTGGGGTGCAGGGTCATACAGATAATATATTGTTGCGCCAGGACCGTCAGGACTGGGGATTATTTTTTTTATATTGTGTACAGACGTTGACCAGATGGGGTCTGTTGCCCTGCGTCTGTCGTCGTTCTCAGCCTCCCCTGGTTGATATAAATATCTCACCTGTTTAGTAAATAAACTTGTGTCGGGTGCTGGGGTTGGTCCTGTTTTTGGTTCTGTAATTGTTTTCAATTTAATAGCATCAGCAGGTTTTGGGTGTCCTTCATTGTTCATTGCTTTTATCACATGTGGTAATCTCTTTACCCATTCAGTGTTACGGGTGTCATGCATGAGTTCCTTAGAATACTGGTAACTGAAAAGTCTTTCTGATAACTGTTTGTTAAAGTTTTCAACAATTGCCTGTGATCTGTGCACGCCTGGAATACCACGTCTGACCAGTACGCCATGCTTAGCAAATAACTGATTAACTGCGCCCTTAAATTCAGATCCATCATCAACCTGCACTAGTCTGGGGTATCTTAAGGGGCCTCGACTATATATTTTTGATAAAGCAGTAGCAACTGTACTGGCTGTTTTGTCAGATATGGGTTCAGCGTCTTTGTACCTTGAAGCAATGTCTACAACAGTCAGTGCATACTTGTATCGTTTCTTTCTTATTGTATCATGTGGTAGGAACAGGAGGTCCATTTGGTGTGTGTCATTTGGGGTAGTGTTCTGAAAATGAGGCCTTGTTATCTTTCTTGGAGCAGGGAGATATATCTGCCAAATTGCTTGTCTCTGTAACCATTGTTTGACTTGATTGAGTGATATATCTCCGCCCACAGCGTCATGTAATTTCTGAATAGCTGTTGCTCCTTTCCAATAGCCTGATGGAGAGTAATATATTTTCGATAGTTTATTTTCGGCTGCCATTTTTTCTAGCAATAAAAACTCCAGTAAAATAAACAAATGTCATTCCCACTAGAACAAAGATTATCTCTCCGTTTCTTTGTTCTGTACTCGGTTTGTAATAGTCACTTAGTTTCGGTTTCGGGATAGACATGTCTTCACCTGTGACAAGAAAATATTCCCTGATTGCTTCGTCTGTATTTGAAAACGTATGTTGTGCGTGGCCTTCAAGCCTGAGTTTTTCATTGATGAAATCAAGTTTCTCAATTCTTTGTTTTTCTTCGCCTGTTCTGCCTGTGCTAATTTCTCAGACGCTTCATTGTGACGTTTCATTTCTTCTGCAGATTCTTCTCTACCCATTTTTGAAAAGAGATAGTTTGAGCCACTGAATGCCAGAGCATTAACAACTGCCCCACCAATCATAATAGCTATCATCGCCATATTATTTTTATTTACATAGAAACATTTTCTGGAATAATTCCCTGCTTGACAAGAAATCTTTTGTCGCAATCGACGCTGTAACAACTACAATTAGCTTAGTGCTGTCTTCGAAATCGAGTCTACTGAGGTCTGCTGATTTCATTTTGAGTAGACTTTTTCCCAGCATAGAATAAGCTACTGCTAATCCGCTGATTACGGCAGAGTGATACACAAGGTTCATTAAATTTTTTGTGTCATTCATTTCTTAGGCAAGAAAAATTAAAATAATATTTTTATTTACTGCATATAAAATGGGTCAACGGCTTTGGGTGTTACTGGTAATGTGGCGACTTCTGGTTTTGTTTTTGGAGTGTCTGATTTTTTGGTCACTGTACGAGTCTGTGGTTTGTATTTTTTGTATAATTGATACCCTACGTAACCAAATCCGACAACAAATCCAGCAATTATATATTTTGTTGATTGAGGTTCGGGGTCGGGGTTAGACTGGGTTGTTTGTCTCTCACTTTGATGAGGGAGTGACGGCCCTGACGGTATTGACACAGGTCCTGACGATCCTGACGGTGGATCAGTTACATGAGTCTTTTCTGTTTGTGTCTTAAGCTGTAATTTTTTTTGCCTATTATATTCGGCTAATCTTTTTCCAGCCTCAACCCTGCCTGGACTTTTAGTCTTCGTCACAGTTTGAACCTGTGTCAAAACAGGGTCGGGGTTCAGTTGTGGAGTCGTCTGGGTTTCGTCCATTTTCTTCTGCAGTAAAAATTATTTTCGAAAAATCAATATGACTCCCGGTAACAAGCAATGTTACGACAGGTGCAAGGTAATTTCCAAACTTGTAAAACATGACACATGCTAATTTACCAATTGAACTTGAAACAATAGGATTGCTTTCAAGGTCGTGTGATAGGCTGTCACTATCCACAGGTAGAAAGTGACTCACTGCTTTTGTGTATAGACATACAAGAGATCGACTCAAATCACGAGTCATTAGTGAAGCAATGTGGTTTTCATATTTAGCATGAAGCTTGATTAGTTCATCAGAGGTAAGAGATTCAATATCCTCTGTCATGTATTGTTTACCGAGATAAGTCTTTGACTTGCCTGACACAACTACAGAAAGAAGGCGCTGTTTTTTCGAGTCTAAGTCTTTGTTTTCTACAGCATTAATATCGTTTAGAAGAAGTAATTCGTCTTGATTCATTTTATAATAAAAAATATTAATTTTAATGTCATTGAATTTGGAAACCTTTATTTTACTGAAAAAAATAAGGAGAAACCTAGAAAAACGGGCGGCGGAAAGGCGTGGAAATTTATGGTCTCAAAATCCCGGAATTTTGGGATAGATATAAATTGTCGATTTCCGCCCATAGTTACTATCTCTCTGTGTGTGTGTGTGTGTGTGTGTATGTATGTATGTGCGTGTGTGTGTATGTGTGTGTGCCGGCGTGTGTGTGTGTCAGTGTGTGTGTGTGTGTGTGTGTGTGTGTGTGTGTGTGTGTGTGTGTGTGTGTGTGTGTGTGTGTGTGTGTGTGTGTGTGTGTGTGTGTGTGTGCGTACACCAAATGACTAAAATGGGTTTCTTTCTTTACCATCCTTATGCAATCTGGGTGTGTGTGAAATTCTGGGTGGCCAGATCAGACACCCATTTTTTCTGAGGGTTGTTTCTGTATTATCTTTCATTCAAAAGTCAGAAAAAAATATCAAAATACGATGTCCCCATTTTAACAGATTTACTTCATCGTTGTGTTTCAGGGATGCCCTGGGCCTGTGTGTGGACACGGAAGCGGCCGGAGTGTTTTCAGATCAATTTGATTGGTCCAACACCGATGAACGGAGTTGTTTCCCTTGCTTAAACGTCTTTCGTCTCCAACGGACACACCGGCCATTCTTTCGCGTTTGCAGAGGTACTTTATGCAATATTTCTTAGTTAAGAGCACGCCCAAATGTACTTGTTCAGTGCAGTTATTTAACTGAGAGATGCCTCCAATCCCCGATACCCGTTTGGCCCAGAAAAATAAGGCGTCTGCTTCAAACGTGTCTTCGGCCTCTCGGCCGCTCTGACTGTTGAGTCTTGTAGTAAATGATAATAGAACCCCACGATTTTAACAAAAGCTTCTTCAATGAAAGGAATTCGTTCAATAACTTAAGCAGGCCAAGGGATTTTATTTTCTCGTCCGTGGAAGTAGGGTTAGGAATAATTAACTTAATTGAACGACGATACAGCGAGTTTAGTTTTTTTAAAATGAAGTTCACTGCATTCGTCCCACAAAGAGGATGCATAGTCACAGTGGCTTTTAATGTGTGCGTGAAAGAACAATGTACAGCACTTTGTACTAAGAATATGTCTAAGTTTAGATAGCAGAAATACATTCCTGGACAAGGTTTTGCACAAACTGTCGATATGCGGCGACCAATTCAGCTGGTCGTCAATTACAACTCCCAGTAGGCGGTGCCTGGATACTTGTTGGATAGGTTTCAAGTGACAGTTTCAGAGGGGCAGGATGTAGCTGACCCTTTTGGCGGGTTGTTATCAACATGCTTTTGGTTTTAGAAGTACTGATTAGCATGCAGTTTTGCGTACACCAATCTGATACTTCATCGAGACTTTGCTGGAGGATACGGTTTAACGTCGTTTCACGTTTGTCAGATTATGCAGCGTTGAATCGTCAGCAAAGAGTTCGCATTTAACCTCAGGATTTGAGATGGAAAGAGGTAGATCATTGATTGTAACGCACGCAGACTTGCCCACAGTCACACGTACAGACTCTCACGCAACAGACGCATACACCGCCACTGACTCAGACGGGCGCATTCATGCGGTAAAACTCAACACACGGGCTCCCTTTCTAAAGTGACTTTTATACAATATAAAAGAAAAGAAACGCTTAAAAGACTATCAAACTATACAGACTTCTCTACTAACATCCGAACATCATACACACACAATTCACAATATCTCGCCAGGCTAGGTGTTAGTTCTCAGTCTCCAACCTGTTTGATGTTATTGCCTGGTTACGTTGGTCCTTCTAGTCACGTCTAGGCGTGCAAGTCCGTTGTATGTTCTTTCCTGTCGTCCTGTCTGTAACACGGACGTCCTTGTACTCGCACCGTAGCGCAGTTCTCGCTGTGATCCGGGTATCTTGGTCCCGATCAGACTCAGTCTGAGCGAAGAGCTGGAGGGATGACCTCACGGTAGGTCCCACCTGTGACTGACGTCTCGGCGTCCGTCGTTCCACTCTTTACAAGTACTCTAAACACAACAACAAGGATCCAAACGTAACGCTTGCTAAACACACAACATATTGGATCAATGAGAAACGTCACGCAACCTGGCTGATACAAATAACCCACACGTTCATTCACACACACACACGTGCTTCATAAACTGTCTACTTCCGTAACACCCCCATATCTGTCACTATCTTGAAACAGACTATAGCCTAATACTCTTGCTATACACTACTCTATACACTGGAAAAGACTATGCTTAACCAACCACGTACTATCTTCATAGCGGCTTAGACATACACACCTCACATTATTTTAGTTATCTATCGCGGTAAACAACTGTATACAAAAACACCGGTTACTTCACTGAATTCTAAACCAACATAACTAAACCAAACCGGTCAACACTATACGAGCAAATTACTCTTACCAGCGCATACTGTCTTTAACTAAGCAACTCATACTACATATATAGAAACATACCTGAATTCTAGGCTTCAGAGTCTTGGAATACGGGCTAGGTATCTCAAACACATCCGTTTCATACAACAAGAAAGCCCGTACTGACGCATTTACTGCTCCGCCAGACAGCTTCCGCCTAGAACTCACTATAACAGAACTCACTAAAAACTCCCGTGTTAACCATGTCTTAAAGATTCCACTTGGGCAGCAGGCCCCACGGACTATCGGCACAAAACAAACCGTTAACAAAAACCGTACCGTACTAACCCTACTGTGTGAGCACTATGTACGAGCATAGAGCTTTATCAAGAAGAGTTTGCATTTAACCTCAGGATTTGAGATGGAAAGAGATTGATTGATGAATAAAGAAAATAAAAGAGGCCCTAGGATAGATCCTTGGGGGACTCCGTGCCTGACTATACCTTCTTTCGAATACCTTCCGTTTGAGTACACCTTCTGTCGGCGGTTACTGAGGTAGGAGGAGAAAAAAGCTATAGAGTTCGAATCAAGTCTGAATTATATACTGAAAGTTTCTTTAAAAGAATGTTGTGATCGACTAAATCAAATGCTTTGGTTAGGTCCAGAAAAACTGCACCATTTAATTTGGAATTGTTTATTGATGAGAGCCAAGAGTCAACAATGTGAACGAGGGCAGTATGACATGAGTGTTTAGGTCTAAAACCGGACTGAAGAGATACGAGGAGGCGGTGATTCTCGAAGAATTGGAGTAGGTGCTTATGAACGTGTCTTTCTAGTGGCTTTGATAATAGTGATAACACTGAAATAGGACGGAAATCGTTTGGACTTTTGGGATCTGTACATTTGGGAATGGGGACAACTTTAGCATCTTTCATGGCATCAGGAAAAATACCCTGCTTGATAGAAAGGTTGAATATAAATGTCAAGGTGTCAGCTGTGTATGGAAGGGACAATTTCAGTACCATGTTGTTTATTCCATCCAGGCCACACGATTTACTTGTTAGAGTAGAAATATATTTACCTACTTCAAACACTGTCATAAGAGGTATGGAGAATGACGCACCAGTTGCAGACTCTCAGTGTGTGCGCAGTTTATCAGAACAACTGCAACTATCAGTGCCACTGGAAAAAGACTGTACAAGGGACTCAGCAATATTTAAAAAGTGGGAATTGAAGTCGTCTGGAGTTATGCCTGGAGAGGTAGCAGCATTGATGGAACTCCTCTTCTTTGTAAACAAATTGATTGCATTCCAGACACTTCGGGTATCTTTACCCTCTGCGATAACTTTTGACGCAAGCGTTTTCTGTGCTTTTGCTAGAGAGAGAGAGAGAGAGAGAGAGAGAGAGAGAGAGAGATTCGTGACTAGTTGAACTTTCCCCCCCTTTCCCCCCCCCCCCCTTACCCCCCCCCCCCCCCCCCCCCCCCCCCGTCCCGCATGATTTGCGAGATTTGTTTTTTTATTGTTTTTTTTACGACATTTGATGTTTTTGTCAGTTTTGTTTGTGTGTGAGTTCTGCGTATGTTACCGATATTGATGACGATGATGATGTACGTAACAGTAAAAATAGTGATGTGTTATATTTTAGATGCATTTTCTACTTGGTACGTCATGCTCATGAGTCATTAACTATTGCTATCTTCCGGACTGACAGGAATGACGTAACAGAATTTATGCACGTGTATTTTAATTGGGACTATACCGTAAGTATAATACGAACATTGTAATTGTGTGTGTGATTTTTAGATTTGTCTTGACTGCACGTTTGAAAATTCTACTAATGATGATGATGTCAATGTTGATGATGACGTTATTATTATAAATATGTCATTGTGACATTTCTTCCTCCGCACATTGCGTGTTAATACTCGTGTTTCACAAAAGTTTCATGTCATCAGTAATGACGCACTAATATCACGAACTTGTGCACGTGCTTTTGTACCTTAGTCTATATATGTAAAAGTCTTACGATAATTTAGAATTTGAAAGTGCATGTGTGTACATTCTGTATGTATTTTGACGCACTACATTTTCACACGTATTATGTTTTGTTACCTAGTTACCTGTTGCCTGGGCATTCCCTTGAAGAAGCCCTCGCTGAGAGGGCGAAAATTTGTGCATAGAATAAAAGTGTAACTCCTCCTAAATCGTACGTGGTGTATGTGGATCCTTTCTTCATATTTTAAGTATTTCACTGCTGCTTGGATCCATATTTGGAGTGTGTGGTGCCAGCTTTCTTGGACTGGTTTTATTTATTCATAAAGGGGATGGGAGGGGGGGGGGGAAACACTGGATATTCTCTAGCGGATGGCGGGGCGCCTGGGGGGTAGTCCCTATTACTTTATGTAGTAGGTGTTCAGTGGAAGGCTCAAAAGATCTAATTAGATCAGAAAATACCTCACTACCGAAGCTGCCACCAAACTTGCTTGTCTCTCTCATCCTATATCGCATCGACTACTGCAACTCTCTCCTTTCCGGCCTCCCTCACTCCACCACTTCATCACTCTCCAGCGCGTCCAGAACAACGCTGCCCGCCTCGTCCTCAGAAAGAAAAAATCCGACCACATCACTCCCCTGATCAAACTCCTTCACTGGCTTCCCATCCCCCAACGCATCCAATACAAGATTCTGTCTCTCTGCTACAAATCCCTGAACAACTGCACTCCCGCCTATCTCTCAAACTTACTTCACCCCTACACTCCTCCCCGCTCCCTCCGCTCCGCCTCCGACCCTCTCCGCCTCCACGTCCCCCGCACCAAACTCAGCACTTTCGGCCCCCGCTCCTTCTCAGTATACGGTCCATCCACCTGGAACACTCTCCCACTCTCTCTCCGTCAGAAACACTCTCTCTCTCTCTCCTCCTTCCAGTCCGCCCTCAAAACTCAACTCTTTCAACAGTTCTAGCACTATACCACTCCCCACCCTAAGCAGACTGTCGTAATGTATTTCACTATTCAGTTGTGGTACGTGAGTCGTTATCTAAAGCGTGCGCATGCGTGCGCGAGTTGTGAGTGCGCGCTTAGAGTTATAATTATTATAAGATAAGCGCATTATAAATACCGTAATTATTATTATTATTAAGCGATGCAGTCACAAAAAGGGCAGCTGATGTCCTGATGACAATGCAAGCTTAACAGCCTGGATTTCCATTGCATTAGCAAGAGCATTCTCAGAATTTAATGAAAAATACGTCCCTTGGAGCTAGTCTGATTGAGTGCATTTTTGGGCTTTGGGCGACGCCTTTGATATAAGAATATATATCATTAAATTCTGAGAATGCTCTTGCTACGCTAATGCCATGGAATTCCAGGCTGGTAAGCTTGCATTGTGCCATCAGGACATTAGCTGCCCTTTTTGTGACTGCACCGCCTACTAGTTCTAGAAAGGAGACCAAGATCTGTTTGGGAATATTCATGCACTAGCCTCCCCTCTCGCGGGGAGGACTAGATATTCTCCAGCGGATTGCGGGGCGCCTGTGGGTAGTCCCTACAACTTTATGTAGCAGGTGTTCAGTGGAAGGCTTTTTGGGCTTTGGGCGACGCCTTTGTTAAAAGTAAAGAATAATTGCACCACAAAATTGCCTAGGTGTTGCCTTTTCAAAATTAGTCTGTCTTTTTCCACGAGAGAGAGAGAGAGAGAGAGAGAGAGAGAGAGAGAGAGAGAGAGAGAGAGAGAGAGAGAGAGAGAGAGAGAGATTTCCACGAGAGAGAGAGAGAGAGAGAGAGAGAGAGAGAGAGAGAAAGAGAGAGAGAGAGAGAGATTGCGGGGCGCCTGGGGGTAGTCCCTACTACTTTATATAGCAGGTGTTCAGTGGAAGGCTTAAAAAGATAGGTCTGTCATTCCTTCTCTCCCACTAACCCTCTCCTTTCTAGAACTAGTAGGCGGTGCAGTCACAAAAAGGGCAGCTGATGTCCTGATGGCACAATGCAAGCTTACCAGCCTGGAATTCCATGGCTTTAGCGTAGCAAGAGCATTCTCAGAATTTAATGAAAAATTACGTCCCTTCAGCTATTCTGATTGAGTGCATTTTTTGGCTTTGGGCGACGCCTTTGTTAAAAGTAAAGAATATAATATATATATATATATATATATATATATATATATATGATATATATATATATATATATATATATATATATATATATATATATATATGATATATATATATATATATATATATATATATATATATATATGATATATATATATATATATATATAATATATATATATATATATATAATATATATATATATATATAAATGAATAAATAAAACCAGTCCAAGAAAGCTGACACCACACACTCCAAATATGGATCCAAGCAGCAGTGAAATACTTAAAATGTGAAGAAAGGATCCACACACACCACGTACGGTGTAGGAGGAGTTACACTTTTATTATATGCACAACACAATTACAATGTTCGTATTATGCTTACGGTATAGTCCCAATTAAAATACACGTGCATAAATTCTAGTACGTCATTCCTGTCAGTCCGGAAGACAGCAATAGTTAATGACTCATGAGCATGACGTACTAAGTAGAAAATGCATCTAAAATATAACACATTACTATTTTTACTGTTACGTACATCATCATCGTCTTCAATATTGGTAACATACTCAGAACTCACACAAAAACAAAACTGACAAAAACATCAAATGTCCGAAAAAATCTCATGCAAATCATGCGGGGGGGGGGGGGGGGGGGAGGGGGGGGGGGATAGATTTTCTAAGTTCGACTAGTCACGAATCCCCCTCTCTCTCTCTCTCTCTCTCTCTCTCTCTCTCTCTCTCTCTCTCTCTCTCTCTCTCTCTCTTTCTCACACCCACATTTATAAAACACCAACTTCTAGGTTGCAGTAAACAGCACGTGCGCAAGTTCGTAATACGCCACTGCTGATAACATAAGAAAATCATGTATTATTAGCATGGTCATGCAATGTTAGCAAGGTATCTATATTATATAAATATACTGTTACGTCATCAACAACATTAACATCATACTTAGAACTTGCACACATGCATTTCCAAGAAAACTGAAGGCTTAGAAAATCATATACAAACATGCGATGGGAATAAGAAAACAAACAAAGTTTCGCCAAGGTCAGCAAGGCAGAAAAGGGAAAGTCTATCCCCTCTCTCTCTCTCTCTCTTTCCCCCAGATTCTCTCTCTCATCCTCTGTCTCGCCACTCTCTCTCTCTCTCTCTCTCATTCTCTCTCTCTCTCTCTCTTTCTCTCTCTCTCTCTCTCTCTCTCTCTCTCTCTCTCTCTCTCTCTCTCTCTCTCTCTCTCTCTCTCTCTCTCTCTCTCTCTCTCTTTCTCACACCCACATTTATAAAACACCAACTTCTAGGTTGCAGTAAACAGCACGTGCGCAAGTTCGTAATACGCCGCTGCTGATAACATAAGAAAATCATGTATTATTAGCATGGTCATGCAATGTTAGCAAGGTATCTATATTATATAAATATACTGTTACGTCATCAACAACATTAACATCATACTTAGAACTTGCACACATGCATTTCCAAGAAAACTGAAGGCTTAGAAAATCATATACAAACATGCGATGGGAATAAGAAAACAAACAAAGTTTCGCCAAGGTCAGCAAGGCAGAAAAGGGAAAGTCTATCCCCCCTCTCTCTCTCTCTCTCTCTTTCCCCCAGATTCTCTCTCTCATCCTCTGTCTCGCCACTCTCTCTCTCTCTCTCTCATTCTCTCTCTCTCTCTCTCTCTCTTCTCTCTCTCTCTCTCTCTCTCTCTCTCTCTCTGATGGTCAGTGATTAATTACAATTATAAGTTTGCCGCCTTCCTAGCCTCAGCAGCTAGGTCTTTGCGTGAATTCATTAGCTTATTATTATTATTATTATTATTATTATTATTATTATTATTATTATTATTATTATTATTATTATATTATTATTATTATTATTATTCTTTAACCGACCAATAACATATAATATCGAACTCTGTTTTCATGTCAGCCTTTGAATGAATAACCACCACAGAAACACACACACACACACACACACACACACACACACACACACACACACACACACACACACACACACACACACACATATATCATATATTATAAGTTATTGGTCGGAGGGGTTCTCTACACGGACCTTTGTAGGCCTGAGGGAGGTTAAAGGAATCATTGTACCCCGAAGGCCGAAGGCCTGAGGGGTACAATGATTCCTTTGACCTCCCGAAGGCCTACACTGAAGGGTACGTGCAGCGAACCCTCCGACCAATAACGTATTTGTTTTCATTCCTCCACTATTTTCGTAAAAGAAATCAAGAAGACATCTTTGCGACCTGGATCACACCAGACATGACTGACGCCAAAGGAATATACATTTATACATAACAGATTTATGACGTAATTTAAAATATGTCATGACGTTGCCGTCTCCAGTACTGAGTGTGCTTGTTGTTTCGAACAACACTAGTAACTTTGTACTAAGTTAGAACGTTTGGCGATCTTTTATAGAACAAAACTGGCATCCAAGATGCGTCATCGAGAGGGCTACAAAACGTCCGCCATTTTTCGCTATAGGGATTTTTATATCACGGTCACATGGTACGGTTTGCGCTAATGAAGTGACGTGGGAGGAAAACAAATATATATATATATATATATATATATATATATATATATATATATATATATATATATATATATATATATATATATATATATATATATATATATATATATATATATATATATATATATATATGATGTGTGTGTGTGTGTGTGTGTGTGTGTGTGTGTGTGTGTGTGTGTGTGTGTGTGTGTGTGTGTGTTTCTGTGGTGGTTATTCTTTCAAAGGCTGACATGAAAACAGAGTTCGACCTCATTTGATTGGCAGGAAAAAAAGGAACAGGTGATTGGCAGGAAAAAAAGGAACAGGTGATTAACCCCATCACTGCCAGTGGTCGCAGATTGTGTTTCTGAAATCATTTGTTACTTCAACGTCAAAAAGCCCCGATTGTCCAAAGAAAAAGTGTGCACACGAAGGGATGTCAGCAAGAGGCATAGATCCTCACGAGTCCCCGCAACTGCGGGGACTCATGAGTATCTGTGTCTCTTGGAGTTGGATTTACTCGTCCTCACTGTTTCTCGGCAGTGAAGGGGTTAATGTACAGGGTTAGCCAGTAGGACCGTTATTGAAATTAATGCATCTATTGTGTAGATGTCACGTCGCGTGAAGCGTTCCCATGGCTTGCATCTTTCGCCAGGTCTTTCAGTTGTTTTTTCTTTCTTGTTTTTCTTTGTTGTTGCTCTACATGAATAATGACTACCGGTTGACACGCATATGCTAATGGACACGTACCGGGGCGACGAGTCGCACGGAAATAATTAAGTCCGCTGGATTAACCGCCTTGTGAATGCAGCCATTGGTACGAATATATTGGAGTTAGTTATTTGGGTTTAACGCCGAGCAGGCAACTAAGGTACAAATATATTGGAGTTAGTTATTTGGGTTTAACGCCGAACAGGCAACTAAGGTACGAATATATTGGAGTTAGTTATTTGGGTTTAACGCCGAGCAGGCAACCAAGGTACGAATATATTGGTGTTAGTTATTTGGGTTTATCGCCGAGCAGGCAACTAAGGATATTGGAGGGGGTGGGGGTGGTAGTTATAGTTTGGCATTTGGATTTAACGACGAGCAGGCGACTATGGCCATCTTACGGCGGTGAAAGGGGGGGGGGAATGTGCTCCAGGACCCCTTCAGCCCCGCCCCCCCCCCCCCACACACACACACACACCACCACTTCCCGCCCCCCCCCCCCAAAAAAAAAAAAAAAAAAAAAAAAAACAAACCAAAAAAGCAACAAACAAACCCACAAACAAACACACACAGAATAAAGAAAGAAGATAATTGGACCACCCGCTTTTTTCGGGTTGCGTCAGTGGAAATCGGGGTCTGGACTCTGGGCGTCTTCTGGCTCAGATTAACTGTCCCAAACGACAAGCAGAACACCACCACCCACCCTCAAAAAGTTGAGCCCCCTGCCCCCCTCGAGAGGTAACTGATCCGCCCCTGAAACAGACTCGGTGGCTGCATGCACAAGGGGTTCACCCCTTCACTGCCAAGAACCCAACTGCAAGAGGTATAGATCCTCATGAGCCCCCGCAGTTGCGGGGGCTTATGAGGATCTGTCACTTGCTGGGACCATTTCATATTAACATTTTTTTGGGGACGGCTGTTGCTTTTATTTGTTCAATAAACAAGACTTCAGAAACGACTTTTAACCCATATCATACTGAGGCTAAACGCTTCCAATTTGTACACTGACATATGCAAGCTACAGTATAGTACTTACAGATAAGGATATAGACCAATGGCTTTAGTTCAAGGGTGGTGCCAGAATAGCTTGGCGCCTCAGAGGCGCCAAGCTATTCTGGCACTACCCTTGAACTATTTGAGTCAAACTTATTGTACACACTGGTGTATTCTGAATGATAAGGGTAAATACGCGTCCAGTGTCAGGGACTTGTAATTGTGTCGGCTGTTACAGCTGTTTGAAGTTAGAATTTCGAATGTGTTGCGCGATTATGATTATTAGGTCCTGCCGGTTAGCGACACAGCATTCGAACCACATTTGAAGGTGGTGCCGGGAGATACGTCAGCCGCCTGCATTACTGTTTTCACCCAGATCTCGTCTTCCCTTCATCAGACACCACAAGCAACTTGTTCAACATGGACGCGGCCGTTGTTTTGTGGGTTATCTGGTCGCTCTTTTACCCTGTCCTTTCTCATACAAGACACACAAAGAGCATTTATCTACCGCAGTTCTCTGGTGTCTGGTTTGCTGATCACTTACTGTGGGAAGTCCAGTCTAAAACTTTGAGACAGTGTGCCGTGGACTGCACTACAGACCCTAGATGCGTCACGTTTGTACTTAAGGGAGATGGGTCTCATCAACCTGGCGGACTGAGATGCCGGGGATATTCAGAGGGCGTGGACGTTTCAAGTCATGGCAGCTCCGTGAATGTCTCGTCCGCCAAGGTTTACCAGCTGTCCGTACGGATGAATGCGGCCTCTTGTGTGGAGTGTCAAGTGAAGACGCCAATTGGTAGGTTGTATTGTCTCATTCTGATGACTACAAGGAACATCTCGACGAAGAAAGAAACACGCTTAGAATAGACAGCTACGACACACCATATTAATATTTCGGGTTTTCACCCGAAAAGTTTAATATATTGTGTTGTAACTGTCAGTGTACATTTTGTACATGGTTATATGTCTGGTTTAACCTTTTCTTTTTCAAGACAGACATACAGGCATATACATAATTTGCTCCGTATCTTGTGATGAAGGCAAGTTGCAACTAGCCTTCATCAAAAGACAAGTAGCAAATTGTGTACTTGTTTGTATGTAATTTTTTCAAAACTTGATGAACATACAAACAAGTGGTGTCAGCAAGAGGCATAGATCCTCTTGAGTCCCTGGAGATGTGCGGGCTAATGAGGATGAACTTGATACATGTCTCTTACAGTGGGTCGTCTACAATTTCTCTGGGCAGTGCCTGAAAAGGTTAATGTTACTGTTACCATTAATGATCATTGTACTTATAAATCTGGATTGCTGTATGAACATTTTTGCTCTCCGAATCGGTCCAGCAACCCGATGGTTGTTTGGTAAACTGGGGTTGAACTGCCGAGAAAAACTGAACACAAGCCAACTGCAAGAGGTATAGTTCTTCACGACAAGTTACGTGTGTGTGGTTAATGCATTTTTTTAAAATATAATTTTCCTGTAAATGTTTGTAATTGTAATGATTTTTTAAAACTTGGGTACGATAAATTAACATGAAGGTGCAGCGTCTCTAGCATGTCTTAGGTTTATTTAGCATACTATATCAGACTGGCTGGCGACATACTCTCAATATTCGGTTTAGTTTGTTTTCACAATGAGCGCAGGCACGACTTGAGAAAGTCTTGTTGCTGTCGGGACGTTAAGTAACTGTTTAACTCATTCGCGACGTACCGCATGGGGATACGCGGCCAAAGGCCGCGTATCCCCATGCGGCACGTCGCGAATGAGTTAACCAACCATCATGAACCCCCGCACTTCATGAAAATCTATGCCTCTAGCTGAAACCACTTTGTATACATGTTGCCGGCTTTGACGGCTGGAGATCTTTGTCGGAACCGTTAGTTTACAAATGATTTCCAAAACACAATCTGCGTTCACTGGCAGTGAAAGGGTTAACGTCCACGCCACTAGAATGATATTGCAAACGCTTGAGGGAGAGGGAGGTATTTAACCCATTAAACCCCACGGCCGCGTTTCCCAAATCTTGTAGTAGGTGTCACCTAACAACTATGTACCAGTTGCAGGAGTTGGATCGACCGTGATAATGCAAGGGTAGTGCCAGATTAGCTTGACTCCTTAAGGCTGTCGGGCAACAGGGCTAAATGGATTAAAGCGGACAGTGGCAGCTATAGAAACATGCCAGTGCCTCTCCCCCCCACTGACCCGCATTGCGAGCCCAGTACTGGGGCCGGGACCGTGATTCGGAACTCACGATCTGGCCGCTGTTCCCCGCTTCGCTCTCTTTCGCTTGACGAAAGCCGCGTGAGGTCACATATCAAGACTCACCAGCAATCCGAATGTGTACTCCAGACTTTATACATGGGGACCCAATGCACAAAAGGCCATCGGGCCGACGTCGGCCGCTGTTTGTTCGTGCACGCCTGGCCTTTCGGCGCACTTGGGCGGAAGGGGGAGGGGGGTGGGTGTGGGGGGGGGGGGGAGCTAGTCAGTGACAGCTTCTGAAACTTACAAGATAGAACAAGTGTTCTTTTTCTTTCTTTTCCGTACAGTAGAAAGCTGGCTGTACAAAAACTGCACAACTGACGGAGACTGCCTCCAGTATGCCACTGACAGCCGGTGCCCAGAGGACAAACGCTGTGTCTGTACGCAAGGCTACTTTTATTCTGTCGCTTCTGCCAACTGCTCTGCGGGTAAGGTTTCATATTTATTTTGATTTCGTCAAAGACAAATAGTGCAGGGACTTTCGCACACTGCCGGTTATTCCCGTTCTCGATCCGCTACGCATTCGTAGCAAATCGAAGGGAGTAGTCACAACTGTAGTTGTATATGGTCAAGTCAAGTCAAAAAACTTTATTTATCCCACGACTGAAGGGGCAATTCAAGTTTAATTTGGACGGGAGCGTATAAATAAGTCAACTCAGTTAGTCCATAAGCTAGGAAGATCTACCGTGCACTCCACCCCCCCCCCCCCCCCCAGTACTCAATAAGATGGGTTTCAAAGTGTTCCTTAGCATGTCCTGAGATGTTTAAGCCATGGTCCCCGAAAATCCTTAGGAACACACCAGAGATATAGCCGATGGCGCAAGGGTACCCCCATTCACGCTCTTCGCAGGTGCTAAAATGAGGTTGAGAAACATTTTCCTCTAAATAAATCAGAATTTATTCCAGAAGCCCAAATCAGGCAATATTATGTTAAGGCACACGTTCTGCAGCCTCTGCAAAAAACAGAATGAAAAAATATTGAATCTCTGGCTCACAGTGAAGGTATTTGTGCACCCAGCAAACGACCATTTCCGCGAAATCGCAAAAAAGACAAAAATAATGTGTCAGATGCCTTCAGACATTTTCTATAGCGCTGGCAGTCCATTTTTAGGCTTAGATCATTAAAACAGGATGTCACAATTATTATAAACTTGACTAGGTGATGCTGTGATCACTGTGAGTGCCACAGTGGTTGATTTTGTATCCCTACCCCCAAGTTGTAAAAATACACAAAATTAATTAGAAAAATTACTAAAGTTATTCCATTTCATTTTTACCTCTCTTTACCTATTAAGTTTCAATAATTTGAGCACAAAGTGCAAGAAAATAAGGAAAGTCGGCATCCTTTACGGTACATTCGTGGTGAATGATAGCTTTTTCCCATTTAAAATTGCCAAATTGGGAAACGTACGTTGTTTCCGATGCCCTCAGAAATTTTGTATACAACCGATAGGTCTTTGTTAGGTTTTATTGGTTAGGATAGATAGAGTACCACAGTTACTCTCAACCTGATTTTGTGATGCTGTGATGCATTTCGGGGCCACAGTGGCTGAATCTGCTGCCCTACCCCCATTTTACCAGTACGCAAAGTAACGCAAAATAATCATAAAAAATTGGTTACGTCATACTCTTAGGCCTAAATATTTTTTGTTGCCATTTTTTTTAAAAAGTATGCATATTGAGCATAAAAAGTTGTGATCATTTCATTAATTTTAATGTAACCGAAACATTTAATTGTAACTATTTTTAACTGGCTGGTCATTTAGGTGATATTTTACCTAGCATAAGGCGGGTCTAGTAAGGTCTCCCCTTTTCCTTTCATTTATTTTCATCTAGAAATGTGTAGATATGAATATGCGTAATAAAGTTTCATGGTTCCTAATAGCCAAAACAATGTTATCAAAATACTTAGTTTCCACATGTCGACCACGAGATCTCCACTTCCACCTTCTGCAACGTTCAATTTTTTTAATGGCCGTCTTTCAATCTTATATTGTTCTGGCTGCCAATAAGTGAGCTGTCAAGAGCTAGGCAGCATGTTTTCAGAGTTTGGTGTACAGGGGCGTGTCTTCTGGTCAGAACTGCCAGCAGACCGCTTCTCTGTATGGACATGTTTGGAGAATGTGCAAAGGAGATTGATTTTATACGCCAACTTCGCATAGGGCTGTTTCCGCATGACCCAGTCTCACGAGGTGAGTCCAGCAGGGTCCTTACGATCTGTGAACATTTGTGAAAGTTGTTTAAAAAAATGACAAGTTTTTTTCAGGGCCCTGGAAAGACTGTCAATTTCAGTCCTTTTCCTTAAAGTCTGTGAAAGTTTGTAAAAATGACAACGTGCTGGCAAACTTTTGTCTACTTTTTTTTTTTTTCTCCCCCAATTTGTGACTATTCCATTGCAATCGATCATGCTGACGCTTGTTGCAAGTGGTCTATATTTAGCTCTGATCATAAAGTGACTGCATGGCCTTTCTGCTGAACATTCTGATTGGTTGTTTACGCTTCTATCGAAGTCTGCCATTCGCTAAGCGTTCTTTTATTTTGGTATCTCTTCATGCATTAGGCACGGAAGCTTCAAATAGTTGCTGATACAGAATGATCTGATTAAAGTGTCTAAACCTTCAGGCTTCAGTTTGGGTTTGTGAAACGTTCCTGCTTTTCTGTATGGACCCAGTCCAGAGTAATCAGTGCATAGATGAAAGATGGTGGCCTGACTCTCCCTGTTCAGCTTGTTGATGTCATCTGCCCACGGGCTGCAGCCGCCATTCTGCTGTTGCCAATCACTTTGTTGTTGTAGTGACTCCATTCCCAGCTAGTCCAGAATGCACAGGAATCCACTGCAGCACTATTTTGTGGACAGGGCATCCAGTCTATCTTGAAGCTTCCTGGTGAGATCAGTGGATCAAGCTGCTCCTTTCCCTAGCTAGTGCTCTGCTGCTGTGTTGAGCACCTGCAGATCTGTATGATAGTTGGAGCTGCTGCCGCCAGCTGGTAATGAGAGGGAGGTAGTAGTGCGGTCTGCACAACAGATGTACACGCCACTTCCTTCATTCCGCACGGCATCTTGTGTGGTATCACAGCTGTGAGGGTAGCGCTTGGGCACAACCTCCAGCACGATGGCTTTGTGCAGTGCCGCAACCTTTGCCAAAGAGTCCTGGAACATTGTTTATGTTGTCTTGAAGGCTCTTTCGAGATGTCCAGGTTCACACATCTTTGGGCTTGGTTTCAGGACGTCAGTGTTAGCCCTTTCCAGGACCTTAAGTTGGCGGTTCAGACTTGGGCGTTTCTGATGGTTCTTGGTCTGCTCTTGTAGTCTCCCATGCTGTCGGTGTTTAGTAAGTCTCTTCATCGTGTGTGCTGTTATGCATTCCAGTGGCTCCAATGTCCTCCATTTCCTAAATTGGGGTGCTCCAGATGGCTCTAAGAATGTCACTGTATCATGAGAATGACCCATGTTCTGCATCTTGTCAAGCCTGGCTTTTTGGGTTTTGCAGGCAGTGTTTCATGTTGTCGATGTATCTTGGTACCGCACAACTGGTCTGACCGAGCAGGTGTTTGCTTGTGCCAGGATGCTGTAATCTGCCCCAATGTGGTCCCCACCAGTTTCTTCATCAGAGACTTTTTTTTGCAGCTCTAGCTTCCGTGGCTTCGATGTGAGGCCTCCACGTGAATCCAGTAATTTATTTGTTGCCAGTAAAGTTGGCCTGTCTCTTTTTGGTACTGGAAGGTCTCCAGTTTTTAGGTGACCTGTTCCGTCTGATTGAAAGAGATGGTCTAGCTCAGTTTGAGTGGCCTCTTTCAGTCCAGCTGCTGACTCTATTGGCAGCATCCTGGATTCTGGAGGATGCTATTTTTTGATGTTCTGCTGCGCTCCACACTGCAAAGTCATCCGCATGGAGGATGTTCGAGACGAACCTTGGTACTTTTGTACTGATGTCATTAATGTAGACCAAAAACAGCATCAGACACAACATCTCCCTGAGGTACACCTTCCCCGAGTTTGACAAGAGTGCTGAATGTGCAGACGGTAGAAGCTTCAGCGGCAACCCATGTTAAGCATGCCTTAAATAAAAGAATTACAATTACATTGATGGGTCACATTGAACTTAATGAAATGATCACAAATGTTTATGCTCAATATGCATATTTTGTTAAGAAGACTGGCAACAAAAATATTTAAACAGAGGAGCAATTGTTATGATCATTTTTTGTTCCTTTGCATACTGGTAAAATGGGGGTAGGGCAGCAGATTCAGCCACTGTGGCCCCTAAATGCATCACAACATCATAAAATCAGGTTGGGAGTAACTGTGGTACTCTATCCTAACCAATAAAACCTAAAAAAAAAGACCTATCAGTTGTATACAAAATTTCTGAGGGCATCAGAAACAACGTACGTTTCCCAATTTGGCAAATTTAAATGGGAAAAAGCTATCATTCACCACGAACATACCGTAAAGGATGCTTGCACTTTATGCTCACATTATTGAAACGTAATAGGCAAAGAGAGGTCAAAATAAAATGGAATAACTTAAGTATTTTTTCCTAATTAATTTTGTGTATTTTTACAACTTGGGGGTAGGGATACAAAATCAACCACTGTGGCACTCACAGTGATCACAGCATCACCTAGTCAAGTTTATAATAATTGTGACATCCTGTTTTAATGATGTAAGCCTGAAAATGGACTGTCAGTGCTACAGAAAATGTCTGAAGGCATCTGACACATTATTTTTGTCTTTTTTTGCGATTTCGCGGAAATGGTCGTTTACTGGGTGCACAAATACCTTCACTGTGAGCCAGAGATTCAATATGTTTTCATTCTGCTTTTTGCAGAGGATGCAAGAAGGTGTGCCTTGACATAATATTGCCTGATTTGGGCTTCTGGAATGAATTCTGATTATTTAGAGGAATATGTTTCTCAACCTCATTTTAGCACTTGCGAAGAGCGTGAATGGGGGTACCCTTGCGCCATCGGCTATATTTCTGGTGTGTTCCTAAGGATTTTTGGGGAACATGGCTTAAACCTCTCAGGACATACTAAGGAACACTTTGAAATCCATCTTATTGAGTACTGGGGGGGGGGGGGGGAGGGGGAGTGCACGGTAGACCTTCCTAGTTTATGGACTAAGTGAAGTAAAAATGGATAAGACGGACTGACATACGCACACACATACACCCAGGCACACAGGTACCCATGCACGCAGAATTAAGAACTATACTAATACTGACAACTATGCTAATAGTGACAGCTATACTAATACTGACCATTCCAAGTCCTGTAGCGACGGGCGAGGGGCGAAACGGCAGGTGAAAGATGTCACTGGAAGCCGCAGTCTCAAACCTGCATGCAGGCGGTTCAGGATATTGGTCGCCTGATGTTGACCTGGGGATGACAACATCACTCGGCACACCCTGAACAACCAAGCAGCCTTCTCTAGGGACAGCACTGCTTGCTCCACACGGAGAGGGGCCTAGAAAAGGTGGCCTAACCAAAGCTCGTCCCCTCGCAACCCCAGTTGGCTAGCCGCGGTCAACGGGCATCTTCTCCTGCGGTCAAAAAACAAGAAAGAATAACGGATCCACTCTCATGACGACCACGACCGGACTCAACGTAGCATGCTGGAACATCCGAACCATGCTCGACAAAACAGACAGCGGACGCCCTGAACGTCTCTCCGCCCTCATTGCCCATGAATTGCGGAGGTTAAACATCGACATCGCCGCGCATATGGCTCAGTGAAGTACGCCTTCCGGACGAAGGCAGCCTCCAAGAACTTGGCGCTGGGTACACCCTCTACTGGTCAGGCAGGCCTGAATCAGAAAGACGGCTCTCAGGCGTAGGTTTCATGGTCAAGACCTCCATTGCGACTAAGCTGGAAAACCTACCAACGGGTCACTCAGACCGCATGTCCATGCGCCTCCCACTGAGACACCAGCAACACGTCACCCTTCTCAGTGTGTACTCCCCAACCCTCCTGGCAGAGCCTGCTGAAAAGGACAAGTTTTACACTGACCTGCGCAGCCTCATACAGAGCACTTCTGCAGACGACAAAGTCATCATCCTTGGCGACTTTAACGCCAGAGTGGGCCAGGACTCTGAAGCCTGGAAAGGAGTCCTCGGCAAGCATGGCGTCGGGAACTGCAATGACAATGGCCGCCTACTGTTGGAGTTCTGTGCAGAGCAGCAACTGGTCATCACCAACACTACTTTTCAGCAAAAGGACAGTCGAAAGACCACCTGGATGCATCCTCGCTCCAAACACTGGCACCTTATCGACTATGTCCTAGTGCGTCAGAGGGACCTCAGTGATGTCCTCCTCACCAGAGTGATGCCCAGCGTAGAGTGCCACACTGACCACCGCCTTGTCCGCTGCAAACTCAGGCTCCATGTCAAGCCAAAACCCAAGAAATGCCCCCCCCCCCCCCCCCAAGAAAAAGCTTGATGTCGCCAGCCTTCAGCGTGACGATGTGAAAGCTGCCTTTCAGACAGATTTACAGCGCAGGCTCAAAGACACAGCGGACCCAGCAGACTCCTCCCCTGAAACACTATGGGAACAACTGAAAACTGCTATTGCAAAATCCTCTGCAGTAGTCTTGGGTTTCGCTAGAAAGAAGAACAAAGACTGGTTTGACGAAAACGATGTTGAGATCCAGGAACACCTAGCAAAAAAAAAAAAAAAAAAAAAAAAAAACGCCCATCAGGCCCACCTAGCCCAGCCTTCCTGCCCTGTGAAGAAGTCTGCCTTCCGCCTCGTCTGCAGCAGTCTCCAGCGCAAGCTCAGAGATCTCCAGAATGAGTGGTGGACCAGACTTGCACAGAGGACCCAGCTTTGCGCTGACAATGGTGACTACAGGGGCTTTTACGAAGCACTGAAAGCAGTGTATGGCCCCAGGCACATGGTACAAAGTCCCCTGCGAAGCGCGAATGGCCAGGCACTCCTCACAGATAATACCTCCATCTTGAACCGCTGGTCGGAGTACTTTCAGAGCCTCTTCAGCGCTGAGCGCACTGTTCAAGAAGCAGTCGTCCTACAAATCCCACAACTCCCAGTAAAGGTTGAATTGGACGAACCGCCCACCGCTGAAGAGACCCTCACAGCCATCCACCAGCTCAAGACTGGCAAAGCAGCAGGCATTGATGGAATACCGCCAGAGACCTGGAAACATGGAGGCACAGCACTGCACAACAAGCTCCATGACCTCTTTCTCTGCTGCTGGGAGGAAGGAACACTACCAAAGGATCTCCGTGATGCTGTCGTTATCACCCTGTACAAGAACAAAGGCGAGAAGTCTGACTGTTCCAACTATCGGGGAATCACCCTGCTGTCCATTGCTGGGAAAATTCTTGCAAGGCTACTCCTGAATCGGCTGGTACCTGCCATCTCCCAGAGGGCCAGTGTGGCTTCAGAGCAAACTGGAGCACCACCGATATGGTCTTTGAGCTGAGACAGCTTCAGGAGAAGTGCCGCGAGCAGAACAAAGGGCTGTACGTAACGTTTGTCGACTAACAAAAGCGTTCGACACTGTGAGCAGGCAAGGCATGTGGCAGATCCTGGAGCGACTTGGCTGTCCCCCAAAGTTCCTCAGCATGATTGTCCAGCTACACGAGGACCAGCAAGGTCAGGTCAGACTCAACAATGACCTCTCAGAACCATTCCCTATTCTCAACGGCGTAAAGCAGGGCTGCGTGATGGCACCGACCCTCTTCACCATCTTTTTTAGCATGATGTTGAAGCAGGCCACAGTGGACCTCGATGATGACGATGCAGTGTACATCAGGTATCGTCTCGATGGCAGCCTGTTCAACCTCAGACGACTGCAGGCCCACACGTAAAACCCTAGACCAACTGATTCGTGAGCTGCTTTTTGCTGATGACGCTGCCCTCGTTGCACACACAGAGAGAGCCCTGCAGCGCATCACGTCCTGCTTCGCAGACGCTGCCCAGCTCTTTGGACTTGAGGTCAGTCTGAAAAAGACAGAAGTCCTTCATCAGCCGGCACCCAAGACAGTGTATCGCCCTCCTCACATCACCATTGGCGAGTCTGAACTAAAGTCAGTGCACCAGTTTACTTACCTTGGCTGCATTATCACGTCGGACGCCAAGCTGGACAAGGAGCTTGACAGCAGGCTGGCAAAAGCGAACAGCGCTTTCGGGCGACTTTTCAAGCGGGTGTGGCACAATCAACAGCTGAAAACAGGCACCAAGATCAGCGTGTACAGAGCTGTCGTCCTCACCACCCTGCTGTATGGTTCCGAGTCCTGGGCCCTCTACCGCAGCCAACTACGACTCCTCGAACGCTTCCACCAGCGCTGCCTGCGCACCATCCTGGGCATTCACTGGAGTGACTATGTCACCAACGTCGAGGTCCTTGAACAGGCTGAAACTGTGAGCATCGAGGCTTTGCTGCTGCGGACACAGCTCCGCTGGGCGGGGCATGTCTCCAGGATGGAGGATCATCGCCTACCAAAGATCACCCTGTTCGGCGAGCTTGCTACTGGACACCGTGACAGAGGGGCACCAAAGAAGAGATACAAAGACTGTCTCACTTAGTGCCTGCCAAATCGACTACCACCAGTGGTCTTCGCTTGCTGTGGACCGTGACACCTGGCGCTCCCCACCATTTACAAGGCAGCTGTCTCCTTTGAGGACTCTCGCAGAGCTAGCCTTAAGAACAAGCGGCTCAGGAGAAAAAAACAGAGATGCCGCAACTCAGAACCGTGGCCATACCTCCCCCTGCAGCCACTGCGGTCGAACCTGCCTGTCCCGGATTGGCCTCCGCAGCCACGAACAAGCCTGCAGACGTCGTGGGCAATTCCTATAAAATCTTCGTTCGCGAAGTCAAGCCAAGCCAAGAGAGACTAATACTGACAACTATACTAATACAGACATCTATGCTAATACTGACATAAATTATATTGTTATAAACAACAACTATTATCACATAAACCTTACAGGAACAAGACTAGCACTTTCCATTCCTCTCATGCTCGAGTACAGATGTCACAGCTGAGTACATTTAATTAAAGTCTATGCCACTTTGATAAAAAGAACAACAGCAGTAGGAATAAAAGAGAATTTCCTTCTGTTTTTCTTACAGATGTAACATCTGTACCGGCGGGCTGAGGGCAACAGCTCAAATTTTGTATTTAAAGTATGGTCTTTTCGGCTAATAATGGACATTGCTTCTTCACTGTCTGCTGGTTAAAAAAAAAAAAAAAAGACTGCATAGTTCTCTTCTGAGGCTTACTCTGGTTTGGTTTATTTTGGTTTTGCTTTCATAAGTGACCGTTACATATGTTTTTCTTTCTTTTTAAAATATTCTAGTGCCCCATTATTACCTATTTAAAAGACCATCCGTCCATCCATCCATCCGTCCGTCCATTCCTTCGTCCACCCACCCACCCATCCACCCATCCATCCATCCATCCATCCATCCATCCATCCATCCATCGAACCAAAAAGGTCAAGCACGGCATATATTTTTTCGGTATTCTTGATGGACTCCCGGTTTCTCATTGCAGATTGTTCTCAAGCAGATTTGACGTCAACATACACCATGTACGCTAATCACCACATCATCGTCCTGAACACCAACATTCTGACCCGGATCTACCCCACCACCCTGCTCAACTGTCTGGCAATCTGCAACAATAACGCCCAATGTCGGGTAGCTGAGTTCGGCAACGAGACACACCTCCTCACATTCTATCCGAACGTCTGTACGCTGCGCGCGATAACGGCGAACCAGGCACCGTCCTATCAGTTTATTGGATCCAACTTGCTTATTCAAAAGGACCATTACCAGAAGCAGTGCAAATAGTAACATCAGTGGATCTACAGGAGTAGACGGGGTTTGGGTGATCTTCTCCTTAATCCATTGACTGCCGAGAAAAGGTGAAAAATAAACACGATCCAAATGCAAGAAACATAGTTCCTCGTGAACCCTCGCAGTTGCTGCGAGCTCGTGAGGATCTATGTCTTGCTGACACCTCTTTGTAGATCCATGCTTCTTTTTCGTTAACTCATTCGAAACGAACGGCCTCAGGATACGCGGCTTAAGACGCGTATCCGGATGCCGTCCGTCTCGAATGAGTAATTAACAAAGACTGCAGAAACACAGTGCGCGTCCGCTAGCAGGAAAAAATAAATATTAAGCTTGCTGCAGTGTCACAAAATCGTTTTCAAAGCAAAAGTTCCATATCGTTGCCGGAGCCCTCTTTAAACACTTTGGGACCATCACCCTACAGACCGTCGTGCTGATCCTGATCCTGTCATATTTATCTGCATAATTATGTGAACGCATAAATACCCTGATTTCATGTATGTCTTTTAGGCATGATGTACTGATGACAGACTTCCTCTTCAACAGAATTGCATGATTGAAGTTGATGGCACACTCAGCAGTCTTGTCAAACTCAGGGAAGATGTATCTCAGGGAGGTGTCGTGTCTCCGATCACTTTAATGTCCGTAAAATATGTGGAACGTTGGACTGTATTCTGATCAAAATGTGACCAATCAATTTGTTTGCTGTTTATTTATTGGAGAAAAAAGGCAAATATGATAGACTAAATGAGTGAAACTAGCTGGTCTTTTATGAGATATTTTACCTAGCGTAAGGTGGGTCTAGTATGGTCTTTTCACCTCATTTATTTTCGTCTAGAAAGGTGTAAATATGAATATGCGTAATAAAGTTTCATGGTTCCTAACAAGGAAAACAATGTTAAGAAATACTCCAGATAGCTCTAAGAATTTCACTGCAATTTGAGAATGACCCATGTTCTGCATCTTGTCAAGCCTGGCATTTTTGGTTTTGCAGGGAGTGTTTCATATTGTCGAAGTATCTTGGTACCCCACTACTTGTCTGACCGAACTGGTGTTTGCCTGCGCCAGGTTGTTGCTGTAATTTGCACCAATGTGGTCCCCACCAGTTTCTTCATCAGAGACTTTTCCCCCGCAACTCTAGCTTCCATGGCTTCGATGTGAGGCCTCCACCTGAATCCAGTAATTTATTTGTTGCCAGTAAAGTTGGCCTGTCTGTCTTTGGTACTGGAAGGTCTCCAGTTTTCAAAGTGACCTCTTCCATCTGATTGAAAGAGATGGTCTAGCTCAGTTTGAGTGGCCATCTTTCAGTCCAGCTGCTGACTCTATTGGCAGCATCCTGGATTCTGCAGGATGTTCTTTCAGTATGTTCTGCTGCGCTCCACACTGCAAAGTCATCCGCATGGAGGATGTTCAAAACGAACTGCTGTACTGTACTGATGTCATTAATGTAGACCAAGAACAGCATCAGACACATCACCTCCCTGGGGTCTTGAGGTACACCTTCCCTGAGTTTGACAAGACTGCTGAGTGTGCCATTTACTACAGTCTTGTTGTTCTATTAAAGAGAAAGTTCTTCAACGGCAGCCCCTGTTTACAGACATTTCCCCCTTTTTTATGCTTTAACCAACAAAATTACAATTCAATTGATGGGTCACATTGAAATTAATGAAATGATCACAAATTGTATGCTCAATGTGCATACTTTGTTAAGAAAGCTGGCAACAAAAATATTTAAACAGAGGAGTATGACATAATCAATTTTTATGATCATTTTGCGTTGCTTTGCATACTGGTAAAGTGGGGTTAGGACAGCAGATTGTCACTGTGGCCCCTAAATGAATCACAGCCTCATAAAATCAGGTTGGGAGTAACTGCGGTACTCTATCCTAACCATTAAAACCTAAAAAAAAAAGACCTATCAGTTGTATACAAAATTTCTGAGGGCATCGGATAAAACGTATGTTTCCCAATTTGGTAATTATAAATTGGAAAAAGCTATCATTCACCACAAACGTATTATAAAGGATGCCGACTTTCCTTATTTTTTTGCACTTTATGCTCAAAAGGTACACTTTGAAACCCATCTTATTGAGTACGGGGGGGGGGGGGGGGGAAGGGGGGTGCACGGTAGATCGGGCTAGCTCTTGGACTACTAAAGCAACTGCTGCATGCACGGCCCAGGTCACAAGTTCATGTCGACAGCGGAAAGACGTACTCTTGTTTTAATTTCATTGGATATGCTAATTTACATAAACCAATGAAAAATGAGCTTGCGGCGTATTTCCGGCCTCATCTAAAACCCTGACTCGGATGTCTGCTATGGCCTCATGCTTGACCGTGCAAAAATCCTTGATACTAAACTATCCGTTTTGATCGGCGGAGGACAAGGGTATAGATTTGTGGCAAAATATCTACAGAGTCTTTTCAGTTAGAGGTTTTAGGCGGATGGTTGCTTTGAGGGTTGAAAACTGCTCTGGAATCACAGTGCTTGTCGATTCGCGGGCGTGTTCGTTTCCTCCCTTGTATTTTGTCTTGAGCTTAGTATAGGCTCTGGGAGCGCACGCGGTGGCGCAGTGGATTTGCATTAGTCAAAGCTACTATTAACGGACCCTTACGATGTTCTGAGTAGCTCAAAGCGCTGATACAATGAAAAGGCTAACAACTAACATGCACACACACGACAAACATACGCACTCACACACACACATGACAGTGGTGATGAATTGTGCATGGCTGGGCAAATGAACTAGTCAAAGGCAGCATAGAGGTGGATCAGTTTGAGAAGTGATGTGAATGAGGAGAGCGTTTGACAGTTATGGTCAGGGGCGGGGAGGCTGTTCCAAGTGGCGGGGCCAAGATGGGAGAAGGCACGACCGCCACGTCACAGTGTTTTACATTTGAAATTGGGAAGGCGAAATTTATGTGTGTCAGAGGTAATTTAAATGAATAAGATAAAGTAAGTCAGCTAGGTACCTGGGACATATGAATACCAAGTAAAGGATAGATTATGAACATGCACAGATGTGCATGTCTTTTGGTTGGTGCCTCATCTGCGGCGTGGGGTGGGGTTGGGAGCGGGCGATATGGCACCTATTACCATCTATGTATGTGTATATTTTCTTGTTGTATGCTGATATGTATGTACAAAACCTACATTACAAACAAACAAAAATTAAATAAATAATAAATGTAAATAAATAAAATAAGTAAGTCAAAGATATCTGGGACATATCATACAGCGAGTCGGTGTCAAGTAAAGGATAGATTATGAACATGCACAGATGTACAAGTCTTTTGGTGGGTGTTCTGTGGTTTTGTGTGTGTGTGTGTGTGTGTGTGTGTGTGTGTGTGTGTGTGTGTGGTGGGGAGCAGGTGGTATGGCACCTAGTACCATATATGTGTACATTACATGTATGTTTTCATCTTGTATGCTGATGTGTATGTGCAAACCTACATCACAAAAATAAATAAATAAATAATTTAAATAATAAATAAATAAAATAAGTCGGAGATACCTGGGACATGAATATGCATGCTAAGTAAAGGATAGATTATAAACATACACAGATGTATGCATATTGAAAAATGTCTTCCTTTCCTATCCACTAGTGGTCATGTTCATCAAGGAATTCTTTCCTTCCATAATTAAAAAGATAAATAATAAATAAATATGTAAATAAATACATAAATGAATCGATAATAAATAAATAAATAAAACGTGTAATGTAATGGAGAGGGCTACTATTGTGAATTGTGTTTCATGCAGTCCTGATAAAGCTTGATCATAACAGTTCTTGTGAGTACTTGAGTGCGGATTGGTTGAATGGGTTGCCAAAAAAAAAAAAAATCCTATATTTAAGTGTTCAGCTGAATATTGTGATTTAGATGGAAATGGTAGATTTCTCAAAATAGATAGATTTCAGTCTGCCTGGCTTGTGACTGATAGGACCGTGTTTGACCAGTTAATCCCATCTCCACTAACAAAAAAAAGAGCAGGCCAACACATAGAGCCGTTAGGCTGGAAAACAGACGAACAACATGCATGTTGTATCTGGACAAAAGGTCTTCAGAATGTTGTATTCGAGATTGATTGGCAATATCAATGGGTTTGATTTTCGCAACCAATTTTCCTTTCTGATTGTTTTCTCCCAATTTTTTTTTTCTGTTGAAAAACTTTTATTTCTCTCAGGCTTTTACGTTTTTAGGGCCTTTTAGGGCCTCCAGCCACCCCGTTTTCATTTTTAGGGCCTTTTAGGGGTCCCTAATTTTTGTCTTAAAATGTTAGGGCCTTTTAGGGCCCTGTGCGAACCCTGTGTAAGATGGTCGGAGAACACAATGCAAAACATGCAAGGCGAGTTTTCTTCCGATATGCTTTCCTCCCACAAAAGACCGAGTTCTATGGGAAAGGTTGCTTTCAAGACCAGGGAAAATAACGTATATGATGTACTTCAAAGTTCAAATCCAAAATAATCTGTCTCACTTCAGCAGCAAAGTAAACCTGCATCAACCGTGCGCGTCTGACTTCTTTCGATGGCATCTCGCTGACCGCCATTTTGAAACTTGAGCGACGCGAGTATACTTACTTACTTACTTACGCCTGTCACCCCTACCCGGGTATAAGCCGTCGACGAGAGACCTCCAGCGACTCCTGTCCTGTGCTTCTCCTTCGATTTTACTCCAGGTGGTTCCCATTCTCTTGATGTCTGCTTGGAGGTCTCGACGCCAGGAGTTTCTCGGCCTACCTCTTTTCCTCTTTCCCTGGGGATTCCATGACAATGCCTGCCTAGTGATACTGGAAGCTGGCTTTCTCAGACTGTGACCAATCCATCCCCATCTTCTTCGCCCAATTTCATTCTCTGCTGTTATCTGCTCTGTTCTCTCCCAGAGTCTGATGTTGCTGATCTTCTCTGGCCAGTGGATTTTCAAAATTCTTCTAAGGCAACTGTTTATGAAGATCTGTACTCTGTTGACTGTGGTTTTTGTCAATCTCCAAGTCTCTGCTCCATATAGGAGAACTGCTTTTACGTTGGAGTTGAAAATCCGGACTTTGGTGTTTTGTGACAGCTCTCTGGAACTCCACACTTTTTTCAACTGGAGAAAGGCTGCTCTGGCTTTACCGATTCGTGCTCTGACATCTGCATCAGTGCCGCCTTTTTTGTCTATGATGCTCCCGAGATAGGTGAAGGACTCCACCTCCTCCAACGGAGTGCCAGCAAGCAAGACTGGTTCTTCCCTGGTTGCGTTCAGCCTCATTGTCTTTGTTTTCTGTTTGTGGATGGTGAGGCCCACTTGGGACGAGATGTCAGCAAGCCTCGTGGTCTTGTCCTGCATTTGTTGATGCGTGTGGGACAGTAATGCCAAGTCATCTGCAAAATCGAGGTGGTCAAGCTGTGACAGTTAAAATCATTACTTTTAAAATTATTTTTAATTTATCGTAAATATGTATACATTTTTACTTGCTCATGATTTTAATTTGATTGCTAGAATAAATTTGTAACTTGTATGATTGAAATTTTTTTATGTTATGCACAAAAAATGTTTTGCACCTTATCCAGGCCGTGCACGAGGACTGCCACAGCGAACAAATAGCGCTCAAAAAACACTTCTACAAAAATGTCTCCATCCTAAGGACAAATTATTGTTGTTATGCATAAACCATATGGCATTAGTACTTTCGTTTCGTACCTGCAAACCATTGTTACTCTTTTGACGAACTACTTACCTCTGCAGAAATTGCGTAATCTGCTAGAGGCTATTAGTCCCACGACAGTGACGAAATTGATGTTTTACGTCACTCACGCCACTCGCTAGTTCTAAAATTTTAGGTATAAGAGGATCACACTTGGATTTTCACACTCAGTCACAGACCTATTTGTTCACAATTTGACCTAATCATACCCGACCGTGTGAGCCAGGACAAACAGCAGGCTTATGTAAATACCAAAGAAGTACCCAACGGAGAAAGAAACATGCTTAGAAAAGACGGGTACAACACAATTTATTAATATTTCGGGTAAATACCCTTTGTCAAAATAGACAAACAAACAAACAGAGAGATTAGCCGCTACTTATCTTCATTGGCAAAAGGAATGTGGCAACTCTAAATATAAATAATAAATAAATATGTAAATAAATACATAATGAATCGATGAGTTGCCACATTCCTTTTGCCAATGAAGATAAGTAGCGGCTAATCTCTCTGTTTGTTTGTTTGTCTATTTTGACAAAGGGTATTTACCCGAAATATTAATAAATTGTGTTGTACCCGTCTTTTCTAAGCGTGTTTCTTTCTCCGTTGGGTACTTCTTTGCATATTACACGCTTGGCAGTCACCTTTTTGGTCTGGATTGATTATGTAAATACCGTTTATGAAAAAATCACTGGGGTATAATAAAGAGACTTTGTTTTTCGCAAATAAAGACTGATTCGAATATTTTTAACCGTTTAAATCACAATTTGTTCTGATATAAATACAATGTACTGTTTAAAATCAAATTTTCTTAACTGTTTTAAAAATAATCCACCAAAACGTGATTTTGGAAAATTGCAAACGCACTGTACTTGTCACTCAAAAAGCTGAAGAGGTGCGCCGTTGGTTAGCGAACTAATAACAATGCCTTCCTCCAATCTTGCTACGTGTATGTGATGAAGCTCTATGCTCGTGCATAGTGCTCATTCATTAGGGTAAATACGGTACGGTTTTTGTTAACGAGTAGGATTAGTACGGTACGGTTTCTGTTAACGGTTTGTTGGTGCCAGTAGTCCGTGTGGCACTCGACGCACGGGAAATCTGTAAGACATGGTTAGCACGGGATTTTTAGTGAGTTCTGTTTAGTGAGTTCTAGGCGGAAGCTGTGACTGTCAGAGGTCTAGATCGGTAGTGCGGGCTGTCTTGTCGTATGGAACGGTTGTGTTTGAGTTACCTAGCCCGCATTCCAAGACTCTGAAGCCTAGATTTCAGGTATGTTTCTATAAACGTAGTATTGATAGTTGTTTAGTTAAAGACAGTATGCGTGGTAAGATTAATGTGGTTGTATAGCGGTGTTCCGGTTTGGTTTAGTTATAGTATGTTTAGAATTCGGTGAAGTAACCGGTGTTTTTGTATACAGTTGTTTACCGAGTTAGATGACTAAAGGAATATGAAGTGTGTATGTCTAAGCCGCTATGAAGATAGTACGTGGTTGGGTAAGCATAGTCTTTTCCAGGGTATGGAGTAAGGTATAGCAAGAGTGTCAGTTAGGCTATAGTCTGTTTCAAGATAGTGACAGAGATATGGGGGTGATACGAAAATAGTTTATGAAGCACGTGTGTGTGTGTGAATGAACGTGTGAGTTATTTGTATCAGCCAGGTTACGTGACGTTTCTCATTGATCCAATATGTTGTGTGTTTAGCAAGTGTTACGTTGGGACTTTTGTTGTCTATTCAGAGTTCTTGTAACAAGAGTGGAAAGACGGACGCCGAGACGTCGAGTCGCAGGTGGGACCTACGTGAGGTCATCCCTCCAGCTCTTCTGAGAGTGAGTCTGACTGGGAACCAAGACACCCAAGTCCAAGCGAGAACTGAGTACCGTACGAGAACAAGGACGTCCGTGCCCAGAGAGACAGGACGGCAATAAGCGTACGACGAAGGACTTTCACGCCTAGACGTGAGAAGGACCAACGTAACCAGGCAACAACATCAAACAGGTTGGAGGCAATGTGAGACTAAGACCTAACCTGGCAAAGATATTGTGATACGTGTGTGGTGTGATAATAGAACAGTGTATATAGTTGATAATCATTTAAGTCGTTCTTTCATTTATAGTGTATAAAGGTTACTTTAGAAAGGGAGCCCGTGTGTTGTCTTTTACCGCATGAATGCGCCTGTCTGAGTCAGTGGCGGTGTATGCGTCTGTTGCGTGAGAGTCTGTGCGTACGACTGTGGGCAAGTCTGCGTGCGTTACAGTGTATAATATGCAAAATATCAAGTAAGTTAAAAATACAAAATAAATTTAAAAAATAGTAATAATTATTATGGACTGATATGCAGGCCAACCGTTTTTTTTTTTTAATAAAATGGCCATTTTCTGGTGAATGCCAATACTCCAGTTTCAAAATCCACGGACGCGTGCTTGCGGACATCTCGTGTGAGTAAAATAAGACAAATATGATTTATTTGCTTCACTGTCCGTTTGCTTCACTGTCCCTAATTCGTTGGGTTTTTTTTTTCTTCCAAAAATGAATTAGTTATCACGTGACTGACTCAGTCAACAAGTTGAAGTGGTACAATCCTGGCCCCGCCACACATGCCGATTGTGCCCCGATTTAGTGTAGCAGATACCGATCCTATTGCGAGCGGATGACGTCAGAATGCCTCTTTGTATCTGATCCGATCCCAATCGCCTGGGTATCTTGTGTTTAAAGTTATTCTCCCCAGGATCAAGCATCTCAACACAGTCGGAAAACTGTCTGCAACAGATACTGCTGACAGTATTATGTATGAGTCCTTTGTGTACTAACTTAGAGCTTTATGATGTAAATACAATGCCAAATGTCGAAATTCTTCGTTTGGTGGGTGTGTTGTTTTTGTACCCGAGAGCGCAAATTATTGTCTTCATCGGCCTCGTTTTGACTTTGTGCATATTTACTAGCCTACGTCACAAGGCAGAACCCGGTCAATACTGCAGACGAGGTCATCGGTGTGGGTACACACGTGCCAGTGTAAACATGCACTGATGTTCTCTGGCATCCCTTTGACATCATTTTCCACGAGAATGTAAAATAAACCTTCCATACTCGCTATGCTGTCAAAATCAATGCGGGTTCTGCTTGACCTGCTACCCTGAGTAACGATCGTGCTGGGGGCGTGGTTTGTTCGACTCGGTCTCCGCGCCAAGCGACTGAGCCAGCGTCACGAAACAGAAAAGTGGTATTTATACCCACTTTCTGCACTGCAATTTTACATCTCACACATCGAAGTCTACATAACTGAAAACATCTCTGGAAACGACAAATGCACCATCGCAGCAGAAACACTACCTCTGTGAATCGAGTGAATGAGAGCGGCCCGCACAAACAAAAACGTGTCACGACCAGCGATGTCAGTGCCGCAATTTTGACACACACCGTAGTTTTCAGATCCTTGCAGCATAAAATCTGATGAACTAGCTTGTAACTTTATGATAAAACAGGTTTAAAATCTTGCAAAATCAGTAAGAGATAAAATCTACTGAGGATCATGAATTCTGAAAATCACTGACTAGCGCTCGCGGAACTATAGGAAGAACGACAAAGACCGTAGCCGGATTGCTTACTGATTCACATATCAAGAAAGCGACAAATTCCGGACGGGTGGTCAAGCCAAACTCTATATTCCCTTGTCCCATGTCAATTCTACTTAGGGGTATCATCTTGTCTCTCTTTCTCTTTCTTCTCTTCAATTCTGAGTCTGTCATCAGTGTCGGCCAACGCGAGTCGACTGATACTTTCTTTTTTTTCTTCGCTGGTTCATCCGCCATCTTGTCTCTGATTGGTTATAATTATGCAGATGACCTAAGGTCGTATAGAACAGTTATGACGTCAGCTACCATCGCCTATCAGAAGCAATCTTTTGACTTGGTCCAGCCACAAGAGATTTCTGTGCCCTCTTTTCGCTTTAAACGGACGAAAGAAAGCATTGGTGGGACAATAGGGTGGTCATTGTCTAAGTGGGTGTGTATACTGAATCCCAGTAAAAAGCTTTTTGCGAACTGAAGCATTAAAAAAGGTCAGGACTGCCCCTTTAAAGAGCAGTCTATTTTTGCAACACGAATCGGCCCCGATTGCCCGTAAGCTTCAACCAATCAGAGCGCGTCTCGCGAAGCACGTCGGTTTCAGTGTGAAAATGGCGCCGGAAGATCAGTACCACGTTCTTTGCCGATGTTTCGCCCGCCTCTTCCCGAATATGACTGCTGCAAAACTGCTGCTAATGCAAGCACATCATCATCACTGTCAAAACTAGCAGCCATCATCTGAACAGGAAGCTGTTTACGACTTTGATCTTCGGTCCAAACCGGCCGGTCGGATAAAGGCCCCGCCACACATGCCGATTTTGAGGTCGGATTCTCGAGCAGTTTCGAATCGGAGTGTGATCGGGCCGACCGGCTACAAAAACGTGTGCACTGCCACACCGGCAGCGAGTGCCAAGAAGCACCCGACATAAAATCAACGGGAACAACAGCCGCCCCAACTGACTGCAGCCAAAAAGATTGGCACTACGACCACCACCACCAAGAACAGAGAATGCGGTAACACCGCCCCGCCCACCCAAGAAGCAGGCACCGATGCAACCCCGGTCCCAACTAAAGAGACGAAGAGCACCTCTACAGACCCAGCACCACAAGCAACCAACACCAACCCGCGCCAACTAGCCAACAAACCAGCCACAGCCCCCCGAAAACGTCACAGACCACCCAAGCGCTTCCGGAACCAGCGCCCGCCACTACTCCCCACACCGCCACCCCACCTTCGCCTGCCACCTCAACACCGCCACCCACCCCGCCCATTCCAGCGCCCGACCCCCCGGCTCAGAATCCACTGGCCGCCACCACCGCCACCCAACCTCCCCAGGCCCTACTACAGCCAGCCACGGTTCTACCGGCCACCACCACCTCCGCCACCATTTCTACATGAGATGCTAGAGTGGCTGGCATTTCAGTCAACACCCCCCAGCCTGGCGCTAAAGCAACGGTCCACTGGCCACACCACCCGCCTCCCTCACCACCAATCACCCGGCCCCGGCGATACCACCAGCCGCTGCGCGACGGAGCGACAGACAGTCACGAGACACCCCCCCCCCCCCCCCCCGCCTGCCACCCCCCCCCCCCCCCCGGACGAAATCAGCGATAGCTGGAAGTCTTGGTCCATTCAAAATTGCACTTGCACTTGCACACCGGCAGTGGATACTCCCCGATTTTTTTTAGCCGACCGGACGGTTTGAACCGAAGATCAAGGTCGTAAACAGCTTCCTGTTCTGCAAAATAGCTGCTAGTCATTTGACAGTTGTCGATGATGATGTGCTTGTATTAGCAGCAGTTTTGCATCATATTCGGGAAGAGACGGCCGCGGCGAAACATCGGCAACGAAGGTGGTACTGATCTTCCGCCATTTTCACACTGAAACGACGTGCTTCGCGAGACGCGCTCTGATTGGTTGAAGCTTACAATCGGGGCCGAGTAAACACACGCGGATTCCCAGCCGATTGGGATCGGATCGGATGCAATTAGGCATTCTGACGTCATCCGCTCGCAATCGGATCGGGAACGTGTGGCAGTGCACACGGCGTTTTTGTACTCCGGCCCGATCACACCGTCTGATTGAAACCGTTCTGGAAACTGCTGGCGGCATGTGTGGCGGGGCTTTCGAACTCATTCAATGTCTACTGAGCTATATGCAAGATATCTACTGAATAAAAATGTCAAATGAATTCAGTACAGGACTGACTCAGATGCGGCCGGGTCAACCGGTTTATGTTCATGGCGGCCGCCATTTCAAGTTCTCGTCAATAAATATTGCCGCAATTACATAAAACTCGGAGGCTGTCCGGGAGACTGCTTGCATGGAAAATATCCTAAAGTGTTAAGCTTGTACGGGCCGTCGGCCAAAAACGCAGGCGCTACACGGCACGCCCACACCGCACACACACAAACACAGACTCGGACATACCCGGCCGGTTTTAGTCCATAAGCTAGCAAGATCTACCGTGCACCCCCCTCCCCCCAGTACTCAATAAGATGGGTTTCAAAGTGTTCCTTAGTATGTCCTGAGATGTTTAAGCCATGTTCCCCGAAAATCCTTAGGAACACACCATAGATATAGCCGATGGTGCAAGGGTACCCCCATTCACGCTCTTCGCAGGTGCTAAAATAAGGTTGAGAAACATTTTCCTCTAAATAAATCAGAATTCATTCCAGAAGCCCAAATCAGGCACTACTATGTTCAGGCACACCTTCTGCATCCTCTACAAAAGACAGAATGAAAAAATATTAAATCTCTGGATCACAGTGAAGGTATTTGTGCACCCAGCAAACGACCATTTCCGCGAACTCACAAAAAAAAAAAAAGACAAAAATAATATGTCAGATGCCTTCAGAAATTTTCTATAGCGCTGGCAGTCCATTTTCAGGCTTGCATCATTAAAACAGGATGTCACAATTATTATAAACTTGATTAGGTGATGCTGTGATCACTGTGTTTTTTTGCGGAAATGGCCGTTTACTGGGTGCACAATTACCTTCACTGTGAGCCAAAGATTCAATATTTTTTCATTCTGTTTTTTTTGCAGAGGATTCAGAAGGTGTTCCTGAACATAATATTGCCTGATTTGGGCTTCTGGAATGAATTCTGATTTATTTAGAGGAAAATGTTTCTCAACCTCATTTTAGCACCTTCGAAGAGCGTGAATGGGGGTACCCTTGCGCCATCGGCTATATCTCTGGTGTGTTCCTAAGGACTTTCGGGGAACATGGCTTAAACATCTCAGGACATACTAAGGAACACGTGTTTGAAACCCATCTTATTGAGTACTGGGGGGGGGGGGGGGGGGTGCACGGTAGATCTTGCTAGCTTATGGACTATTTCAATCGCGCCAAATGTACGTTCAGTCTTCGTGAGGCTGGCGCCGTACCGCGACCTGACGCCCGGTCATTTCTGAATATTTCAAGAAGCATCGTCAACTCGGTAGTAGTACCCATCGGAGAAAGAAACACGCTTAGAAAAGACGGGTACAACACAATATATTTCGGGTAAATACCTTTTGTCAAAATAGACAAACAAACAAACAGAGAGATTAGTCCTAGGCCCGCCGCTACTTATCTTCATTGGCAGAAGGAATGTGGCAACTGAAGGAGGTGACGTAAAATAAAAGAAAAGGTACTTCCGTTGGGTACTTCTTTGCATATTACACGCTTGGCAGTCACCTTTTTGGTCTGGATTGATCGTCAACTCAGGCCACGTCTTCCCTGACGTCATTCGCATTTTAATACTGACTTGCTATAGAACGCGCTCCGCCGCGTCCCGTTTCAAACCCGCTGGTTGTTCCAGGCCGAGGCTATTTCTGAAATAAAAAGGACTGCGGCGGAGCCCGGAAGCCGGCCGGTGAAAACCAGTGTCGCGGCCGTCACTGAACTAAAAGAAATGGCTTCTTTTAGATCAGTGCGCGGCCGTACATAAGTTCCAAACTGAAATCACCAATAAAATCTAGCAGCACCCAATTCTACCACTTTAACTACCATAGAACTGATTACGATGACAGGAAATATCAACCCTTGCACTACCAGTGAATTTATCTCTACTGCCGAATTTCGAGGATAGACCAAATAGACCATATCTGCATTAGCAAGAAATTTAGAAGATCTCTCCAAGATGTTCGAGTGAGGAGGGGAGCAGATGTCGCCTCCGATCACCATCTGCTTACCTTAAGAATGAAGCTCAAGCTAAAGAAAAGCCGCACAGAGACAACAAGAAGACAGCGCTATAATGTAGGCCTCCTGAGAGAAACTGGAGTTAGAGAAGAGTTCAAACTGGTGCTGTCCAACCGGTTTCAAGCGCTACAGGAGCTAGTAAATGAAGAGGAGGCGGTCACCACAGAGCAGCAGTGGAAGGCAGTTAGAGAGGCGCTGAACTCAACCTGCAAAGACACTGTAGGGTTCAGGAAACACCATCACAAGGACTGGCTGTCGGCACAGACCTTGAAGAAGATAGAAGTGAGGAAGCAGAAGAAAGCAGTTGTCAACAACAGTCGCACGAGAGCAGCCAAAGTAAGGGCACAGGGGGAATACTGGGAAGCCAACCGCGAGGTGAAGAGGAGTATCAGGGCAGACAAGAGGACCTACACAGACAGCCTGGCAGCAGAGGCAGAAAAGGCAGCAGGCAGCGGCAACATGAAACAGCTCTACGACATTACCAGAAGATTGTCAGGCAAGTATGGCCATACAGAAAGACCAGTAAAAGACAAAGAAGGCAGACAGAGCAGACCAACTCGACAGATGGGCCGAGTATTTTGAAGAGTTACTGAACAGACCTAGCACACTCGACCCCCCAGACATCCAGCCGGCAGAGACCGACCTACCCATCAGCTGTGACAGACCCAGCCGGGAAGAGATCAGAAGAGCAGTGGCATTTTTGAAGAATGGCAAAGCAGCAGGCCCAGATGGCATCCCAGCGGAGTCTCTGAAAGCAGACCTAGAGACAACAGTGGAGATGTTGTACCCACTGTTTGGAAAGATCTGGGAAGAGGAGGTGATGCCGGCTGACTGGAAGGAGGGGTACCTAATCAAGCTTCCCAAGAAAGGCGACCTCAGCAAGTGTTCCAACTACAGAGGAATCACCTTGCTGTCAGTACCAGGAAAGGTCTTCAACAGGATCATCCTGGAGAGAATGAAGAGCTCCGTTGACCCCCAGCTGAGAGACCAGCAAGCAGGATTCAGGAAGAACCGATCATGTACAGACCAGATCGCCACTCTCCGCATCATCGTGGAACAGTCTCTGGAGTGGAGCTCCCCGCTGTACGTCAACTTTGTGGATTATGAGAAAGCATTTGACAGTGTGGACCGAGAGACTCTGTGGAAACTCCTACGACACTACGGTGTACCCGCAAAGCTCGTCCGCCTGATCAAGAGCAGCTATGATGGCATGACATGTCGCGTGATCCACGAAGGGCAGTTCACCAGGGAGCTCCAGGTCAGACCTGGTGTCAGGCAGGGGTGTCTGCTGTCTCCGTTCCTCTTCCTACTGGCCATAGACTGGGTCATGAAGATGACCACAGAGCACAGACGAAGTGGAATACAGTGGACACTGTGGACACAGCTTGATGACCTCGATTTTGCAGACGACTTGGCATTACTGTCCCACACGCATCAACAAATGCAGGACAAGACCACGAGGCTTGCTGACATCTCGTCCCACTGAAGTGGGCCTCACCATTCACAAACAGAAAACAAAGACAATGAGGCTGAACGCAACCAGGGAAGAACCAGTCTTGCTTGCTGGCACCCCGTTGGAGGAGGTGGAGTCTTTCACCTATCTCGGGAGCATCATAGACAAAAAAGGCGGCACTGATGCAGATGTCAGAGCACGAATCGGTAAAGCCAGAGGGCAGCCTTTCTCCAGTTGAAAAAGGTGTGGCGGAGTTCCAGAGAGCTGTCACAACACACCAAAGTCCGGATTTTCAACTCCAGTGTAAAAGCAGTTCTCCTATATGGAGCAGAGACTTGGAGATTGACAAAAACCACAGTCAACAGAGTACAGACCTTCATGAACAGTTGCCTTAGAAGAATTCTGAAAATCCACTGGCCAGAGAAGACTGATCAGCAACGTCAGACTTTGGGAGAGAACAGAGCAGATAACAGCAGAGAATGAAATTGGGCGAAGAAGATGGGGATGGATCGGTCACAGTCTGAGAAAGCCAGCTTCCAGTATCACTAGGCAGGCATTGTCATGGAACCCCCAGGGAAAGAGGAAAAGAGGTAGGCCGAGAAACTCCTGGCGTCGAGACCTCCAAGCAGACATCAAGAGACTGGGAACCACCTGGAGTAGAATCGAAGGAGAAGCACAGGACAGGAGTCGCTGGAGGTCTCTCGTCGACGGCCTATACCCGGGTAGGGGTGACAGGCATAAGTAAGTAAGAATTTCGAGGACTGAAATCCCTATGTCCGGCTGGCACTGCCGAATCAGTGAAGTGACCTACAATAGTTTAACCGGCCTGTGCTTTGTTTTAATTTTGTTTATTAGATTTTATTTCATTTTGTTGTTAATTTGAAGTACACTGCCAAAGCAAATTTATGTTTAAATCTTGCATTAAGTGAGTGTCCAACAAGTGTCAATGAGATGGCAGAACTTTCTCTCCCTACGAGAAACAACTGCCTCGTTCAAACAAATGTAAAATTATAAGAACTAGCAATTTACGAAATTGTTGAACTTGACGCCAGTTTTGACAAACAGAAAAAATGTACCATTGCAGAATACACATAATTAGTCTTCTTAAAATAAAAAAAAATAAAAAAGTGTATATAGAAATGAAAAGCTATACTTGTATGTTTCTATATAAATTCTGTTCTCAGTTGGTTCGATTATTTCGATACTTCCGACGTTATTACTTCCCCTGATAGGCGTGTTGTTGCGACGAACTGTTAAACGATCCTGAAAACGGCAAAATGTCTCAAAACCCTGATCCAGAACGGTTTGATGGCATGCTGGTGGCAATGGCCCAACAGTGTGACGGAGGCATTCAAGAGGTAAGTTATTCTTATTTCGTAAAAATATCGTACTAACGAAATTTACGAACTTTCAGTTTGTGTGCTCTGGAATTTTCTAAGCATGCAGTATCATTAAATGGTACTAATGTTCTTCTTTCTGTTCTGTCCAAGTCAGAATGCCGACTACAGTTAGTTTTTAGGGTTGCACAGCGGATGAAAACATAACTGAAATAATTACAAATTACAGCTTCTTAAAAAAATGTTCTGTTATTGTTTGTATTTATTATTTATGTTGGTTTTGTACTTTGTTGTTCCTTTAGTAATGTGTATGATACTTTAGATCCTATAAATCTTGTCGTTCAGGTGTTCTTCCCTTCTTTCTTTTTCAACCACGATCATCTCACTGATAATTCTGATGTTTCTGGAGATTATACTAAAATAGTAAAACAAATTAATAAGAAATACATTCTTAAATAAATAATAAATCCAGACCGTATAAATAAATAAATTGTGTTGTAACTGTCTTTTCTAAGCGTGTTTCTTTCTCCGTTAGGTACTTCTTTTCTTAAATAAATGCTTAGTATGGTTGACTATGTCACCTGTTAATATGTTTTTTATCCTTCTTCTAGACAAAAAATTATGTTTGTCTCTTTGTTTAGTGCATGTTTTTGACAGGACATTTTCAACTTTCTGATTCCATCATACACATTGCTTGTTGCAGTTGCTCGGCGTGTTTTTTGGGTTCCTCCAGAGAAAGACAGACTTCTTCACAGGAGCTGGATCAGCCCAGGCTGAAGAGGTAAAACAGTATAAATACTTCAGGCAGCCATAACTGACTCAGTGCTGAGCTCATGACAATTTGTGTATGTGTAAATATATGTCACATTCTAATTTTTAACCCTTTGGGTGTCGGTAGCGGTTTTTGTTGCAATGATTCCTGCAGCCAACGGGTTAATAATAAAAAAAGTCCTACTACAGATGGTGCTGAGTAACTTCCGCAAGTACCAGTCAGAAGCAGAGAATCATAAGAAACAGCAAATGGAGAAGGAAAAGAAAAAGGCAGAGAAAAAAGCCAAGGAACGCGAAGAAGCAGAGAAAAAAAAGAAGGAGGAGGAGGAAAAGGCAAATGATGAGCCCAAGATCAAGGAACTCACAGACGACGAAGCAGAACGCTTACAGACTGAGCTTGATCAGGTATGGAGACCCATTTCTTTGCTCTAGTTTCTTATTTAATTCATTCACCCTTAAACGGTCACTTCCGAAAGGTGTACCTTTGGATGCGGCCACAGCAATGACAGCAACACTCTTTCATGTTGACAACAAGGGTTCATACTATTTACAACTTTCATCCCAAACCTGGTACAGTGATACCTGATGGTAAGACCTTACTATGCATGCTAATTTGGACAACCCCTCGGTAAGGTCAAGGGTCATAAGAGATCAGCAAATGATGTGAAAAAAGCTAACCCTTCCCTTATGCTAGAATACTTGAACAATTACCTATTTCAGTGACCTGTCGGAAAGGTCAAGTACACAAAGGTTAGATTAATTATATTGATTAGTTATGCACATGAGCCTTAAGGGCTTTGCCATTCTTGTTCTTGTTTCAGAAAAAGAACCGGGGTGTGACAGCCAATGGTGATTCTGGTGATGGCAAGCCCGCACCGAAAGAAGAGGAACCATCAAAGGTAAAGGGGTCTGTAGATTGGTTCAGCAGAGAATAACAAGAACTATTGCAGCATGAAAGGACTGGTCTGTGAAATCCCACTGGCTCTTGTCTGGGTTTTTCTTCTTCTTCAAACTGAACAATCAATGTTTTATTGGTAATTGTTGGTTTTCACAAACTCTTTATTTTAACCCATTTAGCCCTAGCACACTACAGCAGGAATCGGATTAATCATGATAGTTCAATGGTGGTGCAAGAAAAACTTGATGCCCACAGGTGTCAAACTCTTTTTGGCACAACCATTGAACTGTGATGGTTGCATATAGTCAGAAATCTGATATATTTTAGTGGTATAGTTATTTATTATTATCAAACTGTCATAACACTTTTAATTTTCAGCAGTACAACACTTTTTGTAACTCATGAAAGATTTATATCAGTTTGTAAGTGATTTACCTGTAACTGCACTTGCTAGCTACGCCTCTACTAGCCTGGCTGGCTTGTTATCAGATGGACAGACTCGGCGGACTGCCCGTCTAAAAGTCAAGTGCCAGTCTAGTTTTTAGCTTTTAAGTCTGTATCCCTTTTTTAGGTTTAGGGAAGGGCTGGAGATTGCTGTGGAGTGTAATTAGTCTATCTTAAAGTCTTTTACACTGGTCTCGCATGCGCACTCACAAAATGTGTGTCTGCCTCGCGTTGTGTTCAAGATATTAAATCGCGCAATGGACCTACCACAGTATCCAGAGAAACCCTAGTTGATATGATCGAGTACAATACAATACAATACAATACAACTTTATTGTCTGTTTGAGTCCAGGCACGACAGAAATTTGCCTTTCGGCTCGTCATGAAACAGCAATATAAGACATTAACAAACGCTGCAAAAGCATATCATGAAAAATTATCATTGCAGCAATCTATCACAAGCAATCTGTCACAAGATGGGAGGTAATGTTCAGTAGATCATACTTATCGTGGCGTTATAAATGAGAGTTCAAAATCGAGACAGCAGTTGGAATAAAAGACTTCTTAAAAACATTCCTTTTGGCAAGTGACTGTGCGTGCGTTGTGACTGTGAGTAGTGACTGTGCGTGCGTTGCCATGTGTGTGCCACACTGAACTGACAAGCTAAGTATGTCAACAAACTCTCAGCATGTTCTCAGTCTCACACACACGCACGTACACACACTCTTGCGCTGCCATATCACACAAACGTGTACAGACATCAGTACTGACTCGCATCCGTCCTCACATTCATCAATCTCTGACTCTCGGTGATGAGATTTCTATAAGTGCTTTAGGTTTATTTCCATTACATTCATTTCATTATCAGTCATGTCAGACATGTCAAAAAGCCATTCATTGTACCACAAAACAAAACAATAATACAGACGCTCATAAGACACCTGAAATCATAACTATGCTTACCTACTCATTAGACTCTTAAGTACCCAAAGCTATGCTAGCCTACACACTAGACATAATAACTGACCCAATAAAACCCAAATTATAGTAACAAGTTCTATCGGACCCTAACTCGCGTAACTAAGTACTTAAGTTGTCTACTTAAATAGTTAAGTATGTCCATTGCTGGACAGTATTTCTTGCACTACTACAGGGGTTCTAACTTACTAATGTTCTCTACAGAACAGTCTTCTCTTGCGGGAAGCTTGCTCCTATTTAATGTTCTTCCCAGAACAGAGTCTTCCCCTGCGGGAAAGCCTGTACGCCCTTGCTAGGCACCGCTATTTATACCCACAAACCTAAGGGTGTGTTCGGCGTGCCTTTCGCCAATTGGCTGACGTATTACTCGCTCTGGCACCAGCAGCATCGCTAACTACTGGGCGTGCTGGGGGAAATTGGTACTACTGTACTAAAACACTGAGCCAAATTATCTCCCCTGCTACATACCCATAGCCGTTTGTAGAAAGGATTCTGTTAATCATACATGCAATGACATGTAATGTATTGGCGTGATTTTATTTTTGACAGACAGATGATGATGACGAAGAGGATGAAAAGGACAAAGGCCAACTGAAGCCCAACTATGGTAATGGTGCTGACCTGCCCAACTACAAATGGACACAGACCCTCTCAGAAGTTGAGGTAATTTCTCCTCTGGCATTATTTGCCTGTTGCTGGAATTTTTGTTTCCTCAAAAAACATTACCGATGGCATTACTGACAGGAAGATACACCTAGCTACCGATTTCGGCCCAAGTCTCGGTTGTGTAAGCAACACAACCGGGGAGGCGACTCGGGGAGTTGTCGTTTAAAGAATTCCCCGAGTGACCTCCCCTCCCTTCCCATGAGGCCACGTAAACCGACACGCCAGTCATACGCTTAGCTGCCTAGCGAATGGACGTACCGGTTTCGGCTTCCGCTTACCACGTGTCTTGTGTGGACTCCTTGGATTTCGCTTGTGTTGTTTCCTCAAAATACATTACCGATGACATTACTGTTAGGAACCGTTACCTAGCTAGCCTAATTTTAGCCAAAAATTGGTTGTGTACATATATGGTAGTGTTGGCAGGCAAGGGGCGCCAGAGCCTAGGCGGTAACCCGAGTAGCTTCCCTTCCATCCCCATCCGGGCACGCACCTACCGGATGCTCGCCAGTAAGTTTCTTAGCTAGCCTGTAGAAGGTTGTGTACTTACGTCACTCTTTGAGAAGCTACTGTGTGGTGTGACCAGTCGTCTTGTGACTTGCACTGACTTTGGCTGTGTTGGAACTTTAGCTGTGTTGGAACGGTGCTAGCTGCCGAGTGCTCTCTGTGTTAAGCTAGCTTGGACTGGGTGTTGGAAGATTTCCTTCGGACTAACTTCTGTGGTTCGTGTGCCTTGGACTTGGCATGACTGTGGGCTGCCTCGACCGGTGGTGGTGACTGGGAGTCCCTTGGCGCCGTGGGTGGTCGCTTCGACCGGCGTGGGTTTGGTTCTCTCACCGTTATGGCAAGGTAAAACCTCTGTTACTGCCCTCGACCGGCGCTCAGGGGAAAGGGAAGAGCACCAGGCGTCGGCACGCACTGTGCACTTGGCTGAGTTCGTTCCTCGTCCTCGCATAATTATGGGTGCGCGGCCTCGGAGGCCACGCTCGCTCGTCTTTCATTGTTACCTATGTGTTGCAGTTATCAAGTTCGTAACTGCACGCGCTGTGGCGATTTTCAATGGCCTAGTGACGAGCATGCCGTCTGTCAGCCCTGTTCAGGCTGTGCCTCCATGCATCCTTGCGCAGTCTGCTCCCCTTGGCTGGAAGAGTGGTGGTCCCAGCTGTGGGGGTTCTACCGCCGTGAACGTCCGACACCAACCCATGAGCGAACATCGGCCCCCACTCAAACTACCTCCACGGACGGGTCGAGTGGTCTTCCCCTGGTTGTGGAGCCTCGGGCCAGTCCAGCCACTACTGGGCCAACGCCGGCTCAAGTACAACACGAACGTTCGGCGTCCCGTTCCCAGGTCAGTGACAAGGACCCAGACAAGACGGCTGAACGGAAGAATGCACGCTCATTGCACAGGTAAGAGAGGCACGAGCCGAGCGCACCACGGGACCACGCGCCCCGTCTACACTACGAACGTTCGGCGTCCCGCTCCCAGGTCAGCGACGAGTTACCATGACCGGACAAAATGACTGAACGGCAGAGCGCTCGCTCGCTGCACAGAGAAAAGGGGCATGAGCCTAGCGCACGCCGGGACCATGAGTCTCGTCTACTCTACGAACGTTCGGAGTCGAGCTCCCCGGCCATTGACATATTATCACGGCCGGACAAAACAACTGAACGGAATAGCGCATGCTTGCTGCACAGAGAAAAGGGGCACGAGCCGAGCGCATGCCGGGATGGCGAGTCCCACCTAATCTACGAACATTCAGCGTCACGCTCCCAGGTCGGTGATGAGGTACCACGACCATACGAAACGACTGCATGGAAGAGAGCAAGCTCGCTGCACAGAGTAAAGGGGCACGAGCCGAGCCCACAACGGGACCCCGAGTCCTGACCCTAACGCGTACGTTCACCATACTGACACCAGGTCACTGAGGTGCCGCCACGATCGGACAGGATGACTGACTTGAAAAGCGCACGCTCAGTGCACAGAGATAAGGAGCATGAACCGAGCGCAAGACGGGAACACGCGCCACGTCTACCTACTAGTACGGATTGCCCACTGCACGATAGGAGGACCGAGTTGACTGCCGTTCATCATCGCTGTTCGCGGGCTCGGGACCGGCCGCCACGCCTGTGCTCTACCTCCCAGGACTCGCATGACAGCCGTCGCCCTAAGTCTACTTCTCGGAAGGCTGGAGACACGCTGCATCCTGCTACTTTGACGCTTCCTTCGAAGACCGGACCGATGGTCCAGACCTCCCTTCGTTCCTCGCCTCGTCCTGGACGTTCGGCTTCCACGCCTGGACACCGACCTCGCCGGGACTTTCGCTCTAGGCTTCCGCGTTCTCTACGTCGCAGCCGCTCTCCTCATGACGGCCAATCTTCTCCTCGCAGTTCGGCCTCTTTGTGCAGGACTGCACGGGACACCTCCTCGCATCCCTCCTCGAGACTTCGCTCCCGTGGAAGACGTACCCCTCCCAGCGCAACGTCCACTATCGCAACGCCACTACCGTTCCTTCCCTTCCCCACCGTTTAGATGAGTTTTCCCCCCGTGACCATCCTACACGTTTGGCGGATGACTCCTTCAGCTTGGCTCTGGAGGACTCCGTGTCGGCTTTGCTCAGCGAGGAAGGCTCCTCCTCACCCAGATGTTCGCGTTCTCGAGATGACGTGGCATCGCTTCGCGCTACACTGAGCCATCGGATGGAGACTCTTCGGGCCTTGGACGAAGCTGCTCGCCTCATCTACCCGCGGAAGACTGCCCTCCTCCCCCCATCAAGAGGAAAGCTTCGGTCTTCGTAGACTCCAAGCACCAGGCCAAGCGCTTCAAGTCTGTTCCTCAACCTCCTGGTTTCCGGAACCTGTGCGACGCCTTCTCCACCCACCTGCTGCAGGGCTCCTTGGGTGACTCCGGTTTCTTCTGCGACACCAAGTGACACCCGCTCCAGCGCCTTATGGCCGCACTCTCAGGACCGTCACCGCTTCGACCCGCAACGTGGCTTCTCCCCTATTCGCCGGGCTCGAGATGACTCGCGGTTGCATCGCCATCCCTTGCCCTGCTGACCTTCCTCAGGTGAGCGCTAATTACCCTCTCCTCCCCCCGGGTCTTCCTGCCCGGCGGGTGGAGCGTGCTACTGCTTTTAGATTTCCGGTCATGCCCGAACGGTCCCCTTCCGGCCCTTCTGGGGTTCCGGCCCCCCCCCCCCCCCCCCCCCCTCGCCTGGGGGGTACGTTTGGGAGCATCGTGGCGATGTTCTTAGTCTGCACCCTGAGGACTCTGCTTCCATGCTCCTGGAGCCTCAGTCTACGATTTTGAGTCGCCCCGCTCGCCCTCTTTCCCCTGCGGCTCCCTCGCTCTCCCCTGTGGCGGGTTCCCCCTCCTCAGTTTGTTTGTTGCCCCCTTCCACCCCCTTTGCCTCAGGCATGGAGTACTGTCGAGCTCTTGACGATGTGGCCCACCTGATTTCGGCCACCCTTCCCCCGGAAGCTTGCCCCCCCCTCTCCTCCCCTTAAGCGGAAGGCTTCAGCTTCGGTCAACGCCTCACGCCAGTCCAAACGTTTCAAGTCCCTACAGCAGCCCACCGGCTTTCAGGACCTCACAGACGCTTTTAACGCCCATTTGAAATAGGGCGGCTTGTCAGACGTGGGCTTCTTTTCCGATGGCCGCTGGTCCGCGGATGTGGAGATCAAGTTCCGACAACACTGGTATGTGGGACACTCCCAGTCCTTCCTGTGTCTCCTCCCACCGGTGGATCCCGCGGCAGAGGCGCAGCTCAGTGGTAGGGCAGTGGTGGGTAGATCTACTCCCGCAGGCCTAGACAAGGCGGCTACCCTGATTCAGAATTCTTTGGCCGTTTGGGATTTTTGGAGTTGGCGACCCAGGTGATGATATGATGGGTTGAGGATTTCTGGGAGTCTCCTGATGCCTCTGACCCCTTGAGTGATTTACACTCCATCGCGGTGACTGCTAATCGGGCGGTGTACCACGCTTTCGACCAACGCGTTGGTGGCGGCCACCAACTGTGATCTTATGGGGCGTGATGGCGTCCTACAGAGATGTGTTGGCGTTCTCACGACCATGAAGGCCCAGCTGCGTCAGGCACCCCTCGGCGATGCCCTCCTGTTTGGCCCTACCTGGCAGTCGGTGAAGGAGGCGACCAAGGACCTTTGGCCGCGCGGCCCCCCCGCTTTCCGTCCTCCCGCAGGGTCGTGGGTCGTCCTCTGCGGAACCTCAGACTCAACCCTCCTCCAGGGGAACCTCTAGACCAGGACGACCTGTTTCTCCGGCCGTGCTTGCCCTGCCCCCTCCTCCACCCCCTCCTTCCCCCGCCCCTACAGGAGGTTCGGGTGGGGGCGGGCCCAGTGACTACCCCCCTCTGCCCCCCCCTCCCCCCACCCGCCGGCGGCCACAGAGCCCCCCCCCCCCCCCCCCCCCCCCCCCCCCCCCATCGGCGGGAGACATCCTGCACAGCAACGAGTGGCGGTCGCTGATACGGGATGACCCGTGGGTGCTCTCCACCATCTCGGATGGACTCCTTATATCTTTTCGCCAGCCACCTCCTCTCTGCCGTTTGCCGGTTTGGACTTGGATCCCTTCCGACCCAGCCAAGGCGGTGGCATTGCGACAGGAGATTGCTTCTCTACTTTAGAAGGCTGCGACGGAGGTGGTCGCTTGTCACGACGACTCGCCGGCCTTCTACAGCCGCCTCTTCCTGGTTCCCAAGCCTGGCGGCCGATAGCGTCTGGTCATCGACCTGTCGGCCCTAAACAGGTTCATTTCGGCCCCCTCATTTTGCATGGAGACAGCGCAGGCCTTGCGGTTAGCTGTGCCCCCCTTGGACTTTGCGGTCAGTCTCGACCTTTCCGATGCTCATCTCCACGTCCCCATACACCCAGCGTCTCGCCGCTTCCTACGCTTCGCCCCCCCCCCCCCCACCTGGGTCTGCCCTGGGGGACTTGGGTGGGGTTAACTACTTTTTAGTTCCCAGGGTCACCTTGGTCAGCCCCACAGGGTGGGTTTTCCTCTCTATTCTGGGGCATGTGTTTCTGTCTACCCTTTGTCCATTCACCTGTATTTGCCTTTTTAAAACTCTCCCTACTGTCTGCACTGCCTGTAGCTCTTGTTATTGGATGTGTGTTGCTAAATGGTCTTAGTTTTAATTAGGCCCCATGTGTTAGGTTTATTTTAACGTATTTGACCGGCTGGCGACATACATTCAATGTTCTGTTTATTTTTTTTTCACAAGCAGTGCAGGCACGTCCTGAGAAAGCCTTGTTGCTGTCGAGACGTTAAGCAATGTACAATCAATCAATCCTACGCTTCGCCTTTTGCGGAGTCGTCTACCAGTTCTGCGCCCTCCCCTTTGGCCTCAACATCAGCCCGTGGGTCTTCACGCGGATTATGGACGCGGTGATCGCTCGGGCCCAGCAGTCCTCGTCCAGCATGACCTCCAATTTCCTAGACGACCTCTTGCTCTGTAACCAGGACTCCCGGTCACTGGAAGCAGACAGGGACGCTCTTCTGGCCCTTTTTCAGCGGCTGGGGTTTGTGGTCAATCACGGAAAGTCGGATCTCGCCCCCTCCCGTCCACCTGGGAATGGAGTTTTTGACCGACCGCAATAGAATGAGACTAACAGACGCTTGCGTACGGAAGCTGGCTGCGCCCGCTCACCAAGTGTCGCTTTCAGGGGCGTGCCCGGCCCGGACCTGGCTTCATTTGCTAGGACTCATCAGTGCGGCAGCCGACCTCCTACCCCTCGGCCGGCTCTGCATGGCCCATCCAGCTCCATTGGCGCCCGTCCTCAAACGACCTTACGGCCCAGGTACCGGTGTTCCCCTTGATCCGATCCCACTTCCTTCGGTGGACAGACCCGACCTGGCTTGTCGGGGGTACCCCTCTCCTCCCCCCGTCCGTGGCTTTCGCTTTGCACGGATGCGAGCCTGTCTGGCTGGGGTGCCCATCTTCTCCTGGATTTCAACGAGGTCTCGGGCCAGTGGCCACCATCCTTACAAGGCAGACACAGCAACTGGCTGAAGTTGAAAGCCGTTTGGCTGGCTCTGACGCATTGGGAGTCATGCCTCCGTCACCACGCGATTTTGATTCTGTCCGACAACTCGACTGTCGTACATCCAGAGACAGGGCAGGATGCGCTCTCCGTCCCTCTGCATGCTCCTCTACCAGTTATTGCTCTGGTGTCGGGATCGCCACATCTCTCTCCGGGCTCAGCACATCCCGGGCCACCTGAACGTCCTCGCGGGCGCTCTCTGGACACATGGCTCAAGGGTATGAATAAGTCACAGTTAACAGGAGTAGTCTGTCTGGATTTTAAGAAGGCTTTTGATCTGATTAACCACACTATTCTGACTGCTAAGCTTCACACATACCTCAATAACGGAGACACAGTTGCTTTTTTCACATCTTACCTTACTAAAAGAAAACAAAAGGTTCTTGTTCATGGCTCATACTCCTCTCTCAAAGATGTAAGCTTCGGTGTGCCCCAAGGGTCTGTACTGGGCCCCCTACTTTTTTGCTTATTTATCAATGATTTGCCTCTACATATTACTTGCCAAGATGTACAATGCGACCTTTTTGCTGACGACACCTCAGTTCATACTACTAGTAAAGATATACAGGTAATTTCCGACAACTTACAACAAAGTCTTCATGAAGTATCAGCTTGGTGTATAAACAATTCTATGGTTGTTCATCCAGCCAAAACGAAATCGATGGTAGTCACCACGCGCCAAAAACAGCAGATAACGCCTCTATTACTTAACCTTTCACTTAAAGATAGTCAGGTAGAACCGGTAAATGAACATCGAGTACTGGGGATTACAATTGACAGTCAGCTAAAATGGCAAGCTCATACAGACGCCTTATGCAAAATAGTAGCCAAAAATCTCTTTATGTTATCATAATTGAAATATTATACTGATTCAGATACCCGTAAACTATTTTATAACACTTGCATACGTTATATCGATTACGCGTCAACGATATGGGATGGATGTAGTGAGGTCCATTTAAAGAGACTCATTTCCCTACACAGACGAGCGACGAGCGGCCAAAATAATCTACCCTGATCCACACCTAAGCATTGAAGAAAAGCTCTCAAAAGCAGGTCTCCTGCCTCTTCAAGGTCATTTTAAATATAACAAAGCAATCTTTATATTCAAAGTGTGGAAACGCAAAACACCTGAGTACATCTCCACTTTGTTCCGTAAGTCTGAGTCCAAGCTTGGAAACATCAGAAAGCTTTTCATAGTCCCAAAACCAAGGATCGATCTATATAAAACTAGCTTATCCTTCTCAGGGACACTTACCTGGAATGCGCTTCAGGACCATGTAAAATCCACCTCCTCGCTAGCCTGTTTTAAAAAGGGTCTCTGCAAATATTTTGTGGATCACTCATAGGGATGCCTTAACCACTTGTATTATTTGTCTCTTTTTATGCTGGGTCCAATTTATTCCCAGTTAAGTCTGTTATCCTTTTCATTTATCATTTGGACTACTTAGCTCTGTCTATGTGTGAAGGGGGACGGGTGGGGTGGGGGATGTCTGTGAGTCTATGAGTATGTCTGTCTATGTGAACAGTGTTGTCATCTGTTTGCAAGAATTTTGTTTACTTATATGTATGTATTTTTGGTAAAGAGGTGTCTGTACATCGCACACCACTATGTGATGGCTTGATGTGACCAGCCGTATACCCTTATGACATTTCACAAATCAGTCACGTTTTGTGTTTGTTGTCTGAGGTGTATTTCGGGCATGTTTAAGCCATTATTGGCTAAGGGCTGCCTTCATCAGCGTGCTGACCCTTTTGTTTTTGTTGCGTAACGATTTGTTAGGTTTTTATGGTACAGTTTGTTTTTGGTTCATTCTGTCTTGTTCAAGTAGTTGGTGTATTCTCGCTACCGTCACTGCCGATTGAAAGGGCTAGTGGTGAGTAGAAGACATTTAGTGTCGCCAGTAGGGGCTCAACCACTGCTAATTGTATGAGCTAGTGGAGCGTAGATGGCTTCTTGGTTCAGTGTAGTTCAGTTTTGTTTCCACCACTGCCAATTGGTAGGGCTAGTGGGGAGTAGAAGGGCTGCTCTGTCGTGGCGCTACCACTGCTAATAGTGAGAGCTAGTGGAGACTGAGTGCGGTTGTTGCGTTTTGGTTCTTTCTCTTCCCGCAGTGCTGGTGGACGCTGCTCGAACATGGTCTGCCGGTTCAGTTTTGAAAGCTGGTGCCGTCAACTGTATTAGCTGAATGCGGGTTCGTCACGTGACTCCTGTTTTCTCTAGTTCAGTCGATTCGTGGTTGGTTGTAACCTGGGATGCGTCTTCTCGCTCTGAGCGCGCCGGCCGGTTTGGTCCAGAGGTGGCGTTATGTGCAGCAATCCCGCCATATACTGTCTTATGTTGTACCATCATAAGGACACGTAGGTCTGCCTTCCTTATGTGTAGGAAGGTAGTAAGGTTCACTCTGTTGTTGCTGTACTTTTCGCATTCGGTCAGCCTGTCAGGCAAAGTTTTGTCGCAATGGGCTCAAGGGGAACCGTCTGCTCCTGCCGAGATTGACACCACCTTTTCCTTGCTTCCATTACTTTCTGGTCCGGTGGCCGCTGTGTCAGTGTAGACTGTAGATGGCACTACATCTCTGGTAACAAGGTGTCTGTACATCGCACACAACTATGTGATGTCTCAATGTGACCAGCCGTTTTATACCCTTATGACATTACATTTTTGTTGTCTGAGGTGTATAGTTTCGGGCATGTTTAAGCCTTTTTTTTCTTTTTTTTTTTTTTTGCTAGGGGCTGCCTTCATCAGCAGGCTGGCCTTTTTGTTCTTCTGCCAGAGCGAGGTTCGGACCGTCGGGGGAGCTCTCGCCTGGACTGCCCAGGGTCTGGTTACAGCTCTTGGGACTCCTCAGTGTGGCGGCGGATCTGTTACCCCTCGGCAGGCTCTACGCCCGCCCGCTGCAGCTACACCTTCTCCTGCACTGGCGCCTGTCCTCCAGCGGTCTGGCAGACCTGGTCCCAGTTCTTCCACTGGTCCAGCGGTGGATGGACCTGTCATGGTTGGTGACGGGCGTGTCCCTGCACTCCCCTCTGCCCCGGTGGTCCATCTGCACTGACGCGAGCCAGTCAGGCTGGGGGGGGGGGGGGGGGGGGGGGGGGGGCGCACCTTCGGGACTTTGTCTCGACCTCGGCCTCTGGCCCTTGGAACTCGCGGGCACGCACATCAACTGGCTGGGATTGACGGCGGGGTGGTTCGCCCTTGGCGCCTGGCAGGAGCCTCTGGGGCCCGAGGAGGTCCTGTTGGCAGTTCAGGTCTGATCGTTCGGCGCGGCTCCTCACCGACCCATCCTTTCTCGCCAAACTGGCCTCCTTCAGCCGCAGTCCCGGTGCTTACCATCCGTCTGCTCATTGGTACGGATCAATCTGGTGGGTCTCGCAAGCAGGACCCGGTCCGGGCGCTGAGGATTTACCTGCATCGCACAAAGCTGCGCCGCCAGGGGCGCTCCCGCCTCTTCCTGCTCCTATCACCGGGCAGGCCTGGTATCTCAGTGCAGACAATTTCGTCCTCGCTGTGGTGGGTCATTCGGTTGGCATACACGGACCTCTCCCCTGATAGCGATAAGAGGCTGCATATCGGGGTGCACGAAGTGTGAGCAGTAGCCTCTAGCGCAGCTTTTGACCGCAACGGCTCAGTGAAAGACATTGTGGCAGCGGTAGTCTGGCAGGCCGACTCTGCCTTCACCGGCTTCTACCTCCGCGACCTATCTGGCCAGCATGACTCCCTGGCACTGGTGGGGGACATCTCCGCGACCCAGCACTCCCTCCTCGCGCCGGAGGCGCCCTAATTACCTCTTAGCTGAAATTGTCGGGAGTGCTCCACTTGGGGCCTTTGGGGCTTATGACTCGCAGGGTATGGTGTGGCACCATCATCCTTTTCGTTATTCTTCCATATATTAATGCCATCGGTAAGGGTTTTGATAAAACAAATGAATTTTCCTCTAAATGTATTTTTTAAAAAAATACTTACTCATGGCATTACTCGGAGGACCCTCCCTCCTGCCCCGCTTGCCGCCTGTCAGCTAAGAGTAAAACTAACGGGCTTCCGCCCAGCATGTGACCGGATAGGGAGGGAAGGGGAGGCCACCTGGGGCTCCTAGGCATGGATCCCCGGTGTCTCCTCCCCAGTTGTGCAAGGGACACAACAAATGCTTAGGCTGAAATCAGTAGGCTAAAGGGTAGCTTCCATATAGTATTGCCATCAGTAAATATTTTTCGAAAAAATACATTTTCGAGAAAAATTTATTTTTATGGTGCAGGCTGATTGCTATTATCAATTTATTTTATTTCTGTTATGCCTTTAATATCAATGGGTATCACAAAATTCAGGATGTGGGTAAACCATTTAAACTCATTAGGTATTTACATTGACAGTGGTCATGCCATCTCCTGCAACATACACTTTAGTGCTACTGACAGTACTGTACGGCGGAAAAGATGCATAACTTTTGACTACTACTGAAGATACCATTCAGCAGAGAAGACACATAGTCATGCATATTTTCCGTCTGATGGTATTGTCATTAACGGTCAGGTACTTAAGAATTGGCCTTGTAAGTGAGAATTTTACCTTTATTTGTTTCAGGTGCGCATTCCATTAAATGTCAGCTTTGCTCTCAAAGGCAAAGACATGGTGGTGGAAATAGGGAAAAAGGTATGACATCTATTTGTATTGAATTGGGTATTGAAGTTTTGTATTCTTTTCTGGATACTATTTTTCATCTGAGCAGAATGCATTTCAGAGCCTGAATTTGTTTGCAAGAGGTCATTAGCATCTCCCATAATTATCTCGCATAAAATAGAAACTCTAAACTCCATCACTCATTATTACTTACTGCATATACAGTGTCAGTTATTATGCTTGGACTGTAAACCCACATTCCCATTAATGTTGTTCGTGCTCTACTCTTAAACTTACAAATGTATGTAGTCTGCATTTGTATGTAGTCTGCTTACAAATGTATGTAGTCTGTTATAGTCTGTTGTAGTGTGTCAGGGTTTGATGATTTAATGTCTTTGTATGGATAGCACATCAAGGCAGGTCTGAAGGGCCACCCACCAGTTTTAGAGGGAGAGCTGTACAACAGTGTTAAGATGGAGGAGTCCACATGGTGTATTGAAGACAACAAAACCCTGCTTATTAACTTAGAAAAGGTCAGTACTCATTTCAGTTTATGCACATTATTGCTTTGTTGTCTTGAAGAGATGAGAATTCAAAATTCACATCTAAAAGTTCTAGAGAACTTTTGGATGTGAATTTTAACATAAATTGTCTCTTTAAGATAACAAAATGTTAATATACTTCCTTGTAATAAGTTGGAGTTGCCAAGCTATTCTGTCACCACCTTCAACTATCAAGGTTGAACTGTTACATAGTTTTTATAAGACAACTCCCAAATTTGAGAATTGTGACTTTAGGGCTTAGTTTGTTAAAGTGTTCCTTCATAATAATAATAAGAATAAAATGTCCCTTAATAATAATATACTGTAATAATGATAGTTTTTGTAAAGCGCATATCCTGAACAAGCTCAGTACGCTGTACATTGAAAGTATTATGTAAAATACTATTCTAAAAACAGGACAATAATAAAACGATTTCATTTTAAGATACAGCATATAAATAATGACATGGACATGCATTCAAACACATACACACCAATCTCTATGCAGGTACAATTTGAAATGCAGAGTGGTGTGCACATGGAATGATAACTCTTTTTATTTTGGTGCCTGTCTAGCTAGGTTGCACACGTATGTACTAATGGGAATCCTGGTTCTAGTCTCATTTACAGTGAGTGCTTCATTGCTTACACACACACACACACACAAACACACACACACACACACAGAGCTTTATGGAAGTTACACTAAAAATTTGTGTCTGTGTTTCTGTTTGTCTGAGTTTCTGTCTTGACACTTCCTTCAAAACAACTACAGTGGAGTCCGCTTAACACGAATTTCTGGGGACACGGAAAATCACTTCGTGTTAACCGTATTTCGTGTTAACCGATATGGCCTCAAAATTTATCACGGCCTTCCCGGCAAAAAAAAAAGTGTGTAAGAGATGCGTGCATGAATGAGTACGAGGTTAAAAGTGCACATTATCGTACTTTGATGTGCATACCTTCAGCTCGCTAGGAAAACACAAGGAAACGTGTTCAGCTCACATATTTAATGTAAAATCCATCAGGTAAAATCCATAGTAAGTTACAATCCATCAGGTAAAAGCAACACAGGCTGAATTACAATCCCGCATTGGTAAAAGGGTTGTGTTGGTACACGAATGATACAACATGAATACAGTTCAGAAGTGCTAGCCAATGAGAAGACGGATTACAACAGCCGAAGGCTATTCAGCCAATCACAGACTAGAGTTCGCTCTGATCTGTTATGTGTACTCCACAACGCGAGAGCGACACGTGAATTTGGTTTTCGGTGAATGGAATCTGTGTTCGTGTTAAACAGGTGAATAATGGTGAAATTGCTCTGATTGGGAACCGAAAACAGCTTCGTGTTAAGCGAAATTTCGTGTTAAGCATTTCGTGTTATCAGTGGAATTTTAATACAGAATAAGAAGGCCGTTGGCCGGGAATGCAAAAACGTTTCGTGTTAACCGGAAATTCGTGTTAAGCGAGTTCGTGTTAACTGGACTCCACTGTAGTTCACTTTATTTCAAGTTTAATATCTGTATCATGTTGTACCTCTACTAGTTGTGATTGTGTCTTGAAGGTAAACCAGATGGAGTGGTGGAACCGAGTTGTCACGTCAGACCCAGAGATCAACACCAAGAAAGTTCAGCCAGAAAACTCTAAGGTACACTAGCTGTGTGAATAAATTCTATTGATCCCAAAGCCATCTGTGGGATATGGGAAACCATGATAGCTGATAGTGCCTGATTCTAACAACTTGACACTACAACATTGATGTCCTATTGAAGTTTTAATTATAGACTGCAAGAAGAAAATGTGACTTTTGAGCATGTGTTTCATGTTTTTGTTATATAACATTTGTGCCGTCTAGTTAAATGTGCAAGGGGTTTGTTTGGTTTTTTAAATATTTTTTATAGCACATGTTAGCTAGTCTGTATTTCTCATGCAAAGAAGAACCCAAAAGAGAAAGAAAGACGCTTAGAAAAGACAGTTGCAACACAAGGATCCCAACGGAGAAAGAAACACACTTAGAAAAGACAGTTACAACACAGCATGTTTATTCTCATTGGGTTCTTCTCTGCATTTACATGCTTGGCAGTCACCTTTTTGGTCTGGATTGTGTATTTCTCATGTGTTCTGATTATTCCCCTAGCTGTCTGATTTGGATGGAGAGACACGCGCCATGGTAGAGAAAATGATGTATGACCAGCGACAGAAGGAAATGGGACTGCCCACCTCAGATGAGCAGAAAAAGCAAGATGTTTTGAAAAAGTGAGTCACTTTGGTGTAAATCCATTCAGCCATGACATATCACAAGAAATGCATCAACCTTTTGGAAAGGTAAGGCTTGTGCCAGAATAGCTTGGCGCCTGTGCAGAGCAATTCCAGGGCTACCCTTGCACTATGGTCAGTCTCAAAAACTGTAATGTAGTCTTCATTGCAGATGTCAAGCTTTCTAGCACAACCCTTTAACTATGACGGACTTTAATGACAGGTGACAATTTTTGGGCCTTAAGACTTAGTTTTAAAGAATACTGTCTTTTTATATCACTTTTCTTGCACAAAAATGGTGGTTGCTCAAAACAGGTTCTACTGTGCAACTTGTCTGTTTACATTAGATGTATCAGGGCTCCCAATTACCCATGGTTTCGCGGATTTCCGCGAAAAACCAAATGTCATTTCTGCAAAATTGACCTGCGACCCGCGAAAAAAAAAAATGCCATGGGGAAAATTAAAATAATGAAAATACGGTCAACGCCGCGAGCCGGAGCTCTAGCGCCGGCAGCCGCCACAGTCCCGTCGAGTGGCCCTTGCCTGGTCGCGGAACCTCGAACACCGCGAAAAGAAAAGGAAAGAGGTTGTAGAGCCTTCAACGCCACGGCTTAGGCCGCGAGCTGGAGCTTTAGCGCCGGCAGCCGCCACAGTCCCGTCGTGTGGCCCTTGCCTGGTCGCCAAACCTCGAGCGCCGCGATCAGGAAAGGAGAGAGGTTGTAGAGCCTTCAACGCCGCGGCATAGCCCACGAGCCTGAGCTCAAGCGCCGGCAGCCACCACAGTCCCGTCAAGTGGTCCCTGCCCGGTTGCGTAACCTTGAGCTGCCCGACCCGGCGTTCTCGCCAAGACCCGATCTCCTTGGCTGCCCCGCAGTTGGTCACCATGCACCTTTGAGAGACCCAGGCTCCACCCGTGAGTCCAGACAACAGGACCCGGTGCGGGCTTTACGTGTGTATCTGCGCTGGACCAAGCGCTCCGCAGGGGTCGCACCCACCTTTTCCGCCCACTGTCCCCAGGTAAAATGACATCTCAGCCCAGACGGTATCCTCCTGGCTCCGAGGGGTGATACGCTCCGCCTACCAAGACCAATCCCCTGATGCAGCCAAACGTTTGAGCATCAGGGCACACGAGGTCAGAGCCATGGCCACGAGCCTTGCGTTCGACCACAACTGTGCTGTCAAGGACATTGTGGCAGCCGTGGGTTGGTGTGCGGAGACTACCTTCGCCCGCTTCTACCTGAGGGACCTCGCCAACCAGCGCCAGAACCTTTTGCTGGTGGGGGACATCGTGGTGGCACAACACTCCCTCCCGGCACCCTAGCCTGCCACCCCTTCCCGGGTATAGGCCGTCGACGAGAGACCTCCAGCGACTCCTGTCCTGTGCTTCTCCTTCGATTTTACTCCAGGTGGTTCCCAGTCTCTTGATGTCTGCTTGGAGGTCTCGACGCCAGGTGTTTCTCGGCCTGCCTCTTTTTCCTCTTTCCCTGGGGGTTCCATGACAATGCCTGCCTAGTGATACTGGAAGCTGGCTTTCTCAGACTGTGACCAATCCATCCCCATCTTCTTCGCCCAATTTCATTCTCTGCTGTTATCTGCTCTGTTCTCTCCCAGAGTCTGACGTTGCTGATCTTCTCTGGCCAGTGGATTTTCAAAATTCTTCTAGGCAACTGTTTATGAAGATCTGTACTCTGTTGACTGTGGTTTTTGTCAATGTCAATCTCCAAGTCTCTGCTCCGTATAGGAGAACTGCTTTTACGTTGGAGTTGAAAATCCGGACTTTGGTGTGTTGTGACAGCTCTCTGGAACTCCACACTTTTTTCAACTGGAGAAAGGCTGCTCTGGCTTTACCAATTCGTGCTCTGACATCTGCATCAGTGCTGCCTTTTTTGTCTATGATGCTCCTGAGATAGGTGAAGGACTCCACCTCCTTCCAACTGGGTGCCAGCAAGCAAGACTGGATCTTCCCTGGTTGCGTTCAGCCTCATTGTCTTTGTTTTCTGTTTGTGGATGGTGAGGCCCACTTGGGACGAGATGTCAGCAAGCCTCGTGGTCTTGTCCTGCATTTGCTGATGAGTGTGGGACAGTAAAGCCAAGTCGTCTGCAAAATCGAGGTCATCAAGCAGTGTCCACTGTATTCCACTTCGTCAGTGCTCTGTGGTCCTCTTCATGACCCATTCTGTGGCCAGTAGGAAGAGGAACGGAGACAGCAAACACCCCTGCCTGACACCGGTTCTGACCTGGAGCTCCCTGGTGAACTGCCCTTCGTGGATCACGCGACAAGTCATACCATCGCAGCTGCTCTTGATCAGGCGGACGAGCTTTGTGGGTACACCGTAGTGTCGTAGGAGTTTCCACAGAGTCTCTCGGTCCATGCTGTCAAATGCTTTCTCGTAATCCACAAAGTTGACGTACAGCGGGGAGCTCCACTCCAGAGACTGTTCCACGATGATGCGGAGAGTGGCGATCTGGTCTGTACATGATCGGTTTTTCCTGAATCCTGCTTGCTGGTCTCTCAGGTGGGGGTCAACGGAGCTCTTCATTCTCTCTAGGATGATCCTGTTGAAGACCTTTCCTGGTACTGACAGCAAGGTGATTCCTCTGTAGTTGGAACACTTGCTGAGGTCGCCTTTCTTGGGAAGCTTGATTAGGTACCCCTCCTTCCAGTCAGCCGGCATCACCTCCTCTTCCCAGATCTTTCCAAACAGTGGGTACAGCATCTCTACTGTTGTCTCTAGGTCTGCTTTCAGAGACTCCACTGGGATGCCATCTGGCCCTGCTGCTTTGCCGTTCTTCAAAAATGCCACTGCTCTTCTGATATCTTCCCGGCTGGGTCTGTCACAGCTGATGGGTAGGTCGGTCTCTGCTGGCTGGATGTCTGGGGGGTCGGGTGGGCTGGGTCTGTTCAGTAACTCTTCAAAATACTCGGCCCATCTGTCGAGTTGGTCTGCTCTGTCTGCAATAGGCTAGCCTTCTTTGTCTTTTACTGGTCTTTCTGTATGGCCATACTTTCCCGACAATCTTCTGGTCAGGTAATGTCGTAGAGCTGTTTCATGTTGCCGCTGCCCGCTGCCCTTTCTGCCTCTGCTGCCAGGCTGTCTGTGTAGGCCCTCTTGTCTGCCCTGATACTCTCCTTCACCTCGCGGTTGGCTTCCGAGTATTCCTCCTGTGCCCTTGCTTTGGCTGCTCTCGTGCGACTGTTGTTGACAACTGCTTTCTTCTGCTTCCTCACTTCTATCTTCTTCAAGGTCTGTGACGACAGCCAGTCCTTGTGGTGTTTCCTGAACCCTACAGTGTCTTTGCAGGTTGAGTTCAGCGCCTCTCTTAACTGCCTTCCACTGCTGCTCTGTGGTGACTGCCTCCTCTTCATTTACTAGCTCCTGTAGCGCTTGAAACCCGTTGGACAGCACCAGTTTGAACTCTTCTCTCACTCCAGTCTCTCTCAGGAGGCCTACATTATAGCACTGTCTTCTTGTTGTCTCTGTGCAGCTTTTCTTTAACTTGAACTTTATTCTTAAGGTAAGCAGGTGGTGGTCTGAGGCGACATCTGCTCCCCTCCTCACTCGAACATCTTGAAGGGATCTTCTAAATTTCATGCTAATGCAGATATGGTCTATTTGGTTCTCTGTAGTATGGTCAGGTGAGACCCAAGTTGCTTTGTGTATTCTTCTGTGTGGGAAGATGCTGCCTCCAATGACAAGTCTGTTTAGAGCACAAAAGTCTACAAACCTCTCCCCATTCTCACTCATCTCCCCTAGTCCCTGTCTCCCCATCATCTCTTCATATCCGGTGTTGTCCTCCCCTATTTTGGCATTAAAATCGCCCATGATGATGGTGATGTCTCGCTCCGCACATTTGTCCACAGCCCACTGGAGTCGGTCATAGAACTCTTGTTTCTCTTCCTCGTCACTGTCATTAGTGGGTGCATAACACTGGATGACGTTCAGCTTGATCTTTTTCTTGGTTCTAAAGGCTGCTGTGATAATTCTTGGCCCAAGAGGTTCCCAGCCCATCAGCGCTCTCTGTGCCACTGGTGACAGCATGAATGCTACTCCTTCTGTATGGGGGGCATTCTCCTCTTCATGACCTGAATACAGAATCATCTCCCCACTTAACAGCCTTTTCTGGCTAGACTGCGTCCATCTGGCTTCACTGATACCTAGCAGGGAAAGGTTGTATTTTTGCATTTCCGCTGCTATCTGGGCGGCCTTGCCGCTCTGGTACATGGTCTTGATATTCCATGTGCCCATGGTTGTGTCCCTGTATAGAGAGAGGCGACTCGGTCCTGTGGCTTCCGAAGACTTCCGGCTTTCACCACATGACGTCATAAATCTTCTGGTAGAAGAACCTTCCTCCTCCAGGAAAGGAATTGCTGTTTGTCTTTTCGTCGGCGTTTTTGTAGCTATTTCCTTATTTGCAGGGTGGGGAAGCTACCCCCACGCCCAACCCCCTCACTAGGAGGACCAGGGGTTTTCTGTCGGGATCACCTTCCCTTAGACCATATTGGTTCACGGCACCTTATTTCATTCGGTGCACCCCTCTCGCGAGGGACCCCCTATCCACCACCCAGGCGACGCGCCTCAACGCCATATGGTCCCAGCACGAGGCGGCGCCCTACGTATCTTTGCTAAAATTAGCGGGAGGTTGCTTAGGGAGGGCGGCGCTAGCAGTCCCTAGGGGGTGGGTTAGGGGCGTTATAGCGGCACCCTCCTCCTCTTCGGGATTCTTCCTATTAGTAATACCATCGGTAATGTATTTTGAGGAAACAAATGTATTTTTCTTTAAAATGAATTTTTTCGAAAAATACTTACCCATGGTATTACTCGAAGGTCCCTCCCACTACCCCGCTTGCCGCTGGTCCGCTAAGAAACTAACTGGTGAGCTTCCGCTGGGCGCTTGCGCGGCTGGGATGGAAGGTAGGCTACTTGGGCTATGGGGCCCCTCACCTGCCATCATGGCCATACTCGTACACAACAATTTTGGCTAAAATTAGTCTGGCTAAGAACCTATTCTCATTAGTAATACCATCGGTAAGTATTTTTCAAAAAAATTCATTTTAAAGAAAAATACATTTTTCAAGGATTTTTTAGAATTTGTATTGGGAGCCCTGATGTATGCTGTTTATTTCTTGTTATCATTAAATCTATTGTTTTTCTTCAGAAGGAGACAGTGGTTGTGGGGTGTGTGTGAATGAGATGGATAGCTTGAGATTTTGTTTTTATTGTTTCTTTTATTTTTCAGATTCATGGAGCAGCATCCAGAAATGGACTTTTCCAAGTGCAAGTTTAACTGAGTCAGAGAGCTGTACGTCCACCAATATCATGTGATTGTATGTATTTGCGTATTATAAACTCATGTCATAATAGACATTCAGAAATCAGAATTAGGTCAAACTTGCACGTTTCAATGAAAACTGTGGATTTGAAGCATGGTCAACCATGACACCGCATGTTTGCCCAGGCTTTAAATCCAATGTGCTTTAAATCCAACGTTTTTGTCAAAGCACTGGCAATTTCTCATCATGCCTGTTGATAATTTTCATTCTTCTTGTTCATGAACAATGTTCACCACAGTTTACATTTTTTTTTAAAGAGGCTTTTTCATTTTTCACTTTGTGACAGGCAATTGCTGTACTTATGTATATTTTTTTCATAACTTTTAATCCATTTAACCCCTTGGCCATTTTTGAGGTGTCACCTAATGAATATGTACCAGTTGCAGGAGATGGGTCAACCATGATAATTCAAGAGTAATGCCAGATTAGCTCGACACCAAGCTAATCTGGCACTACCCTTGAATTATCATGGTCAGTCCATCTTTTGCTGTAGTGTGTTGGGGCTAAATGGGTTACTTTTATGGCAATAAGCTAAATGATGTTCGTAGTATGTACATTCATCATTACCAGTAAGCCATGTGGATCAACCATTACAGTTCTAGGGTTGTGCTAGATTAGCTTGATACCTTTCCAAGTGCCAGGCTAATCTGTCAGCCAGTAGTGAGTTTTGTCGAGTCGATTTCTGCAGCTGGTAGTCTGTGTTTGGTGTGAATGAATTATGAAATGGTGTGACTGGCTTTGTTTGATTGATTAGTTTTATTTTATTAGTAGAGTACAGCATGTGAAACTGAAATAAAGAGATGCAAATGGTTTGTTTTTTTGTTCCACATTTTGTGCGCTCTTTGAAATGTAGTTTAACAAGTTGTCCATTGTTAAAATTGTTGGCCAATGGAGAAAGTGTGTCACATGCAGATTCAAGTCACCTTTCATAAACCAGATACCAGTATACAACAAAGGACTGATCAACCATGATACAGCAAAACTTGTTTCGAGCAGCTGTATATATCAGAGATCATCGGTCACTAAAGAACATCATTCAAGTGGCTGTAACCACCTAAATGATGATCTTTAACTACAGATGACAGTTTTTGCCCTTCAAGACTTCTCTTGGGACAACACCTGTCTCTCAGAATTTTTTTTTAATGTTGCATAATAGGTGGTTGCTCAAAACAGGTTCTACTGTAAAGGAAGGTGCCAGAATACCATAGTACGGCACCCATTATGTGAAGCCTGTGAACTGTCACAGTTGATCTACAAGTAACCTCTGAAATGGTCTTTGGCCTAAGATCAGGCTGCAACTTCCTCAGTTATGATTCAAATTGCTCCTTCTGACTAACTTTCCTGGGCCTACTCTTTAAATGTTGGACATATGATCATCATTAACTTTGTGTGGGACTGGTGCTCGGTACCAGATCACATGATGTTACGAGTCATATGCTGTCCAGTTACCCTGATCTGCAACAGAATAAATGAAAAAGACATTGATTCTCTGTGTTCTGCTGTTTCCTATACACACTCTAATTGCACTTTCAAATGGTATTTCTTTGTGTGTATCACACCTTACAAGATACGCTTTGTGTGCATATTATATCTCGCATTATTAGATTCCTTCTTTGTGTCATCAAGCAGAATGTTCATCTTCTCACACTTATGCGATATTCTGTAAAAATTGTACAGGTATCACAAGCCATGGTACAGGTACATTAATGTCAATGTAAAACTCATGTGAACTTGATCTGCACATGAAGCAATGATGGTAATGTGCAGATTCAAAACTGATCGCATCACTTGACATACTTTTGACTCATCTTTTGTTCACAAAGTAAGAACATGCTTTAATTGCCGCCAAGCTGTGATGGTGGCTGTGTTGCTTTCTAGGGTATGTGCTGAAAGCCAACTCGCATAAAATTACTGCAAGCAAAAGGAGTGTGTAAGAAATATTTAATAGTAGGTGATCATGATAATTTCATGCTTGTGGCTGTGCTCGTTCGTGGGATGATGTGTTAAATTACTGGTATCAGTAGCACCTATACACTGATGTAAAAGTCTATTTCACATTGTGTGAAACACTCATATTTATCAACAGCAGCTTGTGCTACAGGGGTCAATTTCAGTATGGTAATGCAGAAATCTACCCAGCGCAAAGTTATACCTGCATGACGAATCTACCCAGGCGTGAATTTGCATTGTACTTTTGTCCTGATGCTATTTCACTCAGATCTTGACCTCATCGCTTCTGAGAGAAAATGAACACAATCCAACTGCAAGACATAGATTTTCATGAGCCTCCACAGTCTTGGGGTTCATGAGGATCTATGCCTCTTGCTGAGACCAACTTGTCCCCATGCTCCTTGGGTGGATGGAAACACAGTCTGTGTCGACTGACAGTGAAGGGGCTGACAGCTGGCTGGATTCTAGTATAGGTCGTTTGACATCGGAGGGCACGTTTTTCACAAATATCTCTGCAAAGAGCCACTTTTCTATACTAATCTTAGAACAAATATTATTCAGTGACATTTGACCTAATATGTTTTACTTTTAAGAAACTCGAACTGGGTATCAGTTTTGCTGTACAGTCATAAAACTTCGGAATGTGTTCATTAAATGTCTGGTTTCAGGTCCCTAAATGTGCCCCAGATATGTATATTAACCCATATCATACCGAGGCTAAAAGCTTCGAATTTGTACACTGCCATATGCAAGCTACATTATAGTACTTACAGATAAGGATATAGACCAATGGCTTTAGTTCAAGTGTAGTGCCAGAATAGCTTGGTGCCTATTTTAGTCAAACTTATTTCACACACTGGTGTATTACAAATGATAAGGGTTAAGCATAGTATAAGAAAGATCCATGTTCATGTGAATTGGCCAAGTTTTAAAAACTGAAAGCGCAGGCATACATTTAGTCTGCATGCTTGACCTTGATACTAAAATCTGCTGGGGCTCTATTCAGGGTGTTGAAAATGGCTTGTTCTCGTCTTTTCACTAAATTTTTACGACTGTAAAGCAAAATCGACAAGTCATAGGAGTTAAGTAAAAATATGCCATATTGGGTCATTTGGCACTAAATGATATTTGTTCTTAAAGTGGTACAACAAAAAACGTTTTTCTTTGTGGAGACATTTGGCAAAAACGTTGTGCACTCCGATGTCAAATGGCCTATAGATACCTTGATGGATTCTAGCTAGGTAGTAATGCTGAAGTGGTCACTATAATATACTTTTTAGGACACCGTACCTGTGTACACTGTCCGAGTGTTAAACTGTCCAGAGGTACACTGTCTTGTGTTAAACTGTACACAGTGTATGCTGTCGAATGTCAATTTATATCAAGCTATTCAAATCTTGCTTCCAGTGAGAGGGCTCGCTAAAAGTGGATTGATTGATTGATTGTACATTGCTTAACGTCCCGACAGCAACAAGGCTTTCTCAGGACGTGCCTGCACTGCTTGTGAAAAAAAACTAAACAGAAAATTGAATGTATGTCGCCAGCCGGTCAAATACGTTAAATAAACCTACAACATGGGGCCTAAATAAAGCTAAGACCATTTAGCAACACACATCCAACATCAAGAGCTACAGGCAGTGCAGACAGTAGGGAGAGTTTTTAAAAGGCAAATACAGGTGAATGGACAAAGGGTAGACAGAAACACATGCCCCAGAATAGAGAGGAAAACCCACCCTGTGGGGCTGACCAGGGTGACCCTGGGAACTAAAAAATGCCTAACCCCACCCAAGTCCCCCAGGGCAGACCCGGGTGGGGTTCGCTAAAAGTGGAGATCCACATTATCCCACACATGGCATAAGGGCTCATGACAATCATTGAGACTCCAGAAGTATTTGAGGCTGTATTCTTACATTTGTATGGTGTTTGATGAATCTTGACTAATGATTACATGCTGAATTTTGATTAATGATTGCAAACACACACAACTACTCATCAGTGTTTTTCAGCAGGGTTCATGCAGAACTGTTTGGTTGAAATCCTAATGATATTACCTCCTACACTGGCAAATGGCGTTTGCTGAAAGAGTGAAACACGAAAATGGCTAGAGTACATGTCAACGGACTATATAGCCGAAAGAAGATGCTGAATGAAGGAGTTCCACAAGGAGGAGTTCTGTCCCCAACATTGTTTCTCATCTTCATCAATGACATTGTTGGAGACCTCCCAAAACATGTTCATGGGGCCATCTATGCAGATGACCTCGTGCTGTGGTGTACTGAAGAGTATGTGACAACAGCAACCTACAGGAATGATGCAGGAAGCACTGAAAAAATTGGAAGCGTGGACAAGAAAGTAGTTTGTAACCATAAATGCAAAGAAGACCACTTACACCATCTTCAGCTTGTCCAACAAAAGCCAGCAAGCAACACTGAAAATCAATGGACACACTCATCCACCAGAAGATTGCCCTACATACCTGGGTGTGACCCTAGACCGCAGACTTACTTGGAAGCCGCACATTGAGAAGTGCCAAGAGAGGGCAAAAATCCGCCTAGACCTGATGAAAAAGCTCACCAGCACCAGATGGGGAGCAGATGCTGGCATTCTCAAGAAAATGTACACAGGGAGAGTCCGCCTGGCAGCATGGGGAACGGCAGCAAAATTTTTGTTCTAAAATGTATTTTTTTAAAAAATACTTACCGACGGCATTACTACTAGGAATACTTCGCTTAGCTTAACAATTTTAGCCCAAAAAACTCGTGTACATTACCACAGGGGAGGCAATCACTAGGAGTGTCGTTACCAGGACATCCGGGGTGGCCTCCCCTTCACCCTATCCGGTGGCGCGCTCACCGTTTCCCGGCAGTCTCTGAGTCTTAGCTCGACTGCAGCAAGCGGGGAAGGCGGGAAGGACCTCTGAGTAATGCTGTCTGTAAGTATTTTTCCCCAAAATACATTTTATAATTTTTTTTATTTATTTTCTCAAAATCATTACCGACGGCATTACTACTAGGAAAAATGGCGAATAGGAGGAGGGTGCGGCCGCAGTTCCTGGGCCACCTGTCCCACGCCCAAGCGCCTCTGCGCGTAAATTGAGGGTCCCACCCTACGCGCCCACTCCCGACAATTTTACCTAGGCGTTGCCTACGGCGCCTGGAGGAAGTGCTGCGCTGCTGATATGTCCCCCCAGTAAGGCCAGGTTGTCGCGCTGGCCGGATAGCTCATAGGTCAGAAGCGGGCGAAGGTAGATTCGGCCTGCCAACCCACGGCTGCCACAATGTCCCTGACCGCGCAGTTACGGTCAAAGGTGATACTCGTCACTGCCGGCTCTGACTTCATGTGCCCTGATACGCAAGGTCTTGGTTTGTGCAGGGGCGAGCTCTTTGTATGCCTCCCGTATCGCCCAGTGGAGCCAGGATCAGATCGCCTGCACAGATATGTCTCGTCTGCCCGGAGCCAAGGGCAGGAATAGGTGCGAGCGCCCTTGTAATAGTGGCTTAGTTCTGCGCAGGTAACTTTGCGCTTTGACGGGGTCATGTAGGCGGGATTCCCCATCCTGTTCCGTTGTCCCTGAGAGGATGGATGGACAATACTTGGAGCGCCGATGCTGGGAGGCTTTTCTTTGCAAGAAACGTAAAGTCTGTGAAGAGCTGTATCGAGCCGTCTTCCTGTTAGGTTTCCCCGCAACGTCGGCGGAAGCCAGCCGTCTTGCCGATGATGGTGCTCGATACGGTCCAAGAGGTCTGTACCAGCGCTGGTCTGTGCTAGGTATCAACAAGTGCCTGCTACCCGGTAAATTCGAACGATGCTGAGGGGTCCAATCTGCTTGGGAACCCCTAGACGAACTCGGCCAAAATGGGGTTAGTCCGGTCTGTGGGGAGAGTTGCTCCGCTGCACATCAGGCCTGTAGTACTCTCCACTCTCCCTCGTGTCCGTACTGTCAGAGACTTCTTGAGTCGCAGCAATCACATCCACTGTCGCACCCGAGAAGCCTCTTGGTGTGAGTGCTGTCTGTCCATCTCCCAGCGTGCCGCGCCAACTGCTCTGTGTCTGTACAAACAGTTGCTGCCAGGGTTGCGATCGTCTCGGACGCAGAGCTGAGGCAGGGGTTCGCCGCGCGTCTCCAAAGGACTGTGATCCAGCTTAACGGTCATCAAAGTCCTAATCCTCATGCCATCCCTGGGCTTGTGGAGCCCCTATGTACCCGTCCTGAGGGACGGAACGCGCTGCCGCATCTTAACCCATATCAGCCTGAGGCTAACAGTTTCAATTGTGCCATTCCATACACAGGTTATACTATAGAAAATAAGAAAATAGCCCAAAGGCTTTACTTGAAGGCTAGCCCGGATTAGCGTGAAGCCTAGCGGCGCCAAGCCACTCCGTCGCTACCCGTTAACTATCTATTCTTATTCGAACGTACGTCACCCTCTGGTGAACAAGATAAGGGTTAAGATGACTTCCACCATACCTGTTGTCACCTTCGACGTGTCTGACGAGTGCTGGCCCGATCTCTGCATGACCGGCAGAAGTGCTTACATGAAGAAACCCCGACCTCTAGTAGCCGGATCGCACCCGTACCTTCCGTAGTGTCAGCCATTGTTGAGTAGCCGGAGCGCACCCGTACCTTCCATAGCGTAAGCCATTGTCGAGTAGCCGGCGCGCACCCATACCTTCCGTAGTGTCGGCCATAGTTTCCATCTGACGAGCACCAGCTGCACCGCCATCACTCCAGCCAGCAGATGTATCTGCCTGCGTGTTCACTCGTTGCTATCCCGCTGTTATCGGTCAGGCACTCCTTGCTTAGGCGGCAAAACTGGGTGCTGGTCCCACGTCGGACTTGCCTCCGATGCCCCGGAATCCGCGTCGGCGGCGTTGCGTCAGCCAGGAGTCCAGGTCCTCCCACGCTTCACCATATGGTCCAGAGGGCCGACCGTCCAAGTAGGCAAGCGCAGGGCCGAAGCAATAGTAAGCGCCAAAGCCAACACTAGACATCACCTAGTCTCCGGGATCTGTCAGGGCCTACTGTAGCCTGTCGGGCGTCAGGGTCTCAGCCCACCTCCGTGGTCTCCTTCTAGGCAGGGCATCACCAAATCACGCTGTAGCCAAAGCTTCCATCTCGCCACCGCTGACTGGAGCGAGTGGAGACAATCCTGCCGAGGTGACAAGGGATCCTGTGCTGTCGCCTTATCGTCTGCCAAGTCAGTCCCACCGAAGAATGTCCTCGCGCGGAGCCTTCCACCGCTGTGTTATCCCAAGACGGGCGAGCGTGGAACCTGTCACAACAGCAAGTCCCTTCATATCCCGTCGCCGCCGGCGATCTCTGCCAAGGAGTAGGCAGCGGGGTGGTACGCCATCCTAAATGCTGTCACTAGCTCCGTGCGTGTCCCGCTCCGACGGACCGAGGCTGTAAAGTCCCAGGTGTTTTCCAGACACTTGCTAACGGAAGGCTTCACCCTCTCGATGAAACCCCGCGTCTGCTAGGGGGAAGCGAACCTCGGGCGCAGTCCTGACCAAGCCTCGCTTCCGCTTCCTCGCGCCCGAGTCTGTAGTCTGTGGGGAGCCGCCGACAGCATCCACGCCTCCTTGTCCACCACTAGCACAGTACCGCCCAGAAGAGACTCCACATCACTGCCGGCGGAAGTAGATGTTCATCCTCTCTGGTCATCGGGAGTCTTCAGAAGAAAGTCCGTTGTCCGCCGCCATCTTGCTGAGTGGGCGCCCAATGCCTCCGCTAGATCTAGCGCATGAGCATCTATTTTTCTTGTTAGCTTGACTTTCGTTTTTCACTCACTCAGCCAGCGCCAGTCTAGGAGGCAATAGATTATCATAAGCATTTGTAGCTATGAAACAGTTCTGCATGAACTCTGCTAAAAAAAACACTGATGAGTGGTTGTATTTGTTTGCAATCATCAAAATACAGCATACCCGAGTGTACCATACAAATGTAAGAATACACCCTCAAATACTTATGTCGTCTCAATGATTGTCATGAGCCCTTAGCCCATGTGTGCCATAATGTGGATCTATAGGGCTTAGGAAGCTGACGTCATCACGCTAGTCGTGGTGGCCATCTTGTGAGGATACGGGACTATGCGCTCATAGGGAAATTGCTGTTTTTGTAATGTCAGGAAAGTCCAAATGTACTATAAGCAATAACACTTTTAATAGCAAGTCTTGCCATCACTGTAGGAAACCGCTCACCAAAATCTGTTTTTGTTTGTTTCCAAAGAGGCAGAAAAATGAAGAAAAACGTGTTGAAACACTATTTCGCTATTGTCTCATGACTATGGTATCCTCTTAAGATGGCGCCCCACCTGGGTCTGCCCTGGGAGACTTGGGTGGGGTTAGGTATTTTTTAGTTCCAAGGGTCACCCTGGTCAGCCCCACAGGGTGGGTTTTTCTCTCTATTCTGGGGCATGTGTTTCTGTCTATCCTTTGTCCATTCACCTGTATTTGCCTTTTTAAAACTCTCCCTACTGTCTGCACTGCCTGTAGCTCTTGATATTGGATGTGTGTTGCTAAATGGTCTTAGCTTTATTTAGGCCCCATGTGTTAGGTTTATTTAACGTATTTGACCGGCTGGCGACATACATTCAATGTTCTGGGTTTTTTTTTGTTTTTTATTTTTTCACAAGCAGTGCAGGCACGTCCTGAGAAAGCCTTGTTGCTGTCGGGACGTTAAGCAGTGTACAATCAATCAATCAACCATGTCTCCAGCACAGAGTAAATACCATTGGAAGTTACCCCTAAATCATTATTATTTAAACAGCCTCATTTTTATGAAAATCAAAAATAATACTTAAGGGGTTAACTCAGTCATTGTGTTAATAATACTTTAATTCTCTCAGTATTCCTCTCTCTAGTTACAACTAACTTTTAAGAACCTGCAGAGGTAACCTTTAAGTTACTTATCATAAGAACTTATAAGAACTTATCATAAGAACTTATTAATTACTTACTGTAAGTTCTTATAAGTTCTTACAACAACTTGACTTAAGTCACAACTTACTCGGTCAGATTTGTCAAGATACAAGGACAATAAAAAAACTTTTTTTTTCTCAGTAGTACTCTGGGGGTGGTGCAGATGGGGCTAAATAATCAGGCACAAGTGGTGTAAGTGGCATGGCATTTTTCTGTGAAGTGTATGACATTATTAAAGGATTACCAAATCTGATTTTTATTTGTTTAAAAAATTGTGTAGTTTTTCTGTGGTTTCCTGAACACCGATCTTTTTTCCCATCTCTAAAAAACTGGCCTTCAGTTCTTCAACATTCACAGGAGATTGACTACGCATTTTATTTTGTATTTCAGACTTCTGTTTTTTGTAATTATTTAAATCATCTTGGACGCGCTTAAATTCTTCATCATCAATACAATTACCATTTAATGCCTTACTGATAATAAGTTTCATACTGCTCAGCTTTGCACCAGCCAGCGTACTCAATGCTTCATGTTTCTGTAATTTTGTGTGAAACCTCTTGTTCGAGGCTTCCAAACCAAAGCAAGCCAGGCATGTAGCAACGCTAACACCCTCAACTGCTATTCCAGCCAAACTTCCAATTCCCGTGGCAAACAGAACAATACCTCCTACAGAACAACCAGCTGAAACTGCACCAATAGCCATAGAAGTGTTTTGAACAGAATTAAAAACGGTCTTATACCGTCTCTTACATCTGGAGTACCTCGCCTCTTCACTTTCCAAATATTTTAAAGCTTCTGTAATATTTATTAATCTGAATGCGTCTGCCTGTAATGTTTTATCTGAAGCAATTGGCACAGCTGTCACCTGTGGATCAGGCGCAAGCGTTGTTTTAGTCATCACATTTGTTTCAGTCGGCTCAAGCGTCGGTAGTTGCGGATAGAAGTTTACCATTTTTTTTATTGACAAATATTTTTTATTTAATCAGCAATTACATTTTGCAACTCTTCAAAAGTATACAATTTGCTAGCATAATAAAACGAAACAAGATCAATGTGTTCAAGGTTTATGTAAGTTAGACGAACAAAAGTTGTTTTGTCAACCACCACCTTGACAGCCGGAACACTGCTCGAAACATTAATAACATCATTATTTTTTGTAATAGCAATAAAGACCTTTGATGATTCTGTTACTGTTTCATTCCATGTAAGTTTAATTCCTTGTGCAATTTGAGCCTCTTTAGCAGTAGTTACTGATCTCATGATAATTTCAAATACTATTGTCGCTTCTCTTGCGATGGGAAAGTTTATTGGTGCAAACACGACCTTCGCATCAGACCTACCCTTCCTATGTGTAAGAAGATATCTCCGTCTCTCATAATTTTCAACTTTCAGTTTTTCTCTGCTATTGTCGTCTGAAGCAAAACTTGGAACAAGACTTACAATCAGCGGCCGAGAATTAACAACCTTCCTAAACACTAAGGCACCTTCGTCATCAGTGTATACATAAGCCTGATGATAAGGACTAATAAATTCCAACTTTATGTCCCAGTCAATTGTGGGTGGTGGAACAGGCACAGGTGAAACAACCCACTTACTACCTACATGTATTAAGTTGTAGGGCACATTATTTACAGGTGGAGTAGGTACAGTAACATCACGTAGCTGGCCAAGTTTAGGAATCTGTTTTTCACCGTCTTTCATGTCAACAATTACTTTCCTCTTGTACATGCCATTTGAATCAAGTTCAAAACCATATATTTCTCCAACATCTCCCTCCTTCTCAAAATCCTGTACGTCTGCCAAATCTTTCAACTCTGTTACTGGACACGCAACTGGTATGATTCTCGGCTTTGGACCACCACTCATTTTTTATAAAAAAAAATAAAATTATTTAATTTCCAACACAACACTAAAATCATGCATAAGAACTGGTTTGTCATCCTGATTAGTTACAGATATACTCAGTGACTCAAAGAAACTAGAACCTAATTTCTTAAACTGCAAATTAGGAAATCTAACAACTACACTTTCACAATAGGGTGCAGTTCCAGTTGGTAAGCATCTCAGCAAAGTTGAAGGCTTTCCATTGTGAACATTCTCAGTTGTGTTTAGTTCTTTTAAATAAACATTAAATACTGTGTGTACTGACAAATTGACAGGGCGTTTCCAGGGCCTCAGATCCACGAGGGCTTCAATAGGACATTTGTCCTGAACAACATTGGTTCAATAGGTCATTTGTCCTGCCTGAGAAAAACCAATAGGACATTTTTGTCCTCAAACCATTGAATCAATAAGACATTTTAGTGCACAAAATGTTTTATGTTTATTGAATATATGAGAAAAAATAAATAATTTAAAAGCATTGGTTATTTCACAGACACACACACACACACGAAAAATAAAAATTTAACAAATACAAACTTGAATATTAATTCTTCCCAAATTCCCTTTGAAAAATAACATTGGAGCAAAAAATAATACTGATAATACTGTCCAATTCAAAATGTTAATGATGTTCCATGGGGAGGATCAAATCATTATTGATATAGAAGGCGGATCGCTATCTCTTCAGTGTTTTTCTGAAGGGCAGGAACTTTCAAGCTGTCCCTGTGTTCTTTTGTTACTTCATGGTCTGAAAGCGCCGACTTGCGAAAATTGATGCATCCGCTTGTAAAGGCATTTTTCATGTTTCCATTGTTACATGCAGTGCAAAACATCTTTTCGTTCTCATAACGTAACCATTTAAAAGAAAGTGTCCACGCTTGCACAAACTTTCTAGTAGTAGTGGATTCTTCTTTTTCGGCTGGTTCTGCCTGTTTTGTTTGTGCATTATCACACGATGTAGATGGCTGTGGATCGGGAGCGTCGCCGGTCATATCTAGATCTATCACATCTCTCACCTCTCTTCTTTCTTCTTCTGTCGCTTGAGAAGCGCTTGTTTGGTCGGATGCATTAGTTTCTTCTCTCACATCTTTAACGGTTTTACCAAAACCGAAGTTTTTCAGCTGTTGCTGCTTTGAATCAGCTTTTATTTTTCTTTTTCGGAGGCATCGCCAGTCGGATTCGCGAGTATCGAAAACGAAAGCTGTGTAAGGGAAACCACTTTGCGCATGACAACCAACCAGTGCATGGTTACGACTGCTGGTGCAGACGCACTAACTAAGCCTATCCTTTATCGATCGGTTTCGCAAAGAGGAAAGGGCGAGTGCACTAGGCTAGTCCTTTTTCAAGTTGAATGTCGCGATGTAGGCCTAACGGCCAGTAACGGGTAACGCAGTTATTAAAATGAACGAACGATGTCCGGCCTTTACGCAGCTTCGATCGGACAATGACCGCCTTCATTAAAAAGCAATAAGACATTTGACAGATTGAAGGCAAATTTAATAGGACATTTGGATTTTTTATCGGACAATTGTCCGATGTCCGACGTGGATCTGAGGCCCTGCGTTTCCCAGTTATTTTAAGTTTTTTGGTCTTCATTGTTATAATACCGGTCATAGCTTCACCTAAATCATCTGATCTCCACCAATCTTCATCAATATAAAATCCAAGTAAATATGCAAATCTATCTGAGATCTTTAACCAATTTTGTGTCGGAAATTCTAATGTAACAAGTAGGTTAGCTGGATTTAAAGTTGCTTTAATTTTAAAATTACTTTGAAACCATTCAGCTATAGTACAAAAGTCATAATACCCGGGTGGTAAAGCTTCAGTCTTACCATCTAAATTTACTTTATTATATATATCATCTTCTACATTAAACCATTTTACTGTGTAGAACATTTCATGGATAGCTACAGCCTTGCTACCATCACGATTATCAATCCCATTAGTTAACCACACTGGTTTGCTTGTGTCAAGATTTGTTAAGGTAATAAACATTTTTATTATCTCATATAAAAAAGGATGGAATTTAAATCACCAACCATTACCACAACGAACGCATTTCAATTTAATGTGAATGCCAAATATAATGTTGCACCAACTTATGAACAGAAAATAATTCAATTAAATCAGCTTGATATTGCTGTATCAGAACAAGATCTATTCCAAGTCAAAGTACCAAATCCGTTTGACCATTACCTAAACCCTCCAATAACAGATGAGTCAACTGCAAGAAAGTGGTCTTCAAGTCCACTACAGATGTTTCAAAACCAACTCAACTTTGCAATACTATGTTCAACTACAGGCTGTGGTGTTTCATTTACAGACCACTTGAATCACTCAAACAAACTTATTAGATCTGTCTACCATTTCCATGTTTATTACCAGCTTAGACGTATACTGTCAGAACTGCATACACCATTACCCACTGAATCCAGTTTCAACAGGTATAACAACCCCATGGATATGAAAGCGTTTGAACACATTTGTAATGAATTTAACATAAGCCCCCGGTATGACTTTACACAAAAACTTGATGATCACAATGGTATGGGCACATTGTATTATGCTATGAGTCACAGACAATACCCTCAAGATTACTACCCTGGGTACACTTCATTCTCATCTAAATCTGAAGTCTGGTTAGGATCAATAGAGCAGAAACAGTCTAACGCCTGGACCACATTTATTTTAGACAAAAGTGACGGGTTTACTCAAGCAGGAGTCGAGCGCGTCAATGAGTCTATCAGAACATATGTCTGGTGTATACTAGGTGCTCAATCACTAACAAAATCAAACATTTTGAATGGAAGTGGTAAATTTGAAGCACAAAAACAGTTTCTTGCAAATCTTGAAGATTCAATCAACTCAACAGTTGATCTCCCATCTAGCATACAACGCTACCAAGACGTACTCAGATATGCCAGATCAAAAGTTGACTTTGTAGTTGGCATCGGGTTATACATGTTACCATCTGATCTTCAACTCCAAATGGGAACAATAACAAATTATAATAATGAAATAATTGTTGCAGGTCGTGATCAAAAACTAGGTCTCAATCAATCTGTAAACTTAGGGGCCACAACCACACATGTACAGTCAATAAAACCATTACAGATGGTAACACCCCCGACCCCGACCCTGGCCCCAACACCGGCACTCATACAAGCGGTAACCCCTACACCAACCCCTGACCCCACCCGGGTCTGCCCTGGGGGACTTGGGTGGGGTTAGGTATTTTTTAGTTCCCAGGGTCACCCTGAGAAAGCCAGCTTCCAGTATCACTAGGCAGGCATTGTCATGGAACCCCCAGGGAAAGAGGAAAAGAGGTAGGCCGAGAAACTCCTGGCGTCGAGACCTCCAAGCAGACATCAAGAGACTGGGAACCACCTGGAGTAGAATCGAAGGAGAAGCACAGGACAGGAGTTGCTGGAGGTCTCTCGTCGACGGCCTATACCCGGGTAGGGGTGACAGGCGTAAGTAAGTAAGTAAGGGTCACCCTGGTCAGCCCCACAGGGTGGGGTTTTCTCTCTATTCTGGGGCATGTGTTTCTGTCTACCCGAGGTCCATTCACCTGTATTTGCCTTTTTTAAACTCTCCCTACTGTCTGCACTGCCTGTAGCTCTTGATATTGGATGTGTGTTGCTAAATGGTCTTAGCTTTATTTAGGCCCCATGTGTTAGGTTTATTTAATGTGTTTGACCGGCTGGCGACATACATTCAATGTTCTGTTTAGTTGGTTGTTTTTTTTTTTCACACGCAGTGCAGGCACGTCCTGAGAAAGCCTTGTTGCTGTCGGGACGTTAAGCAATGTACAATCAATCTCTGAAAAGTGTTTTTAGTCTCTCAGCCAGAGTAGTGTCTTCGTGAAGTATTTTCTGAATAGTTTCTCTAATTCTGTTGACCTGTGATTTTAGTTTTTGTCTTCCAATACTAATTGTTTCTAACCTTCCTGATCTTTCTATCTGCAAATCATTTAATCTGTGTTGGATTCTTTCTTTCATTTCTGTGTCAAGATTCCCATTGTCTGCGGTAGCCAGTTTCTCTTTTTCACGTTCTATGTGTTTATCAAGCTCACCTAGTTTGGCAACATTATTAACCATCTCACCTCTTATTGTCTGCAGTGATTTATCCAACCCTATAATCTCCCTCATTGACAAAGGTGGATCATCTATTGTTTTCATAGCATCATTTAATTGTCCTTCAGTAAATGAGGTTTCTTGTATCACTGTGTTTGCTATTTCTGGTAGGCTTGTTACTGGTGCCATTTCAATCTCTTGCCCTGTTGGCAACTTTGTTTGTGTGTCGTGAAGAACACTAGCCAGTCTTGGCGTGACAGGAGACCCACCAATTCCAAGTTGACGCAAGGCACCAATACCACCTTCATTTTTTATTGTACTTAAAGCCCTAAACCTACTAGGGTCTTTTTTGTTAGTCAATAGTACTTTTCCTTTGTCAACAGTATTTAAATATAAATGACCCTTGCCATCAAGTTCAAACTGATTAGGGTCTATGTTGTCTGGGCGGCCACCAACATGATCATAAAATGAGTTCACTTTGGTTTCTAAAAGTTCATGACGTAAACTGTAAATATTTCTTGTACCAGTCATATCTGCCATATCTGTTGTATTACCAAAATCATGCATGCTATCCATTTCAAAATCTTCATGATTAAATCCTCCCGCAGCCATTGTTTTATTAATTTATTATTTTTTATTGTGCATAATAAAAATGACACAGTCTTACGGATCAAAGTTAGACCCATACAGAAAACTACGTGAGCCTCTGGGTGTTAAGGGCATAAGACAATCAATCGTCATCACAAACAATCCAAGTACCATAGACCAGAATCAAACACTTACAGTCAAGTTTCCAAACCTAGGTCCCAGTGACGTTATTGTTCCTGGCACTGCACGCCTAGCATTTAATATTGAACTTTCATCAGACGCAGATGTAAACAGAACACTAGTTGACAATCTTGGCAGAGCAATTGTTAGAACTATTAAAGTAAAACTTGAAGGACAGGAAGTGTTTAGTCTTGACGACTCAGATGTATTCTACTGTTACAAAGACCTTTGGCTCACAAGAGAAGAACGAGAGGACCGTATTTACCAAGGCATACAGCCAGATAATGTTTGTAAACTTCGAATCAATGCTGGAGATAAATCAACGTCAGCAGCCCAGGACGTTATATTAGCAGAAACATATGGAACCAGATTTTACATTCCACTTGAGTTTGAAATCCTCACAGCTCATTTGCCTTATTACCAAGGGGCACTGAATGACCGTCTGAGCTTTGAACTAACCTTCAATGACTACTCCAAAGTTATTAAATCATCTGCCACAGATGCAACATACAAGATCTCTAACATTTCTTTGGAATATGAAATTGTCACACATACTGAACTAGCCAGACTCATTCAAAATCAATACCAGTCAAGACTTCCAATTTATTATGACCGTGTGATTAGACATAGTTTAATACCCAAAGATAAGAGCGACCCAATGTGGAACATAAACTTAAACACACCTGCCAGGTCACTGAAAGGTATTCTTATGTTGTTTGTTGAACCAGCAGATCCATACAAACGGGATTCAGAAAAATTCTACAATCCTAAGATTACACATTTGTCCTGTACAATCGAAGGCCGCCCTAATCAAGTGTATGCATCTGGAATGTTACCTTATCAACACTACGATGAGATCACAAAGTATTTTGCGGGTGGAAGGATTAGAGATAAACCTGCAAACATTGCGTGCAAAGATCTACATCTGTATGATGTTAGGATCGGACAATACCTTACAAACAAGTATGCACTGTGGCTAGACCTTCGTAGTACAGATGATGACTACCTTCATGGGTCAGGTCGAACTGTTGAGAACGGCAGTGATGGAATTACAATTCAGATACAAAAGAAGGTTGAAACTGCTGCAGCCATAAACATATATTTGTACCTGATATATGATGCACAACTCAATATTGCAGAAAGCAGACTGAGTGGACACATATATTAAAATTATATTGTGTATTAAAATGAACTTGTTGACCCTCGACCCACACTGTGGATTGTTTTGTGGTGCCACAGGGTGTGGTAAAACTGAATTTGTACTTAATCTTTTACAAACAAGATACATCCACCATTTTGAAAACATTGTAATATTTTGTCCAACAATCAAACACAACAAAGCTTATCACAACCGTTTATTCATTTGGACTGACAGCAACATATACTTAGTTGACCCTGAGAAAAAAATGAATGACTACCTACAATATTTTTACAAGCAATTTGAAGGACAGCCAACGTTGTTTATTGTTGATGACTGTTCTGCAGAGAAAGACATTGTCAAAAAGAGAAACACTCTATCAGAACTTGCCTTCAGTGGCAGACATGCAAACATCAGTGTATGGATTCTCACTCAGAAATATAATGCTGTACTGAAAGATTTTCGTGAACAGTTAAAGTTTATCTGTTTGTTTTACTGTAAGGATCGTGACAGCTTTGAAGACTGTCTCAGAGAAAACGATGTCATCCCAAATAAGCATGAACGTGATGATGTGAAAAATAAACTGAAATCAAATAAGCATCTAAAGCTTATTTTAAAGACAGATCAGCCCACAGGGTATGGGCTAGTAAATTGATGTAAATTAATTTATACATTTGTTTGTCCAATAAAAATGACAGACGGACAAATCATACAGGTGCTTGATCTCACACACCTTTTCAAAGATGTTATGCACTTTACTGACTTAATATCACCCAAACAGACTAACATAAGTCTTTCAGCACCATCAGAAATATATGCTACATATAGTGTGACTTTGGATTATGTCGATGAGCATCCAGATGTGGAGCACATGACAGTTGATTTAAAGACACCTACTTTTAAAGTTAATGATACCAACTATGGTTGGTTAGGAGAAGTTTGTTATAGCATATTTAAACAACTGCGCAAACTAAATGTTTATATTGACAGTGTTACAGTTAATAAAGTGGTATTACACAAGGTGAGCAAGCAGAGTTTACATTATTATTTTTTAATTTCATTATAAATGAACCAAGACGAATTACTTCTATTGAATGATATCAATGCGGTAGAGAACAAAGACTTAGACTCTAAGAAACAGCGTCTTTTGTCTGTGATTGTCTCAGGCAAGTCAAAGACTTATCTCGGGAAACAATACATGACAGAGGATATTGAATCTTTAACCTCTGACGAACTAATCAAGCTTCATTTAAAATATGAAAACCACATTGCCTCACTAATGACTCGTGATTTAAGTCGATCTCTTGTATGCCTATACACAAAAGCAGTGAGTCACTTTCTACCTGTGGATAGTGACAGCCTATCACACGACCTTGAAAGCAATCCTATTGTTTCAAGTACAATTGGCAAATTAGCATGTGTCATGTTTTACAAGTTTGGAAATTACCTTGCACCTGTGGTAACTTTACTTGTTACTGGGAGCCATATTGATTTCTCGAAAATAAATTTTACTGCAGAAGAAAATGGACGAAACCCAGACGACTCCACAACCGAACCCCAGTCCAGTTTTGACACAGGTTCAAACTGTGACTAAGGCTAAAAGTCCAGGCAGGGTTGAGGCTGGTAAAAGATTAGCTGAATATAACAGACAAAAAAAATTACAGCTTCAAGCGCAAACAGAAAAGGCTCATGTGACTGACCAGGCATCAGGACCGTTAGGACCGTCAGCACCAGTGTCACTACCGTCAGGACCAACACTGACAGGACACCCTCATCAAAGTGAGAGACAAACAACTAAGCCTGACCCCCGCCCTGACCCCGAACCTCAAACAACAAAATATATAATTGCCGGATTTGTTGTCGGATTTGGTTACGTAGGTTATCAATTATACAAAAAATACAAACCACAGACTCGTACAGTGACCAAAAAATCAGACACTCCAAAAACAAAACCAGAAGTTGCCACATTACCAGTAACACCCAAAGCCATTGACACATTTTATATGCAGTAAATAAAAATATTATTTTAATTTTTATTGCCTTAGAAAATGAGCGACACAAAGAACTTGATGAACCTTGTCTATCACTCTGCCGTAATTAGTGGATTAGCAGTAGCTTATTCTATGCTGGGAAAAAGTCTACTCAAAATGAAATCAGCAGACCTCAGTAGACTCGATTTCGAAGACAGCACTAAGCTAATTGTAGTTGTAACAGCGTCAATTGCGACAAAAGATTTTCTTGTCAAGCAAGGAATTATTCCCGAAAATGTTTCTATGTAAATAAAAATAATATGGCGACGATAGCTATTATGATAGGAGGTGCGATGGTTAACGCCCTCGCATTTAGCGGCTCTAATTATCTCTTTTCTAAAATGGGTAGAGAGGAATCTGCAGAAGAAATGAAACGTCATAATGAAGCGTCAGAAAAATTAGCACAGGCAGAACAGGCGTATGAAAAACAAAGAATTGAGAAACTTGATTTCATCAATGAAAGATTGAGGCTTGAAGGCCACGCACAGCATACGTTTTCAAATACAGACGAAGCAATCAGGGAATATTTTCTTGTCACGGGTGAAGACATGTCTATCCCAAAACCAAAACTAAGTGACTACTATCAACCAAGCCCAGAACAAAGAAACGGGGAGATAATCTTTGTTCTAGTGGGAATGATATTTGTTTATTTTACTGGAGTTTTCATTGCTAGAAAAAATGGCAGCCGAAAATAAACTATCTAAAATATATTACTCACCATCAGGGTATTGGAAAGGGCAAACAGCTATTGAAAAATTACATGCCGCTGTGGGCGGAGATGTATCACTCAATCAAGTCAAGCAATGGTTACAGAGACAGGCTATTTGGCAGATATACCTCCCTGCTCCAAGAAAGATAACAAGACCTCATTTTGAGAACACAACACCAAATGACACACATCAAATGGACCTCCTGTTCCTACCGCATGACACAATAAAAAAGAAACGATACAAATATGCATTAACTGTCGTTGACATAGCTTCAAGGTACAAAGACGCTGAACCCATATCTGACAAAACTGCTACCACAGTTGCGACTGCTTTATCAAGTATCTACAAAAGAGGCCCCCTGAAATACCCCAGACTTGTGCAGGTCGATGATGGATCAGAATTTAAGGGTGCAGTTAATCAGTTATTTGCGAAGCATGGCGTACTGGTCAGACGAGGTATTCCAGGCGTACACAGATCACAGGCAATAGTAGAGAACTTTAACAAACAGTTATCAGAGAGACTTTTCAGTTACCAGTATTCTAAGGAACTCATGCATGACACCCGTAACACTGAATGGGTTAAGAGATTACCACATGTGATAAAAGCAATGAACAATGAAGGCCACCCAAAACCTGCTGATGCTATTAAATTGAAAACAATTACAGAGCCAAAAACAACCCCAACCCCACCTCCAGACACAAGTTTATTTACTAAACAGGTGAGATATTTATATCAACCAGTTGAAGCTGAAAATGACATAAAGCGCAGGGCGACAGAACCCATCTGGTCCACATCCGTTCATAATATAAAAAAAATAATTCCTGGTCCTGACGCAACAATATATTACCTGTTCGACCCTGCACCCCAGAGGGCATTTGTCAGAGAAGAATTACAGATTATTCCCCCAGACACCGTTACTCATTTCAGTAACTAAGTCATCAATTAATTCATCAACCAGTTCATCAGCTATGTCTTCAGATAACTTGAGTCTGTAATGACCAGGTGCATAAGCTTTTTCCTTACTGTGAAACACTCGTTTCGTGTCTCCAACTGCAAGTGACTTCTTATGTGTTTGGATCATTTCAAGATTATGTTTGTTTGATCTCAGTGACTTGTTTGGATAATCAGGCATTAATGCACTATCTAACACTTGCTTGTAATGTTCATGACGTATGTCTTTATTTTTTATTGCTGTTTTTTTAATTCCTTTGGCTTTTGACTGACTTCCCTTCTGGTGCAGTATAGAATACATTTTTGATCTCAGTCCAACGTACTCAACTATTGGCACACCATTTAGTTCATCCTTAAACTTACCAGGCACTTTCTTGTTTTGTGTGCTGAACAGCGGGTGGTCTTTAGGGTAATCAGATGTGTCATACATGTGTAGTTCTGTTTTCATGTCTTCATAAAAGTCTTCAGTACACACATCAATGATCATAGAGTCAGTGTCAGTGTATAACAGACGGCAGTCAGGATACTTTAATTTGAAGTAATCATAATAAAATTCAAGCATCACCAGTTTTGACAACTCCAGAATTGCCATACCAATGAATACTGGCTTGTCCAGTTTAACAATCTTTTTTTTTGAGTGACACTGCATACAATGATGAATGAAATTCTTTATACCCTGTGTACTGTGGCTTACCTGTAAGTTTAATTGCACCTGATTCAGTTGTGACTAGTCTCACATCTTTTCTGTGATGAGGATTTTCCATTGTCTTGCCAAAACAGGCATTGTTCATAAGCTTAAAGAAGTCTTTGTCAAATGCAGTGTTGCCGTCTCTGGCACGAAGGGTTGTGTTCTTCATTATGTAATCTTTCATGAAAGCACTCTGATCAAATTGAATTCCTCTGTGAACTTTCTTTAGTACTAACCCGTGTCTGATGTAAAACTGTAACAAGCGGTAGTGACAAACGTAATTGAATTTATCATTCAGATTAGGCACAAGTTTAGTGTCTTCTTTTTTCCCCGTCATACTCATTTTCTCAACAGCCAACGGATAATCATTGTGATAATCATGTAGGTGGTGTGGGTACTCTAGGTCGACTTCAAAGATCCAACCCTTCGCGTCGTTTCGGTCAAGATTCATAATATTGTTTGTTAACCCTGTTATGTCATACTGTGACAAATCATACAGACAAAAGTTTTTCAAGGGCAATAACTCACACATTGCGAACCCATACAAATTGTTCGAGTCAAGGTACGTAATGAATGACCTTGACCTTGAGGGGTCAAAGTCAAGGTCATCAAGATACAGTGGAGTCCAGTTAACACGAACTCGCTTAACACGAATTTCCGGTTAACACGAACCGCTTTTGCATTCCCGGCTGACGGCCTTCTTATTATGTATTAAAATTTCACTGATAACACGAAATGCTTAACACGAAATTTCGCTTAACACGAAGCTGTTTTCGGTTCCCGACCAGAGCAATTTCACTATTATTCACCTGTTTAACACGAACACACATTCCAGTCTCAAACACCAAAAACCGACTCATGAAAGGGGCACTGCACGTGTCGCTCTCGTGCTGTAGTACACACGACACATGAACGAACTCTAGCCTGTGATTGGCTGAATAGCCTTCAGTCGTTGTAATCCGTCTTCTCATTGGCTAGTGTTTCTGAACTGAATTCATGCATCATTCGTGTACCAACACTCCCTCAATTCAGTTAAAGGTAAAACAGAAGTCGACTACGCTTGAAGTGAAAAAACAAGATTAATGAGATCCACGATTGTCTCTCTACACGGGCTGTCAATAACGCAAGACCGACTTCGGTCATGGCCCGTTTTTTAAATGACTTTGTGTTGCTTTTACCGATGCCAGATGCCCGTGTTGCTTTTACTTTACTATGGATTTTACCTGATGGATTGTACATTAACTACGTGAGCTGTACACATATCCTTGTGTTTTCCTAGCGAGCTGAACGTAATGTAAGCATATATAGTAAAATAATATGCACTTTTAACCTCGTACTCATTCATGCACGCATCTCTAACACACTTTTTCCTTGCCGGGAGGGCCGTGATCAATTTTGAGGCCATATTGGTTAACACGAAATACGGTTAACACGAAGTGATTTTCCGTGTCCCCAGAAATTCGTGTTAAGCGGACTCCACTGTATTTATTGTTGGCTTTGGCATAGTTGTTCGCTGCAATACTAATACCACCTCTCAATCCACGTTCCACCATTTCACCCATCGTACGATCAGACAACAGGTCTATAGATATCTTACTGGATTTCAAAAATGCATCCCATGTCATGCCAGGACTAGTTATGTAACACGCTGGGTCAAGTCTGTAGTGCAACAAACCCTTTTCACGGTAACTTTCAAATACGTCTGCTAGCAAACAAACGTCAGCTTTCAAGTACTGGTCATGGTAGTCACCAATCGTCTGACACTCTAACTTCCCCCACGCATCAAGTGCGTGCTGGTATTCAGAGTCAGAAATACCTTTGCCAGTTAGTGTAGAATAAAATTTCTCTTTTGGTGGCAGTCTTGTTTCTTCAAACACAACCCAGTGATCAATGTACTCATATGGATAGACACCTTTCTTAACCAAGTCTGGCTCAAAATATTTACTCGTTATTGGATACTCAGTCAGTCCTTCTGCCAGACTAGCAAGACCTAAAGACAAATGTTGCATAGAGTCATAAAATGCTAATTTATCTAACCTAAAAGTCAAGTATTTCTCAGTTGTCTGGGCAATACAACTTATGTTTTTGTACGACTCATCTACAGCCTGCATGATAATGTGTGAATCGTATCCCTTCAGATTGTGGAAAAAGATTGGTAACTTGTATGTCTTAGGATCTATTTTTAATAACAAGTTACAATTATTATGTGCAGCTCCTCTGTAACGCCCAGTTATGTGATCGTGGTCACGAACTTTATCACCACCTAAAGGTTGTTCACAAATCCAACACGTCACAGCTGTATCAAATTTTAGTTTGTCTTCTTCTGTCATCACCAAAGGCATCTAACATGTTGTGAGATATTGTACTACCTGACTATACAGATGTCTCATTTCTGTTAAAAACAAGCATGCTGCATTTTCACCCCTGTAGATAACAGGTTCTGAATGAAGACCGTCTGACCTAACAAGAATGTATCCAAAAGAACACACCACTTGGTCACTCAGTTTTATAGTCTTTGGTAATGACTCTGGAACAGGACCCTCATATGGTATTACTAATGATTCAAAATCAGCGTATACTATAAATGGCAGCTTTTGCTGATTCCCATAGTTCTTAAAATACACTTGACTACCAGGATCTGGATACTTAAGTACTGTTTGTATGTCATCAGCTGACCTGCAGTGTAGAATGTGATTATGTGCTATTTTAATAGAAGAGAATCTCTGTAAACATCTCTTGCACACTTCCTGTTTCCCATTGTGTTTCGTTGTATGTGCATGAATTAGACGTGACATATTCCTGATAATTGTGTAGTGAAAGTTATTGTCATCTCCGATTAGCAACATGTCAACATGTTTATCTTCTGACTGACCGAAGGTTGGAGCAATTGGGGACACTCTAATTGGCTGTAACTTATTCTCAGATTCATTATCCCACACAAACACATTCACAGATATACCAGGATTTAATTTTTCAAACAAGTCTATGTCCTCTATTTTAACAGGGAACTCAATGCCACTAAAGTTGAGTTC